>CM057452.1:668787500-670037500 GCA_016271365.2 Neoceratodus forsteri
TCAGTTTCTCTTCCCCGAAGGGGGGGGGCGTTGAGGAACAGAGATCCCAAAGACTAGCAAAGCCTTGTTTGTCCTGTTTGTCTCTGAGCAGGGGCAAGGAAACTTTTTTTTTTTAACCAACCTCTTTATTTCCTGTAGTCTAGGCCAGAGCTGCAGTTAGTTATCTTGATGTGGCTAATTAGAGGCATAACGGGCTGTAAAATAGCTCATGATTGCACTTGGCAGGAAGTGATTCATTATATAAACAGGTGAGGCGGGATTCTTGTGAAGAAGGGGACTTTGGAATATTTTGCAGTACATGGCAGAGAAAGATCCTCCCCCCCAATCATATGCTTGAACAGTCTGTAAACATTGCAGATGTTTCAGTTGTCGATAGCGTAATGATGTGTGTGAGGCAATTTCTGTGTGTTTCCATGGGAACAGCATAAACAATGGTGAATGTTCTATAACCCGAAACTAATTTTAGAAGATTATATATATATAAAAGACTTTTATGTAGGTAAAGCAAAGAAGATCTTCTGGCAGCTCATTTCAGAGGCAGCAGTATAGGCTGTTTAAATACCTGTGGTCGGTGTGGACCTTTGATTGATGGGGGGGTGGCATAAAGATTTAAGCCATGTCACCAAAGAAGTGTGACCCCATCTCCCTGTACTGGGTGGGGGGGATAAGATCTAAACAGTGTCTCCAAAGAATTAGGACTCAGTCTGCCTGTGGTTTGTGGAGAACTCTGGATCTGGGGGCTGAGGGAGGGGACTAAGAAAGATCTAGGTAGTGTCCCTAAGAATGCCAACCCAATCTAGAAGCAGTGTCGCTTTTCATATTTTCAGTATTTTAAAGAATCAAACCCTTGTGTCCTGTTAAAACTGTAGTAAAGGACAGAACTTGGCAATATATAGCTTTAAAAGGGAAATGTCCACCTGTAATTGGGCCACTCCTCAGTGTCAGGCAGGGCTTGATTAGCATTTTCATAAAGTGATAATTTTATTTATTTTTTTTACTCACAGTGTTTTAGGAATTTAGATTTTATCTGATTGATCCTGCTGACATTTTGACCCAAAATGCCCCCTTGCGGCGCACCTGCAACGTCCTGCAGCTGTCCCGAGAATAACGTGAGCTGGGGAGCCGCCACAGGAGCGTGCATAGAGGTCGTATATAATCGGAGCTATTAATAGATCTGGTTTGCAAGTTTACATGTCCTGGTACTATGGTAACCAAAAATAAAATAAAAAATCACTTGAAGAAAATTCTGACTGGGCCCTGCCTCGCACTGAAGTGTGGCCTAATTCTGTGTGGATGTCTCCCTCAGTTCCTTTATGCCAGTTTATGCCCCAGTCTTGTAATACTTGATTCTGTCATTTGGCACTAGAATAGTTATTTTTCTTATTATGCAAAGCTAAAATAATTTTGACATGTTGAAATCTGTGAGATATCGCTGCAAAAGCCATTAGTTGAATTGCTCCTGGTTACGTCCTGCGTGCACCACTTGAGGGAGGGAGTGCTGCTCCTCGGAAACCTCCTTGGACATCCTTAATTGTAGTTGTTAATTGCTGGCAGTTGTAAAACAGTTACTGAAGGATGAAGGCTGACATAATTGTAATTATGGAATTTAGGACTAACTCACCCTAGTCCCTAGCATTTATACTATTGATGTTGGCTCTTCCCACAAACTGGGAACCTTTTTCACTGAAGAAAATTTTTCTCACTAAATAGCCAGTTATGCGAGAATAAGGAAAGGTGCATAGAACACCTTTAATTAAAATGTCCCTAATCAGGTGGATTAAAGGGCGAGCCGGTTCCCAGGCCCATTATCTCCAGACTGAGATAGAAGCTGGAAGGTGGAGAGCTACCATTAAGAGTATTGCAACAGCTGGAAGCAGGGCTGGGCTCTGGCTCACACGAGCATGTCGGGGATGAGTGTGTCTTGTCTTATTACATTTTAGAACTATTTTGGAGTCCTTCCAGCAGGGATTGTTGCCTGTAATCTTAAAACCCAATCAAAGAAGAATGAAAATTAAGCTTGAAGGGCCAGAAATGCAGCTAAAAAGACAGTTTAATATACTACAACATGGGATGTCCAGGCCTACAGTCTGGGTACTGCTGCTTTAGCCAGCTGGCTTCTGAGGCCTGCTGAGGCCAGTTTTCCCACTGGATCCAGCCTGTACTGCTTCACTGCTGAGGCCTGGAGGTACTGCTGCACTGGCCAGCCATTTCCTGGAGCCTTTTGGCACAATCTGCATATGCCTGTCCATACTTGTGCCTGGGCTAGCTATATCATGTGGCCTTCGGGTACTGTCTGCCACACTGCCTGCCTGTGTTTCATCCTGGACTAGTTGTCTCCTGGAGCCTTAGGATACTGTCTGCCAGTATCTGCCTGTACTTCCGCATGGGCCAGCTGTTTCTGGAGCCTTTGGGTACTGTCTGCCAGAACCTGCCTGCACTTTATCACTGCAGCAAAAGAAGGTGCACATAACAGCAGGGCATGGGCACCCACATTATCAATCAGTCCATGGTGGAGGCAGGTAGTACGGCAAAGTACCTCCACTATTTATTCAAGCATGAAAGGTTTACAGCAGCTGTCTCTTCAGACTTGTGAGAGTGAGAAAGAATAATTGCTTAGGAAGTGGGCATAAAACGCACAGAGCATGCTACGGAATGAAGCCCTGCCATCACGGAGGCATCTGTGGCATGGGGGGGGGGCAAGGAAGATGGAAAGCCAGGCTAACATTGTGGCACCGGCTATCAATCCACCTCGTAAATGGCTCTTTCAGCCTGTTGAATAAACAGTATATTTATTGTGTCTGACAGCTCTTGAAGGAAAAAAAAAAAACTTGGCTACTTTCTTTTGCCTTCCCACTTGCAGCTCTCATTCATTGTTTCAAGTTTGTTTTCTGGTTGCCCCCAATGCTGCTTTTCTCAGGCATTGTTATCTCTTGCGTTGGCAGAGAGGCGAGGTCTCTTCCTTGTTCTGTCAATAAGCCTCCTGTTTGCTGAAGTTTGCAGTTGCGGCGGGGACATGAGGTGCTGGGAAGGAGGGGGGGAGAGAGACTGAGTGCGAGTTAGCAGAATGTGCCAGTATCCCTTTTGTGTTCAGGACTTTGTCCGGGCTAGTTCAGCTGAGTCACTTAGTTCCGATTTTTACTGAAAGTGTTTTTGCCATGAGGCAGGAAATCCAAACTTTAGTCTTTGGTTGTAGTCTATTTTGTCTTACATACAGTATTCATTTTCATCATTTTCCCTTTCTTTAGTGTTTTTTTTTTTTTCCCCTCCTTTAGGCTTCATACACACATTTTCAACTATAGTAATACATTGTAAATTAGACTTAAGTTGGGGAAGGTGAGTGTGGAACTGAATGAGTCCAGTGATCCCAGATTTAAATCTCAGTGCAGACACTGGAGAAGAAACCTGTGTTTTGGAAGTTTTTGGTAATTTTCTGATAGTCAGAACAAAGGTCTGTCATCGTTGTCGCACTGATGCAGCTTTTGGTTCTCTGTTTGACCGTTAACAAGATTCTTGATTTCCCCCTCTCCCATTTAATTCCTGCGTGACGTAAAGTGGGTAGAAGCAAGAGTCTCCCCTCCCCAGAAATAGATGCTGCATCCCAGTCAGGTTGTTATCCTGAGTCAGTCAGATGAATGATCTAAGTTTGTCAGTGAAGCCAGCCTGATAGCACAGTGGTAAAATCTGTTGCTCGCTATGCTGGTGGCCCAAGATCAGGAATGGGCTCAGGTTCCTGGTGTGTGTGTGTGTGTGTGTGTGTGTGTGTGTGAGGGATTGAGGTTCCAAAGGACAGCTCTCCTCCTTCGGGGTGCACATCCTGCTGCTTGTCTGACATGCTGAGAAGACTGGATGTCTGCTCAGTTGAGATTCACATCCTTAGGGGAAGGGTCCGCCTTCCGTGCTGATACATGCATGTGCACCTCTGCGGACACATATTGTACACCTACCGGCCCTTGTTTGGGGGTGGGAAGAGATCCTGTGGTGGAAAATTCTGCTGCCACCCAGGCTTGGCACCACAGACGAATCCTTCCCTGTCTGTATTGTGCTCCAGAGGAGACTGGCATGTGTGTGTGTGTGTGTGTGTGTGTGTGTGTGTGTGTGTGTGTAGGTGGTGGGTGATGGGGCTGGAGTAACCTGGGAAAGAAGGGGCAGGTTGGTGTCAAGGGGCATAAAGACCTTATGAAAAGGCCAAAAAAGGCAATGGGAGGTTTCTACGGTATGTGAACAAGGCAGAGTCGGAGAGCACAGCCGAGGGGTGCAGTGGGAGTCCTCTGGTTTAGCTCTCATCCTCTGTTAGTGCTCAGAATTGTGAACTGTGAACTGTTGCTCATCGGTATGTAACACATTTTTCGATGGTTATATACCCTGGTAAGTTTGCTTTCTGCTTTGTAGTGGTTGTTCCCTTTAGCTTTGCCTTATTTGGAAGTCGTAGCTTTCCGCTTTGAGGCAAGCAGCTCCCACTGCATTGAGCACACCTATTTTTCTGTGTGTGTGACTTCTGTTCTCATTTCATGCCTGCAACTGTGGAATTATGTCTCTAGTTGGCTGTGACTCCGTACTGTGATTTCCCCACCATCTCACTTGTTTCATCTTAATCCAGACTTCCTCCCTGCTGTGGATTACCCACCACAAATAGTTCTGTTGTAGCTCCAGGCTTCCTTAAATCTGTAAAAGGAACAATTTCGATCCCTTCCCTTTAGCCTGTTTAAGCCTTTTGGCCTGGCTTGAAGCTTCCTGGGGATTTGGACCCCTGGTTTTAACATGGATAATTGTGTTTTTTCTGCTAGACAAAACAACTGGCCAAGTACTGCCCCAAGCACTGGAGGCTTAAGAGCAAAACCAGCATGGCGCTTTCCAGTGACTTACCAGCATCAGAGGTGTCATTCTACACTGAACAGGTGCTCCTTCATCAGGGAGCCGGCAGATTTTTCAAAATTGAAGGGCCAAGCACCGTTTTTGAGGTTGCCAACAGTCCAGATCCAATCAGGACAGTCCAGGTTTGGTTGGCTGCATACTGAACAAAAACAGGGAAAATGAGAAATGTCCTGCGTGATGAGAAAAAAAAAAAAAAATACCTTTCACTAAAGGTTGCACAAAGCTTAACTACTGTTACATTATATTAACTCAGATTTAAAAATAAAATGCAGTTTAGCCTAAGTAAAGAAAAAACTCAAACAATTAATCTTTGTTTTGGTCATTTAAGGAACCAAAGGATGTTGTACCATTCAGGCAGAATTACATACTCAAGAGTTTTTAGGTGATGCGGGGCCCCACATCTTTAAATGAAGGCAGCGTGTTGGGGTGCAGTCTTTGTACAACTCGGACAGAACCAACACACACAGACAATCACCTGCCTAGTGCATGCCTGCACTGTAATGGGATGCAGCTTCAGTCTGCGGAGGGTCAAGAGTGGCAGGATCTCCCTGTCACACAGTCACTAACTAAATCTCTGCAGGATTTTCATGCGTTTGGTGTGGGCCCCATGATTGTTTTATAATTTGGAGGGGTCTTATATCCCTGGAATCTACTAAGAGTGCAGATAATATTTAGATGACTCTACTGAAACGTTATGGCCAGGGCTTCTTGAAAGGTAGGGTGTGCTTCATAGCGTGCCAAGTTGAAGCAGAGTTGGTTAAATCTTCTGAATCAAGGCTACACCCCGGTGTCCCCCTGCATTAGGAGGGAGGGACCGGTCTCCATGAATGAGCAGCCTTCGCCTTCTTTTGCTGATGTTTGGCGCACCCCCATCACCAACATCATAACAATTATTCAGACTTCCTCCAGTAGAGCAGTGTCTCTGGCTACCACCCCTTCCCTAGTCTGGCCCATTCTATTCAAGAAATCCTAGTCCACAGAGACTGTGAGTTGCACTGGACAGTAGATTTATCGTGACACATTGCTAAGGTTACAGACCAGGATTACATGGGTGGCTGGGGTGATGAGTAGCAGGCTGACAGAGAAGTATCCCCTCAGACTGAGAGCGGCACTGTACTTTGGTTGCAATACTGCGATGTGCTGGGTGGCATCCATGCTTGATGCATGTGTCCGTATCCCCATTTGAGAATGCAGTCATTACACGCACCACAGCAGGACAGCAGATGGCTGCACTTGTGACATACTGTGTGTGCATGGAGCAGGTGCACAGGAGCTGAAATGAAATGAGACTTTTTATTATTTACCAGGAAGTGCACTTGACAAAGCAAGTGGCAATTTTCATTTTCAGGCACGACCTGGGAGGTTACAAAGGATAACGCAGCACAATAACAACAAGGCATACATTCAGCTAACAAACAATATTACATGCAAGATAAAGTAATCGAAATACAAATTCTAAGTGTGCATCAAAGTAATCCTATAGATGAAACTATATCGACCATATGCCTCAGAATAAATAAGGGGTAAGCAGCAAAACTTGGTGATTGGAACAAAACGCTAATGGGCCAACATAATTCAGGGTAGAAGAGAAATACCAGTTAATTACAGGAGCAGGTAGATGATTGACGTAAATAGTTCAGCAGTATACACGGAGACTGAAAGGCCTGGTTACTGTCATTAGTCGGCAGGGCTCGTTGCTGGGAAAAATTCCCTGGCCCAACCATTATGTATTTATTTGAACAGTTACCTTCTCCACAACTAGCCAGAAAATGTTACTAGCCCGATACAAAATCTACCAGAATTTAGTTCCCGATACAAAATCTACCAGAATTTAGTCAGTGGGCAGGTTCCAGTTCTAACTCGGTGGGGGGTACGAATATTGAATTTGTGCATGCATGCGTGAATGGCTGGTGTATGGGGGTGCACAGTAATACTCCTCTGTCCTCTCAGGCAGACACTTGTTTGGTTTTTGTGCACGTCTCCAAACCATACACATATGCCAAAGCTTCCAACCCCAGTGCAAGGCATCGTGACTGTTGATCTGTCAGTAGGTCTCTGGTCAGCCACAGGCCAGTGTGGAATATTGTGGGCCTCACAAGCACTGTGTTGGGGTCACTCAAAAGAAAATGGGAAGGGGGTTCACAAAAAACAATGCTGGCTGCTGCTGAAATGTGTGCAGCTGTGTTGTAAGCCATAAACCTATCATCACGATGTTAACCCTAGTCAGATGTAATGGAGAAGTTGGCGTGCCAAACCTGAAATGCTGGGTTTGAATAAAAAGATGCCTTTGCATCTCAGTGCATTAATGGTAGTGTAGGGAGTGCCTTCAGACTGTACATTCCATGGTTGTGGAAACTGGTGCATTCTTGCGTGAACAAATACTCGCTGTCAGCGCATCTCCAGCTATGTCCAAACAGCTGCAACCCAGCTGTGGTTTCAAAAAAAAAAACCCCACAAAAGTGAACACAGTACTTCAGAATCCGAAGCGCTGCTGCTGAATGGTAGGGAACCCCGGGACAATGTAGAACAGAAGAGTGGCGCACACGGGGCAGGTATGCTTAAGGTGCAAACGGCTTTATTGAGCATTACAAAAGAATTGCAAAGGAAGGCAAAAATGACTTGCTCATACAGGTACTGAATGGGAGCCTGAGGAACTGTGGTCGACTGAACTTCCTAATGTTGTGTGTTACACTAACACTTCGACAAGGGATGGAGTCAGTCCACTTGTCTGCCCAATTTATATTTTTTGCATGGAAGCAGCAGGAGCTTGTGCATTAGCTGCCGAACCTGTCTGCAGCCACAACTTGTCATTTCTGCAAAAAATGCTGACTGGAACAACCGCCATTGAGGTTCAGACCCCATCCCAAGCCACTTAGGGTATGACGTTGAGCAAGTTAGCCTTCCTGTGTTTTAGTCATCCCAGCTGTAAATGTGGGAGGAAGCAGAGCCCCACTAAGGCAAGTTGTTACATACATTTTAAGTTGTTCTGTTCCATTCAGTTAGTGGATTAAATATTCAGCAGTCAGTTTCTGCCATTGGCCTTATTTCTGTCCCAGATCCCAGTGGTACAGAGTTGCCTAAATGTTCCTCAGAATGCACAGTGTCTTTTTAAAGAAAGGGCTCTTGTTTCATCCAAGGCCTCCACTGAAATTATTTTTCTGTAAAAACATTTCCCACAGTGTGCAGCTCCTGCCACTGTGGTGGATTCCATCGGGTAGAAGGCGTCCCACTTCTGGTCCGTGAAGTATGGATTGAGGACTGGCTAGTAGGTGTGTCTTGGCCAGGGAGTTGGCAGCATCATGCAAGCTCACCACAGCATGTTTTCTCGTTTCTTCTTTCCCCACCAGACACCTGTAATGAGGGTGCCGTATGCACATGCTGTTGCATGGCTGCACGTGGTACCAACTTGCATCCTTCTCCAGCTAGCTACTCTGTCTGCACTGCCATCTGTGGTCAGCCAGGGGGCAGCATTGCAGCAGAGCATGCTGCCCTCCTCCTCCAGAGAGCAATCTCCAGTATGCTCGGTCCTGTTGCCCCTCGGCAGGTTCCCAGTGTTCTGGGCTTGTTCAACCTGAACCCAGGTCACTGGTATTGCAATTGGTACCCCTACTGCTACATCAGCAGGCCAGCCAAGAGTTCTATAATTGGTGTCAGACCCCATCCATCCATCTGACAACACAGGTACTATGTGCCATTCCAGAAGGCAGTGATTTTTCTCTCCCCCCCCCCCCAACCACCAATTCTACGAGCCCTGTAGATGTGGAATTTGTTTTTATCCAGATCACCCACCTTAGATGTGTGTAATTTACAATGAGGGCCTGCTCCTGTCTTGTTTTATAGGTGGAAGGCACTAGAACACACGTGGGTCCATGACTTCTACAAGGACATAGTGAGCTAGTGGCCCTGGTTGAGGTTTGAATGGGGGGGGGGGGGTCTTGTTGCACATTTTATATGTCGCACCTGCTAGACCAGATTGCCTCCAAAGTTTCGATATCTGGGTTTGTGCTTTGATTGTGAAGGAACAATTACTATGATTTCGAAGTAGTAGTGTTTTTTTGTTGTTTTTTTTTCGTTTAAGTAACCTCTTGGGAATAATTCTGGCCTTGCCCAGCCAAAACCTTTGTAGGAAAGCACAGCATCCCGTCACTAGGGCAACAGCTGCCATTGTTTTTCTTCCTGCCCGTAACTGTGAAATATGCATTGGGGGAATATCAGGAAAGGAAGTTTACTTTCTGGCTTGCTGACTGATAGGATCGCATCTTCCCCCACCTCCATCACTTGAAACATTCCATCCATATAGCTCATGGGGTGTCATTTCCTCACTGAGGGCTGGCATTCTTTCAGAAAAAAATTACTCATTGCCTTCTCCTTTTTCAACCTTTTTAGCTTTTAAGACCAGTCCTCTTTTTGCGAGGCCAGTTCTAATATGACATTTGTTTACACAAATAAAATGCGAGTGTGAAGACCACCTTTCTGAGTTCCATTACCCATTATCTTTGCCTTCTCCAAAGCGGGCATCAGAACAACTGGATTATTGTCTGAGCAGGAGAGTAGATGGAGGTTTTGAGACTGCTGTTTGGTTTGGCTACAAAACCCGGAGTTGGCTGACTGCCCCACCACCCCCACCGTCCTGTCTAGAGGGTGTGTAGAGTCTTCCTGGTCTGTTTATTCAAGCAGGAGCCATATAGCTGGACTAGATGGAACAGTTTCAGAGCCAGAGGGTCGAAGAAATTTGTCTACATTTGGTTATCACCGCAAGAGTTATAGCTGTCCAGTGAGAGTTGCCCAAGGAGATGGAAGGAATCTTCTCCTCTGCATTTGGCTACTAGAACCAGCTGGCTCAATGACTGGACAACACAGCAGCCTGAGGGTGAGAATCCTCCTGTTTGTTTATTCCAGCTAGCAAAACCAGGTGTATGTTGGATGACTGACTGACTGGTGTAGGCCAGTTTTGAGGGCACATACTTTCTGTCCAAGCCAAGTGGACAGCGTGGATCACATTTTTCATTGCAGAATGGGAAAAGAAAAGCTAAAGAGATAATGGAGTTATTTATGAAAATAGTGGTATCAAGTTTGTCACTTGCCCTTGGGGCTTAAAGGGCTGTTTGTTTAAAAACCCACTTGCTTTTTCTGCTGCTAGTCTTGACGCTAGCCTATTTAGCTGTGTAATACTAATGCCCACAGCCCCTTTGAGCCACCCTGCAGTAGCAGCTTTTCATCCAAGATGGGATGTTTAAATGGGCCCTTTTACATGTTCCTGGGATAAATGCCAGTAATAAAATTGCTTCCCGGCACCAAAAAAAGCTTGCTCTCTGACTCTGTGGCTTTATGAAGAACGGACCAGTTTCTTTCATCTAGACTCTCGGGAGGCAGTTTGACACTAAGAGCAGTGGGCTTCAAATAGTGAGGCCCACATTCCCATCTAGCAATTTTATGTAGCCCACTTCAAAATGATGACTGGTTAACAAAAAAAAAAAAAGATATGCAGAAAACGCATCAGATTTACTGAGCCTAATTTAGAAATATCCACCTGATGGGCAAAGGTTGCTAACTTGTTCTGTAGAATAAGAGTAAGAGAAAAGCTTATTCTTGCAAGTTTAACTAAATTACAAAAGGACTGGGTGCTAGTCATGGGCCCAAATTCAATGTGCCACAGCCCAAGTGTGGCTTGTGACCTATAGTTTGCCAGCTAATTGATTAGAGCATGGAGCCTTGAAACTGGAGTCCCAGGTTTGAATCCTACAGCCGCCACTTGCTCACTTTGTGACCCTGAGCAAGTGTTAACCTTCCTGAAATAAATATCTCCATCACTCTCTCTAATCAGTAGAGAGACATGAACCCTAGCAGACCGCCATCAGAAGAAGGCCTGATGATCTTTTCAGTTTGCCATGTGAGGTGGCCCATCCCACCACCACGTCAAACCTCCCCAGCTCCCTAACCAGTCGTTTCTGTCTCTCTTTAATCCATTCAGCATTTTTGCACTGATCAGATCCTTGGGCAGTCTGTTGTCTGTTCGTCTGTCCTTCCATCCGTCCACTACCCGCACTGTGAAAAAGAACCTCCTAATGTCCACATTAAACCAACCCCCTGCCAATTTTTTCATATCCCCCCCCCTGGTATTACTGTTACCACCCTCTGTCGGCAGCTTGTTTATGTCCATTTAGTTCATACCCTGCAAGTGTTTAAACATTTTGATCTCATGTCACCCCTGCAATGTACTGGTTTGAATTTCCCTGTGCACCTAATGGCGGCAACATTCTATTCCCTCCTCATCCTGTATTGTAAAACACTTTGGTGTACAGTTTGCATGAATGGCCCTATATAATTAACAAGTCCTTTATTCTCCCCATATAACTGCAGAGTGTGGTGAGGTGTTGCGGCTATTTGTTCTTTAAAAGTTTAGTGTAGTTTTATCTTAAGCATGGCATGATTCGGGTTCAGGGTAATCAGTTGGCTATACTGTACAGAGAAAGACTAACGTACAATAATAATTTATGGTTTTAAGGGACTCTCAGGTTCATCAGGTCTCCCCTCCACTTATTAAGCAGGGATAAATCTGTTTGCCGTGTGACATTTGCAGATTTATAGGGATTCCGTAGTTGTGTTTTTTTTTTGTTTTTGTTTTGTTTTGTTTTGTTTGTTTAAAACCCAGTGCTGTTTAAATGTGAATTTTATACCTTTGTCTTTATAGCCAATTAGAGAATAATTGATGAAGAGAACAAGGGACATGTAAAGGATGTTACCCCAATATTGGAACATTGATATTGGCATGTGGTTAACCAAAAAAAATATAAAACAATGAGTCTCTATAAGCCTGAACTGTGATAATGACACTCCAGCTTCTGACATGAAACCCTGCAGCTCTTCCGTACCACCCAGCAATTCTGGAGGAACTGGGTAGCATTTTCTTTACCTATTCTGTTGTGCAAGATTGCATTTCTTGATGAGGGACTGATAGCACAGGGAACGGGACTGAAGCCCTTTGTTTGTCCACAGGCTAGGTGCAGTGTGTGGCTTGCCTGCACTCTTCTGTCATTGCACCTGTATCTTGTTGTGGGATGGACCACCTCTGAATAGGAAGGTAAATCTGTCCCTCCTGTTATACCAGGCCTCAAAGAACAAAGATTTCCAGTTACTCTAAAGTAAGTGTGTGTGTGTGTGTGTGTGTGTGTGTGTGTGTGTGTGTGTGTGCCCCCACACACACACTCATATGCAGGGTGTCTTGTGAAGGACTGTCTGCTGGGGTGTGACTTGAGATCACCAGACTCCACTCTCTTTCTTTCACCACAGCCAGGCATTGAACAGAGTTCTCGGACACTGCATGGCTGCAGCTCCATCCCAGCCTTGTGTTTAATGATTGATTGACTAGCTACCAGAGACCCATTTGCCCTTGACCCTTATCCCTGTAAATGTCTCTTTCTGTTACATCCCATTTTTCAAGGCCCTGCCTCTCTTTCTCCCATACAGATCTGACACAGTTGCCTTTCTCTACTTTCCTTTTAGTTCCGCTTGCTTGGAGAGGTCAGCAGCTCTGACCCCACAGTGAAGGATGAGAAAGCAGGGCTGTGGTGTGGACCAGTGAGGGTATGGGGGAGGGATCTTGATTCTTTACCTGGCGTTGGTGTGATACAAGCGGATGTACTGTACTACTTTAGGATCTGCACATTATTTTTTTAATTTTTTGTGTGAGACAGACTTGTATTTCCAGCTTGGAATGGAATGGAATTGGTTGGCAGAGGGGGAGAAGATTGGTGCCTATAGGCCCACTGTAATGACAAGAAACAGCCAGCAGTTAAGATAATACAAAATCACACATGCCCCCAAAATGCAAAGCGTCATGGGCTGCAGATGCAAATCACCACAGAATGTTATGCTGGTCCAACTTTAAGCAGAATTGCATGGTGCCGAAAGGCCTCTCACACAGTTTGCAAAAGGTGCTAACAGAAGACATAGACACGTGTTTCGTCCTACTAGGACTCATCAGTATGCCTCGTCTGTTTGACACCCCAGTGGAATGGACCAGCTACCCTTAAGGCAGTGTGCCTTGGATATATTGTGGTGAACCCATTAAAATAAAAAACTATTTAAAAGACAAAGAACCTCTGTGCAGTTAAGATGTCATGGAGTGGTACTTTGGATTGTTTTTTGTTTGTGAAATTTCCAGCTTAAATTATGCTGCTTAATGAACTTAACGTGATCTTGGAAAGATATACAGTATATTAGAGGCTTGCGTGCCTTAGAAGCCTATGTCAGCGGCAGCCTTGAGCCGACTGTTATGGTTTTATTCCAACTCTGTATGGAAGTGAAAGGGATTGTAGTTTTTGGCCCCTACAGGGTAGCCAGCTGATCCCTTCACTTCCCAATTGCTGAGATCCTCCCCAGTGCTCAGGCACGTAATGACATGTGCAGAGGGAGAGTGTGGTTGTGTACCCCAGTAAAGTCAACGGGGTCCACTTTAAGTCTGGTTTTATACAAAAGTTGTCCAGTCTGAAATTAATGAAGGGTGCCGCCGAACTAAGAAGGCCCTTGTAAGTCAGGCGGTGCCCTTCATCAATCTCAAACTAGCCATTCTTTTATATATAACCAGACTTTAAAACATCATTACATGCCTGAGCGTGGGGCAGATCTCAGCAATTGCAAAGTGAAGGGATCAGCTGGCTACCTTGTAGGGACCAAATTACAATCCCTCCCACTTCCATACAGAGCTGGAATAAAAATATCAAAGTCGTCTCTAAATGTTTTAGCAGATACAGGCTTCAAAAGGCATGTAAATGTTACCCCAAGTAAATAAACTTATAAAGTAACTTTAAGTGTAAACAGGGGAACTTTAAGAGTAAACAGGGAGGAGAGGAGGCACTGTGGGTCACCTTGGAGACTGGAAAGGGCACCACAATCCGCACAGGGGTTGTGTACAGACCCCCATGTCAGGGGGAAGGAATGGACAAGGATATGATGGAAGGCATTCTTAGAATGGCAGAGAAAGGGGAGATACTGTTGATGGGAGACCTGAATATGCCAGATGTTAACTGGAGCACATTTGCTGCAGCCACATCCAAGAGCAGGGCCATTCTTGATGCCCTACAGGTGGCAGGCATTAGACAGCTAGTTTCGGAACCCACTCGTGAGGGAGCAATCTTAGACCTCGTACTCTCAAACGGGGGCAGTGAGAGGATCTCAGATCTAGAAGTAGGTTGCCATCTGGGGACAAGTGACCATCAAACAGTGTGGTTCACGTTAAACTCAGCTACAGAGTCAAGCCATACAAAAGTGAGGGTACTGGACTTTAGGAGGGCTGACTTTGGCAAGATGGGAGAGTGCCTCAGAAAAGCACTAGCAAACAGGCTAGAAGGAGGTGTGGAGCAACAATGGGGAATTATCAAAACTGCCATCACAGGCCGCAACAAGCCTTTGTGTGAAGCAAATAAACAAATCAAAACGAAGAAAAAGCCACTATGGTTCTCAAGAGAGGTGGCTGTGAAAGTCAGAAGAAAAATAGTATTCTGAAGTATAAGGAAACACAGAAGGAGCAGGACAGAGAGCTGTACCAGTTAAGGCAGAAAGAAGCAGGGAGGGAAGTCAGAATAGCAAAGGCCCAAACTGAGGAAAAGATAGCCAACTCAGTTAAGAAGGGGATAAAACCTTTATAGGTACATCAGCGAGCGAGAAAGACAAAGGGAGGGATAGTGAGGCTGAATAGAATGAGCGGTGAGTGGGCAGAGGGGACAGTGAAAAGCAGGAATACTGAACGAATATTTCTGCTCATATTCACAAAAGAGGAGGGGGAAGTGCCTAATCCAATTAACAGAAGCACTCTTGATAGGGGTCGATCCCAGTCCTTTCACAGAAGAAAGGGTTCTGCAAGAACTCCTAAAACTGAAGGTGGACAAAGCAATGGGTCCTGATGGAATTCACCCCAAATTCTAAAAGAATTAAGGAAGGAACTAGTGAAACCACTGGCTACTCTTTTAATAAATCATGGGAGGATGGTGTGATACCGAGGACTGGAGGAAGGCGGATGTGATTCCCCTTCACAAAAGTGGGACCAAGACAGAGGCAGGAAACTACAGACCTGTCAGTCTGACCTCTGTGTAGGGAAAGTGATGGGTCACTTCTGAAGGAAAGAATAGTTGAGTACCTAGAGGTCAGTGGAGCACAGGATCCAAGGCAGCATGGGTTCATGGGAAGGTCATGTCAGACGAATCTAATAGATTTCTTTGACTGGGTGACCAAAGTAGTAGACCAGGGAGGGGCTGTGGACATGGCCTACCTAGACTTTAGCAAGGCATTTGACACAGTCCCACACAAAAGATTGATAGTCAAATTAACCAGCCTGGGAGTGGGTCCCAGGGTGGTAGCCTGAGTAAAACATTGGCTGGACAACAGGACACAGAAGGTAATTGTAAATGGAGTCCACTCTGAAGAAAGAGGGGTTACTAGTGGGGTACCGCAGGGTTCAGTATTGGGTCCAGTCCTTTTAATGTCGCCATCAGTGACATTGCAGAGGGACTGGAAGGAAAAGTATGCCTTTTGCAGATGACACAAAGATCTGCAACAGGGTTGATACACAAGGAAGCGGAAAGGATGAAAAAGGACTTAGCAAGGTTGGAGGAATGGTCAGACGATGGCAGCTAGGATTCAATGCAAAAAGCAAATAATGCACCTGGGAAACAAGAACCCAGGGGAAGATACACAATGGGTGGGGAGGTAGTAACAACAACAAAACAGGAAAGGGACCTGGGGTAATCATATCAGATGACCTTAAGGTTAGCAAGCAATGTGAGAAGGCAGTAGGGAGGGCCGGGGTATACTGGGATGTATAGAAGAGGCATCAGCAGCAGAAAACAGGAAGTTGTTATCCCTCTGTACAGACAGTTGGTGAGACCTCATCTGGAATACTGTGTCCAGTTCTGGAGACCCCATCTCTGCAAGGACATAGACAGGATAGAGGCAGTCCAGAGGAGGGCAACTAAAATGGTGCAGGGTCTGCAAGAGAAGCCGTATGAGGAGAGACTAAAGGAGCTTAATATGTATACCCTTGAGGAAAGAAAGGAGAGGGGGACATGATAGAAACTTCAAGTACCCTCAAGGAATCAACAAAGTCCAAGAGGGTAGCATCTTTCAGAAAAGAGACTTGCAAGAACAAGGGGACACAATTTAAAGATAGAAGGAGGGCGGTTCAGGGCAATGTGAGGAAGTATTTCACAGAGGGTAGTGGATGCATGGAACAGCCTTCCTGAGGAAGTTGGGGTCTAAACTGTGGGAGAATTCAAGAATGCATGGGACAGACATAAGGCAATTCTTGGGGGGGGGGGGCAGGAAGATAAAGGCTGTTGGTTAACTAGGATCTGCGGCCTATCCTGTAGGTAGGGAAATGGGCAGACTAGATGGGCCTAGCGGTCCTTATCTGCCGTCAAAGTCTATGTTTCTATGTTTCTAAGCTCTGATGCCCTTCTTTCCTTGTGTAGTTCTGAAGCTGCCTTTCAGTACCACTACTGATAGTAGAGAGGTGAGCGCTTTTAGGCTGGGTGAAATGGAGTCGCACTGATGTATGCTGGTCATCTTACCTGATATGGTGTGCTGGTGGAGGTTCAGCCTGGTATGAAGGGGTTGTTTGGTTACTCCCACATAGCATTCTTCCGGGCATTTGTTGCACTGTATGAGCAACAACCCCTTGTCTGCTTTGCAGGTGCATATTCCCTGTGTCGGAACTACTTTTGTTCTGGGTTGAATGAGTGGGGATGGGTTTTACCTAAGGACATGCGGCCAACTTGCTAAAGAGCTTTAGACTTCTTACTCAAAGGTTATCCCAGTGCTGTCTGCTGACAATTCCAAAAAAAAAAAAAAAATGCTGGTTGAAACCATGGCGAAGGATGATGTCAGCATGAGACCTGCAAAGCCGGATTTTTGCCCTTCCTCTTTTCTAGAGTTTGTTTCTATGATTATCAGGCCATTTTGCTAAACAAAGACCAGATGCAACATTTAATAACCTCTTAAGTGCCTGAGCTTCCTGCTTCATAACAAGCAATTCTGACAGTTGTAGCACTAGCTAATACAGGGGTGGGGGCCGATTGGCTGTATTGGTTGTCTTGTGGGGACAAGTGCTATTTTTTTTTCCTGTTATGTTCAAAACATCCAAGCAGTACTCTGGGCAGGAATTGAAGCGTTTGTTTACATTTCTAAACAACTAGAGGAAACTCTTGGACTTCCTCCAAAGGCTGTTGTTTCTTCCTGGTCTCTACAGCAGTGCCTTAAACTGCAAAAGATGCCTCAACTCTTTCTTTTCTAGGGGGAGGTGCGGGTGGGGATTCCTGGCAGCAGGTAAACAGATACAAGATTTAGGAATCCCTTCGGCTTAAAAAAAAACCATCAGCGGACAAATCCATCATACCACTTTTTTATTGCATTATATAAAACGCAGACATTCATCACATGTCTGCATTAATCAAGTGATTTACAAAAAAAAAATACAAGGATGGAATTACTTGGATTTGTGTTGCACATTTTGCTTCTCAGGATTGAATTAATGCTGATCTGTTCAGCATGTTCCCCTTACAGTGACAGATTTAGCTAACTCACCACTTACAAACGTCACCCAACTAAGCAAGGGCTTCACCATTTGACCCATATAAATTGGACCATCATATATAATAATAGGTCATTCTTGCAGTGAGATTTCAAAACTGTCTTGGCTGAAAGTTTAATTTTTTAGGTCAGTTTCTGATTTGTTATACAGATGATCTACCAGAACAGAGAAAAAGCATCTGTAGAAATTCGGAGTGTAAAACTGATCTCTTAGCTGGATTACCAGGTGCTAAGCTGCTTGCTAGTCAGTCCGGGTTCAGTAACACGGTGTCACACTACGAAGGTTACATAGGTGAGGGATGGGCTGCTCTGATTTACTGCAGGGTTGTGCAGTGTTCTTTAGATAGCCTTGTACAGGCAGTGTAAACATAAAAAATAAAATTCTAGCTGGATGGGTATATTGCGCTATCAACCCCTGTTTTAAATTGTTGGTTTGGATAACTGCTGCCCGGGTTGAGTGACAACTAATGTTGTCGAGGTCTGGACTCTCCACTGTTGTAGGTAAGTAGTATCAGGCTTACCCTGTGCAGGTTATCCTCTGCACCACTGTCTGCCTAAAAAGCCTCTGTCTGGTATTATTAGCCTATCTGCCCATTTCCGTACTTGAAGTTGAAAAGCAGTGCTTCCAAATTCCACAGAGAGGCAAAGCACGTGCTAACCCTGTCCAGGTAGTGGGCCAAGCGTCTGAGCAGCTCAGAGGAGCTGATCCTTCTCGTGGATTTTTCTTTTCTTTTCTCCCCTTCTATCAGCCACCTGCAGTCTTAAAACTCCTGTTCCTAGCAAACCTGGTTTGTAAATGACATGGGAGGGCAGTGGGAAATCCGGTAGAGACCGCGTGTGCTTTACTGAATGGTGGGAAGAGCCACCTGTCAAGTAATTTTTTTTCTGAATTTCCTCCTCTATACAGTTTTCTGCCAGATAAGCCTCATAAAAAGGAAAATATATCTCCTCTTTCCTTGTGCATTTGAGAATTAATGGAAAGCCGGAAGCAGGCCTTTTTTTTTTTTTTTTTTTTTTTATTGCTCTGTGCCGTTTTATGTGACTGGTGGTGGAAGGAAGCCCTTACATTTGTTCCTGTGGTGTTGTTTTTCAACTAACCAAAGCGGTCTGCTGCCAAACATGCAGGATGTGACACTGATTTTGACCAAAGTGGAAAGGGTGGCAGTATTATTTTCTTTCTCCTTTCAGACTTCTGTTGTGTCGATGGGGGAGGTGTTCATTTATCTGAAATGAACAGTGTGTTGTGCCTTTTAGTATGCGTTGGGATGAATGTGGTATTTGCTATGGTTATTCTTGGCAAAAATATACATTTAAAAGTTTTGGGGTGTTATTAATTGTTAAATAGTTGCAAAAGAAAAGGAAAAATTCACACTCCCACTTGGGGTGGGACAAATCGGGTAGCCAGTGGCCACTAGCAAAAATTGATTTGGTTACCAGATATTGAAAGTTGCCAGCTGACAGGCTACCTGCCCACAAAGTGATTTTTGAACCTTTAAAATGACAGCCACTAAAATATTGATTTGACTACCATATTTTGAAAACTAATGGCCACACGGACCACCAAGATGGACTTTTCAGTCCACCGTTTGAAAAATGTGGTGCTAAAATTAATGGCCCTGCTAACCTGTCTGGACACTGCCCCATGCAAACAAATGTATGTGACATGGCTGTGGTTAGTTTGCCTCTTGATTGTGGCAGCTGTGCCTGTGAAAAGTGAGGAACTGATGACACAAGAACCTGAAGCCCACTGTTTTAGACAAGCTACTTGAGTGGGTGAGAAACTGGCACAAACTAATAGAATTTGTATTGGGCTAGTAAAACCTTCCATTAAGTAGCCCAACTGACTTGTATTAAATAGGGATATGCGGGTACTGGCTATTCAGTTTCAGATAGTTCAGACAGAGTGGGTGACCTGTGGATTGATATAATAGTGTGTGAGAGTGGTCTGCAGATCGATTCTGTGAGCACGTGGTATGTGGATCTGGCAGGGATGGTCCCATTTATCTGGGCTAGTGGATTATAGAAGTTCAGATTGTGCTGTGCCTGCACATGCCTCATATTGGAAGCAGGGTTCACCCACTTCGGTGTAACAAGCAAAAGGGCGACCATCATTAGGGTGACGGCGCAAGGGTGACCACGATCGCAGTGCCAGGCATAATGCCGCCCGACCCCAAATGCGTGGAATGCACCAGGGCACGTGTATGGTCTTTGTGGGTGGATGCACCCCCTGAAAGTGATTATAATCAACTCCATGGCGGAGGCTTCTTGGGGAGGGAGACGACACACAAGCGGCGCTCTCCCTGTAGGGGCGCTCTGGCAGCCAGTTCATCACTGTGACAGGCGAACTGGTTGCATCGCCCTGATCACATCGCCCCATACCAGTGGATTTTCTCAGCTACATGCCCTGTTGCTAGAACTAGATTTCAGTCCCTCACAGTGTGAGCCAATACAATTTAGACAGGGCTTCCCCACACTCCTCTTTGAAGACACTTTGCTACCTCCTGTGAGGAGCTGCTGTTTGAAGGTACTCCTTAGCGTAGAGGGGAGTAGTTTTCTGAATGTGGTCCATATTCACATGGGTAGCCTAGCCAAAACCACAGATCTCGTCTGTCCCTTGAAATTAGAGTGGAGTTCACCAATCTCTTGTCATTTCTGACCAGAGCAGAGACCACCAGTGTCTTGTTGGAGCCAGTATATATGAATCTTCGTCAGCGAAAGCTCAAGCATTAGCCAGCCATTATGCGGCTATATAGGGGAATTTTATATCGCATTGCTTCATGGGTAGTGCTGTTTAGTGTTCCGCACAGGGATGGAGGAGGATATCCTTGCAGGAAGCAGTTTGAGGTACAATGTAAAGCAAGTCCATGCTCCTGTGTCCTGCGGTGTGGAAACTCTAATGTCTTTTCTGTCAGAGGGGCACTGCCATTCCTAGTCTTGTGCTTTTAAATACAGCTTTTAATATTATAATTTCTTTTGAAGGAGAACAAGATCGGCACATAACCTGCTTGCAGGGCTAGTTTCTTTTTGTGGGGGTGAGTGGAGATCCGGCTTCACATTTAAGGTCCTACATACGCTTTGGAGGACCCAGCATAGAAAGGTAACTAAAATATTTACAATTGTCACTTGTGCCATTTGTCCCTTATTTGTCCAAGAAAACTGGCAACCAGCGGTGTAGTTATGTCTGGTTCAGTGCTTTAATATAACAGCAGTCCCACTGGGCAAAACGTCAGCAGCCCTCTCCCATCCTGATCATATAATCTTGGCTTGTCACGGTGTAGCAGATTTCTAAGTTTCTCGCTAGGTAACACACTTGGTAAGTTTCTAGTCTATCCATTTTCTAGCAGCTCCATTCTTCTCTCTCTTGTTACTTTTTTAATCCTTGCATTGCAAGTCTTAGACTGTCAGATAAGCCTTCTATTTGTATTCACAAAGTAAAGTAATGCCTAGGTTAACTGAAGGCAAAAGTGGGTTAACAAGGTTGTTTTTGTGTCCAGAGGAAGGTAGGCTGAGGCAGTCCCATTTTCAGCTACTTGCTAATTAATTCCTATGTAGTTTTCACTCCGTCAGCACCATTTTCTCTGCACCACCTGCAGTTTGTGCCACTCAGTAGAAATCCATCTTTGGGGTATCAGTGCCACTGATTTACGTTGATTAAAGAACTGTTTTCAAGGCTTTACATTTTGGGAATTGCATTGATGATTTAGTCTTATTTCTGGATTTCACCGGGATTCTGTTGTCATTCTTTTAGTATGTGTATAAATAATCAGAATGAAAGAAGGCTTGATGTACAGAACATTAAATAAAGCAAACTGAAAATAGTACATGAAGCTATTAGAGGGGGAAAAAAGCTCTGTCACTTTTACTGGTCTGGTATAAAATGCCAAATTCCGAGAATTTTTTTTTTTTCTTTTTCCCGGTGTGCACACTGTCCAAATTTTGGAATTTTAGTGGGTTTTCCAGTAAAAACTGAAAGTCAGTATCCTTGAATCATCTTGGATGAGAACAGCATTAAACCCCTCTCCCCATTGGCCTTCTCAAGTCCCTCTGGGACATTCACATGAATTGATTCCAAGTGTGCACACTCCTGTGAAAATTAATGACCAGCAGAACTGCTTATAACAAAACAGAACTTCTGAAACCTGTCTTTTTTTTTTTTTTTTTTTTTTAAGAAAAAGTACGTAAAAAGCATTCCCATTGCATAACTTGTAAATCTAATGGTTCAAAATGCAAACTAGCAATTATGTTATTTGCATATAATTCATATGCATAATGCAATTTACTAGGTTACAAGAGAGGTTTGAAAACTAGAACATTTTAGAAACGTTTGGGGGTCTAGTGAAACTTAAAACCAGAAGCAGTTTGCCAGTACCATTTTTTCTCTCTTTTGTTTTGTTATAGTTTTATAGAACCACAACAATGATATAACTTCACAACCAGAACAAGAACAAAGACGTATCTTCCACCCCCCCACCTCCCCTCTGTGATCCACCGACCTACCAGGGGCAGAGTATGTAAAGTGCGAGTCCAGGCCTAAAAAACAAACCATGAGCTGTTCACGGAAAATATTAGAACAGTTGCCAGTCCCATTTGTAAACCGGGGTTGGGGGAACTTAAAACCAGAAGTAGTTTGCCAGTCCCATTTTTTTTTTTTTTTTTAAACTGGGTTTGGGGGTCTCTAATTTGGACTCTTTCCCCAAATATTGAAAATATTAAATTTTATATGAATTGTAATAAACTACTTCAAAGCTTAGTTCAGGCAGTTTCGGCTGGAGAGCTCAGATCCCATTTTGTTTTCTAATTAGCGTGTGACCACCGATTGCCTGTTGCTTATAGCTTTCTTATAGGTTAACTTGTAGGGGATCCAAGTAGCCGAAAAGACCACCCAGTAAGAACTTGGCCAGCTGCCATTTGAGAAACTTGTTTAACTAGTGTCGGTGAAGATTAGCACCTTTTTCCCCTAAGGTAAGAACATTCTTCGACTTTTGTTTACCCCAGCCAATAAACAACAAAAAAAAAAAAACAGAAAAAGAATTCTCTTAGCAAGCGCATGTCCCTCACAGAAGGCATTTGCGTCTTCCACCGTCTGCCCCAGTTTCTGTAGCAACAGAGCAGCTGGGCTAACCCACAATGCCCTGCTGTTTAGTTTGCTGCCGGGCTCGTTGACTGGCAGTGGTAATCCTTTTGTGGGAAGTGAGGTGGAAAAACACAATGTTAAAGCTTTAATTTGGGATCAAAGAAAGCAAAGAAGTGGGGAATGTTCCTTTTCACAGTGTGCAATCTGGCCTGCTGGCCACTCGAAGGCATTGTCTGATGCCCTTTGTTTTGTGACTATAATACTGTTCACGAATGAAGGTTGGTGGGGGTGGCAGGTTGGATATAGTGTGATCAGTTAGTATGATGACTTCATGGCGCTTCGTCAGTTTTGATATGATGTCACTGGAGTTTAAGCATTTTCCACTCATCCACAGTAAAAGCAGGGCTCATTTGGCCTCTCTCCTCTGTTGCTTGTAGCATCTACTGTAGGTGTGCCTTGAGTGCAGGCTTGGATAAGTGAGAAGTTCTACCTTCCACACGGAAGCATGTACCTTTAAGTGTGTCATTGGCTCAATAGGTAGCACGCTCACTTCTGGTGCCTGAAGATCAGAAGGTCGTGGGTTCCTGCCTCACACTAGGTACTTGGTGTAATACTCGTAACTGACACTACCATGCAGTATGATGTGGATGCTGCAGTGTTGAGGTGCCATCCTTCTGATGAGATGTGAAACCGAGGCTTCTTATGCCCACCACTGTTCACTGTCCATATGAAAGTAAACAATCCCATGGTACTTGTCGAAGAAGAGTTGGTGAGTTTCCTAAATGTCATGGCCAGCATTCCACATGTCAACAAACAGGTCCTTGTAACAAAGCACCCCCCCCCCCCAAAATCCAGGACACATCTGTAAACAAGATGCCACAGTTCAGTGTGCCTTTCCTGATCAGAAACGATAAATTTGTAGCAGGCCCATCAACATGGTGGTAGTGCTACTGCCCATGACGACACTGGTGACCCAGGTTCGGGAACAAGCCTTGGTCGTCGGAGTTTGGCCAGGGGGAGGAGGTTTGAGCGTCCCATTGGACATTCTCCTTTGAGGGGGGAGGGCTGTTACATCACCCCATTACCGCCGCCTGTGAATGCATGGGTGGCGGCACGGGACTTGCAGTGAGGGGAGGATGCCGTTAGGCACTTAGCTGAAAGCCTGACTTGCGTCCTTTTGTGCCGTAGTCTTCGGTGGGTAGGGTTTTCAAGGACAAAAAACATAACAAAAATCTCATTTTTAAAAAAACAAAAAGAAAACAAAACCCCAAACCCCCGCTCTCACACAGCATGATCCCTGGCAGCCAGAGGAGGGAGGATGGAGCGTGAATAGTCAGTGTAACTGCCACCAAGCCCCGCCGACAGTGATTGATAAAATATGATGGTGTAATATACAAACTATATATTACGTATGTGTATATATAAGTATATTATGTACATTTTAGATTGTAGTTCATAGCATTTTTTAATAATGCACTGACGCAGTTCACTTTGGTTTATTGCACTAAATCTTTTGCCACATCACTCAAGACTGCACAGAATACAAAAACATACATACATGGTGCACTGAATGACTGCAGTCAAAAATGTAATAAAAAGTAAGATTAAAATCCACAGCATTATTGTTTATTATATTTTATTTTTTTTTTTTTGTAAATCAGTTTTTCGAAATACACACATGAAGTGAATTCCCATTCAGGTTCAGCTGTTCAGTTGCTCACCTCACATCCTGAATTTAAATACAATTTCAGTATAAAGGAAACACTCCACCTCCTTTGCAAGAGGATATTATTACCAGTGATGGTCTGGTGAAGACTGGGAGCAGGAGCAGTAGCAATAGCACCAGTAATCCGGGGTATTTAAGGTAGACCTGTAAGCATACATATGGGCCAGTTCTGGTTGAGTAGTCCCCCAATGCATATCTGCACAAAGTATTCCCATTCCCCAAAATGGGATTTCCATTTAACTTAAGCTAAAGCATTTTGATGTTCCTTTTTAATGACAAAAAATTGCTCCAAATGGTCTCCCACTTTCCTGGAGCATCCAAATATTCTGACGTCCTGAAATGGCCATAATGTGCAGCAGAATCAGTACGGCCTCAAAAATGCCCCATACTCGAAATTTGCATGTCAGCATTAGTCCTTTTAGCTTGATATAAACTTGGTAGCAGAAACTAAATAATTACTGAGAAACTATCAGTTTGTGAAGTAATCGTGGTTTACGCATGGTGCTATATTTTTTTCCCCTGCTTTATGGTTAGTGGCTAATTTACTGCTATTAAAAATGCACAGTTTTGGACGATTGGTGGCATTTTATTTTTGCATAGTTGTCACACTGTGCTAAAATTTATGAAGAAATATTTACAGCAAAAATGACTGCAGTAGTTTTACAATAACTACTGGCTAGTAATTCTACTGCAAACAGGTGGTACTTAGTAGGCAACAGTAGATAGACTATAAATCCCTATGATGGATTATCTGTGCCCTGACCATTATCCCTTTACCCTTCATACCAACCATGGCAAAAGGATAATGACTTGTACCCCTTCATGAAAGTAAAGGTGTGACATTTTTTACTTACAGTTGTGGGCTTCATAGCTGGTTATCCTGCTGCGGCGATAGCCCGTCTGTGGCAACATTTTAAATTTTAATACTGTCCTGTAAGGGAGGGGAGGGATCATACCTCTGGTCAAACTGCCTGCTAGCCAATGCCTTTCAACTTCCTGGTCTACTGAGCATGCCCCTGCACTTGGACGTTTTGTGACGTCGTACCAGGGAGAAGGTGGGGGGACATCCCATTGAATCCTATGGTGGAGATTTTAAAAACATTACTATGCATATTTAAGCTACCTTTGACGCAAATTAAAGCCACCGCTCAACTAATGGGGCCCTGTTGGTTGAGAGGTGGCTTTCATTTGCGTCAGACAGTATTTTGTCACTGATGGACTATTGTCACTGCAGGATAACGGGCTATGAAGCCAATAACTAAATCTCGACCTTTCCCTTAAAAACAACCACCTAACCAACCTGAAGCAAACGGCACTTATTACGCTCTACTGCATGTCCCCATCCCAGTTACCATTCCGGCAAGTCCTTTCTTCCCCGTACATTTTTACAAATCTTCTCTGGGGCACTGCCCCCCATTTATTGCTTGGAGGGGGGGGAGGGTATTGACAGTTTTGATTTTTAATTTTCAGTTAGTTTGTGAGCAATATCATCTTCAAGCTCATTTTATCTTTCTTTCTTTTTTCCTAACCATAATAATGTTATACTGTGCTGTTATATGCCTTGATCAAAGACCTAATGCGGCTGCATGTAGTCCTGTAACAGTGGTATTGCCACCTTCTTGATGGAAACAGTCTAGCAGCAGTTACAATAGGTAGCCTCAGTTATGTCCCATTCTTCATGGTGTGATTATTAGAGTTTGGCAGTAACTGGGTCTTGGGGCTGCAAGGTTAAGAGGCCTGAGACTCCCCAAACAGGTGTCTCATTATTCCATAAATACTCCCAGGCCATGGGTCAGGAAATAGAGCAGTCAAGTTTGAATCATGGTTTAAAAAAAAAAAAAAAATAAGTGTCACTGATTTCTGCTTACACTGCAAGGCCCCCTATTGGGCACCAGCTGTTATGTTCAGTTTGACTGACGCCAATTTGCTCAGGCCCCCCCTCCTCCACATTTAAAACCTCTTCATAGCGCTTGACAGTCGGGGAACAAACATGCTTGTAATACATCAGCTGAGGAACAGCAGGTGGTTTAAAAGACTGTAGTTTGAGGAAAATGGTAACAATTCACTATTGTTCAGTTTGCAACCGGGAATGCAATTCAACATTGGCAGCTTGACAGAGTTATTCTAATGCATCTGATAATTAGCAAACAATACATTTTAAATACATATATGATAAACATAACAGAGATGTTGAATTTTTGTACAGTGCTATGCCGAAGATATTTTGGGACAGCCAGATGAAGAGATGCACTATGCACTTGATGAAATACGTGGTGGCGTGGAATCCTTTCTTGTAACTAGTTTACACTGTTTTGAATGTGGGCTGTATAATGCCCTGCATATACCAAATCTAAAAAAAAAAATTCTACAGAAACTCATAACTTAAATAAGGTGGGCTTTATGGGATGATGTAATGCATCTTGTTAGGCCTTATTGCCAGCATAATAATCAACTGTGGACTAAGACTTGTAACCGAGCCCTTTTGTTTTGTTTCTTGTGTAGCTCTCCGAACAACACATGTACTCTAAGGCCTCAATCCCACAGCAAGGCATCATGGGTATGCAAATCATGTTGCTTTGCGTATGTTTACCCATGATGCATTGTTTGGGATTGCTTCTTTAGCGTATGTCTTTGGTTTGGAAAGATGCATCAAAAACAAAACATTCTAGGATGTCTTCACTCTTTGCATCCTTTTACGGATCCTGGACACTACAGTTCCTGTAACCTGCCTGTTTGGTAGGCTAACGCTGAGTGCAATAAATGCGCAAAGTCCTTTTTGGTTTTTAATGGTGTTCTATTGTTGAGAGTAGCTTTTCAATATGACCTCTTCCCTCTCCCGGGTGTTCATTCATTCTACTGCTTGGTCCAACTTCAGTATTTTTAGTGATATGTTATTTTAAAACAAACAAAATGAATATCTATCAATATGTACAATATTTATTTATTTTTTTTCAGCTTGCAAACCTGGATTCTTCAAATCGAATGTCGCCAGGAGTCTTTGTCTAACATGTCCCAATAACACCTTGCCCTCCGATAAAGGGGCAGCATCATGTCCCTGCCAGGAGAGGTACTTCAGGGCTCCTAGTGATTCAGTCGCTCTTCCCTGCACACGTAAGTGTAAAGCTGATTTGTTTTTTGTTTATTGTTAAGCTACAGATCACCACACTGCCTAATAGAAAGTTGTGGATTTCCAGAGATTAAAATTAGGAATGTCTAGTCCAAATTTATGAAGTTGAGACGCTTCCAGATCCATAAATTGTAAAGTCTGGCTGCCAGATAGTTGGTTTTGGCCTTCTCTCTTCATCTGACCAGACTCTGAGAATCATTGTGAAACTCGGGCATCATCGAATTCCCCTCCCAAGTATAGCTGTCATGTTACTTCCCTCTCCCCCTGGTGCTGTAGGTGGTCTTAAGGGCAAAGTTGGCTTGCAGTCTGAATGAGCTGATAACTAAGAGGGAGGGTAGAGTGTGGCTCTGTAACCAGGGACACATCTTTTTAGGTAAAACAGAAGCGGCTGGTTAAAGAGCTAGTACACTGTGTAAAATTAAACATTAACATTATATTTTAATAGTTATTTGTTACTTCTTATAGCTATTTGTTTTTTCTTTTCCTGTTCTCTAATTTGAAAATGTTCTACCTGAAAGTACTAGGTGTGGTGCGTGGAACAGCACTCTGCCTGGTAGTTGACTTTTTTAGCTCTAGTCCTTTTCATACCTCTCTTGCTTTGTGATCTCACTGTCTGTGACATCATAACTGACCAAGAAGAGCCGTCGCCTACTGCCAGATCAGTTACTTATGTCACACTAAGTGAGGTCACAGTGGTGAGGAGACAGTAAAAGGAATATTGGTTGGGGGATTAGTATTTTACCAGTTGAGCAAACGGAGCCTTGTTTCCAGTTGTGACCTTGGGGGAAGGGAAACTGAGGACAGCAAAGATAAAACAGATATACATAGTGTAGATATGTTACATTACAGTTTCCATTTGAGGATGAGGGTATTTTAAGTTTTGCAGTTTTCTTTTTAAGTAACTCTGTCTGTGTGCGTGTGTGGTGGTGGTGGGGTGGGGGGGAGGTAATCCTGCCAGCTATTGGCAAAAAAACAAAACAATCCACACACCCATGATTACCATATTATTATTTCCATGTGATCTTATTCCTGAAGTGAGAGATGTAGTTTGGAAGCATTTGTTATTTTTGCAGTTTATTCACCCAGGATAACCCAGCTGAGATGCGACATCTTGTTTTCAGTGGGCTCCTGTCTACTGTGTTCTGCCATTGTCTTATGTGACTTCTCTAAGGTCACATGGTGAGTATCTGGCTTTAGCAGGGTCTGAACCTGTGCTGTCCTGGTCCTGAAGCCAGTGCTGTAACCATTAGGCTACACTGCCGCCTAAAGAAGGCTTGAAAATCATCTTCCCGGCACCCACTTCCCCGACCCACTATGATGAAGCAAAGCATTTTGGTGGGTTGCTTTTTGCTACTGTCAGAAATATGTGCCACCACAGCCATAGTGTGTGCCTCAGTTGCATACAACAAAAGAACCTTGGGGGCAGTATTTATAAAACAAAAAATATAAAATAAAAATACTGATAGCATTCATATCATATGTATTCACTTGAGTTATTAATTCCAAAACTGGCAGTAACTGCAGTTGGAAAAAAAAAAAAAAAAAAAAAAGTCTCAAGGCATTACAAATTTACTGACTGATGACTGTTAGGATGTAAGAATTTCGGTACTGGCATAAAAAAGTATGATATAAATATTGCTGCTTTAAATACATATGCACTAATTCCATTTCACTAGGTCCTCCTTCAGCCCCTCGAGGTGTTACTGCAACAGGCAAGGGTGGTAGAGTACAACTAATGTGGTCCCCACCTCATGACGCTGGCGGACGCAGTGACCTCAGCTACACTGTCACTTGCGAGCAGTGCCCAATGGAGGAGGAAGGCTGCAGGCCGTGTGACCCCAGCATCCGATATTCTGAACCCCCCACCAACATCAAAGGCACTACCGTAACAATCACGGACCTGGAGGCCCACACCAACTACACCTTCACTGTTGAGGCCAGGAATGGAGTGTCAGAATTCAGCACTGAACAAAGCATCGCTACCGTAAGCATCAGCGTCAACCACACAGAGTAACCACCACATGCTGCATTGTTGCGAGGAGATCTTTACCTTTATCTAGCCCTGCCTCCTAAAGGTTGGGGTGCAGTGTTTGCACCACCCACTCATTTTTAAAATGCACATTTTTGCAAAATAAAGCTAAGCTGCTTAGAAATGTAATTCTCATTTCACCAGTATTGCCCAGGAGCCCTTTAAAACTGTATGAGACCCATATTATGGTGATGTTCTTTGCAGTTCTCTATCATGTCAGAGTGCATCAATTAGAAATTTAAAGAGCTGCGGATGACCTTTGAAACCTGGGGCAAACAAGTTAAAAAGGTCTGAGTAATTAATTAGATAAAATTGAATACGTCAGTTACTCGAGGACTGAGTACAGCTTGGGAGGGGTTTGGGTATCTGCATCAGAGGAGGAGAAGGACTTTGGAGTGATGATCATTAATGACCTGAAACACTTCACGTAGGGTAGGCAACTGGCAGCAAAGGCGATTAAAATGTTGGGCTGTATTGCCAGAGGGATCAGCAGTAGGTGAGTGGAGGTAGTACTGCCCTTGTGCAGGTAACTAGTGAGACCGCATCTTGAGTACTATAGTGTACAGTACTGGCGCGCATACCTTTAAAAGGACACAGACCTGCTGGAGACGGTCCGAAGGAGGGCAATGAAGATGGCTGTGGGCCAGAACGGTAGGACATGTGAGGAGAGGTTGGAGCCCTTGAAGTTGCATGCCCTGGGGGAGAGAAAAAGAGAGAGGGGGACAAGATTGAGCCCTTCAAGTATTTGAAGGGAATAAATATGGTGGACAAAGAGAGTCTTTTCAAGCTTATAGGGAACTGAAACACGAGGGGGCACAGTCTCAAGTTGGAAGGGGGGAGGTTTAGGAGAGAGGCTAGGAGGTACTTCTTCACAGAGAGGGCAGTGGTGGTTTGGAATGTGCTTCCAGAGGAGGTGGTTTTATTGCTGATGGTAGGCAGCTTCAAGGCAGGTTGGGATAGAGTTACGGGGAAAATAAGGGTCAAGAGAGGGGTGGACAGAGGGGAAGGGCAGCTTGGGGAGGTGGGTGTGGTCAGTAGCTTATGCTGAGGACCCTGCAATATGAGCAGGCTAGCTAAACCTAAAGGCCTTGCTCTGCTGGCTTCATCATATGTTCATAAAAGCCCTTGTTGTCCCTGTCTCAAAATAGCATTTTCATGATGGTAAGCGAGGCACAGAGCTACAACACAATATATGTAAAGTGTAGCAGCATCCGTGGAGTTAGGCTGTTTTTATGTCACTTTATTCAGCTTAGCAGTCTGCCTTATATTTTTGGGGGTAGTATCAGGGTTAGAAACAATAGAATTTGTCTGCAGAAAAGGACAGCTTGGCCCACACAGCCTGCCCAGAATATTCTCATTCGAGCCAGAATAACAGTATCAGGGTTCACTTATTACCCCTAAAAATAAATGGTGGCCTGCTGAGTTGCGTACAGTTACTATTAAAACTCATTACTGCCACTCTCTCTGTTCAAGTCCAAATCATCCATTGCTTAACCTCAAACCCCCATTCTATTACACGTTACTCTGAACATGTAACCCTGTCCCTCCCTTAGAATCAAAATGCTGGGTAGGGAGCAGAGCTATAGCTTGAGACTCCAGAGTTCATGGAACACAAGCCAGCACTGCAAATGCTTCTAGTTAATTCCTCGATGGACATTTTTTAAACTGTTTATTTAAACCACGAGGCAGGTAACGCCCAGGTATGACTTACCTGCCCCGATAGTGTCGGCTGCTCTTTTGTTATGTTTTTTTTTTATTTGTTCTTTTAACTGCTCTTTTTTAAAATATCCAGCCTTGTTAGTTCTAATGGATTCATTTATTAAGAATGTTTGGAAAACTTAACTCCTTGGGAATACAAGAAGTGGTTTTTCAAGGCAACCTATGGCAGGTAGTAAGACTTCACATATTTATTTATTTATTTAGCTTTTGTTAACTGGGTGAGTGTACTAGACCAAGTGCATGGCCCGGGAGTTTGCATAAAATACTAAGGTAAACAGTACAGGGAATACAGAATAGTGTTAGCCAGCTCAGCCGATGTGAAATAATAGGAATACAGTAATTAAGTACAGGTGCAGATATGTGAAAGAGCAAGTGCCTTTTTTTTATTCTGTTTGTAATGCCGTGGTGGGTTTCAGAACCTCCCATACTCGGTGGGAGGGAATTATGGAATTTGGGAGATTAATGGGGAAATGCTGGTCTAGAAAAAAGGAATCGTGCTGCCATTCACCAAATGTATAGTGCCAGTCATTTATTTATATGTGTTTTTAATATTTACCAATGAGACATGACACGTGTAAGTCATTGTGGGATAACTACATACTTCGGGGGAGTAAGGCACCAGGTGAAGTCGAGTGCCTTATGCACCAAAGAAGTGCCGTTATCCCATAGTTAAGCACACCCTGAAGTTTTATTGGGATTACGAAATGGCTTGCCTGTTTTGTTTAATTTTAGAACCATGTAATAAGGTTCAGAAAGTTAAGCATTTTTTTTTGGGGGTTACCTGTGCTGGAAAAATGCACTGTCGTGATCAGATTCCACCAATTGGAGCATACAATTTTTCCAACTCCATTTTATCTTAATTGTTTAATCACTGATCTTGGACATAACTGACATTTTGCCTAAACATTCAGGCTTCATTAGGGCATGGGGCTCTTATACAGGTTTGCTTTTCCTGCTGGAATTTGTTGTGATGTGGGTTGTGCTTGCCAAAACATACTAACATGCTAAAATGCCAGCAGAGGAGGCCTAATGGTCTTTCGAGTCTGCTCAAATTTTAGCACCCGCCCTAGGGGCTGATTTTCGTGTCCCCAGTCCTAGAGGTTCCACCTGCATTTGACCTCGTCAGATATACCCTCCCCCGTACCTGTCCCCATCCCCCTCTTAAACCCGTCCACAGTCTCGGCTTCCACCAGCTCCCTGGGCAGTGCATTACATTGCTTCACCACCCTCTCAGTGAAATTACACCTCCTCCTGTCCCCCCTGAGGCTGCCCCCTTCCAGTTTACACCCGTGTCCTCTCGTTGCCCTCACCTACTTCCTTTAGAGCACTCTGACTGGGCCCCCCCTTATTAATCCCTTTTATGTACTTGAAGATCTTGGTCATATCCCCCCATCCCACCTCTTCCCCCATGCTGTACATGTTGAGCTCCTTGAGCCTCTCCTCATAGGTCCCCTTCCCCCAGGCCCCAGATCATTTTGGTTGCCCTCCTTTGGTCCCTCTCTAGGAGTGCAATATCCTTCTTTAAGTGTGGTCTTCAAAACTGCACACAAAACTTGAGGTGTGGCCTAACCATGCAGTTGTACAGGGGAAGGATCACCTCTGCCTTTCTGGAGGTAATTCCCCCTGGTGATGCATCCCAGCATCCTATTTGCCCTTGCCGCTGCCCTCCTACAGGTCTCTGAGTTGTTCATTTTGACATCTATCACCATCCCCAGATCCCTCTCACCCTCTGAGACTTGTATTGTGTCTCCTCCTTGGGTATACCCTTGTCCTGTATTTCTGACTCCCAGGTGCAGAACCTTGCATTTCCCCGCATTGAACTTCAGTTTCCATTTCCGTGACCACCTTTCTAGAGCCTCCAGGTCCTTCTGCAGGGCCACCCTCCTCTCCTCCTCATCCACCACTGCACCCAGCTTCGAGTAGTCTGCAAATAGACTCATTTCACTCCTGATCCCCTTCCTTATGTTTGAGACATAGGCGTTGAACAGCACTGATCCCTGGGGAACCCCCACTAGTAACCCACCTAGGAGATGAGGCTAGCCCCCAAACCACTACCCTCTGAGTACTCTGAGAGCCAATTCCCTATCTGTCTTATAAGCTGCATCCCTACCCCCATTTCCTCCAGCTTAGCCAGCAGGTCATTGTGGGGGTACCAAATCAAACAGCTTGCTGAAGTCTAGAAAGAGGACATCCACCGGCCTACCCTGGTCCAGGGCACTCGTCACCCATTCCTCCCGCTTTGCTCCCTGTACTGCCAGCCTCCCACCTGTCTGTAGTGGCCTATGCCTTTCCCCAGACCCGTCGGGGCCCCCGATCTCTACGGGTCCCACTCTGGTTTACCCCTTCTTCCCCCCGCAAGATGTAGCCCCCTCCATCCCCCCGGTAAAAACTGAGGAAGAGTACTCATTTAGAACCTCAGCCTGATCCCTCTGCAGAGCTTGGTGCAGTTTCTCAATTTGACTCCAGATACAAAATTTCTAATCCTTCTTTTCTTTATCTACCATACGTGGATGCCATTCGGCACACATCAGACCAGGGTTGCCTTGTTCAAAATATGAGTTCACCAATGTGTTTGTTTTTTTTTTCCTTTTTGTAGCACATAGGTTTAATCAGTAAGGACTTATAAGGAAGCCTTAGGGAGTAGGAACAGTTGGAAGAGAGGAGCAGTGAAGACCAGGTTATAGTAGTGTGTGATGGTAGTATCTTTTCTATGAAGCAGCCAAGGGGGACGGAGTGCTGAGCAATGGAGCTAGCCAGCTCAGACCAGTTTACAAAAGGCAACGATGAGTTATTCAGTACATTTGGAACATACTATGCACACAGAACTTTAGTTTTGATGCCTATAGGGTGTGAAATGAACATTTTATATATTTAGTTTTTACTTAATAGTTAGGTGCACTAGACAAGATATTTGCCTATTTGATACAGAATAACTAGTTACTTGCAAACCGCAAAAGTCAGCAGTATTTCATGGAAACCAGCCTCTGACCAACCAAGGGACCATGTTGTGGAACTCACAAATTTTGGAAATTGGGTTGGCCTGTGGTTTCCATACACAGGACTATTCAAAAGCACTTTAAACAGAAATATCTTGCTTACTAGCACACTAAATATTTGTTATGGCTGTGGGCATTGCAGGCTGTGTTTGCTAAAAGGGAATTGTTTTGTTTATACATGAAAATGGAGAGGTTTTATAATGTTCTGTTACTCCCATTTTGTGTAACCTTTCTGTGTATCTCTTTCTGCTGCCACTTCAGGACAACCTAAGTGTGAGGTGAAGCATTTCAGGGGGTTCCCCTAGTAACACTTATATAAATTCTTGATGTTTTTTTTGTAAGTTTGCTTTGTGGATGACTAATTTCTTGTTCCCTTCTACAGAACCACCTAAAGTTACATCTATCTCTGTGGAAGTAAAAGTGAAAACATACAACTTTGTCTTGGCATATTCCCAGCGCTAGTCAAGTAGAGTCTCTCAGTACGAAGTGACATACCGCAAAAAGGTAAGCATCCTTACGAATAAGGCAGTTGGAGTAAAAAAAAAAATAAAAAAACTCCCAAATTACGGTGAGGGCTGTAAATAGCACAAAAGGTTTACACTAAATGCATGGCAGCAGAATTGGAAATAAGTCCCTGTACACACTGTCAAAATGTTTCAAAAACCAGTTTCAGTCACAGTGTTCAGAATGTACAAACTGCACTCTGATGCAATGCTGTTCTTAGTAAGTTCACAGGCACCATTGTAGCACTAGTGCAAGGCATTTCCTGTGTCGTGGTAGACGCTGAGATAATCAGTATCTGGAGTATCACCGGAGCAGACAGAACAGGGGTCTGCTTACATCTTTAATGTATTACTGGCATGCCAGTGTATTTTGTTTTGTAATTTTTCATGGCTGTTTAAGCTTAGTCGATAACTTTGAAACTCATGTGCACATAATCTGACTTGCACCGTGGTGTCCATCCACATAGCTGTTAACTCAGGTTAAGGAAACCATGTTGTTCTGAAGCTGTGTTTTAGCCAACCTCTAAGCAGAGCGAAAGCACAATATCAGGACGTGGATTGTAGCATGATTTTAATTGTGCTACAGTCTATTTATTTATTTCAAAAGTTTCATAAGGAAAGACATATTGAGCTGGTAACTGCTCGTTTCCAGATGTGCCCGTGGGTTTTTTTTTGGGGACCATGAGGAACACTAAAAATAATAAAATAATCTGTGGATAAGCATCATAAATAACTATGCAAAGACCATACTTGTTCAAAGTAAAATACTTGGCTATACAGTAAAATGTAGGAGGGTAACCACATTTGCAATTATAATACAGTAAAGTTCTGGAGGACAGCATTATTTGTAATGTGTAGTGGCAATACTGAGTTGAGGATGGGCTCAAAGGTTGTCGATTGGGGGGGTGAAGAAGGGACTACACTAGTGCAGGTACAGGGTGAAGGGGGAGCAGAGATAGGAGGGTGGTGGGCAGCAGCCTGGGGCAAGTATCTGGGACAGTTGCAGGAGTGAGTAGTGAAGTCATGGAGGAGAACGAGTGGTGGGAAGAGGCAGAGTGGATGGCAAGGGGGAGGGAGCAATGTAGTTTGGGAAATGGAAGGAGATTGTAGCTTTACTGGCATAGGATCTCCTTGAAGGTAGCACTAGAGAATGATAGCCAGAGTTGCAAAGAAGGTAGGAAGTTGTGGGGGGCAAGGTAGGAGGGAGGAGCCATGACAGTATTTGGAGATGAAGGAAGCACAGTGGGCAAGGTATCTGGCCTCCAGTGAAGAGAAGGAGGGGGATCGTATGTTCGTATGAGGAGTATTGGGAGCAGTTGTGGGTGGGTGGGGGTATTCCAGAGCAAATCGGCAAAAGGAATGAAAGAGTGGATCTAGTCCTGCCAGGGTGGACTTGGGAGCAGCACTGTATACTAGGTCACCATAGTTGAAGACTGGGAGTCATCTTCAAGACGATCTCTCGACATGCAGGAAGTGGGATATACCCTTTATTCCTGTAAAGCGTACCAAGTTTGGGGTGCAGCTACTTGTGGATGGCATCCATGTACACTGAGAAATTGAGGTGCTGGTCCAGCCAGACCCCAAGGTACTTGAATGAGGGGACATCCTCAGGTGCTGCAACATCAGGGCTATAGATGGAGGGGAGAGGTGTGAGCCTGGCGAGCCTCTTCCTAGTGCCAAGGGTCATACTGACTGTTTTCTTGGTGTTGAGGGACAGCTGATTTGCCAGGAACCAGTACTGGATGTTAGTAAGTGTAGTTAGAGCCTGGCCATGAGTTGAGAGGCAGAGGAGCTGGACGCAGAGAGTACTGTGTTATCTGCATACAAGTGGATGGACTTGGAGGCACAGGCAGTGGGAAGGTCATTCAGGAAGATGGAGAAGAGTATTGGGCCAAGGGCGGATCCTTGGGAGATGACTGAGTTAATTGGGTGTGAGGGGATATGTATCCTCCAATACGGACAGCTTGTGAGCTGCCCTTAAAGTAGGAGTGGAGCCAGCCAACTGAGGAGTCAGATAGTCCCTCAATCTTGAGCTTATTCTGGAAGAAGGGTGGGCGACAGTGTCAAAGGCTATGGCCAAGCCAGTTAAAAATGGCAAAGGTTAACAAGCCCTGATCTATGCCTGATGAAATGGCAGTCAGTCAGAGGAAGGAAGTGGAGGTGGAGTGGGACATCCGGAAGCCAGACTGCAGAGGGGTGGAGGAGGAGGATGAATCAAGGAAGGGGAGAGAGCTGAGACAGGGGAAGTTGTTTATCCAGGAAAGGCACACTTAGCCTGAGCTTGTTTCTAGGTTCAACCTGGCAACACAAGGATTTTAAGTGACTTGCTCAGGGTCACACCGTATGCAAGTGGGGCTGATGGGATTTAAACCAAGGTTTCCAGCTCTGTGCTCTTAACCACTACACTATACAGCTTCCTATAGCACAAGGTGTCCTTGGATCTTAGCCAGAGTGGGGAGCAGGGAGATGGGCTATAATTGCCAGGAGAGTTTATTTTATTTATTTATTTTACCAATTATTTTACCAGGTGAGACACACTAAGCTGAAAGCTTGTTTGCAGGTGCAACCTGGGAGCACGAGGAAGTTAAGTGACTTGCTCAGGGTCACACAGAATGTTTAGTCACCCCCTTTGGGAAGGGGGATGACTGTGGCCTGTTTTCAAGTGTTGGGAATAGAGGCTAAGGAGGGGAGGTTGAGAAGGGAGGTACTAAATGGAGCAAAGGTGGGAACGGAGAGATGGAGAAGCTTGAGGTTGAAACTAAGAGCCAAGAGATCTTTAAGGGAAACAGCGGGAGTGGTAGGAGAGAAGGAGGAGGGATGGTGCGAGGTGGAAGGAGGGTGAAGAGGGAGGGCAGGAGGAGCTGAGGAGGGAGTGGGCACAGGAGTTTAGGTTGAAAGCTGAGGCGACAGAAAAGGGGACATAAATATGAGTATCACCCACCTTGAGGACAGGGGGAAGGGACTGGGTTGGAGGGAGAAGGCATGGATAACCTTCCAGAACTTGGGGTGATTACCATTGTTTTGGAGTGTGGATGCTAAGTATTCAGACATGGCAAGCCTGATAGCTCTGGTAAAGGCATTACAAAGGGTCTGGTTCTTGATTATGTCGGCAGGAGAGCTGGAGGACTTGTGGGTTCACAGGCAAGGTCACATGCACAGAAGCAGGCCAGTAACTTAGCCAAGATCCCTTGGAGATGAGATCCTCAAACTCTTTTTTTAAGGGGGCATGGAGATCACAGGCTGAAATCTGACATTGAAATAATGGAGGGCAGTATTTATGCTCCTTGCTGTAGAGATGGGCGACCAGTCAGTAGCCACTAGGCTGGCATGGAGGGAGGGCAAGTCCAGTGACCTGAAGGACCAGGTCTGAATCAATTTGGGGGTGGGTGCTTTGGGATGATGAATCTTGTGTACATAGTAGATCACATGCTGGTTACTGAGGGCGTCGAGGAGGGTACTGGCATACATGATACAGTGGGAGTGGGATGTGAGAACCCAGTCCAGAAGGAAGCAACTGAGGGATCTGTGATTGTGCTGGTTTGTCAGTGATCATTTGTGTAAATTGGAGGGATTTGATGTTTTGACAGAATTTTTGTAGTGAGGGGGAGAGCCAATTGAGGTCAACATTGCTGAGGATGAGCAGCTCGTCTGTGGAGGCATGGGAGGAGATAGTAGTGAGGTGGTGACATGCCAGGGCAGCAGTAGGCACCAGCCAGGAATACAGGGATAGGGAAGGGAGAGCTTAGGGAATAGCAGCTCCTAGACAGAGGGGGAGGTGATGGGAGAGTACAGGCTGGAACTTGGGTTTATGTGCATCTGGAGACAGGCCTTTTATAACGTTTTTAACAGAGTAGCAGTACAGTGAGATGGACTCGGCTGTGCAACCAAGCGTAGCATAGCCTAGAGGTTACAGTAACGAGCTGTGAACGAGCTTGGTACATCCAGCAGACCACACCTGGATTTGATCTCACAACCTTCATTTGCATACTGTGTGACTCTGAGCAAGTCACTTAACCACCCAGTGCTCCCAGGTCGCCCCTGAAAACAGGCACTTGTGCCTAGTGGGCCTTACCCAGTTACCAAAAACTAAACTAAACGAAATAAAAAACAGGCAAACCTACCCAAATATCAATAATTAAATAATATTTTAGGGAACAGCATAAAATCCATATATTATAAGTGGGAATACTAGGAATGCACATGGGTAGGTGAAAACAACAAATGGCTAGAATTTACTACTTTTTGCTTAAAGTTGAACCAGCATAATATTCTGTGGTGATTTGCATATGCAGCCCATGATGCTTTGCATTGTGGGGGCATGTGTGATTTTGTATTTCTTTGAAACTTGGCTTCCCAGCCAAATGCCCTTTGAGGTAACCATTGCCCCAGTGCTTACGCACAGAGATCCTTTGTCTTTTAAATAGTTTTTTGTTTTAATTGGGTTCACCACAACATAACCTAGACACACCATCTTAGGGTAGCTGGTTCATTTCACTGGGGTGTCAAGCAGATGAGGCATACTGATGAGTCTTGGTAGGATGAAACATGTGCCTATGTTTTCTGTTGGCACCCTTTGCAAACTGTGTGAAAGGCCTTTTGGTACCATACATTTTTGCTTAAAGTTGAACTAGCATAATATTCTGTGGGAATTTGCATATGCAGCCCATGATGCTTTGCATTGTGGGGGCATGTGTGATTTTGTATTTCTTTGAAACTTGGTTTCCCAGCCAAATGCCCTTTGGGGTAACCATTGCCTCAGTGCTTGCACACAGAGGTTCTTTGTCTTTTTAAATGGTTAGAATTTACTACTTGGCTTACTAGCATGTTGCACTGTACAGCACAGCAGTGTGAGCTAGGGCAAGCCTATGTTTCAGTCTTGTGAGACTTGTTGCATCCTGGGGAACCAGATCAGCATGCAGCAGCAGACACAGTTTGAAAATGGAGATCCTCACATTGAAAATGAAGGTGTGCATTCTTTAAAAAAAAAAAAAAAAGTCAGTAAACAAAACACCACTGCTGGCACAGAGAGCATAGAAAGCCTTGACTGGGCATACTGGAAAACATACCTCTGAATTTTTTGACATTAGGACTCCTTGGCCTTGACAGCACTGTCTGCTGTTTCTTGAGAATGTATGCTGTACTTCCACCACTCACTCTGTACAGATCTGTTCAAAAAGAATGTTAACAGAAGCGTGCACTGTAATTCAGCAGATGGTGGCAGGCAACACTCCCTGCCTATTCCAAGTTATGGAGCGCTAATTTATTTAAATCACTAAAGGGGGGGAAAAGAATAATGGGAAATTATTTTTCATAAACAACTAATTGGCAGGGTAGTCTTCAAGGAGCAGGGTGTTTCTCTAACTGTTGTAGTTTTTATTTGTTGACCTCCTAAAGGGATCAGGATTATATTAGAATTCATATGTGCAGAAGGTATACACTGTATAGGGCTTTATAGGGAACATATCTGGGGATTTTGTTTTAGCATAAGAACTGTGGAGTTTCCTGTATTCATTTCTGGATATGACTATTTCATATTTCCTTTTCTTTAACGAAGTTTGACTTTTGGTTGCCAGGCGGACGACAGCAGTTACACTGTTTTGCGCACTGAACAGACTTTTGTGACAATCCACAACCTTTCACCAGGAACTACATATGTTTTCCGAATCCAGGTGCTGACATCCGATGGGCCTGGCGGTTACAGCTCTGAGCAGGAAATTCAGACGGATGCTTCTGGTATGATTTGAAAAGTGATGTATTTCTTTTTTGTTGGTGGGGTTTAGTTTTGGTCTGTCCAGCATTTTGGTTTGGCCTGAGAAGACCCTGTGGTGTTGAGTAAGAGGTTGGGTCCGTGTGATAAACTTGGATATTTTAGAACTAAATGGCCCATTGTATTATTTCTGGTCTTGCAGAAATGCTGAGCTTTCTGGACAAATAAGGTACTTCTGCACTTTTTTTGTACTGCTGTTAGCGAAGTCCAGTGTGTATGATGTTTGGTTTCATATGTGTGATGCTTGGTTTTCTTTGCAAAATCTACTTAACACCAGAACAAACTGTTTACAGTTTTGAGGATTCATAAGGTTGCCTGCCTAAAAAGCGCAGTTAAAGATTTTTTTCAGGTTTCTGGGAAGGTTTCACCCTCTGAACGCACAAGTGTTCCGGTGCTGAGCAATTAGGGTGCCAATCAGCAATGTCGACGATCACGTTTTTTTGTGGGGGGCTGCGCCACCTTGTTGGGGGGCTGTGTCCCCCACACCCCCAATTTAATGATTCCTACTCTGGGGGGGCAGACCTCAGGGAGGGGGTGGTGAATCCCTTATTTGGTGCCCTGATTGCCCGGCGTCGTAATGCCAGTGCTCTGAGCGCCATAAGGGTTCTGGGAAGAACTTACTGTTGGTATTGGCAGAGCTCAAATCCCATAAGATTAAAAAAAATGAACTTCTGGGTATTCCGTTCTTTAGTAATTGACATCTGCAGAAAAAAGGACCTTTTGTCCTTAATTTTCATTGGTCTCCTCTGCACTTCCTGCCGGGAAGTCATAATCCTCTCTTTGTGACAGGGGAGTCATGGCCGTAGCAACAGGTTGTGAGGTCACAAGCAGAGGATTATGACTTCAGGGCAGGTGTAAATTATGTGAACAGGTGAAGTCTAAGGGAACAGACCCGCTTTTAATGAAAATGTCTTCAGTAATAAAGAATGGATGCTACTGAAAGTCGACATTTTGTACCAGTTTTGTGTAACAGAGTTCTGTTGACCCCAACTGTTAATTTTCTTGGCTGGAAACTGGAAAATCTCTTTTTAATATGATACCTCTGCTATGGCAGACCCTGCTAAGTGAGGTTGGGGTTAGAGAGAGCTGCAGGGTGGAGTATGTCCAGCTCCTCATGGCTGTTGCCTCCCTGTGCTTACCCCTGTCAGTCTCTTCACTGTCTTTTCTCTACTGCAGTGACCAGAACTGAACACAGTACTCCAGGTGTGATCGAACCAAGGTCCTGTAAATCACTGTTGCATTTGCTTTAACTGTGGTAGCACACTGCTTGCCTAGGTTAAGCTTCCTGTCCACAGTTACCGTGGTTTCTTCTTTTTGTGTTGGCTGTTGTTGCATCACAAAGGATGTATGTGTGACCTGTATTCCTTGCCCCTACGTGCAGTGCATTGTACTTCCCAACAGTAAAGCTAAGCCCCCATTCCTCTGCCGATGTCCCTAGTATGTATCTTGCCTGTACAGTAGTTCATCCCCTTCTCCTGCTGTGACCCCTCTTCTTGCCAATTTAATTTCTTTAGCAAACTACAGCAGCCAGCTGCTGACTGCCTACTCCGAGTCAATACATAGCAGCAGACCCAGCACTGACCCCCCGAGATATTCCATTTGGCACATGCCTTCTGTCTGCGTGGTGACCATCCACCACCTCTCTCTTCTTTTACCTGCCAGCCAGTTTTGTTACTTACCTCCTGTACACTTTGCAGACTCCCTATTGTGCTACATTCTTCATGAGTTCTGCATGTCAGTACTATGTCAGAGACCTTGTTGAAGTCTAGGTGAACTACATCCATCACCTGGCAGCTATCCACCTTCCTAGATACCTCCTCGAAGAAGGCGTGTAGGTTGGTTTGGCAAGATGTACCTTTTGTGAAACTGTACTGTGTGCTACAAAACAGCCCATTTGAATTCATTTGGTGAACCATCACATTTATGATTGTCTCAACACTTCTTGCCAACACCAAGGTAAAGCTCATAGTTCTGTAGTTACCTGGGTCTGGTCTTGCCCCCCCCAGCAGGGGATGACATTGGCTGTTTTTCAATTTTATGACACTATCCATGTCTCTATGGAGTCTTTAAAGATATAATCGTGGAGTCCAGACAGAACCCCATTTGACTCGACTATTACCCTTTGGTGGATGCCATTGAGTCCTTGGGATTTTTCTGGAGTCAGACTCTCCCAAGATACTTGCCAGCTAATTCTTTTGTGATCTGCCCAGCTCCTGCTTGCCGGCCCCTCTGCAATAACTTTCACCCCCAGTTGAATATGCCCCTTGACTTCCTGATTGAATATTGGCACAACGTGGTGATTCAGTGCCTCCGCTTAACTCCCGACCTTGTTCAAGGTTTCCTCTTGTTCCCAAATGATCAGAGACCATGCTTCATGTCTGACTCTATTTGTTCTCTGTGCATTGAAAAAAAGGATTTCTTATTTCCGTTGATCACTGGCACAGTCCTGTTTTCCGGACCAGCCCTGGCCCTGCATTCCGTTTTGTCTTACCATCTACTACTGTTACTTGTCACTAGAATCCTTCCACTTAATCCTGCACCCCGTTTTTTTTTTTTTTTTTTTTTTTAATCCCTTCCACTGAAGTTTGTTGGACAACCATAGAGGCCTTTATCTAGCTCTTTTGCACTTGTTGCTACCGTGGGTGGGTGGGCACATGTAGGCAGTGCTTCTATTATTCTGCTTGAGCCCCTCCCACTTAGCATTAGCACTCTCACTCACTGGTGTAGTCTTCAAACTGGCCACAACCATCTCTCTCGGCTTATCTGAAGAAATGTCATGAAGTTCTGCTCAGCTCTCAAGTCTCTCTTAGCCTGTTTTTGCAGTAAACACTTTGTGAGATCATTGGTGTTAAAGAAACTGTAAACTTGTTCCTGGTATACCAGAGCACATTTTGCACATTCCGTTGCGATGGCTTTTTCCTTGTACACCAGGAACCTTTGCCTTCTTTGCTGGGTGTTGAAAGTTATGGTGGGGTAGACGTAACTTTTTGTTTGTTTTTTATTCTTTGCTAATCAGGTAGGCCCCACTAGGCACAAGTACCTGTTTTCAGGGGCGACCTGAGAGCACTGGGGAGGTTGTGACTTGCACAGAGACACACAGTATGTATTTGAGGTTGTGGAATCAAACCCAGGTCTGTCTGATGTGTCAAGCTAATTTATAGCTCATTACTCTTACCTTTTGTGCTATACTGCCAGCACATTTATGAGCTTTATTTAAAAAATAAAATCACATGTGAATTGATATAAATGAATATTGATAATCGAGTTTTTCCGGAAGCATTGAGCCCCCAGTGCTTTTGCAACACCGCCATCCTTCTCCCATGCTTTATGAAGAATCCTAGTCCCCAGTCTTATTTTAGGCACACAACTTGTGAGACCAAAGAAAGGAAAAGAGACTTGAGAGAGAGAGAACATTGCAGAGACAGAAAAGTCTGAGGGCTGAAAGATAAAAATGGTGAGGGAAATAAAAGGGAAACATTCATGTGCAGTAGTTATACCCATGAACAGCATTTTCTGACTAGGTATTGGTCACCTAAAGATGGAAGCACTCCAGAGATATAGATGCCTGAGTCTGTGGAGCACGGCTAGGATGTTGCATTAGTTTGTGGTGCTGAGGATAAACATGGCTATACACAAGAAATCCAGCACTGACTGCCTCAGTATAGAAAAAGATGCTGTTGCTTTGGTTCAAGTGGAAAAATGTGCCATTTAGGTACAGCTTGTTCTTCGATGACATCACAGTGTTCTTGAAAACAGCTACAGTGTAACCTTAAAGGAACAGTATCAATTCCCTTAGGCTTCAAAGTGTCTCTGGTTTAAAAAACGCATTTAAAGGGGAAACTCCTACAAACCTACAAAGTGCAGCAGCTGCTGCACAAACGCCTGAGTAGGGCTTTTAGTATTAAAACAATATTTTATTTACCTGCTGGGCTGTAATGTTAAGTTTTAAAGATCTGCCATGATCACCCATGATCTCGTAAGAGCGTAAGCTGCTGGTTATCCCATGCAGCCAGTGGGTTCTACATGTTGGTTATGCTACTGAGGGCTACCAACTCTGCCACTGGTTGGTAGCCCTCATTAGCATAACCTGCATGGCAGAAGCTGACCGGCTGCATGAGATGGCGCAGGCAGCTCTGGCGAGATTATGGATGGTGCAGATCTTTAAAACTAAACATCAAAGCCCAGCAGGTAAATAACACATTTTTAATCCTAAAAGCCCCAATTGGGTGTTTGTGCAGCAGCTGCTACTCTTCATGGGCTTGTATGAGTTTTCCTTTAATAACTGGTCACATTCTGCAGATGTAGCTGGAAGTCTGATTCTGATTCCTTTTACTTTCTAAAAGTGAAAAACTGATTTCCCATCACACTACTGTTACCACACAAAAACCTGTTTACATTCCTTGATCAACTCCCACTGCACCTTTCCAGAATTTGGGGACACTTCCAACACAGTCTAGCCACTCATTATGCAGTGGGAGAGGAGACTGTCGAATCATGAGTGACTGCCTTGTTTGGTGGTGTTCCTAATTTTCAAGAAATCTGCAAGAGTAGAGCAAGGATTTCAAACAAAGCAAGACTGGCTAGAATTGCACCATTACCGTGCATTTCAGATCTTCTTGGAAAGGAAGCAAATAAAATGAGCTGCAACAAAGAATTTTTAGAGAAGGCAAGCAGTTAGAAAGTGTGGGTTTTCATTTAGAAATAATACGATGCAAAATGGGTTGACAGTGTCTCTTTAATACTGAACAGACTTTATCATCTACAACTCTGAACTGCTTCCAGCTACAGAGGAGCCCAGTACCTCGTTTGAAAGAGCGTTGTATGGGCTTTCTACCCATGGTGGCCACTGAGTATGGCTCTTGTCATTTTAAATGAGAGAGATGGGTGGGAAAGTGCATATTATGACTGTGATGCTTACGAATGCCCCCATCCTTTCCGTTTTTTCTGAGGGGAAACACTATCTTTCATCTTTTTTCCTTGAACGTCCAAAGACGCAGCGCTATTTTTAATTTGATCCCTCCTCCCTTTGAGACCAAGAAATTTCTTGGGAAGCCTTAGCTGCCAAAAGTGGAAGTTTCAGCAGCTGTTTAGTGCATCTATTTGTACTGTTTTATGATTTCAAATAAGTTTGTAAAATGTGAGGCTAAAAAATGAGGCAAACCACATGCCTATGGTTTCTGTACATGGCTATTATTTCTTTATTTTTCAAGTTTTCAAGTTTCTGTCATACTTTGAGTCCCAGACAGTAGTGGTTGAAAGTGCATCCAGTGTAAAATGTTTTTTCCGTTGCTCGGGCACCTGATCTCTGAGATTTTTTTTTTCCCCAAATCTCCAACTTCAGACTGCTTCCATTTTCACATAGCAAATGTCAAACTCTTTACCGAGTTTCTCCATTAATGCCATAAACTTGATAAAAGAGGAGTTCACAGACTCTAGCACAGTACTTGATACTGGCATTTGCAGTTTGTTCGGAGGGAAGGGCTGCGCCCGCAACAGTGGGTCCGATGCAGTAGCCATCAGAGGAAGAACAAACAAAGGCAGTGGCAAAGCTGATGTCACAACCTCCAGTGTGCTCGCTGCACTATGCAGGCTCGGGCTTCCATGACAACCAAATGTTTCAATTGGTCCAACCTTAGGTGAGGACTCTTCAACTGAAGAAGTGTTGGTTTTCTTCTGTTTCTTGTTTAACTTCAGTCTTGCGTAAACTTTTTCTCATAATAAGAAGGTTTTTTTCCTAAATTCAGGCAAGAGAGCAAAGCAACGCGGCATCCTCCTAAGTGTCCATCTTGCTTCCAAACTTTGTGTTTTTTGTTTTGTTTTGTTTAACTGTCTCCTGTTGGTGGTCTGCTAAATATTTCAAGTGGTGCAATACATATTTCACAGTCTTTCATAAAGAATATGACCGCCCCAAACTGACCTCACAATTGCTTTTTGTAACATCACACTGTTGCCAGGGTGGCTAGTATGACATCACGTACAAAGGCACTGTGAAGTCAGAAACTGGCAAATGCTTTTATACAGACCTTTTGGACAGACTAAAAAGATGGGTTAAAATCCTTGGAAGGGGCAACTAAAAATGAAACAATTTGTGCACTAGTGAATTACAGGTGCAACATCACGTTTATGAACATACATGCTGAAGTGCAGAATTGCTGTTTTAAGTAATAAAGTAGTTCTGCAGACTAGTCGGCACTCTTAAATTCATTCTCTTAAACTTAGAGATGGAAGTTGGGGAAACTTTACCCAATTCCCATATCTCTTGTGTGCGTCGGGTGGAGGGATGGATTGCTTCTTGGGAGTGATTGCTTTTGGGAGAGGGGGTGGCGGGTGTTGGATAAACTACAGTACATGCTATATTCTAGAGACTGGGCCAAAATAACTCTGCTCACAGCTACGCAGACTTCTAATAATATCGCCAGTGTGATCCAAGTCCCACAGTTCTCTGTGGTACTTCAGTCCTAAATTATATAGCAGGGCTTAAGTGCTTCTGCAGTAGTTTTCCCATGCCTCTGGTGGATATTATGTTGTTCTTTGACAGAATGTGGTCAAGCAATAGGCTACGACATCATGAGATGTCCCTGATTTACTTCAGATCTGAAGCATAGAGGACATACATAAAATAAGCAAAAAGTAGAAGATTGCCAGGCCCAGTTGAAAAAATGTACATTTGAAAGAAGAATCGCCATAAATATTTAATTCTGTGGCATGGCGTATACTTTGCAGGCAGTATGTGATTTTTCTACGGCCAGTTTAGCATACTGCAGAATCACAGGATTCCAAGGCCCCTGGCATTGTCACATGGTCCTCTTTTTATTACACATCAATCACCTTGTTCCCAGGGATGATGTTACTGGGAAGCTGAGCATACAGAAATGACTTGACTATAGCCGCATGAGAGGGAAATGTAAAGCACCATTATATGTTGTTTATGGTAGTTGAAGTTTTCGATGCGCTGTGTACGCCAGCCTTCAAGCTAATATATTGTTATTTTTCAGACATTTGCTCCTTCTTTGGTGCACTTCAGTTGATAATGTTTGCTCTTTTCTTCCAGCGGCCCCTGAAGGACTGAATCAGCCTGCAGTTATTGGAGGCGTGGTGGCCGGCATCGCACTCGTACTACTTGTAGTCATTGCTGTGCTCTATCTCCGACGCAAGTAAGTACCGTTTAGTAGGGGGACTGGGATTCAAGTGACTCATGGGGAGGTACACAGAGAGTGGAATTTGTTGTATCTTCATAGATAACACTGTTAGACTGTTTCTGTAGAAAAGGAATTTTATTTGTTACGTATGTCAAGGAAAGTAGTAACTTGGGAGTGCAGCTTGCCGTCATTCGGTGTGTCTCACTAACCCAGTACCACAACAACTGTCCATTCAGAACTGCAGCTCCATGCCTCCTATTCACAGCCCTAGGGCACTGGACACTGACACAGAACATGAAGCTCCTTAAAAGGTGGCTTGTTAAATAACCCCTGAAGTACATTGCATACCTCTCAACCTTTCACATCCCAAAAGGGGACACTGTCACTCAAAAGCTAAGACACATCATCGGGTCTTAGAGCTCGAAGTTGAGAACGCTGTTTATTTATGTTTGTTTAGAAAAGAAATCACCAGGAAAGGCATGCAGAGTAGATAACGGCTCATTTCCAGATGCATCCTGGGGTTGAGTGGTAACGGAGATAGTTCAGAAGGGAACAAAATGGTATTAACAGCATTACAAAAATAGAACATTATGAATGTTTAGTGGCAGCGCACTGCTGACCTAGATTCAAAAGATGACTGGGCTGTGTGGGAGAGCTAGATGGTACCGCTGCGTGGCAGCGCTTCCAGTCAGGGAGGATGGGTGCTGGGTTCCGCAACTGAAGCCCCCCCTGTGGTGCATCAGGGACCTTACCTCCTCCTCCACTGCAGGATACTGCGTTCTTGTGAGGCCTTTCTGAGCACAGGCAGGTGCTGAACAGGTGAGCAGGAGTGAGAATGAAAAAGGGATGGGGATGGAAGAAACTCGTACCATGAACGATCAGCATGACAGTCAGTGGCACTCTTAGGCTGTGCCCTGTGTGGATCCTTGCTGGACCTGACAGTGGGAGGAGCAGCAGACAGAGCTGGCAAGTTGCTGTGTGGTAAGATCTGAAGAACAGGAGCAGGTCAACGGTTTAGGGTCACAAAGCTATTACAGAAATAATTTGCTGTTTTATTAAGCTACATAGAAAACTAAAAGTTTTAATTTTATTTGTGTTCTTTGGTAACTGGATAAGTCTCACTGGGCACAGTGTTTACAGAGGTGACCCGGAAGTACAGGGAGGTTAAATCATTTGCCCAGGGTCACACTGTATACAAATGGGACTCGAACCCAGGTCTGCTGAATGTACCAAGCTTGTCTGTTGCATTGCTGTAAAAATGTTTGTTGCATAATGTGTGATTGTTCCTTCTCCATGTGGGCATGGCAGGAGGGCAGGGACCTTAACTTCAAAACCAAGTATCTGTGGTCAGTAATCAAAATAAAGAAATATTGGCATATTTATTAATGGGGAACATCCATATCCTAGCCCCCATTTGCACTTTTAGTGCAAAACCTAAATTTGTAATTGCGTTACTGTCTTATAGTTTAATTTTTACTAGTTGATCATGCCCCCTCAAACATCCTTCTAAATGCAACTGTTCTGGCAGGATCCCAGAATCCCCAGTGGCTGACATCTGCATGCAGGCTTGGGGGGGGGGGTCAGCTACTGCAGAATCAGTTAAGGCAAATTCTTATCTTGAGCTTTTAAAAGCTCCAGTATGCTTGTTGGCAGTTCCGTGGTAAACCGGAGGTTAAGTACAGACAGGTTGGGTAAGTTGTACTTAGCCTCGGGTTTACCATGAACAACTGTCCAGTGTATCAGAACTTTAAAAATCTCAGGATTAGCATTTGCTAAATTGGATTTCCTGTGACTGACACCCCCCCCCCTCCAATTGCTAATATCGGTCACATGGAATACTGTAATACTGCCGGAGCGACTGTTGAAGATGTCAAATGGGGAGGGGTTGAGGCGTCAGAAAATTACAGTAAACATTTTTTGTTTGCACTAAAAGTGCAAGTCGAGGGCCAAGGTATGAGCGTGATTGTTTACCTTTAGAGCAGCAACAATATGGTGAGCATTTCCTAAATACAGATAGCGCAGATAATAACATCCATATCACTTTTTTCCAGTGTACAGTAAGAGTAAGAATCCAGTGTGTAGTCAGAGTGATAATCCAGTCTACAGAGTAACACTCTAGTGTGCACAGTCAGTAAGAATCTACTGTGCATGGAGTAAGAATCTAGAGTACGAATCCAGTGTGCAGAGTAAGAGTTTGGTATGTACAATCCAGTGTGGACAGAGTAAGACTCCAGTGTGCAGTCAGAGCATCACTCTGGTGTGGCCAGCCCATTGGCGCAGCAGTTGGATTTCTGTTTGTGACATCAGCGACCTGGGTTCGGGAACAGACCAGGGACGTCGGAGGGCCAGCCGGGGAGAGAAGGATAGAGCATCCCGTGGACTGCTCTCCTTCTCCCAGGGGAAAGGGGAGGAGAGTGCCCGGTGCGTGACGGACCCCTGATGGAGGCCAGGGGTCACGCAGCTGCTGGCGCTTGATTGTACAGGAGGCGGGGTGGACGCAGGTCGTCATTGCATGTCCCCGCCTCCCTAGAAAACTAGGAAAAAGGACAGCTGCCAGCCGCCCTCGATGAAGCCCACCATAGCTTCAGTTAGCCCCCCAGGCTTGCCCTCAATGTATCCAGATGTCTGTGGTGTTGTAAGGGGGAGCACCGCAGCCACAGAGTATCGAAGGGTCGTGGCTGATGTGGGGAGGTGAAAGTCCATGGTTCCTGACCGGGCTGAGGTGCCGGGTGGTATAAAGAAGATAATTTAAAAAAAAAAGTGTGTGACTGGTGTGCACAGGGTATGACTCTGGTGTGCAAAGGGTGTGACTCTGGTGTGCAGTCATTATAACTTGAGGAAGGGATCTTTAAGCAGCAGCTAGATTTTTGACATAGTCTAATTACAAAACTAGATAAAAGGCTAATTTAAAAGGGGCTAAATAAACTGGAAATACAGCAATGGCACATAAAAGAATGACAAAAGATTGATCTGGCACAGAATTGATTAAAGTGAGGCATGATTGACTGGACTGCTGGTATCCTGGGGATCTAGTCTTGGGAGGGGATTGCAGTATGTTGTGTATGATGAAGAGTCCTAGGCTGTTCTCCAAAAAATAATTATATTCATAAATCAGCAGAACTATGTACAGAGAACTGCATCTTTGGCTACTGTTTTAACAAGGAGACCATTTCTGTCTCCAGCTCTTTTTTTTTAAATGTAAACTTTTTAAATAAGAAAATGTTTTTTTATAGGAGGAACAACCCCCATTCAAGACACGATCCTGAAGATGTCTACTTCTCCAAGGCTGGTAAGTGGCAGTGTTATCCTCCGTTCAGACCATTCTCTGCCCCATTCTTCCATAGCGACGGCTATGAAATTAGGGCTTCTCGCTAGATAATCTGTTTTTTGAACTTATAAAGAAGAGACAGCCAGTGATTTGCTCTATTTAGCGTATCTTTTCACAGAAGATTTTGGTTGATGTTCACCCCTAAAAGCCTAACAAACATGCGGATATTCTCCCATCTTAGTTGAGGTTGAGCCTTGTTAAGTGGTATCTTTTTGGGGGATGGGGGTAATAGCTGGGCAGCATGGTCATATAATAAACAAGATATTTGACACATTCCTTTATGCACTGACTGCGTAGGGCATTTATTTTTAGTTATGTACAGTATTTTTTCTCTCAGAAGGGCATACTGAACTGCATGCAGTTCACTTATAGATTCGTAAGTAGGGAGGACACAGGAGTAATTCATTTAGAAATTGGTAACCGGGAGTGGCATACCGAGCCAAGGCTCATTTTCAGGTGTAACCCATGGTGTAATATAGAATAAATCGGGTACAAGAATAAAGTACACAAATGAAATATTAAGTGCAGGCAAAATCCAATACTATATACAAAGTGAACAGAATTTCGCAGGTATGTAAGTGGCAGGGTTCTGCAGAACGGTACTGCCGTTCAGCAAGAGGTTCAGCTTACCCTCACCATAAATGCAACAAAACCACCTTACACCAGACACAGCAGCATCGGGGGTTGTAATGGAAGATTGTTCTATGACCACTGTATCTGCTCATCAGGCAGTCAAATTCTGTAATTTCCCTGCCTAGATGGGTCAGATCTGCAGACTGATTGGAGTGGGACCATTCAACTGGGCAGCATCAGCAGCTGTTCTGCCTTGGCATTTCTAGACAGCAAAATCCCTAAACCTTTTATGTGCTGAACAGTAAATTTATTCAAACGATTTGCTTTCCTCCTAAACAGATCAGTTGAAACCTCTGAAGACCTACGTTGACCCTCACACCTATGAAGACCCCAACCAAGCAATGCTGAAGTTCACCACTGAGATTAGCCCCTCGTATGTCACCAAACAGAAGGTTATTGGCGCTGGTAAGTCCTGCTTTGTTACACTCCTTTGGTTTTGAAAACGAGTTTAGTTTGCTTGAAAAGAGACTTGTATGGAGACGTCCTCCATTTTGAGTTTGGGATTCTTGCTGTGGAAACAGTCCTGGTCTTTCCATGGCTCAGAGCATCATGAGTCATTGTTGTTGAGTAGACATTGGCCACATTGAACCGATTTGATTATATAGTGGTGGTGGTGGTGGTGGTGGTGGGCAGTGTATAGCCATTGATGCGCCCTGCTCTAATTGTATTGTTTCATTTATTCTCTATTTTCGACTCTCCTGAAATTCCCTTAAAAGAGCCACCGGCGTCTTGAGAAGAACTTTGAAAACCAATATCTGAATACAAAGCAGCTTATATTTCCTATTACCTCTGTTTTTTTGCATCGTCCCATTATTTATTACTGAGGGCATATGCATGAAAGCAGGATAGTTGTTCCCTGAGGGTTCACCAGCTCCTTTTGCTTCCTTCCCACCTGATTTCATAATACTCTGCTTGTGACATCAGTTATTCCCATAGCAACAGACTGTCATGTCACAAAAGTGCATAATGATTTCAAGTAGGGAATGAGCTTTAGAGGCAGACTAACTATAAGCTATAAAGAACTTTTATTTGTGGAAATTACTTCAGTTATAGATAACTGATGAGAAATCTATTTATAGAAGGTATGTGAAATACAACCTGAATTGAGTCAAAATATTATGTTTTTCAAAGTTATCCCAAAGGCATGAGCTGCTCTTTAACGTCGTCCTGTCTCACTCAAGCTGTCTTTGTACGTCTCATGACTGCTGCTGACAGTTCATGGCTTGTGAAGTGCTGGACTGTGCAGTGTTTATGTAAGGGGTAACACATGATGGTGTGTGGTTATAATGGAATTATGCATGCCCTGGGTTATTAGGCATAAGATGTAGCTGAGTGCCCTTACCACCCGAGAAGTGCATTAGTCCTTTGTGATTGCACACCCTGAAGTGTGGTATCCCACTAATAAAATGGGCTTTTATTTGTTGAAAAAATCTGTAGTTCAGGTGAAACGTGTGGTTATCAGAAAAATAATCAGTAGTCATGTGATATGTTTCAACCAATGAGGTTACATGATTTTTATGGGCCATTTTAGAAATTCAAGGTACTGTATAACCAAATCCCTTTTACTTTTCTTTAAAGCAGCAATGCAACAAAGGGGACACTTGACTATTATGGCATTAATGCAACAAAGGGGGCCAGATGACAGTTAAAGCAGCAGTGCAGTAAAGTGGCCTATTGACTGTGTTGTTGCCTGCTGAATTGTGGTATATTTAGGATTCCTAAATAATGTTAGGATGGGCAGACTGGATGGGCCTTGTGGTCCTTATCTGCCGTCAACTTCTATGTTTCTATGTTTAGGTGAACTGAGATTTTAAAAAACTTACCTCACATACAATAAAGATAGTACTTGCCTTTGGCCCTACTGTGTCCGGACCACTCATGTCTGCTTCTTTTTTTTATTTATGTATTATTTTATTATTCATTTTGATCGGAAAGGTACATGAAGCTGAAGCTTTTTCCCAGGTTTGCCCCAGGAGCACAGGGAGGTTAAGCAACTTGCTGAGGGTCACACAGTATGCAGGTGGTGACTGTGGGTTTCGGACTCAAGTCTACTGGATCTCCTGCTTTACAACTTGGTGCGATAATCTTTTAGCTATTAGCATGCACGAGGGGCTAATACTTCCCTTGTGTAAGGGGAATATGACATTTGGTGCACTAAATACTGTATTATGTGAAACTCCTACAGCATACTACCGTTCAGCAGGCAGCAACAGAGTGGACTGGATTGCAGTACTATTCCAGATAGCTCTCTTTGCTGCACTGCTGCTTTCAAGCAAAAGGCTGTAATGAGTGTCTGGGGGAGGAGTTATATAACATCTTTAATACACCATGTATCTTAAGTGTATAACATGTCAATGAGTTAGATACTAGTAGCACAAGGACTACATGCAGCCATTAAACATGTGACATACATCCTGAGACCTGAACAGTGGTCTTACAACCTGCTTTATTGAAACAGGCATTGAATTGGGGATGTGAGTACTCCCTTACTCTTAGAAAGAGTGCCGTGGGATTTCTGTGATGGGATCAAGGGACATTGGTTCAGTTTCTCATCTAAAGGATAGGCCCTCCCAATACTTCATTGCAATGACTGTAATTATTTCTGGGTCACACCTGAAAAAGGGACTTTTTGTCTTGGTGAGCCTACCCAGTTATCAGAATCCAGTAATTGTCATCAGTGTTGCTGAGACGCCTCTTACTGTTGTAAGAGTGGTCTTGTTCATATTTTTAGGATATACGAGCAGCAAACCAAAGGTGAGTAATTCTTATACCCTGAAAATGTATTTATTTATTTATTTAGCTTTTGTTAACCAGGTAAGTACACTAGACAAACACATGCCTATTTTCAGGTACGACCCCGTAAGGGAGACCAATCTTACAACCCTAAGAGTAGTCTCAATGGCAGTACAGTGGAGCCCACTTAAGTGCACATTGGATAAGTGCACATGCTGCTTAAATGCACATTTTTTTCCATATCCCGATTTATTTATTTTTTTTTTCCTATTTATCCAATGTTAAATTTATCTCTTAAGTGCACTACATGTAAGTTCACATTTCGGTTAAATGCAGTTTTTTTTTTTTTTTACTTTTCCTATTGATTTTAAATCCAACCAAGCTTTTAAGTGCACATTTTGTACTTGTACCACCTTAAACAGTCCACCTTAACATTTTAGTTGGACACCGTAACTGCAGCCGCGTTGCTGTCTAGCATGGCCACAGTAAGAAAATTTGTTTTGTCAAAAGAAAAGACTCACTTTAGCCTTCTGTTTAATAATATTGCTCAAAGTGGATCAATAATATATTAATAATTTAAAAATGAGTCCGTTTCCAGAATACTTTCATGAGACACTCTTTACAAAATAAATAGTGTCTCACACACAGTAAGGAGTGCTCCATTTGATCAAGAGCATTCCCGAGATAAAGTAATACTGGAATAGGAGATGCCTCCATCCTTTGATGGTCATGCATACAGCACTGTATTCAGAGGTTTGGTCACATTAACTGGAGTGAGCAGTCTGTGGTGATTCACTAGGGACTGACGAGCACTTTAGTTTTGCAAACTTTTATTTCTCCATGTATTTTATCCCGTTCCCAGTGGGAAATGTTGCAGTGGTGCAGCTGTTTCTTGTGTGGAGGGCTGTGTACCATCATTTTGTTTCTGTGGCACTGAAGGGATACAGTGTGAAAGTTGGTAGCCTTGTGATGGAGACAGCTTTTTAGTGGCGTGGAGGGAAGTGCTGTGCAAACAGAACATAGAGAACTGGAAGGGCAGGAGATTGCTAGGCCACACCAGTCATTTCAAAACTTGTCATTACTGCTCCAAGCACATAATCAACACCACCACAGACATGCGTGGAATTCCTGTAAAATGTAACCCAGTAGTTAAACCAAAGAAAAATTATGCTTTTGGTTCCTGTGTTCTGTGGTCTTGGGTTGATGACGTCTGATCAGGTGTGATGTCATGCTGTGGTTGGCTGTCTCACTAAAGATGTTGGTGGGACTAAAAGGTACAACGGCTTCATGCACTGACCCTTCACTGTGGGAGACCGGGGTTTAAATTCAGCTTTGGGCTGCAGGGGTCACAAATAGATTTGGTTTTCTTTGCTCAGTCAGATCACTCAGTATACTACATGGTTTACTCTTCTGGGTTGGCTGGATCACACCCATGTAAAGCCCATTAAAGATCAAATATGCTGTGGTTACAGTCTGAGACACGCAGATACTGTACTCATCAATACGCAGTTTCAGCACACAACAGCAGTACTTCTCCTCCTAGGTTCCCATTCTGTAGTAGTCTAGTTTCATCATGTGACTATTGGCAGTTTACCATCAAGTTTATGGCTTATGTTAGCCTCCATTTATAAAAAAAAAAAAAAAGTTTAATTTTAAGACCACAGATTGCGGCATTTCTTGTCCTTGTGGGGGGCTGTTCTAACTTAGTCCATCTATCCACTGCTGGTGAAAGTTTGTGGGAGAGGGGATAGGGCACTAGTTCATTGCTGTTCACATGCTACAGTTTTAGCCTGTGCAAGACCCTGTCCCTTGTTAACAGAGGCCCAAAACTGATTCACTGAAACTGACCTCTCCCTGCAAGAGAGAGAGAGACCCATTCTCCGCCTCACTCACCTCTCACCCCAGGTGATGGACGCTCTCTCTGCCCACCCCATTAAAAACTTTAAGGCAGTACCAAAAATGTGCAGGTGTTGTGAATCATGGGTTTTATTCTTAAAAATGAGAAGTTGTAATTAAAAAAAAAAAAAAATAAATGTAAATTGTGTGTGGTATACATGAAGTAGAGGCTAGGGCATGGTTGCCGTCATGGTGGTATGCCCCAACAGCCTGAGGATTTGGTGAACAATGGTGTAGAAGGAAAGGTGTGTGTGTGTGTGTGTGTGTGTGTGTGTGTGTGTGTGTGTGTGTGTGTGTATAGACCTATATTGAGGGGGGACCTAAATCGGGATAGTTTACCAACATTCGTTATTTATAATTCATGTGTAGGTGCATGAATTGAAAATGTACTTCCAGTTTTTTTGGCTGTTTACTTTTCTCATGTTCCTGTCCGTGCTACCTTTCTGTTTTACCAGGTGAGTTTGGTGAAGTGTATAGGGGCATTGTCAGATACCCTGGGAAGAAGGAAGTTCCAGTGGCCATTAAAACCCTAAAGGTGGGCTACACTGAGAAGCAGCGCATCGACTTTTTGAGTGAGGCAAGCATCATGGGACAGTTCAGCCACCCCAACATCATTCACCTGGAGGGAGTCATCTCCAAGCGTACGTATCTACAGCTGCTCCAAGAGACCTCCTTTTCTTCTTGGCCTAATCGTAATTAGAAAAAGAGTTTAAAAACTTCATGTTACAGCAGAAACAAATCTTCAGTCAAATTACTGACTGTATGTCTACAGTGGGCAGTTTGCTTTTATTTGCTTTAGAATTTAATATAGATTTTCTATTCAGATTCAAATGACCCCTAGTTGCCCTTTTGTTTACCTAAGAGATTTAGTATCTTTTTTTTTTTTAATTATTGGTTATGCATCCTTCTCCTGAGCAGCCGTCCGTGGTTGCTGCCCAGCCTCAAGGCCCCTGGAATTCTGTCCTTCCGTGACTGCAGAATTTTCCACAGAACTTGCCTCTTGCCACAGAATATATGTAGTAACACATAATTCCATGCTATTGGTCATTTTCTGTAACAATATTCAGGTTTTCTGTAATGCTGGACTCTTCTCTTCCTTCCCGGAGCCCCTTCTATATGCACGGCATGTGATATCCTTGACATTATATAGCATTTTAGCCAATGGCAGACCTGCATTCTGCCACAGAAATGAATAATTCATGTGGCAGGAATGAACAAACACTGCTGCAGAAATCAGGACTGCAGTGTGCATTAGAACTAGGGGCCTTCCCAGACCAGAACCCCAGCATCTCTGGCACTTTCCTTAGAACTGTTTGGCTGTCTCCCCCCCCCCGAGGCAGGCACTGACTGGGATGGCCAGGGGAGCACTTGGAAGCACAGAAACTGTGGTGCATACTGGGAAAGCTGGAGGTAGTGCAGAGCAAAGCGACCAACCTGCTATGCAGACAACAAAGCTCTGCTCTCGTGTAGTCTTTTAAAAATCGGGCACACTCAGGAAAAGTCAGGTGAAGTGTTTTATTCTGGCACCATAGAAGATTTCTGTTTTGAACGCTCTGCCCCAGCACTTCAATCTACACATGGCCTTCATTAGGGGGTGGGTCTAGTGGGAAAAGGTAGTACTCCCTTTTATATATAAGAAACTTAAAGTGATACCATTATGTGAACAGAACAGTATGCACATTATCATGTCCAACACATTTTAAATAAAAAATAAAAGGGTAAAGAAAATGTCTGTTACTAAGGTAAAGCTATTTTATAAAAGGAAAAAGTGTACAGCTCAAAAACAAAGAAACAGAATTCATCTAATCAGTTTGCAATTACACAGATGTCTGTTCCAAATGAATTTGTTGAGTCAGTACGCTATGCTACAAGTGCAGTATATTAGACGGCATAAAAGGCAATCGTGTCATTCCTAATAGTGATTTAGAAAGTTTGGAGATGAAGAATTAGCTTTTGTTACATTAGAAGAAAAAGGTGGGCAGGGGGTAAGTTGTAGAAGAGCAAAAATAAAAGGAGAGGCAAAAGGTACGAGCATGGGAAGTGGAGAAAGGACACAGCGTAAAAACGGATACTAACAGACTGTAGATTCAGGGAAAATACAAGGACAGGAGTATAAGAGATATAGAGAAATTAAAGTGGGGGGATTATTTAGAAAGACTAGATGTGGGAGGAAAGTGGAGGAGTTGGAAGTAGCAAAAGATAAAATGTAAATAATGGACAGGAGAAGAACACACACAGAGAAGTTCCCTCTCCCAGTCAGGGAAGTGTTTGGTCCCTCTGTATAGGCTTCTCAAAAGTTGGGGGGATGGGCAGTTGCTAGATCCCTGACCCAATCTCGTCATCCTGAGATGCTCTGCTTGTTTTGTGTTGGTTTTTGTTGCCCTACTGCATGGAAGCACACGCTGCTGCTTGTGACCACACAACACTTGGTCGGCAAGTACACATACCTCTTCTGCCCCCCCCCACACCCACTGCACTACCACCTGTGGTCACCCAGGTGGCAGCATGATAGGAACCACAATCTCCTTCCTCGAGAGAGGACAGCATCCTGTGTGACCTCCATTCTCCCTCCCCTGTTGGCCCTCCGATGCATTCTCCCTCCCCTGTTGGCCCTCTGATGACTCTAGCTTGTTTCCAAACCCAGCTCACTAGCATCGTAAGTGGTATCACAACCGCTGCAGTGACTGGCTGCCACAGAACTGTAGTTATTTATTTTTATCCGCTGAATGGGCGGTATTGCTTGGGCCCTCCCTACCACAGGATGGGTGTGTTTATGTAGGTGGGGGAACTTATTAGGTTGTTGCTTTGACCAACATGCCAGCATTGTTTGAGGGGACACTCGTCCTGAATGCAGCAGGTACTGCTTATGTATGTCTACATGTCTGTTGCCTTTTGTGTTTGCCATCGCTTATAATCAGCCTTCCAGGCGCCGTCTATCAATGCGATTTCCTGCTGTATCTCTGTATGCTTGCCTTGTAAAACTATCTCAGTCAATTGGACAATAAATAAATGTGATGGTACTGACAGAGCCCCTCTCACAGAGTGGGTTTGTGCATATGGGTGTGTTTAGGGGGGCATTATGTTGCTACTTTGACCAGTTATGCCAACATTGTTTAAACGGGATACTCTCCTTGAATGCAGCTGATGTGATGCATTGCTGGAATGATTCACTCACACCTTTGATGACTGGACATGATTTGTTTGAAGTTTCAGCCTTTGACCTGTGCAAATTTACTGTTACTATATATTGTCTAAAACACCCTGTACCAGTCCCTATTCATACTTGAACTAGATATCCTAGATCTGATCACATCCAGTAGTGCCACAGATAACTAGCAGACGCCACCTCCAGTTTAACTTGAATAACCTTTTTCTTCCTCTTTCTGCAGACAAACCCTTGATGATAATAACAGAATTCATGGAGAATGGTGCACTGGACAAATACTTAAGGGTAGGAATATTGTTTTTAATCATTGCAAAATAAAACATGAAATCCTATTTTAGAACCCATCCATCCAATCCCTGATGTCTTTCAGTTGCTGAATGCTGGCATTCCATGCCCACGAAGGTGGAGTACAGGGTGGCAGCCCCCTTAAATCTCTGATTCTTGGCATCCCTGTATGTGAAGGCTGACATACAGGTTGACATCCCTGTTGTTGTCTGTGGGCATGTCATCCATGAGGCTCGAGGTACAGTTGGACAGCCCCTTCAAATCTCTGGGTACATCATGGCATGGTGTACTCCAATTATGAGGGTCAGTAAAGGCCACTAGTCCCTTCCAGTCTGGGAGCACATTGAGGGCAAAGTAACCTGGGAAAAGTGGGACCCACTCCTCAGGTCATGAATGACCTCATGCCTCACTGGACTGTAGAAGAGTGGGGGGGGGGAGTCAAGGAGGTAATGTAGTTTCCCTCTGGGAAGGGACAGCTTGTTCTATAGCATCCTCAGTAGCTGACATTTGAGTGGTACTTGGCAAAGTCTTGGAGGAGAGCAGTACTTGCATCTCTTTTGGCCAAGGGTGGGGTTGGAGATCTAAGTTGTGAGTATGGAGATGGGGGAACAAGGGTCCAAAGAGAAAAGTAAGCAATAAGAGAAGGCTGCCTGGCATAATGGCTACCTCCTTCCAGAAGTTGAAGTTTCACTTTTAAAGGATATTTTCAATTTTTTAATAGTGACTTTTTTTTCTCCATTACATTTTTATTGAAATATTTAACATCTTCTGTAAAGATATCTGCTCCATTAGGCCACACCTTTGGAATTGTAAGCATCGGCACTAGGACCACACAGAAACTTCTGCTGGCTGGGAGCCACTCACAGTGACATCCCACATCTGCATCTATATAAATGTGAGCGACCCCATCACTCCTTAGTTCCCTGCCGGAGACTAGACTCTAAGGACCTCCAACTGTGGGGAACCAGGAGATGAGGCCTGAAATTCTCTGACCCTCTGACATTAGCTTATACATAGTTCCCCATTTGGAATCAGTTTCCTTTGTGTTTATATATTCCATGTGACAACTTCTCCAGTCTTAATGCAGTTCGAATTTCCTTTCCTCCAGTGTTGGTGACTTGTTCATCCATTGACTCCAAAACATGTAACTGTGCATGTGCAGACCACACAAAAGATTATTAGTCAAATTAACCAGCCTGGGAGTGGGTCCCAGGGTGGTAGCCTGGGTAAAACATTGGCTGGACAACAGGACACAGAAGGTAATTGTAAATGGAGTCCACTCTGAAGAAAGGGCGGTTACTAGTGGGGTACCGCAGGGTTCAGTATTGGGTCCAGTCCTTTTTAATGTCTTCATCAGTGGCGTTGCAGAGGGACTGGAAGGAAAAGTATGCCTTTTTGCAGATGACACAAAGATCTGCAACAGGGTTGATACACAAGGAGGCGTGGAAAGGATGAAAAGGGACTTGGCAAGGTTGGAGGAATGGTCTGACGTATGGCAGCTAGGATTCAATGCAAAAAAGTGCAAAATAATGCACCTGGGAAACAAGAACCCAGGGGAAGAATACACAATGGGTGGGAGGTAGTAACAACAACAAAACAGGAAAGGGACCTGGGAGTAATCATATCAGATGACCTTAAGGTTAGCAAGCAATGTGAGAAGGCAGTAGGGAGGGCCGGGGGTATACTGGGATGTATAGGGAGAGGCATCAGCAGCAGAAAACAGGAAGTTCTAGGGACATGGATATGTTGTTCATCCACACTCATTGGCAGGTATCCTTGCCGCTTTAAATCTTGCCGGAAGGTCTTCAAGCTTGCTCCTCCCACCCACCCGGGTGGTATAACTCTCGGCTCCGCCCATGCCTAGAATCTTCCTTACCATGGAAGCTCAGGTTCCTCCTTAGCAGCTCTGCGTTTGAGACTGGTTCCTATTTCTCCGTTCTTGATTTAAAATAAATTTTGCAAAAGACTTGGTCTTCTATCCCCTCGCCCGGCTGCGATGGACAAATCGACTCCCGGATTGGAGATACCCATGCGGGCAGAAGATGTCTCGAGCGGATCCACACTCCACGTGTGTCTACTGTAGGCCTTGAGCACGACCCGCGGGCTTGCGACCTGATGCTCATCTTTCTGCGACTTCGTCCCGAGGAGCCGTGCTGCCCGATTGCAAGTGGGCCGTCGAGCGTTCCCTCGGTGAAGTCCAAGGAGGCCGGTTGGCGGTGTCATGGCGGTGCGCTCGGAGGATCAGCTCGGCCGGATGGTAGCCCTCGAAGAGGCGAGCGCGGGCCGTATCTTCCTCGGCGCGGCATTTATCACATCTCCCTGGGCTCTTCTTACGGCTTCTTTAGAAGCTTTGTCTGTCCCTCTCCACTAAAGAGAAGGACCTACGTCTCGGGACCTTATTCTCGGTCCAAAAAGAGGACAGGGGTAAGTCCCTCCGTCGGCCGCTCTTGGAGGCGGAAAGGTCCCTCTCCCGGGCCGTCGACCGTCGGCCGGATCGAACCGTTCGGCCGGACCACTGGCCTCATGGTGTCCCGTCAGGTCAGTTGACCGAGACTCCCACCGATGAAGTCGAGATTTCTCGACCCATTAGACGGGCTGTCGCCTTTAACGGCGAGATTCCCCTCCCGGTTCCCCGGAGGAGTTGAGGATCCCGTGGGCTCGCCTGTGCCTCCGGTTCCGGAGCCCTCGGATGGACCATCCGAGCCGAAGGGAGTGCCGGTTCCGGCCGACACCTCCCCGCACCGACCTCGGAAATTCCGGGACTCTCGGTCTCGGACCTCTTCGCGGTCCAGCCGATCCCACCGTCATAGGCGGTCTCGGTCTCGGCACCGCGGTAAGCAGCGTCGCCGCTCGTCCTCGTCCTCCTCCTCGGATGAGGGGAGGCTTCGGCGTAAATTACGTCGACGGTACGAGGACCTTATGTTGCAACAGCTCCTCCTGGCCGGGAATAAGCCGACCCCGTCGCCTTCCCCGGCCATTAAGTGCGCTGTCACGGGCAGCCGACACAACCCTCGACTTATCCGAGGCCTATACCCAGGCGGTTGTTCGGCCAAAACCAGCTACTCCACCAATTCGGTGGAACCTCCGCCTCCACAGCCACCAATTGGGGCTCCGACCAAGGATTCTCGGTCGGCTGAGGTCTACCCATCGGCTGTCAGTTACCCTCACTCCCGACCGACCTCGGCAGGTGAAGGGTGGCTCAGGCCAGAGCAGCTCTTGAGACTCTTCGAGTCCGAAGATGATTCCTCCTTTTTCTCAAGCGACTGGACTTGGGTCTTCAGGAGTCAGTCAATGGACGATAGCCGTCGTCCTTCCTAGGACTGCCTTGGCTCATCTCGGAGTCCACGGGATGGAGCTCGAACCCGTTTCCAAAGCAGGCCAGGTATCCCCTCACGGAGATTCTGGACCGAGGATTCTCCGGCGGAGCCTTTCCGGTGGCGAGGGCCATAGCGGGTCCGGCACTGGAGCTTTGGCAGCGCCCTGCTTCCTGCCCTGCGCCTTGGCCAGGATGGCCCAGGAAGTATCACGGTCCCTCGGTTCCTTGTCCGGTTTTGGAACACCCCTCTGCTGGGGGTTGGTTACCGACAAGCGTTTTCGGTAGCGCCCGGAGCGCCAGGATGTGGACAAACCTCCTGACAAGGAGTCAAGAAAGTGGACTATGTCGGTGAAAAGTCTCGCTGCGTCCTCTCGGCCTTCGTCAGGCCAGTTGGCCGTCCTCATGGCACATTTTCTCATGCCCTGTTGGGCTCCTGGATGAGTCATCCCTCATCTTCCGCCCGATCTGCAGACTACGGTTAAGCAGGTGCGGGACCAGGAGCAGGGCAGTGGCCAAACAGCAGCTCCAGACTGCTTTGGATATAGGACTCATGTGCCAGATTGGTGGCGGCCGCAGTGGCTATGCGTCGGCGGGCTTGGCTGAGGATATCCACCTTTACTTCGGATACCCAGCACAAGTTGGCGGATGTTCCCTTTTTGGGGACTGACCTCTTCGGCCCTGGGGTGGAAGGTCACCTGCAGAGGATCGAGAAGTCCAATGCCACCTTGGACTCGGTCTCTTCGCTCAGAAGGACAAAGGCCGCAAACCACAGCCTAAGCCCTTTCGTCCTTCTGTGCCCCCGGGGCGCCCGGCCCAGCAACGTCAGGGCCAGCAGGCTCGGCCTTGGCATCCCAAACCCAAGCTGCCGGCTTCCTCTAACAGGAGGCAAGGAGGAAAGGGCCCAGGAGGTCCCTCGGCCGGTCCCTCCTCCAAGCCTGCCCAGTGACGGGCTGAGGGGTGTTGCCCCCATTCCGTCACCTTACCCCTGGGTCCCCCCGTGGGGGGACGGCTCCGGCACTTCCGTTCCGCCTGGTCCGCTGTTACCACGGACAGGTGGGTCTTGGAGGTGGTGGGAAGAGGCCTGCCTCTGGAATTCGAGCAGGCACCACCCTTCAGAGCCGTCGCCCCTCGGGGGGCTTCGGGATCCCCAGCCTCACTGGCGGCTCGTCGAGCCGACATCGCTCTCCTCCTCCAGAAGGAGGTGGTAAGAGAGGTGGTGGACCCTCCTTCAGACCCAGGGTTTGTGTCCAGGTACTTCCTGGTTCCGAAACGGACGGGGGGCTGGCGCCCCATTCTCGACCTACACGACCTAAACAAGTTCCTAAGGTCTCGAACCTTCAGGATGGTCACTCTGGCTCAGATAATACCATCCTTGGAACGCGGCGTGTGGTTCTGCTCTCTGGACTTGCAGGACGCGTTTTTTCACGTCCCTATCCGTCCGTCTCACCAGAGATTCCTTCGCTTCCGAGCGGAAGGATCCCTCTTCGAGTTCCAAGCCATGCCCTTCGGCTTGTCTCCAGCTCCCAGGGTCTTCACCAAATGCATGGCAGTGGTGACAGCATTCCTGCGGCGCCGAGGGGTCCGGGTGTACCCTTACCTGGACGACTGGCTGATAGCAGCTCCCTCCAGGAAGGAGGCGGAGTGGTCCAGAGATCTGGCCCTCCAGGTCTGCTCTCATCTGGGCCTCCTTATCAACGAGGCCAAGTCGGAACTCGAGCCGAAGCAGGTGATTCTATTCATCGGGGCGCAGCTCGACTCTCTTCGAGCCAGAGCGCGGCTCCCGGCGGACAGGGCCGAGGTTCTTTCCTCCTTTGCCCGATCATTTCTGGTTGGGCAATTGCGCCTGCCGGGACTTCCTCGCCTCCTGGGTCTCATGGCGGCCTGCACCAGCGTGGTCCGTTGGGCCCGCTGGAACATGCGTCCCTTCAGTGGGACTGGCCAGCCAGTGGTCTGGCCGCGATCCCTTGGACCAGCTTGTGCCGGTGAAACGGGGATGTGGGCGCTCTCCAGTGGTGGACCGTTCCAGATCATTTGCAGGAGGGCATCCAGTTCGTCCGCCCCGAGCCGACGGTCTCTCTATCGACCGATGCCTCTCTGATGGGTTGGGTGCCCATCTGGGGAACACGGGCTCATGGCCTCTGGTCCCCAGGAGTCCCGATGCCACATCAACCTGCTGGACTCCGCCGGTCCGCCTAGCTCTCACCGCCTTTGCTCCGTTCCTCCGGGGTCAAGTGGTCAGGTCAGACGGACAATACCACGACCATGTACTATCTAAACCGCCAGGGGCGGGGACGCTCCATGCTTCTATGCAAGGAAGCTCTCCGCGTTTTGGTCACTCGTGCGCAGCCTGGAGCGGATCTCCTAGCCATTCACGTGGCAGGAGCCTCCAACACCCTGGCCGATGCCCTGGGCGGATAGGGGCTGCATCCCGAGTGGTCTCTCCTGCCGGAGGTAGTACAGCATCTGTTCTCCCTTTGGGGCACACCTCAGGTGGACCTGTTTGCCTCAGGAGAGCAAGCTGAGTCTTGTTCCATGCCCGCCCCCTCAGCAGGGCTCGCTGCAGGGGATGCCTTCTCAGGCAATGGACCCCGGGCCTCTTTTACGCCTTTCCCCCATTTCCCTTGATCCACAAGGTGCTTCTCAAGGCGAGGAGGGACAAGGCGCAGGTGATTCTGATAGCCCCAGACTGGCCTCGCCAGTTCTGGTACCCAGTTCTCCTCAGTCTCAGCTCCAGGACTCCGCGGCAGCTTCCAGCTCGCCCGGACCTGCTCTCAGTCAATCAGGGGAAGGTGTTCCATCCGGACCTTCAATCCCTGCACCTGACGGCCTGGTTCCTGAGCGGCTAGAGTTCCAGGCCTTGGGTCTTTCTGGCGAGGTCCTCAATGTAGTTGAGGCGTCCCGTAAGTCGACCAGAAAATGCTATGCCTTCAAATGGAAAAGGTTTTCCATTTGGTGTCAGAACAAGAGGCTTGGACCCTTCCTCCTGTTCCTTGGCAAGCATCTTGGACTATTTATGGTCCTTTCTAGTCAAGGGCTTAGGTCGACGACCCTAAGGGTGCACCTGGCAGCCATCTCTGCTTACCGGGCGCGGGCCGGGAAGCAGTCGGTGGCACAGGAGAAGGTGGTCTGGCGCTTTTTCAAAGGCCTTGATCACATTTCCCCTCCAGTGCGGGAACCCCCACCTCCGTGGGATCTACTGCTGGTACTGGCAAAGCTCATGGGCAAGCCATTCGAACCTATGCACAGGTGTGCTCTCTCTCACCTGTCGTGGAAGACCGCCTTCTTGGTGGCTATCACGTCAGCCAGAGGATGGGAGGCTCCAGGCGCTTTCCATCGAGTCTCCTTACCTGGTCTTCCACAGGGACAAGGTTGTCCCGCGCCCCATCTGAAATTCCTTCCGAAGGTGGTGTCGGAGTTTCACCTAACCAGGTGTTGACTCTGCCGGTGTTCTACCCCAATCACACCTCGGAGCTCTAATATAGGCTCCATACTCTGACCTCTAGAAGGGCGCCGCTTATTATAAGGAGCGCACGGTTGAAATTGGGAAGAGGTTCGCCAGCTGTTTGTCACCCACGCTGAAGCCGCATCTGGCAGACCTGCAGCCAAGCGGACGATAAGCAGGTGGGTAACCTCCTGCATAGATCTCTGCTATAAGTTGGCGGGCATGGAGCCTTCCAGAGGGATAAGAGCTCATTCTACCCGCCATACTGCTGCAACGGTGGCTGCTTCCAGGGACGTCCCTATCCAGGAAATCTGCAGGGCTGCTACCTGGAAGTCAGCAAACACCTTCATTACCTACTACCACATCGACCTTGAGTCACGCCGGGATGCTGGTTTTGAGGCCTCGGTTCTCCAGTCTCTCTTTCCCAAGTAAGTATTGGGGGTGTGTCTTGCCTCCTCCTCCCGGAGAACTGCTAGAGTCTGCCAATGTGTGGATGAACAACATATCCATGTCCCTAGAAATACAGGTTACTCACCTGTAACAGGAGTTCTAGGAATGGTATATGTTGTTCATCCACGACCCACCGACCTCCAGCCTTGACGCACAGCCTGAGCTTCCAGCGGCCAGATCTGGCGTCATGGGGCGGAGCCGAGAGTTATACCACCCGGGTGGGTGGGAGGAGCAAGCTTGAAGACCTTCCGCAAGATTTAAAGCGGCAAGGATACCTGCCAATGAGTGTGGATGAACAACATATACCATTCCTAGAACTCCTGTTACAGGTGAGTAACCTGTATTTGTTATCCCTCTGTACAGACAGTTGGTGAGACCCCATCTGGAATACTGTGTCCAGTTCTGGAGACCCCATCTCCGCAAGGACATAGACAGGATAGAGGCAGTCCAGAGGAGGGCAACTAAAATGGTGCAGGGTCTGCAAGAGAAGCCGTATGAGGAGAGACTAAAGGAGCTTAATATGTATACCCTTGAGGAAAGAAGAGAGAGGGGGGACATGATAGAAACTTTCAAGTACCTCAGAGGAATCAACAAAGTCCAAGAGGGTAGCATCTTTCAGAAAAAGAGACTTGCAAGAACAAGGGGACACAATTTAACGATAGAAGGAGGCGAGTCTAGGGCAATGGAGGAAGTATTATTTCACAGAGAGGGCAGTGGATGCATGGAACAGCCTTCCTGAGGAAGTTGTGGAGTCTAAAACTGTGGGAGAATTCAAGAATGCATGGGACAGACATAAGGCAATTCTTGTGGGGGGCAGGAAGATATAGGCTGTTGGTTAAATAGGATCTGCGGCCTATCCTGTAGGTAGGGAAATGGGCAGACTAGATGGGCCTAGCGGTCCTTATCTGCCATCAAAGTCTATGTTTCTATGTACTGAAGACCTCTGTTCCCTTGGTGCTACATTGTTGGGGGTGGGGTTGGTTTGGTCTGATATTTGGACCTAAGAATTGATACCAGTAGGCCCCAGGTTTGAATTCCATTTCCACAGCCCACAATGTGTCCATCAGTTATCTTAAACAGCTAGTAGAATCCAAACTAGCAGACAGGAGAAGGTTAAAAATGTTAAGTAGTAGTCAGTTGTAACTTTATTTCGGAAGTATTTTTCTTTTTCCTTTTGCTTATTAGAAAAGATTTCTCTAATACAGTATTATGCTGGATGCGTGGAATAGCACTCTACTTGGCAGCTGACATATCTAGTTCCATTTCTCCCACTATGTCATCAGCACTGTGACCACACCGACAGTGACATCACAGGTGACTGATCTTACAGCTACTGAGTCGCTTGTCCTGAGCAGCAGCAATGTCAGTCAGTGAGGTCACAATGCTGATGATGTGATGGGGAAACGGAGATAGATATGTCAGCTGCCAGGCAGAGTGCTGTTCCACACATCACACCCACTAATATCAAGTAAAAAAAAAATCTTCTGAATTACCAAAGGGAAAATAAATATTTCAGTAAGAAAAGGTAATAGCTGACTGCTTTTAATAAAACTAATATTAATTTTTGGCAGTACACTAGCTCTTTAATTGACCTAGATATTCTTCAGATTTCCATCTATAAAAAATTGGTTAAAAGCAACATGGTACCACGGAGGAGCTTTTGCATCCCAGTTGGACTGTCCTGGGTAAATTTGTAGTGAGACTAGCTGTTACAGCTGGGCTGATACCCTGCAGATAAAGGGGTTGGGTGGGTCATTGGTGGCCCAGCTACTAAAGCATTGCACCACCACACTGGCACATGGTCTATTCTAGTCACCTAGCAAAGGTCAGAGGGACACACATTTAAATGAAGAGAGGAACTGAGATTATTTTATTTGGCTAAGGAAAGCGTGTTAAATTGCCTTTTTTTTTTTTTTTTTTTATCCCCAAAGAATAAATTTGTTGATTTGTTTTGACAGGATCACGATGGTGAGTTCAACGCCATCCAGCTGGTGGGGATGCTGCGGGGAATTGCTGCCGGCATGAAATATCTTTCCGACATGAACTACGTGCACCGGGACCTCGCAGCTCGCAACATCCTGGTGAACAATCAGCTGGTGTGCAAAGTGTCGGACTTTGGACTGTCCAGGGTCTTGGAGGATGACCCTGAGGGGACCTATACCACCAGTGTAAGTACTAACCCTTTTTAAATGTTAATTTAGTCAGAAGAGTTCATATACAGTATTTATTTTAGCCAGACAGTCCTGCCATTTGTGCTTGGCTTGATGAGCCAAAACTGAGAAAGCCTCTGGGGAGCCAGAGATTTATGGTGATAATCGCAGAGCTTTGTTACTCAGTTGTGCAGTGCCTTACTATGGTCTGTCTGTAGCCAGGATCTGTTACACTGGCCAGAGCACAAAGCAAGCATCAAGAAGGGCAAAAGCAATGCTTGTAGTTAATAATTGGCGCCTGTACGGACTGTGGAGAAATCTTTGACCTGCTTTCTGCTCTGGCAGAGCATTGCTTTATACGAATACGAAGGCGGGGGCGGGGGAGACCCGAGATCGAGTAGGTCTGCAGTGGCACAGTAGGTAGGGAATATGGGGTAGACTAGGTGGGCCAAGAGGTCCTTATCTTCTGACAGTTTCTCTGTTTCTGATTAGGTACAGCTGACTTCAGGACTTGCCTTCTAGTGTAGTTTGACCTGTTTATGGGAACACAGAGTCTCACAGTGTAGGCCCCACTCGAGGGGGTGGGGTGCAGTCATTTTTTTGAAGCCAAGATATGGTCACTGAGGAGTCACGTTTTCTGTGCTCTTCCATTTTTAGTCCCCTGATTCCCTTTAACCTCTACTGCACCTTACCCCAGAGTTAGGAGAGTCCAAAGAGATTTACCAACAAGCTTGATATTAATGCTGCTCTGACTCGACCAGGAAGTGGGGCACTGACTTTGATCTTTCCCTCTCCATTACCCCAAAAGTCTTAATGTATCCCCTTAGAAATGCTACCTGGGCACTGTTCCACGAATGTTGAAGTCCAAGGAATCCTAACATCACCATGGGTCTCCAGCATAGCACACTAATGCGTTCGTGCCATTGGTGCTGCCTCTCATGTTGAAAAGCAAAAAGTGTCCACGTACCACTTGCTGTTCCCCCGAGGCACCTCCTGTTCTGTAGGCAGCACACAGTTGCACCATGCAGAGCCTGGCACATTCCTGTTTGCTGTTTGGTGGGAACAGAATTGCCTTTGATTACAAGGGGCAGTAAGCCCAGCTGAAAAGTAGTTTAAATGCTACAAGGATGGATAGTGAGATATGGACACAACGGATTTATTCACCAGTTATTCCAATCAGCCTCCTGTTTGTGTTTCGTTTAAATTGCACTGAGTTCCATGGAGAATGTGTTCTCACAAATCATTGTGTGGCTATTTGTAGTGCTGAGAAGGGAAAGTAATAGCAGGACGTTGCGGGGCTTTTTTTTGTTTTGTTTTTCTTCTACTTAAGTTTAGAGGCAAGGTCTCGGAAGGCTGAGGAGCAAGAGGGTAAATGATCATGGATGGGAGCATTTGAAAGGCGTGCTTTGAGCTCGTCTTGATGCGCGTGAGCTGCTCTGGTATGGGACATATATTGATGCTCTACGAGATAGTACGGGGGGTGGGTGGGCTCAGCTCATTTGTCAGGAATTCAGGCATATGGTACGTGGGACCTTAGAAACAGATATGGTTATCACTGATTAGCCTACATGTCCGGGCAGTGCAGAGAAACCATTTCTGTATAAATAGGCCTTTACACGCATAAAACCATCTCTGAGCTGCAGAGATAAGAATCACATTATTGCAGACCTAGGTAAGAGGTCGGCTCCTCCTGCCTTGCTAAACTGTAGAAGTCATGCTGCTTCTCTTGTGCTGTGCACAGATTATGTGATCTGCTTTGCCTCTCTTCAGCCTTGTGCTCTGCCCTGAATTTTGGACTGGCATGAATGTGGGAACACCAGGCACAGAAGCGTGAGGAAGTGTCAGTCGGGGAGCCAGGATCACCCCCAGAACTCCCAAGTCCAGAAATTATGGTGACTGGATAGTACCGTTCAACATCCACTCAAGAATTCTGGAATAGACTATTTACACCCCTCCTTGTGGCAGGTTTTCCCAACAGCCCTCTTATTTTCAGCAGTGCCTGCTGGTTTTTCTACAGTTAGTGGTTATAGCTGCATGTTTTTGATGTCAGTAATCTCCTTCAGGGTCGAAAGTGCCATATACTTTGGCTCCATTCAACATTAAAGCCTATTAACATCCCCAACCACGTAAAAGGTTTTGACTCTCAAAAGCAGCCTTCTGAAGTGGGTCCTGTAAACTGAACCCCATCAGCTACATACAGCTGTACAATGTACCAGAGTAAAAGTTGCATTCCAGTTAACGAAAAAAAAGGAAAAAAAAATCCACAGCTACAGTAACACATGTACTGGATGAACTGCAGCTGTGTGTGGCGGGTGGGGAGGGTAGTTTGTTCTATTTTCTGTTCTGTCCTCTCTTTGGATAGAATGACTAAACACAGACCCTCTTATTGAGAGCTGAAGGGTTACCGATTCCAGCAATGCATTTTGTGTCGCTATAAAGGATTCTGCTGCAGTGTACACAGCTGTAACATGAATAGCATTCGATACAAACACGAAGGAAAAACCCCCTGTGATCTTGTCTGTCTGTTCCTGAAGTGCTGTGCAGCAGGAGTGATATCCCACAGATTTCGTTTTTTAGCAAACTGTTATATAAAGGTCCTCTGGAGAGTCCAAAGTCACAGGATTCATGCAGCCCAAATGTGTGCTGGATTGTGATAGGTATATGGGTGTGTGAGCAGTCATTTACAGGGACTCACCAGTATCAACATTTGAGCACTCCCTTCCCCTTTTAGTTGAAATTGCACTTTCAATATTGGAGCATTAGTGCTCCAGTGTGGTGCAACAGGGGCTTAATCATATTTATTCACTTTCTCCATACAGGGTGGGAAGATCCCAATTCGCTGGACTGCCCCGGAAGCCATCTCCTACAGGAAGTTCACCTCTGCTAGCGACGTCTGGAGTTATGGAATAGTGATGTGGGAGGTGATGGCCAATGGAGAGAGGCCTTACTGGGACATGACAAACCAGGAGGTAGGTAGCCAATCAACTGTTTTGTTTTTTTCCTTTGAAACCTTGTTACCCATTCAGTTTCCTAGGAAACTGCAGTGTAAAAACCAAAATGTCATATTGTTTTCCAGAAGTACTTCATAAGCCCAGCACTCATCTTGTAACTGACAGTCTGTGACTGCCTCTTGCTTGCTTGATTGGACATGCAAGTATTATCATAGGATAATGGGCACACACCTTAAAGCATAAAGACATGATATTAAAAAATAAATAGAATAAATATTAACTTTACTGTTGCTCCAACCACAATGCTTTTTATTTTATCTTGCAATGGAAAAAAAAGGTGTTAGTAGGTGAATTAAAAACAGCCTCCAAAATAAAATGTTACGTTTTGGTCTCAGCCTTGTTTTGGGCTGGTTTGTTTTTTGTGTCGAAGTGAAATGAGTAGAACCCTCTAGTACTCAGTACTGAGGTCATTGAGAAGGAAAGATGCCAAATGAAAATTGTGACTGGGGGAGGGGGGGATTGCTTTGCTTAAACACAGGTTGTCTTTCCAAACAATGTCAGTGTGCAAAACACAGACCATATTTAAGTGGGGAAAAAAAAAGTAGCTACAGAATGAAATATTCTTTCTGCAGTCAATCCATAGTTTTGAACAAAAAAAGATAAAATGGCAGGGAGAAAAGAAAGTACAGTACCTACTTGGCAGAACTATGTGACTTGACTGTGCCACACAGTCTGTCAGTCAAATTAGTAGTAGTTTTGTAAACTTCTAAAACAACTTATTCAGACATTATTTTTTCTGCCTAAGTGAGTCATTTTATAAACACAACCCACTCCAGGTTGTGCAGTTGGACAATACTGTACCACTGATCCCAGATCACTTCAGGCACTCTGCTTCATCTTGATAGATTTGTCTTGCCACATACCTGGTTGTGGGTTATTGCTTATATAATCCACTGCTTCATATAATTCGGACTTTTGTTTTGTGTGTGTGATTTAATTCAATTGGAACATTTGTTTAATCAGATTTAAAATAATGTTGCGGTTTCAGCAACGGATCATGCATTTCATAATGAAGACGGAGACATTAAGCATAGCTAACTTTTGTCTAGGTTGATGACATAACAGTGAAGATATTTTGCATATGTCGGCTTATATTTTACTTGGACTCTTACAAATGACAATCCCCGGTATATGATGTCATCAGTTAGAATCAGCTGTGCCCCAGCTGTGCTGCACAACAGACATACTAGGCATTCCAAAAGTGGAATCCACATTGCAACCCCCGTAGAAACTGTTATAGCTGAAGAGAAGCAGCAGCTATGAAAGTCAACGGCTGCTTTTTGTGTACATCTGTGAACGTTATTTCTCCAACTATCCTAGTTTATTTCAGACTTTTTTTCTTTACACATAAGTTATCTTGCCTTGAGCTTGCCGTATATTAAATAAGGACTGGAAATGAAGCAATCTGACCGCTTGACAGCTTATCCATGAAATTTGTAAGACGGCTCAAATGTAGACGTTTTGACACCTGATTGTGCTTTTTTGTGGCATCACTGCAGTTTACGTAACAGGTTGTGCTGTCACGCATTCGTCGTGATGCAGTTGTTGAAAGTCCTCTGCTTTTGAAATGAAAATTTGTACTTGTTTAGGTAAAAAGGTTTAAAAGATCAAAACTGGGGGAATGCCCGAAACTGAAAACGTTTTTCACCTAACTCAGTTGATAAACGTAATGGTTTTAAGCTTTTTGTTTGACAAGATAACCTGTGCTTGAAATGAAGCATTTATTGTACAAATCTGATGTAGAGCTGCTATTGTGCCTTGTCTTGGAGAACTGCACTAAACCAGCAAGTCATTTCCCCAGTAGAGGCTGTTTTTTTTTTTTTTGTTTGTTTTGTTTGTTCGTTTGTTTTTTAAGTTCTGGTTTCGTCTCTATTATCGTTTCATCAAAACGGGCTTTTTTGAGTGTTTCTGATTTATACACTGATGGTAATTACCTTTTTTGAACTCTGTTATAGTTTATGTTCTTGCTAAGCTTTTACATTATCATCACAATACATACATGTTCTACTGTGGTTGAGGGGGGGGTTAAAAACTACATTACACTGTTCTGAAATGGTACTTGCAACAAGTATATTAATTAAGTAATAAACACGCCAGAACATTAATAGCAAATGAGATATCCACGCCTTATATACGTTGTGAGGCATGAGGGCACAGATCGAGTGCCTTCAACTGCCAAAGTGATGTTGTTCCAGTGACACGTGCTCTGAAGTACCTTATAGCAATTATAAAATGGGTCTATTTATGTGTTTACAGTTGTACGTTGGGCGCTTTTTGGGCAGTAGTTTCACCTGTGGTGATGTGCTGGGATAACAACACCGGTGAAACTGACTCTCCACCAATCAGCTTTCAGCATATTTTCCATCCATTTTATAATTACAAGGGAAAAACACACTATAGTCTCTGAATAGCCTGTATAGGCGGAATAGTAACAGACTTGGAACCAGTACTTAAATGACTTCTGCTGGAGAAAATGACTTACAGGTTCAGCACAGTCCTCCTGTAAGCAATCAGACATGAGGGGGTGTATTGTTTTTGTTATATCATGCAAGACAAAGTTGCTTTACCTAGGGAGTGCCTACTTCAAGGAAAACTGCATGCACAAATTATAAAAACACATGGCGTGCGTTGAGTTTCTGTTTCTCTGATCTCTAACATTCAGTTACCTGTGTCTGTAGCAAGGTTGCCTTTTACTTTTCTCTACAAGGTTTTATGACCCCTGGGATAGCTGTTCAGACTTCTTTTATTGCCTTTGGTCTGTTGAACTTTTCCCAGAAAGCCTCTGGGGAATTATTTGAATTAGACCTTTCATCAGAACTAAGAGCCCAGAATCCTAGTTATAATCTAGTCACACCATCTAACTGCAACTGCTTGTGAAAGTTAACTGCTTTTTAAAAAGTGTTTGCCCTCTCTCTCCCCAGCCGAAGTCAGATTCTTCTAAGTGCCAACTGCTGTTCTAGATTTGTGGCAATTTTCTTTATCAAGTGTTGTCCACTGGGTGCTGTAACGCCCATACACCTTTGAAGGACTTGATTCTAATTCACATCATTCCCAGAGTTATTCTGGGAAAATGCCATTGGATCATAGGCAATAAAAGAAGCCTGAATGACTACCCCAGGGCCATGAAATTGGCAGGGAAAAGTATCTAATAAAATGTAAAAAAAAAGAAAAACTTGTCACAGACACATGGAACAGAATGCCAGGAACCATTAGAAAACCAAAAACCCAGTGCACAACACGTGCTTTTATAATGTTTGCGTGTAGTTTTCCTTTAATCGAAGAGAAGCCATGAGCTCGTATCACCCTAGATGTGGAGAAATCGCAGGGTAACACCACACCCTAAGATTCTGATTGTACCTTTAGAAAAATGGGCTGAAGATTTGCTGCTCTCTGATTGGCTGAATGTCAGGCCAAGCTGGTACATTAAGTATCAGTAGAGCCCCACAAAGAACAAGTGCCGGCCTGCCCTGCCTCAGTAGCATAATATCACTGTGCCCACTCAATGTTCAGAAGTTAAAAGCCACCAGTTTTTGGTCTTGCTAAGTGAGACAAGTGAGCGAATGTTTCCCAGACTCCGGTTCCACAATAGCCGCAACTCCTGGCTGAAGCTAGAAGCGAATTTTTTTTTACTTTTTTACGCCAACCATAAACACGTGACGTGGGTGATAGGCTGAGGTTCACATGCCTACCCTGCAACCGCTGCACAGACACACATGCTACAGTTAAGCACCCAGCAACAGCTCTTCCAGACATCACACCAGCACATTCCCGTCTACTCTGCTTCCACTCTCAATCCTGATCATAAGGGGTAATTTAAAAAAAAAAAAAAAAAGGGAAGGAAGCAAATAGCTAATGCTTCTCAGCACTTGCTTTTCAATGCCTGATGAGTTGGCATGAGGTTGTTGGGAGGCCATGAAACAAAACAGGACATTACAAAAAACTGAAGTGGGGGGAAAGGGAATACTCTACAAACAAATGATTGTTTTCACTTTTACTCATTTAAAAGTGCATTTTTTGTTTTGTTTTGTTCACATTTTTATTAGAATTTAAACAGAAATTGGTTTTTCTAAGCACAGCAATACCCCAGGTGGGCTGCATAGGAGTACTGCTGGATCTCCAGGAGCTATAAGGCCCTCAGTTATGCCCTGGGCAGTCCGGTAATGCCAAATACCACCCACCCTGTTGGATATTATTGCATTTCCTGTGTCTCTTGAATGTCTTCTCGAGTTTTTGGGTTGAAAGAACTGTGACGTGAAGCTGAGCAGCTCTGACACACTAAGGACTTGAGAAAACATTCAGAACGATAGACACTATAACAATGCATATGGACATACTATAAATAATGAAAATTACTTCTGTTTACATAAATAAATAAAGCAACTTGAGTGTCGCCAAACAAGGTACTGACGGTCACCAAACAGGAAAGGGATTTGGGGGAAATCATATCTGATGACCTAAAGGTGGCCAAACAATGTGCCAAGGCTGTGGGGTGAGCCAGTGGGATGCTGGGGTGCATAGGGAGAAGTATCACCAGCAGAAGAAAAGAGGTGGTGGTGCCACTGTACAGATCATTGGTGAGGCCTCATTTGGAGTACTGTGTCCAGTTCTGGAGGCCGCATCTCTGTATGGACATAGGCAGTAAGAAGGACAACAAAGATGGTGCAGTGCCTGCACCAAAAGTCATTTGGGTAGAGACTGGAAGACCTCAGTATGTATACCCTTGAGGAGAGGAGAGACAGGGGTGATATGAAAACTGGGAAAACTGAAGTAAGGTGCCTGCCTGGTGCCATGGCTTGGAGGGACAGGAAGCACATCCTCAGGATCATGAGAGCAGCTGCAAGGGAGTCTGAGCTGGACGTAATTGTCCAGCTAGGGACAAATGACTTTGCTCATCATGAGATTAGAGCAGTGCAGGAGGACATTGTAGAGTTGGGGAGGGGCCTAAGACAAGTAGCACACACAGTATCCTTCTCAGAGGTGCTGCCTGTCAATGGCATGGGGGAGGCGAGGGTAATTAGCACCATGCAGTTTAATGAATGGTTAAAAAAAATGGTGTGGAGCACAGGGGTTTGGCCTTATTGGGGACTGGGGTTCCACCTGCAGGGATACCAGCCTATACTGGCAGGATGGTCTGCATCTGTCCAGGAAGGGAACAAGTCTTTTGAGCAGTCTGTTTAAATGCTTCATTGGCAAGCTTTTAAACTAGTCAAAGGAGGAGGCACTGATAAGCAGCAGGAAAATCCCAGCCTCTCCCTACAAAACAGGGTACTAAATGAGAAAAAGACCGAGGTAGAAAGGTCAGTGGGGAATGCTGCAACAGAAGGTAAAGCCATCAAAAAATGGAGAGCAATGAGTACCAATGCCCGTAGTCTGGGTAACAAGTCGAATTAGTGGCCTTGATGAGGAGGAACATCTGGATATCGTGGCAGTCACAGAAACATGGTACACACAAAACCATGACTGGGACGTAAACATACCAGGATACACTATCTACAGGAGGGACACGGAGGGTAAAAGAGGAGGAGGAGTAGCTCTTTACATAAGGGAAGGAATAAAAGCAACAGAACAAAAGAGTAAACAGGGAGGAGAAGAAGCACTGTGGGTAAATTTGGAGACAGGCAATGGCACCACAATCCGCACAGGGGTTGTATAGAACCTCCTTCTCGGGGAGGAAATGGACAAGGAAATGATAGAAAATATACTTAGAATGGCAGAAAAAGGAGATACTGCTGATGGGTGATCTGAATATGCCAGATGTTAACTGGAGTGCAGTTGCAGCAGCCACTTGAAGAGTGGAGTTATTCTAGATGCCCTACGGGGGCATGCCTTAGACAACTAGTATTGGAGCCCACTCGAGAGGAGCAGTCTAGACCTGGTTCTCTCAAATGGAGATGGAGAGAGGATCACAGATGTAGAAGTGGGTAGCCATCTGGGAACTAGCACCATCGAACAGTATGGTTCCAATAAACACAGCAATAGAGTCAAGCCATACAAAGGCAAAAGTACTGGACTTTAGGAGGGCTGACTTTGCTAAAATGGATGAGTGCCTAAGGAATGCACTAGCAAATGGGCAGGAAGGAGGGGTGGAAGAACAATGGGGAATAATAAAAACTGCCATCACAGAGGTAAGGAACCTTTGTGTGAAGCAAATAAACAAAACAAAACGATGTAAGAAACCACTATGGTTCTCAAAGGAAGTGGCAGTGAAGGTTCAAGAAAAGAAAGCATTCAGGAAGTACAAGGAATCGCAGAAGGAGCAGGACAGAGAACTGTATCAGTTAAAGCAAAAGGAGGCTGGGAAGGCAGTCAGAACAGCAAAGGCCCAAACCGAGGAAAAGATATCCAACTCAGTTAAGAAGGGGCATAAAACCTTTTATAGGTACATCAGGGAGCTAAGGAAGACCAAGGGAGGGATATATGGGGCTCAATAAAGGGGAGGGAGGGTGGGCAGAGGGAGACTGTGAAAAGGCAGAGATACTAAACAAATATTTTGCTCAGTATGTACAAATGAAGAGGGAGGTACCTAAAACAAACAGTAGAAACACTCTGGATACAGAAGTTGATATCAGCCCATTTACAGAAGAAAGGGTTCCAAAGAACTCTAAAACTGAAGGTGGACAAAGCAATGGGGCCTGATGGGATTCATCCCAGAATTTAAAAGAACTAAGGGTAGAACTAGTGACACCACTGACTACCCTTTTAACAAATCATGGGAGAATGGGTGGTACCCGAGGACTGAGGAGGGCAGATGTATTCCCTTCACAAAAGTGGGAGCAGGCAGAAGCAGGAAACTACAGACCTGTTAGTTTAACCTCAGTGATAGGGAACATGATGGAATCACCTGAAGGAAAGAATTGTCCAGTATCTAGAGGCCAGAGGGGCACAGGACCCTAAGCAGCATGGATTCACAGCGGGAAGGTCATGCCAGACGAATCTGATAGATTTCTTTGACTGGGTGACCAAAGTAGTAGATCAGGGAGGGACTGTGGAAATGGCCTACCTAGACTTTAGCAAGGCATTTGACACAGTCCCACACAAAATTTTAATATACAAGTTAGCCAGCCTGGGAGTGGGTCCCAAGATGACAGCCTGGGTAAAGAATTGGCTGGAGAATAGGACACAGAGAGTAATAGTAAATGGAGTCCACTCAGAAGAAAGGAGGGTTACTAGTGGGGTACCGCAGGGTTCAGTATTAGGACTGGTCCTCTTCAATGTCTTTATAAGCGACATTGCAGAGGGACTGAAGGAAAAGTATGTCTCTTTGCAGATGACACAAGATCTGCAACAGAGTTGATGCACAGGGTGGGGTGGAAAGGATGAGAAGGGACTTGGCAAGGTTAGAGGAATGGTCAAATGTATGGCAGCTTAGATTCAATGCTAAGAAGTGCAAGGTAATGCACCTGAGAAACAAAACCCAGGGAAGAGTACACAATGGGGGGTGAGATACTAACAACAAAAAAATGGGAAGGGACCTGGGAGTAGTCATATCAGATTGCCTAAAGGTGGGCAAGCAATGTGAGAGGGCAACAAGGAGGGCTGGGGGGATACTGGGATGCATAGGGAGAGGCATCACCAGTAGAAAACAGGAAGTTGTTATCCCTCTGTGCAGACAGCTGGTGAGACCCCATCTGGAGTACTGTGTGCAGTTCTGGAGACCCAATCTCCGCAAAGACATAGGATGGAAGCTGTCTAGAGGAGGGCAACTAAAATGGTGCAGGGTCTGCACCGGAAGACATATGAAGAGAGACGAAGGAGTTTAATATGTATACCCTCAAGGAAAGGAGGGAGAGGGGGGACATGATAGAAACGTTCAAGTACCTCAAGGGAATCAACAAAGTCCAAGAGGGTAGCATCTTTCAAAAAAAGAGGTGTGCAAGAACAAGAGGGCACAATTTGAAGATAGAGGGGGGCGGCTCAGGTAATTTAAGGAAGTATTTTTCACAGAGAGGGTTGGATGCATGGAACAGCCTTCCGGAGGAGGTTGTGGAGTCAAAATCAGTGATGGAATTCAAGCATGCATGGGACAGTCATAAGGCCATTCTAGGGGTGGGGTAGGAAAAGTAGGCTGCTGGTTAACTAGGATCTGCAGCTTATCCAGTAGGTAGGGAAATGGGCAGACTGGGTTGGCCAAGCGGTCCTTATCTGCCGTCAAATTCTATGTTTCTATGATAGAAACCTACAAATATCTAAAGAGCATAAATAGGGTACCATCTTTCAGAAAAGGAGTTGTTCAGGAACGAGGGGGCATGACATGAGGTTGGAAGGGGGTAGGCTAAGGGGTAATGTGAGGAAGTACTTCTTCATGGAAGGGGTGGTGGATGCATGGAATAGACTCCCAGCAGAGGTGGTGGGGGCAAACACAATAGGGAGATTCAAAAATGCATGGGACAGCCATAGGGGAACCCTAGCAATAGGAGCGAGAAGGTAAAGCTGGAGATCAGGGAGTGTCTGCGGCTTTTGCAGTAGGTAGGAAAAATCGGCTGACTGGATGGGCCTAGCACTCCTTATCTGCTGGAAATTTCTATCTTTCTGTGAGTGTGCAATGAAAATATTTACTTGGCTAAACATCAAAGAAACCCTGATTATGTCCCAACTCAACTTTAGAATTGTGAATCTGTTTTATGAGACACACGCTTAATAGTAATAAACTTTATTTATATGGCCCTTTCAAAAACCAAGGCGCCTAACAGGTTAAGATCATAAATAAAATTAAAAAAAAAAAAAAAAATGCGGTTATGAGTACCTAAAATGTTGAGAAATAAACACACTACCATTTGCATAAAGGCCCTGGACATAGCAAGTATTGTGTTGTGACAGATATCAGAGCGAAGATTCTCTTTTAATCAGTCTGGTTGCAGCAGGCAACAGAGCCCTAATTAATGGTATTCTTGTATGGTGAGGCCTCACTCACGGTATACACAGTAGGTAGGTTGCTAGGGAGCAAAGAGCACATGGTTTGCATACCTAGCACGCTCATCGGGACTGAAGTCCAATGCTGAGCTAGAGTTGCCATTCCATTTAAGTGAGTGAGATTTCAAACTATGGTTCTGGTGTTTAGTACTCCTTAACCTTTTCTCTTTGATCTGCTTATTACTGGTTAGCCTTTTTCTTTGATCATCCTTTCTTTCACATCTTTACTAAACACACCTCTCCCAGCTGCGATAATGTACTGCTTAACTCTGGGCTGCTTACGGCAGCTCTTATTGTTAATTGCCACTCTTACCTCCCCATTCACGACAGGAGGACAGGTGTGTTAACATAGGTGGAGGGCTATGGGAGCAGAAGGACGTTAGAATCTGCATTGCTTTTGAACCTCTGGGGTTACCCTTTTAGATTAATGGAAGAAAATAACTTTTGTTTAAAGATTTAACTTTTTCAATATTGGGTTAGGTTTTTATTTTCCTGAGAATCATACTCCAGATAAACTGCCTACTGGCAACTTTACACAGCGTTTTCGAGTCCCTTGCACCTACCTATCAGAGCATGCTACAAACAGAGACACGGGGTGGCTTTGAACTTGGAACCAAAGCACGCATATCAGTGTGTTCTGGGTTGAGTGTGCCATCGTGGTGGTGGGGGGGTGCATTTACACAATGACATTGTGGTCCATCATATAAAATGCTCTACAACCTTCAAGAAAGTGGTACATTGCTGTCAGAGTTGTTGGTTGAGGAACGGGTTATCAGCTTGGTGAAAGCAGTTTATTGGATCACTGATATGCCCAACCACCGCCACTACCACCATGTACAGTTCAAGTCCTTCAATGAGTAGCATCTCTTGAAACCACTAGCATAACTTAATTGTTCAAAAATTGGCTGACAGCATTTTTTTGTGAGTACCATCAACCAGATTCAAGATGCAAAATTTTTTTTAATGTAATTTAAAATCAAATACAGAGCATTTTGCTATCTCAAGACTCTAATCATGGTACTTCAAAGAAGAAAGCTATGTTAATCCTAAAATGGAAACAAGAGAGCCATTTCTGCATCCCTCAGTTGAAAGGGACACAAAAAGCACTAGAAGCTTTTAACATGTCTGTTTCTGTAGAATATGTTTCAGCTGAATGATGCAATATTAATGGTTTCACTGGCCCATATTAAACCTATATACTGTTTAATGAAGTCTTCTCCTTAACACATCACTTAGGGGATAAAGAAAAGCTCTCCACCTCCATTTTGGGATTAACAAAGCACAGTGCTTTGAAATGGTACAATGGGAAGATAACGGTGGATGGATGTTTTTTTGTATTGTTTTTATTTTTCCCTCTCTCTCTCTCTCCCCCTGGCTCATGGTGCTGCACCATTGCTGTAATTCAGAGGGAGAATCTGACTTCTCCTAGAGCAACTGATCAACATTAAGGGACCTGATAATGCTGCAGTGGAGGGATAATCTAATAAAGGCTGCCTGGGGGTTTCTTTCACACCATTGTGTTCCCCATAGTGCTGCAACTTCTGTGGTAGTCTGTGCCCCCACACAGCATTCCCTGTAGTTGGAGGCAAGTTTCTGTGCCTCACTGCAGGGGTTCTCTAGTTGTGGGTGAGTGCTGACATTCTCTGATTTGACTAGTGCTATCATCTGGTACCTTCCTTGATCTGGTCACGGCAACCCCTTCTGGATCATGGCTGGCTCTAGATGGTTGCTTGTGAAACTTAATGTACATAAATTTACTTGGCAGTTATCCTGAAAAGGTAGCCATCAGTTGAATTTCACATGTAGCTGTTTAGCTCTTTTCAGTTGGTTCCTTGGTATCACCAAGTATCTCTTTATACAGCAGATCTGTTTCCATGTCCTCCCCAGAGCCAAGATGAAGTAGCTGAAAACTTCCTTACTGTCTTTTTCCACAGGTGATGAAAGCAATAAATGAAGGTTTCCGTCTTCCAGCCCCCATGGACTGCCCCTCTGCAATCTTCCAGCTGATGCAGCGGTGCTGGCAGCAGGAAAGGACGAACAGACCGAAATTTACAGACATAGTCAGTATCCTTGATAAGCTGATTCGTAGCCCAGACTCCCTGAAACCCATTGCTGATGTTGACCCACGGTGAGTGGCCTTTCCGTTGGCTGTTCTATTTTATCAGGCAAAGCAAGTTATCCAGTGAGACTGTTGTATTGCTATCTGCTGACAGAATTCAAGGGCATGTCTTGTTCCCCATTTCCCAGTATGACACACAACACATCAGTTGTTTCATAGTTATTAATTTTCTGGGAAAACTACAGAAATTGTAATACTGTATTTAGGCACAAAAACAAGGTGATTAGAGAGTGGTGGTAAACAGATTTCACTCTGAGGGAGGGAGGATGACCGGGGTGTGTCTCGGGGATCAGTGCTGTGACTGGTCCTCTTTAATGTCTTTATAAGTGACATTGCAGAGGAGCTAGAAGGAAACGTTTGCCTCTTTGCGGATGACACAAAAATCTGCAGTAGGGTGGACACTCTGGTGGGGAGTGGAAAGGATAACCGGAGACCTGAGAACCCATGGAATGGTAAAGGGAATGGCAACTAAGTTTTAATGTGAAAAAGTGCAAAATAATGCACTTAGGGTACAGAAACCCAGGGGCGGAGTATAAAATGGGTGGAGTGTGTTTTTGTTTGTTTTGTACTGTCTTTCCTTCAGTCACCAGCCCCTGGGACCTCCCTTGGACATAGCCACTTGGCAGTTTGTCCCATCCATCTGAGACCCCCGGAACTCCAACCTACACTCCTGCCCTGCTTGACCACCCCCCGGCTTGTACCCCCCGAGGCTGGGCAGCAGACCACCTACCATAGCGCTCTTTGTAATCCAGTCAGCAGGTTGGCCTTCCCAAAGAATGTCTGTCTTCACCCTCACCCCTTTCTGATGTGTTCCCCGGCTGCAGCACCCCCAGTCTCCACTGCTAGTCACAGATGCCAAGGGATCCACAGCCCACCCTCCTCAGGAGAGGAGAGCAGTCCTCTGGACACTCTGTCCACTCCTTCCTGGCTGACCCCCAGCAACCCAGGCTTGCTCCTGAGCCTGGGTCACTGGCATGGTGTGAGGTGTGGCATCTAGCGCCTCAACCCTCCGTGTCACCGGGCCGGCATAGGGTGGAGTGGTATTGACGACTACCAAGCAGGACCAAGCAGGAAAAAGACCTTGGGGTAGGGAATATTTCTATGAATTTCATCATATATATCAGGATTTCTGTCTCTTAGACTTTGACCACTGCTATTGTCTACTCATATAATCATAATCCTCTTGTGAGATCATAACTTCCACAGCATCGGACTGTGATGTCCTAAACAGAGGAGTGTGGGACATTACGTATAGTCACATAGCAGGATCTGAAGGCAAGAGGCATAAAAGTTGCAACCAGTGTTGCCTCTGAGGCAGACATAGTTAGGCTTGCCTCTCAGGGAGGGCTTTAACCTCTGCACCAAAACAATTGCACTTCATTTCTGCACCAGCTTGGTGGCACAATGGAAAGCTCTATAGCCTGAGAAACAAGAGACCATGAGTTTGAAACCTGTATATACATCCCTTCAGTTTTGTATTTTCAGCAAGGTGAATTTCAAAAGAGTGGTGATCTGCAGTGGCTTAGAGTTAGAATTGTAAATATTTAGAAAAAAGCACTTAGTTGTGAGAACGAATATGTGCAACAGAAGGAGGCCACATGGTTATAATCCTGATGTAGCATTTGTTCATATCCATAGTAACAATAAACAAGGGGTACAGAAGTAGCAATAAACTAGGCCACTGCTTTGTGGTGGCTGAAAAAAGTTGAAATCTGTTTTTAAAAATGGGATTCTGGGATTTTGTTCCCACCTTTTTTTCATTGAGGCAGCTTTAATCCAGTTAATACATTCTTAGATATCACGCTTCACGTGATGAAGAGACTCGGTCCACTCTTTTGCAGAGGAGTCGGATACAAGAACCGTTCCATAGGCAGTCACTGTTATTAAGGACCATCACATTCGTGACAATAGAGTATGTAAGGTTTCCCATTGTTTTCGGTACACTTGGAACCAGTTATTGATACTGGGTATTTGTTTTTCAGTGTTGAGTGCCATTAAAATCTCATTATGCCATTCACTTCAGCTTGGTACTTTTATCATGTAGCCAGTGCCTCACAATGGTCATCTGGCTGCTGCCAGAGCTATACGACCTCTCCTCAGGCTATACAGTCTGCCACGGTAGTTACCCACCACACAAACTTCCCTTTTTTTACTGCAGTCCTCATTACTACATGTAATATGGGTTTCCACGATTTCAGCAACCAGCAGGGCCACTACTGTTTAATCGGATTTATCAGCAAAAACTGTAAACTCATGTTTTTTGCAATAAAGACTGAGGGAAAGGTTAACGCAGCAGATATATGAACTATAAGCAGAATAGTGGCTTCATAGAAAGTCATTTTTTCCCCAGTGGCATCAGTTGGTTTTGAAAGTAATCCAGTAGGGTCACTTAACAGGAAGGGGTGAGACTTTGTTGTCCACTTACAGCTGTGACTGCAGTTGATGGTGGTGAATCTGCAGTGATTTATAAAAGCTGAGAAAAAGAACATAGTAACAGTCCCCTTTTGCTGTCAAAAACTGATTTTCAGCCAAAAGAGGTAAGGATTTGGAAAGCTTCCAAATTGGTTCAGATCCTCTCCCAACCTAATTAGACTGTCTCTTTACGTGAACCACACCCAGTTTTACCTTTGCTTGTGCCTGTGGTCCAGCAAAAATGTTAACAGCCAGCCAAGGCTGGCAGCAGGGATTGCTGTTCAGTTTTATGATCTTACCTGCCGTTTCTTGGCTGCGTACACGTCTCAGCTGATTTTGCTGGAATGCTTTCCATCGTGAAGTGTAACTGCTTTTGGAAGAAGACAGAGAAAGAAAAAGGAAAAAAAACAAATGAAATGTGGCATTAAACAAAGCAGCAGCCCTGAATACAGTGACACAGCTCTAGTGCGGGCAGACTTGGATTTCCTGTGGATTGGCTGGTTTAGTTTCCGGGAGATCTATGTCAGAATCTGAACGAGGTCACAGTTGCCTTGCCTGTTGGGACTAGATGGATCAATGTATTATTTCTGCCATCAGCTTCTATGGTTCTGTGGTTCTATATCTATTCTCGGAGCTCCCTCCATACCCTCTTTTGGCTTGGTGATGTTGACTCCCCCCTACAAGGGTTGTAGTTCAGGCCACAAACTCCTTTTACTTGGTACCAGGGCCTCCACAACCAAAACAACTGTGGACAACTGTTCCTCACCTGCTGTACTCGGACCACATTTTCATATGACCCAGTGCCTTGTTTATTTATTTCTCCATATGAAAGTATCCATTCACACAGACTGCAGTCTCTGTACATATCATGGGACTGACATGTTTCCACAGCCCTAATGGATAAGCCATTGGTAGACTGCCAAACCACAAACTGTTTTGTGTGCTCATATATAAAAGATATGTATCTATATACTAAACTAGTGTGAACAACTTCGAGTCAGTAAACGATGTGATCCGGTAGTTGCCATGAGAATGGCATAACTACTGGGCTGCGAATTATGTTATCGTCACTGTTACTGCAGTATGTTGTTGTTCTTTTCTTCTATGTCATAATGATGACTTAATTGGACATACGGGCAGCATGCCTGATGCAGCCTCATCTAAACTTCAGTAGCTGAGCTCAAAGAAATATTTCTAAAACCAGTGTATTGAAAAAAGAGTCTTGCCTCCTAAAATGCTGTCATATAAGTAGAATACAATTTTTATAATTTAATGTATTTCTGAGATGACATAACATATGTAGTGTGGAAATAACATAATTACTGGCAACCATGTTTAGTAATTTGCCTACTATCAGTTTCAAATTCCATAAAATCATTTTTTTTTTTCCATAATATACTTCTGTGTGCAATGGAAATCAGTGATCAGATCCACCATTAAACTATCAAACCCTGTCAACACTACAGATTTAGCTTATGTGCTACTCAAACAAATGAAACTGCCGTTGTCAACATGGAGAACTGAAATTCTCTGTCTCCAGTTACCAAAAAAAGATAAAGTTTTTGTCAGTACCGTCCAGCCCTCTTATTCCGGATACGTTAAAGCTAAACACTCCGTTAAACCGGACAGTTCCCAGTTGCCAAACGCCACTTACATCGTGCACAGTAGTAAAAGTGCTGCATAGTACAGACTATAGCATCTGTCTGTCTGTAGCGGATGCCAAAGATTGGAAAAAGTATTGCAGTCCACCTTAAGTGTGCCTACTTTTGCCAGTGAGACTGCTAATGGGCTACTGTAGTTCAGAATTTAGCACCTGTAAAAATTCAGCACCTTATTCCCCATACCTGCCTAGTTTGAGGGTACACTCCAAATTTTTTTTTTTTCTTTTTGCAGTCAGCGAGGAGCTACCTGTTCTCGTGTTCTGTGCAAGTCCCACACTTACAGTTTTGCTTAGCCTGTTTATTTGCTGGTCTGCTCAATCCCGGGCCAGAAGGTACATTGCAGTTTTTTTTTCTGCAGAGAAAAAGCCAGTTTCTTTGTTAAGCAGGGTCTCGTCTCACTGCCGTTCCCCAATCAGCTTATGTATTTGGTAGTGTACTAAAATGTACACCCAAAAAAAAGCTCCTGAATTTATGTTTATGCTGTGTGAAATGCATGTTTCAGGATACAACAGGCGCTTGTTATGATGGACAGTTTGCCACACGTCCATTATTAATGGGTTCCACTGTAATCCAACCCAAAAAAGAAATTTGTATTAACTTACATCTCATTTAAGTACTAAATTCTCCAGTCTTCTGCTTGTCATTTTCATTGTCACCAAAAAAAGAAATGCAGTCACGATTTGAGCCTTGCAACAAAAGTGAGAGATTACAATGTGCGAATGAACAACAAAAAAAACACCGGCAATTATAAAAAAATACTATGTATTGTAATTAATTGTTTATTTTAGACACCTTCAGTGTGAGAAACCTTCACACGTGCGGTTTATGTGGTATTACACATCTCTGGTGAGACCCGCCCTTGAGTGCTGTATCCAGTTCTGGACACTGCACCTTAAAAAGGTTATAGATAGGGTGGAGGCAGTCCAGAAGAGGGCAACTAAAATGGTGCAGGGGTTGCACGAGAAATCCTATGAGGAAAGACTGAGGGAACTCTGCATGTACACACTGGAAGAGAGGAGGGTGAGAAGTGATATAATAGAGACCTACAAGTAAATACCTTACAGGGGTAAACATGGTGCAAGGAGGAGTCTCTTTCTAATGAGAAAAAGCACCAGGGCCAGTGACATGTGATAAAGCTTTGGGGGTTGAGATGTGAGGAAATATTTCTTCACTGAAAGGGTGGTAGACACTTGAAAGAGACTGCCAGCAGAAGTGGTGGGAGTGAAAATAGTGGGAGACTGCTAGCATGCATGGGATAGGCATGGGGTATACTAGAAAATAGATTGGGGGGAGGGAGGGTTGCCAGAGAGCAATTAGGGTCTACTGAGACAGATGAGGCAGGGAACATCAGGTCAGACTGGGTGGGCCAAGTGGTCCTTTTCTACCGACAAAGTCTGTGTTTCTAAGTTTGCATTCTAGGAGGTAGACCAGTATCTTTTACACAGATGAGGCTTGTGTTCATACTATTCTGGTAATTGTATCTCCCCGGTAGTTTGCATTTAGAAAAGCCAGGTGCATGAATAATGTAAAAACCACATCATCAAAATTAAAAAGGGAGGGAATGAATTATTGGAATTGCCAGAGGCTTCGAACACAGTGATTTACGTAAAAGCAAGACAGAGAAGGAGCAGGAACAAAAAAACAGTTTTCTTTCATTTGAGAGATAAGGTTCACCACAGGGAGTGTGGGAAATTCTGAGCTGAGGATGGGTGTGTGTGTGTGTGTGTGTGTGTGTGTGTGTGTGTGTGTGTGTGTGTGTGTGTGTGTGTGTGTTTGCTAACCTAGTAAACTGCACATATCAAATGATCAGTATTTTTTTTTCCTGTCACCCTAGTCTTCCCGACTGCACCCCCCTTCCCAGCCCCATCATAGACCTTCCCACAGATTTAGCAGTTCCAACCACTTGCACGGGACAAGGACATGCGTGTCCGCATGACACACTCCAGCTCCTTCCCTTTGTGTGCTGTCCTGCTGCACTCCCACCCAGCCACCACCAGGTGGCAGTCTCTGCAGTAGGAACTGTTGTTCCTCCTCCCCCGAGGATGGAGAGCTGCTGTGCTTGATCCTCCCTCACCCTGCTGGCACGCCAAGCAACCCTGTCCATTTCCGAACCCCGGTCACCGGCGTTTTGGGGGGGGGGGCAAGCGCAACTGCTCCTCCACTGGGCCAGTCTTTGAAATTATATTTAAAAATATATGGGTGGTGGTTAAGAGTTGAGCCATAGTCATGGTGTAGTCTTGATACCTTTTTAGATGCACAGTGTGCAGAGAAGTTTCAGCTTCATTCAGAGCCACACAGGACCCCTCATCAGGTGTTAAGTCATGAAACGTGGGCCTGCTCAGGGGCATGATGGCAGCCCAGAACATGGAATGCTTCCCAGAGGAGAGGGGAACTGTACCCAGGAAGGAATAGTGCAGGCTGCCCAGCAGTTGGGCACCTTCTTGCCAGCTTCATCATGGAGGAGTGTCGGCAGTGGTTTAAAACACTGCTGCTCGCTCACCCACTTTGCTTGAGAATAAGGTGCAACAGCTGCAGCACTGATGATGGGTGGTGAGGAAGAAATCACAGAAAAGGGCATTTGACTTGCACAAAGAAGCATGAAATCCCCCAACCCCGTCACTTACTTTTTCAGAACAAGCACTCTATTTAAATCTTCCCATTTTTATAGCTCTAGGATTGTCACTTACCCAAGGTATAAAGATATTTTTTGTAGAGCAAACGTTTTAGTTGTCAAAACTTCTGTAATATCCCTTTCATGCACCTGTGCAAGGTAGGTGAAGGAAAACTAGTGGCCGGATGGCCATGTAACCATAATGTTTAGAGGCAACTAAGGTATCTCCAGTGTGGGACACTTTGTCCCTGATTCCTTTGGCAGTTTTCTTGTATGATCTTGTTTGGAATAACTCTAACTTTGAGGGGAATGCGGAGTCTAGTGTACCATATAAGGCAGTGGCTTAGATCTGAGCTGTGTTCTTTGATTTATGGTTTCTGCTAGGTCTCTTATTTCATGGGGTTTGAATGCAGGAATTCATTCAGGGTATGAAACTGAGTAGTGTTTAAACCACACATTCTTGTGTCCGCAGGGTGTCTATCCGCTTACCCAGTACTAGTGGTACAGATGGCATGCCTTTCCGATCCATCTCCGACTGGCTTGAGTCTATAAAGATGAACCAGTACACCGAGAACTTCATGTCAGCTGGCTACACCACCATTGAGAAAGTGTTACAAATGACCACTGAGTAAGTAGTTTGGTTGGAGGATCTTAAACTACAGCATGCTAGGACATGGGAACTGTTATGTTACTAAATCCCCAGAGCTCAAGCATAAAATATGAAACCTTACTGATCTAGAATGCTTCCCCTGCTGTGCTCTCACAGTGAGGAGTGCAAGTATATATTTTTTTCTGAAAGTAAAAATAACTTGGGGAGCAAAGGGAGGGGAATAATGCAACACAAGACTAATTTATAGCTGTCCCTGGCCTCGCTTCTGTCACGTGAGGTAGTTGCACTGACTCCAATCCCTGTAGCATTGAGGGTGCATGGACCTATGTTCATCACACACAGTGGGCATCAAGGCTGTTGGTTGAACAGCCAGGGGTGCTCACGAAACCCCCCCATGAACTCACTAGCCTGCCACCCACCCCTGACCCAGATCAGACCTCCAACTTATCCCCTCTACTATATGCCAAGAAAGGGATGCCAGTGAAAGGGTTAAATAAAAATATAAGTCACTATGTGAGATGCGTTTGTGGCCTAATCTACTTTTGGCAAGCAAGCAAAAAAATTTATCCAAATAAAAATTGAGCAAACGCAGGATATAGGTAGTAATCCAGTCAAGTCGACAGAAGAATTGCCATGTTCTAGGGACATGGATATGTTGTTCATCCACACTCATTGGCAGGTATCCTTGCCGCTTTAAATCTTGCCGGAAGGTCTTCAAGCTTGCTCCTCCCACCCACCCGGGTGGTATAACTCTCGGCTCCGCCCCATGACGCCAGATCTTCCTTACCGCTTGGAAGCTCAGGTTCCCTCCTTAACGCTCTGCGTTTGAGACTGGTTCCTATTTCTCCGTTTGCGGATTTAAAAAATAAAATTTTGCAAAAAGACTTCAGTCTTCTATCCCTCGCGGCTGCGATGGACAAATCGACTCCCGGATTTCGGAGATGCCCATGCGGGCAGAAGATGTCTCGGACGGATCCACACTCCACGTGTGTCTACTGCTTAGGCCTTGAGCACGACCCGCAGGCTTGCGACCTGTGCTCATCTTTCTCGGCCTACGTCCTCGAAGACCGTGCTGCCCGATTACAACTGGGCGTCCCGAAGCGTTCCCTCGGTGAAGTCCAAGGAGGCCCGGTTGGCGGTGTCAGCGGCGGCGGCCTCGGCGGATCAGCTCGAGCGGATGGTCGCCCTCGAAGAGGAGGCGGCGCGGGCCGTATCTTCCTCGGCCGCGGCATTTATCCCGCTCTCTCTGGGCTCTTCTTACACGGCTTCTTTTAAGGAGCTTTGTCTGTCCCTCTCCACTAAAGGAGAAGGGCCTACGTTGGCGGGACCTTATTCTCAGTCCAAAAAGAGGGACAAGGGTAAGTCCCTCCGTCGACGCTCTTGGGAGCGGGAAAGGTCCCTCTCCCCGGGCCGTCGACCGTCGGCTTCCGTCGACCGCTCGACTTCGGCCACTGGCCTCACGGTGTCCCCGTCAGGTCAGTTGACCGAGACTCCCACCGATGAAGTCGAGATTTTTCTCGACCCATTGGATGGGCTGTCGCCTTTAGCAGCCGAGATTCCCCTCTCCCCGGTTCCCCCGGGAGGAGTTGAGGATCCCGTGGGCTCGCCTGTGCCTCCGGTTCCGGAGCCCTCGGATGCACCATCCGAGCCGAAGGGAGTGCCGGTTCCGGCCGACACCTCCCCGCACCGACCTCGGAAATTCCGGGACTCTCGGTCTCGGTCTCGGACCTCTTCGCGGTCCAGCCGATCCCACCGTCATAGGCGGTCTCGGTCTCGGCACCGCGGTAAGCAGCGTCGCCGCTCGTCCTCGTCCTCCTCCCGGATGGGGAGGCTTGGCGTAAATGCGTCGGCGAGTGCACGGGACCTTTGTTGCAACAGCTCCTCCTGGCGGGAATAAGCCGACCCGCCGCCTTCCCGGCCATTAAGTGGCTGTCACGGATCGGCCGACACAGCCCTCGACTTATCCGAGGAGCCTATACCCAGGCGGTTGTTGGCCAAAACCAGCTGCTCCACCGATTCGGTGGAACCTCCGCCTCCACAGCCACCAATTGGGGCTCCGACCAAGGATTCTCGGTCGGCTAAGGGTCTACCCATCGGCTGTCAGTTACCCTCACTCGATCGACCTCGGCAGGTGAAGGGTGGTTCAGGCCAGAGCAGCTCTTCGAGGACTCTTCGAGTCCGAAGATGATTCCTCCTTTTCTCCAAGCGACTGGACTTGGAGTCTTCAGGAAGGTCAGTCAATGGACGATAGCCCGTCGTCCTTCCTAGGACTACTTGGCTCATCTCGGAGTCCACGGGATGGAGCTCGAACCCGTTTACAAACGGGCCAGGTATCCCCTCACGGAGATTCTGGACCGAGGGGATTCTCCGACGGAGGCCTTTCCGGTGGCCGAGGCCATAGTGGGTCCGGCACTGGAGCTTTGGCAGCGCCCTGCTTCCTGCCCTGCGCCTTCGACCAGGATGGCCAGGAAGTATGCGGTCCCTACCGGTTCCTTGTCCGGTTTTTCGGAACACCCCTCTGCTGAGGGGTTGGTTACCGACAGCGTTTTCGGCCGCGCCGGCAACGCCAGGGATGTGGACAAACCTCCTGACAAGGAGTCCAAGAAATTGGACTATGTCGGGCGAAAAGTCTACGCTGCATCCTCTCTCGGCCTTCGTCAGGCCAGTTCGGCCGTCCTCATGGCACATTTTTCTCATGCCCTGTTGGGCTCCCTGGATGAGGTCATCCCTCATCTTCCGCCGATCTGCAGACTACGGTTAAGCAGGTGCGGGACCAGGAACAGGCAGTGGCCAAACAGCAGCTCCAGACTGCTTTGGATATAGGGGACTCATGTGCCAGATCGGTGGCGGCCGCAGTGGCTATCGTTGGCGGGCTGCTGAGGATATCCACCTTTACTCGGATACCCAGCACAAGTTGGCGGATGTTCCCTTTTTGGGGACTGACCTCTTCGGCCCTGGGGTGGAAGGTCACCTGCAGAGGATCGAGAAGTCCAGTGCTACCTTGGACTCGGTCTCTTCCGCTCAGAAGGACAAAGGCCGCAAACCACAGCCTAAGCCCTTTCGTCCTTCTGTGCCCCGGCGCCGCCCAGCAACGTCAGGGCCAGCAGGCTCGGCCTTGGCATCCCAAACCCAAGCCGCGGCTTCCTCTAACAGGAGGCAGGAGGAAAGGCCCAGGAGGTCCCCGGCGGTCCCTCCTCCAAGCCTGCCCAGTGACGGGCTGAGGGTGTCGCCTCATTCCCGTCACCTTATCCCTGGGTCCCCGTGAGAAGGCGGCTCCAGCACTTCCGTTCCGCCTGGTCCGCTGTTTCCACGGACAGGTGGGTCTTGGAGAGTGGTGGGAAGAGGCCTGCCTCTGGAATTGAGCAGGCACCACCTTCAGGCCGTCGCCCTCGAGAGCTTGAGGATCCCCAGCCTCACTGGCGGCTCGTCGAGCCGACCGCTCTCCTCCTCCAGAAGGAGGTGATAAGAAGGTGGTGGACCCTCCTTCAGACCCAGGGTTTGTGTCCAGGTACTTCCTGGTTCCGAAGCGGACGGGGGGCTGGCGCCCCATTCTCGACCTACACGACCTAAACAAGTTCCTAAGGTCTCGAACCTTCAGGATGGTCACTCTGGCTCAGATAATGCCATCCTTGGAACGCGGCGTGTGGTTCTGCTCTCTGGACTTGCAGGACGCGTTTTTTCACGTCCCTATCCGTCCGTCTCACCAGAGATTCCTTCGCTTCCGAGCGGAAGGATCCCTCTTCGAGTTCCAAGCCATGCCCTTTGGCTTGTCTCCAGCTCCCAGGGTCTTCACCAAATGCATGGCAGTGGTGACAGCATTCCTGCGGCGCCGAGGGGTCCGGGTGTACCCTTACCTGGACGACTGGCTGATAGCAGCTCCCTCCAGGAAGGAGGCAGAGTGGTCCAGAAATCTGGCCCTCCAGGTCGGCTCTCAACTGGGCCTCCTTATCAACGAGGCCAAGTCAGAACTCGAGCCGAAGCAGGTGATTCTATTCATCGGGCGCAGCTCGACTCTCTCGAAACAGAGCTGTCCCTGCCGGACAGGGCCGAGGTTCTTTCCTCCTTTGCCCGATCATTTCTGGTTGGGCAATGCGCCTGCCGGGACTTCCTGCGCCTCCTGGGTCTCATGGCGGCCTGCACCAGCGTGGTCCGTTGGGCCGGCTGGAACATGCGTCCTTCAGTGGGGACTGGCCAGCCAGTGGTCTGGCCTGCGATCCTTTGGACCAGCTTGTAGCCGGTGACACAGGGGATGTGGAAGCGCTCTCAGTGGTGGACCGTTCCAGATCATTTGCAGGAGGGCATCCGTTCGTCCGCCCGAGCGTCTCTCTAGTCTCTCTGTCGACCGATGCCTCTCTGATGGGTTGGGGTGCCCATCTGGGGGAACACCGGGCTCATGGCCTCTGGTCCCCGCGGGAGTCCCGATGCCACATCAACCTGCTGGAGCTCCGAGCGGTCCGCCTAGCTCTCACCGCCTTTGCTCCGTTCCTCCGGGGTCAAGTGGTCCGAGTCCAGACGGACAATACCACGACCATGTACTATCTAAACCGCCAGGGCGGGACGCGCTCCATGCTTCTATGCAAGGAAGCTCTCCGCATTTGGTCACCGTCGGCGCAGCCTGGAGGCGGATCTCCTAGCCATTCACGTGGCAGGAGCCTCCAACACCCTGGCCGATGCCTGAGCGGATAGGGGCTGCATCCCAGTGGTCTCTCCTGCCGGAGGTAGTACAGCATCTGTTCTCCCATTGGGGCACACCTCAGGTGGACCTGTTTGCCTCCAGGGAGAATCAAAGCTGAGGCTGTTCCATGCCCGCCCCCCCCTCAGCAGGGCTCGCTGCAGGGGGATGCCTTCTCGAGGCAGTGGACCCCGGGCCTCTTCTACGCCTTTCCCCCATTTCCCTTGATCCACAAGGTGCTTCTCAAGGCGAGGAGGGACAAGGCGCAGGTGATTCTGATAGCCCCAGACTGGCCTCGCCAGTTCTGGTATCCAGATCTCCTCAGTCTCAGCTCCAGGACTCGCGGCAGCTTCCAGCTCGCCGGACCTGCTCTCAGTCAATCAGGGAAGGTGTTCCATCCGGACCTTCAATCCCTGCACCTGGCGGCCTGGTTCCTGAGCTGCTAGTTCCAGGCCTTGGGTCTTTCCGACGAGGTCCTCAGTGTAGTTGAGGCGTCCCGTGAAGAGTCGACCAGAAAATGCTATGCCTTCAAATGGAAAGGTTTTCCATTTGGTGTCAGAACAAGGGCTTGGACCCTTCCTCCTGTTCCTTGGCAAGCATCTTGGACTATTTATGGTCCCTTTCTAGTCAAGGGCTTGGTGTGACCTAAGGGTGCACCTGGCAGCCATCTCTGCTTACAGGCGCGGGCGGGAAGCGAGTCGATGGCCGCAGGAGAAGGTGGTCTGGCGCTTTTTCAAAGGCCTTGATCACATTTCCTCCAGTCGGGAACCCCACCTCCGTGGGATCTACTGCTGGTACTGGCAAAGCTCATGGGCAAGCCATTCGAACCTATGCACAGGTGTGCTCTCTCTCACCTGTCGTGGAAGACCGCCTTCTTGGTGGCTATCACGTCAGCCAGAAGGATGGGAGAGCTCCAGGCGCTTTCCATCGAGTCTCCACCTGGTCTCCACAGGGGACAAGGTTGTCCTGCGCCCCCACCCGGGGCTCCAAGGTGGTGTCGGAGTTTCACCTTAACCAGGTAGTTGACTCTGCGGTGTTCTACCCCAATCACACCTCGGAGGCCGAATATAGGCTCCATACTCGGACCCTAGAAGAGGCGCTCGCTTATTATAAGGGCGCCACGGCTGAAATTCGGGAGAGGTTCGCCAGCTGTTTGTCACCCTACGCTGAAGCCGCATCTGGCAGACCTGCAGCTAGCGGACGATAAGCAGGTGGGTAACCTCCTGCATAGATCTCTCTGCTATAAGTTGGCGGGCATGGAGCCTCCCAGAGGGATAGAGCTCATTCTACCGCCATACTGCTGCAACGGTGGCTGCTTCAGGGGCACGTCCCTATCCAGAAATCTGCAGGGCTGCTACCTGGAAGTCAGCAAACACCTTCATTACCTACTACCACATCGACCTTGAGTCACGCCGGGATGCTGGTTTTGGGGCCTCGGTTCTCAGTCTCTCTTTCCCAAGTAAGTATTGGGGTGTCGTCTTGCCTCCCTCCTCCCGGAGAACTGCTAGGAGTCTGCCAATGAGTGTGGATGAACAACATATCCATGTCCCTAGAAATACAGGTTACTCACCTGTAACAGGAGTTCTAGGAATGGTATATGTTGTTCATCCACCTGTTTCTCCCGGCCGGCGCAGCCTGAGCTTCCAGCGGGCCAGATCTGGCGTCATGGGGCGGAGCCGAGAGTTATACCACCCGGGTTGGTGGGAGGAGCAAGCTTGAAGACCTTCCGGCAAGATTTAAAGCGGCAAGGATACCTGCCAATGAGTGTGGATGAACAACATATACCATTCCTAGAACTCCTGTTACAGGTGAGTAACCTGTATTTCTGACTTCCGATCCCTGCTGGGCAAGATCTTGCAGACCTCAGCTTCACAGTATGTGTAGATCTGGATAAATCCTCTGGATTGGAGAGCTGCTGGTGGGGAGACTAAGAATACTCTGGATTGCAGTTCTTGTTATGTCAGCTGTCCAGATGTTGGTTCTTAATATGAATTTGATGGCCAAGCCAAACAATTTGTCCCTTCGTTACAGTAAGACTTCTGTCCAGCACACTCCCCAAGATCCACAAAGTACTTATATAAAGTGCAATACCTCCTATATGGACAACAAAATGGTGACATGATGTACCCAAGTTTAGGCGTATAGCATGCACATGTTGCTTACACACAAGGGCTGTAGCAGTGAACCGGTGCCCTAAGTTATATTACTAACCTATCTGTATACCTGACTGCCTAGAGCAGAATCTAAGCCTGAAGCATTTAAATAAATCAGGAGTGAATAAAAATAACCAGTGTATTATAGTGCCATGTAAAATAACAAGGCCGTTCCCACCCCCGACCCCAGTATTGTTATAATTCATCCCCAGTCAGGGTTCTTTACAGACTGCTTTTGCATCGCAGCACTCAAATCCCAGCCTTGCCTTTTGTAAGACAATCCTCTTAAAATGAGATGCCTGGAAGGGGGAGCCGTGTTTAACAGAGCTTGCTATAAGCAACAAAGAATGGTGTCTGACTGAGGCCGTGACATGTCTCTGGGATATGGTGAGGATTCTTCTCGGACACTTCGGAATGTACAAATGCAACCCTAACACACCAAACAAAAAAAAAGATTAAAGCCATGTGTAGTTGGTCTCTTCAAGAACAGAGGGAGATGACCTTCCCTCCCCTTCTCCCAAGCAAATATTATTTACGACAGAAGGTGAACTTTCAAGGTCAACAGGCATGCAGGACATCAAAAATGCATTGAGCTGTGTGTGTGTGTGTGTGTGTGTGTGTGTGTGTGTGTGTATGTTGGGGGTGGGGTGGAGTGGCAGGACATAAAAAATGTCTATAACCAGTTGATGCTGTTAGTGGGTAGTTGGTAGAGCTACAACCTCTGACTTAGATGGATGCTGGTTGTACTGTATTGTCTTGTTTTATTTCTGCATGCAAGTATGTCAACAGGTTCACCCATGTGAGCTGGAACACCTTATATTCATTTTCTGTGATCTGGTCTGGGGTGGGGGGTGAAGATTCCTGGTGGAAAAGGGGTAACAAGTTGTTAGGTTTTAGCAACATGCCCTTCTTGGGATCAGAATATAAAATAAAACAAGAAACATGTGCTTCAGCATCACACAGCGGCATCCACTGAAAAATGAATTAAGCAGATAACTCTCTAAGTTTTCATATTAAAAAAGGGGGAGGGGAACATGACTGCGGGCACCTAATTATGTGACAAATGGCAGTGACATCAAGTTTAGTTTAGGATGGGTTAAGATAATTTTTATATTATTTAATATATTGTAATAAATTAACAGTTGACTACACACAGTGTCATTCTCCCTGTCAAAAGAAAAACCAGTCCATGTGACCCATTTCCCACAGAACACCCCTAGAAATAAGCCATCTCTGCTTACTGTGCCTTTCCTGGTCATAAATAATAAACAAATAATTTAAGGCAAAATGGCTTTTAATAGCTAGCACTTCAGTTTGCATTTAAACACAGCTAATGCATTTGCTTGTCTTTTATCAGATGGAAGGAACTACCCACACTACACATTGTGATGTCCTCTGTCTGTGCCTTAATGTGGGGTAGCTGGGTGCATTTAAAACACGTAACCAGTATGTCACCAGATAACATTGTTCACACAGCAGTAACTAAAACATGCAAGAGTTAACCTCTCTGTAGAAAATGTCTTGGGATGTGTACATGTCATGGGGACTAATCCAGATGTTTTGTTTTTGTTTGTCTTCCTCTTCAGGGATATAAAGAAAGTTGGTGTTCGATTGCCAGGACACCAGAAAAGAATAGCTTACAGCATTCTGGGACTCAAAGACCAGGCATGTACAATGGGTGTATACACAGTTTAAGTGGCCAGTGGGATGTAGCCTTATTACTTGGGAGCGAAGGACATCTTGTCGTATGACAATCTGAAAATACTTGAACAAGACTTGAATCTTGGTGGCTGTTTCCAGCCAAGAAATGGAGAAGAAGGAAAAGTCTACTGAGGTGCAACTGGACACAAAGACCAGTGGATGGGGAACATGTCTGCTGCTTCTTGTGAGCGAGAGAGCATGAGGAATGAAAATAGAAGCATTTTCAAGACTGGAGAAGCAGCACTGCCTTAAGATAGAACATAATTTGTGAATATTGTACTTTAAAAGACATATATATTTATATATTTGAAAATTTTTTTTTTTTTTCCAAAAGCACATTTATAACAAAAAACTGTAAAGTAATGATATTTTATACTTCATCGCCTCTGGTTACTGCAAGATTAGCCATCCTGTTGTAAAATAGAGAGAGTGCGTGAGTGTGTGAGTGAGCGAGAGAGGGGCATGGGGACGATGGGAAACGTTTCTGATAACTGTGGCATTGGTAGTGTCTGTCCCTGAAATTATCTGGGCTTTTCATTTTTTGCTATGTGCATTCTGAACAAAGAAAGAGACACTCGTCAAGTTAAAGCACTAAAGTCATGTGGCGGGGGGGTTGGGTAATATAAACATCTGTTATCATTTCATGGACCAAGTAGGCCCCAAAAGCCAGTCTCTCACATAGGTCATTCCCCAACTGCATGACCTCATTCTTTCACCTATGGCTACTGCTTGTACAACAGGAGACATTTTGTATTTCATTTTCTATGTTTCTTGACCTGCCTATTAATCAGATTAGTCAAGCAGAGATTGATTTGAGCTATATATGACTCACTGCTAGACCAGTCATGATAATGTTTTGGAACAACCTCTGAAATCGTTTCAACCCTTTCCTTTATTTATTCCTAATTCAGTCCTTTTTGTAGTGATAATTGAGAGCTTGCGCAGTGTTATGTTGTGGTTAATGTTTTATCTAATTTATTTATTTTTGTATTTATTGACCAGTGACACAATTTGTTTGGGGGGGGAGATATAATTTATACATTCTCATGATTATCATTGCAATTAAAATGAGTCAAGTTTGTATCACTGACATTTTGAAAACATTTTTTGTCCTCTTGATACTGAGGAGACCTTCAAAGATGAGAATGGCATAAAAATAAATAAAATTAATAAATTCTGAAATGGGTCACGGTTCACAGTTCATGAATCATTGTAGTAATGTTTGCCTTTCAAAACGGAGTCCTAGCTGCTAACTTATTGGTTAGCAGTCCAGGGCTGGGACCTGGAGAGTGCTAAATGTGAACTCTTCTGGAGACTCCAGCTTGGTGTTTACATGTATAAGCTGGAGGCCAAAAGAGAAGACGGTGACATGCTACACCCGAACAAGTTCCTGAGGGGTGTAAACAAAGGGAGCAGTGAGGAACTGTTGCCTAGGGATGAGAGCACAGTGATGAGAGGGCATGAGTGGAGACTTGGAAGGAGATAAGGAAGTTCTTCACCCAGAGGGGAGTGGAACCATGGAACAGATTGTCCAAAGAAGTGTGTCCAAGGAAGTGGTGGGGCGGCGTCTGTATGTGGTTCAAGAGTGGATGGGATAGAGGGCTGGTAGCACCGAAAGAATGGTGGAGAGGGTAGTAATAAGCGTGTGTGTGTGTGTGTGTTTGGGGGGCGTCAGGGGGGGAACCTCTGCAACAATAGGTCAAGGGGATAAGGTAAGAAAATAGGGCAGACTGGGTGGGCCATTGGTCTTTTTCTGCTTTCAGTTTCTGTTTGTACTTCGTCTCCCCTTGATTTTCATTCTGAGCAGAAAGTCACCCAAACTTTTTTTGCTGAAAAAGCTTAATGAACAAAAAACTGTTTTCCCTGGGGGGATGCTACCAGCAAAAACGGCTTTAATTTATGTATGGAGTTAACGAGGATGTTTTCTTCTTTTCAGAGTTGCCACAGCAGCTAAATATTTCCACATAAGATCGTGTTCAACCTCATAGCATTCTTTTATTTCTCTGACGGAGTGCCACACAGGCTACCCATATTCCCACTACCCATAGGAAAGCTTCTCCATAGCATGCCCCAGATGTATTCCAGTTTGGGGGAGGGCACAGCAGTGATGTGTAGTGAACTGTAGCATCACTGGCCAATTAAAGCTTTTCCTTGAGTTGGCCCTTCCACCTTACTACCATGCTGACGGCAGATCCCTGGAGTGATGACCTTGGGGGAGGGAAGTTGTAGGAAAACACGGGGTCACAAGCTTTTGTCCCATGCTGCCCCTTATCCACCACAGGGGTTGTGGGAACAACCCCCTCCCCCCGAGTCTGAAAGCGATGGCTCCACAATCGCTTGAGACATTCCACCAGCCTAGTAGAGTACCATTGGTTCTCATCACACAGCTAGAATGGGTGGCCATCTTGTAAGCATTTTCTGATGTGAGGAAAGGTTGCAAAGTAACAGGGCAGCAGCAGTGGCAAAGTTTACAGTGCATAGTCTTTTTTTTGTACAAAAAAAATACAGCCTTCTCCTAGATACTTAACCTTGCTGGAGAGTACTAAAACTAGAATCCAACTGAATCCAGTATGCTAAGGCCCCTCTCCGCATTGTTGCTTTAATCGGGCTAGGGTTCATAAAACACATGAAGCATGTCTGTTTAGAGGCACCTAAGCAGTTACTGAATTTAAATGAATTGCCAGTGTGTTGACACACAAACCAGGGACAGAGCAATACCCCAACTGTTGTTGGAACTGGAAGCAGCCAACACAAGTTCTTTGGGCTGATATATAATTTTTTTGTAAGCCCCTCATCCCTCCCAATGTTACTTTATAATCGTTTTGAAATATTAAGGCTGTTTATCCAGTTAACACATGACCTCTCTGTTATTATTAGCTGATCCATTCAGATCGGGTCCTCATGACTGTCTTCTATCTCCAGACATGTGGCAGCCTCTTTGAAAAGCTAGAGCTCTCTTCTTACAGGTAACTCTTCCCACCAGAATCGCAAATATTTTATTAAAGAAACTGGTACGTGAAGTGTTACTCAAAGTCCTCAACTTTAAAAAAAAACACAGCTGATTGCAGACTCAGTGTGTGGGTTGCAGAAACAAAAGGTTAAATTAAATGCATACTGGGAAAGAAAGTAAAGTTTGATCTGCTATTTCTTCCATTAGGTCTTCTCAAATGGCCTGTAAAGAAAATAATTATTGGTCCACTCCCTTTGCTAGCTCAGTAAGTATTAAAAAATATATACTGTAGGTGTATGTGCATAACAACACCCAACACAGTGTGTGTTCATTGGGATATATTGGTACTTCTCCATTGTGTGCTGCAGCATAAGCCAGCAGGTCAAGTGCCATTAACGCACACTGGAGGAGTACAAAAAGACCTAGTATTAAACGTTTTAGCTTAGAAAATATAGCTGTGAGTGTATATATATGTATGTGTGTGTGTATGTGTTATATATATATATATGTGTGTGTGTGTGTGTGTGTGTGTGTGTGTGTGTGTGTATGTATATATATATATATATATATGTGTATATGTATATATCTATAGATATAGATATATGTATATATGCCTTAGTGTGCGTTCAACCACCCAAGACGTGTGTATATCAGAGTGCGACCGCACACCCTAGAGTGGGTTATCTATCATATAAAATGGCTAGAATGTTGGGGGGGCCAAAAGTAGTACTTTCGTGGCACAAATTAGTTTTGTTTTGGTAATCTGGTTGATCCTGCTAGTGCTTGTGTTGCACAGATTAGTTTTTTCCAGGTAATTTGGTCAGTCTTGCTGTACTTTTGATAGCTTTTTAATAAATTTTGTTAGCAATCTGATTTGATCCTGACATTTTTTTACCTCTTACTGTATAATTTTACTTTTTACTTTTTCTCTCAGTGTAGCATGACTGAGTGGTGTTCAGTAAAGAATGTGCCAAGAAAGGTATTGCAAGAGCTTCTTTTTATATAAAAATCCTGTCTGGTCTGGTTTTTAACATGAGTTTTGTACATTCTGACACAAAGAAGCTGCGGAGTATAGAGCATGGAGAGCGAGTGACTCCACAGCTTCAGAAGATCAGATGGAAGCGTGAGCGAGTGTTGCTATAGCAACATGTACACTTCCCTCTGGTCTTCTGAAGCTGTGGAGTCGCTCTCTTTCCTCACTCTACACTCTGCGGCTTCTCTCTGTCAGAATGTACAAAACTCATATCAAAACCCAGGCCTGACAGGATTTGTATACAAAACGAAGGTCTTGCAGTACCTTTCCTGGGACATTGTTTACCAAATTGAGCACCACTCGGTCACTTTACACTGAGGGGAAACGTGAAAGTAAAATTATACAGCAAGTGGCTAAAAAAATGGCAGGATCAACCAAAAAGTGTTTTTTTTAAGTGTTATTTATAAAGAATGATGACAGGATCAGCCAGATAACTTTGCAGTGCAGGGCACTTCAATACAGTTTATTATGGTTGTGGCAGATTTTGTGTGCCAGGAGGGTATGTGTGCCAGCCTACTCTGTGCCAGGAGGGTGTGTGCGCCAGGGGTGGAATGATCTGGGTGGTGGTGAGGAGGCTTTGAGGGCTGGAAAGTAGTTCAGGCGTGCGGTCATACTAGGAGGCATGCGGTCATTGTGGAATAATGCACGGTCACATGGCATGTTTCATCCAGTCAGGATACTGGGATTTCACAGATTTTTTTTTCTTGCCCATTTTATATAACCTAGATAATCCCTTACTCAGCATGCAGTTATGCTCTGATATACGCACGCCTTAGTATGTGTTGTGACGCACGAAGCCACAGGCTGAGTGTGTTCTACCACCCAGGGGGGTGCCTATATAAAAGCACGACCATATGCCCTGTAGTGGATTATCTATCTTATAAAATGGCCACAAATATGGGGGCAGGAATAGTCCCTTTCTGGCACAAATTAGTGTTTCATTTAGGTGATCTGGTTGATCCTGCCATGATTTTGATGGGTAAAAAAGTGATGAAAAAAAAAAAAAAACTTGTGTGGTTGATCCTACCATTTTCAGACTGTTTATACACTTTCTCTTTTTTTTAGTGTAGTGCGACCGAGTGGTGGTAATCACGCTAAAGGACATGCTAGCAGAGCTTCAGAATGAGGAACGTTTTGCTCAAAAAGCATGTCAACTGTGATTTTTAAAGTAAGTTTACATGCTTTTTCTAAAAGAAGGCACAGATTGTAGAGTGAGGAGAGCGAACATGTTGGTGGCTTCAGAAAAATAGACACAAGTATGAGTGAGTGTTGCTATAGTAATACTCACTCAAGCTTGTGTCTACACTTCTGAAGCCACGAATCACTTGCTGTCCCTGCGCTACAGTCATTGGCTTTTGTTAGAAAAAGCTAAATAAAATTACCATAAAATACCACAGTTTACGTGCTTTTTGAGCAAAACATTCCTCATTTTAAAGCTTTGCCAGCATGTCTTTTAGTGCGATGAACACCAATTTCTTTCTACACTAACACAAGAAAGTAAAAGTGATTACCCTTAAAACAGTCTGAAAATGGTAGGATCAACCATATATGTTTTTTATCGCTTTTTTACCTATAAAAATCATGGCAGGATCAACCACATAATTCTTTGCAGTGTGGGACAGCTATATAGGTTTACTTATGGTTGTGGCAGCCTGTGTACGCTAGGTGTGGGTGTAGCACCTTGTGTGTGCCACGTGTGAAGTGATCTCACTGCTGGTGAGTAGGTTCTGAGGGATGGAAAGTAGTGCAGGCATGAGGTCATAGTGGGAGGTGTGCGATTGTTGTAGGATAATGCATGGTTATGTGGTATGTTTTATCCAATCGAGGAACCCGATTTTCACTGATTTTTCTTGCATATATATATTATATATATAGATGATGGCCTGACTGAAGATAAATATGATATCTTCAGTCAGGCCATGTTGCTCCTGTTTATACAACGTATGTTTGCGCCCCAAACACAACCCATCACATGCCCCTCTCAATGCAATGGATGACATAAAGCCGGGTGATGGCCCTAGCAATACAACCCCCCTTACAGAAACGCTGCCAAAACAGCAGATGTCATTTGTTGTTTAAAAAATATCTGGTGGATCCTGCTATTTATGGTTAGTTTTAGAAAGAGTTATTTGGTTTATCCTGCCATGCTATCCCCCCCCCCAACAGAGCTCCCCATGCCCCCTCCCACGTAACAGATTATATAGAGTTTTGAAATATCTGGTTGATCCTGTCAATTTAAAATTATTAAAATAATCTGGTTGATCCTGCTATTATTTTGGAAAAAAATATTTAAAATGCTTATCTGGTTGATCCTGCCACTCTGAGCACTTTCACTTTCCCTCTAAATGTAGCGTGGCCAAGCGCTATCCACACTGATGGTTGTTATATTGTCAGATGTTTTCTAGGAGGTACCCTGGATTCAAAAAGTCAGAAAATGCTTTGCTTTATGCACAGCTTAGTGTCATTTGTTGGAAAAAAAGATGCTAACTGCAGTAAGCGAGTTTGCGGCTTCAGAACAGCAGAGGGAAGAGCGCGCATGTGTTGCCTAGCAACAGACACTCGCGCTTCCTTTTACTGTTCAAAAGCCGCCAACTTGGTCACTGCTGCAGTCTGTGTGCAGTCGGCAGCTTTTTTTCAACAAATAACACTAAGATGTGCATAAAGTAAAGCGTTTTCTGACTTTTTGAACCCAGGGTACCTCCTAGAAAACATCTGGCAATTTAACAGCCATCACTGTGTATAGCGCTCGGCCATGCTACATTTCGAGGGAAAGTGAAAGAGCTCTGAGTGGCAGGATCAACCAGATAAGCATTTAAAATATTAATTTTTTCGCACATAATGGCAGGATCAACCAGATAATTTCACAGGTGACTTGAGAACTGCATGGGGGGTTGGGGTGGGGTAGAGAGACAGCCACTGGCAGTAGACAGCGAGCAGTAAATTATTTCACTTTCATTAGGATGACGTATAGGAACGTGGAGATGTCAGTGTTATCTTCTCATTTGAAGATATCACTAATATCTCCACGACCTGGCTAAGATATCAATTTTTATCCCTCCATTTATCCCAGAACATACGTTGTATAAATATATATATAATAATCCACTACCAGGTTTGTGGTTGTGCTCTGATATATGCACACCTTGGGTGAGTTGTAAGGCACTAGGCCACAGGCTGGGTGCATTCAACCACCCAAGGCATGTGTATATCAGAACACAACCGCTTGTCCTGTAGTGGATTGTCTGTCTTGTAAAATGTCCAGAAGGCTCAGAGTGATTAAAAGAAGTGCAGTTGCAGTTGTTGTGGAACAGTGCACGGATATGTGATGTGCTTCATACATTCATGAGACTAGATTTTCACAGATCTATCTTACCCATTTTACAAATATATACACATATATAGTGTCTGTAAACACAGCCCTATGCCAGTTACCTACAGTTTGACTCCCAGCAAATTGTTGAAAATGCTAATTTCCTTCAGTGTCTGGAGAGTAAAATACTTCTCTTGTCATCCAGTGTTGTACTTATTTTATGTTCATATGTGCTTTGCGACTGTCAAGGCAGCCATAGTAATTGATGTAACCCTGCCGTTTGCTTATGCTGGGAATGAAGGTCTCTCGTGGGCCAACATAGTTCCTGAAATAAAACAGAATTCCATTATAGCTGTCTGCACGAAACATTATAAAGCAAGATTCACTTCTATGAACATCAAAGTAATTGTCTCCTACAGGGATTAGCCAATGTTGACATAACTCCTATATACAGTAGCCCTCTGTGCTGCACACGTGGCACAACTCGGTCCTCATGACACTCTAGCTACAGGACCTTGACCCACTGGAGTCTGGTACAAGTACACCACCTGTAGAATGCAAATAAACAACTGACTCCTATGAACAGCGAGTGTCTCCTTGCAATACTCTGTTTACCTGTATGGCTTGCTTGTGTGGGTGATCCAGCTCACGTAATACACACTGGTACGCATGTGCGTACTTCCATATCCTTAAGCACCAGCCTCTCCCAGAGCATTCAGCTGTACAGAAATCGAACCTGTCTGTGTGTAGAACAACACAGGCAGCTCCCTCTGCCAAACCCTGCTTCATTTCCCTTGTGCCAGTTAAGCAGATTTCTCCGAGGCATGCTTTTCCTATTTCCTGCTTGTCCAAAATCACTGTGTTTACATACTGCGGTTTTTAATACTATCGCTTCTTTTTTTTTTTTCCTTTTACATAACCAATGTCAAGCTTAAGAAATCTCTGCTCTTCTGTTGCACATAGAAGACTGGTGCATGGGAACCCCTCTAGGTCAAATAGAAAGTGCATAGGGTGAGACGTAGAGGAGAGGGGGTTTGTTCTATGCCAGACTGACTCTCCTCAATAGATCATATAAGTCCATTCCAATTGTGAACTGAATTCTGCCCATGAGGGTCTTTTTTTAAGTGGTTCCAAAACATTATCATGCAGAATTAACCCTTGATCTGCCAGGTCCCACACTAACAAGGCCTGACATTCTTGGCATTAAAACACAGGCTTTTTCTCAAAAACCAAAAGAAAGAAAAATGATACAGTACATTCTGTTTTCCATTCTGATGTTTGGCTGTTAGTAGGTTTTACTGGAACTATGCTGTCTGTGCTCTTGTTGGCACAAAATGAGACTTAGTGGTGAAATCGTAAATTTAAAAGCAAGCTGAGATATTGGGGAAAGTGCAGTGATTTCATTACTGTATTTGTTCTACAGCAAATCTATACTATTAAAACAAAAAAGGTTTTAGCATATCTTTGTGTTTCCCTTCCCATTTTGGCTAGGTTATTAAGCTGTTTGTGTCTGAAAGTGAGCTTTTTGCTTATGTCTTACCTGTTCCAACTGCTTGACCATACAGTTTTTCTGTCTGTATCTGTGACATCACAGTTATTTCTTAAGACAACTTTTACAGCCCAAATACAAACTTGATGACATCACTGCATGTTGCAGTAGTATGAGTAAGTGGGCTACGAGCTGAATCGTAAATATTTCAAATAACCAACAATAATGAGTAGGCAAATGGGGGGGGGGTGCTAATAGAACTTGATTTAACTCTTATCATTTATTACATTAATTTTGGTGGGGAAATCCTTCTTCAAGGACAAGTTAGGTCTTCATTTCAGGAGAAGATGCACCCCCCTTAGAAAAGAAGAAAAACACAATTGAACCTGCAAAGGAAAATGTTTTTTTTTTCTATAGGGGCTCTTTCTGAGTGCCTGTTCCATTTCAGTTATTGTCCCAACTTTACTGGCTTTCATGTAAACCTGATTGCTATTCCTGACTCACACTGGCAAGTATCAGTTTTGAACTCTACAATGTTGTTTACATCCTTTTCAACCACAGAGTTCTGTAGTACAGCATGGCTGGACTGTGACAACAATGCAAGAACTTAAAATGAGTTTGGTTGTTTTGGAAAACTTTTGAAAAACATAATATTTAGGCCACAATTTAGCTTATTGTTTGTTAATTTTCAGTATATCTGTTCCTTTTTATCTGCATTCCTAGGTTCACTTACATAGAACTAAGACCACTGTTCTCTACAGTTGCTCTCCTGCTGTTTAACCCTTTACTGAAGTCACACAGTCCTCTGTCTCTGATATCATAGACATTACGCAAATAATTTTTTTCTGGTGCTCCCTGTCCCTAAGGCTCAGGATGCCTTACAACAGATTAACAAATCATATGGACAGTTTAATAAATATCAAAACTATATAAAACAGAATTATATTTATAGTAAATTACTGTAGGCAAGCTCAAAGAAGAGAAACTCGAGTGCTTTCTTAAAAGCCTCCACCAAGAGGGTGCTATGAACATAGAATGGCAAAAATATTCCAAACCAATGGGGCAGCCACCCCAGAGGCTATGTACCCAGATAACTTTGCCTTGAACGTGGAACAGAGAGCAGCCCTAGCTTGGTGGAGAGGGTGGACGAGGTGTACATGGACAGGAGATCTTCCAAAGTTAAATGTGAAGGAGATATGCCACCAGTGTGATGAGCTTACTGAGATGTCCCAGCAATCAACTAGGAGACCACATTCTGGGGAAGCTGCAGCTAGTGCATCAGACCTCCAGACAACGCTAGGTAGAGATGGTTGTGGTAATCCAATCTGGATGTGACAAAGGTATGTACTAACAACATTCCATGGCACTAAATGTGGCATATTTCAGACAGTGGTTAATATGTGAGGAAAAAAAAAAACACACTACGAACTACCGCTGAACCTGATGATCCAATGTCTTCTTGCAGTCCACAGTGAACCCCAGATTTTTCACTCTGTCCATAGCCTCGTGCCTAATCACCCCAGGTGTGACATTATCCCAGCACAACCCACACCCTGTAGTACTTTATTCCTTTATCACCCATCCTTGCAGAGCCATTTGGACCCAACTTAATCAGCATCGCCGCTGTCTTATCAGGGTTGAGTCTTAGCAGGTAGGAACCCATCCAGTCATCGATTTCCCCAGAGAATGGCTCAACCCTGCATAAACCACATTCAGTGCACAAGATAGGTACAGCTCCATATCAATGGCAGAGCTGAGGGGGGCAGGGGGGGCCAGCACCAACCCCAGACCATTTTGCCTCCGAGTTTGCACCCCCTTGAGCCGTAAACTATACTAGCAAAGTGTTGCAGCTCAGCTGCGTCCCACTTCCTCCCCTCTCTAAGGAAACAGCAGTCTCCTCCACTTCACTCTGTAGTCCGATAAGGCTGTGGGCACAAAAAACAAAACTAACTGATGTCTCTCTGATGAAGACAAGTACACCAAAGCATCCCATTCCTCGAGTCACAATCACATTGGTTCGCCAATTGCCATGCCACTCACTGCCACCGCACAACACAACAGAACAACACAGTGCTGAGTAGTAGTACACTATGCTAAGTTAAATTAAAACATACTTAAAAACATACTTGTCTTTCCACCATTCCAGGACTGGTCTGGCAGCCAGCAGGGCACAAATTAAATCAAATTCATCAGAATCATGTCTGCAAATTGCTGCCCACCTTACTTTCTCGATTGAATTTGATGATTGACCTACCCCAATGATCCCCAATCGGCGGTACAGATAGGACTGTCTGTTAAGAATCGTACAGCATGTATTTTACAGATAAACATCACGAAATAGCATACAGCACTTATTCTATGGTGTCTGCATTATTATCTTGATTGGTTTCCTGCGCAAATTGAAACTGACTGATGAATTCTAGATTTGAAAAAAAAAAACCCACGAGTCCTGACTGAGTTGTGAACTTGTGACAGAGTCTGTCACAAGTTGCAACTCAATCAAAACTAAAGGCTTTCAAATCAGAATTCAGTCAATTCCTGCATGTAATCAAATGATCTGAGCACCATACAATAAGTGCTGCTATTCGTGATATTCTATCCGTAAAATACATGCCATACGATTCTTATCTTGCAAATTTCTTGCGATCCATCCGGTTCCGACTGCCCACACTGTCTGTCTGCTAGTGACAAGTGAAGTGAGTGAGTGCCTCGCAACTCGCTCCTAAGAGTCGCTGTAATAATTTGCCTTCATTCTGTCAAGCAGTTTCTTCCAGTTATTGGATGGTGGGCAATGGGCATAATTAATGGCATGCATTGGTCCCGGGACCCCACCATCCACTCCTGCTGTGTCCCTCCAGCTCCTCAGTTCCCTCAGGCTTGTCAGACAAGTGCAATTACTCTTCCTCACTCACACTCACTCCTCATTAGTGCCCCATATTTGCTGTAGACCACGGTAAGTGTCGAGTGAGTGCAGCCACCCGCCCCCCTGCTCCAGAGTCCATCTCAGCTGTGCCGCCTGCTACCTGAGACAAGACAGAGACTGCCTGCAGTGCACCCAAGTTCCTCTGTCATGTCACTCTGCAGTGCAAACAAATGGAAAAATGCAAGAAGCAGCAATGTGAAAAGTCGGTAAGGAGAGCCCGGGGATACTGGGATGTATAGGAAGGGGCATCACAAGTAGAAAAAGGGAAGTGGTTATCCCTCTATATGGACAGTTGGTGAGACCCCATCTGGAGTACTGTGTGCAGTTTTGGAGACCTCATCTACGCAAGGACATAGACAGGATGGAAGCAGTCCAGGTGAGAGCAACTAAAACGGTGCAGGGTCTGCAGCAGAAACCATATGAAGAGAGACTGAGAGAGCTTAATATGTATACTCTTGATGGGGGGAAGGGGGCATGATAGAAACTTTCAAGTACTTCAAGGGAATCAACAAAGTCCAGGAGGGTAGCATCTTTCAGAAAAAGAGATGTGTAACAACACGGGGGCACAATTTAAAGATAGAGGGGGGACAGCTCAGGGGTAATGTGAGGAATTTTTTTTTCATGGAGAGAGTGGTGGATACATGGAACCACCTCCCTGAGTAGGTCATTGGGTCTAAAACAGTGGGGGAATTCAAGCAAGCATGGGACAGACATAAGGCAATTATAGTTGGGGGTTGCAGGAAGTAGGCTGTTGGTTAACTAGAATCTGCAGCTTATCCAGTAGGTAGGGAAATGGGCAGACTGGGTGGGCCAAGTGGTCCTTATCTGCCGTCAAAGTCTATGTTTCAGCAGCAGTTTAAAGGAGACACAGCCTCTGAGCACCCCCCTCAAAAAAAAAGCATATCAATATTTTCAGACAGCTTTCATCAAGAACTAGATGGTTTGGTTATAAATTCAGTGTTCAGTACAACTGTGGTTTATTTTAGCTGGAAATATAATGAGGGTAGTGGGGTGGACTGTTCTTGTGTGACTATAGAGAGCAGATGTCAATCTTGACTAGTGCAGGTTTTCCTTGGCTGTTAATGAAGTTAACAATATTCCTGCTTTACAGTAGCAGGTTTTAGTTCTCTTGTGTTAATCTCTCTGTGTTCCACTGTTCCAGATGGACTGGTGTGATTAACACCTCTTTAAGAGCTGCAGTTATGTTGCAGTTGAAGAGGGGATCTCACAAAAGGCTCAATATGAGTCATTATCACTCCACTGTTCAGTCTTTCAGCTGGTATCCAGAGTGTGATCAAGGGTAGAAGTTAAATCACTAGCTGGCTTCAAGTTGTCTGAATGTTCCCCTGTCTGAAAATGTGTCCCATATTATTACGACCAGACAGTGATGTGTGTGATCCCCTCATTTCACTACATTTTGTGTCACTGTCTGAATCCAACATTTGTGTGAAAAAGGAGAGACCGGGGGAAGGGGGATACTGTTATTTACATGTTGCCATGGTGGCTAAGGGCAGTGAAACCAAAAGAGTGATCCACAGCTGTTGGTGGCTTTTCCAATAATTTTCAATGTACAGGTAATGGCCATACGGTCACAATTTCAAATTATCATTTTAGCTCGCTACCATCTTGGGCCCCAAAATGACTGACTTGCCCCCGCTCCGCCACTGCTCCATATCATCCACATAGCAATGGAACCCCTAAACCATGCTGTCTTGTGATTTCAGTCACTGTCAATGGCAGCTTGTGCACAGCAAACAGCATGAGGGCAAAGATCAGGCCTTGTGTCATTTCACAGCCCAGCTACCTTAGAGATGAAATTTCTCAAGCTACGTGCTAAATGCCCTGCTGGCGAGGTAGGTTTTCAAACCACTGCAACACTGTGCCAGTGAGCCCTATGTAGAGCCTTAGACGAGCCAGCAGAAGGCACTCCAAGGTCCATTGTGGCTAAGCACACCATTAGCATAGCAAACTGATCTCACAAATAGAGGATTATGACCAGTAAAGGCTAAAGCAGCAGATAAACTAGGAGAAAAGAATGTTGTTTCCATGCAACTTAACCTATCAATGGAAAAACAAAGGGAACCAACGTGCAGATAATATATACAACGTAAGCAGAAATTGTGTCTAAACAGTATGTTTTCAAGTTTTCCCAAAAGTGGCAAATTCCCTTTACCAAGGATATAAATGACATCACACAGTTCTAAAATGGTCTTTACTAGCAGTGTGCAAATCTGAGAAAAACTGAATTTGGTAAAAGTCCAGTAAACATGGGACAAGAAAAGAACGTGAACGAGCATTTGAAATGGCTTCTACAGAACATGCAGACTTTCAGGTAAAAGGTGGCTCGCATTTTAAAGAGTAGTTTGCATAGTCCTCTCAGGACAAGGCATTTCATTTTAATTTTAACTTATAATGCACTTTGAATCCCCATGAAGCATAATGCATTTGCATGTTTTTTAATGGTATGTTTAATATGAAGTCTGTAATGGCAGTCCACGCCCTCTGTGGACCCCACGAGGTTCACTGTTGTAAATTCAGGAATTTGAGTGGCAGGTAGTGGGTTCCTTGGAAGGTGAGAAGATGGGGAACCTTGTCCCTTTATCTTCTTCAGAAGGATAAGAATATTGTGAACACAGCTGAAATCTGGAGAATTTATTTTTTTTTATTTTCAGAAAAATCAGACATACCTTTGAGTCAAAGGCTCCTTTACAAAGGTTCCACGTCACATATAATAGGTAAGATGCACAAATACAAATTAGTACAGATACAAATACAGTGATTGATTATTACAGATTAAAATTATGTTACGACAGGAAAGTTAGGCTTTGAATGCTACTCAAACAAAGAATTTGACCAACTAATGAAAACATGAGGACATTTAAAGAGGAGCTATGCCTGTCCATAAAAAGCAGGATCTGGGTGGTAGGAAGTACTTCCCTCCTACTCCCCCCCCCATTTCTGCCAAAAATTCCTTAAAGAGCTAGTACTCTGCCTGAAATTAACATTCAACAGTAGTTAACTGTTGCCTATTATATCTAAATTACGTTTTTTTTTAATTCTTTTTAGTACTACATAGAAACATAGAATTTGACGGCAGATAAGGACCGCTTGGCCCACCCAGTCTGCCCATTTCCCTACCTGATGGATAAGCTGCAGATCCTAGTTAACCAGCAGCCTACTTCTTCCTACCCCCAACCCCTAGAATTGCCTTATGACTGTCCCATGCATGCTTGAATTCCACCACTGTTTGTGACTCCACAACCTCCTCTGGAAGGCCGTTCCATACATCCACCACCCTCTCTGTGAAAAAATACTTCCTTAAATTACCTCTGAGCCGCCCCCTTCTATCTTCAAATTGTGCCCCCTTGTTCTTGCACACCTCTTTTTTTGAAAGATGCTACCCTCTTGGACTTTGTTGATTCCCTTGAGGTACTTGAACGTTTCTATCATGTCCCCCCTCTCCCTCATTTCCTCGAGGCTATACATATTAAGCTCCTTAAGTCTCTCTTCATATGTCTTCCGTTGCAGACCCTGCACCATTTTAGTTGCCCTCCTCTGGACAGCTTCCATCCTGTCTATGTCTTTGCGGAGATTGGGTCTCCAGAACTGCCATAGTACTCAGATGGGGTCTCACTAGCTGTCTGTACAGAGGGTATAACTTCCTGTTTTCTACTGGTGATGCCTCTCCCTATGCATCCCAGTATCCCCTAACCCTCCTTGCTGCCCTCTCACATTGCTTGCCCACCTTTAGGTCATCTGATATGACTACCCCAGGTCCCTTTCCATTTTTGTTGTTGTTAGTATCTCACCCCCATTGTGTACTCTTCCCTGGGTTTTGTTTCCCAGATGCATTACCTTGCACTTCTTAGCATTGAATCTAAGCTGCCATACATTTGACCATTCCTCTAACCTTGCCAAGTCCCTTCTCATCCTTTCCACCCACCCTGTGCATCAACTCTGTTGCAGATCTTTGTGTCATCTGCAAAGAGACATACTTTCCTTCAGTCCCTCTGCAATATACGCTATAAGGCATTGAAGAGGACTGGTCTACTGAACCCTGCGGTACCCCACTACTAACCCCCTTTTTCAGAGTGGACTCCATTTACTATTACTCTCTGTGTCCTATTCTCCAGCCAATTCTTTACCCAGGCTGTCATCTTGGGACCCACTCCCAGGCTGGCTAACTTGTATATTAATCTTTTGTGTGGGACTGTGTCAAATGCCTTGCTAAAGTCTAGGTAGGCCATGTCTACAGCCCCTTCCTGATCAACTACTTTGGTCACCCAGTCAAAGAAATCTATCAGATTTGTCTGGCATGACCTTCCCGCTGTGAATCCATGCTGCCTTGGGTCCTGTGCCCCTCTGGCCTCCAGATATTTAACAATTCTTTCCTTCAGAAGTGATTCCATCATTTTCCCTATCACTGAGGTTAAACTAACAGGTCTGCAGTTTCCTGCTTCTGCCTTGCTCCCACTTTTGTGAAGGGGAATCCTCCTTGGCCGTTTTTTTTTTCTTTCTTTTCCTAGGGATCCCCCTGTTCTCCACTTCTGATGTCCTCTGGCACCCCACCGGCTGCAGCACCCCATTCTCAACCCCACCTTCCCTGCATGGAGCCCAGGTTTCTAACCTTGTGAGTACTTATCCCACACACTGGGGAGTTCCTGATGAGCTGGGTTGTGAGAGAGAATCTTGGTGTGTCGCCGGCAGGCCTAGGTTTCATGCGTGCTGGAGGATTGTTTGTTGTTTTCTTCCCCTTCCTCATTGGTGAGGGCATGCTATGATACCTAGGACATCACAGCACGTGCTTCCGGATGCTGAACATCCGGCATCTTGCCCTCCCGACCCCATGTACTGGAGCTGTCACACACCATCCCCTGGCCACCACCAGCAGCCAGTACTACTGTGGCTCACCTCCCCAACCCTCCACAGGAGAAGAGAGATGTCCTCCAGATGCTCAATCCTCTCCTTCCTGGCCGACCCCCGGCAACCCGAGCTCGCTCCTGACCCCAGGTTGCCTGTGAGGTGTGGCATCCAGCACCTCAACCCTCAGTGCCACCGGGCCAGCAACTTTTTTATTTTATTTGCCAACTAGAAGAGGTCCTACTTAACAGTACTATATTTGATGTGTAGAACAGCTCTAGGCCTAGTGGCTAACTCATTTAGTTTTATCACCCTTCATGCCTTGTCCTTTGTGCCCAACCAGGATAGTGTGCTCTCAATGTTTAACAACTGCCTTGCAGAAATCTAGGACTGGATGACTACCAGCTGGCTAAAACTGAACCCTGACAAGACTGAGGTGTTGGTGGTGGATCCTGGTCACAAGAGAGAGGGGTCAGCAGCAGGATGTCCCTCTGGGCTTTGGCTTGGGGGTGCCCAATTGCTGACCTCTGAATGGGTGCAAAATCTGGAGGTAATTCTTGATGACAGACTGACACTTCATTCTCAGGTGTTGGCCGTGGTTAAGTCCTCTTTTTACCATCTGAGGAATATCGGCCGGATGAAGCATCTAATTCTGTCTGGTGGCCTTCCAACTGTGATCCGCCTTTGTGACCTCACGCCTGGACTACTGTATCTCCTTTTACCTCGGGCTTACAGGGGTTGAGATCCACTGCTTGCAGCTGGTGCAGAACGCTGCGGCCAAGCTGTTATCTGGATTATCTCGATCCAGTCAAATCACGCCTGTACTGCGCAAACCACACTGGCTGCAAGTTCAGTGGTGGATCACCTTCAAGGTCGGCTTACTGACCTATAAAACCCTATATGGACTGGGACTGAGCTACCTGCAAGATCTTCTGCACCCTTACTGCCCTCTCCAACCGCTCCGCTCTGCCGATGAGGGATTGCTGGAGATTCCCAGGGTACAGTTAAAAAGCTCTGGATCATGGCCCTTTTCATTTGTAGCCCCAACGCTGTAGAATTCTCTGCCTAGTCGGTTACGAGAGTGCCTGACAGTGGAGAGCTTTAAAACTGCTTTAAAAACGTATTTATTTGGACTCGCCTTTGTTGATGTTTTTTAATTCTGTCTGATCATTGTAAATATGTTTTATATATATTGATGGGAGTTTGATTTTAGAATTTTATAGTTTTAATTGTTATTCATGGATTGTACAGCACTTTGATACTCTGTGAATAGTCCTTGATAAATAAAGGTATTATAATTATTATTATACTTCATCAACGTTGTGACCTCACTGGCTGTGACATTACAACTAATAAGGAAGAGCCACTCACCTGTTGCTCTAGTGGTCCCTTAATCATGTCACAGTAAGTGAAGCCACAGTGCTGATGAGGTATGGATGGTAAATAAAACTAGACACATTGGGCTCAATTTTCAAAGCCCTGTGAATGCCGCAAGTCCCTGGTACGCCGATTGTTTGGCGCTTGGGGCTTGTGGCAGTCACTCAACTGGCGATCTGGATTTTTTATCCCGAGAGCCAAATGCCACAAGTTACACCAGCTTTTCCCTGGTTTAATTTAGTGTCAGTGGCTCAGCAGGTTGCACACTTGCCTCTAAGGCCAGAAGATCAGAAGGCTGTGGGTTCTATCCCAACACCAGGCACTTGGGTTAAATCCCAATACTGACACTGCAGTGCAGCATGAGGGGGGTGCTGCACTCCAGAGGTGCTGTCTTTCAGATGAGTCGTTAAACTGAGGTCCCATATGTCTGTTCTGGTGGTTGTTCAGGTGAACGATAAAGATCCCATGGCACTTCTCAAAAAGGGGGACATTTTTATTAGTAATTCAGGAAGAATCCTGGTTACAAATTCCATCTAAACATTAAAGAGGACAGAAAAGTTGTGCTAATTGGCAGCTGTTTATAAAGTTATTTTCAGAAATGATATGAATTCCTCTGAAGTATTCATATTTAAGTGTACCTAAATAAAAAGTGATACAAAAACTGTTTTTTGCATTGTTTTGTTTTTATGGGTAGCATTCTGCTGCAGTTCTCTTCATAGAACTTGTAACTTGGAGTTTTTACTATGTCATGGTTTGTATGCAGAATGCTGATTATGAGCTGTTGTCCTTTCAGAACCATGCTTAGAGTTCTCTGCACAAACTGTGACATAGTTAAAACTCCAAATTACTGGTTCCATGTACAGAACTGTAACAGAATGCTGCCCATGAAAACAAAGCAATGCAAAATACAGTTTTTTGTATCAATTTTTATTCAGATTCAATTAAATATGTATAATTTAGGGAATGCATATTATTTCTGAGAATAAGAACTTAATAAATGGCTGGCAATTAAAAATTATTTCCTGTCCTCTTTAAACTAAACCCCCAAAATGAAAGAAAAATAATATATAATAAAAAAAATCCATAAGAAAACACTTAAGAATTAATTTTGATATTTAAGTTCTTATAGTGATATCTTGTTTCAAGAATTAACATATTTTACTTTTTTGTTCTTCTTTCACCCTATCACTTCCTTTTTATAATTCTGTGCATACTGTCTGCCTCATTTTTATATATCCCATCTAATTATGTTTACAATTTATATTCCAGAACCAAACCTTATTTTTCTTCCTATTTATTTATTGAAATGTTTCACCAGGAAAATTACACTGAACAACAATATGCTCATCTCACGGTACATCCTGGGGGAAGGGAAGTGGGGGTACATAACATGAAACAAACAGTATACACAGAACCAGGTATCAGTTAATGTTACAGAAACAGACCGTGCAAGATTACAACAACCATGAGTATTAACATTTTCAGATTGATAATAGAGGGAGTTAGGCAATAGCGTAGGATTAGAGCACAAGAGGAAGGGGGTGAGGGGTGGTACAGGAGAAGTGCAAATAAGTTCTTGTTGGCAGGAGGGGTAAAGTTTAGGGGGAGTATTAGGCCCAGCTGGAGGAAGGGGAGGTGCAGACCTATAGTATCCATCAGTTCATAAAGCAAAAATACAAAAAAATGAAATGTATCTGCATATATTAACTAAAGCCTATATGAAGAACTGAAGAAAATATTATTTCTTCCATCATTTATCCAACCCAATCTGTTCCTTTCCACAGTTCTCTACAAACTATGTGCCCAAAGAATTTTTCCTCATATTTATATATGCTGTCTAATTTAGCTTGTAACTTAAAAAAAAATATCTTGCAGTCACCACTTCCCCTTCTAAACACCTTTGACATCTAGCCTGCCATATCACCCATTTTATACAAGCTAGTATAACCATACATGTATTTTTATTCCATTTCAGCTGTTGCCCTTCCAATTGTCCATATATCAATTTCATATATTGAAAACATTGTGTTCCCCACAGTGTATCTATCAATTTCCATATTTTTTCTATATGAACATTCAAAATATAAATGTCTCATTATCTCAATCTGGTTTCCACAAACTATTTCTAAGCATATGAAAACAACAAAAACAGTCCGGCAACACAAAAAGAGATCACACTCACTTACAATAAAGTGAAAAAGATGTACCTTTATTTAAATAAATAATTCATTCCTATAGCAGCAAAAAATACACCAATGTGCAAAAAACATCCAGTAAAAACACTGTTTCACATTTTACCAATGCTTTTTCAAGGTGTTTTATATATAAGAGGAACCATGTGACACAAATGCACCAATCCCTAGTATGCTTAATTTTGACATCATACATATGGTGTCACTCAATTGTAATACATTTATAAGCCACCAGGTGCCAGAAATTCATTCTAACATGATCTCATTTCATTCACTAACTACAGCAGACACTAAAGAGACTACTTAATTATTCATATTGCTTTATATGCCATTTAAAAAAAGACTTTTGTTAAATGGCCTATATAGCAATATAAATAATTAAGTAGTCTCTTCAGTGTCTGCTGAAGTTAGTGAATTAGAAATTCATTCTAACATGATCTCATTTGACACCCGGTGGCTAAATTATTTAAATAAATGTACATCTTTTTCACTGTATCGTAAGTATGGTCTCTTTTTGTATTCCTGGACTGTTTTTGTTGTTTTCATTGTTCAAGTTTGTCTTGGCACCAGATGCTATAGTAGCCGCCTTTTTCCCTTTTTTATTTCTAAGCATACTGTTTCATCTTGCACTTTATGTTTATGATTTCCCCTCGCATTAAGCTTCTCATGCCCACATATCCACATGGTATCCTTCATCTTTAGTGGAATTCTCTTTTCTAACATACATTCTAATAATAGCTTGCAATTTATGTCATTCCCAACCTTAAACATTGGCTGTTCATAATAAAATGTTTCCACTATTGTTGCATAAAACTGTTTCTTATTTACTCTGATGAGCCACCTTAGTTCAATCTTCCACATTCCAATATATTTTAAACAAAATTGCACATATTTTGGTAAGCCTTTCTCCTCTATATTCCATTTCCCTCTCCCCAAGCCTCAAAAAACTCCTGTTCCCAATTCTTCATTGCTGTATGACCTATTCCCCCTTCCCCATTATCAAACTTTTAACATTAGTATATAAGAAATTTCCAAAAATATATACTAATGGGTGTAACATATTTAACCCTCCCTGCCTCTCTGGCCTATATGTCTGACATCTTTTCACTGGATTTAGTCGGCTACCCCATAATAAGTAAAAAAAAAAAAATCCATGACTTTAGCATGCATATTAAATGCTACTGGGAACACATGATACATACAAGAAAAAACTGGAGCTATATATGTTTTTAAAAAATATATCCTTTTCTTCCTTGTCATTTTCGACGACTTCCAACTTTGCACTTTTATATTCGCTTCCTCATATGCAGTATCCCAGTTCTTTTTCTCTTGCCTCCACTGTACCATAATAAATTCCTAAGATTTTAGTACATTCTTTCATTACCTTTAATGGAAATTCCGTTTCTACTGACGCCTTACCTAATACCAAAACCTTACTTTTTCCTATATTTTTTTATTCCAGTTTCCAGTAATAGTCTCTCAAATAACTGTAACATCCTTCTTCCTGATTCTAAAGTTGCTGTTGTTAGTACACAATCATCTGCATATGCTGTTATTTTACTATAAACATCCCCCTTGACATTCTGAATAGGCAATATATTATCATCTTGTTCCAGTAAATGTAATATAGGGTCTAGTCCAAACACATATAAAGTAGGCTAAATGGACACCCCATCTGATCCCATTATACATGTATAATGGAATTCCCAGGTGTCTATTTATCAGAGGACACACCTGTGCTTCCTTATATAATGTTTTCGCCAAGTTCCTAAATTCTTCGGGTATCCCGTATTTGTCCAAATCCTCCCATAAATATGCATGCTTAATGGCATCAAAAGCAGTTCCTTGGTCAATACTAAATACATAACCATCTAATTTCCCATCCAATCCTTGTATTATTTCTCTCAGAAACATTACATTTTGTGAAATATTTCTTCCTGGCTCCGAACTTGTCTGGGTGTCTAGCAGGCAGTGCAAAAAAATTATATTAATCATATTGTAAGAATTTTTGTTAGTATTTTATAATCTGATGTGAGCAAACTAAGTGGCCTCCAGTTTTTAATATCCAATTGGTCCTCTGTTTTAAACAAGAAAATAATTACTCCATCCAACATACTTTTTCCCCACTTGTCTCAAGTTCATAATAGCCATAAATACTTCAGTAAACATAGGGGCTATTTGTTCAATAAACTCTTTATAAAATTCATTTAGGATTCCACCCCTTCCTGGAGTTGTCCTTATGAGTAAGGACATGATTGCTGCTTTCACTTCCTCTACTGTAAATAGTGCAATCAAGACCGCTGTCCCCTCTGTTGACAAACTCGGTATTTCTATATCATTTAAAAAGGACTGATCCTTCTGTTCCCCTTATCTCTGAAATCTAATTTTAAAATGCATTTGTATTACCTGTTGCATCTTATTGATTTACTGTTAAGGTTCCATCTGGCTTTTGTAGTGCTATTGTATTTCTTTTTTTTTCGGTCTCTTTTCCATATATGGATTAACCTCTTCTTTTGGTCCCTTAGTGTTAATTTTTTGTTGCATCTCTAAAAATTGTACCTGTTCTTCCTGATATTCATACATTTTCCTTTTAATTTCTGCTAAGGAGTCTGTAAGATTTGTACCTGTCTTCTCCATCCTAGTTAATAACTGCAGATATTTGGCTCAAAGTCCCAAATACCTCATATATTCTGTTTTTTGCCACTTGACTTGATATATTAATCATAAGATCTTTTATATCTTTTTTATGTCCTCCCACCATTCTATTGGATCTTCATACAAAACCCTAATATCATGTCTAGCTTCTAGGAGGGTTTATATTTTCATTTTAGTCCCATGTCTTTTAGCAAGGAGGTATTCATTTTCCAATAACCTCTTTCCATTTCAAAACCCTGCTCCTTTCCCATAACCTCCCATTACTGCTAAATGATCTGAGGTTTCTAAAGGAAATACCCCTACCTTTTTTCCCACTAATTCTTTTTGATACAAACCAAAAATCTATTTTTGTAGATAACCTTCCTTTATGTAAGGTATACGTAGGCATACTTCCCAAAAGGTCATAAATATCTACTAACTCGTTTTCCTTTAATACTTTCCTCAATAAATTAGAATCACAATATACCTTCCCAGTTTTCCTTCCCCAATCTCTGTCTGAGAGTCCACAATTAAAATCCCCCCTGCCCCCCACAAAATAATTTTGGAAGTATTTAGGAAGGGCTCAGTTTGTCTGATCAGGGCTGTTCTATCTGCTTTTGCCTGTGGTGCATAGATGTTAATTAATTTATATGTGACCTGCTCAATCACTACATCCAAAACCATTGCTCTTCCAGGCCATAAATCATACACTTTTATTACCTTTACTGAAATACCAGCAAACATGATGCCTAATCCTGTACACCTCTCTTCCCCTATTGACCATAATGAAGGACCCCCCATCTTCATTCCCTTTGTACCTGTTCAGTTTCTGTAGTAGTGTGCAGACGTGTGTTGTGCATAAAATAAACCTTTCCCCCCTGCTGATTTCAAACTTGAAAAAGTGATTTGCCTCTTATTATTTATGCTATTAACATTTGCAGTAATGTAAGCAAGATCAACCATCATAACAAATAAGGGTAATGTAAAAAACACCCACTACATTCAGTTTTTTTCCCTTACAATCTCATTTTTGCTTTTTCTTTTTCTTGACTTTGGTTTCTCTTCTTTCCTTATATCTCCACCTCTCCCAGTCTTGGTAGATGTGATGGAAGAAACATCAGAGTCTCCTCCTGTTTCTGTCTCTTCATCAACCATTAAAACCTCATAAGGATTCTGGGTTTCAGTTCCTGTTTCTTCCTTACCTATCACTGGTACCACCACACTTTTTATACCTGTTTTTGACCTGGACACTCTTTGAAGAAGGGGGGTCCCCCAATAACAGCAGGGGGGGTTCTGTAACAATGAGATTCCCCTAGTGAAGTTACCTCTGCAAGTTTACCTGACACAGAACTTGTTTCCATCTCTTCTTCTATCTCTATTATAGAAGTTTCCGGGGTCTTGGTTTTATTCTGAGTGATAGACATCTCATTAGGATTTATTCCAACTGTCTCATCTAAGGGAACTTGTGATTTCTAAGAGGATAAATTTATTACCCTTTTTTTAATTCTTTCTTCCATACTGGTCTTCGCAACCCTTTGTGGTTTGGGATCCTGAAAGCTAGGTTGTTTCGCTAGTTCCTCAAATGTTTGCCTTTCTTTCTGTGCCACTGCAACATATATGTCTTGTTCCCCATTAAGTGACTGAACTAGACTATTACGGGAGGCCCATACCCAGTCCCGAAATCTGTGTCCCAGTTCTTCACAGAGGTTACACTTCTTTGGTTGCACACACTGTGCTCCTATTGCCCCATCTCCCCACACAAGCCACATTTTTGCTTTTCACAAATGTTACTGAAATGTACGACTTCTCCATGTGTGTAATAAGCGTGGGGCTGCCCTGCATAAAATATCACCCCTCTGTTTCTTCCCAGAAAAAAACAGTTTGGGAGATGTTGTACTCCCCCTTTCAGTTGTATAAGAGTAAACTTGTATCTCCAACCCCCTGTCCAGAGGTACTCCTCATCCAAAATTGACTCAGTATATCCATTTACTGTACAGTGTTGTTTTAACCAGAATGTAATATCCGCCACATTCACCCCTTTGTTTCGTAACAAAATGGTTATTCTTTTATATGCTGGCTTAGTCAGAGGGATTGCTATAAATGGTTTCCATGGTGTTGTATTTTTCAATAGCTGATATTGCTTCCAGAATCTCTCTAACCCAGCTGGATGTTTGAAACTGATATCATAAATAGTGTCTCCTGGCATGTGAATTAATGCATAAATCTCATAAGCTTAGTATTTCATGCTGTTTTTCAATAATGATCTCCCCACAAACAACCTATCTGGTATATCATCCATGTTGCCTCTATATTTAAGATGTACTGCATTTCTTCTAGCAGCTGGCTCAGAGGCCACTCTGACAGTTTCAGGAAATAACCTGTCCTTCACGTTCATATTCCATATGGATGAGCCCCCTGCTTCTCTTTGCCGCCTTTCTGTATTTTCTTCATGATCAGTCTGAGATGCACCCTGCTCATCACTTTGTTGTACCATCTGTACCTGGTCATTGGGCCTATCAACAGATCTATCCCCTGAGCACATAGCCCCCTCTCTGGTACAGCCATCTTCCAAATTTTTTATCTGTTGTATTATATCTGTACTTGTATGTTCTTCTCTGGACTCGTCATCTGTTCCATTGATTTCAGTTCTCTGCCCAGGTGTGATTTGAGATACTACTTAAGATTCTGCTGAAGTAGATGCTATCTTCCCTGTATTTTGCTCAATTGCCTTAAGCTCCCCCCAACACCGTGGGAAGGTTAGCGTCCCATCCAGTACCATCCAGTTTTTTAACCCATCCAGCCTTTTGCAGGGTGTCTTTTACCCATCCTGGGGTGTCTGCTACAATCCCAACTGCTGGATTGAAACCTTCAGTAGAAGGTAATGTTTTTCCTACTAAGGGCACTGTAGTTTTACACTTTCTCCCAGACTTTGTCCCTTCAGACTTTACAGATGGCGGTTTATTCCCGAACTTCTTGAAAACACACCTATCGTAACTGCAAGCCGATCCTTTCCACTTTCAGGTTTGTCGTCCTTGCCCCTACACTCAGATGTTTTGTGATGTCTAACTAGGGAGAGCACAGGAGTGTACCCCGCTGAAGTCTATAGGGCCAATTTTGAAAGAACTTTATATATTTTTAAGCAACCTTTGCTATAAATGAAAGTCAGCGTTTAACTAACAGGACCCCTATTACTTAAGCGCTGGCTTTCATTTATATCAAAGGCTGCTTAAAAATGCATAAAGCTGTTTTCAAAATTGGCCCCGTAGACTTCAGCAGGGCACGCTCCTGTGCTGTCCCTAGTTAGACATCACAAAACATCTGAGTGCAAGGGCGGGGTCAACAATCCCGAAAGTGGAAAGGATTGGCTGATTGTCTGTTCTGCTGAATTTACAGTCCCTTCCCTTCTGAATAAGAAGACTTTAAAAAACTCAGTTAATAGCTAAAAAGACTTTTGCCAGTATCAGGTAATGGGCTGTGACATTAAAGAGCAACTTTCTATTATAATAAACTCAAAAACACTAGATTTACACCAATTGTGTTTTAACTTTATTTTCTAGTTTTGTTTTTTTTACTTACCCCTACTGTTGATCTGCTAACTATTGTAGATAATGCAGCAATTATTCCACTGAGTCTTTCAAAATGTATGACTCTCCCCTGCTAACCACACAGTTACTCTTTGTGACATCAGTCTGTTGTCATGGTGAGCACTATGATGTCATAAACAAATTTTATTTTAGTTGTTATTGACCGTAAAGGAGGACAAGACAATTCTGTCTAATTTCAGCCTCGTCCTGGGGGAGAGGGGATACAGATGGATGCCAACTGACACTGAAGCAGATTAAGCTGTTAGTGGTATTTTTACTGAATGGAGGAAATTTGGCCAGGACACCGGGGAAATTCCCCTGCTCTTTTCGAGAAGTGCCATGGGATCTTTAGCATCCACCTGAATAGGCAGATGGGACCTCAGTTTAATGTCTCATCAGTAAGACGGCACCTCAGGAGTGCAGCATTCCCTCATGCTGCAGTGTCAGTATTGGGATTCATTCCAAGTGCCTGCTTTGGGGATAGAACCCACAGCCTTCTGATCTTCCTGCCTTGGAGGTAAGTGTGCAGCCTGCTGAGCCACTGAGACAGCAGTTTATTCAAAAGAGTGGGTATGGAAAGGAACAAGGGAAGCAAAGGGGTAGCACTATTTCTATACTCTAAATGCAAAAAACAAGCAAACATTTCCAGACAAAACAGTTCAAAGCTTTACCCCAAAATGTTGCCCACCTGTACTGAGGCCCTACCCACTGATACTAGCATAAACCTTAAAGGGAGCTCTTTGTGCGTCACTGGATACCCAGCCATAGGAATGGTGCAGGCCCGGTGACGTTGCAGCTGGCCAACAATGGTGCACTTTAAAACAAACAGAACACTTAAACCCCAAACCCCATAGGCCACACAATTGCTTTAAAGGCAAACCTCCAAATGAGGTATTTGTAGCTCCTTGCCCACTGGCAAAATGGATAGATTTGGTAGCAAAACTTTGTACAACTTTCCCAGTTGCAATGCAGGCAAGCTCTGAGAGTACACACGGTTCTGATGTACCAACTTTCCTGTCAACTTGAGCTCCTTCCCCTACTTCCTGCAGGTCCTGTTAGACTGATGGTTCAGTTGTGCAGTTGAAGGGGGGCTAGAAGATGTAGATCTCAAGTACCTCTATGTACATAGATCAGACTCTCTGTGTCCACAGTCGTCAGGATCTCCCTGGCTCTTCCCTCTTCTCCTCCACAGGACAGAGTAGTCAAAGGAAAAGGGGCCACATGCAACACACACACACACACACACACGTCTAGATTTCTGGACCCTAGTGTAGTGTGCTAGCTAATGCCTAGCTGTAGCACTAACCAGCCATTCTCTCAGAATATCTACAGGACTGGGGCAGGTATTTTTCCTCACCATTTTCTGGTGCCGACAGGCTTGCAGCTAGAATACACTGACTTGCTCCCAGTTCTCTCTCCCTGTCAACTCAATCAGGCTTAGCATCTATTCCACCCCCCGCATTTCCCTGCCCCTCCTCCTCCTAGGACAATGATGTCATTTTCCAAACAAAGTGTACAGAAAACATCTTATTTTAATTAAAAGCACCTAAGTGAAATTCCTGCTTTAAGATAAAGAATTCTCCTCTGCTGTCTTAGAGCGTCAGATTTATTACCCTTGGTGCTAGCTGTGGAGGTTGGCAAACTGATTAAGCATCTCTGGTTTTGAAATAGTGCTGGGACTTTACCCTATTAATGCCGTGGTTTGAGTCTCCACTGTCGAAATAGATCAGTCCAGGGAAAAGAGAAAACATCAGGTAAGCCACCCCCATTGAGGGGGGTGTACTAAAAATGTACATTTATTGACACAGAATTATCCAAGTAGGGACCCTGAAATAAACTGACACAGAAGGTGGGGGGAGGACTCCATTGCTAAGAGGACAAGACAGAGAAGGACCTTTAGAACACCTTAGGGTTCTCTCTTGGATTATAATGGATAGCAAAACCCTATTCTCTTTCTTCTGATGCATAACCTTACCATTTCCACACTCAATATTAACAGTATTAAAAGCACTCGGAAGCGTATGGGAGCTCTCTATACCCTTCAGCAAAATGCTAGTGATATCCTCTGCCTACAAGACACTCGTCTTAAGACACAATATGAGCTTCAACAGGCATCTAAAGCCTGGTTATTAGGCCCTTCCATTTGGTCCATTGGAGTTGATGCCTGTAATGGGGTTGGCATTTTGTTAAATAACCCCCTTCTCAAGGTATCCCGGCTGGTAGATATACATCCTGGTAGAGCCCTTCTATTGGATATATCTTTTCACTCAGAATGGTTTAGGCTCATTGCTATTTATGCTTCCCAGACAAAAGCACAGAGGGTAGCCCTGTTTAAAGAAGTTCAGCCCTTCCTTCTTACATCTTGTCTAACAGTCTGTTTCAGGCCACAATTAAAATCCCCCAACCAATCAGACAGAGGCCTGCAAGCTGATAAACTGTTTTGTGATTCCACTACTTTGAAACAACTGTTAAGTACTGCAGGGTTAATTGATGCATACCACAAAATACATCCCTCAAGAGGTGATACCTACTTTAGAGGTACTCTGAAAACCAGACTAGATTTTATATTCATTTCTTCAGTCCTTAGGATCATAGACATTTGTACATCACCATGTGAGTTTTTGGATCATATGGCACTCAGAATAAAAATTGCTTGGGATATGGCCCCAAGATGTAAGAAAACAAAATGGAGGTTGAATGAATCCCTACTGGAGGATCCTAAAGTGCAGACTATATGGAAAAAGGAATGGAGGGCTAGACGTTCTGTAGTAGAATTCTATGATAACATTTCAGAATGGTGGGAAGACACAAAAAACTCATGGCAAGCTTTGTTTCAGAATAAGACTAATTACATAGCAAATAGGGGCTACTTACACTATCTACAATTAAGACACCAACTACAGCGCTTGATCTCTCAAGCGGAACTTACACATTATGATTTTGGCCCTCAGATTACTAACATAAAAAAACAGATGGCAGACTTACAATGCAATCAGGCCAAATCCCTGGACCAGGAACTAAGATCTGGCACTCATGTGAAAAAAGGCTCCTTGGACCCATATAAAGAGTGCAAAAATAAAACAGACAATAGGGTAATTTCTGAGCTATAGTCACAAACAGGGCATATGGTTACAGCTGCTCTTCAAATGCTCCATGTAGTTGAAGATCACATAGAAGACTTGTTTAAGGAAGATACTTTGACCTTAGATGGTAAGACATATTTAAATTCTTTAGGTTTGCTCCAAGTTACAGAGGAAAGTGCAAGGGACTTGACAAGGGAAATTTCCACTGATGAAGTAGTTCAAGCCATTCCTCGGTTGTCCTCAGGTACAGCCCCTGGGTCAGATGGGATAGGGTCAGGACTGTACAAACTGTTCTGTGCAGAGATAGCCCCGGCCTTATCCACTATTTTTAATTATATGCTGGAAATGGCAAATTATGCTATCTTAGTGCTCCTACACAAATAAGGGCCAAAATCAGACATAAGTAACTGGCGCCCACTTAGGATCTTGAGATCTGTATTAGGTAAACTAAGTAAAATCCTATTGTCTAGGATGTTAACTGTCTCAGAACATCTCATCAGTGCCCCCCAAACCTGTGCCATTCCTGGGAGAAAACAGCAGGACAGTTTGATTATACTACGAGAGCTTTTTTTCAGGGAGAACAGGAGGGAGTGCAAGGATATATCATAGGACTTGACCGAGAGAAGGCATTCAATAGGCTATCATACAAATTTTTGTTTTCAGCCTTATTAGCCTTTGGAATACCTGAGATGTTTAATTGTATTTATGATATGTACAGTACAAAGATGCCATCATTATACCTATTGTTAATGGGTGATATGGTAGGAAAATCCAGATAAGTAGAAGTGTCAGGCAGGGCTGCCCCCTCAGCCCCCTCCTCTATGACTTTGGAACTGATGTACTAATGCACATGCTAATCTCCAACAGGGGAATACAGGGAATTGAAGCCTAACATGACTCCCCCACTGTTAAAATATTAGCTCATGCAGATGATCTAGTCCTGACATTGGCCCAGTCCTCTTCTGAAGCTGACTTAATATACACACTACAGGTGTTTTCAGCAATCTATTGGTCAAAGATTAACCTTGGGAAAAGTAAAGGTGTCACTCTGAGGTCAACAATGGTACCTCCTTCTGGGGAGATAGCTGGTATGAAGTGTCACAAGATCCCATTACAATTCTAGGGATAGAGTTTGGTCCTGGCAGAATAGCCTCTCAGAACTTGGTGAAAGGGATGGCTCAGGCCAATCAATTGGTCAATGGATGGAGAGGACAACAGCTCTCCAAAAAACCAAGGGAGGTCCTTATAAAGACTCTCTTGATCCCTGTGTTCCAGTACCTAAGCTATAGCTATCCCCCCAGAACCATATTACAACTTTATACTGTATTTTTTTCAAGCATTTTGGGGGTCCAGGCTGAACCCAGTAAAGGGTGAATTTACATATTGGTCCATACAAGAGGGAGGGCTAAATATGACGCACCCAGTAGCCTTTTATTTTAGTATTTTTCTTGCTTACAACTTAGGTTCACACTTGAAACCTGGGGTAAAAAACATGGAAACCCCTAGTGAACAAATGGCTACAACCCTGTCTGTCACTATGGGAATCATCTAAATCTTGTGTACTAGGTAAAAATACAACTGTCCCGCAGTTTGGTTTAGATGGCATTATGAATGCTATAAAATGGGGTCTTTCCCCTGATCAACTTCAGATAATAGACAGGAAAGTTATTTATAAATTGATTTTGCAAACAGAATGCCAATCTCCTGTAGAATTTCCACTCTGCCAGTCAGATCAGGTGCAAAGAGTCCTTAAGCACCTCACAAACCCCAGGATCTCTCCCTTTGCCTGAGTCTGTGTCTGGCTTAATAATTATGGAAGACTTGGTGTGAAAGGGAACAACAAGCACAAGCAGATCTCAGACTAATATTGCCAGAGGGCTTCTTGTACACAAATTCTTGAGACACAACCACACTTGTTTCTGGAGTGCCCTTATGCCAAAGATCTTTTGACCTTCCTAGCTGCCAAATGGAAAGAGCCACTCTTCTCTGTCTTAACATATCCAGCTATGGTATATGGGCCCCCAGCTGGATCTTGGAGTAGATACCATACGGATACAGCATACGCTGCATTTGCCATAATCAGATATTTTGTCTGGCAGGCCCGATATATGTAGGTCCTCCAACAGAGAATGGTATCACACTTGGAACTCTATCTAAATATATAGAAATCTGTTCAAAAAACATTTCAGCTAGATGAAAAACGTTTTTCTCCAGAGAAAGTGAAACATTTATGGATTAACTGTGAGGAATAGCTACATTAGAACATTATTATATTATGATTTCGGGTTTAATTGATGGATTGCTTGTATCTCATTTGTTTCCTGTTATTTCCTTTTTGAATAAGATATCCTTACAAGTTATAATGGCTTTGAACCTTTTTTTGTATTTTATGTTACACGTTGATTTTTGTTGACTGTATCAAATACTAATTGTTTGTGTTTGTAATGAAGTCCTCTCTTTCAATAAAAAATACCCCTACTCTTTTTCGAGAAGTACCATGAGGTCTTTAACATCCACCTGAACTACCACTAGAACAGGCAGACGGGACCTCGGTTTAACATCTCAATTGAAAGACATCACCTCAGGAGTGCAGCACCCTCTTCATGCTGTACCACAGTGTCCATATTGAGATTTAACTCAAATACTTGGTGTAGAGATAGAAGCCACAGCCTTCTGATATTCCAACCTCAGAGGTGAGAGTGCAACCTGTTGAGCCACTGACACTGCTAACAAAGGCACTGTGAGGTTAACAGGGGAAAGGCAAATGTTTTAAGATGTTTTTGTACAGACTTTTTAGATGGACTACTAAGACATGCTATAAATATTGGAAAGGAACATTGAAAATGAAAAAAAATGTTCTCTAGTAAATTGTATCAGCTGAAATATTTGATTTATGAAAGCACATGTAACCCCCCTACAAATGAGGGTTCCCGAAAAGTCTTCCTTGAGCTTGCCTAAATGTTCACTGCCAGGCTGGTGTCCGCATTTTAGTAATTTAAATGTGATTGCCAGAGAGTGCCTGTATAGCCTTTGTGTACTTTCTCTTTAAGAGCTGCCTGGATTGCAGTCATAAGTAATCTGAGAGGGAGCTCTGTTGAAATATGTAACTGTTTGCTGAAAATCATTTACAGTGATAATGATAATGTAGTTTGTCTATTTGCAGCAAGGACTGTTTTGTTTATCTCCACTATCTTGGTCCTGGAGTGTGAATTGGATGAATCAGTATTGGTGGGATCTAAAATGGAGCCGGACTACAGGAGCTGTCTGGAGTCCAAATCTGTAGGAATTGTAGTTTTGGGCTTTTGGCACCTTTTTGCACCTGAAGGGGGAGCCTTTGTTGTGACTGACAGGAGGTTCAGCCAACCAAACCTTTTGGATCTGGCGAATTTCCCAGGCTGCTGCAGCTAGTTTCAGTTTTGAGCTGAGGAGTGAAGAAGTAACAGCTCAATTGATTTTTGAGCAGCAGTTCTGTGTAGTTTTGCATGGGAGAACTGTGAAAGGGCTTGGTTTTGGCATGCCTGTCTGCCTGCTGTCCCTGAGAGGGAAAATAGAGTTTATTCGGACGGAATCCGAGTTGTGAGGACTGTTTAAGCCACTGAACCAGGCTTTAACCTGAAGAAGACTGAAGATTTGCTGAATGATATTGGCCTGTCTGGATTTCCAACTGCTTTTGAATCCCCGGTTTGTGCAGAGACTTTGCGATCATGACTGGAGAGTGGTTTACCCGGTACAGTAGAATTTCCTTACATGTAAATGTGCTGTGTGTTGAAAGTGGGTCATGATTTGGTTCCCCATCGTGTGAACTGTGTTCTGCTTGCTGGAAGCTTTATCCAGCCTAATCGGACTGAATCTGCGTTCATCTCCATTCACCTTGGGCCATGCCACGCTGGCCCTGCCAGACTACCCCACTGCACAGAGAAAGCCACCAACGAGAGACCTGCTGGGGCTTCAGTCCCCTGCTCCATGCTTGAACAGGAACAATGCCTTGGTGAATTGTGTGGGCCCTGCTTCTCCTGGCACTCCAGATTAACCACCTGCTGTCTTGATTTTTGTCCAGCCTGTGTCCAGTCTTGGGTATCGTGAGTAATCATCAGGGTAGCTCCCTGCAACAACAGCCTAATCGAAAAGTGTGTCATCTGATTGTCTTGTTGTTTTCTTTTTATGAACTGAGCCCTCTGGCTCCAGATTACAAATAGTGTGTGTTGTGCATGTTGTTTTCTTCCATCACAGGGCCTCAACCAGCTGCAACATTTCCTGGCTAGCCCACCATTCTCCATCTGGGTACCCAGAGTGTGTGATTGTTTATGCACCCTGAAGTGCATGCATAACTGTTTGATTGACAGAGCCTTTAAGCAAATGAACCTGATTACGCCCCTCCCTTGTTCAAGCCTCTTAAATAAATCAGATCTAACTCTTTTTTGCATTTACACTGACTGTGGTTCCAGTTTGTGCAAGAGTACTGTACTGCTGTTATTTGCTGTGTATAACCTTGTTTTACAGGGGGCCCCATGGCTGAGACAGAGGAAAGCCCTGGTGGTAAGTTCAAACAGTGTGGGTACTTGTGTGGTGTATCGGAGGTATTGTGAAAGTGATTATTGTGTATTGTTATGTCCACTAGTAAGGAAAGAGGGGGGTTACAGTGTCCCGGGGGGCTGTGCCCAGGTTAGCTTGACCACTACCAACCTGACCTCCTGGTGGAGGCACCCGTTTCATAACTCAGGCCCCTTAACCTGCTACTAGCCAAGCAGACAGGGGTAGTAACCCTTGGGATAGAGCCACCTAGGGGTTACACACATGCTGAAGTGCAGAGTTGCTCTTTAAAAAAGCCCACTTTGTAATCCTGAACATTCTCTTCAATATTCTCTGTTTGTAGTTTTTGTGCTACTAGCTGTTTTTGTAAAACCCAATCCTGTATGAATGTAATTTAATTTAATCTGCTACTTTGCTATTCTATTTTGCCAAAGATACTACACAATACCTATTTTCTTGGATATTTATTTATTTATTTCAGTTTGGGATTAATACCTTTGAGTCAAGGATTCACTTTCAAAGGTTCCACATCAGTGTTGAACTAATATTTCAAAAATACAAGGTTTACAGAGAAAAAAAAGGAAAACATTGAAGCATGTACACAGGCAGTAATAGTAACATTTGAACTTATACGCATCAAATTAGTACATATTAACAGATAGACTGATTGGATAAGAGGGGTTTGGGGGGTCAACCAGAGGTGGCCTCGTCTGAGATGAGAGAGAGAGGTGGAGCTTTCAACCAAGTGAGGCCATCATCAGGTAACTGGGGGATATCTTGCAGCCTAGCTGTTTGTGAGGAGAGTTTGTAGCTGGTATAGTTTCTTGGGCTTATTTTTAATAAAATAAATTATTTATTCAAACTCTTGAAGTGGTGGTTCGTTAGGCAAGGGCATTGCTAGAGATACTGTGTTCCAAACCATGATGTTCTCTTTATATGTATGCAAGTATATATATATATATATATATATATATATAATTCAATAATAAATGGGAACTCTATTCTAGAGATGGTCTACACTTAAATAAAAAGGGATCTGAATTACTGGGTAACAGTATTAATGCACAGATTGTCTCCTCTTTAAACTAAGAATGGGGGATGGGATCACATGTAACCATGAAACATCCTCAGAAACCACTGTACATGATGGTAGTGGGATTATGGAACTAAACATATCCACTAACCAACAGGAACAAAACTCCCCAACACAAGGGTCAAAACTTAAAATATTATTATTAAAGGCAAGAAGCGTATTGAACAAAACAAATGAACTCCATATTGTACACCCAAAACATTGATGTGTGTGGGGTAACAGAAACGTGGTTAACTGATGAACAGTGGAGTCTTGAAATTCAAGGATATACACTGTTTAAAAAGAATTGAACCTCCTCAAGAGGTGGTAGAGTGGCTGTTTATATTAAAAATTGTGTTGATTGTGTAGAAGTGAATATTGACACCCCAGCACTTACTGGTGTTGAGATTACTTGGGTTAAAATTAAATATGATTCCAACCCATAACATTAGGCCTTTGCTATCGTCCGCCATCCCTAGATGCCAATAAAAATGCTTCTTTTCTGGACTATTTACAAGATATTAATCAGTTGGAAAATATTGTAGTGATGGGAGATTTTAATTTTCCTGGAATAAAATGGGACATTTTAGAAGGGGCTAATTATCGGGAAACAAAATTTCTAGAAACTATAGCATATTTAGGCCTTGATCAATTGGTACATGACCCTACAAGACAGAATAATATCCTGGATCTAATCCTCACAAATATTGGCCAAGAGGCAGAAACACCAATTATACTGGAACCACTAGGAGACAGTGATAATTGCATGCTGCAATGGTCCATAAATTACTATAAACTGGATTCCAAGGGAATAACTAAAATGAGGAACTTTCATAGAACCAACTATGAGGCAGTTAAAGCCTATTTATCAAATTGGAACTGGCAACAAGAGTTATATAAACTAACAGTAGAAGAAATATGGGCTAAAATAAAAGGAAAAAATGATTACTGCTTCCTAAACTGGGTTCCTGAAAGGATAAAATATAAAAATAATACGAGACTTCCACTCTGGTATTCTACAGGGATTAAAAGACTTGTCAGGGAAAAAAAGGGCCTTTAATAAATACAGAAAACACAGGACTGAGGTTGATTGGAACAGGTTTAAACAAAAAGCTAACAAAACTAAATCAGCAATTAGAAAAGCTAGGAAAGAAATGGAGTATAATCTGGCAACTGCCCAAAAAGATAATAAAAAAGTGTTTTTTTTTAACTATATTGATTCTTTACAAACTACAGCCTGTAAGGATGGACCTTACAAATAAATGAAAATTTAGTTTCAGATGAACAATCAATGGCAAATGAATTTAATCAGTATTTTGCCAGCATTTTTAAAACTAAAGAACCGTTAGGAAACATTGTTAGTGACTCTACAGATCCAGTAGTTGCATTTACTATTGCAGATACCTATTCAGCCATTAATTCATTTACATCCTCATCTTCAGTTGGACCTGATAATATCCCTTTTACCTTCCTGAAAGAAGTCTCATATGAGCTAGTTGGTGCTTTCACCTTATTGTTTAATGAATCTATCCCTAAAGGAGTGGTTCTAAAAGAATGGAAGGAAGCTCTGGTAATCCCAATTCATGAAGGCAGTGCTAAGCAGAGTGTGAAGCACTACAGACCAATTAGTCTAACATTCTGCATAGGTAAAGTTGTGGAAAAACTTCTCTGACATAAAATAAGTATGCATATATTGAAACACGAACAGTCAGATATATCACAATGCAAATTTTTACCAGGTAGATCTTGCCATAGTAATTTAATAAATTTTTTGAACCTATTAGTGAAGTACTAGATTCAGGCTTTCCTGTAGATGTAATTTTCTTGGATTATGAAAAGGCTTTCGACTCGGTGTCTCACAAAATCTTAATTGAATGTTTGGTAAATATGATGTTTCAAAAAAACTTTATAATATGGATTTCTTTATGGTTGACTGATAGACATCAGCAGGTCAGTATAAGGGGGTACAAGTCATCCTGGAGTGAGATCACTAGCGGTGTGCTTCAGGGCTCTGTGTTGGGCCCAATTCTGTTTACTGTCCTTATCTCAAGTATGAACACCACAGAAGGACTGTGGTTAAATAAATATGTAGATGATGCCAAATTGGGCGGCATTGTACATGATATTACATCTGCACATAAATTACAGGCTAACTTGAATAGTATATCCATCTGGGCTAACATGAATAAACTAAACTTTAATCTTTCTAAATGCAAAGTGATGCATTTTGGGAAAAATAATAGAATGGTTGATTACGTTATAAACAACACACTATTAAGTAAGGTTAAGTCTGAAAAAGACCAGTGTTTATATTACAAATAATCTGAAAGTCTCTGAACATGCTAATAAAACAGTTAATAAATGCCATTGATTAATAAACTGTATCTTAAAAATGTTAAGAGTCGGGAGCCAGACATATTAATACCTATATGTAGCAGTATAGTTAGATCTAATTTTGATTACTGTTTGTCCTCCTGTGCTCCAACACTGGTGCAGGACAAACTGTCCATATAAAAAGGACAGAGGAGATTTACAAGACATATTATAAATCTAAATTCACTTTCATATGAAGATAAAATAAAAAAATTGAACCTTTATTCTCTTGAATATCGCTCATTCAGAGGAGACTTATGTTTAATTTATAAAGCCACAAGAGATGAGATCCTATTTGAAACTATATGTATGGACTGGCACCCTTCTGTAAGCAATGCTCGATCCCATAAAATGAAGTTAAGGGCAAATATAAATAAGACTGTTAAGAGAAATTGCTTTTTTACACAGAGGATAGTTCCAAGTTGGAATTCCTTACCACAAGAGGCAGTGCAAAGTACAAACTTGTAACAATTTAAACAGAATTTGGACCTATATATGGGAGATTCTAAATATTATTTCCACCCAAGTTAAGGGTGGCGAGGTCATAATGGGCTAGCCCATCAATGTCGTATTCACCTATAAACCTATATATATATATATATATATATATATATATATGTGTGTGTGTGTATATATATATATATGTATGTATTATAGGGGCCCGGTCGCATCCCTATAGTTAGGGTTGAGTGGGCACTTTAATGTTAAACCTCAATTTTTGTGCGTTAATAACTTTGCAGCCGTTCAATGGATTTACACAAAATTTAGAATGCGTGGTGTTGTATGGTAGATCTCTTGATTTAACAAGTTGTGTTTTGGTTGGACTTAGGTTTCTCCACAGCAAAGCACTGAAAACGTGTTTTTCGCCTGTTTTGACACATGTTTTGCCCATGGCACTGCGACCACATCGTGTGGTCTTTTGGTCTGAAATTTGGAATATAGAAAGGGTTTGGGTAAAAGAACAACTCAGCATTAGGTTGGCTAAAAAATATTAATTCATTCCAAAGTTATTTAATTTTTAATTTTTGGGTTCTGAGCATGCTAAGTTCACTCCAAGATTTATATGTATGTTTTGTGAAATAGGATTGGGCTCGCGGTCAAGGATTTTGTCAGCTCACGAATGAGGATTTAAAAAAATCCTGGTCCAACAGAAAAATTCCTTGTCCACAAGCCGCCATCTTGTTTTGCTTTTTTCCCCCCAAACAAAATGTCATAGCTTCCTGCACGGGTGACTTTTCTTTGTAATAAGGCATGGGTTTTGTTCAGGGTGATGCCCTCCACAAACCCATGTCTTTGGTTTGCTTTTATTCAAAAAATAGCCATTTGAAATTTAAAAATTCCTTGACCGCAACTTGCTAATGATCCTGTTTCGCGAGCTGGCAAAATCCTAGTCTGCGAGCCGATCCTGTTCTGCGAGGCTACAAAATCCTTGTCCATCACTTTGTGACCAGATGGCCCTTCTTGTGGACCAGGATTAAGCTGACAGTCAAGGATTTTGCTACCTCGTGAAAGAGGATTGGCTCACGGACTAGGATTTTGTCAACTCACGAAAGGGGATTGGGTTTTTGAATCATCTTTCATGAGGTGATAAAATCGCGGTCCGCGAACTGTCAGAATCCTAGTCCATGAACTGATCCTGTTTCACGAGCTAGCAAAATCCTTGACCGTCACTTTGTGACCAGATGGCCCTTCTCACAGACAAGGATTGACTCACGGTCAAGGATTTTGCTACCTCACGAAAAAGGATCGAGTGATGGACTAGAAGTTTGTCAGCTCGGGAAAGGGGATTCGTTTTTTTGGATCCTCTTTCATGAGGTGACAAAAATCACAGTCCGTGAGTTGTCAAAATCGTAGTCTGCCATCCGCTCCTCTTTTGTGAGGTAGCAAAATCCTTGACCATCAGTTAGGGACCAGATGGCCAAAATCTGACGGTTGAGGATTTCTTGCAGATGGCAATTTTCACAGCTTGTATACGGGGATTGATCTGATGGGCAGGGATTTTGCTACCTCACAAACTTGGAATTTTGAAATTTAAAAACTTTCACACTGCACTGTAAATTAACAGTTTGATCTTTTGACTTGAAATTTGTAGGGTATTAAAGAGATGTCCTAGAGATGCAAATTATGCTATTTAGGCGTTGGAACGTTAAGCAGTTCCATAGATATGCCATCATGAAGTTGAGATTTTTCCCATAGGATAACATTGCAGCAGATGTCATGCCTTTTGGTGCCCGTATCTCGAGATACAGATTTTTTTTCGCAAAAATTCTTTCTCCTCTTATAGTGGGTCTAAGCAAAGAAGTAGACAGGAAAGCCATAAATACCATACATTTTGACTTTTTTTCCACCTTGTACGGTTACTGAGATATTTGGAAAATAGTATTCCAATTGCTCATTTTGAGATCCGTGGGCCAGTATTACACCCTCAAAGTTAGCAACCACAGTACTTTTCAGTGCCCATATCTTGAAAACGATGCAAGATATGGATTTGGTCAATTTATGTCACATACAGTACTCGCAGTCATGATTACAACTACACTTGAATTGTTTTTCTTCCTGCTACGGTACCTGAGATATCAGCAAATTAGTGTTACAAGGGTTCCTTGTCCTATAGAGCTGCTGTATAGCTCTATAGCTATGTGTTAGTGGCAGTGCAGGGCCCAGAGAGCCCGCACTCCCACAGATGCATATCGTTATGCAGAAATGGGCAGCTTGGTTCGGGCCCCGCGCTCCCACCAACACATACTATTTACCAGTTATATTACACTTTTTTTTCAAAAAGTAAGGAAATTCATTATAAAAAACTTCATTTAATGCATCAGTTAGGGTTAAAGCAACAAAAGTGGGGAAATGAGACATTAGGGTTAGGACCCTAACCTCCTACAACCCCATCCCCCATTCTCCACAGACCGACAGATGACAGGGTGTGCCATGGGGTTGTGAGGCCTAACTCTTACCCCATTCTCCTTTACTTAGCATGTCAAACTGTTTACACATGGAATGGGGTGAGAGCTGGGCCTGACAACCCCATGGCACACCTCGTCGTCTGTTGGTCTGTGGAGGATGGGGGGCTAGGGGCTCGACTCTAATGTCTTATTTCCCCACTTTTGTCACTTTAACCCTAACTGATGCATTAAATGAAGTTTTTTGCAATGCATATATATGTGTGTGTGTGTGTGTGTGTGTGTATATATATATATATATATATATATATATATATATATATACAGTATATTTATAAAATGGGTTTGAAAACAGAAGCTAATCAATTGGTGAAAGACCATCAGGTGACCATGCGTATATTAGAGTGTGACTAGCACACCTGCACTTTACCACCCTCCAAAACAATTTTGACATTTTATAAGATAGATAAACCACTCTGAGGGTGGTTGCGCTCATTACACGCAACCCTGGGCAGTTGACACACTCAGCCTGGCACTTACATGCGTACAATGCACACCAAGGCGATGGTCATCAGAGCACAACCATAGACCTCAGAGTGGTTTATCTATTACATATATATATGTACAGTATATTAGAGGCAAAACTTGCTTAATGTATTAGTGTTTCCAGCACAAAGAAGGAATGGTGTTAAGTTGAAAGTTTCCCTGATTCCTCGCTTCACTCTTCAATCGGTCATTTCGGTGCATTGGGGTTGCCGCCATAACTCTCACCCCATCACATGTGTGGTAAAGAAGCAGAGGTATAGGAGAATGGGTGAGAGTTAGGACCGACAACTCAAATGCGCACTGCTGCAGGTTGGGGTGTGGGCGGGAGGTCCAAGGGCTTTCAACCCTAACACTGAATTTCTCGCTTTGTCGCTGTGGAACAACCCTAACTAATGCATTAAATGGAGTTTTTTGCCTCTAATTTCCCTCCTTTTTGAGAATGATAACGAGAAATAGTTAATGTAATGCGGTCACCACGCTCCCGCCATGTGATGTCTTGTGGCATAGTAACACGGTGCCTGCAAACGCAAATGGTAATTCGCATGGTGACGCAAAGTGAAACAGAAAGAGAAGCAGTACTGTAGACACAAATGGTAAAAATAACAGAAACGCAAGCGCAAATGAAAACGCAAAGGGTAACGCACATGGTGGCGTAGAAGGGAACGGTAAGTGAAACAGGTATGGAACCGCAAGCGGAAGCAGTAACAGTAATGTAAGCGCACAGGCTGGTTTCCCCCAAAAGCTGCATAGAGAAAGACAGTGAGTACAAAGAATGTATGCATAATAATGGGTCTCGGAGCAGAAAATGAGGAGTTGGAATACTATACGGCTTATATCTCAGAAACCATACGACGTAGAACTTTTTTTTAAGTGATATGATTTAAGACTTTCCTGGCTAGTTTTGCTCTTAGCCCCAGTAAGAGTTTTTCCAGCAAAAGTCCTTGCATTCATACCGCTTCGAGATACGGGCTCGGAAAGGCACGCTAAAGCCGTAATGTTATCCTATGGGAAAAAAAGAGAAGTTTGGAGTGCCATAACTTTGACTCCCTGTAAAATCTTCTCACCAAGCCACTGAAAGGCACATCTGTGGGATGTTGGCCTTCTTCCCTCCAATTTTCAGCCCAAAAGACCAAACCGTTATTTTGCAGCAGGGTGCCAAAGGATTCCTGTAATGCGGTGGACGCCGTAATGTTATCCTATGGGAAAAAGCATCAAATTTAGAGTACCGTAACTTTGCCGGCCTGTAATATTTTTTCACTGAAATACTGAAAGGCACATCTGTGAGATGTTGGCTGCATTTCCTCCGCATTTGAGCCCAAAAGACCAAACCATTCTTTCGCAGCAGGGTGCCAAAGAATTGCTGTCATTTTCCCACTGCCTGGAAAAGTACTGTCGAACTTTGCGAAAGCTTTCACAAATTCATTCTACAGTGTCATGCGTGCGAAAGTACTTTTTTCAGAAATTTGAAACATATTTCTGGGGTGTTTTACCCCAAAATAAAGACATGCCTAGCATCCTAAGGGTCCGACTAGGTGAATACAAAAAAGAATTAGATTGCTAGAGGGTCCCAAATTTAAATGGCAAGCATTTTTCTGATGACCAACTGAAAACAAATGGCAGATTTGCACAGTAACAGGGCCATTTGTGAAAGTAAAACTGATTTCATACATTGTCAAACCTTTTGTTAACTTTTCCCATTGACTTATAATGGAACTTGTTTTGAATAACTTTTGAACTGTTTAATATTTTTCACGAAATCTTCAAAGGCACATCAGAACTCTGGCCACATGTTCCCTGAAGATTTCAGGACTGATCAGCAAGAAACCGTATGCGACCTGTAGAGACGCACTCACAGAATTCCAAAAGCGTGAACGCTATTGGTAGATCAACACTTAATAACTCCGCAGCCATATCCGAACAGTACGAAGTTGGCAGATCCCAAGATCTATGGTTCTTGATTGTGTATTCCAAATTTCAGGCAAATCAGTTGAACAGTTGCAAAGTTATTAGCGTGCAAAGTTTAGGTTTAACATGTAATGGCTCGTCAACTCAACTATGGTAGTGCACTACCATGCTACCATTATATATATATATATATATATATATATATATATATATATATATAATAGATAAGAAAACTCCATTTTAAATGTTATTGTTCCATAGCGACAAAGTGAGGAAATTCAGTGTTAGGTTGAAACCCCCTTGATTCCTTCACCACCCTTCATCACATTGGGGTGCGCTTTGGGATCATTGGGCCCTAACTTCCTCACCCCATCACATGTGTAGAGAAACAGAGGTATAGGAGAATGAGTGAGAGTTAGGACCGAAGACCCCAATGCGCATCCCAATGCCGTTGGGGTGTGGGCTGGGGGATCAAGGGGAGTTTCAACCCCAGCAATAATTTCTCACTTTTGTCACTGTGGAACAACCCTAACTGATGCATTAAATGGAGTTTTTGCCTCTAATTTCTTTGAGAATGAGAAATAGTAATGTAATCGGCATAGGGCCTGGCCTTCCGCCCGTGATGTCTTGTGACATAGTAACAGGAACAGCAATGCAAACAGAAGTAACACACTGACATGGTAACACATATGCAAATGAGAACAGAAGGTAACACACACGTGGCGTGGACAGGAACGGTCTGCCACGTGATGTCTTGTCACATAGTAACATGGTGCCCGCAAACGCAAATGGCAATGGGCATGGTGACACAAAGCAAACAGAAAGTGAAACAGTACTGTGACACAAATGGTAAAATATCAGAAGCATAAGCTCAAATGAAAGCGCCAAAGGATAGCATGGTGAGTACGAGCGTGAACGGGGTGAAACGGATACTGAACCGAAGCGGAAAGGGCAATGGTAACAGTAATGTAAGCACACAGGCTGGTTTTCTCAAAAGCTTCATAGAAAGACAGTGAGTATAAAGAATGTATGCATAATAATGGGTCTCGGAGCAGAAAATGAGAGTTGGAATACTAAATTGCTTATATCTAAGGAACCGTCTGACGTGAAAAAAATTTAAAAGTCATATGATTTATGACTTTCCAGGCCGATTTTGTACTTAGCTCTTGTTGGGGGCTAAGCATTTTTCAATAAAGTCCGTATCTCGCACCGCTTCTGAGATACGGCCCTGATAGGCGCGGGGCGACATGGTAATGTTATCCTATGGGAAAAAAAGAGAGAGGTTTGGAGTGCCATAACTTTGGTTCCTGTAACATTTTTTAACCAAACCACTGAAAAGCACATCTGTGGGATGTTGGCTGTCTTTCCTCCAAATTTCAGCCCAAAAGACCAAACCATTATTTTGCAGCAGGACGCCAAAAGATTGCTGCAATGCGTCAGACGCCGTAATGTTATCCTATGGGAAAAAGTGTCAACTTTGGAGTGCAGTAACTTTGCCACTGTGTAATATTTTTTCAACAAATCACTTAAAGGCACATCTGTGAGATGTCAGCTGCATTCCTTCCAAATTTCAGCCCAAAACACCAAACCGTTCTTTTGCAGCGGGGTGCCAAAGAATTGCTGTCATTTTCCCACAGCCTAGAAAAGTACTGTTGCAATTTGTGAAAGCTTTCGCAAATTCATTCGACAGTGTCGCAAGTGCAAAAGTACTTTGGAAAGTACTTTTTCCAGAAATGTGAAAAACATATTTCTGGGGTGTTTTACCCCAAAATAAAGACATTGCTAGCAACCTCAGGGTCCAACTAGGTGAATACAAAAAGAATTAGGTTGCTAGAGGGTCCCAAATTTAAATGCCAAGCATTTTTCTGATCACCAACTGAAAACAAAATTGTAGATTTGTGACAGTAAAAGGGCCATTTGCGAAAGTAAAAACTGCATTTGCGACACTGTTGAACTAACTTTTCCCATTGACTTATGATGGGAACTTGTTTTTTGAATAACTTTTGAACTGTTTAATATTTTTTCACGAAATCTTCAAAAGGCACATCGGGGACCCTGGCCGCACGTTCTCTGAAGATTGCGGACTGGTCACGCAAACCGTGCGACCTGTAGGCGCGACCGTAGAATTCCAAAAAAAGCATAAACGCACGCGCAGATCACGCTTAATAACTCCACAACTGTATATCCGACCGGTACGAAGCTTGGCAGATCCCAAGACAAATGGGTCTTAATTGTGTATTCCAAATTTCAGGCAAATCCATTGAACGGTTGCAAAGTTATTAAGGTGCAAAATTTTAGGTTTAACGGTAAATGGCTCTTCAGCCTAACTATGGTAGCACTACGTATACTATAATATATATATATATATATGTATAGATATATATATATGTATAGATATATATATATATATGATAGATATATATATATATATATATATATATATATATATATATATATATATATATATATATATATATATTGCTGTTATATATTTGATTTTCTAAATAAACCCAGTGGCCAGTAGTTAAAAAAAAAAAAAAAAAAAGTTGTGTGCTTGTGTGATGGTGTTCTGTCAATATAGTCACAATCGAGGGACCCCCCCCATGCGGGAGGCATGTTCCAACACACATACAGCTCTGTATCCATGGACAGACACGTACTGTCTGGCATTCACTATCACTGGCCACCTGTTCATGGGCACCCCACCCCATTCCACATACAGCTGTGTGGGGGCAGATCATGGGACACAGGCAGGCATCCAATCTGATACCTGCCCCAGGTCCTATAGTGGATCCCCTTCTCTGTGTGAGCAGGGGATAGTGGGCAGGTGTAGATCTCAGGATATGCAAAGGATGGGCAGGAGCATATGCAGATGATGGACATGACCACTGCAGTATAGTAACATACTAACATACAAACTAAAATGCCAGTAGAATAGGCCTAACGGTCGCTCGAGTCTGCTCGATTTTCAGCACCCGCACTGAGGGCCGATATTGGTGTCCCCCCCTCCCCCTTGGCTTATACAGTCCCCAGTCCCAGATGTTCCACCCGTGAGGCCTGGTCAGATTTACCCCCGCTCCTGTCTCATCCCCCTCTTAAACCTGTCCACAGTCTCCACCTGTACCAGCTCCTGGGTAGTGCATTCCATGGCTCCACCACCCTTTCAGTGAAATAACATCTCCTGCTTTCCCCTCTGAGCCTGCCCCCTTCCAGCTTACACCCATGACCTCTTGTTGCCCCACCCTTCTTCCTTTGGAGCACCCTGACTGGGTCTCCTTTGTTGATCCCTGTTATGTACTTAAAGACCTCTATCATGTCCCCCTTGTCCCTCCTCTCCTCCAGGGTGTACATGTGGAGCTCCTTGAGCCTCTCCTCATAGGTCCTCTCCCCTAGACCCCAGATCATTTTGGTTGTCCTCCTTTGGACCCTCTCTAGGAGTGTAATTTCCCTCTTTAAATGTGGTCTCCAAAAGTGTACACAATACTCGAGGTGTGGCCTAACCAAGCAGTTGTACAGTGGAAGGATCACTTCCGCCTTTCTGGAGGTAATCTCCCTGGCGATACATCCCAGCATCCTATTTGCCCTTGCTGCTGCCCTCCTACAGGTCTCTGAGTTGTTCATTTTGACATCTACCACTACCCCCAGGTCTCTCTCACCCTCTGTGACTTGAATCATGTCTCCTCCCAGGGTATACCCCTGGCCTGGATTTCTGACTCCCAGGTGCAGAACCTTGTACTTCCCCACATTGAATTTTAGTTTCCATTTTCCTGACCACCTTTCCAGAACCTCCAGATCCTCCTGCAAGGTCACCCTCCCCTCCTCCCCATCCGCCACTGCACCCAGCTTTGAGTCATCTGCAAAGAGACTCATCTCACTCCTGATCGCCCTCCTGATGTCTGAGATATAGGCATTGAACAGGAGTGGCCCCAGCACTGACCCATGGGGAACCCCACTAGTAACTCACCTTGGGGATGAGGCTAACCCTCCAACCACCACCCTCTGAGTATGCTCAGAGAGCCAATTTCCTATCCATCTTAACAACTGTCTCCCTACCCCCATTTCCTTCAGCTTAGCCAGCAGGCCACTGTGGGGTACCGAATCAAACACCTTGCTAAAGTCCAGAAAGAGGATGTCCACTGGCCTACCCTGGTCCAGGGCCCTCATCACCCAGTTATAGAGCTCAACAAGGTTTGTCTGGCACAGTCTTCTCATGATAAAGCTATGCTGCCTATCGTCCAAGTACCCAGTTTGCTCCAGTAACCCCCTTAGCCTTTTCTTGACAATATCCTCCATCACTTTGCCGACCACCGATGTCAGGCTAACGGGCCTGTAATTTCCCGCTTCCTTTCTTGATCCCCCCATGTGGATAGGCACGACATGGGCTACCCTCCAGTCTTGGGGCACCACCCAGTCCTCAGAGAGATGTTGAAAGCTCTGCTAGAGGGACTGCCAGGACATCTGCCAGTTCCCTCAGCACCCTGGGATGTATCTCATCTGGCCCAGGTGTTTTCTCCATCTGAAGGGACCTGAGGGCTTCCCTTACTCTCTCTACTGGGATTTCAGCCTCCATGTCCTTCCCCTTTTCACCCTGCACTGCTGGGCCCCACCTGTCTGTGGTGGCCACTCCCTTTCCCCAGACCCATCAGGGCCCCTGGTCTCAACTAGTCTCACCTCTTGCTCTGGTTTACCCCCGCTCCCCTTGCAAGACATAGCCCCTCCATCCCCCCTGGTAAAAACTGAGGCAAAGTATTCATTTAGAACTTCAGTCTGTTCCCCCGCCTCCTGTGCCCAACCATCCCCTATCCTTATCTTGCTGATCTGCCCCCTTACTTTCCTTTTTTCCCCCTATGTAGCTAAAGAACTCCTTGTCCCCCCTCCGGATCCCACTGGCCAAGGACTGCTCCTTTTTTGCCTTAGCTGCTCTCACCACCCTGGTGACTTTCTTGGCTGTCAGCTCATATTCCTCCTGATCCCTTTCACTCCTTGAGCATTTGAAGTGCCTATAGGCTGCCTTCTTTTCCCTCACCATCTCCTGTACCTCCCGGGTCCACCAGCAGGGTTTTCTAGCCTTACTGAATGTATGTCTTTCCTTTGCGCAGGATCTGGCAACCTCCTGTATTCATCTCCTGATGATCCCCCACCTGCTGTCAGCATTCATATCCGGCCTTATCCTGTCCAGATGATCTTTAAGGATCCTTCCTATCTCCCTGAAGTCTGCACCCCCTAAAGTCAGTTACTACCATCCTTGTTCGACTTTCCTCCCCCCCAGGTCCAGGAAGTACCAGACTGTGGCGTGATCACTCCCTGCCAATGGGTCCCTCACTTCTAGGCCCCTAATCTGATCACTGTCCGCCAGGACCACGTCCAGTGTCTGGGCCTTCCTTGTTGGCTCACCCACCTGTTGTGTCAGAAACGCATCCTGGAAGACATCCAGCAGCCTCTGCTCTCTGGCTACTGGTGATGTCATAGTCCCCCAGTCTGTTCCTGGCATGTTAAGGTCCCCCATTACCCCTACCCTTCCCTTTCCCAATCTACAGTCTCCCTCAAGATTTGCCACCAAACTTTCTTCCAGGACCTCCGCCAGTGCTGGTGGTCTGTATACCACTCTGACCTTTACTCTCTTACCCCCCTGCATCAGCAAGGTGACCCAAATAGCCTCCATGTTCCCCTCTGCCTCCTCTACCCCTCCAATACCCATGCCATTTCTGAGTAACAGTGCTACACCCCCCCTTCCCTCCCCCAGCTATGGAATGATGCCCTGCCATACGTAATGCCAGCACGCTATGATATTTGTCATGTAAGTCTGGTGCCATACAGGATGGTAGTTATTCCAGTATCTACTAGTACCATGTAATGGATGTGGCAGCACAGCACCTGCAGGGTTGTCCCAGCCCTACCGTGCAGCTAGGTGGGCTGGGGCATCATGGTGAGGTGATTCCTAGTCCTGAGGTGGACTCACCTCCCACTGTGATGCCCCAGTCTACCTAGCTGCATGGTAGGGCTGGGGGCAACCCTACAGGCACTGTGCTGCCCCATCCACTGCACCGGTAGCCACACAGATAGATGGTAGTCGTAGTAGTAGATATTGGAATAACTATTGTCTGATATGGTACCAGGTTTACATGACAAATGTCATAGTGTGCTGGCATTCATATGCCACAAGCTCACAGCTCCATTCCAGTGGTGTTCATGGGCACTTGTTTATCTGTGGTGTTGACCCTGGCCCATGTCTGCCTGTCCTGCTGTGCAGAGGTGGCAGGTGTCTTTGTTAGGGGTATGCACTACAGTTACAGCAAGGTCTCCACTGCCGTAACCTGTGCCCCCTGTGCCCTGCACTCCATGCCTTTGTATATGGCATGGAGTGCAGGCATGGCCCCTACACTTCCCCCAGACCACCCATGCACATAGCCACACAGCTGGTGAGGGAATCCACTGCGCAAGTGGCTCACTCAACTTCTTTGAATGCTGTTGGGAGTCGGCTGGACTCCTGCTTCTTGGCATTCTGATGTACAGTTGCCTCTGCGCAGGCAACCCGCACATTTGCACATAGGGACCAATAAGAGTGAGCTAATAAAATAAATATCAACCACTTTCTGATTTTAGAATATTCAGGGAAAAGCAAATAGCCTTTAAATTTGCTAGCATGGGCTCCTAGTTATTTAGCATTCCTTAAAGAAAAATAGCAGTTGTACCATGCGCAGTTGCTATTTTGCAGCCCAAACTAATTTCTGTCACTGTTCAACATTGTGCTTCATTGTGCTATGTAAAACTGCATTGGAAAACTTTCCCTGCTCTGTCTCCCTAGATATTGTGACTGTGCAGGGAAAGGGGTGGGGGCATGCATGCAAATGATGCACTGCTCAGCTGCACACCAGCACATGCACAAGCCTGGGTGCATACCCCACAGTCAGTGGTACTGTGTGCAGCAGTTTTACGGTGGGGGGGAGCATGCAGGCATGCAAAAGGGCAAGGAAAATCTGTCAGGGAATGGAGATTGGTGAGGAGTCTTAATTATAACCGTCAGTGTGGGGGAGGGCTAGGGAAGTGGGGCACCACTGCATGCCAGGGGAAGCAATATGGAGAGGGCGAGGGCCAACGGACAAATAGGAATGCAAAACGGATAACAGGAAAAGTATAAGAGAAGTCTGAGAAACAGGCCTGAAGATATGGGGTGAGCTGGCAGGTTAGGGAAGTTGTGATGGCAGCACAGTCTTCCCGCAGCCCTGTGCATGGCACGGAGCCATGTGACTGGTGTTATGCCATGCACAGTGCTTTGTTGTACTAACTTGGGAGATAGAAACCCATTTGTAACCACCATTATTGTGACAGTCCTTCACTCTCCTGCCACCACCCAATGATATCAGCAGGGCAGGCTACTTCATCCTAGAGAATCCCCTGCCTCCAGTCTATCCTTCCACTCCTCATTATCCTCCTCCTTCACCCTGAAAGTTCTATTCTGTGAACACACTTCTCATGTCTGCACCTGTACCTATCACCCCCCCCAAACACTCACACACTCTCTCTCACCTTTCTGCCCTCTTCTCTCCTTTTCTGTATTGATCCCTCCTGTTTACCTATCCCTTCACTGCTTCCATACTTCTCTTTACAAACAGAAACATAGAATTTGTCAATAGAAAAGGACCACTTGGCCCATCCAGTCTGCTCACATGGTCTTTCTGTAGCATCCCTGTTATGTCTCTACTTCCCCAGCTGTTTCTTAGTAAGGACTGTCTGTCCAACTTAAGCCATATTGCTGTTTTTCCACTCACTCACTCACTGCTCACCTGGACTTACTGTTCATGTATTAGAGTACACATTTTGGGGTACTCTTGTTTATTATTGCACATCTGCTCATGTCTGCATGTTGCTGATTATATTCCACTTGCTGACATGCTTGTGCACTTCCATTTTACCTGATTTACTATGGTTTGTATACTTACCCCCCCCCCCAAGGGCTTATCTGAACATGAGCTGTTCCATAGCTCGCATGCCTTCATGATCAAAATCTGTTTTTCCTGTCCCGTGTTTCTGCTTCTGGGTCACCCCAGTGTTCCCCCTATCTGTTACCCCCAGCCCCAACACCTACCTTCACTGGGATTTAGCCCATCCCCCACACACACACTTGCCCTGGGCTAATTGATGGGGTGGTACCTTGGTCAGTAGTGCTGAGGGCTGCAGGTATCATCCCACCTGCCCAGCATGCAATGACACACATGCTCACACATGTGTGCAGTTGCACATGGCATCTGATGGCACCCTTCTGAGTGTCCACAGCTACACTGCCTCTTGGCCTCCACCAGGTGGCAGGCACGTTGCAGAGCACATTGTCTCCCCTCCCTGAAAGAGGAGAGCTGCCCTTGTGATGCTAAATCCTCCTTCCATCCCCCAAGGCCTGAGCTCATTCCCAAGCACAGGTTATTGGTGTAGAGAGCTGAAGCACTAGCGTTGTACCAGTAGGCTAGCCCCCATTACCAAAACTTTTAAACAAAGAAAAAACATGAGTTACAAGGATCCTGTTTTCATGCAAATGGCCTTAATACCTGAGAATGAGAGAAAGGGAAAAACAGAAAATACATTGACTATAAACTGAATTGTGTTTAATTTCCAGAGTTATTTTTTTTAACGATATGTTTATTATTTTCCTAAAATGCGTACAGCTTATACATTCAATACATGGATCACAAGGTACAGACATATTGCACTGAGGGCACCATTCCTGTTAATACTTTGAAAGTTACCCAGTCTGTGTTATTAAGCTACAACTTTGAGTGGTATTTGCAAAAATGAACAATAGATATCACAGTCTATCCAACAAATTATAGCTATGTTAGTGAACCCATGAACTGCATGGTTAATTATTACATAAATCCAAACATAGTAGTTGATCTTATAAAATGGGGAGAGAAAGTCCTGGGTTCTCACTGGTTGCTTTACCTGTGCATCAAATCCGTTCGATGCACAGGTAAAAACAAGTTCTAAAAAGCAGAACTGCAGTACCCAAAAAGATCACTCTGTCATCAGAACACAGTTTTGAAATGCCACCATTTTTCTGTCTGTTAACGATGGCAAAGCGCCCATGTATAAAAGTCGTACAGTAAACATAGTTGGCACATTTTTAAAAAAGGAAATTTTTGCCCCACTACTATCTGACAGTGAAATGTTGATAAAAATATGTATTTAGAAATGGTTATCTGTAGTTTATGCTTCCAATCACGCTGCTGCTCCCACATCATGTCTCTTTCCTCCATCCCAGATGTGAATAGGCTCCCGTTTCATATCTCTTTCATCTCCATATGTGTTTAAACAACTAAATAGTCAAAGATAACCCCTCCTATCATTTTCTGATTCCCAAGACATGTTGTAGTCTGTGTCCCCCCAGGCACAGTTTCTCAAGAATTTCACATGCGCGCCCCCCCACCGACATGCGCTCTCTGTAATTCCTTGGTTACTCTAACTACTCCTTTGACCGCTGGCTATGATTAAAGACAAAACAACTCACTCACATAAACTGAAAAGAAAGATCTTACATCTTGCCCATAGGTAAATGATTGACTGGTGGCTGTGGCTTCTCCATATTAAGTACTGTAGTATGGCAGGGGGGGCTACAAATGAACTACAACTATGGATCTCAAAGAAGGACAAAAGCCTTAAGGAAAACAGAACTGACATAATTATGTAACAGGTGGTTGGGCTGTTTTACTTAAAGTTAAACTATTTATCTCTGATTTTACATACGTAAACATATTTATCTACTATCAGAAAAATATTTTAAGAAAGAAATCCCAATTTATATTCACAATAAGACACGACAGGGTGTGCACTGAACAGATCTGACTGCACTTTCAGGGGCTGAAGGCACTCTGCCTGTGGCCTTGTGCCTTATTACACCCCTGGGCATGTGGTCAGATCTGTTCAATGCACACCCTATCATGTCTTATTGCTTATGTAGTCTTTGTCTCCCAGGCAGGAGAAAAGAAAACTGTCCATGCTGTACCTCTTACTGCACATTGGTAGTGCAGTATACCCAAGACAGATAGAACAATGTGCTTCCAGTTATTTTACTTTTTCAAAACAAAGTTGTAATAATTTTTTTTTCAAACATGATACTGTATCAACATTTCCCCCTCATTCATGGAGCTCTGCAGTTAAAAAACAGCAAAACAACTTGCTACTGACTAGTTGGTTAACTCAAAGCTTGCCTATATTAAACTACAGGGGATAACAGTGTAGTTTACAAACAACTTGGTAAGAAAGTCAGAGCATATGTAGGGTTTGGCACTTCCCAGGAGAGGGTCTAAACTTGTTGGTGTTAATAAAAAAACAGAGTTCATAGTCCAGTCTTACCTGAAGATGTGCCATTACTCATCTCTACACTAGACCTCATACTGTGTAATTTCCAGAGTTATTGTAACAATGCCAGTGGCTCTCTATGTTGTTATCTACTGCATCACCCTGTCCAAATGCAGATCTGTTGTATCTGGTTGGAATGACAGTGCGTGCTTGCTGCCTGCCCACCCCCCCCATAAAAATGGTTGCCAGTGCCCCCAAATTATAGTATTTCCTAGGAGCTTGTTGCAACATTGGTTTGACATCACCACATCGTATGCCTTGAGGCATTTTCCTTGGCAGCGACAAGACAGTTTTTTGCTGGAGGAGGTGGGACATACAGTAGTAGGTGGCAGAAAGGCAACAATAATGGAAACTTTCAGCAGTATGTTGTAAAGTCCATGTAGTAACCACTCAATGTGGGCACTAAAATGGCCGTGGCTGCAGAGCAACTGGCAGCTCCGGTCTGTCAGTCTTTCTGACCCCACCTTATTGTCAGGAACAGACAACAGCATGCTCAAAGGAAGGGAGGTTCAAGTACAGAAACCTACAACATCAACCATAAGTACCAGTGGCACATGCTGCCTTCCTGATGAGATAATCAAGGGGAGTGGCTCAGCTATTCAGCGGACAGAGAATACAAGTTGGAATAGGTTGGCATCACCTGCGTGCGTTTATATGCGAGTGTGTGTGTGGGAATATAAAAACTGTAAAAGTGCTACTTGGATGCACAGCAGGCAAATTCCTTTATTTATATTTGTTTCCAGACGTGTGCCTCATATAACTTTTACTGCCACCACACACTATTTATAAAATGCTGTTGAAACATGTGGCTGTTAAATTTAAAGTGCACTTACCAATGTGTAAAACAAAGTAACCTGCTTTTCCTATTTATGCACCACCTTCACATGACACAAAACAGTTCAAAATGTGATTCTGGATATTTAATTAATTAATTTAATGTATTTATTTAATCATTTATTTCACTTGAAATGTGCATCAAACAGATGATGGGGTACCATATGAAATGTAATGTATCCCGTTTATTGTCGGTAAGGATGATGACACAAAATGGATGAAAAGTGTATGCTCCATTGTGTTGTAACCTTCTAGCACCTTACACAAAAGTTAACACTTATCTTGGGTGATGGGGGCAGTTCCACCTGCAAAAGAGGCACAATGTAAAGTACAGATGATGGTAGGTGTAACCAGGGTTTGTACCTACTAATATGCTGGCTCACAATTGCATTGCAGTATAGTTCTGCAATAAGTGCGTGCTGCAATCCATACTGTAAGTTTGTCTGTATGGCACAATCATGGATGTCCTGTCTAGAAGAGTCCTTCCTTCCCGAAATAGCAAACCCAGCCCCTTAGGGCCAATAGGACCTCCCTCCCATGGACATCATCTTTGTGGTCACATGGATCCCCTCACCCACTGGCCATGGTGTATTTGTCCCAGGCATCCAGTTCAGTCAGTCCCCCAGCTTCTGTGAGTTCCCTCACATGTTTTGACATCTGTCCCCCTCCTCCTTCCCCAGTCACTTCCAGTCCTGTGTACTGATTTCCCCACTTTTACAGGCAGTAATCCAAGGGGGGAGGGCAGAATCCTGTGATGAGGTTTGTGAGGGCTGCCATGCCTTTCTGAATTGCCCTGTGCCATTCACATGGCAACTTTTGCCACCTTTCCCACACTGCACCACCAGTAAGACTAAGTGGTCACAGCAGCCACTTAGAACCACCAGTTGTGAGCCAGCCTAGTAGCGTGGAGGGCTAAGGCACTGTCAGTGCCTTTCCTCCTGCCATGCATGGTGACCCATATTCAGTTATGAGCATGGGTTGCTTGGGATCAGCCAAGGAGGGAAAGAACCAAGCACCGGATGGCTGCTCTCCTTTCTCCAGAGGGGAGGACCTGCACACTCTGTCGAATGACTGCCACCTGGTTGAGGCCACAAGATAGTGCGGGTTGAGGATGGCAGTGGAAGGGGGGGCTGCAGGACTCCGAGGTGTGCGTGTGCCTCCACACATGCATGCTTGTGTGCATGCCCCAGTGTGGGGAACAGAAACAAAAAGGGAAAAACAGGGCTGGTGTGGGCTAAATGAATCCCTGCCTGTCTGTCTGCACCCTGCGCCATCGGCTGACCACCCTTCCCCATCTGGATGTGTGTCACCTGGCGGGGAGAGGATGACCCTCCCCTTCCTGGCCCCACCATGAGGGAAATCTATGCAGGATCTCGGGCATGGTGATTCAGTACAGCAGAAGCTGAGGGAGAGGGGAGACAGAGCGGAGAGCCTGCCCACACTGCCCTGGGAGAGAAAATATAAATGAAAGGGAAAAAAAGAACCACTAAATGTGTCTAGGGATTGGGCCCCATATCTCCCTTTGTAGGGGATCCCTTGGTACCCATTAGGTCACATCTTTCACTTGCACTTTGGTAAGAAGGAAAAACTCCACTCAGGAAGTAGCATTTCCATGCTTTTGGAAATTGAAAACATCGTCATCTCACGCTTTTTTAATGCTACTCACTAGAGCTGTGCAGAATATAAAATTCCACCCACGGAATGCCCATGGAATTATCATTCCGATTCTGTGGAATTTCACAGAATGTGCCTGAACATTCTGTGGAATTTAACTAAAATTTAAATTTCAGTTATTTTACTCTAATTTTAAGAGTACACATCCAACTGACACCAAAACAGGCATGTAGACATTAACGGCTTACTGAGGTGTACCAAACTTCAGAGTTGTAGGTTGAAAGGGGGCAGAGTTATTGGTGGCCAGACATTTAATCAAATCAAAATGTAATTTTCAGTTATTTCAATCTAATTTTAAAAAATTCTTATCCAAATTTCTCCACAGTTTCAGGATTTAAAGAAACATACAACATGTGTATGTGCACAATGTTTTATGTCTCAAGCTTCAAATGTGACTGAGTTATGGGTAGCCACACATTTTGCCAACATTTAGCTTTCTGTTATTTTAGTTTAATTTTGATAGTATTCATTGAAATGTTATAACATTTTACAAGTATACAGGTTATCACATGTTGCCAAAATTTCAATTTCAATTATTTCCCTCTAATTTTAAAACAACATATCCAAGTTTAACCAGATTTGAAGCATTTGACCTACTATACCACACGGTCATTTCTGACAAAGTTCACATTTACAGCTTTAAATGGGACTGAATTAAAAGTAGTCAGACTTTCACAACATTTTAAAATTAAGTTTTGCAAGAATGTAAACTGCACATTTATAAATTCCTGAAACTTTAAAACTAGAGAATGCAATGCCATTAAATTTGGCAGGTTCTTAGACCTTACAGTGAGACTGTGTGTCAGTTTTATTTATTTTGTTTGCATTATTTGTTTATGCTCCCACCTCGCACGCACCAGCTGATCTCTCCTTTGGATCTCTCAAAGACTGTACTCGACCCGGGCTACTTTCATCTACCCACTGCCCCACATCACAGCCCACCCCCAGGGTAACCCGATGTATCCCTTGCATCGGGCGGGTCCCCTTCCTGTGGAGGGAATTAGCCTTATCGGCCTGCTTCATTGGTCCTGGGTGCTGTTGGGGTGACCATTAGTGGTCCATGAGCTCCAGTGGCGAGTGTTCAGACAGCCATCATCTGACCGGCCAGTGCACCATTTTTCCTCTGACTGGCCAATGCGCCATTTTTCCTCCTGCGGGAGCGTGACATGCCTGATATCAAGGCATATGCTGACATCTGTCATGCCCCCTAGGCAGCGGGGCCTGACACATTGCTGTTCTCCCAGCCTTCACCAGGAATCAGCAAGTGTTGGGCCTCAATCCCTCCCTCCCCCAAGAGAAGGTGAGCAGTCATCAAACGTTCAAGCCTTCTCCCCCTGGCCGGCTCTCCAACGCCTGAGTCCATTCCTGAACCCGGGTCACCAGCGTTGTAGCGGTGAATCATTCCGCTGCGCTGGTGGGCTGGCATGTCAATTTTATTAATTCCTTGCTGCCAGAAATTGCAAAATAACATCTGTACTTAAAGTCAAATTCCATGAGTCTTTGTGAAAACTGTGGAATTTCATGAAAATTTCATAAAATTGTCATTTGCTAATCTCACTGAACTTTATCTGGGGGAATCAAATTAAAGGATAGTGGTATTAGAGGCTGGTAGTGCATGGGGTCACAAGGTTCAGGAGTCAGATACATAGTCTCACCAAGAAATGGACAGCTGAGCTGGGTAGCACACCAGTGGTAGACCCCCCAGTTGGAGCAAGGAAGCAGAGACCATCAACAATGACATCCTGAATGTAGGATATATATAAGGATCAGGCCCAGTAAACTAGTGATGCAGGGAGCCTGATGCACGTGCAAGTCTGGGACTTAGTGATACTCAAGAAGATGTAGTGGGAGAAGACACTGTCTAGGGCACTAGGAAGGAAGAATTCTGGCTACTCCAATAGGATAGGTCGATAGGAAAAGGAGTAGGTGACTCATGGTTTAAGGAAGGGTTCTCAAATGGTGAGGCCAGCCTCCCTTGGGAGGCCCCAACCTGTCCCTGGGGAGGCTCAAACAAGTCTGAAAAAGTACTGTATTTAAATTTTGAGTTTTATGTATTTTGTGTGAAGAGATGAAGCAAACTGAAAGAGGATAATAGGTGAATTTTATGTATTTATCTACTAATAGGTGACAAGGAAAGGTGAATGAGCCATGGCTCATTTCCGGTGTACCCGGGGAAGGATAGGTAGTGAATAGATTTCAAAAGGTAACTGCAAGACAATCAGGAAATACACAATGAACAATAGTGTAAACAAATATGAACAATGAACTAATAATGAGTGCTGGTAATTGATCAATTTGTAGACTGATGGCAGAACAGCCCAAAGACAAGGGTTGAGTATATGAATGAATGAATGAATGAATACTTTATTTCTAAAAAGCGCCTTTCCAAAACCAAGGCGCTTTTACAAATCAATGCATAAAACTTAAATCCTAAAAACAAGTATAGAAGTATAAGAGCAATAGTAGGAAGGAGCAAAGTAGTCCCACAGAAGTTTCTTAGGAGCAGGGAAGGAGGGGAGAGGCAAAGTATGTAGGAAGGTTATTTCATATAGAGAGGAAACAGAGAAAGCAGTCTGACCCCATGAAGGTGCTGCAACAAGGGGTAACAATGGTTCAAGAATGAAAACAACAGAGCAAGTAGGCTGGCCGGGGTTTACAATAAGCTGAATAATAATATTTGTTTGTTTTATTTATTTGTTATTCAGATAACACCTTTGAGCACAGGAGCTCTTTTTCAAAGGTTCCACATCAATATACGACAAAGAACTGAATGAAAGAACTAAATGTGAGCCAAGTACTCAAAGGGGTTTCAATTTATTCATGGTATACTGCACAAAGTACAGTTTGTTATTTTGCTTTGGGGAGGCCCAAGATTATTTCAGTTTTTGGGGAGGCCCAAAATCTTTTCCATGGATTTGGGGAGGCTCACTGTGACAAAGTCTAAGAACTACTGGTTTAAGGGAGTTTGTCACTGTAAAGAACAAAGAGGATATCAGTGGGATCAGTAGTCCTACTGAATCAATCTGGCTACGCTAAGAGAGAAGGTGTGTGTGTGTGTGCGCAGGGGGGGCAGGGATCGAGCAAAGTAGTCACCCAGAGAGGAACAGGAGGACTGCAAAAGCTCAGCCCAGCTTGTCAAATGAAGCAGTGATACAGGCATTGTGAATGTTAAATTCCACAAAAGGAATTCTGGATGCTTCGACTATATGCTACCATAAATGTTTGAGAAAATGTTACTAATAATTTGTTTTTGTTTCTTTTTTCCACTGTAAATTTGAAACTGCTAAACCACCTTATCTAATTGTGTTGTACACCAGGATACACTGACATTGGAATTGGATATGCACGTCAAATGCTAAGTCTGTGCCTGCAAGAGCAGAGAAATTACAAACATCCACATTTTTGAGATTTTTCAAACATTTTTGAAAATATCTACATTGTTAAAAACTTTGAACCCCTGTAACTTAAAAATCTTTATGCCAATTCTCTCCATATTTAGAAGATTCTATAACCATTACAAAATGGTTATCTACGCTAATTTATACATGTCTAGCTCCAAATATGCAGATTAAAGTTTTCAGGAAATTTCGCCCCCCAAATAAAATGACAGACTTTGAACACATATGATTTTGAGGTGATGCATCATACTGTCATGAGATTTGGCACATTTTTAGAACACCCTATATCATCAAATAATCATGCCAAATATACAATCTGTGTCCCAATAGATGGCTGAGGTATATGCAGATAAAAGGTTTCATGAAATTTCCCACAAATAATAAAATTACAGATTTCAAGCACCTTTAATTTTGAGACAATCCATCCTAATTTCATGATATTTGGCACATCATTAGCACTCCTCCCAGAAAGTAAGCATACCAAATTTCAGAGCTCTAGTTTAAAATGTATTTATTTTTTGTATTTGTTTACCGAGTAAGTACACTGGCCCCAGGGACCATTTTCAGGCATGACCAGGGCCATTTAGATGGCACATACAATACACTATAAAGTCTGAGAGGAGTGGTACAAGTTTAGAACAGGAAGACAGTACCTCCCAGATTACATTGACAGTATTAAGACAAATAACTATACAGAGATCACATAAAATAGCAGCAGTTTACAGTTGGCATTAGTCAAGTACCCCATTCAGACACTAGACGGCTGAGTTGTGGCCAAATTAATAAAATGTCAAAGTTCTGTGAAATTCCGACAACATTTCATGGAATTTAGTAAAATTTCATTGAAATTCCATGAATGTGGAGTTTTCTCATTCTGCACAGCTCTACTACTCACCAGTTCACACATTTAATGTGATTTTCCCAATTTCCCACATCCTCACTGCCTCTGATATGCCTATACCCCTATCCAACCAGGAGGACAAGGAAACAGTGGACTTCACAATCATTTGACTTTGCGACCAGTGTCAATGCTGCTTGTGAACAAGTCAAAGGGTGCACAATCACAAAGCAGTCCTCGGGATCTCCCTGTGGGCTGAGCACATCAGCTCCATGGGACTCAGAGTGAGACCCTTAGTGCAACACATGCCCACGCTGATAAACATTTAGGACACGTGGCATGAACATACTGGAGAAGCACTTTGCAGGAAAGTAGTATATGACTCCGTGGCTCAGCAGGTTGCACACTCGCATTTTAGGCCAGAAGATTGAAAGGTTGTGGGTTCTAGCCCCACACCAGACACTTGGGGTAAAACCCAGTACTGACACTGTAGTGTATCATGAGTGGGGTGCTGCTCTCCTGAGGTGCTGTCTTTCAGATGAGACATTAAACTGAGGTCCCGTCTGTCTGTTCAGGTGGACGTTAAAGATCCCATGGCACGTCTCAAAAAAGAGTAGGGGAATTCTATTAAGGAACAAAGAAAGAAGTAATACATAACATAATACATTTCCTCTTTTTTTCTCCAAAAAGGGTTTATGGCATTCCTAAATTCATTATGACAGAGAAAAAATGTTTTAAACTTTCATACAGGTCTAAAAATATTGCATAAGACCAGGCCTTGAATACAAATTCTATTTTTCATATATTTCTTTCCTTAAGTAACTGGCACATCTGATGCTGTTATCCAAGGAAGATTTATCCATTTCATTCTTAATTCTTGTCTGTGTAAATGTTTCATTCCTTCAAGATATACTTTCCTTATATCCCCCAGTATTTTCCTCAACAATTCTTGGTGAGAGGTCTGTTTCTGCTGCAGTGTAAACATGCATCTGGCATTCCATATATGCCATTTGGCAATGGCCAGCATTACTTGAAGGGTGCTTTTATTTAATTAATTCCATTTTTGGGGGAAGTATCCATACATCATGTTTTCCTGAGTAATTTGAGTAAATAGTGGTACTGACCATTCCCAAGCTGCTGGTTCCCAAAACCCCTGTATGTAAGAGCACGTAAAAAGCAGATGTGTGGTTTCAGTCTCAGTAATGCACTGTGGCCTGCTACAGTATCCCTCTTCTACTTTTTTATGCGTTTGATTTGATTTTACATTCAGTCTCCCATGGCAACTAAGCCAATGTACATCCCACATTTAAGTTAGTATTCTAGGATTAAGCAAGAGTTCTTTTAAAGGAGTTCTATATCTTTGTGGGTGATGTGGGAAGATTTCATGTGTTTTCCAAAATATAATTATACATGTTTTTCCTATGTAATGTGAGGATCAGTTGACTTGATATCTGCCATTGTCTTAATCTCTGAAAAGTTTCCTTCACGTATAACGGTAATATCGAGATATGCTTTACTATTTTTAAAGTTTCTGCCTCCCATTGTTAAAACCACATTTTACAGCTACTATGTACCCATGTCTCCCACCCTATTTCTAAATTTATTAGATGTGGCCTTAAATTGGATACGAAAAAATGCTATTAAAGAAAATAATCGAATGCACCATATTTAGGCCTCCTTTATTCAAAGATAGGTATGTAATTTGTCTTTTAACAGAGTTGAGGCGACTCCTCCATAAAGCTTGGAAAACAATATTAAGTAGAGTGGTTCCTAATTTTTTTGGAGGGGGGGAAACACAGCTAATATATAAGAATAAAGGGATCGGGAAGGTTTTAATTAGATATACCCTTTTTTTCTCCCTATTTTCCACAAGGTTCCGCTGTGTCACTTTTTGCCTACCCTCCTCCATTTTCTGCTCCCAGTTTGAGCTATTTAAGTTCTCATTTTCGAATGTTATCCCTAAAATATTTATTGGTTCTGTTTGTACTGGGATTCCTGCAATCTGTGTGGGCAAAGGTTGTGTGGCGTTCAAGCATCTACGCACACATTTCCCACACATTTCCCAAAATCTCTACATATATTTACAGCTTGTCTTATTGACTCATCATTTTGTGCCATGAGGCTAATATCATCTGCATAAGCAACTGCAATATGTTGAAAAATACCTTCATTATTTTGTTAGGGCCTTAACAATGGTGATAAATTCAACATTCACAGCAAAGGATCCATGAAAAATACATATAGTATAGGACTTAGTGGACACCCTTGTCTTACACCTCTTTTGATACTAATAATAGTTCCTTTCCATCCATTTACCATCGGTGTCACCATAGCTATAGCATGCAGGCATTTAATCCAGTTTATTACATTGTTTGGTATTTGATAGTGCTGTAATGTATACCATAAATAATCATGGTTTATGCTATCAAATGCCTTCCTGTAATCTAATGAGAATAAAATCCATTTAATGTACGCTTGTTACCTCTCATTACTATTTCTCTCAATAATGTAAGATGATCAGAATTTTGTGGCCCAGCACTGAGCATGATTGTGCTTTTGAGATTAGATGTTGGGCTACTTTTGAAAGTCTATATGGTATGATTTTAGACAGAATTCTTAGGTCCATGTTCAAAAGGCTAATGGGTCTCCAATTTTGCATATATTGTTTATCACTTTTTGTGCATGTATATTAAAATCCCCATATTCATATAGAAGGGTACTACTTCAGTTTCTAGAATTTGGCTAAATACTTTTGTCAATTCTGGTGCAATTTCTGGATCAATTAATTTGTATATCTCATTTGGGAGACCATCTAATCTGGGTGCTGTGCCTTTCTTTAGTGAAGTAATTGCTGCTTGCCTTTCTTCCATCTGAATTTCTTGCCTAAGACTACGTAATTCTGTTTCAGGTATAACGGGTATATCTATATTTTGAAAACATTCTTCAAAATCCATTTTTGTGGTAGTTAATGGGTCATACTGTGCTCTAGTGTATTCAGAAACTACCTTCATTAAGCCTTTGTTAGTCTTCTGCTGAATATTTTGTTCATCTAGTAAAGTATCCTTCACCTTCTTATTTATTCTGTCTGAAAATCTTTCATAAGGACAGATCGTATCCTTTTTCCCTTGGGTACCAAACAGTTGTTGATGCAAGCTTTTTGCTTTTTGAGTGTGATATTCTGTTAACTCCTTTTTTAACCTACTAATTTGTTTGGAATAATCCTGTCCTGTTTCATATGTGTATGATAATAATTGTTATAAATTATGTCTTTTATTGACATACTGTAAATATCTTTCAGTATGACTATTTTTACTTAAAGATTTTATTAATTTTATTAGATCTTGTTTTGTATCTTCCCACCATCTAATAGAATCTCCATATAAAATGACAACAGTTTTCCTGGCTGCAATAAACTGGCTCATAGCCAGGACCATCTCTTCATTATTTAAATGGGATGAACTCATTTTCCAAGTACCTGGACCCTTTTTATTGGATCTATTTTGTCCAATAGAAATGGTCAAAAAATTACTGTAGAATGGGTTATATTTGATGTAAAATAACTATAGCTATATACGTTTAAATGACAGTTGCACTAAAATAAAATTACACTAATTGGCCAAACTTATATATTTTAAATGGGCATAAATTAGGAGCTAATTGCAGAGCATGAAATTAAATTTGCACGATTATAGCCAATTAACACCATGCACTAAATATAACTTGCGTGAGAATAAACAGTTCTACAGTATGAGCCATAAATTCAGTAGGCAAGACAGTTGCTTTTTGAGTGATAAGGTGTTTAGATACTGTATAAAGAGAGAATCAATTCTTGTTGTTAGCTTACCTTTGTAAAATGTTGGGGTATGTAGTCTCTGGGACAATACCTCTTCGAGACTTGTTTGTGCTTGTTATTACCATGTACACCTAGTCTGCCATAGTTTCCCAACCAAATGCTGTCCCAAACAAAAGGGGATATTCTTGGATTGGCTAGCTGTTTAAGTACACCCTCTAACTGGGTGTCCTGACAAAGGGGAAAGGTGACTGTCATCTGATATTCTGTATGTAAAATCGCTTTGTAAACAGTTTTCCTGTCAGAGGTTTGGAACTGCAAAGCAGTCAGTCCCCATTCCATGATATTTTTAATACAATCTAGCCCATATTGGGGTACAGCTACTAGTTTACTAAGAAGTCTGGGTTTCCCTTGACCCCATGGAGTGAGGCATGGTTCTAACCATATGTTCAGCAATGGCTTCAACAGTTTTTCACCCAGTTTTAAAGAAATACCAGTATTATTTTAATAAAAGAAAATACTAAAGAAAAATGCTACAGGGTGTATCATATTGACACTGCCTTCTGAAATTGTCCAATATACGTGAATTCCCTTTTAATGGGAGTTAGTCTAGAACCCCAAAAAGCTTGAAAGAAAATACTGTACAACCTGATCAGTATTCTTGAGGAGTAGGAAAAACGTAAGTAATATATAAAAATATAGGAACTAGAAGTGTCTTGATCAAAACAACTCTTTTTTTTTTTTAGAAAGCTGTTGCCCCTTCCAACTAGCTACTAATCTATTAGCATGAGCCATGCTCCTTTCCCAGTTAGCCAATGCTATGCCCCCGAGGCCAAACACCACACCCAATATATTTATCAGGTACTGTGAAACCTTGATACCTGAGATGTTGCCTGTCACAGGGAGGGGACAGTAAGTAAAGTCACTCTGTTACTTTTTCCCAAATTAATCTTAGACCCTGATATATCTGCAAATGCCTGTAGGATATTAACCAGGGTAGTTTCACAAGTATCTGGGGCTAATGTTAAAACTAGGTTGTCTGCATATGCTAAAATCTTTATTGGGCAAATATCCGGGATGAAAGGGAGCCCCCGTATTTCACTAGTTAACATTATTTTCCACATAAGAATTTCAATCCCAAAGGCATAGAGTAGGAGACTTAGGGGACAGCCTTGACTCACTCCTCCATGAATCTTGATATGCCTGCCACTCAAGCCGTTAACATTAGGTATAATTATAGCCTTCTGGTACATGGTCTGTAACCAAATAACTGCAGGGTACCTACAGCTAACAGGGTGGAAAACAGAAACTCATGTGCCAGCCTGTCAAAGGCCTTTTCTTGGTCTAATCCTGGCACATATCCCTACAAACCTCACTGCTGTCCCCTATGAAAAAGTTCCTTTAGGACTATTAAATTATCCTGTTGTTTCCTATCAGGGATGGCACAAGTTTGTGGAGAACTAATTAAATATTTAGAAACTTTAGATAACCTAGCCAGAAGAATTTTACTTAAAATCTTGAAGTCAGTATTTAAGAGTCTTTATGGCCTCCAGTTACCAATGTCTGATTTGGGACCTTTCTTATGTAGTAACACTAGTATGGCCTCGCTCATGGAAGCAGCATACTTTGAAGATGTTAATATGTGATTGAAAAGTATTGCCAGAGCTGGAGCAACCTCTGCACTGAACATTTGATACACCCCTGCCCCTAAACCATCAGTTCCTGGGGCTGTGTCCTTTTTTAAATGACAAATAGCTACCTATATGTCCCCTACAGTAACTTCCTTTATTAACTCTTGAGAGTCCAGATCAGTTACTTGAGGTAAGTCAAGGGATTCCAAGTACCCCTGGGAATTTAGGGTTTGTGGTGTAGTGCCATACAGGGATTCTACATAATGTTCTACTAATGCCTTCTGGAGTGGTAACTGTTTGCCCTGTGGGTGTCTGGAGCTCGGAAATAACTCTATTGTCCACCCTGGATTTACATTTTTTAAAGGGGTCTAGGGACCCCTTCTGTACCGGAGTACCAAACCTAAGTTCTTGACTAAGGGACTTGGCCCAGTTATATTGCAAGTTAGCCACCTGTGATCTTATTTCACTAATATAAGGGCTGTTATCAAAATTAGAAACTTCAGATTGTGAAATTAAATGTTGCAATTGTTGCCATAACTGAAGATAGCACAGATAATCCCTTTTGGCTACATACTTGGCCCTGTTTTGAAAGAGGACATGCCAATACTTTTTAGTATCTTCCCACCATTCTGTTAAGTCCTCATTGAACTCTAAAACTGAAATCCTGGCAGACCACTCTTGCCTCCACATTCTTTGCACCACTGGGTCTTCTAAAAGGGACTCATTAAGCTTCCAGCCATTTTTCTTACACTGCAGTGTACCATCTCAGGTAAACTGTAGAATAATAGGGACATGATCAGAAAATTTAGACATGTGTCTTAACATTTAGTATAGTTAGTACAGCAGAAATAAACATAAAGTCAATTTGTGTCTTTAGAGGAACCCTGAAATATGTATAGCCTCCTGTGGGGTGTTGACTCTTAAAAGCTTCAATTTAACCAGCTGTAGTGACTATGTTTTGCAATATTATAGAGTCATAAAATAGTTTAGTGGTCTGTAAACCTCTGTCTGACTGCCTTAGGCCACATTTAAAATCACCCAGGCAGATAAGAAGGCATGAGGTGTGGAGAAAGGTTTGGATTTCTTTAAACAAGGACACCTGTTGTTCCTTAGTTTGGGGTGTGTAAGTGGCAATGAGACGGAACCTCTCTGATTGATAGGAAATATCTAGAAGTAATGCCCTTCCTGGGTGAATGTCCACCAATCTGAATACTTTTAACAAAGGGTTGGCAAAGAGTATACCTACCCCATCGCAAGTGTCTTCCCCTGTGGATCAAAAGGAAGGTCCAGAAGTCCAGGTCTTAGATGCTTGCTGAAGCTCAATATGTTTTTTTAAGTCGAGTATCCTGGATACAGCATATATCACTTCAACCTTCTTGTAGTGTAAACAGCACTCCAACCTGCTTTTTTTTTCACTCAAAATGATGTTAACATTAAATGTGGAAATAAAGTGGCAATGCATCAGGAGAGTAAAAATGCAAAGGACCCTCAAGGCTCCATCCTGGGCCCCACATTGTTCAGTCTCTTTTTAAACACCCTTCCCAGCTCCTGCACAGGCAAAATGCTTCTATATGCCGACGACGCTCTCCTCGTCGCATCACACCCTGACCCATTCACACTCCAGAGCTCCCTGCAACTCACCTTCAGCCAAGCTGAAAAGTGGTTCCTCGACCATCGTCTGGTTCTGAACCTGAAGAAGATGAAATCTATGATTTTTGCACACCGCCAAAGTAACTTCAGAAATGCTCCCCTTCGCATCATTCCCAGCACCCTCCACCTCCTTGAACAGGTATCAACATACAAATACCTGGGCATCACCTTCGACTTGGCTTTCTCCTTCCATGCCCATGTCAACTCTTTGTCCTCTGCCATGAATGCCCGGATTGGACTTCTCTACCGCCAGAAAGACTGCCTCCCTGAGTTTGCCCTATGGCTGGCTATCACTTCCTCCATCCTGTCTTTGGTTGACTATGGACTCCCTACCTATGTAGCTGCTGACCCCACTGCACTCACCAAAGTTCAGACCTCTATCAACAAAGCCTGCAGACTCCTGATTGGTGCCCCCAGCAGAACTCACACATGCCAGCTCTACTCCACCTCAAACATACTCACTTTTGAAGAACGCCTGCAATACCATACCTGTATACTGGCAAAAAAAGGCTCTACTTGGGCTCTGCCCCCCAGGAGTCACTACACCCCTTCAACGGGCCTCCCATTCGGTCATCACCTGCAATACTACCAAAGCCACCTTCCAGGTGCCTAGAGCTAGGACCTCGCCTGTCCAAAGGTCTTTTCACTACAGAGCACCTTCCTGGTATAACTCCCTCCCCATGCACATTACAAACATCTCCAAAATCGGCCCCTTCAAAATTGCCCTACGCAAACACCTCACTGGCACTCGGAGCTGTAAATGCCCATTATAGAGCTTTCTAAGAGCGCCGTTCTGAACTAATCTGTCTCTTATAGTATTACGTATGTACTAGTTTGCTTAGAATAGCTTGTTGTAGTCTGTACACCACGCACTGTAACCTGCGTGCTCCCCTGGGACACTAAATGGCTTAGTTTTGTATGCTCTTCTGCAACTTGTCTATTTTGCTCTCTGAAGTGCCTGCTTTGTATGCTGTTTTGTATCTCACCTGTATTGTTCTCCACTGTCTTGCTTCACGAATATGTTGTCTCCCCTCCCTGTGACGAGGTGCCTTTGTAAATGAGTCTTTGACTCAAAGGTTTGTAAATCCGATTTGTGAATTAAATAAATAAATAAATATCAGGGGGCTAAACTACAGAGTTTTAGAAGGTCTCCTCTGTCTAGTCCATTTGGCAATATGGTCTTCACACCTTCCCTCCTCTGTGTCTATTGTGGAGGCTATGGAAGAAGTATCAGTTTCTTCCCCGCCTGAATCTCCTTCTGTTGATTCAGTGGTCAGGGCTGCATATTTGTTGCCTTTTTTTCCAGGAGGAGGGTCCTGCTTCCTTCTCCCCCCCCCCACCCCATATCTCCAGTTTTGTTTGACAAGGATTTCCCTAATCTGGATTGCTTTTTTTGAGCTACTGTCTTAATAAGCCTATCCTTACCCAGGGGAGGGAGGGGGCATCTCAGAGACAGACACATTCACTGAACCCTCCAGAGTCTTGGGTGGGTTACCACTGTCTTTTACTCTAACAGAGTCAGCTACTGGGATCTCTACCAGTTGTTGGACATCCATGGGCTGCCCAGCTAAGTTTTGGGGGTCTATGGCTTCTTGAGCAAGGGAGGCTCTTTCTGTTCTTAGTGTTTCCCTAGCAGATCTAAGGCTTTGCTCAGCTACGCTTTTGGCCTGTAGTTGTTCAACAGTGTTAATCAGGCCTTCATTTGAAGGGCAATCCTCTCTATTATGCGCAGCCCAGAGACAACACCCATAGGCATGACCAGTCCATTCACAGAGATTGTATTTGAAGAAGTTCAAACAGTTTGTAGCAACATGGCCATATTCAAGGCAATGGCTGCATCGGGCGGTGTCACAAGCAGAGCTAAGATGAGTGCGAGAACCACATTTAAAACAGGAGCAGGGTTGCCCAGCAAAAAGAGGGAACCTCAATCCTTAATAAAAAAAAAAGCTGCTGGAGAGATGTGCAGGGCCTGAATTGATGGAAAACAATTTAATCCTTATTCTCCATCCACCATCTCAAATCTGTTCACTATCCAGTGTAGGCATTGGTCTTCTCAGGACCTCACACCACTGCTGTAACCAGAAAAGAATATCCTCGACGTTCACCCCTCATTTTTAAACATAACTGTAATGTTCTTAACTAGTGGCTTAGTGAGTGGGGTAGCCTGAAATGGGATCCATGCTGGAGTATTTTTCAGCCTCTGGTATTGTGCCCAAAACCTATATACACTAGAATCACTCTTAAAGCTTACATCTTAGTTAGAGTTCCCAGTATTAATCAGGGCAAAGATGTCTGAAGAAAACAAACTTAATTGAACCCTTTCAGTAAGACCCTTGCCATGTACAACCTGTCTGGAGGGGACTCTAACCCCCCATTTACACAGTAGCTGAACCTCGTTCCTATGTGGAACAGGTTCCCCCTTGTTCTGAAATGAATCAGATAACTTAAACATGGGTTCCACCCAAGTTCTACCACTAGAATCCCCAAAAACCTCCTCAGAGGGGCCTAGCTGTAAGGGATCCTCTTCTATCTGCTTGGTGCTAAAATTAGCATCAACAGATATAGAGTCATTCATAAGATTAACAGGTTCAATTATACATGAATTAGTAACAGCAGTTATTGCAACTGGTTCATCAGTAATATTACCCCAGGGTTCACTGGAGCTCATGAGAGATACTGTTTCAGTGGTCACTACTTTCACTGTTTCCAGTGTATATTTCTGAAACATACAGTCTGTGGGGTCTGGAGTCCACTGTCCATCAGCTCCCTGTATCCATCTTCCAGGGTGTGGACAGGAGATCAGTTCCCAGTTTCGATGTCCGTATTCCTTGGAGCAGGGGCTAAAGTACCAATGGCAAGTGCATCTTGTCTGGCCCCACTCCAGGCAACATATCCCTTCAGTTGTTGTGAATAAACACTGGCTTTGCTCTAGTTTTTATTGCTGCTGTATCCGGGGACTTAGTGGGGTTGCGAGTAATAACCCTGGAGTGCCACCCCACACCAAGTCTATGCTTAGTTGATCTCAAAATATCCGCTGCTGTATTAGAAAGTGGAGCGTGTGGCTCTTGACACATGGCACCTTGGCCGTTTTCACTGCCAGCTGCATTGGAAGCTCCCTCCGGCTCAGTAGGCTGTTGCAACATACAAGGTGAATCAGAGGCAGCCAAAGCCATGGTAGTCTTTGATACTGGTGTGTCATCGGATGGCTGACTCATACTGACAGTGCAAGCAGTGCTTTTGACAGGAGGAATGCTTCGTAAGTCTGCCAAGTTCTTTTTCTAGTTCAAGTGCTTTCTTTAAACACTTTTCTCTCTTTGCTTATAGTTACTGCACTCGTATGCTATCAGTATTCTATTCAGTCTCACCCTCATTAGTAGTTGGACAGTTAGTAACTAAGTTCAGTACTTTTTGTGTGTTAGCAGAAACCATCTCCTCCCATAGCTCTTCAGAAGACGAAAAAACATCTGTAGCAGTATCTTCATCCAAAAAATCAGCAACCAACACAGCTGCATGAACGACCTCTTGGGTTGTGAGACCATGGAGGAGGCCTGCTCTCCTGTCTCCTCCACATCCATCCTGTCCATTGGCTTCTCCAAAGTGTCCATCTTGGAATGGATGGCCATGGATTTCCCCTACTGACAAGTAGGGGAATGTCTCTGATGTCCTGGCCAAATTTCCCCCATTCACTAGAAATACCACCAACAGCTTAATCTGGTTCAATTTCAGCTGATTACCATGTGTATCCCACCCCTACATCACCCCTGAAAAAGATGCTTCTAGTCTCAGTGGGCCTACCTGGTCAACAAAATTCAATAAATAAAAAGGATACTAGGAGAGATGTAATATCTAAATTGTTTAGTTTTTGTGCCTCTCTCCAAACCATACACATACTTTCAAGCCTCATTTCCAGAGCAAGGATCATGGGTATGCAAATCCTTGTACAAGTCAGACTGACAAGGCTTCACCAGAACAGACTTTAAAGAGACCTGTACATCTGATTCAGTATAGGCTGAGAATGACAATGTAGACATGTGTTTCATCTTCTTTGGAACACCTAAGTATCTTTAGCCATAATCTCAACCTGAAACCATGTTAGACCCCCAGTGTAATAACCAGAGAGGGACAGAGAGCTTGTAGATGAACTTGAAAGGGGGTGGTAAATGGGGATGTAGTGGTAGTGGGTGACCTGAACCTGCCAGACATTGGTTGTGATGTTCCAGTGGCCAAGAGCACCGAAAGTCAGACCTTGCTGCATGCATTCTAGGACTGCCTCCTGGTACAGCTGGTTACTGAACCCACTAGGCAGACCACCATTCTCGATGTAGTGCTTACCATCTCAGAGGTGGTAGGAGTTGTGAGAGTAGGGGAGCCACTAGGGAACAGCAACTATAACTCCATTTAGTTCAAACTGACCTTTGGGGTTGGAAACCCCATTCGAGAGCTGGAGTCCTTGATTTTACGAGGGTGGACTTCAGCAGGCTGAGAGAGCTGGTCAGGGAAAAGTTAGTCGTGGTAGACAACATAGCTGGGGTGGAAGAGAGAAGGGGGTAATAAAGGGTGCCATTCTCAAGGCATCTGAATTATGCATGAGAATGGTAATCAAAAGGAACAAGTTCAACAAATTCAAGAGACCATTATGTTTCTCAGCAAGAGTCAGGAAAGTGGGGGAACATTCCATATGGACAAAGAAAAGCAGGGGAGGAAGAATGGGGAGAATACTCAATGAGAAATAATGAGGCAAAGAGGGCATTAGGGTGGTAAAGGCAGAAACAGATGTACGTATTGAAGAAGGGGTCATGGGCAAAGAAAATAATTGTTTCTGTTATGTTAGGGGAAAAAAGAAAGGATGGAGAATTATTAGGCTATCAGAGGGGGTAGGGTGATGGAGGAAGACAGGCAGAAGGTTGCCATCCTTAATAATTATTTTTTTCTCAGTTTTCACTAGGGAGGAAGGCAGGCCTTTGCCTGAGAGTGACATCAAAGCAGCCACTAAGGGGGTCCTGGAGATGAGGCAGCCAATATTTACAAGAGAAATGATCCAGAAAGGACTGGCAGCCCTGAAGATAGAGAATGCTCTGGGATCAGATGGGTTGCATTAGAGGATACTTGGGATGCTGACAACGGTACTGGCTGAACCCTTGGTAGGGCTATTCAACAGCTCAGTATGGATGAAAGTAGCTCGAATGACAGGAGGGTGGAGGACGTTGTTTCACTTCATGGGGGGGAGGAACAAGCAGGGAACCACAGATCTGTCAGTGTTACCTCTATTGTAGGGAAGCTGATGGAATCACTGGTCAAAGAGGACCTTGTGAGCTACCTGGAGAGAAATGATCTCTTAGTCTGATAGTAAATTGTGTAGGTAACTGGCTAAAGAGGAAGTAGCAGAGGACTGTGGACAACGGGGTCAAATCAGAAGAGAGGGAGGTCATGAATGGGGTGCCTCAAGGATCTGTCCTGATCCATCCCTCTTCAGTATGTTAATCAGTGACACTGGAGAAGGAATCTGGAGTAGGTTGTGCCACTTCACAGGTGACACTAGGCTCTGTGGGAGGGTTGATAGCAGCAAGAGGATAAGGGAAATGCAGAGGGACTTACAAAAGCTAGAGGGGTGGTCAAAGGTTTTGAAATTCAATGCCAAAAAGTGCAAGGTAATGCACCTAGGGAACAGGAAGCCCAGGACAGAGCACTGAATAGATGGGGTGAGACTTAGTACTACAGCTGGGGACTGGGACCTTGTAGTTATCAATGACAACCTCAAACAATTGAGCCAGTGCAACAAGGCCTATGGTAAGGCAAGTAAGATTCTGGGGTGTATCAGGAGGGGTATTGACAGCAGTAGGAAGGAGGTACTACTACCTTTCTTAGACCTTTAGTGAGGCCACACCTGGAGAACTGTACCCACTTCTGGAGCCCTCATCTCAGGAAAGATAGGGACAGTCTGGATATGGTGCAGTGCAGGGTATCAAAGATTATTTAGGGCCAACAGGACAGGTCTCATGAGGTGCATGTCAAGGCATTGGACATAGACTCACTGGAGACCACAAGGGAGAGGGGAGATATGATAGAGATCTTCAAGTTCCTAAAAGGAATTAACAAGGTGAACTGCAGGGAAATGTTTAGCTTGAGTACTAGGTCGAGGTCATGAGTGGAAACTGGCAGGAGGGAGGTACATTAGGGACATGAGGAAGTATTATTTTACAGATGGGATGGTGGCACTGTGGAACAGTCTACCAGTCAAAGTGGTGAGTGCTAAAATAGTTAATCGTTTCAAGCACGGCTAGGACAGAATGAAGGGTACAGTGGTCATTTGGGGTGGCAGAAACTGGGAGGAGAATGGGAGGAGGAGGGGAGACCTAGGACCCTGGCTGGACAGTAGGTCCCAGGGTTAGACAGGGAACTCATGCAGACTAGATATACCACAGGCCTTTTTCTGCCATCATTGCCTATGTTTCTGTGTAACCGTCTACTGTAGAACACTCAGAATGAGCTTACTAGTGAGTAGGGTTGCCACCTTTGGATGAAGTAAAAACTGGATGCTAAACCACACAACAAACTCTGCTACTGGCTCTACCCCCTTTTTATGATTGGCGAGTATTTTGCTTCTCCTCCAAAGCCATTTGTAATGTTGAAATAGATGTTACTAGTGACAGGAAATCATTTTTATACTGTTATTTATTTGATTTATTTATTCAGGTATTTATTTTTATTCTTTGGCAACCAGGTTAACTCCCATAGGCCAATAGCCCATTTTACAGGAGTGACCCAGGAGCACAGGAAGGTTAAGTGTTTGCTCAGGGTCACACAGTATATAAGTGGAGGTTGTGGGAATCAAACTTGGGTCTGCTGAATGTCCCAAGCTCATCCACAGTTTATTGCTCAGCCCTCCATTCAGCACTCCCATTTTCCTTTCCATGTCAGTCAGGTATTCTGATGCTTTGACCAATTTTTGATAACTTAATTATCAATGCTTGTGGTACCCTTAATACTGCACTGTGTCCCCCTTTACCTCAGCAGCTACTGCTGTTTCTTTTCATATTTTTAAGACATTCCACAATTTCAGATACACCATTCCATGCTGTTTATCTGAATGACCTGGAAAAGTGTAGCTAATACCATGGAATGTTCAGGTAATACAAAAAATTTGAGCAAATGTGGTGATAAAGGCAATAAAAGTTAGATTATTAATTTAATAAAAATGGGTCAAAAACATACCAGACTATAGGACGAACAAAAAGAAATGCATGACAGCACATAAAGGTGTAAAATCTGTTTCCTGTCATAGCAGTAAAAGACCATACTTAAAATGCAGAGTTGAAAAGATTAGGTTAATTTACTGCTAATGATCTTAATGGCCATACTTTACATCTCTCAGACAGTCTGGTTTTACAAACAGAGGCAGGTCTGAATGACTGTGACATCAGGACTTCTTTGTAGCCTGGACATGCAATGCAGCCAAAACAGTGAATGATTTGGTACATCAGTTTTAAGAGTATACGAACACACAAAATGACCCAAAAACCGGACTGCATTTAATCAAAACCGGATGACTGGATAAGGACCCTGAAAACCGGATTATCCGGTCAAAAACTGGATAGGTGGCAACCCTACTAGCGAGGCAGTTTGCAGGAAAGCAGCATACAGGATCTGAGATAGGATGCACACAGTAATAACTTAGAAACAGTAATTTAAGGTGAGAAAGGACTCTGTGTCCCTCATGTCTATCCCCCCTCACTTCATAAGCAGGGCAAGATCAGTATGCTGTGCAACAGCAACATGTATAAATTTACAGGGATACCGCACCCCCTTTACTACCTATGTTTCCTTGTGATTTCCTTGGTAAGCTGGAATTTGTCCATGCTTACCTTAAAGGCTTGTACAGTCTTCAGATCCTCAGTCTCCAGTGGTAGACTGTCCCATACACTCACCACCCTCTGGAAGAATTGTCTCCTAACAGTACCCCTTACTATACCCCCTCGGCATTTCAGGGCACCTTCCCATGTCCTTCGTGATGACACCAAATCAAACATCTCTGTCTATCCGACCTTGTTGATACCTCTGAGTACGTAAAAGACTGCTGCTCCATGAACAACAGTTAGAAGTATGCAGATAACACTTACTGTTTCAACAGAGGAATCTCCTTCATGACATGTTAATGACTTCTAAAGAAAGAAAGTTGTACCATGTGTTGCTTTTTCTCAGGTATCATAGAAACATAGAATTTGAAGGAAGAAGGAAACCAAAGGTCCACATTTCTGCCCCCATTAAATTACCTCCTCCACTCTCCACTGACCTTCTGTACTGGTGGGTTGTCTCTCTTCTCCCATTCTCATCCACCCCATAATCCAGTGTTGTGCCCCCCCAACCCCAGGACCCCCAGGACTGTGAGTCCCCTTGCCTTTTCCCAGGCATGTTTAAACTTGTTTAGGGTAGATTGCCTCACTACTTCCACCACCAGTCTGTTCCATGGTACAACCAACCTCTCCATGAATCTCTCACGAACTTGCTCACCAACCTCCAGTCATGCCCCACTAGTGATTACATCTCTAAAAAAAATGTGCCCTACTGGGGATTGAGCTCAGGCCACCAGAATACTGTGCTGCTGCTCTACCACTGAGCTATAGCCTCACTTGGTCCAAATAATTTGAGCAGATGCACCTCCAGCCCTAGGTGGGAATCAAACCTGGAACAGAAAGCCCTGAAGGTAGTAACTCTAACCATTCATCTGAAGGGAAAGTGTCCTGAAGCACTGCAAAAATGTAAACAAGCAAAATCAGTAAAAGGAGAGTAAAGCCAGAGATCAAGTAGGGTCTGCAGTATTATGGTAGGTAGGGAAAGTGGGCAGACTAGGTGGGCCAAGTATTCCTTATTTGCTGTCTATTTCTATGTTTCTATGAATGTTATCTTTAATTCAGACTGGAAAAATCATCACATCAAAGTAATGCTTTCATAGACATTATAGCGGTAGGGAAAGATAGAAATAAAAACTGTAGGCTATCCTTTGATGCACCCATACATTCGTTCAGACCATTGTTGGGGATCCATAAATTGTTATTCAAGTATGTTTTTCTGGTATTTTTAGAAAACAGATAGAGAAAGAGGTAGAGACAGAGAAAGCGCTATAGATCAAGTAGGGTCTGCAGTGAGAATGTAGGTAGGGAAAAAGGGTCAGACTGGGTGGGCCAAGCGGTCCTTATCTGCCGTCAGATTATATAGCGCATTTGTTCTGTAATAAAAGACAGGTTTTCTGTCTTAGCATATCTTTGCAAGTTCTATACACTATTCCTGCAAACTGCCCCTTGGTATGTTAACTCTGAATGTATTAAATGCCCCAAAGACAAGTTTTTATGAATTTCTTGCAGGCATTTTTGGAGCCCATTTTTCTTTCTACTTACAGATAAACAAACATGAGGAACCCCCGTGCTGGCCCTGGCTATTTTTTCATAGTTCAGATTATTATCTACCGACTGATACTTTATTTAGCTCAAGACCACTGTCATTCTTTGGAAAGACTCCAAGGTATACAAGGACAATATAGGAAACACACACACACGGGTGTAGCCAGACAATATACAAATGTACACCAGGACCATGTTTGTTGCCTCATTTGGCACAATAAATACAACTTTTGTATCTCATGACATTGGTTGTTGCCATGCATGGGTAAATACAAATACCATGCATTGTTCCCTAAGATACCCACATACCAGCCCAGAGCCTGTAAAGTTGTATTGTCCATGGGACGCAAAGACAGTATTAGTGACCAGTCCTCCTAGTTTCGGCTCCTATGAATAAAATTACAGAAAGGTTCAGCATTTTCTTTGTTAGTTTTCATGGAAAAAGGAAGCAGTTCAGAACCTATTTGCTAGCCCCCTTAAATAAAATTGTACACCATGGAGTACTTGGAGTATGCCTGGCTACACCCATGCACACACACACACACACACACACACACACACACACACACACACACACACCCTACATGTGCTCAGATACCACATTAAAAGCAACAGTATTCAAAATGCTCCATATGCACAACAGAAAATATAGTCCCCAGTACATCATCAAGTAGAAGTATGGTATCAAAAATTCAGCTCATAGGTTAAACTTCTAAATATTTAACGGTCAACAAATAAATCTTGATAGACCCCTAACTGCTGGAATTATTCTATGCACCCTGCGTGCTGTAAGCTGGCTACCATTGATTCCAGTGGTGCTTGCTTTTAGGTCTGCAAATAAGAAGCTGTGGTGATGGAACATTAGTAAAAGTGCCACAGCTAAGATCTGTGGTGCTCTGTGCCAGTATACTCTCCAGTACCAATTCCTTAATGCCATTCTAGCAATTCATTAGGCAACCCTGTATTCGGTTACTCTGAAACCTGTAACTAGAGCAGACACAATGGCAGTGATTCATGAAAGCCTATGTGCCATGCAAGGGCAGCACGTAGGCATTCCCACCAATGAATGCCATACAGTGGTGCCCTGAGCCCTCCTGCGGCATTTACTAATGGGTGCGTTAGTGCCCCACACAATGGATCCCCATCTGGCCGTGGGGAGTCGCACCAGGGGAGTGATGGGGCATGTCATGGGAGTGCCCTGCGCTGTGCTCATTCACTGCGGCACTGTGTACCATTCTGGGCTGCAGCCACTACATGGGGGGGCACAGGCATAGCAGTTGCACTCCCCTCCCGGTGCTGCTGCTGGCCATAGCAAAGCAATACCAGTCACTTCTCCATGCCACCCCAGCCCCATGGACTAGAAGGGGGTCTGGGGGTGGCTGCCTGGGCACATGTCTGGTGTCCCTGTGAGGACACAGTTCACAGGTCCATAACACCCCCGCACCACGTGGGGTAGGGGATCCGCTAGCAGACTGGGTCTGGGCATCCCATTGGCTGCCCACTCGTGTCTGCCGATCCACCTCCATGCAATGGCATGCCTGGGAGAGGGCCTGTGGACGGGAGGCGCGCAGTGGTGGGTGATCATGAATGCCAGCCACCGTGCGCCTGTCCACTAGTGTGGAGCTGCTCGGGTTATGTGAATTTCATGTGGGTAATCCACCCCTTTGTGAACTTGAGGCCAATATGATTAATTATCTCATATACTGTATCTTGGGACCAATAGAAAAAAAATGATCAAAGTGAGCATCACAGAAAGTAAGCTATAAAGCTACTCCCAAAAGGAGAACAGAGGAGTGCAGATTTCCTGTCAAAAGCTAGCTTGAGTAATCGGCAGAAATAAATTCCAAATGAACTGGTTTGGTTGCTTTGGCTAAATCCCTAGACATTACAATACTGAAACGGACACCCACAGTCCTAGGGTTATTCTCCCAGTATTAAAACAGACACGAGTAATAATCTGGGGAAAATTGTACCAGGGAAACTGGCAGGGTGGAATTGTCCTGGAATGAATGATATCAATCAAGGATATCTTCTCCATTGGGCAAGAGCTTTGGAACTGTAAACCATCGGTGTCAGGACCACTTGGAAACTTTTGCTAGCTGGGGGCCGCCCACGATGATGTGCAACATTGGCACCTATATAATCATGGGTGGCCCCATTGTTATTCGATTCTTTCTCCCACCGTTGACCACTCATCAAACCAACAGAGAAATAATACTGTTACTTCTCTGCTGGTTACTTTTACTTCTCTGCTGGTTACTTTTATTTAGGTTTTGTACCTGTAGCTTCAAGTTCTACAAGGATGATGCTCTCACGGTTTGGGTTTGCTGTTTGAGCCCGCCCTGGCAAGTCCTGTTCACTGATGATACAAAGCTCTGCAACAGGGTAGACATGTCGGAGGGTGTAGAGAGAATGAAGAGAGCTCTGCAGAAGTTTGAGGACTGGTCAAGGGACTGGCAGTTGAAATTTAATGCACAAAAAGTGCAAGATTCCCTAGGGCAACGGCCTTTCCGCTATTGTGCTCCCCTCTGGCTTAACAACCTATCACCCTCCATCTCACTTGCCCCTAGTCTTGGCCGATTCAAAGCAGGAATCAAGAGTCTTCTTTTTGACTCTGAGACCTGTGGCTGTTTCCAACAGCCCTACCTAGGCTGAAGCTGTTTAAAAAAAAAAATGGCCTACAACATAGGGGTTTGCCCCAAATGTAGAGCTAGATAAAATATGCCTACATCGATAACCTTTGCCACCATAACTCGTTTGACCCAGGGTCCTCTTACAACCCTTGAGATGATGACCAAGCATTGTAAATATACCATGTACTGTAATTTTCTGCACAACTTGCAAATCTGTAATGTTTTGTTTTGTAAACTACGTACAACCTGTCTTGATGTATTGTTCTGTTGTGACTGACGTGGAGCCTTTGCAAAGGAGTCTTCGACTCAAAGGATTGTAATTCCGAAAATTTCAATAAATAAAAAAAATTAAAAGATAATGCTCATGGGGCACAAAAACCCAGGAACAACATATCTGCTTTGGGGGGGGGGTTACAGAATGCTCCAAGCAGGAAAGGGACCTGGGGTCATCATCTCTGAAGACATCAAGGAAGAGCAAAGAGGATGCTGGGATGCACAGGCAGGGTATCACCAGCAGGAAAAGGGAGGTAATAATTTCACTATACAGGACATTAGTGAGGCCACACCTTTGAGTACAGTGTCCAGTTCTGGAGACCTTACCTGTGTAAGGACATAGACAGGGTAGAGGAAGTTCAAAGGAGGGCAACCAAGATGGTGCAAGGATTACATCACAAACCCTATGAGGGCAGGCTGAAAGACTTAAATATGTACTCCCTAGAGGAGAGAGGGGATATGATTGAGACATATAAATACCTCACAGGGAGAAACAAGGTGCAGGAAAACAGCATTTTTCAAACAAAAAGATGCTACAGGACATGGGGACATGGGAGGAAACTGGAGAGAGACAGGTTCAGAGGAAACACAAGGAAGTACTTTTTCACAGAGAGGGTAGTGGACAAATGGAACAGCATGCCGGAAGAGGTGGTGGGGGCAGAAATGATTACAGGATTTAGGAATGCATGGGATAGGCATAAGGGGATTATGGTAGTTGGGGGGGTTGGGATAACCTAGTTCCAGGGAAGCTTGTACAAGCACAGTAAATTGTAGTAATGGACAGACTAGGTTGGTCAAAGGCCCTTATCTGCTGACAACATCTGTGTATCTATGTATCCTGTAGTGTCAGGGCCTGCAAGACCTGCCAGTGATTCAACCAGCCCACAAGAAGACACCAAAAGACAGCTCTAGAAACTTTCATCGCCATTAAGGCCATGAAAGCTCAAGCCAAGGCCATGGGCTCCAAGCCAGCTTCTCACTCTCATTTTATTGCCTCTGGGAAGGACACTCTTTGGTGTTTGGCAGCACTGTTACCATGGCAGTCATTGCGGGCTAAGGACAAAGACAGGACTAAATCGTGGTCAAAGTCCTCCTTCAACCATCACCATAAGGATAAGGCTCATACTTTGCCGGTGAAGCTGAGGTCTTCATTGAAGGAGGGCAAGTCCATGTCAAATACAGTCCCCCTGACAGTCAATGAGACACCAAGACCAGGGTCTGGCTCTAGCACTGCAGTACCTACTATGATGGTATGCAGCCCTGTTGTCAGGTTCTATCTCTTTGATGGTTGTCCCAGGCCCTTTACAGGGTGCCATCAACTCTGAGGTTGTGCTGGTGTCATTCTCAAAAGTATTCTGATGCCTGTTACTGTCAATCCCAGCAATGATAATGGCTATCCTATTGATTTAGCCTCCTCATTGCCACTGTCACTGTCATTGTCAATGGGATGCAGAGGCACACTTATCATTCCTCCTCTGCAGCCGCCACCTCTGTCACGAGCTCCGTTGTTTGCTCCCGCCATCAAAGTGAATGTGCAAGCTGCAGGTGGGGCATGCCACCCTAATACTGGTTGCTCCCTTCTGGCGCCTGATTTGATTTCTACTTCTGCAGCATCTGACAATGGAGCCTCTTGTTCAGCTCCCCCTTTATTGGGGTCTGCTGCTTCAGGAACAGAATCCCTGGTCCATCCAGGCCTGCGGTTCCTGAATCTGCATGCCTGGCTCCTGAAGACATATGTCATTATGCATTTTGTGATTCCCTCCAGGTGGCTGATGTCTTGCTTGTGACTAGAAAGCTGTACACAAAGCACACCTACTCTTGAAAATGAAAACACTTCTCTAAATGGTGTGTTTCCCATTCAGAGGACCCATTTACATGTTCTGTGAATACTGTACTGGATGACCTTATGTCCCCATCTGAGCCCGGTCTCCAGTACTCATCCATTAAGGTGCACTTGGCTGCCATTTCAGCTTTTCATGCCCCTATTGATGGGCACATGGTGGCACAACAAGATGGGTCCCATACTTTTTTAATGTAGGGTTTTCTCCTTGCTGGCTGACTGGGATGGCTTATCAGCCCTGTCCCAGTTCCTGCAGACTGGTGCATATCTCTTCCAGGACCTGCCTTCAACTGGGCACTTCCACAGATCCCCCCATGGTGGTGTCAGGGGAGGAAGGGTCATCCTGCCCCCCAGCGCAGATCCAGTTTGAACCAAGGTGGTCCTGGCTGACAGCATCAGTCTACAGATGGATGTGTACTACTTCATTAAGTCCTAGATTCCTTTCCTGCTTTTCTCCCTATTCCACACTGCGGCTGATGTGAAGTTTGCATGTTTAAGCACATACGTATCACTAAGCCACAGCCCCTCCCTTCAGTGCTACTCGAGCCTGCACTACCACCAGGCCTCCACCTGGTGGCAGTCAGAGGCTGGGAAAGCAAGCCTTCTCTCTCCAGGGGAGGACAGCAGTCCCTTAGATGCTTGGACCCCCCCCCCCCAACTGGCCAACCCCGGCAACCTGAGTCCGCTCACAAACCCAGGTCACCAGTGTAGAGCAAGCCGTGGCTTCCAGCAGCTCAACCCTCTGCGTCACTGGGCCAGCTGTCCCATACATTTTTGAAGGGTATTCTGCACGTGTGTCCCCTATTCATGAAGTGGTTCCACCTTGGGATCTCAAATTCATTTTAGAAAAATTAACTTTGATTCTGTTTGAGCCTGCTGCGTCCTGTGAGATGTGTTTCCTTACATAGAAAATGCTGTTTTTAATTGCCATGACTTCAGCTTGTAGGATTTTCAAGCTTCAGACTCTGATGCATGAGCCTCCTTATTTGAATTTCCACAAGGAGAGGGTGTCTTTGTGGGCCAATCCTCATTTCTACCTAAAGTGGTTTCTACTACACATTAAATCAGACCATACACCTTCCTGTGTATTATCTAAGGTATGCTAACAAAGGTGAGGCAGTGCTCCATGTTTACAAAAGAAAAGGCAGCTCAGAGCAGTTAGAAAGCCTCAGTTAGAAAACATTAACAGAGTAAAAAAATTACCTGCACTCACCCCAAATGCTTTGAAAATGAATTTGTCACAAATTTATTCTCAGAAGACAGTGAACACTAGTGAGGCCTCACTTTGAGTACTGTGTGCAAATCTTTGAGGAAAATCTCTTGCAGCAGGTCATAACACATGGGATATCCAGCTGCAGGCATCATTTCCTCCAGATGATTTCTTAGCAGTTGTCCCTGGGACCTCCCCCTACTGTTACCACGTGGTGTCAGTCTGGCACGTATAAAAGGGGGAGGTCCTAGATACTCCTCAGTTCTTTTCAACCACGACCGTGCATGCAACATGTTCTCCTTTGGAGTTCTCCTTCCAGTCGTCGATTAAGAGTTCTACCGACCATTCATAGTACCATTTACTATTTCTTTTTATTTCTTTTTTTTCCTGGCAGGACCCTGTTATTTATTGGCCCTGGTCATGGCCCCTGGAAGCCTCTGCCACCATCTATGGCTGCCATTGTCCTCCAGTCACCCCCGGCTTGCCCCCCGGAGGGCGGAGCCGTGGCCACTTCCGTGACCAGGGAACCAGTATCTAGTCGAGGGACTTTGCAGCGATGGTGGTTAGTCGAGGTCTCCAGGGAGGGCTTCACGTAGACAGTGGTCCTTGCCCGCCTTGATTTTCTGCCTTTTTTCCTTACGGAGGTGGGGGCGTGCAATGACACCGGCGTCCGGCCCGCCTCCCAGAGATGTGAGCGTCGGTAGCGTGAGATCCCCTGGCCTCTGCCAGGAGTCCTCAATGTGGCGATCACTTTCCCCACCCTCCCCCCAGAGAAGGAGAGCGGTCCGTAGGACGCTCCATCCTTCTCCCCCCAGCCGGCCCTCCGACGACCAGGGTCCATTCCCGAACCGGGTCACCGGCGTTGCAGCGGAAATCCCACTGTTGCGCCAACGGGCCAGCTACCATTTACTATTTCATCGGGTGCATCAACTGATGTCTTCAGATCCCTTATTCTGAAAGTGCTCTTGTGGTTAATTCATCTCTACAGAGGACTTCCACGACATCTGTGTTCGGTGCCTTGGTCCTGAACAAAATACATAGAAACATAGAAATTGTTGGCAGATAAGGACCGCCAGGCCCATCTAGTCTGCCCTAACCCTACACCAGTTTGTGGCCTTTGACTCTTACTGGTCAGTGGCTACTCCCCCCTTCTTCCCACCTCTAATGTTCCCCTATGCCTATCCCAGGCATGTTTAAAACCCTTTACTGTGCTTGCTCCCACAACCTTCTGTGGCAGTCTGTTCCATGGGTCCACCACCCTCTCTGTGAAGAAAAACTTCCTCACATTCCACCTTAACCTGCCTCCTTCCAGTTTCCCGTCATGCCCCCTTGTCCGTTTACAACTCTTGTATTGTAAGATGTCTCCCCCTGCACCTTGTTTATACCCTTAAGGTACTAGAATGTTTCTATTATGTCCCCCTGATCTCTCTTCTCCTTCAGCGAGTACATATTGAGGTCCCTGAGTCTCTCCTCATATGTTTTATGTTGCAATCCCTGCACCATCTTAGTCACTCTCCTCTGGACTGCCTCCAGCCTGCCAATGTCCTTATGAAGGTGTGGCCTCCAGAACTGTACACAGCACTTTAGGTGAGGCCCTGACCAGCGTCTTTTACAAAGACATCACCACCTCCTGCCTTCTTCTAGTAATACCTCTGCCTATACATGCCAGCATGCCACTGGCCCTCCCTGAGGCCTTTGTACTCTGCTTTGATATCTTTAGATCATCAGAAATGATGACTCCCAGGTCCCTCTCCTCTTTGGTGATCATCAGCTATCCCCCCCCCCCTCTCATTTTGCAGCTTACGACAGGGTTTCCTCTTCCCAGGTGCATTATTTTGCACTTCTTGGAACTGAACCTCAGCTGCCACACTTCAGACCATCTATCAAGCTTTTCCAGGTCCCTCCTCATCCTCTCCATCCCATCTGGAGTATCCACCCTGTTGCAGATCTTGGTGTCATCTGCAAATAGGCAGACCTTTCTCTCTAGTTCCAATGCAATGTCACTAATGAAGACATTAAACAGGACTGGTCCCAGGACTGATCCCTCAGGTACACCACTGGTCACCCCCCCCTCTCACCTGATTGGATCCCATTTACCACCAGCCTCTGCATCCTGCCTGTTAGCTAGTTTCTAACCCAGTTTACCACCTTGTTCCCCATTCCCAGACTACCCATCTTGTTAAGCAGCCTCTTGTGTGAGACGGTGTCGGAGGCTTTGCAAAAATCTAGGTAGGAGATGTCTACTACCCCCCATTGATTTCCCTTGTTACCTAGTCAAAAAAATCTATCAGATTTGTCTGACATTACCTACCTGCCATGAATCCATGTTGTCTCTGATTCTGGGCCCCACTGCCTTCCAAGTGTGCCACTATTCTTTCTTTAAGCAGTGCCTCCTTGATCTTACCCACTGCTGAGGTGAGGCTGGTTGGCCTATAATTCCCTGCCTCCTCTTTACTCCCATTCTTGTGCAGAGGCACCACATGTGCCCACTTCCAGTCCTCCGGAACTACTCCAGTATGGAGTGACTCTATGAACATGGCTGCTATAGGTGCTGCAAGTTCCCTTTGCAGTTCCTTCAATATCCATGGGCGTATGCCATCTGGTTCCATTGCTTTGTACACCTTCAGTTTCGTGAGCTCCTCCAGGACTCTCTCCACTGGGAATGGACTTGTGTCTACCCCCCCCCCCCCCCATGTTTGTTAGTAATATGTGGGCCCTGTCCCTCCTCCCTCTTCAGAGAATACTGAACAGAAGTATTTGTTCAGTATTTCTGCCTTTTCCATGTCCCCTTCCACACACTCTCCTGCATCACCTTTTAGTCTCACAATCCCTCCCCTGGCCTTCCTCCTCTTGCTGATTTACCTATAGAATGTCTTGTCCCCTTTTTTCACTGTCTGCACTAACCTTTCTTCAGTCTGTGCCTTTGCTCTCCTCACAGCCTTTCCTGCCTCCTTTTGACTCCTTAGGTAAACCTCCCCATTGAGTCTCCTTATATTTCCTGAACCCTGTGATACTCATGTTTGTATCCTCTGTTGGCAGTTCAACAAGGCCACAAAACTTTGAAGGCTTCAGCAACTTCAAGAATTCCTTATGGAGCAAAAGGTTGCCCTTCTCAAAGAGAAGCAACCCTTGAAGCTCAGGGAGTCTTCGGCATCCTCCTTAGGGTCTCACCATTCTACCAGTGAGCCTTCCTTATTGACGGTGCAGGAATTGGATAGGAAACATTCTAGTAAAATGAAGCATGTTTCTCCCACACCCTCGATGATGACGAGTATCCTGAGTTCTACCAAAAGGGTAGTCACTGAGGCTCGTAAAGATGCCATTTCTCAGTCATCTTCTATTCCGTTGGTGACGAATGGCTCTTCTGTTGCCTCATCGATGGCTCCCCCATTGATGACAGCTCAAGGGGTTTGCTTGCAGCTCCCATCACTGCTACCCCCCTCACAGTTGCCTACCCATCATCTGTCAATGATGGCTTCAGATCCATCGACAATCTTCTCATCGATGGCTGGCAAAGTTACTCTGAGCTCAATGTCTGCTCCCTCGTCTATGATTTTGGGGTCATATACACACCCCTCATCGATGACTGGCTATTTAACACCATTACCATCATTAGTTACTTCAGTGGTCTCTATACAATCTGTACTTGCTGTACCTACTATGTCCTCAGCACAGTTAGCCATGGTTGATGTCCAGGAACTAGTGCATACTATCATGGACCTTACTAAATCCACCCCTCGCCATACTGGTGAGGCAGTGGTCTCGGTTTCTGCTCCCTCCAGGCACTCTTCTGCCTCGAGGACAGTCAGCTCTTTGCCCGCTTCCCCCAGTTATCAGCCGAGGGATGTGGAAATGGAGGACCCCTTCCTGCAGGAATGGGATCTTGCTGACTAGGATGATGATGAAGACATGAACCAAGACTCTGAGTCTCCTCTGTTCTTTTCTTCAGCTTCTTCAGTGCAGCAAGAACCCACTCCAGAAATGCCATGTTCCCCTCCTGATGACCCCATGTTTTCTGACATTATGATTCACCTCCAGAAAACTTTCAATTTTCAGGGAACTGAGCAGGATGCCTCACAAAAGAAACTGGCACAGTACTGGGGCATACCAGAATGCCCCACCCTGGTCATCCCACCCTTGGTGAAAGCTTTTGAAGAAGCTATTTGGGCTGTGTGGCAGCAACCCTTTAAGATCCTCTCTAATCCTTGGAAGGCTGATAGAATTTATCAGGCCCCTGTGGATCATCACCCCTACTTCATATCTCTGCCTCAGGGTGATTCCATGGTGATCAATGCCACTTATGACAGGTCTGCCAGACTAAAACACATCAGTGCCCAGACCCCAGATCCAGAATCCAAGAAACTGGATATCATGAGGAAGGGAGTGTATTCATCTTCCATGATGACACTGCGCATCCTGAATTCATGGGTCACCTCCTTAAATATCAGGAGAAAATCCTCAAGGCCTCCCAAACCACTGTTTAGACTGTTCCTGCTGATGCTCCTCAGGAGAATCTCACTGCTAAACTGTTCACTGCGGCTGCAGTATGCCACCACCTGCTAAGGGACACCTATGATGCTGTAGATTCTTTGGTGAGGGCTTCCTCAGCAGGGATTTGCCTTAGACGCCATGCTTGGCTAAGAATTTCTGGATTTTCACAGGACATACAACATTCCATCCTAAATGCACCATTTAAGGGCGATAAGCTGCTTGGGCCCCATACCCAAGACATTTTGAAGGATTCATAGGACTTGGGTCATACCCTTCAGTCGGTCCATACAATGTATTGTACGCAGGTAAAACCAGCCTATAGGGGATCCTTTCAGGGCCGCTCTAACAGGTCTAGGCCTAATACCCAGGGGCAGCCTGCTAATAAGTGGAAGGCTCAATTAGTCCTGCCTGGACCCTGAAATGCCCCAAAGATGTCCTGCTACATCCCTGCTGTCACCCAGCAGGGTCAGACTTCGGTCTAATGCCTTTCTCCGGTCGTAGGACCAGAGGCCCTGCCCACAGCCGTTGGGGGTAGGTTTTCCCTGCACCTCTCAGGGTGGCAAGCAATCATCTCAGATCTGTGGATCCTCCAATTAATCCAAACTGGTCACACATTGGAATTCATGGAGGTACCCTCTCTGCTGCCCCTAAGGGCCTCTCATTACCCCCTAGACCAAACATTGGTGTTGCAAACTGAAATAGAGGCTTTGCTCATGAAACAAGCCATTGAACCAGTTCCCCTTCTTCAGAAGGGCAGGGGAATTTATTCTCATTTTGTTTCTGGTTGCAAAATGGACAGGGGACTTATGTTCTATTTTGGACCTCAGATTCCTCAATCTACAGTATACATAAAATACCAAAAGTTCAGGACGGTGTCATTTCCAATCCTTCTCCCCTTGCGGAACAAGGGAGATTGGCTCTGTTCCCTGGATTTGAAGGACGCATACCTCCATATCCTGATGCACCCTCTGCACAGAAAGTTCCTTCATTTCCAGTTTCAGGGTTGCCATTATCAGTTCAGAGCCCTCTCCTTTGGCCTATCAACAGCCCCAAGGGTGTTCACAAAATGCCTGGTGGCTGTAGCCGAGGCCCTCCACAAGGAAGGCCTATATGTCTTTCCATACCTAGACGATTGGCTCCTGAAGGCATCATCCTGCCATTTACAGGAGGCCACTCTGTTCCATACCCTCCAGAAGTTCTCCTTGGTGGGAATCACTATCAACCATCCAAAGTCCAAGTTGGATCCCTCCCCGTGCTTCCTTTACATAGGGGTAGTGCTTGACACCTTCCAAGGCATGCCATTTCTTCCCAAAACTCGGGCGGGTGCCCTCATTGCTTTGGCTCTTTGGTTGGGATCCAGATGGTATATCTCAGTTCAAGACTACCTTTGCCTTCTCGGACATTTGGTGGCTACTATCCCCATGGTCCCACATGCCCGACTTCACATGAGGATCTGCAATGGTCTCTGAGTGTCCAATGGGACCAAAAGGAGGATGATTTCAATGCCCAAGTCCTGCTGTCCTCACTGGCCCTTCAAGCTCTGCAATGGTGGACATCTTTGGACAACTTGATGCGCGCATGCCATTCCAGTCTCCTATCCCATGTCTCATTTTGACCACGGACACCTCTTTTCTAGGATGGGATGCTCATTTCCTGGATGTTCGATCCCAGGGATCTTGGATGAGCATAGAAGTCCGCCTTCACATCAGTATCCTGGAGATGAGGGCCTTCCTATACGCCCTGCAGGCATTCAAGGCCCTCCTTCCCCAAGGTTGCCTTCAAGTGCAATCAGACAGTTCCACGGTAGTCCACTACCTGAACAAAAAAGGGGGGAACCCATTCCTATCCCTTATGCAGGAAATCAATGAGGGTTTGGTACTGGGCAATCCAGAGAGGCATCCATCTTCTTGCAGTCCACGTAACCAGTGTGTTCAATACCCTGGCAGATGCCTTAAGCAGAACCATTGCCCAGCCCCATGAGTGGGAACTTTTCCAGGACATCCCCGTAAGCCGTCTTCCACCACTGAGGCTGCCCGAAGTCAGACCGGTTTGCCTCTCCACAAAATGCAAAAGTGCCTTTCTACTGCTCTCTTGAGCGAGATTCTGGGACTTTATGGCTGGACGCATTGTCTCATTCCTGGAAGAAAGATATCTACACTTTCCTGCCCTTCCTTCTCATTCAGAGGGTTCTACTCAAACTGGCCAGGGACCAGTAGACTATGATTCCAATAGCACCATTGTGGCCGAGACAGATCTGGTTCCCATTGCTTCTACAAGTCTCAGTCCTAGAACCCCTACCTCTATCAATTGCTGAGCTCTATTATCCCAGACAAACGGCTCATTACTTCATCCAGAACTTCGCTCCATGCACTTGCACACCTGGCTACTGAGGACGTAGTCCTCTCTCACGTCCGGGTGTCACCCAAAGGGACGGAAGTCCTATGGGCTGCTAGAAAACCATCTACGCGGTCTTCTTATTCCATGAAGTGGAAATGTTTTTCCATTTGGGCTTCGGCTCATGATTTGAACCTATATGATTGTTCACCTCAGAGTATCTTGGACTATTTGCTCTCCCTGTCAGAAGGTGGACTAAAATATTCCTCTGTCAAACTTCTCTTTTTGGCAATTTCAGCTTTTCATTTGCCTGTAGATGACAAACCGTTGTCCCAGCTGACACTTATAAGGATCTTAAAAGGTATCCTTTACCTTCATCCCCTACATGGGATCCAGTCCCTGTTTGGGATTTGAATTTTGTACTCAAAAAAATTACATTATGTCCTTACAAGCCTGTCGCTTCGTGCGAGCTACATTATTTTTCGCTGAAAACTATTTTCCTAGTTGCCATTACATCAGGTAGCTGTATTTCGGAGTTACATGCACTGATGTGCAAATCTCCCTTCCTGCAATTTCATAAGGATAGGGTTTCCTTACTTACTAATCTGACTTTTCTTCCAAAAGTGGTCTCGGAATTTACCTTAAATCAGACTATTTACTTACCAGTGTACTATGCGGAGCCAGCAACTCCAGGGGAATCCCTGCTTCATACTCTCAATGTGTATAGAACATTGAGATATCATCTTCTATGCACCACACAGTTGTGCAAAACTAATCAACTTTTTTTCTCTTTTGCCCCTGGAAAACAGGGCATCCAGGTTTCAAAGCAGTGCTTGTCCACTTGGTTGGCCAACAGTGTATCTATATCAAATACGACAAAACTCTCATAGGGGTTGTCAAACCCCACTCCACCAGAGGTTTGGCTGCCTCAACAGCGTGCTTTAGGAGTGTTTCTGCCTTGGAAATTTATGAAGCCGCTAATAGAAACATAGAAACATAGAAGTTGACGGCAGATAAGGACCGCAAGGCCCATCCAGTCTGCCCATTTCTTTTTCTACCTTTATAAATGTGCCATCGGCCTTTGCTCTGTCAGTGACCTATCTATTCATAGTCATTTGTATTGCTCCTTATGCCTATCCCATGCCTGTTTGAAGCCCTGCACTGTATTCATAGCCACCACTTCTTGTGGTAAGGCCATTCCATGCATCTACCACCCTTTCTGTGAAAAAATTTCTCACATTCCCCCTTAATGGCCTCCTCTAATCTCATGCTGTGTCCTCTTGTCCTGCTATTTTTCTTATATTTAAACATGTTAGACTCTTTCACCTTGTTTATGCCCCTTAAGGTGTTTAAATGTCTCGATCATATCACCTCTCTCCTCCTTTGCTCAAGGGGTATACATATTGAGCTCCGTTAATCTGTCCTTATATGTCTTCTGATGCAGTCCCTGCACCATTTTGGTTGCCCTTCTCTGGACTGCCTCAATTTGGTTAATGTCCTTGTGAAGGTGTGGCCTCCAGTACTGCCGCAGTACTCAGATGAGAGCCTAACAAATGTCTTGTACAGAGGATTATGCCTCCTCTTACGACTTGTGATACCCTACTAATACACCTAACACCCCCAGCCTTACCTACTGCTTTAGAGGTCTGTTGATGATTTTAGGTCATCAGTGATGATGATGCCCAAGTCTCTTTCTTCCTTTGTGACTGCTAGCAACTCCTCCCAGCCTATAAGTGGCTTCAGGGTTTCTCTTCCCTATGTGCATGATTTTGCACTTCTTTGCATTAAATCCCAGTTGCCACTCTTCTGACCATTCTGCTAGTTTATCCAGATCTCTTCTCATTCTGCCCATCCCATCTGGATCATCTACTCTGTTGCAGATCTTGGTGTCATCTGCAAACAGACAAGCCTTACCCTCTAGTCCATCTGTGAGGTCACTAATGAAGATGTTGAATAGGACTGGCCCCAGGACTGATCCCTGAGGTACCCACTTGTGACTTGCATCTCTTCTGACTGTATACCATTTACCACCACTCTCTGTTTTCTGCCAGTCAACCAGTTTGCCACCCAGTTGACCAACTTCTGACCCACCCGAGCCTACCCAGCTTATTTATCAATCTTCTATGTGGAACAGTGTCAAAAGCTTGCTGAAGTCAAGGTAGGCGACATCAACTGCTCCCCTTGGTCCACCACTCTGGTTACCCAGTCAAAGAAATCTATGAGATTAGTTTGACAGGACCTTCCTTTGTAAACCCATGCTGTCTTGGATCCTGTGCCCCTATGGATTCCAGGTGTTGCACTATCCTTTCCTTAAGGGTGCCTCCATAATCTTGCCCACTACTGAGGTAAGACTGACCGGTCTGTAGTTCCCGCCTCCTCCCTGCTACCACTCTTGTGGGTGGGATCACATGAGCCTTTCTCCAGTCTTCTGGGACTCTCCTGTGCTCAGAGACTCACTAAACAATTCTGCTAATGGCTCTGCTAGTTCCTCCTTTAGCTCCTTAAGTACCCTGGGATGTGTGCCATCAGGTCCCATTGCCTTATCCACCCTGAGCTTGTAGCTCTTGTGAGACCCTTTCTTTTGTGAAGGGTAGTGCTCACCTCCCTCCCCTGTGTCCATGATGCTGAGCTGTGGGCCCTGCCCTACCTTCTCTTCAGTAAATACTGAGCAAAAGTATCTATTTAGGATAGATGCCTTTACAGGGTCCTCCTCCTCACATGCTCCCTTTTCTCCATTAAGCTTAGCAATACCCCTCTGACTTTCTCCTTTCACTAATGTATCTATAGAAAGTCTTGTCACCTTCTTTTACTGTTCGTGCAGTGTTTCCTCAGTTTGGGACTTTGCCTGCCTTACTGCCTTACCTGCTTCCTTAGGCAGTTTGGTATGCCTCCCTATCTTCATCCCGCTGTGTTCCCTTATATTTTCTGAAGGCCAGCCTTTTGGCTCTGACCTTTCTGCTACTATATTTGAGAACCAAAGTGGTTTCCTTCTTCTTTGCACTTCCTTTCTGTCTAACACAATGGGATGTTGCTTCAAGTATTGTATCCTTAATGCTTGCCCACTTTGCCTGTACCTCCTCACCTGTGTTTCTTTTGCCAGGGCTAGCTTAACTCTGTTGGCCATCTTATCAAAGTCAGCTCCTCTGAAGTCCCATATTTTTGCCTTGAATGGGATGATTTAGATGTAGTAGCCAAATTGAACCATACCATGTGATGGTCACTGGCCCCAGGTGACCTTCTACCTGGAGATCTGTGATCCCTTCTTTGTTAGTCAGTACTAGATCTAGGATAGCCCTGTCTCTTGTGGGTTGCTGTACCAGTTGTTTGAGGCCCTCCCCTGCAGGGAATCCACTATGAGTCTAGTTCTGGCAGATGTTCCTGCTGGTATTGACCAATCTGTATCTGGCATGTTGAAGTCTCCCATTATCAGAACCTCCTTTAGCTGTCATGTTTTGTATATCTTCTAACAGTAATGTGTCTATGTCCTCCTCTGGTCTGGGGGCCTGTAGACAACCCCAGTTCTTATGGCTGTCCCATTACCTGTTTCCAGGGTGACCCACAGTTCTTCTGGCTCCTTATGTGTATTCTGAATTTCTGTAGCTTTGATATTTTCATTAACATACAGAGGCCACCCTCCCCCTTTTGCACCTCGGTCTCTTCTGAACAATACATATCCAGGTACTGAAGTCTCCCAAGTGTGGTTACTGGTAAACCACGTCTCACTAATTGCTACTATGTCCAGTTTAGCCTCTGACATTATTGCCTGCAGGTCTGGGATCTTATTTCCCAGGCTGTGAGCATTGTGTACATGATTTTCCATTGGCCAGATTTTGGTGTGTTAGTTGTTGGGTGAAGTTTGGCGTACCCTGTGCATCGTGTGGGAGACAAACCTTTTTCTTACCTGGTGATGCAAATGAATGGCAAACACGCTAATTCCTGTTTGACCACTAGCTGAGGGGAGGGGTGTTCTTCCCATTGACATGAGGTGCTGCACCCTCTCCCCATTTGTAGTTTAAAATATTCTGCAAAGACATCAAACTTCTGCCCAATGCACTGACTTCCTCTTAGTCAGATGCAGTCCATCAAATTTAAAGAACTTCGCCTCCCAGAACTGTTGCCAGTTCCTACAAATCTGTGTCCTTTTCCTGGCACCAGTCCTTGAGCCACGTGTTTAGCTCCCTATCTCCCTTCTCTGACCTTCCGTCCATCTGCTCCCTTCTCCCAGACTGGCAGGATCTCAGAGAAGGAGATGCCGACGAAATAGATGATAGTTTGTCACCCAGCCTAGTCAGGTGTTCCTTGGTCTCCTCAACTGACCCGCTGGCGAGATCATTAGTCCCTATGTGTACTAGGACATCAGTGTTTTCTCCTGCTTTGTGAACAATTTTAGCAATGCGGTCAGTGTCTCTCATGCTGATGTACCTGGGAGACATCTGACCATCACCCTGGCTGGAGATGGGTATCAACTCCCAATCATGGAGTCTCCTATGATCAGAAGTTTTTGGATTTCCTTTGTGCTTGTTTAGTTTTGGTTCCTGATTGGGTGGTATTGTTGTGCTAGCTCCTGTGCCGCAGTGTCCTGCTCTGCAGTGTCTTCTGCCTCTTTATTTGATTTCAGAGATAGAGGCAGATACCTGTTTGTAGTGTTTATATGGTTTTTGGAGGTAATGTGTTGGAGAGCAGAGGGTGATGGGGCACCTGATTTGCTCCTCCTAACCACCTGCCAACCTCCTGGACCAACTACCCTCTGCTACTTGGTCTACTGTATATACATTCACAAAACATTACAGTCTAGACATTGCTTCCAAGAAGCAGACCAGTTTTGGACGGGCCATTTACTAAGGCCTGCTGACCTAATTCTATAAGATTTGCTTCCTTCTCACTTGGGCATTAACAACTGCTTGGGAATCTTCTCATGAGTTATGACCTGCTGCAAGAGATTTTCCTCGAAGATTATAGTACGGTTGCATAAAAACTTACCATAACAGTACATCTTTGAAATAATCTCTTGCAGCAAGTCATGCTGCTCCTCCCTCCTTTCCCCTGCTACATCAGAAGGGTAACCTGCTCCAGTCTTTCATGGAAATCTCAAGTTGCTGCCTTTCTGTTGTTCTCCTCAGTTCCCACTGGAGGCCTATGAGTGTATTCTCATTTCAGTCACTAATATGGAAAACAACAGAGGAGTATCTGGGACCTCTCCCTTTTGTATGTGCCAGGCTGACACCACGTGGTAACATTAGGGGGAGGTCCCAGGGTCGACTGCTGAGAAATCAACTGGAGGAAATGATGCTTGTGGCTGGATATCCCATGTGTTATGACCTGCTGCAAGAGATTCTCTTGAAGATCTACTGTTACAGTAAGTTCTTACGCAACTGTACTTTCTGGTGGCTGCATCTCCGAAAGGACGTTGACAGGGTGGAGGCAGTCCAGAGAAGGGTGACAAGAATGGTACATGACTTGCACCAGAAAACATATGAGGAGAAACTGAAGGACCTCAATATGTACTCACTGGAGGAGAGGAGGGAGCTGTGAGACATGATAGAGACCTTCAAGTACCTTAAAGGCATAAACAAGGTGCGGGGGGGGTGGCATCTTTCAATATTGGAGAAATACAAGAATGAGGGGGGCATGATATGAGAATTGACAGGGGCAGGATAAGGGGGAATGGGAGGAAGTTTTTCTTCACAGAAAGGGTGATGGATTCATGGAACAATCTGCCACAGGAGGTGGTGGGTGCAAACACAGTGGGGGGCTTCAAACGTGTGGAACAGACATGTAGGGACCCTTGGGGTGGAAAGAAAAGGAGATAACCACTGACCAAGCAGGGTCAAAGGCCACAAACTAGAATAGGCTTATGGGCAGACTAGATGGGCCTGGCGGTCCTTATCTGCCAAAATGTGCTTCTTGCTAGCTCCCAGGATATCAGCGACATTAACACCAGACTTAACACTGATTTTGGTCACATTCAAGCCTGGCTCAAGGCAAACAAACTTGTCATCAACCTCCACAAGATGCAGGCCATGTTATTCGCCTCCCCTGCCAAGGTTAGAGTGTGCCCAGCACACCTCAAAGTAGTTGGTGCTGATGGTGCCCCGTGGCGTTGGTCGACTCATTCAAGTACCTGAGGGTAACCCTCAACCCTCAGCTGGACCTCTCCTTGCACATACGGAACTCCTGTAAGGTCACTAACTGTAAGTTGGGAATGGCGTACAGGGCAAAAAGCTGCCTCACCTCAGCTGCCCGACTTTCCCTTGTAAAAGGGGTTCTACTCCCCATGCTCTGCTATGGGCTCACCTCCTTTGTGAACGCCCCAAAAACCTGGCTCACAAAATGGGACTCTATGTACAACAACGTATGTCGCTTCGCCCTATTGGACCCCTATCTCCCCCATCACTGTCAACTCTATGCCAGGCTGGGTTGGCTCTTCCCTAGCAACCACTGAGCCTTTGTTATGGGCAACTTCACTGCCAATATCATATGATCTTCCACCCCACCCCCCCAGCACTTGCTGATCTGCTCAAGCCCGGCCCTTCTGGCTATCCGCTGAGGTCTAATGACTGCCAGGCCCTCATGTTCCCAAAAACTTGCTCATTCACTGGGGACTGCGCCTTTGTGGCCTTCACCCCCAGAGCCTGGAACCCACTCCCTGCTTATGTAAGGGCTGCCCCCTCCCACTGGTGTTTCAGGTCCTCCCTCTGGGACTACCTAAAACAAGCCTCTGCCTGTCTCTGTTCTTAGCTGACCCACGCTCCATGGCACGCCGAAGCCCCTCCTGACTACCAGAGCACAGAGGTCTGTAGAGCACCTCTCGTTGTTACCTGTGTTGTTACCAGACGGCTTTCTTGACCACCCCCCTCAGCTGACATGCCCTAACACTGCACCGCCTTTAATTAGCTGTCTGATTGTAGCTGGCTCTCTGCCCCTTCCTGGCAAGACCTTGTGTGATAGCCGTTTACTGTATCTCTGAATCTGTTATTGCTTGAGGTCTACTGTCTGTACCTGAATGTACTCTGTAAACTACTGTTACCTTGTCTGTATAATGTTATTGCTTATACCCTGCCTCTGTAATATTATTGCCTGTACCTTTGTAATTCTCCCAGGTCGCACCTGAAAATAGGCACCTGACTGTCTAGCGTGCTTACCTGATAAACAAAAGCAAATAAATAACAAATAAAAATCTGGCAATGTCAGTGGCTCAGCAGGTAGCACACTCGCCTCTGAGGCTGGGAGATCAGAAGGCTGTGGGTTCTATCCTCACACCAGGCACTTGGGTTAATATCCCAATACTGACACTGAAGTGAAGCATGAGGGGGGGGTGCAGTACTCCTGAGGTGCCGTCTTTTGGATGAGATATTAAACTGAGGTCCCATCTGCCTATTCTGGAGGTAGTTCAGGTGGATACTAAAGATCCCATGTCACTTCTCGAAAAGAGTAGGGGGAAGTTTCCCCGGTATCCTGGCCAAATTTCCCCCATTCACTAAAAATACCACCAACAGCTTAATCTGGTGCAAGGTCAGTTGGCATTCATCTGTATCCCCCCCTCCCCGGGTCGTGCCTGAAAATAGGCAGAATTTAACTAGTGCGCTTACCCGGTCAACAAAAACTAAATAAATACATAAATAATATCTATGTTTGTATGTTTCTAACATGACACGCTTACCCTTCTACCTGCGCCCTCACCATTTCCCACAGAGCACTTTGCACAAAATGTTGAGGTGTTGTGGAGGAGTTGGCATGTTGTATTCACTTCAGCGGACACTGCATTTCCATCTTGCTCGCACTAAAGATTGCAGAAAGTCATCCCAGCTTTTTGTGTCATTTGCCACTGGGAAAGATGGTGCCCCTGTGTCTAAACAGTACCTGCCCAAATGGCTGGCTAACAGTGCTATGTTCTGTTGTAGGAAGTATGGTAAGGAACTTCCTGATGCTGTGTGTGGCCACTCTACACGTGGTATGGTCACTTCTGTTACTTGCTTTCAGAATGTTCCTGCAGGTTACACATGTGTTACTGCTACATGGTGCACTGTGCATACTTTCACTGAACACTGTAGCCTAGACATCATCTCTCATTGATGTGCTGGCTCTGGTCTTACAGTTTTGCAAGGCCTTATGTCCTGATTGCATATCAGACTCTACCACCCTCCCTGAGTACTTTGTACTGCTTGGGAATCATTCTAAAGATGTGTCCCAATGGACGAGATATCCCTGATGAAGATGGAGTTATTCTTGGAAACAGTAGATCTTTGAAAGACTGTCCTGCACTGAGCCACAGTGCACCCTTTCTTCTCCATCCCCCTTTCTGAGGCATAAGCCACCAGGTCTGCTCACTGCCTTGTTTGGAGGTGTCCATAAATGTCTTATGTATACAATATTTCCAGTCCCATACCTTCCCTCGTGTGTCTGGTACTGGCTTGGTCTCTTGGTTCCTCATGGTAAGAGGCCCTCTGAGCTTATTTCCATTGGGATACTGAGGTACATTGGGGCTGTCCACAGATATTCAGGTGCTGATGTTGCACATCATCGTTGGTGGCCCTCGGCTAGCAGAAGTTTCTGAGTAGTCCTGATGCCAATGGCTTACAGTTCCAAAGGTGTGGCCCAATGGAGGACATTCTCTTGAAGATCTACTGTTCCAGTGAATAATTGTTCTTCTTGTTACTGTACCTTTAACTCACTCAACGTCTCAGATAAATATGATACAGGTGGTGTCTCCAACACAGCCAGGGTTTAAGAAACCAACAGATTAAATCTCTTTTGCTTTCACACCCCAGTGAAGGGATGGCCCCTCCAGGTCAGTCAGTGCTGAGGTATGTAGAGGTGCTTTACCCTCTCCCACCAGCAAGTGCTTTAGCAGAGTGGCTTAGGGGAAGACTACCCTACAGTGCTATGCTGTACCTAAGCCCTGAATAAAAGGTTCCATTTCTAGTCTTACACAGCAGCCTGTTACATTTCATAAGCCTTGAGCCCTAAAATCCATCATGGGATGCATTGGAATGTAGTGCTATCCAATAGTTAAAACACAGCTTTGTGAAACAGGATATCCAAGGTTTGAATCTCACCCAGTTGTAATGACTAGTATACTGAACAATTTGGAGTCATTTGACTCCCTCTCTGTGCCTCAGTTCACCCAACTGCAGAACTGGGTAGAAGGCAAACTGAACTGGTTGTGTTGTGTCTAATGGGCCTTACCCTGAACCACAGAATAAAAGAAACAAACAAACAAAAGAAACCTGCTACATCTCACATGGCACTCTAAGGTCATGTTGTAAAAAGAACTTATAAAAATAACTTGGCATTCATATTGTACATTATAAACTTCTTACGGGCCACCTGGCTCCTATTTTGAACTATTTCAGACTTTATTGTACTGCAGCTTACAAACTTCATACTTGGTTGCATGATGTTACCCCTATAAAAATTCCCTCAGCTGTTACTCTTGAAAGGAGTTTATGCTTTCAAAGCAAGCTTGAAATAATCATGTTTCCTTTTAATTTAAATCCTCCCAGGGAACTGACCACTGAATGGTATCTTAAATCCTCAACATTTCACTGATTTGAGAAGCTAACAGCAACTCTGGTCAGGATCCATTCTGACTATATCATAACAAGGCCACCTTCTTGAATGGTTCTACAACTGGCTAAATAGCATGCTGCCACACTAGCGAACTCTAGCCCTGTGGTTTATTTTCCGATAAAACATTGGTTAGCTGCATTTTATAAAATAAGGCCTGGCCAGTTCTGCCTTCTCATTAGTCAGGACCCTGTTACATGGCATTTCAATAACAAAGCACATACTAATGGGACTGCAACCTGTGAGGGTCAAAAGGTTAATATGCAAATCATACAACCCAGCAAGATGAAAAAGACATATTACAAATAAAATGAGCTGTTAACAAAAATTGCCATTCCCCTGCTATGGTCTGGCAACATTGCTCAACAGTCATAAACTGCAAACAAAAACATTAAGATTCGTGGCTCAATACCAAGCACAACATCTCTCTAAGGATACATGAAATCCAATAAACAGAACTGAAAAACAAACTTCTTAATGAAAAATCCACCATCAGAATGCTTCAGTGATGTTCCCCATTTAAGCAAACACAAGAAAAAAGCATGCCCACATATTTAAAGCATCAGAAAACATCAAAATATTATTCAAAATAAGAAAGTCACATACTGTATATAGATACAATAAATACATACCTCGAAATTCTGCATTATGTGTTGTGTTCTAAAATGTAAAAACTAGCCACTTAATACAGCAAGACAACACAGTTCAATGTATTTCCAACAACAAAGTAATGAGTGAATACAGCTTTACACCTGAGTTTCGTAGGCAGACTACTCACTGCAATCAATGAACACTGATTTCTACTGGACTCACAGGCACTAAGACAACTCACTGCAGTGTCTCTGACCACACTTTCAGCTGTCTCACAGATCACATTTGCACACATACATGGGCTCTGCAATGAGCAGACTGGATAGACCATATAGTCTTCTTCTGCTGGCAAATCTGTATGTTCGTAGATTAGTTCCTAATTTTTTATTGGCTAAAACCAAATATTATTATGTGACCACCAGCTATTCAGGATTCAAAAAACAAGTACTCTAAAATATCAAAATCTCAGTGGACATAGATGCATCATGCAGCAATGCATGCAGGCATTCTGCTGAAAAACTGATGTCCGAATGAATCCCGACAAACACCAGAAAGTAAACCCTGAAGCTGCCCTGATGGGCCTGACTACAGATCACATGTGAAGCACTGCATCCAGTCACAGCCAGTGTAGTCCTCAGTGTGCAACCTGAAAACTCATCATTTATCCAAGTCCAACAAATCTAGAATTCAGTGTGCAGCCTAACAGCACTAAGCACATAGCACAATCAGTCAAACCCCCAACCTAAATAACTCACAGCTAAACCTTCAACCAAACCCAGCTTATGCAAGGCTCAGTGTGTAACTTAACTCACAGCTAAACACTCAACCAAACTCAACTAATTCACAGCTCAGTGTGCAACCTAACAGCACTGAGCACATAGCATAGTCAGTCAAACCCCCAACCGAAATAACTCATAGCTAAACCTTCAACCAATCCTAGCTAGTGCAAGGCTCAGTGTGCAACCTAACTCATAGCTAAACACTCAACCAAACTCAACTAATTCACAGCTCAGTGTGCAACCTAACAGCACTGAGCACATAGCACAGTCAGTCAAACCCCCAACCGAAATACCTCACAGCTAAACCTTCGACCAATCCTAGCTAGTGCAAGGCTCAGTGTGCAGCTTATAACACTCAACCAAACTCAACTAATTCACAGCTCAGTGTGCAACCTAACAGCACTGAGCACACAGCATAGTCAGTCAAACCACCAACCGAAATAACTCATAGCTAAACCTTCAACCAATCCTAGCTAGTGCAAGGCTCAGTGTGCAACCTAACTCACAGCTAAACACTCAGCCAAACTCAACTAATTCACAGCTCAGTGTGCAACCTAACAGCACTGAACACATAGCACAGTCAGTCAAACCCCCAACCGAAATACCTCACAGCTAAACCTTCGACCAATCCTAGCTAGTGCAAGGCTCAGTGTGCAGCTTATAACACTCAACCAAACTCAACTAATTCACAGCTCAGTGTGCAACCTAACAGCACTGAGCACACAGCATAGTCAGTCAAACCACCAACCGAAATAACTCATAGCTAAACCTTCAACCAATCCTAGCTAGTGCAAGGCTCAGTGTGCAACCTAACTCACAGCTAAACACTCAGCCAAACTCAACTAATTCACAGCTCAGTGTGCAACCTAACAGCACTGAGCACATAGCACAGTCAGTCAAACCCCCAACCGAAATAACTCACAGCTAAACCTTCAACCAATCCTAGCTAGTGCAAGACTCAGTGTGCAGCTTATAACACTCAACCAAACTCAACTAATTCACAGCTCAGTGTGCAACCTAACAGCACTGAACACATAGCATAGTCAGTCAAACCGCCAACCAAAATAACTCACAGCTAAACCTTCAACCAAACCCAGATTGTGGAAGGCTCAGTGTGCAACTCAATTCACAGCTAAACACTCAACCAAACTCAACTAATTCACAGCTCAGTGTGCAGCCTAACAGCACTGAGCACATAGCATAGTCAGTCAAACCCCCAACCTAAATAACTCACAGCTAAACCTTCAACTAAACCCAGCTTGTGCAAGGCTCAGTGTGCAACTTAATTCACAGCTAAACACGCAACCAAACTTAACTAATTCACAGCTCAGTGTGCAACCTAACAGCACTGAGCACATAACACAATCAGTCAAACCCCCAACCTAAATAACTCACAGCTAAACCTTCAACCAAACCCAGCTTGTGCAAGGCTCAGTGTGCAACTTAATTCACAACTAAACACTCAACCAGACTCAGCTAATTCACAGCTCAGTGTGCAACCTAACAGCACTGAGCACATAGCATAGTCAGCCAAACCCCCAACTGAAATAACTCACAGCTAAACCTTCAACCAATCCTAGCTAGTGCAAGACTCAGTGTGCAGCTTAATTCACAGCTAAACACTCAATCAAACTCAACTAATACACAGCTCAGTGTGCAACCTAACAGCACTGAGCACATAGCATAGTCGGTCAAAGCCCCAACCTAAATAACTCACAGCTAAACCTTCAACCAATCCTAGCAAGTGCAAGGCTCAGTGTGCAGCTTATAACACTCAACCAAACTCAACTAATCCACAGCTCAGTGTGCAACCTAATCCCACAAAGTGAAATTCAGTTCTACCATAAAGGTGCAGCAGCACTAAATGGACACAATACCATGAAACTATTTTAAAATACAGAATTAAAACCATTTAAGAAGTGGAACAAGACACTTGAGAGAATGGAGTATATCCTGCCATCATCCCTCATGGTGGGAACTCTAGAGGTTGAACACCCATCACCTGAGGAAAGACTGTGACAAAGTGGAGTCAGCACAGTCTAGGGACTAGGGGGCATGTCATATGAGTACAGCCTGCAGGACTTGGACATGTACACCCCCAGGAAGGGAAGGGAAGGGAAAGAGGTGACATGACAGAATTGTATAAGTACCTGCAGAGGGTGAACAGGGTGCATGTCACAGAATTTTTCTCCCTGAGCTCAAATTCAGGGATGAGAGGGAATTCACTCAAACTAGCATGGGGGAGAGCCAAGACATATTTTCAAGGGAAAAAGTGGTGCATAAGTGGAACAAGTTGCTGGAAGAAGTGGTAAGGGTCAAATCAGTGAGTAGTTTCAAGGGGGGGCGTTGTTGGGATAGGTGTATAGGATTAGTCAGAAGGGAGGCTAGACTAAGGGTCTGGACAGCCACTAGGGTTAGATCAGAGTAGTTAGGTAGGGTGGGCAGACTGGAGGGGCTAGTAAGCCTTTACTGGCTGACAATGCCTGTGTATCCCTGTATCACACAGGGCGTTAAGTTATTACAGTGTTACTGTATGCCCAACTGTGGATTATTTTGTATGTAACTCATATTCTTTCAGGTTGTATTCCTGATGTATTCCCTTGTTGATTATTTTACCACCATTTACATCTTTTTTTCATGACATAAATAAGATGCAGAACCTTCAGAGGAGGGTTTACCAAACAAATCAGGATTGTAAGATATCATTAGGGAGACAGTAAGGTCTAGCAGTTAAGAGAACAGTCTTATAAACCAGGGGATCCCAGGTTCAAATCCCATCACATACATTGACTGAGTGTTTGGCCTTGAGCAGGCCAACTGACCTCCCTTTCTTCAGTCATCTCAGATGTAAACAGGGTGCAACACACAACCTTATGGTTCAGTCACCTTCCTTTTGTAAATTATTTTTCATAATTTTCAGATGAAATATTCACCTCTGAAAGAGAATTTTGGATTTGACTAGATGGGGGATGGTAAAGAAATCCCCTATCGAAAGGATCTTTTGAATGTTACTGGTTTCTTCCTGTTTAGATAACCCGGTATCATTCTGGATTTTACTATGGTTATCCATTTAATAAGCCTTTGAGTAGTGATATTAGTCAGAACAATACAGTACCCAGTTATTCAAAGTGAATACATTGAATCATGTAATATATAAAGAATAATGGATGGGGAAGTGTGTGATATGAGAATTTAATGCACACCCGAGGGGTGGGATGCTCGCCCTAGGGGTTTATGAAAGCATTCCACCCCAAGGGTGCGTATTAAATTCTCATTTCTCATACTTCCCCATCTTTTATTTTGTATAATAAATTGGCAAGGAATTTTTTCCTACCAGAGTACAGGTGTCTTTTGTATATAAATGTTTTAGAAAATATCAGTCTTTTGTGAATTATGACCAAAGGTTTATTAAGTACAACGTTACATTGATATGCTGAAAAAAACAAAAAAACACTAAGCTAACAGCATAGAACAAGACATTTGTAACATTTATTAACTTTTTTCCTTTTATGAAGAGACTATGTAGGTAGACTGGTAAAACTGTTTTAACCTTTGCTAAAGTCTATATTTCTGAAAGTCTTTTTTGAAGGTTTAACAACTGAGAATTTCTTGCTGCTTGCGGTTTTGTTTTTCAGATCCATTTCTGTTGGTTCATTTTTTTTCTGTGGCTCCAGGTGGGGGGTTGGTTGCAGTGGAGAGTTGCTGTGAATGCTGCCTGTGGGGAGAAGGGAGCATGGTAAACGTGCGTATTTTTCGTTTACTGTATTAGGCTTTTTTGTGCATTTTTTAAAGTTTTATTTACTTGCAGTATGCCATTTGTGCTTAAGAAGCTGGTAGAGGTAAGCAAATCTGTGGCAGAAGGTCATGGAGAAAGTGTTTGTTGGCAGTGGTGGTTGTTCGAATGGGTGACAGGAGAGTAGCTGTGGGGCTAGCGCTGCGCTCTGTTTTGTTGAGCGCGTGTTCTCCATAACAACCAGTCGCTTGTTACAGTGAATATCAGCTTGGTCTCACCATTGAAAAAATTCCTTGCCAGTTATTATATTCATATAAAATCCAGTGCAGTAGAGAAAGGGCACTCAAAACTCTGGTCGGGCAGGATGGGCATTGAAAGAGCTGAGTCTGTTTTGGAATATACAGGCCGAGTAATATTCTTTCTTCCTCATATTCGGGTGGATATGATTTATAGTCTTCCTTCTACTCCAGAAGCACTGGTGCTGCTGTTGTTAAATATGCTGATGAGGGCAAAGAACCAGGGCATTCAAGATTTCAGAGGAGCCTGAGGAAGATGGTCCGGTACACACTAGAAGGCAGATGGGGAGGGAATCAACAAAAAGTTAAATCCTAATCCATACTACTAACCCAAAATGAGTTTGTGTTAATGGGTGTCCCAAGGGGATGTAGTTAACTTAGCTGTGAAAATTTCCTGGACCGCATTCAAAACTCTCAGTACAGCCACAGTACAAATGTAATACAGAGAAACTAATCTGCGTTCATCACTTTTCCTTGCATCACATGTTGGATGTTGTAAAATTGTCTTGACAGAACAACTTAAGCGGTTATTAAAGCAATTTTCCACTGTCTAATAGAAAGAGACAGTTGCCATTAATGGAACTCTGTTACATAACAAGCACCCCACCCCAATTTATACTTCTGGCATACTATTGTGTTATTACTGTAGACCTTTTTCATGAAGACAAAATAGTTTTTTCTTAGCCTACATCTGTTGGTGCTGCTTTTAACTGCCCTGAATTTATAATCCTAGGCTTGTGACATCACAGCCTGATTGATTCTGATCTCACTAATAGAGCATTTTGACTTTAGGGCAGGTTTAAGTAGCAGAAACAAATGAGGCCTAAGGCAAATTATAAATCACTAACTTGATTTCAGCCAAACAGCACACAGAGCAGCTGTATCTCTTATCCTATGTACGGTGGCCTCTTGTGCAGAAACATTAGCAGTAGCCAGTTCCATTTCAAAGCTGGGGGAGGGAGAGCTTACGTTTTGAAATAAAACTAAAGACTTGTAACTTATTATAAATCACTCTAGCTTACTCTGGTTGTCTCTTATCGTATAAGAGACTCCTCTTGTGAAGTTGTTTTTTTTTGGTACCTTTTTCCCTTGGGGTCCTCTGCTTTTTCCTTCTGATGTCACCCCCGAGCCGAGCACCGGGTATTAGACCCCCTTCTCTTAAACCCCCATGACTTACATTTAATGGCTGGGGGTTGGGAGACCTCTTGACCCACCAGTCCAGATACGGTTTCGGGGAGGTGCCTTCTCGGGCTGCGCTGCGGGCGAAAAATCATCATCTGTGACAGAGGACCCCATATTTTCCTGTTTTTCCTTCTTCTCTCAGGGGATGCAGCATACCATGATGCCTGCAGCAGCAGTGTGCATGCTCTCACGTGCGCTCCTCCAGGCATCTGCTGCATCCCCCACCCATATCTTTCAGTGTCAGCTAGCTACTACCCAGCATCTGCTAGGGGGCAAGTGATCGCTGACTGCTGGCATCCCCTCTCTCTGGAGAAGGAGCGCAGTCCTTGGGATGCTCAATCCTTCTCCACCCCTGCTGACCCCCGGTGGTCCATGTTCATTCCCAAACATGGGTTGCCGGCATGGCGCGAGGTAAGGAGTGCAGCACCTCAGCCCTCAGTGCCACCGGCCCGGCTCCTCTTGTGATGTTTGGGCAGACAGAATTGCTCAGCTTCTCTTGATAGTCCTCATGCCCAAACCTCATGCTCTGTGTCTCTTATACCATAAGAGTTAGGTTGCCAAGGCGCATTCTACTTATGAGATCATGCTGTCATGCAACGGTCTTTAGTAATAAAGAATGAAATGTCCTGAAATCTTTTTTTTGGGGGGGGTCAAAAGATTGAGTCCTGCTGATGCCAGTTATCATTGTTGTGCAGATTATATATCAAGGGAGTACTCCAAACCAATTGGAGTACTCCTTTCCCCTGTCTGTGAGACACACTCTTATCCTATGAAAAGTGTCTCATGCACGGCAGCTGTCCTGGAAACAGGCATGTTCAGGTAAGTGTTTTTTTAATTTGATTTATTATTGATCGAGCTTGATCAATAATGCACTAATACTGCCACAGAGACTACTCGTACGGCTGTAAGAGTGGTCTCACTTACATTCTTAGGGTATCAAAACAACTTACCTTTGGTTTTCGGCTCCCATGGCCTAAGAATGTGAATCAGATGACCACTATTACAACCATAAGAGTGGTCTCGGTGGTAAAATATTGGCATACAAAACTGGTATGTCTCTTTAAGGAATGTGGGGGGAAGTAAACAGGATAAATACTAAATTTTATGTTTTGGACAGTTGTATGAGCAAGCTGGAGAAAATATGCAAGCTTTGACAGAAAAAAGTGGTGGTGGTAGAATAGTGCTGAAATGATATTTTATGAGCTTTCTAGTTACTGGGGGTAGGGTCGTGCCTTTAAACGAGACACATGAAGCAAGAAAGAAAGAAAGAAAGGAAGAAAAGTTTATGTTCTTTGCCCACCAACTTTTGTTCTTTGCCCACCAACTTGCTGGTGCATAACCATTTACTCTTCTTTCCTCTAGGTAGTTAGTTATCTAGTTATCTTTAAAAACATACGGTATGGCCTGATGTGCAGTCACAATGTGGGGAACTGCAAATTAGGGTGTAAACAGCCTCCCCATCGTGACCACACCTGTTTTGGCTATACAGAAAGGGCTGACTTAGTTGTCATGTCGCAATGCAAATCAGAGTCACCAGATGTAATTAATCCCTGCTGTTCGACAGTAACAAATTTCTGTGGATGGCACAGTACCAGTCACATGGCACTAGGTCATTTAGAGATAGCCATGACAGAGGAGAAGTTGTCTGAGTCTTTCCCCAACTTGACCCACACCTTATGTCCTGTTTGTAGACTAACCACTAATGTCTTGCCTTCCTCTGACCATAGTGGTCTGGTGCCCCCCCCCCAGCCTAAGTGCATGTCACTGGCACCCAGTGGAGTACCTTCCCTAGTCCAGTTTCCCTATATGCACCACCACCTGTGAGTTCCCTCACTAATTTCCATCCTCTGTTGCTTAAGTGTCTGCCCTGCTCTTTATTGACACCCCACTGAACTGCTTTTTGCAGTTCTACACTAATGGGTGTTGCTAAAGTTGCAGACACATTAGTTGAGGATCACCATCCTCTGTTGTCCCCCTTTCCCTGTGGGGCCACAAGTAATTTCTTAGCTGCATGGAGAACTGCTGCAATTTCTTTTGTGGCTGGCTTGGAGATGCACAATCAAGGGACTGTCACTATTTTTGTTGCAAGGATTTTGCAGCAATTCCTTGTAACTCTGACTTGGATCCATAGATTCAGCTGATACTACATTAGATGGAAATGTGTTCCACAGATCCGTCACTCTTTCTGTGAAATGTTTCCAAGTACTTTTTTTGAAAGTCTTCCACTCAAAATTTTGAAATCTGCATTGTTTTCTGGTATTTTTAGTACTTATTTCTTGTTTTTCCTTTTTCTTTTAAATGTTCATTTATATCTTTTTTTTTATTTAGTTGTTTAACCAGGTATAGCACACTAAGCTGAAAGCTTTTTTGCAGGAGCGACCTGGGAGCACAAGGAGGTTAAGTGACTTGCTCAGGGTCACACAGTATGCAAGTATCTGATTTGATGTGTTTGAGATCTTTACTTTTCGCATCCGGTCCTGTTAAATTTTTTTTTTTTTTTGCTGCCCCCTGGCTGACCACTCCTTCAGGTCACCTAGGACCCCCCGACGACATGCTGCTCCCACTGCCAGCCACCATCCCTCATGTCAGCCCCCTGGTAACCTGATGTAACCCTTTGTTGGATGGGTCCCCCCATCTGAGGGGGAAGGTACCAGAGGGACCGGCCAGCGCAAATTGTTTGGCCTGGGTGCTGCTGGGATGGACTGGGCTAGTTTGGGGCTTCATGACAATGGGAGACTGGCAACCATCATCTAGCCAGCCAGAGAGCCATTCCCTGGTTTTCTCCCTGGGAGTGTGACATCCAGGACATCAAGGCAAGGGCCAACATCCATCGCGCTCCCTCTGTAGTGGCACCAGACATGCTGCCACACCCCTGGTCTCTGTGAGAGGTCGGTAGACACTGGGTCATGGACCCTCCCTCCCCCCGGGAGATGGCAAGCCATCATGGGACACTTGAGTCATCTTCCCCCAGCCGGCCCTCCGACACCTGGGTCTGTTCTTGAGCCCAGGTCATCAGCGTTGCAAGCAGAAATCCAACCTCTGTGCCAGCAGGCTGGCCAGCCCACCCTGTTCTAAGTGAAGTCCACTCTCTGCTACAACACAACTACAACAACATGTAGTCTTGGTTTTGTGCAAACAATCTCAAAATAAATACCTTCAAAACTGTTTCCATGACCTTCTGGTCAGCCCAAAAACTTGCAAGAACACCCAGCCCCCCTGTAATCACCACACTGGATGGAAACACTAAACTCCGTCTCTTCCTATAAATACCTAAGAGTATGGCTAGACCCCCTGCTAAACTACTCAACCCACATAGATGCCATCACTTCGAAGCTCCGCCTGAAGCTTGGTCTTCTTTATAGAAACCGTGACTCCCTCCCACTACCTGTTACACGCACACTGCTAACAAAGGTGATCACTCTCATCTTTGATTATGCAGACATTTTGTACAACACCGCCCCCTCCACCTCGCTATCCAGGCTAGACTCCTTATTCCATGCTTTTTGCTGTTTTGTAACAAATTCCCCTTTCAGAACACACCACTGCATGCTCCTTTCCTCCCTCAGGTTAGCGCCCCTCTCCAGTCGCTGTTTTTGCCACTCCATTTCTTTTATTTTAAAATTTTGGTTAACCTACTGACCCCCTACCTGGCCAAAAAACGAACCCTGCAGCCTTTTCTCCTTACTTGCTGCACTTTAGGGACTCCCACTCAGTGGCAGAGCCAGGTTTGGGAGTGTTTGGGAGCCGTGGGGGGCATTCAGTGAATCATGGGCTCCACAATAGACACTAAACAGTGAATAAAGATGTTAGCGGGGCACCACTACTGACATTGGGGCAGCCAGGAGGGTTGACCGCTCCCCCAGCCCCCCTCTAGCTCCACCACTGCTCCCACTCCTTCTCCCTTCCCAAGCCATCCTCATCAGCTGGAAAATCTACCTTCCCCTCCTATCTCCGCTACGTATGGAACCAGCTTCCCCAGCCCCTCAGAAACTCACCCTTTTTACAACTCCATTAAATCTCAACTTCGTCAACTCCCCTTTCCCACCTGTAACTGCAACTAGTCTGCCTTCAGCCAAGAGAACAAGGTGTAAACTTCAAAACCACTGTACTGTATATTATTGTATTCATGCAACTGTTGTAAATAACTGTATGTATGCAAATTAATGTAAATAATTCCTTTGTACAAAATTATGTGCCAGATACAGATTGGTCAATACCAGCAGGAACATCCACCAGAACTAGACACATAGTGGATTCCCTGCAGAGGAAGGGCCTCAAATAACTGGTGCAACAACCCACAAGAGACAGGGCTATCCTAGATCTAGTACTGACTAATGAGGAAAGGATCACAGATCTCCAGGTAGAAGGTCACCTGGGTGCCAATGGCCATCACATGGTATGGTTCAATTTGGCCACTAGAACTAAATTATCCCATTCTGAGACAAAAATATGGGACTTCAGAGGAGCTGACTTTGATAAGATGGCCAACAGAGTTAAGCTAGCCCTGGCAAGAAGAAATACAGCTGAGGGGGTACAGGCTAAGTGGGCAAGCATTAAGGATGCAATACTTGAAGCAATATCTCATTGTGTTAGGGAGAAAAGCAAGAGCAAAAGAAGAAGGACACCACTTTGGTTCTCAAAAACAGTAGCAGAAAAGGTCAGAGCAAAAAGGTTGGCCTTCAGGAAATATAAGGGAACGCAGTGGGGCGAAGATAGGGAGGCATGCCAAACTTCCCTAAGGGAAGGCAGTAAGGCAGGCAAAGGTGCAAACTGAGGAAACACTAGCACGAACAGTAAAAGAAGGGGACAAGACTGTCTATACATACATTAGTGAAATGAGAAAGTCCAGAGAAGGTATTGCTAAGATCAAAGGGGATAAGGGGGAGTGTGTGGAGGAGGACCAAGGAAAAGAATCTATCCTAAAAATATACTTCTCAGTATTTACTGAAGAGAAGGAAGGGCAGAGCCCACAGCTCAGTACCATGGACACAGTGGGGATGGAGGTGTGCACAAGTCTCTACACAAAAAAAAAGGGTCCTACAAGAATTCACTAAGCTCTGGGTGGACAGGCAATGGGACCGGATGGCATACATCCCAGGGTACTAAAGGAGATAAGGGTGGAACTAACAGGGCCAATATCAGAACTGTTTAGTGAGTCTCTGAGCACAGGAGAGGTCCCAGAAGACTGGAGAAGAGATCATGTGATCCCGCTCCACAAGAGTGGTAGCAGGGAGGAGGCAGGGAACTACAGACAAGTCAGTCTTACCTCAGTAGTGGGCAAGATTATGGAGGCACTCCTTAAGGAAAGGATAGTGCAACACCTGGAATTCATAGGAGCACAGGATCCAAGACAGTATGGGTTTACAAAAAGAAGGTCCTGTCAAACTAATCTCATAGCTTTATTTGACTGGGTAACCAGAGTGATGGACCAAGGTGGTGCAGCTGATGTTTCCTACCTTGATTTCAGCAAAGCTTTCAATACTGTTCCACATAGAAGACTGATTAATAAGCTGGGTAGGCTTGGGGTGGGTCAAAAGTTGGTCAACTGGGTGGCAAACTGGTTGGCGGGTAGAACACGGAGAGTGGTGGTAAAAGGTATACAGTCAGAAGAGATGCAAATCACAAGTGAGGTACCTCAGGGTTCAGTCCTGGGGCCAGTCCTCTTCAATATCTTCATCAGTGACATTGCAGATGGACTGGAGGGTAAGGTTTGTCTGTTTGCAGGTGACACCAAGATCTGCAACAGAGTAGATGATCCAGATGGGGTGGGCAGAATGAGAAGAGATCTGGATAAACTGACAAAATGGTCAGAAGAGTGGCAACTGGAGTTTAATGCAAAGAAGTGCAAGATCATGCACATAGGGAAGAGAAACCCTGAAGCCACCAATAGGTTGGGAGGGGAGCTGCTGGCAATAACAAGGGAAGAAAGAGACTTGGACACCATCATCATAAATGCCCTGAAATCATCCAAGCAGACCACTAAAGCAGTAGGTAAGGCTAGGGGGATGTTGGGGTGTATTAGTAGGAGGTATCACAAGTCATTAGAAGGAGGTAATAATCCCTCTTTACAAGACACTGGTTAGGCCCCATTTGGAGTACTGCGTGCAATACTGGATGCCACACCTGCACAAGGACACTAACAAAATGGAGGCAGTCCAGAGAAGGGCAACCAAAATGGTGCAGGGACTGCATCAGAAAACATATGAGGACAGATTAACAGAGCTCAATATGAATACCCTAGAGCAAAGGAGGGAGAAAGGTGATGTGATCGAAACATTCAAACATCTTAAGGGCTTTAACAAGGTGAAAGAGTCTAACATGTTTCAATATAAGAAAAGTAGCAGGACAAGAGGACACAGCATGAGATTAAAGGGAGGCCGATTAAGGGGTAATGTGAGGAAGTTCTTTTTCACAGAAATGGTGGTGGATGCATGGAACGTCCTACCTCAGGAAGTGGTGGATATGAATACAGTGCAGGGATTCAGACTGGCATGGGATAGGCATAAGGGAGCAATACAGATGAGTATGAATAGATAGGCCATTGACAGAGTACAGGCCTATGGCACATTCATAAGGTAGAAAAAATGGGCAGACTGGATGGGCCTTGTGGTCCTTATCTGCTGTCAACTTCTATGTTTTTATGTCAGTAATATTCTCATGTATCTATTCTATGTATGTAAACTGTTGTAACTCCCTCCTCCTCACCCCTCAGGTCACACCTGGAAACGAGCCTCAGCTCACTGTGCTTTTCCCGGTTATCAAATGTTTAAATAAATAAATAAAAAACAGTGTAATTTCAGTAAGTAATTTTTATGTTGGCTTGCATGCACGTGCAAGCAACATTTTGTGGTAGTAGCACATTTCAGCGGTGTGTCAGTGTTGTGGCAAAGGCAGGGGATGCTTTAGTGGGTGCGTCCCTCAGCTGCCAATCAGTGAGCATGCTGGCGATGACAGAAAACTTCAAAGAGAGCCAAAAAGTTGAAAGAAATCTGCTGCTGCAATCAGGTGCAGTTTTGTCATTGCAGTGGCAGATGACAAGACAATGGCCATGCACATTACAGTGCACAGTAATGCGCATGGCCAGAGTTATGAGCAACATGTTTGCTCAGTGTGCCTTTCCTAGTGAAACATTTCAATAAATATTTTAGCTGCAGAGTGGCTTTCCACAATGGCAGCTCCTAGCGCCTGCCACCAGTCCCGCAAAGCCAACAGCGGGGGTGCCCAATCCCTGTGTCGACATGTATCCCTTCCCCCATTAAATGTGGCACAGTAGGAGCCCACCCCAGTGTGCCAAACATGGCAGCTCCTGCTGCCCACCACACACTCCCAAAACATCAACATCGGGGTGCCCAATCCCTATGTTGGCATGTGTCCTCCCTGCCCCCCATTAATGTGGCACACTGGGAGCCCCACCCCAGTGTACCAAAATTTTTTTTTATTTTCTTCCGACACTGGGATGCCCACTTCTGGTGTCGGATGGGTCCCCCAAACTTCTCTACATGATTTGTTGAAATTGGGGTGCCCAATCCCCGTTTTGGCATGCCCCCCACTATTGTGGCACACTGGGAGCCCACTCCAGTGTGCCCACATTAATAAAAAAAAATTCTCTGTGAAAGAAGAAAACCATCCTTCATTGTTTCTTTTTTTTTTGTACCTGTAAAAAAGGAAATGGGGGCCAATTCCAAGACAAATGGCGTATCTTGCACGTGGTTGTGAGTTACGCTATTCACTGCTCCGCCAGGGACCCTATGCCGCATTCCAGGAGTGACAGGATCCCGCACTTGTGACATGCGGGATACACCAGGCGTAGGCTACAGCCACATGCCTGGTGTATACAACCTGCAGGTCGCAAATTGCGACTGACGAGGACAGCCCCCCGAAGCCCCCCCCATACTGGACCATCTCAGCACACACCAGGGGTCATGGGGGAGCAGGACAGAAGGCACAGGCATCCAGAGGGGTGCACCAGAAATGGACCAACAGAGATCCCTGACATTTGGGGGGGTGGGCGGCTGGGGTATGCCTGTGAGGGCATGGGGAACACAGCTGCGCCGATGTTGAAGTGCCATGGGGCAGGCAGCTGACCAACAGCACCGTCGACTGCCACTTAGAGCAGCTCAGGCTGTCAAAGTTTAGCTCTGCCAGCACCCCTTCTAGAATGGCAATTACGAGTTATGACAGCTGCCCTCCTAGAATTGGGCGAACTTGCTGTCGTAACCTGCACTTGCGCTAGGTGTTGCGGGTTGCAATTTAGCAGGTGGCATTATCCACAGATTTCGCAGCTCGCATCCGCCATGGTGCAAGTCGCCACTTGGAATACCACTGGGTGTAATGCATGGCATAAGTCAAGAGATATGCCATGGGGTTTGGGGTATCTTGCTTTACGCTGGCGTAGCTCATCTTGGAATCGGGTCCATGGTCCATCGTTCTGTTGCCGTCCCCCTCCCCCATCCCAACACTCCCTCTGTGCACTCACCTCCCCACGGCCCCCTCACCCCATACTTACCTCCGGAGGTCAGGCACTGTCATCTTCTGTGGACCAGGACACGTCTGCACTCTGTAATGCTGAACCGCAAAATGAAGAATCAAAGGTAAGGAGTATAATGGGAGTCAATGGGGGGTTCAACTTAGGTTGATATCTTAGCCATTTATTGGAATCTTGCCCTCATACTTTCAACATGGGGTTCTTGGGACCCCACCTTGTGAACACTGGCACTGTCATTTTGTTTCTCAGTCCCGAAAAGTGATTTCATAGTCGCTATGTGGAATCACTTTTCAGGACCAATTAATGAAATGACAGTGCCACTGCTCATAAGGGGAGGTCCAAAAAAGCCCACTTTGCAAATCTGGTGAAAAAAATCCCAAACAATGACTGCGTTACAAGTGTGAGTTGCGCATTTTCTATGCACGTTTGTAACTTCACCAGTCTGGAATATGTTCACTCCAAATTTTCAACATTACCATTTTTTCAAACCTCCATATGAACAGTACAGCTGTTAGTTTTTCACATCCTTCCCAAAATGTGTTTTCACACCTGTGGCGCAGAATGGCACGGTTGCTGTGGGAAATCAACTTTTGGGACAGATTAACACAATCACAGTGTCACTGTTCATGACAGAAGGTCCCAATAGGCCCATGTTGAAAGTTTGGTGGAGAAATTCCAAAACATGATTATGTTACGGGCGTGCATTGCGCAACTTCTATGCACGCTCTTAACTTTGCCAATTTTTCATATTTTCACTCCAGATTTTCAACATTGCCATTTTTCACACCTATTCACAAACAGTACAGCTGTCATTTTTCACATCCTGCCAGAAATGTGTTTCCGCACCTGTGGCGCCAAATAGCGCAGTTGCTATGTGAAATCACCTTTAACAAAATGTTGGTGACAGTGTTCATGAGGTGGGGTCCCAAAAAGCCCATGTTGAAAATCTGGAGCAAAAATACCAACAAACGCCCAGGGCATTAGGGTGTGCAACTGTAACACCCCAACCTGTAGAGACTGACAGGCACTGGGGGGTGTGACTTGGGTTTGTTGGCCATATTGCTCATAGCATTCCACCCCCACCCCCCACCCTGCAGCCATTGACAGATTGACAGGCATCGAGGTGTGCCTTGGGGTCTTCAGCCTTAACGTTCACCCTATTCTCCTATACTGCACCCATCTCAGCTTATTTCCTTATGGAATGGGATGAACTTAAGGCCCAAAGATCCCAAGGCACACCGCAACACCTGTTGCTGTCTGCAGGTTGGGGTGAGGTGGAATGACGTAAGCGTTAGGGCTGATAACCCAAAAGCACAGCCCCAATACCCTTCAGTCTGTGCAGGAGGTGGGGGTGGGTGTTGGCATTTGTTCGATATTTCACTGCCATTCCTGTTATGCATCTCTTTAACTCCTGCAAAAATCAATGCCAATGCCAGCAAGCCAACCTTCAGTATTGACAAATGCTTGTTTGAACATTCCTTTTTTCTGAACTATAATAACTATAAATTTGAACTAACAAGAATTTATGATTTGACATATTCATTACCTTATTGGATTATTTAAAGAGCTACTGACGCCTCAGAAAACTTTGAAAAACATAATAATTAGGTACAATTCAGCTTGTATTCCATAAATATTTTACATATTTCTCTTTCTTGTTATTTATTACTAAGTAAATTTGCATAAATACATACTGGTTATCCCTTTGAGTTTCCTTAGAGTTTATCTGCCTCTGTAGCTTACTCCCTACTTCAAGTCATAATCCTGTGTTGTGACATCACAATCTGTTGCCATGGGAGTAACGGTTATTATGGCATTTGAAACATAGTTCGGCACACTGCATTAAAGGGGGTCACCAGTAATTATTAATATTTACACGACTGTGTGTACAAAATACATAAACAGGAGAGCATTTCGGTTCAGAACTAGAGTAATCATAAGACTGTCAACAAATATAGCAGAGTAATCATACAATTGCCAACAGATAAGAGAGGGAGCAAGTGTGTAACAAGTGCAGTCATCAGTGCCCTTTATAGCAAGAGCATGTAGTGGAGGCAGTAAGAAAGGAGAGCAAGTGGGACTTGAACTCAGAGAGAGTGCGACAGGACAGAGGGAGGAAGGGAGTTCTGGTCAGTGACAGCAGCAATGGGGAAGGACCTGTGCACAAAAGCAAGCTGAGCAGTAGGCTTTTGTAGGAGCTTGGCAGATCTTAGTATACATGGGGCAATTCTGCAGCAGATGAAATCTCTAGGACAGGAGGGGGAGTATAAGTGTGAACTTGCTTAAACATGACACACAGGGTGGAGACTCTTAGTCTTGAGTCATAGGGTAACGACCCCAGGGAGGAAAGGACATCTCCCCACTTTATGGTATGCTTGTGTGAGAAGAGACATGGCAGCAGCACTGGCGAAGAGCAGTAGAGGACCACGGTAAGTTAGGGTTGGGAGGAGGAACAAGGAGACAGTCCAATGGCAAGCTGCAGCAGTGAAAAAGGGATGAATGCGATAGACGAGGCCTATCTTTTGGTTCAGGGATTTAATTAACAAGGAGACATGGGTGAGTAGAGAGAGTGAGGGGTCCAGAGGGATGCCCAGGTATTTAAAAGTAGGGACAGATTCCAGAGCATCCCCATTGAGAGAGTTTATATTGAGATGGACAAGGGTACTTAGGGAGGAGGGTTTGTGGGTAAATAGCATGCATTTTGTTTTTTTCAGTATTGAGGACAAATTGTTTATGTCTAAACCACACTTCCAGGGCAGTGAAATCAGAGTCAAGTTCTTGATTAATGTGGGTAATGATGGATAATGAGTGATATAGGTTAGCATCATCAGCATAGAGGCACACAGAGGCTCTTCCACAATGGTATGGTAAGTCATTGATAAAAGGGGAGAACAGCAAGGGGCCCAGGATAGACCCCTGAGGGACTCCATGGGTTATAGGTCTAAGGTCAGAGAGTGGATCAACCCATTTGACCCTCTGAGAACGACAGGTAAGATAACTTTGGAACCAGTCGAGGGCAGCAGAATCAAGACCAAGGTTCTGGAGCTGCTGGAGCAGGAGGCTGTAATTTACCAGATCAAATGCTTTAGTGTGAACCACGAAGATGGCTCCAGTGGCAGATCTCTGATCCATGGCTTGAGCAATACTGAGGTCAGTTTCAATAAAGCAGTAAGGTTACTATGATTCTTTCTAAACTCATGTTGGAAGGGGGATAATATATTGTGGAATTCTAGGTAGTTCTGAAGATAACTGTAAACTGTGCTCTCCTGAATATTGGCAAGTGGGCAGAGAAAGGAGATGGGCCTTAAGTTTTCGACCACAGAGTTGGGCCCACTTTTATGCACTGGCATAATGACAGCAACTTTCCATTTATCAGGAACAGTACAGGACAGGAAGGATCTGTTGAATAAGTCATGGACAAGATGGGTGAGGGCAGGAGCACCAAGCTTGAGAAACTTTGGCTGGAGAACTCTCAGGTTTCAGATTGGAGGGCAGCCTCTGGACCTTTTTAAGAGTTGCCAGTTTTAGGTGAAAATCAGGGCGAGCCCCAGATAGGCCATGGGTGGTGGAGGGAGGAGGTTTTCATGCAAATCACCTCAGTAATAAACAAGCATTTGTCAATGCCGAATGTTGTCTTGCTGGCATTGGCATTGGTAGTGCAGGAGTTAGAGACGCATAATAGGAATGGCAGTGAAGTATTGAAGTGATGCCAACCCCACTCCCACCCTGCAGAGACGGACAGGCATTGGGGTGTGCCTTTGGGTCGTTAGTTATAATGCTCATGCCATTTTACCTCACCCTACCCTGTAGACACTGACAAGTGTTGTGGTGTGCTTTGGGGTCTTTGGGCATTATACTTCCCCATTCCATAAGGAAATATGCTGAGGTGGGTGCAGTATAGGAGAATGGGGTGAACTTTGTGGCTGAACACTGTAAGGCACACCTCGATGCCTGTCACTGGCTGCAGGGTGGGGGTGGAGGTGGAATGGCGTGACCATTACAGCCAATGATCCCAAGTCACATCCCTGACGCCTGTCAGTCTGTACAGGGTGGGGTGTTACAGTTGGAAACCCTAACGCTGTAGGCGTGCGTTGGTATTTTCATTCCAAATTTTCAACATGGGCTTTTTGTGACCCCACCTCTTGAAGAGCGGCACTATCAGTTTGTTAGTTGAAAGGTGGTTTTGCACTGCGGCTATGCTATTTGGCGACACAGAGATGAAAACACATTTTGGGCAGTATGTGAAAAATTACAACTGTATTGTTCATGAGGAGGTGTAAAAAAATGGCAACATTGAAAATCTGAAGTGAAAATATTAAAAATTGGTGAAGTCATGAGCAAGCATAGAAAGTGTGCAACACATGTCCATAACTCAATTATTTTTTGAATTTTTTTAACCACATTTTCAACATAGGCATTTTGGGACCTCCCCTCATGAACAGTGGCATTGTGATTTTGTTAAATTGGCCCAAACATTGATTTCCCACAGCGACCATGCCATTGTGCGCCACAGGTGCGAAAACACATTTTGGGCAGGATGTGAAAAATGACAGCTGTACTGTTCATAAGGAGGTGTGAAAAAATGCCAGTGTTAGAAATGTGTCATGAAAATATTGCAAATTTGCGAAGTTACAAGGGTGCGTGGAAACTGCTCAATGACACTTGTAACACAGTAATTTTATGGACTTTCATTACTAAATTTTCAACATAGGCATTGTAGGACCTCTGCTCATGAACAGTATCACTGTCATTCCTCAAACTGTCCCGAAAACTGATTTCGTGCAGTGACCGCACTATTCTGCGCCAGATGTGCGAAAACACATTTTGGCCAGAGTACGTAAAATGACAGCTGTAGTGTTCATGAGGAGGTGTGGAAAAATGTCAATTTTGAAAATCTGGAGTGAAAATATTACAGATTCACGAAGTTACGAGCGTGAGTGGAAACTGCGCAATGCACGCTATAAAACAGCCATTTTTTTTTTTTTGCACCAAATTTGCAACATAGGCTTTTTGAGAGCTCCCTCATGAACAGTAGCACTGTTGTTTTGTTAATCTGTCCTGAAAGTTGATTCCGCGCAGTGACCGCAAAATCACCTTTCAGGCTCGAATAACACCATGACAGTAACTGAATTCATGAGGAGGGGTTCCAATAACCCCATGTTGAAAATTTGGTGTCACAATCCCCAAAAATGCCCAAGATATGCACCAAAGTTGAAAAAAACCCTATTTATGCCATTATACAGCTTACTTCAGTTCGCGGTCGGCTTTGAAGCGTGCAGACGTGTTCCTGGTCCAACGAAGATCACCACGCTGGACTCCGGAGGTAAGTATGGGGTGAGGGGGGTGTAAGGAGGCAGGGTGCACAGTGGGTGGGTGCGGGTTGTGGGAGGGTACAGGGAGACTGCAAGGGATCATTTTCTTTTTTACAGGGTAAAAAAAAAAAGGGAAGATCGTGGGATGGTTTTTGTTTTTTCAGGCACATTTGGCACACTGGGGTGCACTCCCAGTGTGTCACCTGATTGTTTTTTGGGGGGGCTGTAGCCGATAGGGGATTGGGCACCCCCCCTAGGCAGACAACATTACGTCTTGCTGGTGTGGTGCCTGCATGCTGTCTTGTTGGGGAATGAGGGACACACCTACTGATGTGTGCCCTGCATTCGCCCACAGTGACCGCACCTCCAAATCTGCTCCTAATGCAATATGTTGGTTGGCGCGCAAGCGTGAGCCAACATAATAATGGGCAGGAGGAAAAAACAACTAATGTGAAATACAAGCTGAACTGTGTCTAAATATTGTGTTTTGTTAAAGTTCTCCTGAAGCTGTCAGCTGCTCTTTAAATAATTAGTTATTGCATTTCAAAGGTTTTACCAGGAAGGACATACTGAGCTGACAACAGCTCATTTCCAGATACACACGGGGGGGGGGATAGCACAAAAGGAGAAAAAAAATTTGTCATTCACAGCATTACAAAAATAATACTTATTTTCAGCAATACAGTACATCAAGAGAAGGATAATCATAAACACTGCAAGATTTTCTTGTAGAATTGGATGCCCTTAATCTGACTAGCATTGTTTTTCCTTTCAACATGATTTGTTTCATTTGGGGTTATTTTCTATTATTATTAAGTTTTGTGGATGCTTACACAAGGAGGGGTACTTTAGTCTTCAGGTTGAAATGTTAGTGTCTTTTGGATTTGCACTAATGTAACTGGTCCTCCTTTAAGAAACCTGTATTTAAGTGGATCCTGCAACACTGCACCCTGCACCCTGCCCTGACAAAGAATCCGGTAGGGATTCGAACTGCTGGGGTATTCTTGTGAGTCCTCCATGCATAGTGCCTATACTAGTTAGTAAATGTCCTTTTCATTCACTTCCATATACCTTTTTTTGAATGCACTTTTGTATGGATTTAAAGAGACTACTACCCTTTTGAGGGGCTACAAGGACACATGAACATGCCTGTAGAGTGGGCAATCCCTAGAGGTGCCAGAAGGATATGGACCCTTATGCTAAAGACACCTTAGGGATGAAGGAAGAAGGAATTTGTGTTAACATGAGAGACGAGTGGATTTAAAACTTCCAGCAGCATTTTTGTTTGACTTCAGGGCAAATCAGGGGACCTTTCAATTTTTTTTTATTCTTTTAGTAACCAGGTAAGGCCCACTAGACACAGGTGCCTGTTTTCAGGGGTGACCCAGGAACACTGGGGTGGTTTAGTGACTTGCTCAGAGTCACACAGTATGGAAGTGGCGGTTGTGGGAATCAAACCCAGATCTGCTACATGTAACAAGCTCATTCACAGCTCGTTACTCCAACCTATAGGCTACACTACCTGCCCAAGGTATTTAACCACAAAGGTCTCTGACCCTCAGGCGTGTATGACCCCTGAAGCATGAGGACCACAGGAGCAGGAGGATGGCATCTGTTCTGGCGCAAATGCAGTGCATCCACAGGTAAGTCCACAATTCCACAGGGAACACTGACCAGGGAGGGAAGGACAAGCTAAGCAGGTTACTAGGGAAAGGCAGTGAAAAGGTCACTGTAGGCACCACACCCTTTCTGGGATAGGTCTACATAGGGTATAGTATAACACCAATAGGCTCTACACCCTATCTAATGAAGGTCTGTGTAGGGGACAGTATAACAACATTAGGCACTACACCCTATCTGGTGTAAGCCTCTGTAGGGGATTGCAGGAAAGGAGTAAGCCACTAAGTGAAGCAGGTTTTTTTAGGGGATACAGCTAGATCTCTTTGCAGTGAATACCTGAGTATAGAAAAAGCCCATAGGGAAGGAGGGTAGACAAAGGGGGGGTTAGCCAGCTGTAGGGGTTTTGGGCCAACCATCCCCTGGACCATGCTGTTGAAACTGGGCACTGCCATATAGGTTTGAGGATCTCCATGCAGAGCTGTGGGCATGTTGAGGAGAAATATTCCTACTGCACAGACAGTTGAACTGGAATACTGAACCACTGCCCACTCCCCGCTCCCCCAGAGGTCCACTGACCTTGGAGGAAGGAAGGTGGTCAGAAGTAGGAACAGTGGGAAAGAGACAATCTACAGATGTGAGACCATGCCCTCCGGTAGTGACTGCAAATAGATTTGCACTCCTGGAAGAGGCACAGTTACCTAACTCCACCAGGGGAGGCTGTAAGCCAGTCAAGAAGGAGAAAGATGCAGGGGAAGCATCACCCAGCAGGGCAGAGTGAGGAAAGAAGGTAGTAGACAGAATGTTCATTGCAGCAGACTGTATGGTTAGAGTTTTTTGGAGGGTGGTTTGTGGGGGCAGAAGGAGGGGAAGGAGATCAGATGCCTGCCGGGTGCATCGGCTGTTAGGGGCAGGGAAAGAATATGGAGGATGATAGGATGGGGGAGCTGTCACATGCCCTTGTACACTTGGATACCCTAACCAGCTGCACCAGTGCTGGCAGTATAACCTAGTGGTAAGTGCAATGAGCTGTGAATGAGCGTGGAGGTGATTAGAGAACTTCAGAACAACTTACAAAGGCTAGAAAGATGGTCTAATATCTGGCAGCTGAAGTTCAATGTAAAAAAGTGCAAAGTGCTGCACTTGGGTATGGGGAATCCCAGGACGGATTACTGGCTCAATGGGGTCAAACTCAGCACCTCTGAGGAAGAAAGGGATCTAGGGATTATCATATGCAACACCCTCAAACAATTGTGCCAGTGCAACAAAGCTTACGGCAAGGCAAACAAAATGTTGGGGTGCATTGGGAGGGGATTTGACAGCAGGAGCAAGGAAGTGATCCTCCCACTCTACAGGTCCCTAGTGAGACCCCACCTGGAGTACTGTATCCAGTTTTGGAATCCACACCTTGAAAAGGATAGGGATAGGCTGAAGATTGTGCAGAGAAGAGCGAATAAGATGATACAGGGCCTCCATTGTCTTTCATATGAGGAACACTGGAAACAAGGAGGGAGAGAAGGGATATGATTAAAACCTTCAAGTTCTTTTTTTTTTTTAACTCTTTTTTACCTCCTCACTGGCCCCATAGAACTCTCTCCAGTTGGGGTGGGGGTGCCGGTTTCCCGGCCCATCTGAGATCCTCCTGCTCTGGCTTGCTGCTCCCAGGAGCTCTCCTCCAGCTCCACCATCCACCCCGCCCCCGGCTCTGAGCCCTCTGGGGTGGGACCACCATCATCTCCTCTGGCGCTCTATCTACAATCTAGAAGGGCAGCCAGGGAGAGGAGGAGAGATGCAGTGACTGACCAGGCAGGACCCGACTGTGGGCATGATAGGCATTCTTGGCCCCACCAGTGCCTGTCTGGCTACCAGGGCTTTTCCTGTGTTCGGTTTCCCCTCAGGGATGCAGACATGCAAGGATGCCCTGCACATGATGGGCACACTCTTGTACTCATGTATTAGGTGTCTGCCATCACCCCATCCTCTGAAAAGCTGCCACTAGTCGCGCTTCCCCCGGTCACCATCAGGAGCCACTGATACTGCGGCTAAAGCATCCACCTGCCCCAAGGAGAGGACACTCAATCCTCCCCTGCCCCTGCTGACCCCTGGTGGCCCGAGCTCACTCCCGAACCCGGGTCACCAGCATGGTGTGAGGTGTGGAACCCAGCACCTCAACCCTCAGTGCCACCAGGCTGGCCATGACTTTCAGGTTCTTAAGAGGCATTAACAAGGTTCAATACGCACAACTATTCCAAAAGGTCACCAGCTCAACCACTAGGGTGCATGAATAAAACCTACAGGGTGGGAGTTTCATAAAGTGTAAAAGAAAGCTTTCTTTTTTCACAGAAATAGTGGTGGAGCCCTGGAACCGCTTACAGGTGGAAATGGTGAGCACAAGGACAGTAACAGCTTTCAAAAAAGAGTGGGAGAGCAAGGACTCAAGGGGAACTGTGATGAAGTTGGAGGGTAAAAAGATAGTTTGCTCGGACCTACATCAGGTCTCGAAACCTCGGGAAGACTCACTGGACCTATGGTCTCCTTCTGCCATCACTTTTCTATGTTTCTGTGTACACCCAGCAGAACCTTGGTTTGATTCCCACAACCTCCACTTGCATACTGTGTAACTGTGAGCTAGTCACTTAACATCCCCAGTGCTCCTGGGTCACCCTTCTAAATAGGCCTTGTGCTCAGTGGGCTTTACCTGGTTACCAAAGAATAAAAAAATTACCTGGAAAATCAAAGCATGGAAAAAGTTAAATCTAGCTCCTGCAGGTTGGGGGTACCTTCAGAAATGCTACCAGTGTGGGTCAGAGGGGAGAGTAGGGAAAGGGTGAACTGGAAGGAAAAGAAGCAAAAGGGGAGAATTTAAAAACCCTATCTAGGGTCAGCTAACAAAGGGATAGCTAAACAAAAAGGGGAAAATTAATATAGTCTTATTAAAAACAAAATGGGAAAACCTAAGGAAAACCCTGTCTAGGATAAAGCAAAAAGGGGTAAATGGAAAAAAGGAAATCTAGAAACATAATTTTGGGGTAAGGGCATAAGTTGTTTTCTGGGTCATAGGTATTATAGTATTGGGATGCTGGGAGTGCTGCAGTGCAGTGGCTGTGGAGCGGCAGTCTTCAGGGAAACCTTTTGAAGACTGAGGTGCTGCCCCATCTGTGTGCATCCCTCTGGGCTGAGGAAGAAGGTCACTAGACTCTGGGTCAAGTTGACTAGGATTTGGGAGACCTTTTTCCCACCCAGGGGCCACAAAGTATACCACCCTTGCTTCAGGGGATGCCAAGGAGGAGTGCCGGCTGTACTGTAGTGGGCCTGGAGGGTGGGGGGTGGTGGGTAGGGAGCACATGTAATATCTCAAAAGCAGTGGTGCTCCAGTGTCCCCAGCACACATCAGTTTGGTGCCCCAGGTTCCCTAGTTGTTGTGCCCCATCTCAGGTTCCCCTGGCAAATAAAATAACGTGGCAGGAAAGGAGGGGGTACAGACAGTAACAGGGGTCCCACACAGTAAAGAATTGCTTGTCTGCAGTTTAAAACTGTTTATTTCTCTCAGTTTCTCCCCTTGGCCAGTTTCCCACCCCTGGAGTAGCAACACGAGCCAGTGCCAGTAATCTGAATTTCCAACTCACGCCCGACCGTTGATTGCACCCCCCCCAACGTCGTGAGCTACTTGGCATTCCAAATGTTGGGGGGGGCTATAAAGGCTCCAGCATGGCAGGAACCCAGGAGTCATTATCATGTTCAGTGGTCATCGAGTGTCTTTTGAAAAAGGATCTAGTTCCGAAATGCGTCAAGGCGTGTGGTGCGTGGTGTTTCCTGCACCGGCACTCAATAAAAAGTTTATGCACTGAAGTACTGTGTGAGCAGCATCTTCTTATAAAGTGTGGTGGTGAGTGCAGGATTTTACTTACTTTGGTCATCAAGTGGCCATCGAGCAGTCCCGTGAGTGTTCTCAGGTGCTGAAGTGCAGTTGGGTGGGGATAGTGTGGCTGATAGAGAGGGAAAGGATGCAGGGATAAGGGAAAAGAAGGGCTTACCTGTGGTCCCCTCTAGTCCCTCAACTAGTCAGTTTTGGCCAGTGTCCCTGAAGGTGGTTGTTCCAGCAATTGTCCGATCAGAGCAGCAGAGTCAGTGGCTGAAGAGTGGAGCTGAGTGGCAGCAACAGTCGAGAGAGAGAGAGAGAGTCAGTCGGTGGCCACATTGAGGGCTCTGTTTAGCCCCATTATTATTTTATTTATTTAAAAGTTTCAGTTAGACCCTTGTCAGTGGCATACAGAAGTGGGGCTGTGGTGGTGAGGTAGCCAAGCGGGAAGAACATAGTGTGCCATGGCGGTGAAGAGAGACAGCATCAGGCTGAGCAGCGAGGTCCTACCAGAAGGACCACCCAGAGGGTCACCACCCACCACCAGCTGTGCCAGTAGCCATCCAGCCTCCCAGATCACTACCACCTTAACAACTTCATCCTGACTTGGGCGGTGAGTTGGTGGTAGCACTAAAGGGCAGGAGTTGATCCTCCGTGGGGGGGGATGGGGGTTTGTGCAAGGACCTAGTTTAGGAGATACCCAGAGGGTGGGCTAAGTGGGCAAGGGGCCTGCCCCTGATTTAAATAAATCAAGCTCCCAAAGAAGGCGTGTGGGCAGAGCAGGCCCTAATTTAAATAACAAAGTCAACTCCAGCTAGGAGCAGAGGGGCAGGGCAAGGCCCCATTTAAATAATTAAAGTTACTGTCCAGGTGGGCAAAGTAAGGTCAAGACAGGCCCATATTGTGTTTTTTTTTTTTTTATTTTAAATACAGGAGCACCTGCTGGGTGAGGTAAGGGCAGAGCAAGCCCCATTAACTACAATAAGCACCAGCAGGGCTAGTAACAAAATTGGGCTAATAGCCCAGGTAGCCACCAGCAAGCCCAAGTCAAGGGCTAGTGTTAAATAATTTAAGTGTACTGTGATACCAGCTCCAGCCAGGAGTGAAGAGAAGGGAGCAGACAGCGCCCAGATAACCATCCCAACAGCATAGCTGCCAGGGCCCTAGCCAAGGGCTATTAACTTTTGTTTTAAAAGTATTTAACTGTATCCCAGAGCCCCCTAGCAAGGGAGGGACAGTTAGCGTGGGTGATCATCCCTTAGCAAAGAGGGCAGGACTGCTGTTTTACTGTAAAGTTATAGTGTATACCTGTGGGAGGGCAGGGAGGGCACAGCCCATGGTCCCTGCGTAGCTAGGTATATCCCAGCCATTTGATCCAGGCTTCTAATCACATAGTGTCTGCCCTGGTGTAGTGCCCCCTGGTTACCAGAATGAACATTTAAAGTGCAACTGTTACCCGAAGTGACTGTGTTGAATCCAAAATGAACATTTTAAAATGGAAGTGTAAATGCATTTACTGTGACAATGCTGAATTGTCTGTGCACAGTGGTGAAGGGCAAGAAATGTTTTGTTCCAAGACTGCTTATCCAAAGGGACAGCATCCAAAGTAAATTCTGAGACTGCAGAACTGCCCTGCATGTACCAGATTTGCCCTGTTTGCCTTGAGTTTGACCCTGTTTCACTCTGAGACTGTTAAATTGTCCTCAGTTAATTACCCTGGATGGTCACTGCATGGTCCCAGACTGAGATACTGCTCTTGCATGCTGTGAATCCTCTTCAAAATTGATTGCACATGCTCAAAATTTGTGAATTGCCCTGCATATTCTTGAATTGTCCTACATGTTCTTGAATTGCTCTGCATGTTTCTAATTGCTCTTTGATGGTTGCTTGATCCAAAGACTGCTGAAACCAGCAAATGCCAAGTACAAAGACAGTATGCTTTGGAGACTCCCCTGTATTTCAGTTCAAGTGCGTGTTCACAATTTTTCCTGCATAATCCAGAGATTGTTCCATCCAACTGCATCCTGACAATTTGGAGCCGGTCATTAGAATAGGAATAGCGTAAACAGTTAAGGAACTCCCTGTCGCTTGCTTTCTTCTTTTTTAATGCATGTTTATTGATGTTTCACAAACCACAAACAAAACATTGTCAGATGCATTAACAAGACAAACAATGAATGCCATTCATACATACATACATTTTCTGAGATCATTGGGCATGAATTCGTACCTAGAACATAGTAACAGATTTAGTTATCAGAGGTGGATACCAAAATTGTATACCAGTACTGCACACGGGTATCGAGTGACACTTTATTCTCACCCACTGACTAGCCACCTAGCCAGGCACTCTGGCACCTCTTGTTCATTGATAGGGAGCCTGGGAATTGGGGTATGCTATGGTGGGCCCTAAATTCAGCCCAATAAAGAAATGAAATTCCAGGGATCTTCATGCCTGTTGAGTCTATGTGTTTTGCATGAATATGTCATACTCTGAGTGATTCCAGGAGCCAGGCAAGGCTAGAACCGAACCGACATTTTATCACAAGGATAATTTATCAATAGATTTTTCTTACTTTTCACATAATGCCTCATATTTCCTATATTGACCCAAAGCAGTAAGTTGTGCTCTGTCTCTATTTTTAAACAGATTCGGAGTTTATTCGCCCATTGTTGGAGAGATGGAGGGCTCTCAGAAATCCAACACTGAGCTGTAGTTTTCCAGGTGTTTATGAGTGCAAGAGACCATAGCAGAAGGTCCTGTTTAAGCGAATGTCTAGTGAGATCTGCTCCCAGTACAAATTCCAGGGGTGAACAGATGGCCTAGAGCTCAGTACCTCTGCCATTATTGTGTGTACCTCAGACCAAAAGGTTGTGAGTTTTGAGCACATCAGAGTCATGTGGTTAAATCTGCCATCCTCCACTTTGCATTCAGGGCATTCCCTCAGCTTACCCTGATTGACTTGGTGTAACTTTAGTGGGGGAATATACACTCTGTACATAAAGTTCAGTTGGATTTGGCATAGATTATTGCTGTTAAAGCACTTACTGAGATGTTTGATGGCCTCTCCCCAGATGGTTGTGGTGATCTCCATCCCCAAATCTTCTCCCCACCTGGTTATTATTCGCTGCTGTGGGAGTTAAGTGCCATCTAGGAAAATTTTGTAATAAACTGAGAGTGGCTTAGAACTAGGTTAGAATCCGTACAACTCTTCCTCTATGGGTGATGGATTGGGGCCATGTACGGGGGCTATGGTTAATCCGGCCAGCCTCTGCCTCACGTGTAGATATACAAACGGATCCCCTGGAAGCAGACTCCAAAGTCTTTTAAGTTCCTCAAAAGAGAGAAGTCTCTCTGCCTCATGCATCTGAGTTATATGAAATAGATATTTTCTGCGCCTTCTGAACAGGCCTCTGTGCAAGAACACAGAGTATTTTGGGGTTAACTTAAGGGCAGCTAAAATACTAATGTACATAGAGACTCTGTAGGATTTTCGATGGTTTATGTACTGCTATCCACACTCTGACCATTGTATGAGTAAATGGGCTGTTACAATTTCTATATTGGGTAAAGACCACAGCAGGTGACAACAAGTCTCTCTGTAGGTCACATCCTGCCTGCTCTTCCTCCAGGGCCATCCATGCTGGAGTACAGGTGTCTCTCCCATGGAGATGAAAGACAGCTGTGCAACCCAGTAATAAAGATTGAAATTTGGAAGTTCTCCCCCTCCTGGCCCAGGGGGAGCTGGAAGATTGCCCTCTGAATGCCTGTGTTATTTCCCTTTTAGAGAAACTTATGAAGAGTGGAATCTAGCTGTTTAAATGTTTTTCAGGGACATGGGCTGGGGCTGAAATATATATAGACACTTAGGAGGCAGAGTCATTTTAACCACATTGACCCTGCCTAAGAGTAGAAGTGGAAGGTCCCTCCACCTCTTGCAGTCCTCTGCTATATTGGTGAGTAGAGGCCCATAGTTTCTGGAAACCAGATGACTCAGTCTAGCTGGGATCTGGACATCAAGATATTTAATATGGTCAATTATCTATAGTAACAAAGAGCTGTGAACAAGGGACTCTGTGAAGCTTCCTAACCAGCATTATCTCACTTTTTGTCCAGTTAACTTTATGACCAGACAGGACCCCCTATTCAGCTAAAAGGGGTTTGACAATGGGGAGACCCTCACTCAGTTTTCACAGGTATAGCAGAAAGTCATCTGCAAATAATGCAATTTTATAACCCTTTCCCCTCCTGATCCCCTCCATTCCCAGGTGGTTTCAAATTGCTGTTGCAAGGGGTTCTAATGTCATGATGTGTAATAAAGAGGAGAGTGGGCAGCCCTGTCTGGTCCCCCTACTAAGGGTAAAGGAGGATGTGACAGGGCTATGAACTGAGATTTGTATGGTTGGGGACACATACAGAGTTACATGCGAACATATGAAAGAAGCCAGCAGATACAGGCCAAAACGATCTATCTCGTCTGCTCGAAATTGCAGCATGGTTTATTCCACTGCTGCCACCCCACCCCCACCCTTGCTCATTTTCCTCTTCTGGGCTGAGCTCTTCCCTTGAGTCAAGCCACTATCTACAGTTATTTTGCCATTGACTCTATCCCAACCCATTTTGAAGCCGTCCACTGTCTTCTGACAGACCGGCTCCTCAGGGAGTACATCCCATGCACTGGCTCAGTGAAGTAGTGCCTCCTCATCTCCCTTCTAATCCCCCCCCCTCCAGGTTCATGCTGTGCCCCCTTGTGTCCCCCTCCCTAATTAGCTGGGACATGCCCTTGTACCAGTAGTATTTATGCCTCTGAAGTATTTAAAGGTCTCAATCATGTCCCTCCTGTCCCGTCTGTCCTCCGGGGAGTACATGTTAGCTCACTTAGCCTATTCTTGTAGGTCTTCTACTTCATCCCATTAATCATTTTGGTTGCCCTTTTCTGGCCCCCTTCTAGGAGTTTGATGTCCCTCTTCAAATAGGGATGCCAAAACTGCATGCAGTACTCCCAAGTACTGTCTCACCAGTGATCTGTACAATGGCAGGATCACATTCTTATTCCTTGAGGTGATTCTCTTGCTAAACACCCCGACAACTTGTTTGCCTTAGCAGCCCCCCTTCTACACTAAACTGTGTGATTCATGTTTCCTGTTACCATTACCCCAAGATCCTTTTCTTCCTCGGCGACCTTCAACCTTTCGCCACCTAAATGGTAGCTGTACCTGGAGTTCTTTGACCCTAAGTGCATGACTTTGCACTTTCCCACATTGAATCCCAGCTGCCATGTTTTGACCACTTATCCAGTGTGTCCAAATCTTTTTGGAGCACCTTCACCTCCTTCCCCTCTTTCACTACGGCACCAATTTTGGTATCATCCGTGAACAGGCTCAACTTGCCCTCAACCCCCTCTGCTATATCAGTGATGAAGATGTTAAAGAGTACTGGCCCCAAAACCAAGCCTTGTGGTACCCCACTTATGACTGCATGTGGTGTTGAGAGTTCTCCTCTGACCACCACTCTCTGGTGCCTGTTCTTCAGCCAGCTTGCTATCCATCCAGTCACCCTTTTCCCTGCTCCCAGGGACCCCAATTTGCCCAGCAGTCTTCCATGCGGTACCAAGTCAATGGCCCTGCTGAAGTCCAGGTACAGGACATCAACTGCCTGGTCTCCATCCTGTGCCCTAGTGACCCAATCAAAGAAATCTATCAGATGAATCCATGCTGCCTGTCATCCTGTAGACTGTTCTCCTGCACAAATGTTACTAACCTCCCTTTTATGATGGTCTCCATCAGTTTAGACACAATGGATGTGAGGCTGACTGGCCTGTAATTCCCCGGTTCATGTCTAGGCCCACTCTTATGAATTGGTACCACATGAGCCACCCTCCAATCCATTGGAACACATCCTGTCCTAAGGGAGGTGTTGAAAACATCAGTCGGGGGGTATTGCCAGTACCTCTACAAGCTCCCATCAGCACCCTGGGGTGTAATCCATCTGGTCCAGGTGCCTTATCTGTCCATATTGATTTCAGGCCCTTGAGTACCCTATCTACTGGGATGTCACAATCAGTTATTCCTTCCTTTGTCTGTGGGGCTGGTCTGTTACTTTCCCTTGTAAAAACCAAAAAGAAGTATTCATTTAGTACCTCAGCCTGTTCAGCACCCTTTTCTGTCCACCCTCCTCCATTCCTGATTCTAGTTATCTGCGGCCTTACATTTCTTTTCTCCCTGATACACCTAAAAAATTCTTTCTCACCTTTTCTTACTCCCTGTGTGAGTCTCAGTTCTTTCAAGGCCTTGGCTGCTTTCACAATCCTGGTCACCTCCTAGATCTTGTGAGAAGTTCCTCCCTATCTGCCTCCTTTCCAGTCCTTTTATATGTCCTGAATGCTGCTCTCTTCTCCTGTACTCTCTCCTGCACTGCCTTAGTCCCATACTCTCTTCTGCACTACCTTAGTTCTGATCCATCCAAGCAGGTGGGCCCCCAAATCAAACTTCCCTAGTGTGTCAGACAAGTACCCTGATCCCATATGGTCAAAGACCTTTTCTGCATCCAGGGCAACGACCACTGCTCCATGTGTTTTAGAGTTCCTTGCCCACTGGTGGATTACATTAAGGCTTCTATGTATATTATGTTTTCCTTGCCTGCTCTGTATGAAACCTCCCTGGTCTGGATGTATACAATGGGACAACAGAGTTCCAGATGAGCTGCTATTACCAGGGCCAGGATTTTATAGTTTTCAGTAAGCAGAGAAATAGGGCGGTACGAGGCACAGAGAGCGGGATCCCTGCCCAACTTTAGAAGTACTTTGATAATGGTAGATCACTTGGAGGGGGCAGCTCACCATGTTTCAGGCTGTCCTTAATCATGTCCTGAAGGGAGTCAATCAGAGGTGGAGCAAATACCTTAATAAAATCTATAGGTAGCTCATCAGGCCCCATGGGGCCTTGCCCCATTCAAAGTTTCCATATTGCACCAAGGCATTCCTTCCTGGCCAAGGGCTGATCAAGAGACAGTGACTACTCAGGGGAGATGGGAGAAATCCCATCCTTTTGAAAAGAGGAATGTAGCTGTTCTGAAGAGGGAGAAATTTCAGAAGAATACAATAAAATTCAGTGATGGCCTTTCTTATGCCCTGTCTGTCTGTTGCCAGGCCTCCTTCAGTGCTTTGTATTTCCATGATCACTGTTTTCCCCTCCTTTTTTAATTGCTATGCTAGGAGCTTACCCCTTCTTTCGCCTTCAAAATAAGAGCCCTCCTGCCTCAATAGGATTGTCCTTTCCAGTTGTGTACTACTAAGGGGTTAAGCTTCCATTTAAGCTTTTGTAATACGCTGTACAGTGCTGGGCTGGGCTGTAGCATGTGCACACTCTCACAGGCCTGGACCTTGGTCTCTGGTCTCCTGAGCTCTGCCACCTCCACTTTCCTGTTAAAGGAAGCATAGAATATGGTGTACCCCTGAATGAAAGCTTTTATGGATTCCCACCATGTCGAGTGCGATACATCTGACTTAGAGTTAAGGGTTAGGAATTCACCTGAGGTTCCTTTGGGACCACCTGGGAGCCTGGAGACCTTGCATCTCTGGCTTTCTCCTGGTCATACCGACAGGTATGTCACTAGGGGTGATATTTCTCCCCTTGTCAGCCTTGGAAATTGCCTGTTCTTTTCCCTGTCTCCACAATACTTGGACTACGCTGGCCTTCACCTGTATAGCTCTGAAGGGGTTTCTGCTTTCTGAGCAGTGAGCCCTGCCGGGGGCCTCGAACAGTCAGGGTCCCCTTCCCTGGCCAGAGTCTTCACCTCCAGTTTATTCAGCCTTGTTGACTGTTATTTTGTGCTCGGGCCCGTTGGTTGGCAGAAGTTTGTTCCAGATTTCTTTGTTTTTCCTTTCAGATGGCTTCAGAAGAGTACTGGCATGGGTGAGATCTGGGAGGGACTGGACATGAATTTATTTAGTTTTTGGTTACTAGATAAGTGCACTAGACAAACCTTTGCCTATTTTCAGGCATGACCAGGGAAGGGGAAAGGAAGGAAGGGCACAAGTTTGTAAATTCTGTACTATACCTATGTTTCTTCTGCTATTCTTAGATATGTTGTAATATGGTTAACTAAGGGGGGTTCGGGAAGGGTCCCTGGGCCCAGGTACCCTCATACCTAATATGATTTCCTTTACTGTTATCTATCACAATGTATATGGCCTTCTAACTCTGCAACACAGGCAACAATGTTGCAAGCATTAAAGCAAAATTTGAATTAATATTGCTACAGGAGATGCATCTCAATAGTAAGAAACACTGGAAACTATTAAAATTTGGCTTAGATCAGCTCGTCAAATCTGCATACCATGAGGGTTAGCAACAGGGCACTGTAATTCTGGTCCCAAAACATTACCTTTTCCAGCTTGAGTCTACTTATGCAGATAAGGAGGGGAGATTGGTTCTAGCCGTGGGTTCCATCTGTGGCAAACCTCTAACCGTTGGTAGTGTATATATCACTCTGGGCAGCGACACCTCGATGATTTAAATATTAATGGATACCATTTTGGCAAAACAATGAAGGATGCTGCTGCTCAGCAGTGACTTTAACTTCCTCCTTTAACTTCCTCCTGAATCCTCCTCTCGACACGAGTAACCCCAGACCTTTGCCCTCAACAGCAGGACAACGTCACTTGCGATGTTTAATTAAGAAGATAGGCTTAGCATAGGCTTGGTGTCTTGAATACCCATGGGACCATCAGTTTTCTTTTTGCTCACACTCAGATCACAGCTATTCAAGGCTAGACTACTTTTTTCTTTCGGTGGAAGACAGAGAGTGGATAGGGGAGGTTCGGAGAGACCCCATTCTCTTATCTGATTATGCCCCAGTTTTAATATCCTGGTCAAGTCTAAACTGCATCTCAGAGGATAGGAGTTCACCCACCTTTATCACTCTAGACTCTGTGTGTTCAGACCAGGTCAGCCACCAAGATTCTTCACCGACCCCTCATCAGCAGAAAGATTTTGTTGAAGAAGATGTGGTGTTGGAGGTCCATGGCACTGCTCCTGCATAGGTCCAAGGTACATTTAAGCAGATAATGTGGTCCATCTCCTTGCCCCCCCAACCCCACTGGTCTAATGCTCCCAGATGTCCCAGAATAGCCACACTTCACTATTTCCGCTGGTATCCACTGCATGTCATGAGCGCAGACCCGCATACTGGTAGGGTTTTCACACACAGTGCCCTGTCATTTGCAGGTGAGACTTGAATGGTAGAGGCAACAAGCCTTTGTGTTAAGCAATTTAGCAAAATAAAGAGAAGAAAAAACACTATGGTTCTCAAGGGACATGGCCAGGAAGGTGAGAGAGAGAGAGAGAGAGAGAGAGAGAGAGAGAGAGAACTAGCTTTCAGGAGGTACAAGGAAACACAGAGGGGGAAAGACAGGGAACTGTATCTGGAAAAGCAGAGGGAGGTGGGGAAAGCAGTCAGGAGTGCAAAGGCACAAATGGAGGAACAAATAGCCCAGGCAATTAAGAAAGGAGACCAGACCTTTTTCAGGTACATTAGTGATAGAAAGAAGACCAGGGGTGGGACTATGAGCTTAAAAAGGGAGGGAGGGGTGTGTGTGGAGGGGGATCTAGAAAAAGCAGCAATCCTGAACAAATATTTTTGTTCAGTATTCACAGAAGAAGGGGAAAGAGAAGGACTAACACTGGACGATAGGAGCACCAATAAGAGAGAGGTGGACACTAGCCTGTTTACGGTGGAAAGAGTCCTAAAGGAGCTTAAGAATCTGAAAGAGGACAAGACTATGAGGCCGGATGGGATACATCCTAAAATATTAAAAGAAATTAGAGAGGTGTTGGCAGCACCACTAACAGCCCTATTCAACAAATCGATAGAGACAGGGGTGGTTCCAGGGGACTGGAGGAGGGTGAATGTAGTCCCTCTCCACAAAAGTAGGAACAGGGAGGAGGCTAGCAACTACAGGCCAGTCCACCTGACCTCAGTGATGTGGAAATTAATGGAGTCACTGCCAAAGGAAAGGACTGCAAAATTTCTTGAATTCAGTGGAAAACAGGATCTGAGGCAGCATGGATTCACAGCGGTCAGCGGGAAGGTCTTGTCAAACAAATCTGATAGATTTCTTTGACTGGGTGACCAGGGTGGTAGATCAGGGAGGGGTGGGAGATGTGGCCTACCTAAATTTCAGCTAGGCCTTTGACACCGTCCCACATAGAAAGTTGATAAATAAGTTGGGCAGCTTGGGAGTGGGCCCCAAGGTGGTAAATTGGGTCAGAAACTGGTAGAATGACAGGACACAGAGGGTGGTGGTAAATGGCGTTCAATTCGAGGAGAGGTGGGTGACCAGTGGGATGCTACAGGGATCCATGCTGGGGCCAGTCCTCTTTAATGTCTTCAAAAACAACATTGCAGAGGGGCTGGAAGGGAAGGTATGCCTCCTGCAGATGACACTAAGATCTGCTACAGGATCAACATTCCGGGGGGGGCAGAAAAAATGAGAAAGGACCTAAACGTGTGTAACCCCAGTGCTGTGTGCCAATGAGGTTACCCTCCCCCCTGTGCCAGCTGTTTCTGGTACCAGGCAAGGGTCCTGGGTCCTGCTATGGTGACAATTGGGGGTTCACTCCCTGAAATAATGAAAATAGTGCGGTGCCTCCACCCAGAGTAAAGTATTAGTGGGCCGGATATCTGCTTGGTACAGCCCCCTGGGATACTGTGCCTACCCACCTCCCCAACCAACCACTCTGCACACTGTGTCCCCAAATACCTTGTTCCACCATAAACCATATATTTCCGCAATAAGTGCATGCAGTGAAGTTCACTAACATAGTAGAATTAAACAACAAATTCACAGCTTTATTCAGGGGTAAGGAATAGGGAAGGGGAAATCTGGATGTAGGGTTGCTGTGAAGGCAAGAAAATGTTTGTGAGATATGCAATTTCAAACATGTGGGCCCACAGGCCAAGCCCTCCCCCTCTGGTACCAGTGTCCCTGTATTGTCTCTAGGGGTATCCACCAAGTGCAGGCCTGATCGGTGCCGTGGGTTGGCTGGCTGTTGGGGCCCTGCAATTGTAAAGCTTGAACTTCTAGAAATTCAACTTCCCCTTTCCTCTCCCAGGAACCAGATCCTGGGTACTCACGGTTTGAAGATCTCAGCACCAGGGGAAAATGGAACTCCTTGGAGTTGTGCCACAAATCGAGAAGCAGGCCGGCCAGGATCCCTCCGTCTGGATGGAATATGCTCAAGGATCTTGCAGCTGGTCACCTTGATTGTAGTTCTGGCCACTTGTCACTCTAAGCCACTTCTGGCCCATTGCAGAGCACTCTGGGAGGACAACACGAGCCCCAGAAGGCCACGACCTGGGAGTGGCTCCACAGTCTGGCTACCATAATCAGAGTGCTCTTGCACTTGGGTGCAAGACCTGTGACCTTCTGAGACAGTGAGTCCCACTTGGGAGTGGGTAGCAAGTTCCCTCCCTGGCTCTGGGGGAGGACTCCCAAATAGTGGGGGTCCTCCTGCAGTCCCTGCACTGAGCTCTTAACAATCACAGTTTTTGGGTAGTCACTCCAGTGAAGTCCAGGCCAATTTGAGTGGGTGCTAGCCTCTGATTCAAATCAGTGTCAGTGCAATTCAGAAGAGGTGCAAATCAGCAGCAACAGCCCCCCCTGCACACCAGTCCACACTCTCAGTTTAGCAGTGTCCAACCCTTTCTTTGGCTGCAGCAAGACCTCAGCTCTCAGCCACTTTAACCAGTTCACTCAGGACACACACAATTCCTGGCTAGCACCCTCATGACCAGAGATACTCTGCCTCTTCAAGAAAAATGCAATTGCAGTCCACACAAGCAAATTACCTTTCAGCAGCAGCTGTAAAACTCAGATAATCTGCTCAGTCCTTTCATTTAACTCAGTTTCCTAGTGCAGGGTATCTGGCGCATTTAGTGCCTCCCAACTCTCGTTAAGCAACTTCTCAGTACCTGGAGAAACAGGATCACAGTTCAGTCTCTTTCTCTCTTTTTCCCTTCTCAACCCAGTCTTGCAGCAAGCACCTGGGGATTCTTTAAGCAACCACACTCCTCAGATTAGGGCCTGGGTAAGCCCCTGAAGTCCAAAATCTGCTCCTACAGCACAGTCCTGACTTGTACAGAGTCCAGCCACAGACTGAAGAAATCCCAATAAGTCCTCACTGTATCAGTCGAAATCCCAGTGTTCTGATTGGCTGTTGAAGCCTTTCAATCACTGATATCCATAGTGATCAATATTCCTTGCTCGTTTATTGGGGCATGATTTAGGCAGCAGAATGAGTCCCCTTCTTTTCCCAGGAGTCCCTCTGTCACAGAGTTTGGCACCTAGATCATTGATTGGCTAAAATAAAGGGGTTAAATGTCACCAACATGTCAGCTCCCATACAGTTCCATGAAGTCCCACTCAGTTTATACAGTCTCTCCCCTTCTCAGCCTGGTGCAGCCCAACACTTTAGCCCCATCTGCACCATTATCCCACCGGATTGTACCCAAACTACCCCCAGTTAAACAAACCCACTTCAGGACTGTGGCCCCCACCATTCAGCTGTTGCTGCCACCAAAACTATGTCCTCCCCAGGCGGCAGGCAGCAACCTCATTGATATGCAGGGGACCACTCATTAATATTCATGAGCTCCCGAGCAGCCCCACTGTAAACGACCCCTGCTGTATTGCTACGGGCTTTTGCCTGATTCTGTCTAAGTCACTGGTCCCCAAGCACACCAGGAGGGGCACCGGGACCATGGACGATCTCCCATTCAGAACCGCAATGGCAGTCGCAAACGTCAAAGCGCTGCAATGTGCTTAGGCGAGCGCCGGCTGAAACGCCATGCCAGCAGCTCGCAACAATGGAATTACGTCCAATGGGGCAAAAAGCAGCCTGCTGGTGGAAACAAAGCGGGCACTTCAGGTAAGTCCTCACGGGGGTTAGCACGGTTTGAGGAGTGGTCTAGAGTGTGGCAGCTAAGATTCAGTGCAAAGAAGTGTAAAATCGTTCATTTGGGGCACAGAAGTCGAAGGGAGGAGTACAAGATGGGGGAGAGGTACTGACGACCACCAATCAAGAAAGGGACCTGGGGATAATCATATCTGATGACCTAAAGGTAACTAAACAATGTGAGAAGGCTGTGAGGAGAACCAGTGGGATGCTAGGGTGCATAGGGAGAGGTATCACCAGCAGAAAAAAGGAGGTGCTTATGCCACTGTACAGATCACTAGTGAGACCTCATTTGGAGTACTGTTTTCAGTTCTGCAGGCCTCATCTCCAGAAGGACATAGACAAAACAGACAGTCCAGAAAACGGATCGCACCAAAAGTCATATGAGAAAAGACTAGGACCTCAACATGTATTCCTTGGAGGAGAGGAGAGATGGGGGGATATGATAGAGACATTCAAGTACTTCAGGGATATAAACAAGGTACAGGAGGGTAGCATCTTTCAGAAAAAAAGTGTACAAGAACAAAGGATCATGATATGAGGCTAGAGGGGGGTAGGCTCAGGGGAATGTTATGAAGTACTTTTTCAAAGAAAGAGTGGTGGATGCTTGGAACAGCCTCCCTGCGGAAGTGGTGGGGGGAAAACATGGTAGGGGAATTCAAGAATGCATGGGATAGACATAAGATTACTCTTACAATAGAGAAGTGAGGGTAAGTCGCACATCAACTAGGGTCTGCAGTATTGCATTAGGTAGGGAAAAGGGGCAGACTAGGTGGGCCACATGGTCCTTATCTTCTGTATTCTTCTATCTTTCTACGTTCTGCAGGTGCTCAAAGATGGCTGCCATAGCTGCTGCCAAGTGGCGTTTGTGGTCTGCTGAAGAGGATGAGTGCTACCACAAGGCTGTGAAGGGCTGGTGCTTCGATTCTGCCTCCAGAATCTTCTGCAGGAGCTCCAAATCTCTGAACTTTATATCATGCCATGCTTCAGCCGCTGATGAATGCTTGGGATATTGTACAGTCAGGTGGGCTGGGTAGGGGGTCTTAAATTTCAGTTGGATGCTAAGGAGGGGCTGGAAGAGGGGTATATATATGCCTGTCTTTGTTGCATTATATTAATGGGGTAATTATCATCAATGCAAATTCAAAAGTCTTGTCACTGCAGCACTCTCTTCTTCCAAGCCCTGTGCAAAAAGTCTTATTTAGTGGCATAGCTGTGAATGCATACCACAGTGGCGGGGGGGGCACTGTTTAGGAGAGGTCGGGTGTGGGCCTAGGGCTCAATGAGCCCGCTCAAGCAGCTCCTTAAGGAAACTCTCCAAGAATAGATCTGATATCGGTTCCTTCCGAGTATTCAGGAACACCAAATGGACAAAGGTTTCAATGTCTGGTATGGACTTTGGTGTCTTCTTGGTGGTCCTGAAAAGCAGCCTGTGAGGATATTATATGAGCCACTTTCGCTTCTAACTTGTTGGTCCTAGCATCTGTTTCAGTGCAGTGTTTTTCCTTCTCTGCTGCCTTACACACAAGTTTGGCCACTGTTTCTTTTGTCTCCTTCAAATCCTTAAGTTCAATGCGGATGGCTTATAATTCCCGTAGTATTAAACTGAACTTTTTTTCCTTTTTTAGGAGTCCATTTGAGTTTTACTGGTGATAGGGCTATGCTGCTGCAATGCTGGATGTCTGAGATAACTCAGACTCAGATTTCTTGGCCAGTGATTAGTCGTCATCTGCTGCCTTCCACTTCTGAATCCCTTTGAAAACTTCTTCATTTGTAATTATTCCTCTTTGGAACATTTTGTACTAATTAAATTAGGCTGTTTGTAGGGGGTTGGAATGGGAAGGGAGAAGAGTAGCTCCACTAGTACATAGCCATCAGCTCCTTGATGTCACTGGCAGTCCCAGAACCAAGGGATCTTGATCAGCAATCTGTATGACTACAACTTACTACCCATGATCTTGGGCATGAGCCTGCTGAAGTACTGCTAGGATGATCTGATACAAGTTCTAAGGGAACAGACAAGTCCACTTCCATGGAATGAGAAATAGGCCTGGCAAGGGACAATCAAGCTTCTTCAGTGTCATCAGAGCTTTACAAAAGAAAAGGGAGAAACTGGAAGGGTTGAGATGATGGATTAACGATTAGTTTAGTTGGAACCTGGGGCTGGGATGATCCTGATGTGCAAAGTCAAGCTGGGACTTCGAGGCAGGGACTTCACAGCCCTGGTGGAATCAGAGTGGGTCAGAAAGGAAGATCCAGATCTTCTTCGGGGGTATCTCAATTATCAGGTCACACTGTAGGATCTTCACAGTCGGTGAAGCAGGATCCACATGGAAGATTTTCAGCAGTACAACTGGGTCTGCCCATGCCATCGACGTCCGTTGACGTCACCAACCCTATAAAGGCGTGAGTGGCCCCACTCCCTCCTCAGTTCTTTCCCGCCATTGACTCGCTCGCATGGGTCTCCACGGAAGCTCCAACGCAGTATTCGCACATTTTTACCCTTCGGCTTAAATGACATTTTGACAAAATTCACATAGGTGATTGTGCAGCAGGTGGGTGCATACAGGCTCACCTCACCAACGCTGTCGATGGCAGCTCCATCGTCGATGCCTACTCATCGGCTGTCATCGGCACATCTGATGCCAGACCTGGATTTGGAAGAGGTCAACATCGAGAAGGAGTAACATCCAGATCTCATTCTTTCTAATGATGAGGAGGAAGAAGAGGAAGAGATCCTGGTCTCTGACAGGTCCACAGCTTCCTCGGTCAGTGAGGACTCAGTTAAGCATACTCCTAGGTCTCCTCCTGAGGGCCTCACATTTTTCAATGTGATGAAGCAGCTGTCCTTGCCTATGTGCTTCCACACTGAGGAAGAAGATGTTATCAGGAAAGAGCTGGTTGGACTTCCTGGGGATCCCAGAATCTCCCCTGAAAATCATTCCTCCAATCCTGCTTGCCTTGAGGAATGCAGCCACGGCAGTCTGGCACAGACCAGACATGGTGCCAGCTATGCCCCGCAGGGTGGATAAACTTTACCATGCCCCCCAGGTGTTTCTCTGCTATGCTGCCCAGCCCAAAACAGACTCATTGGTCATTAAATCAGCCCATGACAGGTCTAAGGTGCCTAAACACCTTAGTTCCCTCCCCCCAGATAAGGAATCTCACAGAATTGACCTCTGGGTTTTAACTTGTAATGTGATTTTCCGATCATGTGTTATTCTTGAAAACATAATAAAAAGTTTTATGGTAAAAAAAAAATAGAATTGACCTCTGGGGTAAGAGGGTGTATGCATCCTCCACCCTGGGTTTGAGGATTGCATACTACCTGTCTCATATGGTGAAGTACCAATATTCTAACTGGAAGAAGGGCAAGGCTGCCACCCAAGCCCTCCCAGGTGGCACTCAGAAGCAGGAGCTCCTCAAGTGCCTACAGGCAGTTGAGGGTGTTAGCAAGCATCTCCTCAGGGCCCTCTATGACATAGCCAACACTATTGCTAGGGCTGCTGCCATGGTTATATGCCTATGTAGGCACTCCTGGTCGAGGGTGTCGGGTTTTGCTGCTGATGTTCAGCAGAAGGTACTTAATGCCTCTTTCAATGGCACTAAGCTGTTTGGTCCTGATGTTCAGGATATTATTGATTTGCAGGCCTCAGGCAGGGCACTCATGTCTGTCCATTATCTCTACCATACTCAGCCGAGTGGTAGAAAGCGTCCCCTCTTTCGCAAAGCGACCAATAGACCCGGTGCAGCCCCTTGCCCCTAAGGGAAGTGCAGAGCCCCAGCTGCCTTGCTCGCCCCCTCCAATGCTGGATCTGCAGCCAAGCATCCCAGAAGTGAGGGACCAGCCCCCGCGGCTGAATCCACCTCTGCTTGACTCCTTGCCAGACCTCCCTCTTCTGATCCCCGACCAAGAGGTGGTGGTCGGAGGTCAGTTCTCTCTCCATCTGAATCAATGGAGAACCATAACTTTGGATGCCTGGATTTTGCAGATCATAGAAAGGGGTCACACCCTGGAGTTCATCGAGCAGCCTCCAGAAACCTCTCCCTCACCCTCCAGTTACCCCCGGCTCACTTGTCTGTTCTCCTGGAGGAGGTACAGTTCCTTCTGCACAAGCAGGCCATCGAGCCAGTAGCAAGGTTCCAGAGAAACAGGGTTTTATTCCAGGTTTTTCCTGGTCCCCAAAAAGATTGGGGATTTGAATTCCATTCTGGATCTAAAGGACCTCAGTCTGTATGTCCAGTATAAGAAGTTCTGGATGGTAACTTTGCCAGGCCTGCTGCCCCTTCTCAAGATGGGTGATTGGCTATGCTCCCTGGACATGCAGGATGCTTACCTGCACATAAAGGTCGTTCCACCCCACAGGAGGTTTCTCCGTTTTGCATTCCAAGGTGAGCCTTATCAGTTCAAAGTGCTGCCCCTTGGCTTTCCACTGTGCCGTGGGTCTTTATCAAGTGCTTAGCAGCAGTGGCAGCAGCTCTCATAAGGGAGGGACTGTATGTTTTCCCTTATCTGGACAATTGGCTTCTAAAAGCCCAGTCCAGGGAACAGCTTCTGCAGACTCTGGAGAGGACTGTCCAGTTATTTCTCTCCCTGGGCATCACAGTCAGTCTGCCCAAGTCAGTTCTATTGCCATCCTGAAGGTTGCAGTACATAGGGGCAGTTCTAGACTCGGCATAGAGAAAGGCCTTCCTTCCCCAGAACAGGGCAGACTGCCTTATAACCCAGGCTCGGGAAGTCACTCAAAGCTGCTATGTTCCTTCCAGGGTGTAACTGAGACTGCTGGACCTCATGGCGTCTGCCATACCCACTGTTCAACTGGCCAGGCTCCATATGCACATTCTCCAGTGGACCCTCAGGGTTCAGTGGGACCAGTGCACAGACGAGTTAGATCACATAGTCCTGGTCTCTTCCCCAGTCCGCAAGGTGCTGCAGTGGTGGACAGACCCATTGAATCTCTTGCATGGCATCCTATTCCAGATCTTCTCCCCTTCCCACAACAGATCCTCACCACAGATGCATCCGGTTCTGGGCTGGGGAGCGCACCTGGGCCCCTTTCAAATCCAGGGCTCGTGGTCCCATGTAGAATCCTCTCTGCATATCAATGTCTTAGAGATGAGGGCAGTTCTGTATGCCATGCAGACTTTTCAGGAAAACCTTGCTCCGGGTTAGCTGCTGGTGCAGTCAGACAATCTCAGTGTAATGCACTACATCAACAAGCAGGGAGGAACTCATTTGTACCCCTATGCAGGGAAGCCATGAGACTGTGGTACTGGGTGTTGGACCATGGTCTGACAATCTCAGTGGTCCATGTGCTGGGCATGTTAAACACTCTGATGGACAGCCTCAGCTGGACACAGTCCAGCATACACAAATGGGAACTTCTCTCATCCATCGCAGAAGAGGTGTTCGACAGATGGTGTTGTCCAGAGTTGGATATTTTTGCATCCCCACTCAATGCAAAACTGCTCAATTTTTGCTCGCTTGATCCAGGGCCTGGAGTCTTCTGGTGAGATGAGTTGTCCCTCTTCTGGAGTGGGAGGTTTCTTTACACCTTCCCTCCATTTCCTCTTATTCAGAAGGTGCTAATCAAACTGCAGATGGAGGGGGGCTAGCATGATTCTGGTAGCTCCATTCTGGCCTTGCCAGATATGGTTTCCTCTACTGCAACTGCTGGCGGAGGGACCTCTGGACCCTCTCCCCCTCTGCAGGAATCTGCTGACCCAGGATCAGGGGACCCTGGTCCATCCCAACCTCAGGTCCCTCCATCTGCATGCTTGGCTCCTGAGGACATAGCCATCTTCAGATCTGTGGTCTCTAACAGAGTGGCGGACATCCTAGCGGCCACCCAGAAGCCTTCAACTCGAGTCATATATGTCATGAAGTGGAAGCGGTTTGCCATCTGGGCTGCCAAACATAATCTGGACCCTTTCATCTGGCCAGTGAACCACATCCTGTACTACCTGATGTCTCTGTCTGACTCAGGTCTTCAGTACTCCTCCTCAAGGTGCACCTTTTGGCTATTTCTGCCTTTCATGAACCTGTGGGTGACCGCATGATTGCTCAGCTGGATGTCTCCCATACCTTTTTAAGGGGCATTCTGCATAACTGAAACCCCCAATCCATTCTCCTGTCCCAGCTTGGGATTTAAATTTTGTCTTGGAGAAGTTGACCCTGTCTCCTTTTGATCCAATTGCAACTTGCAAGCTATGCTTTCTCTCTTGGAAAGCATTATTTTTAGTTGCCATTACTTCAGCTCAAAGAATTTCAGATCTTCAGGCCCTCTGGTGTGAGGAGCTGTATTTGATTTTTCACAAAGACTTTGTGCACAAATCCTAAGTTTCTCTCTAAGGTGGTTTCCGAGTTTACACTCAACCAGTCAATCCACCTTCCTGTTTATTTTCCTGAGTGTGCCAATCCAGGGGAAGCACTGCTCCATATGTTGGACAAGCGCAGAGCTTTGAAATACTACCTGCTTTGCACTAAGGAAAGCAGAAAGTCGAAGCAGTTGTTTGTTCCTTTCATCCCAGGTAGAGAGGGTGCATCAGATTCTAAGCAATGTTTATCCAAATGGTTGGCAAATTGCATTATGTTTTCTTACAACAAGTACAGCAAGGAATTGCTTAGAGAGGTTAAAGCTCATTCCACAAGAGGCATGGCTACCTCTGTGTCTTGTTTCCAAGGGGTCTTAGCAGCTGACATCTGTGCAGCTGCCACCTGGAGTACCGTCCATACTTTCACCAATCATTACAGTCTGGACATTGCTTCAAGAGCCTGTGCAGATTTGGCAGGGCTGTGCTGCAGGGCCTCCTGTCTTAAGTTTATGGTTGGCTTTCCTCCCAGACTATCTGTTTATACCTGTAACTGCTTGGGACTCGTTCCTACGGTGTGACCTGTTGACTGATATACTCCTGAAAAGATAGAACAGTTATTTAAGAACTTACCATAACAGTAGATCTTCGAGGGGATCTCATTCATCAGGTCTGCTTTCCCTCCCTCCATCCCCCTTCTGGGGGCTCTTGTCTAGGAACTGGCTGTCTGGTGCATCCAACCTTTCCTATAGGTCTGGACACCTCTCTCTCTCTCTCTCTCTCCTCAGTTTCCCATGGCTAGAGCTATGCTCCCTTTGTCTCCAGGGGAAAGAACTGAGGAGGGAGCGGGGCCACTCATGCCTTTATAGGGTTGGTGATGTCGATGGACATCATTGGCATGGGCGGCCCCAGTTGTACTGCTGAAAATCTTCCATGTGGATCCTGCTTCACTGATGGTGAAGTTCGTATGGTGTGACCTGATGACAGAGGTCCCCTTGAAGATCTACTGTTACAGTAAGTTCTTACATAACTGTTCTTTATGGTAGCTCGTGGCGTGATCACAGTGAAAGATGGAAAAGTCCCTGTTCATCTACTCAGCTGTGACACTCAACCTGTGATGGTATACAAGCGACAAGAAGTTAGATGGCTGATGAAAGTCAATTGGGAGGCTGTCCTAACCCCAGAGGATGAGGAAGAAAAGGAAGCCTGCTTGGTCAGTACTGCAGTGGCACTGCAAGCGAGTACAAGCGACAGTGAGTGAACCAAGACACCTGGATCCAGGAAGCATAGAAACATCAAATCTGGCAGCAGATTTATTTATTTATTTATTTTTTGCTTTTTCTGCCTTCATTTTTGCTGTAGACTCACTTCATCTATGGTGCTGCCTCTCCTTCCCCTTACCGCTATGATACCCTTGTGTCTATCCCAGACATTTTTGAACTCCAGCACTGTTTTCACCCCCACTATCTTAGTTAGTAGGCTGTTCCAGGAATCTACCACGCTTTCTGTGAAGAAATATTTCCTCACATCTCTCCTGAACCTAGTCCCCTCCAGCTTCATACCACGTCCCTTGTTCTAGAGCACTTTTTTTTCTGAACAAACAATCCCTTCATGTGCCTTATTAACCCCTGTGAAGTATTTAAAGGTCTCTGTCATATCCCACCTCTCCGTCTTCTCCTCCAGGGTGTACATATTGAGCTCCTTTAGATTTTTTCTCATAGGGCTTTAGATGCAAACTCTGCACCATTATGGTAGCCCTCATCTGGACCACCTCCAATCTGTTTATGTCCTTCCTGAGATGTGGCCTCCAGAACCAGAGACAGTACTCAAGGTGGGGTCTTACTAATGATCTATATAGAGGCAACATCACCTCCCTCTTTCTGTTGGTGTTCCCCTATCCTATGCACCCCAACATCCCACTAGCCCTCCCGACTGCCTTGTCACACTGCCTGGCCACCTTTAAGTAATCTGATATGATTACCCCCAGGTCTCTTTCCTGCTTGGTTGTTGTATCACTCCACCCATTTTGTACTCCACCACTGGGTTTCTATGGCCTAAGTGCATTATTTTGCACTTTTTAGTTTGCAAAACCCAGCTTCGATACCCTTGACCACTCCTTCAGTTTTTTCAGACATCTGCCCCCCCCAGAGTGTCCACCCTGTTGCATATCTTCATGTCATCTGCAAAGAGGAAGACCTTCCCTTCCAACTCCTCTACCATGTCACTAATAAAGACATTAAAGAGGACTGGTCCCAGCACTGAACCCTGAGGTACCATGCTGGTCACCCTCTGTTCCTCAGAGCAAACTCTGTTTACCACTACCCTCTGTCTCCTATCTTCCAACCAGTTTCTTACCCAGGTTACTACCTTGTTGCCCACCCCAAGCTACCCAGCTTGCTTACCAGTCTACTATGTGGAACAGTGTCAAAAGCCTTACAGAAATCCAGGTGAGACACATCCACCACTCCATCCTGATCCAACTCCTTGGTCACTCAGTCAAACAAATCTATCAGATTTGTTTGGCATGACCTCCTCCCTTTGAATCCATGCCACCAGATGTAGTAAAAGGCAGGGAAAAATAGGAAAGACTAGATGGACCTACTGGTCCCTTTCTGCTGACAAACTACATGTTTCTACATTTCTATGAAAGTAGGGTGAAGCAGGAGCAAACCAATGAATTAAATCCCTGGTTGAAGGAGTGGTGCTAGGAGGAGGAATATAGATATGTGGGAGTTTGGAATAACTTCTGAGGTAGAAGGTTATTTTAAAGGAGATGGCCTTCATCTGTTGAGGGAAGGAGCAAGTGCACTTGGGCAAACATCTGATGTTTTCATGGACCATCATTTAAACTGAAGCACTGGAGACAGAAGCTGGAAATTCCCTAGAAGGGAGAGGTCAAGGAGCACCTAGCAGGGACTTCTCCAAAAATGGGAAGGAGACTAGGGGGTGTCAGTGATGGCAAGAACAGAGACAAAAACTAACTGGAGGAGAATAGGGAGGAATATGAAGTTTGCAGAGAGCAAGAACCTGTGAACATGTACTGGGAAATAAAATAAAAGGGGAGTTTGAAGAGGGTCTGCTTGAATACCAGGAGCCTGAAATGTAAGATCAGGGAATTACTGGCAATGGTGGCTGAGGTCGAGTTAAGAGTTATTGGCCATCACAGAGATCTGGGCCACAGGGAACAAGGAATGGGATTTGGAAGTTCCAGGGTGTACCCTGTACAGGAGCGACAGGGGCAGGGATAAAGGGGGTGGAGTGGTCCTCTACATTAGGCAGGTTAATGACGCCACAGAAAATGGGACCATCAAGTAAGAATCAGGGAGAGTGGAGCTGATTTGGTACAGTTAACCATGGCTGCTGGTAAGAAGATTGGGATGGGAGTAGTCTATAGACCACCAGGGCAAAATGAGCAGGGGGACAGGGAATTTGGTAAGAAGGTTATGAGGCGGGGGGTACCAAAAAGGGGCCTAGTAATGGTAGAGTATTTGAATCTGCCAAACAGTGGCTTCGCTACCCCGGTGTTCAGAAGCTCCAGGATTCAGGTGCTGCCGGATGTGATGTAGGACTGTGTGCTGGTGCAAAAAAACAGAATCCAGTGCACCCTCCCCCACTCTTGTTAAACTTGAGAAATTAACATTTCTCTCTGCCTAATTGGTTATTTTCTTACTTTTATCTCCATAGAAAAGGGGTTATGTTAGTATTCATTTTGCAAACTGTAATGTGAACAAGCAAAACAACCAGACACTAAGGTAGGAACCCATGATTTGGTCCTAATTATGAAATCCCTGAAGTGGCTGCTCTTATATACCATGCATTGTCTAAATTGGCTCCTTTAAATTAAAGTTGTTATTTATTTACTTAATAATTAAACAAATTGGAAAGACCTTTGAGCCAAGGAATTTTTTTACAGAGGTTCCACGTCAACTCACAAGAATAACAAATTACAATGGTTTCAGTAAGTAGTACAACATGAGGAAAGTAATACAACATGAGGAAAGTAATTACATAAACAAAAGAATAATATGGCAAGATAAATACTGTGTCAAGTGCAGCCAGTGGCCTTGTCTGAAGAGGGGTGAAAGGGATTACAAGGAGAGAAGGGCAGTGGGTGAATGGGGGGTGGAAGGAGCAAAATAAGAGCAAGGAGGGAGATGCAACAATAAAGCTTATGCAGGAAAGACCCATGGGGGGTAGGGGGTAGAGAGAGAGAACAAGGTGGTGAAACAGAGGAGGGAGGGGGAAGTGGGAGTGGAGGGGTAAAGGAGGAGGGGATGAGGTAGGATTAAAAGAGGGCAGGAATGGAGATGGGAAAGGGATGAAGGAAGGAAGTGCTATAAGTGGAATAGCATAGCAACAGGGTAGGGCTATATGGGGCGAATGGTAAAAGAGGCATTTAGCTGTCAGCAAAGATTAAGTATAACAGTCACAAGATTCTCTGGAAACTAGGAATTGACGCAGCTTCCACTTAAATGGTTCCACGGTTGCAGTCGTCGCAATCTCAGGAGGAAGGGAATTAAATAAATTAGTAGCTCTAACTGCAATGGATCACTGTCGGAGCGAGGTTCGACAGCGAAGAACAGTAAAGGTTTGGCTCACAGAACTTCATGTGTTACAAGTGCCCCGGAAGGGACTGAAAAGCTGAAGGGAACCTAGTGGTAGGAGACCAAGATCTGCCTTCTTAGCCAGAAGGCAGGCTTGATATTCAATGCAAGCCTGGAGTTGAAGCCAGTTTGCTTGTCCGTAAAGGTCACAAGTGTGAGTACGATATGCTGCACCAGTTAGTTGACAGCATGCCTTATTCAGAGCTGTGGTGAGCTGACGTAGGGTTGTACCTGTGGCAGAACCATAAATGACCAAACCATAGTCAATAATAGACACAGTTGAACTTTGGATAGCCAATCTGAGGGCTTCAGTAGTAAGGCAGTGTTTATGCCTGTGTAGAAGGCCTAGGCGAATGTTAACTGCCTCGGCAACATTTTCAACATGGTTGGAGTAGGAGAGCATGCTATCCAGAGTGCTTCCACCTAGATAATTTCTAGGTGATCAAAGAATACTTGAGTGAATTACATAGGTGTAAGCACTTTATCTGGCCGGACTGGTTCGCAACATGGCTAAGGACCCACATGTCTTAATACATATACAGTAGGGACAAACAACTTAGCTAGTCAAACAGTCGATGAAATAAAAACACAGCTAGACAAACCTTGCCAATAAAGTGTCTTCTATTTCATCTACTGTCTCCTCTGAAATTCTGCCTGTCTGGGGGGTAAGTGGTAGCAGGCAGAAAGTCAGTGAAAAGGATATCATGGACTTGAACACATGGCTAAAGGACTCGTGTAAGAAAAAGAGCCATCACTTCATGGGTGACTGGAGGAATTTCTGGAAGTGGGACTTTTTCAAGTTCGATAGCCTACACCTCATAAAGGAGGGGACCCATGCACTCAGCCAGAAGTTCACTGTGTTTATCAGTCATTTAAACTAGAGGAAGGGGAGAGGGCAACAACACCCACTGCAGCACCAAAGGTAGCAGTTGCCCCACCCCCATCACCTACTAGTTCTGTAACAGGTCACATTGCAACAGGCACAAACCAGTACAAAACTAGTACAGCCCAGGCCAATCAAATCAGGTGGCAACATAAAAGTGGGGACACAGTGAGCGGGGAAAACCAAAGTTGGCGGGCACTCTGTCTCAGTGCCCATAGCCTGGTAAATAAGATACCAGACCTCACTGCCTTAATGGGAGAGACAAACCTGGACTGGGTCACTGTAACGGAGATTTGGTTCAATGAGAACCATTCCTGGCAAGTTTCTATTCCTGGGCACACTCTGTTCAGGAGAGATGGCAAAGGGAAGAATGGAGGGGTGTTGCCATGTATGTGAAGGAAGGAATCAAGGCCACAGAGGTACAGATGAAACACACTGAGTCTGAAGTCCTATGGAGCACCCTTGGAGCTGGGGAAAAGTCCCCCATCCAAGTGGGGATGATCTACAGACCCCTGTCTCAGCAGATAGATAAAGACAAGGAGATACTGGAAACCATCCTAACGATGGCCAATAAAGGCAACTTGTTGCTCATCAGAGACTTCAGTCTGCCTGATATAGATTGGTCCTCCTTCACGGCATTATCAGACAGGAGCAATGAATTCCTCAGGTTCTTGAGCAGGCAGAACTAAAACAGCTGGTGCAGTTACCCACCAGAGAAAACGCAATCCTGGACCTTGTACTATCAAACACTACCAGGATCATGGACGTCAAGGTAGGAATCAATTTAGGGTCTAGCGACCATAGGTCAGTCTGTCTCACAGACAAAAGATCTGAGGACACAAGTCACACAAAACTGAAGATCCTAGACTTCAGAAGGCTGACTTTAACAAAATGAAAACATGCATTAGGAGCAATCTCAGAGTTGTAGCTGGGGGAGACGTGGAGGAAATCTGGTAAGCCATAAAGAGTGCAATCAATGTGGCAACAGCAGAATGCACAAAACAGATAAGTGTAATACCTAGGTGGCATTATCCCAAGGGCTACTACCCCCTCCCTGCTTGGATAATAGCAGGTTAAGGGGCCTGAGTTCTGAAATGGGTGCCTCCATTTTGTATCCTCCCCCCCACCGGCCCCCCTTGTTCAACTAGCAGGGCTGTTCCTCTCAAACCAAGGTGCCACCGAGAGGGGTGGGGGTTGTCACTACGAAAACAGTTTTGTTGATCCATACTTCTATTTCGTAGCCTGCCATCCTCAAACAGGCATACCAAGTGTGGCTACTACCTGGCTCACACCTGGGGGGACCATTTAGCATGGCCATCAACCTGGGTCCCTGGGAGAAAATGTCTGCTTAGCATTATGCTAGGTTTGTACTTCTGGTCAGGGGCCATCCAAGTAAATCCAGACACTGGAAGCAATAACTGTACTGTCCAAACCAGGTTGGGATTCTAGAGTGTGGCTTTTATTCACATCACAATGAATACGACAAAGCAAAGTTGGACCCCCACAGGGCTACTCTCACTGGTAATGCAGATTACTGAGACTCAGAGCACACATACACAGCAAACCCTCAGATTCTGAATGGATCTGGGCACACATGGCCTGAACTGGTACACTTCTCTTCTCTCCCTTGACTTGGCACCCCGACCAGTTCTAGGACACTTTTTCATATATCTTGAGGAATTCTTGGTGGCTCCCTACCACCTCTGAGCACTCTCTGGCTCACAGAACATCCAAAATCCCACATCTGGGTATTTTCCTCAGTCACTGGCCAAATGCACTGAGAGAAAATAAAGGTGCCCAAACTGAACCCGGAGAGGTAAACATGGTTACTCCAGATGGGGGGCTCCCACCTTTTGCTTTCAATATTTATACTCGGCCATTCATCTGGTTACAACACCTTTCTCTGAAACACTCTTGTAACATTTAACATTCTACTTCTCACACCTCGGAGGTGTCATGAAATTAAAAGTTCTGTATGTGGCTATATCTTTACTCTAGACCCCATCTTTTGCAGATGCTTTTAAATCATACACAGTCTAAAAGTTCTGTAGTTGGCAAGTTTCTCTGGACCCCACAGTAGGCAAACACTTTTACTAGAAACAGTCTTGGTGAACAGAGTCCCTTTGTCAGAGAAAAACTCACCACAGGAATGCAGGTGCCCCAGGGCTTTTTCCCCACACACAGTCTCAGGTACTCACTGAACAAACAAATCTAGGCAGCTTTACCACTCTCCAGGCTGGGCCAGGGGATTGCCCCTGAATCCTGGAATTCCACCCCCATCCCTCTTGGGATTGGGCACTGGAAAACCTTCTAGGGATGGTCTCTACCACTTCCTTCAATGGTCTTCTGTGTTCTTCTCTAGGTTGAGAACACACTACCCCTTCTCCTGAGGTAGATCTCTTTCAGAGATAAGTCTGAGGAGCTGCCATCTGCAGCACTGCTCACTCTTCAGACTCTCCACACAGACTACTGACTCTCTCCCAACATTCTACTGCTAACCCTTGCAGCTAGCATTCCATTATGGCGTACGGTGTTGCGAGAATTCTAACATACTAACATACTAAAAACCAGCAGAATAGGCCAAATGGTCTGTCTTGTCTGCTCGAAAGCCAGCAACCTAATGGCTGCTCGCCTTACCATCCCCCAACCCCAAGAGGGTCTTCATTTGTTTCAGTTTCCCCTTGTACCTATCCCACCCTTTCTTGAAGCCCTCCACTGTACCCTCTTCCACCAGTCTCCCAGGCAGTGCATTCCATGGCTCCACCACCCTCTCAGTGAAAAAATGCCTCCTATGCTCCCTCCTATAACTTCCCCCCTCCAGCTTCCACTCATGGCCCCTGGTTATTCCCCCCCTTCTTTAACCTAAACAGCATCTTTGTTCCAGTCCTGGTTATTCCCTTTACATACATGAAAACCTCTATCATGTCTCCCCTATCCCTCCTCTCCTCCAGTGAGTAAAGCCCAAGCTCTTCCAGTTTCTCCTCATCTGGCCTCTCCTCCATGCCCTGAATCATTCTGGTTGCTCTCCTCTGAACCTCTCCAGCAGTACTGTATCCTTCTTCAGATGGGGTCTCCAGAACTGTACACAGTACTCAAGCTGCTGCCTGACCAAGGCATTATACAGAGGGAGGATCACCTCCCTCCCTTCTTCTGGACGTAATACCCCAGGCTATGCAGCCCAGTATCCTGTTTGCTTTGGCTGCTGTCCTTCTACAATTTCAGAGTTATTCATTTTGACGTCTACCACCACCCCTAAATCCCTTTCTCCCAATGTAGTTTGCAGTGTGACACCCCCCCCCAGGGTGTATACATGAACTGGGGTTTTAACCTCCAAATGAAGTACCTTACATTCCCCGGCATTAAATTTCAGTCCCCACCTCCTTGACCACCCCTCCAGGGTAGCCAGATCCCCCAGTTCTAATTCCCCAATTCTAAGGTGACATCATCACTCCAGCTCAGCAGAGACTGAAGACAGAGTGTGACAGTGTGAAACCCATTTAACTGGCCTCTCACATGCTGCCTTTCCCTGTCTGCCACTGATTCTAAGTGGGATTCTAGTAACCCCTGGGAACAAGGGGGTTACATAAGTAAATCTAAAAGGAGGAAAAGCCTCTTTGGTTTACTAAAGGAGTAGTTTCCAGTATAAGGGAAGAAAAGAGCTTTCAAGAAATACAAAGAAACTAAGAAAGAAAGTAACATGGAGGAATACAGAGCAAGACTCAAGGCAGCAGGGAAGGCAATTAGGTTAGCCAAAGCTCACGCAGAAGAAAGAATAGCAAAAGGGGGTTAAAAAGGGGTATAAGACATTCTACAGATATATAAGGGAGAAGAGAAAAAGTAAGGGAGGTATCGTAAGGTTGAGAACTAGGGAGGGCCAGAATGTTGAAACCAATGGACAGAAGGCAGAGGTTCTAAATGAATACTTCTGCTCAGTTTTCACCAAGGAGGATTAGGGAAGTGGGCCAGTACTAAAGAATGAACACCGCACCAGTGAAGCCGACATAAACCCCTTCACAACTGAAAGGGTCCTAAGCCGGCCCAGTGGTGCTGAGGGTTGAGGCGCTAGATGCCACACCTCGTGCTACGTTGACGACCCGGGTTCAGGAACAAGCTCGAGTCGTCGTGGGTTGGCAGGGAAGGACTAGGATTGAGCATTGGGAGACAGCTGTCCTAGTTCTTGGGTGGGCTGTGGACCCACAGCGTGCTGTGGCAGCCCCTGGGGACGCCCGGAGGCACTGCATGTGACGGTGTGCCTGGAGGGGGTAGCACGGCAGACGTCAGCACGAATGTGCGCAGACATCACTGCACATCTGCACTCCCAATGGGAGAAACAGTGGAAAATGGCTAGGTGCGACCGAGCAGCTTGATGGCCACGCCCTGCCTCACCGGGAGGACTCACATGGAATCGCACTGGGGGGTCCGGAGCTGATCTGGCCGGATAGGGTATGGGGAGGCCATCCAGTGGACCAGCAACAGCCGTGCTGGATCCCCCATCATGTGAGTGAGCCTGGTGCTCTCTGGGTGGGCAGGGCTGGCGGCTGGATGCCCCCGCGGGTAGTCACCACAGCAGGCGAATAAATAATATAAAAACAAAAAAAAAACTACAACTGAAAGGGTCCTAAAAGAACTAGCAAAATTAAAAACTGACAGCGTTATGGGACCTGATGGTATCCACCCAAGAATACTAAAGGAACTCAGAGAAGAACTTGCCACCCCATTAGCAGATCTCTTCAACAAGTCACTGGAGAGTGGCACAGTACTGGATGACTGGAAAAAAAGCCACAGTAGTACTGCTGCACAAAAGTGGCAGCAAGGAAGATGCTGGAATCCACCATCCAGTTAGCCTCACCTCAGTGGTAGGGAAAATCATGGAAACATTACTGAAAGAAAGAATTGTACAGCATCTAGAAGCAGCTAGTCAAACAGATCTAAAGCAGCATGGCTTCACAGCGGGGAGGTCATGTCTGACAAACATGACTGATTTCTTCAATTCGGTGACCAGAACGGTGGACCAAGGAGGAGCAGTAGACGTAGTATATCTGGAGTTCAATAAAGCATTCGACTCCGTTCCACATAGGAGGCTGATAAATATGTTGAAACACATAGGAGTGGGACATAAAATGGTAGTCTGAATTAGAAACTGGCTCCAAGGGAAAACCCAGGGAGTGTTAGTAAACAGCACTCTGTTGGAGGAAGAATTAGTGACCAGCAGAGTCCCCCAGGGATCGGTGCTGGGGCCAGTTCTATTTAACATATTCATCAGTGACATCGCAGAGGGTTTGCAAGGAAAGGCATGCCTGTTCACAGATGACACCAAGCTCTGCAACAGAGTGGGCATGCAAGAGAGAGTCACAGAAATGATCGCTGATCTAAAAAAACTGGAAGAATGGTCAAAACAGTGGCAGCTGAAATTCAACGCCAAGAAGTGCAAAGTTATGCACCTGGGGAAGAAGAACCTAGGCTGGAAATATACCCTGGGGGGAACATCTGACTAAAGCTAAGGTAGCGAGGGATCTGGGGGTACTCGTACCTGATGATTTAAGGTCAACCAGGCAGTGCGAAAAGGCGGCGCAAAAAGCTAGCAGGATTCTCATATGTATAGGAAGGGGTATCACAAGTAGGAAAAGCAAAGTGATAGTCCCACTGTACAGGACCTTGGTGAGGCCTCACCTAGAGTACTGTGTCCAGTTCTAGAGACTGTACCTCAAGAAGGACAAGGATCACCTGGAAAATGTGCAGAAAAGAGCTATGAAGATGATCCATGAACTACATGAAGAACCGTATGAATCAAGATTAAACCATCTTAGGATGTACTCACTGGAGAGGAGAAGGGAAAGGGTTGATATAATAGAGACATTTAAATACCTCAAAGGTATCAACTCAGTACAAATACAGGATCTCTTCAAGGAAAACATGAATACACGGACAAGGGGGCACAACATGCGCGTGAAGGGAGGTAGATTCAAAACAAACAGCAGTAAGTTTTTCATCGCAGAAAGGGTGGTGGAGCCCTGGAATAGTCTTCCCCCAGAGGCTGTGGCAGCAAAGACAGTGGCGGAGTTCAAGCTAGCATGGGACAGGCGCTGTGGAAACGTAAGGCAGTAAAGAAACTGGGAGGGGGGTAGCTTTCACGGGCAGACTAGATGGATCGCAAGGTCCCCTTCTGCCGGCACGTTCTTATGTTCTTATGACTGCTGTTTGGTAAACTGTGGTTGAATTTCAAAGCAGTGGATCAAGGCCCAACAGCACAGAGGCAACATGACAAGTTGTTGCCGGTCATGTCGCTGTGTGGCAACCCGCCCTGGACTCTTAGCTCTAGCATGAATCACAACCCTGCACAATTCGTCCCTGGAGAATTCATCCCCAGCATAAATATAATAAAACAATCTCATCCGAGGATGAATTGTGCATGGTGGCAACCCACACTGGAGCTAAGAGTCCATGGAGGGGTGTTGCGCAGCAAGATGATCGGGATGACTTGACGTGTCCCCCAGCACAGAGGCTCCAAAAACAACAATGTAAATTTTACTGAATTTCCATGGCTCCCAGCAAGGAAAACAAGCATTTGTCAATGCCGAATGTTTGCTTGCTGGCATTGGCATTGGTATTGTAGAAGTTACAGAGCTGCATAATAGGAATGGCAGTGAAGTATTGAACTGAAGCCAACCCCACCACCACCCTGCAGAGAGTGACAGGCATTGGGGTGTGCCTTTGGGTTGTCAGGCATAATGGCCACGCCATTTCACCACCTTACCCTGCAGACACTGACAAGTATCACGGTGTGCCTTGGGGTCTTTGGCCTATGCCCACCCCATTCCATCAGGAAATACGGTGAGATGGGTGCGTATGGAGAATGGGGAGAACTTTGGGGTCAAGAGTCCAAGGCATACCTCAATGCCTCTCACTGGCTGCAGGTGTGGAATGGTATGAGCATTACAGGCAAGAATCCTAAGTCACACCCCTGATGCCTGTCATTCTCTACAGGGTTGGGCGTTATGGTTGGAAACCCTAACTCCTCAGGCATTCGTTGGTATTTTCACTCCAAATTTTCAACATGTTTGTTTTGTGACCCCCACCTCATGAACAGTGGCAATATCAGTTTGTTTGCTGAAAGCTGCTTATGCACAGCAACTACTGCATTTAGCACCACAGGTGCAAAAACACATTCTGAACAGGATGTGAAAAATGACAGCTGTACTGTTCATGGGGAGGTGTAAAAAACAGCGATGTTGCAAATCTGAAGTAAAAATATTAAAAAAACTGGTGAAGTCACGAGCGTGCATAGAAACAGTGCAACGCACACCCATAATGTAATTAGTTTGGGGAATTTTTACAGCAGATTGTCAACACAGGCATTTTGGGACCTCCGATCATGAACAGTGTCACTGTAATTTTCTTTATCTGTCCCGAACAATGATTTCCCACAGCGACCACGGATCTCTGCGCTGAAAGTGTGAAAACACATTTCGGCCATGTTGTGAAAAATGACAGCTGTACTGTTCATAAGGAAGTGTGGAAAAATGCCACTGGTGAAAATCTGGACTGAAAATATTACAAAGTCATGAACTTACGAGGGTGCGTGGAAACTGCGCAATGCTCACTCGTAAAACAGCCATTTTATGGACTTTTGTCACCAAATTTTCAACATAGCCATTTTAAGACCTCTGAACATGAACAGTGTAACTGTGATTTTCTTAATCTGTCCCAAACATTGCTTTCGCACACCGACTGCATCATTGTGCGCTACATGTACGGAAACACATTTTGAGTGACATGTGAAAAATGGCAGCTGTACTGTTCATAAGAAAGTGTAATAAAATGGCAATGTTGAAAATCTGGAGTGAAAATATTGAAAATTTGCAAACTTATGACAGTGCGTAACAACTGCATAGCCTTGATTAAATAAAAACAGTCATTTTTAGGAATTTTTCACTAAATTTTCAACATAGCCATTTTAAGACTTTGCTCATGAACAGTGTCACTGGTGATTTCTTAATGTGCTCCATACATTGATTTCGCACACCGACTGCGCCATTGTGCGCTACATGGGTGGAAATACATTTTGGGCAAACATGAAAAATAACAGCTGTACTGCTCATAAGGAAGTGTAATAAAATGGCAATGTTGAAAATCTGGAGTGAAAATATTGAAATTTCGCAAACTTACGAGCGTGCGTAGGAACTGCGCAACGCACACTCGTAAAACAGTCATTTTTAGGAATTTTTTCACCAAATTTTCAACATAGCCATTTTAAGACCTCTGCCATTAACAGTGTCACTGTGATTTTCTTAATGTGTCCCATACATTGATTTCGCACACTGACTGCGCCATTGTGCGCTACATGGGTGGAAACACGTTTTGGGCAAGATGTGAAAAATGACAGCTGTACTGTTCATAAGGAGGTGTGGTAAAATGGCAATGTTGAAAATCTGGAGTGAAAATATTGAAAATTCTGAACTTACGAGCGCATGAGGAACTGTGCAAGGCACGCCAGAACAGGCATTTTAGGAATTTTTACACCAAATTTTCAACATAGGCTTTTGAGAGCCCACCTATTAACAGTGGCAGTGTAATTTATTACTCCATCCCAAAAGGTGATTTTGTCGCAGTGACTGCTAAATCACCCTTTGGCCTGATTAATACCATGACAGCGAGAGTATTCATGAGAAGGGTTCCAAAACCCCATGTTGAAAATTTGTGCAAAATTCCAAAAATGCCTGAGATATGCAGCAAAGTTGAAAAACCCTATCTATCCCATTATACAGCTTACCGGCATTTCCTCAGTTTGTGGTCGGCTTTGAAGAGTGCAGACGTGTTCCCGGTCCACTGAAGATCGTCACCGGAGTCCAGAGGTAAGTATGGGGTGAGGGGGTGTGGAGACGGCAGGGGCACAGTGGTGGGCGCGGGGGGCAGAGACAGCGAGGGACCGCTTTTGTGTTTCAGGTTTGTTTTTTAAATGACGACGACGCTGGACGGCTGCTATGCTGGGGTGGGCTTCCAGCGTGCGGGCAAAGACGGGTTGGGGGCATGTAGCTGACGGGGATTGGGCACCTAGTTGGTGACAGTATCTGATGCCATGCTGGGGTGGGCTCCCAGCATGGCACCCTGTACTCTGGGGCGGAACCGTGGAGCCGACGGCACGATGTAGGACGCTACACGCTGTGGTGGGCTCCTCACGTGGGCACAAGGATGGCTTTTTTGGTGGGGCATGGAGCCGACAGAGGATTGGGCACCCGTCAGCGATAGCATCTGTTTGCCATGCTGGGGTGGGCACCCAGCGTGGCATGCGAAACTCTGTTTGGGGGCTGCAGCACAGCCGGCGAGATTAGGCTCCCGTCGGCTATACAGTGTGTGAGAAGCGAGCCGCGCGGCGCAAATGCGATGACCATGGTGTGTAGGGGAGCGCATGAGCAGGCGTATATCTTATCGCTGCTAACTGAAGCGTAGCTCCCCTTTCAACTGTGCTCCACTGCATTTTCGACTGCTGTCATAGACAGCTCAGGCAGCCATTGGAGAACTGCGGCCATGCCTGCAAACACACTGACTGAATTGGAAGAGGGCTGCCACACCTCCGAAAACTCAGATGATGGCACTATGTTTCTTGCACATGCGTGCAAGAAACATAAAAAGGGGGCCCTCCTAACTAGTGCATAGGAATGGCCTCCCGGTGTGACAGCTTCTTGCAACTGTAACTGTATTTTACTGTATACTGCACTGTATACTGTTATGTGTTTTCTTGTGAAAAGGCATGAGGAAGCTAAAAAAGAATGATGCACTCATCTACCCCATATAGCATCTATATTTAGCCATAAAATAACTGGCTCAAAAGAGGCAGTGTTCTGGGATCAGTACCAGTTTTATTACATATAACTCCTCTTTGGAAACCTTGTGTTGAAAAGGTGTCATTGTTGATGATGGCCTGACCCTGAAATCTCAGGTGTCTTCTGTGGTTGTATCCTCATTTTACCATCTGAGGAATATCGCTCGGGTGAAAGACCTGGTTCCTCTGGATGACCTTCCAACATTGGTCCATGCCTTCATTACCACCCATCTTGTCTACTGCAATGCCCTCTATCTAGGGCTTCCTGGGGTTGATATCTGCTGCTTGCAGCTAGTGCAGAATGCCGTGGCCAGGTTATTGACTGGTACATCAAGGACCAGTTATATTACACCTGTGCTGCGCGGACTGTACTGGCTGCCTGTTCAGTGGCCAATCACCTTTAAGGTTGGCTTGTTAACTAACCTTCAAAGCCCTACATGAACAGGGACCCGACTACCTGAAAGATCTCCTGACTCTCTACTCCCCCTTCATCCTCTCTGATCCGCTGATGAGGGATTGCTAGAGATTCCCATGGTTCATTTAAAAACTTCTGGTGCTCGTGCTTTTTCTTTTTAGCTCCTACCCTGTGGAATTCTCTACCTCGTCGGTTAAGAGAGTGCCTGACCATCAATAGTTTTAAATCTATGCTGAAGAAATATTTGTTCACCTTAGCCTTCCCGGATGAATTTTAAATTACTGATGTATTTATTGTTTTACTGTAAGCTTTTAGGTTGTTTGTGTATTTTAAAATGTGCAGCGCCTTGGTTTTGGAAAGGCACTATACAAATAAAGTTTTACTTTACTTACTTTACTTAAACGTCAGTTCTGATTGCCAGCTTTGGTGTAATATTCTTGTGGATGTACTGCTAGATTAACAGATATATCTTTGCTATGCTTTTTGTGTCTGTTGCCAGCTGAAACCATAAGTATTTTGGGATTTTTATATTGACTTCTGATAGTATGTGTTAGGAGGATTTATATTTAATAACATTGTTACTGATCCCTAACACAACCTCTTTTGAGCTTGTTATTTTATGGCTAAATGTAGATGCCATATGGGGCAGGTGGGTGCACCATTCGTTTTTTGCTTCCTCATGTTATTTTTGAATAGGTAGCACCACAGGTATTTCCTGTGGAAGAGTGGCTATATTTGCTTTTTCTTGTGAAAAGAAACTCAATAGAAGCTTTCCTTATGAAAAAGAAAGTGGCAGCTGACACTTTTATTTTCCAGCTGTGTACATTGCAGGTGGCAGCAGCGAGTGTGAGCATGGGCTTTTAGAGGAACCCACTACGTGAATGCCATTATAACCAGCAGGTTATAATGGTAAATTATAACTGGGTTTTCTATGGGAGAAAATGAAGCCCAGTTATAATGTTTTTAAACTGCATGTGACCTGCTATAGGGAATGCAAATAAATAAAGGACTTATATTACAACTCGTGAGTCAGTTCTTTTAATTAGGCCCATACCCCATCACCTTATAAGTAAACAGCAGTACTGCATAAACAGCTGGGGCACACTGCAGGGTCCCCTGTGTCCCCCCTTAAAAAACATGTTTACAAATATTGTGTAAAGCAAAATATTGGATTGGAAAGGGCTTCACTTGAGAAAAGAACCACCAGTATTCAAATAAAATCATTTTCTACGTAGTAGCCAAGCTATGCAGGCATGCAAATGGTGTTTTATTTTTATTTTTGGTTGTCCGGGAAAGGAGGGCTAGTAAATCAGTGGCTCAGTAGGTAGCACCCTCGCCTCTGAGGCTGGGAGATCAGAGGGCTTTGGGTTCAGTTCCCACATCTGGCACTTGGGTTAATATTCCAGTACTGACACTGTAGTGCAGCACGAGAGGGGTGCTGCACTTCTGAGGTGCCGTCTTTCGGATGAGATGTTAAACCGAGGTCCCATCTGCCTGGATTGGTGGTAGTTCAGGTGGATGTTAAAGGTCCCATGGCACTTATTGAAAAGTGTAGGGGAATTTCCCCGGTGTCCTGGCCAAATTTCCCTCTTTCACTAAAAATACCACCAACAACTTAATCTGGTTCAAGGTCAGTTGGCATTCATCTGTATCCCCCTCCCCCGGGTCGTGCCTGAAAATAGGCAGGATTTGTGTAGTGCACTTACCAGGTCAACAAAAACGAAATAAAAATAAAAATTCTGCCTATTTTCAACCTTACTTGGGGGAAGGGGGAGATACAGATGGTAATCAACTGAACCAGATGAAGCTGTTGGTGGTATTTTTAGTAAACTACTGAATATAGTTTAGTCATTGTTTACTGAATATAAAATCTATTTGCTAACCTTAAAGTCTGACCTACCACTGGGTTTTCTTCAAGACTTAAGGTTGAGTAATATAAGCACATTTCCATTTTTATGGATCAGGATGAAGCTAGGAGGTTACAGGAATTTGACCGAGTATGCTACACAAACAGAGAGGATCAGTTTTCAAAGGGTCTGGCATGGCCCAGGGATTAAGCCAGAAACCAACAAGCATTCATCAATGCCAAATGTTGGCTTGCTGGCATTGGCATTGGTAGTGCAGAAGTTAGACATATGCATCCGTCTTTCGGATGAGACATTAAACCGAGGTCCCATCTGCCTGGATTGGTGGTAGTTCAGGTGGATGTTAAAGATCCCATGGCACTTATTGAAAAGAGTAGGGGAATTTCCCCGGTGTCCTGGCCAAATTTCCCTCATTCATTTAAAAAAATACCACCAACAGCTTAATCTGGTTCAAGGTCAGTTGGCATTCATCTGTATCCCCCTCCCCCGGGTCGTGCCTGAAAATAAGCAAGATTTGTCTAGTGCACTTACCCGGTCAACAAAAACTAAATAAATAAAATAAAATAATTTTCACCAAGGAAAATGGGGGTGCTGCATCATACGTGGGAGGAGATAGTGATACTGAGGAGGGGGGGACCCTTACCGATCGGCGGGTCTGGGGAGAGGGGAAGGCATCACTGGCAGGAGGGGGGAAGGCTAAGCAGGCAGAAGAGGTAGCGGAAATGGAAATCACAGCAGAGAGAGTGAGAGAAGCCCTCAGGTCCCTTAAGATGGAGTAAGCACCAGGGCCAGATAAATTACATCCCAGAGTGCTGAAGGAACTTGCGGATGTCCTGGCGAAACCCCTGGCTGAGCTTTTCACCATCTCTCTGAGGACAGGGTGGGTGCCCCAGGACTGGAAGGTGGCGCATATAGTGCCTATCCACAAGGGGGGATCAAGGGAGGTGGCAGGGAACTACAGGCCTGTCAGCCTGACATCGGTGGTGGGCAAGGTGATGGAGGGCATTGTCAAGGAGAGGCTAGCAAGGGACCTGGAAAAGTCAGGGTGCCTGGACAATAGACAGCATGGATTTGTCCCAGAGAAATTATGTCAGACAAACCTTGTGGAGTTCTATGACTGAGTGACGAGTGCCTTGGACCTGGGTAGACCAGTGGACGTCCTCTTTCTAGACTTCAGCAAGGCATTTGACTCTGTTCCTCACGAGGGCCTGTTGGATAAGCTGGGAGAAATGGGGGTGGGGAACCAGATGATCAGATGGATAGGCAATTGGCTCCAGGACCAGACCCAGAGGGTCGTAGTTGGCGGGATAGTCTCATCCCCAAGGAGGGTCATTAGTGGGGTCCCACAGGGATCAGTTCGTTGGCCCCTTCTGTTCAACGCCTACGTCTCTGACATAAGTACAGGTATCAGGAGTGAGATGAGTCTCTTTGTGGATGACTCAAAACTGGGGGCGGTGGTGGATGGGGAGGAGAGGAGGGTGGCCCTACAGGGGGACCTGGAGGCTCTGGAAAGATGGTCTAAAAAGTGGAAGCTGAGGTTCAATGCAGGGAAATGCAAGGTACTGCACCTGGGGGACAGAAATCCGGGCCAAGTGTACACCCTGGGGGATGCTACAAGTCTCAATGGCTGAGAGAGACCTGGGGGTGGTGGTGGATGTCAGGATGAACATCTTGGAGACTTGTAGGAGGGCAGCAGCCAAGGCCAACAGGATGCTGGGATGCATTGCTAGGGGGAATCACCTCCAGAAGGAGGGAAGTGATACTCCCTCTGTATAACTGCTTGGTGAGGCCGCACCTCGAGTACTGCATGCAGTTTTGGAGGCCACACTTAAAGAGGGACATTAAACTCCTGGAGAGGGTCCAGAGGAGGGCAACCAAAATGATTTGGGGCTTGGGGACAGAACCTATGGGAAGAGGCTCGAAGAGCTAAATATGTACACATTGGAAGAGAGAAGGGCCGGGGAACATGATAGAGGTCTTCAGGTACATGAAGGGGTAAATAGGGAGGAGCAGTCAAGGTGTTTCAAGGAAGGAGGAGGGGGTCACTAGAGGGCATGGGTGGAAACTGGAAGGGGGGAAGATTCAGGGGAGAAAGGAGGAGGTGCTACTTCACTGAGAGGGTGGTGGAGCCATGGAATGCGCTGCCCAGGGGGCTGGTGGAGGCAGAGACAGTGGAGGGGTTCAAGAGGGGTGGGGCAGGTACAGGGGAAGGGTACTGGAAGCAAAATTCAATGCAGCGAGAATATCCGGAACTGGGAAGGGAGAAGCCAGAGAAGGCGAGGAGGGCAGCAAGATCAGCTCCCAGGGTGGGGGCTGACCAAACGAGCAGACGCGAAAAACCATTGGGCCTATTCTGCTGGCAATTTAGTATGTTAGTATAATAGGAATGGCAGTGAAGTATTGAACTGACACCAACCCCACCCCACCCTGCAGAGACTGATAGGCATTGGGGGGGTGCCTTTGGATCATCGGCCATAATGCTCACGCCATTTCACCTCACCCTACCCTGCAGACACTGACAGGTGTCACAGTCCCTTGGGGTCTTTGGGCCTTATACTCACCCCATTCCATAAGGAAGTACACTGAGATGGGTGCGGTATAGGAGAATGGGGTGAATGTTGGGGCTGAAGACCCCAAGGCACACCTCAGTGCCTGTCACTGACTGCAGGGTGGGGGTGGAATGGTGTCAGCATTACGGCCGATGATCCTAAGTCACACCCTTGACGACTGTCAGTCTTGTAGGATGCTATGGTTGGAAACCCTAACGTCCAGGCCATTTGTTGGTATTTTTGCTCCAAATTTTCAAAATGGGATTTTTGTGACCTCACCTCATGAACAGTGGCACTATCATTTGTTACTCAATCCTGAAAGGTGGTTTTGCACAGCGACTGTGCCATTTGGTGCCACAGGTGTGAAAACACATTTCTGGCAGGATGTGAAAAATGTCAGCTGTACCATTCATGAGGTGGTGTGAAAAAATGGCAATGTTGAAAATCTGGAGGAAAATATGAAAAATTGCCGAGGTTATGAATGTGCGTAGACACTGCGCAATGCACGCTTGTAATGCAATCATTTTTTTGAATTTTTTCATCAAATGTTCAACATGGGCATTTTTGAACGTCTCCTCATGAACTGTGGCACTGTGATTTTGTTAATCTGTCCTGAAAGTTGATTTCCCACAGTGACCGCACCATTCTGCGCCACAGGTGTGAAAAACCGTTTCAGGAATTATGTGAAAAATGACAGCTATACTGTTCATAAGGAGGTGTGAGAAAATAGCAATGTTGAAAATCCCGAGAGACTATATTAAAATTGACAAGTTATGAAGCGCAAGTGAAACTGTGCACGTACGCCATAACGCAGTCATTTTTGGAATTTTTCTCCAGATTTGCAACATAGGCTTTGTGGGACCTCCCCTCATGAACAGTGGCACTGTTGTTTTGTTAATTAGTCCCAAAAGGAAATTCCATGCAGTGACCACGAAATCACCTTTCGGGACCAAGAACCCCATGTTGAAAATCTGGGACCAAAATTGCAGAAAATGGCTGAGATATTAACTTAAGTTGGACCCCCCATTGCATCCCATTATAAAGCTTTCCATCATGTCTTCAGTTGGCAGTTCAGCTTTGAAGAGTGCAGATGTGTCCTGTTTCAGAGAAAATTGCGTCTCTTGACCTCTGAAGGGTAAGTATGGGTGAGGGGGCTGCGGAGAGGTGGGTGTACAGAAGGAGGGTGAGGATGGGGAGGGGGACGAGGGAGACAATGGTGGCCCATTTTCTTGTTTGCAGGGGGAAAAAAAAGGCCGTGAGGAAAGATTTTTTCATTTACAGGTTACACAAAAAAAAAAAAATAGTCACACTAGGGTGGGCTCCAGTCTGCCACAATTCTGGGGAGGGGTGATTACAACACGGGACTGGGCACCTCGATGTTGGCAAGGTGGATAGATGGGGGATCCGACACGAGGGCATCCCAGTGTTGACAAGGAAAGGGGAACTGTTTAACCAGAAAAGACACACTAAGAAGGGGATGCCAACATGGGGATTGGGCACCCCGATGTCAGCTTTTTGGGAATGTGTAGTGGGCGGCAGGAGCCACCATGTTACGGTGTACCACATAATGTGGGGGGGGACATACTGGCTTGGGGATTGGGCACCCCGATGTTGACTTTCAGGGGATTGTGTGGTGAACGGCAGGAGTCACCATATTTATTGAAATGTTTCACCAAGAAAGGCATGTAATGGAGGCGTGTCATTTACCGCTGCAATGACGATCCTGTCTCTGATTGTGGCGGCAGATTCATTTCAGCTTCATTGCTGTGTTTGAAACTGCTGTCATCGGCAGCATGCTCGTGGATTGGCGGCTGAGGGACGCACCCACTAAAGCATCCCCTGCATTCACTGCAACACTGACACACCTCTGAAATGTACTACTACCAACATAAAAAGTACTTAAAACGCACCCTGGGCAAAACTAGAGTTGGCAGTGATGGGCTAGACATGAAGAAGATTACTGTCATACTTAAGGAAGTCACTCTGCCCCTCACTAAGATCTTTAACTTAGCCCTCAGACAGGCTAAATTCCTCACTCAGTGGAAAGCAGCCCTGGTAACACCAGTCCATAAAAGCAGAGATCATGCTGTCTACTCCAACTACAGACCAATCTCTATCTCGCCTGCCCATCGAAGGCCCTCAAATGAATCCTATTGGAGCAACGTGTGGACCACATTAATAAGTACAATATTCAGTGCCCCTGACAGCATGGATTTAGAAAAGCTCACAGTACTAATACTGCATTGGTTTAGTACACTAACTACATTCATGAGGCACTGGATGAAGGCCATCTCATTGGGTCTATCTATATAGATTTAACAAAAGCATTTGATACAGTTAATCACCAATTATTGATCACAAAACTTCATGCACTTGGGCTATCCTCAGAGACAGTGAGCTGATTCAGAAGCTACCTTACCCAGAGAACCCAATAAGTAAAATAAATAGCGAACTATCAGATAGCAGACAGGTCACACTTGGTGTCCCTCAAGGGTTCATATTTGGACCATTGCTCTTCAGCCTTTTCGCAAACACCCTCCCAGGCGCATGCCCACCTAATAATCTATGCTGATGATGCTGCCATCTTCACTCGTAGCCCTTGTATAAACTCACTGACTTAGGAGCTCCAACTTAGCTTCCAGCAACTGGAAGAGTAGTTTAGGAAGAATAAACTACTGCTAAACTACAAAAAAATTAAATAACAAAGATTGTTGTATTCTCCAACCCTCACAATGTGAGCAATGTGGGCAAAGTGAGAGAAATAGTTATTTTGAACAGCAGTGGTGAACTGCTTGACCGAGTGTGCACCTTCAAATACCTTGGAGTCACACTAGATAACTCCCTCTCCTTCACCCCACACATTGACCAAGTGGTTAAAACAATAAATGCCAGACTAGTAGGCACCCTTTACAGGCATAGGAACTGTCTCACACAAGAGGCCATAAGACTTGCTGTTAACAGTTCAATACTGCCTGTTATAGACCAAGGACTAATAGTGTACAGCGTAGTGTCTGAAACAGCTTTAAAAAGAGTTAAGGTGCAGGCCCTGGTGGCGCTGAGGGTTGAGGCTCTGGATGCCACACCTCGCTCCATGCCAGCGACCCGGGTTCGGGAATGGTTGGGTCACGGTGGGTTGGCAGGGAGAAAGGATCAGGCGCCTATGGCATGCTCTCCTTCTCTGGGGGTAGCAGCTCTCTCCGCCGCAATACCACCACGTCCTGGTGAACTAGGGGGATGTTGGTGCAGTTGGGGGGATGCAGCAATGCAGAGGGTTGATGCTGGCAGGGGACTGGGGTGGGTGCATATCTCTGTGTGCGTCTGACCCCTTGTTCCCCATTGCACACCGGCATTGGGAACAGAACATGGAAAACATCCTTCACCTCTCCTAGGTGATGACCTCTCTAGCAGCATGCAGGCCACCACTGGCAAGGCAAACTTCACTGTGCAAGCCCTTTCCCTGAAACATTCAGGGGAAAGGTAAAGGGGACCTCTCCTCACCCCACAATCTGGGCCATCAAGAACCTTAGGGGAGTCGAGTTGGGGCACTCTAGGGGCAGTCCGATTGAATGGAGAGCTGAGGGCAGACAGAGGTGGGATAAAAAGAGTGAAAAAAAAAAGAGTTAAGGTGGCACTAAATAAAGCATGCAAACTGGTTTTGGGTACTGGGAAATGAAGACACATCTGTGACCTTTATGCCCAATCCAGTTGGCTCACACTCTGGGAAGAATCACGTACCAAGTATGCCACCTTGGTAAAAAAGCATGCTTAGGACATACTCCCCAATATACAAAAGCTCCTCCAGCATTCACACTGCCTGCACCATGCTAGGAGCACCACCAGAAACACCCTCCAGGTGCCTTTCAGAAACACCTCATCAGCTCAGCACTCCTTCACCTGCCCCCTCTGTGACTCAATGTACTCCATACTACTCTCTCAACTGTCCAGAACATTGGGCAGTTCAAAAGGGATCTCCGTTTACATCTGATTCTGATGGGTAAATGTGAGGGCACCAATTAGTCTGCTTTACCTCTGCCTACAACAAAGCCCACTCCTGTGTGTCCTCCTCTGCCCCATAATACCCATACTCTTTACTCGCTCATCCTCGCACCCCCCCCCAATATTCCCTCTTTTCCTATCTATGCTTAGTGCACCAAGACCATTCCTAACTGGTAAGGCCGGTTTTGCCCCATGCCCTCTCACCCTACTCGTCCCCATTTGACAAGGCTATATTTGGCTGCCATTTCCTCCCCTTCCTACTAACAGAGCCAACCAGGCTGCCACTTGTATTGATTTTGCATTGGCCTACATTGTACTGTTCCTCACATTGTGTAACTCTGGAACTGATTGTACATAAGTTTAATACCTTTGTATATCTCATTGTTTGTACTGGATGTGGAACATTTGTAAATGAGCTACCAGCTCAAAGGTTGTTGTAATACGAGACGTTAAATAAAATATATTAAAATAAAATAAGTCCCTGTGTGTAACTTGCTGGTGTGTGGCAACTTCTTTGCACTGGTGAAAATGCTATCTTCAGTATTTTTGGGGCACAGTCAGCATTTTGCTTTTTTGCCCACTGCTGTAAAAATGTGGAAAAGGTCATAAAAAGGCAACCTTTTTGAAAACTGTACATGTGGAAAACACTGCAGTTTTGAAAGACTAACCTCCCTAAAACATGTTTTTTTGCCACATGTGAGCATTTTTTTCCACTTTTGAAAATCTGGCCCAGGGAGGCTTCTGATAATGGAATCAGTATGTCTGACTTACCAGTGAGTGACACATAGACTCTGATAGGTGAGTCTCTGTGCTCTGTAGTGGACTATTGAGGATCTTTGACTAGGTTTTGAAAGCTTTTTGGTTTTGCTTTTTGACAAGTACAGAATTATAAATGCAGATTCTACATGTAGTCTCTATTAAGAAAATTCACTTCGCTGGAGACCCAATCTCCGCAAAGACATAAACAGAATGGAGGCAGTCCAGAGGAGGGCAACTAAAATGGTGCAGGGTCTGCACCAGAAGACATATGAAGAGAGACTTAAGGAGCTTAATATGTATAGCCTCGAGGAAAGGAGGGAGAGGGGGGACGTGATAGAAATTTTCAAGTACCTCAAGGGAGTCAACAAAGTCCAAGAGGGTAGCATCTTTCAGAAAAAGAGGTGTGCAAGAACAAGGGGGCACAATTTGAAGATAGAGGGGGGCAGCTCAGAGGTAATGTAAGGAAGTATTTTTTCACAGAGAGGGTTGTGGATGCATTGAACAACTTCCCTGAGGAGGTCGTGGAGTCAAGAACAGTGGTGGAATCCAGGAATGCATGGGATAAACATAAGGCAATTCTGGTGGGGGGGTAGGAAGAAGTAGGCTGTTGGTTAACTAGGATCTGCAGCTTATCCATTAGATAGGAACATGTGCAGACTGTGTGGACCAAGTGGTCCTTATCTGCCATCAAATTCTATGTTTCTATGTTTCTGGGGGCATTGACCCTGTTTTTCCCCCTTTTGAACTATTCCTGTCCCAAGTGATTATAGTAAGAGTGCTGGGGCATCCAGCTTTGGCCATGTGGGGCTTAGGTGGAGGGCTTGTCCACAACCCCTACATGCCTCACTCGGACATCTTTTATTGGGGGTGTTGGAGGAGAGTGGTGTGCTTTTCTAGCCCTCCCTCCCAGCACATCGCTTCCTTGACACATGTGCCCCCTACTGGTCCAGCATTTGCAGTAGTAATACTTTATTTATCATTCAGCTGCGGCCATGATAACTAAAAACACGTATAGATAATATCCAAATAATTAGGGAACACAGAAGGTTTACAAATTAGTAATGAATGACTTTAGCAAAAAATCCCCAAAGTATAGTTACTAGAATTCCTGTACATTAAATTTTTTGGCCATGGCTCTATCCTCCCAATACATTCTTTACAAAAGCAATGCTAAGTTTTCGTAACCTAAGTCTGATTCTTTCTGCCTTTAGAGCTAAATTTGCCAAGGGAAAAAAATTACAGATGGTCTGTGGGAAGTTGTAAGATAACTGTAATTTAATCTCATTTATTACATTTACAAGAGTGGACACAAATGGTTGCAGAGGAAGCTGGGTAACAATGTCCCCAAACTTGAAAATCTGATGTGTTAGCTTGGCTTATCACAGAGCCCAATGATGCACCCCACAAAGGCTGGACTTTAGGGACTTTAAACATGCATTATTTTGAATGTATTTTCCATAACGTGTATACTTACTTAGGACTATGAGTTAAGTGTCACTGAATTTCTTAACTGGTTACTTTGGAAATGGAATTGCAAGCATAGATTATCAATGCCCAGCTTTGTATGTGGAAAATACATCCCCCCTCACAAAATAAGAAGTAGCAACGATCCTTTTTCATGGCTTGAATAGCACTGATCTTTTGATATATGTTATGCTGTTTGTCTCTGGTCTTCTTGTAATTATGGATAAACTTACAAGAGAAAGGGTCTACATATTGCATTTAATGGAAGATCCAATAAAAAGAGAATTAAAAAAAATGCACTGCAGTAAAAGTCCACATTTCTGGCTTCTTGTGGCATATGAAGGAGATGGTAGCTAAGTAAATGAGTTGTTTATAAATGAGTTGCTAGTGTTTGTTTGGGAAAACCACTTTTGAGTAATGAGGGCCTTCCCCACAGAAACCCATTACAGATTCTATTTATACCACAAGATTAAAAAAAACATAAAACCAAGAGGAAAAATACACAGACGCACGCTTGCCTTTCTGCAGTTCTTGGATTACCAAGTAAGACAGCCATAATGAATTAAGTCGTAATGGGGGATGGAGCAACAATATTTTGGAAATGACCTGCTAATTCCAAATGTTGATGTATCCATTCCACTGGCTGTAAACTCACGCCTCATGAATAAATAAATAAGGATAGCATAATAGATTTTTGTGGGCTATGAACAATACATACTTGTGGGGGTGGGTGGAAGAACTGGAAATAGTGCAAGCCAGGGAGTTGCAAAACCAGATGTCCCACAAGAAATAGAGGGCTGCTGTGAATTCATGAGTGGTGAAACAATGGAGTGAGAAAAGAAGCCCCCCTCCACCCGTGTATCATCCTACTGAGGTTGACTCACATACTGTACTTGTCATACATTTTGTAGTGATATAGAACTGCAGAAAGTTCTCTAACATTCAGATAAGCCTTGCAAAATTGCAAAGGTTATCCAGGCCTTATCAGAATGTTTGGATTCTTTTAAGGATTGAAGGATTTTAATGTACAAAAACTGTTTTAGACTCAATGCCAGCCCATAAACTATTGTCTTTGAAGATAGCGTTGTTTAAAGAAACAGTGCAAAGAAATCAGGCAAAAAATACGATGCTACTTTTTTTTCACAATAAAATACTCCAGGCATCTCCCAGTTTTATCTGGTGCTGAGATTTTCTAGTTCCACCAACATCTGGGTAGTGTTGTGCAAAACTGGAATATTTTGCAGAGTGAAATATTTCGTGTAATTAACGTAATACGCAAAATATTTTGCTTGGCAAAATGTGAAATTTCACCCATGGGTGTGAGTGAAATTTTGCCCCTAAGCCAGCTAAATTTGACCTGTGGGTGAAATTTCACCACCGTGGGCGAAATTTCACCACTGCTGGTGGAATTTTGCCTTCTAAGAGTGAAATTTTGCCATCTGTGCTGGACTGGTGAACTGGAAAAATTGCGGGTGAAATTGCAAATTTTTTCTGCAGTTACGCAAAACATTTTGCATGGCAAAATTGGTGATTTCACCACAATTTCGCTGGCGAAATTTAATTTCGCTGCATCCCTACATCTGAGAATTTTTTTATTTGTTTCTCAAGAACAAAATATGCCTGCCATATTTGGCTTAGAAATAACATTGCTGCCCTGGAAAAGGTTAGGATTGAGATGATGGAAAAAAGGAAAACACGATGAGTGCTGCATGGGAGGTTCCTAGAAAAGTTGATTTGACAAGTATGCAAATATTTGTATTAATTTTAGCAGAAACTAGCTTGCACTGCTGTTTTAAAGCAACTTTATTTTATCTTATCTGTTGTCTCAGATTACAACCTTTGAGCTAAAAGTTCATTTACAAAGGTTCCACGTTGGAGTGAGAACAAACAACAAACAGAGCAATAACAGTGCATGGTACAGTAACAGGCGGAAATTTTTACACGAGAACAACAATAAAGCATATTTACATAGGAAGTTTTTACCTAGGGAATTTTTACATAGGGTCAACAATAAAGCAGAATATAAAACAAAACAGGATTAGGTTGCAGTAAACAGTAAAACAATAATGCAAGACCACAAATTATGCTAACCAAAAAGTTTTACAAGACAAGCAATCACGGCAGGGAAGTGAAAAGAGGACTGATGTGCGAGAGGGACAGGGGGCAGTAGGGAGAAGGTACTTGAAGGGAAGGTGGTGAGGAGACAGGATAGAGGTGGGAGAGAGGAAAGGGTGAAGAATCATTGTATAATCATGGTTTTGACCAGCAGGTTGAAGTGGAGTAGGGAGGGGCAGGAGGTGGAATGGGGGGAGGTAGCTTGAGCTTAGAGTAAGGATACAGAAGTCTTATGAGTAGTTCAGTGGATGGAGTATGGATGCGGGAAAGGGAGGGAAAGAGGGAGTGAAGGGAAAGATGTAAGGTGGTGGGCAAGGCTAGTAAAAAACAATATAAGTGCTAGGCTGAGTGGAAACTTTAGAATGATTCTAAAAATATAAAATAAATGCTTTTAGCTAGTTTGTATCACATTTTATTATGCTACTGTGAACATTAGTACTTAAAACAGACGTGGATCACTGGGTCCTTTCTCCACTGCCCAACAATCTCACTGGATATTTCTCTCAACAACTTACATTTTCTCTTGTTGAAGATCTGCTGGAGGACTATGTTAATAATAAGTCATTGCAAAAAAAAAAAAAAAGAAAGAAAAGAAACTGTGTTTGGGCATTGGTTAAGATTGTAGCACAAAGCCTCAAATGTAGGGAAATGTGACGTCCAGTTAAAAAAACTGTATTCACAGTGATAGAATTGTCAATACTTTTATACTAAGCAATTCACGGCATCTACTTACTCTCCCCATCCCATTCCAAGCAGTCCCTAGTGTCCACTGGCACCCCTTGACTATCCCCGCCACATGCCATGCAGTCCTGGTGTAAATTGTAAAAAAAAAAAAAAACAATACAAAAAAGACTAAGGAGGAGGGTAAAAAAGACCAGGGTGATTAACTGAAGATAAAGAGTTTAGAACAACTAATAATCAAGTAATCAATCAATTGATCGATCGATAAAATAAATAAAACTCTGTCATTTTAGTTGGAGTTTTTCAGGCAGCTCTTTTCATGGACCTGAATGAGCAGATTTAGAGTATAACATCTGGAGATGCTGGACATACTGGTCTGGCTGACAAGACTGGCAATTAGTATCTCTCATCCAAATTAACACATTATGATCTGTTTGATCTACTTAAAATGCCGTGCAAATATGATGTAACTGTATAGTTATGTGCTCGATTATGGGCCCCCATGGAACTCTTCTTGTGTGGTAGCACCCTACTTTTTCTCTCAGGAAGATGTGTCCCTATTTGCAACATATCTGTTTCTGACTGCTGTGCACTGAAAGGGCCGGATAAAAACCACCAGCTGGTTGACTTTCTGTACTTGTTTTGATTCTGTAGTGTGGCTTGGAATAAAAATGTATTTTTTGTTGTAAGAACTGGAAGTCAGAGATCAGAAGCAATGTAAACAGAGTTCTTATTTTAAATCTCCAGCTCCTTTAATGTGAACAAGTCCATGGAGACATGGCCCATGCCAGAGTTTTCCACAAGCAATTTCTCTTTCCTGATCATAACAACATGGTCTGCTGTTGGCAGTGGCTGATTTGTTCAGTGTTTTTTGTCCTTAATGGACTTTTAATATTCTTTCATTTGGATATTTAGAGGCCTTCCTGTAACACATGTGTAAATCTTTCACATTTATGCCAAGGGAAATCGAAGCAAAGATGAGACAGCTGACATTGTGAAGCTACCATAAATGGCATTCATTCTGTCTCCCTGGGCTACCATTTCTGTACTCTGTTTACTACAGAATTTTAATATGGCACACAGACACACACACACACACACACACACACACACACACACACACACACACACTGACACACACTTAGCTCAGCATTTATAAGTGAGGTCAGCAGAGCTTGTAAAAGGGCTGTTATGAAGACAAATCATAAAGAAGGCTTTCTGTTTATTGTTACTGCCTATTGATATTATTAATATATTTATTCAATAAAAATCGACCAACATTTAAAGAATGATAATGCTGCATGTAATTTATGTTTGATAAACAACAGGATGTAGTGACATGCAAACTCTTCCACGGTATTCCATGTCTCTGCACTCTCTGCATGTGTACACTTGTGTGTATGTGTACCTGGGAGGAAGTACTACCTCACTGAAAGGGGGGGGTAGATACCTGGAACAGACTGCTAGTGAAGTAGTGGAGAGAAAATAGTGGGGGGCTTCAAGCATGCATGGGATACACATAGAGAATATTAGTAGGAAGGAGGGAAGGTCACTGGAGACCATTTAGAGTCTGAGGAGGCAGATGCAGCTGGGAACATCTGGGCAGAGTTGACAGGCCAAGCAGTCCTTTTCTGCCAATAAATTATTTATTTCTGTGTTTACCTTAAAATCCATTTAGCAATAGAACTTTTAAAACAGTTAAAAACCCTGGGCACAACTTTCAGACACAATCTGGGGGGGTGCAGATGGGGGCTTTGCAACCATGTAATTGCATCTCCTCTTGAAACTGCTTTGGATAAAGCTAGGCACATAATGCAGGAAGCAGAACCATCCTCCCCACACACACACACACATTATATTTGTGCAAGACTAATGAGTTTTTCAATATCTGTTTATATATTTGTTTAAATGTTTTACAAAGAAAGGATACTGAGCTAGATATAACTCATCTCCACATGCATCCAGGAATGGGGAGTGAAACAGTGCAAGTCAATAATACAATCTATTCTTACTAAGGGAATAACAATGCCAAGAGAGCAGTAGTACTGGTCAATTTACAATCAGTGCAATAGTGGATATCAAATAAAATCCGGAAAGAGACCTGGTTATTGTAATAAACAATACATTTAATATGAACTCCCACTGTGGTTGGGCATGCAAATTAAATATAATGGTCCATAAAAAGATGGATAACAAGTAGAAATCCAGAAGTTATTCTGCCATTGTACACAGCATACATATGTTACATGTGGTTCGGAGCTCAGTGCTTATGTTACATACTGTAGCTGAATGATGTAGGCAGTGCTTGGATACAGAGGCCAGACCAGTAAGTAGGACAATGCTTGCAAGGTACTAGTAGTTTGAATTTATCAGTGCCTAGGTACTCTGACATAGTCATGAGCAAGTCAGCGATTATAGTACATGTGGACTGGATAGTTTATGCAAGGTGCTTAGATGTCTGAACTGATGAGTAACTTGTTATGCCTTGATATTTTGACTTTTCTCTGTATCCCACCACAAGAAGGATGCTTAGTCCAGTAGTATGACACCCCCTGGTGGGATAAGAGTACCGGACAAGGCAGAAGGTGTCAGGGGAGGATGGAGGATGAGTGCATCTCACTCTAAGCAGAGCGGTGGTATACCTGTTGGTTTAAGTAGGGTGTGGGGGAGGAGCTCTTGCCCCATATAACCACAGGTACGTGCCTTTCAATTATATGTGGTTCAGAGCTCAGTGCTTATGTTACATACTGTAGCTGAATGATGTAGGCTGTGCTTGGATACAGAGCCTAGAACAGTAAGTAGGACAATGCTCATAAGGTACTAGTAGTTTGAATTGATCAGTGCTTAGGTACTTTGACATAGTCATGAGCAAGTCAGTGATTATAGTACATGTGGACTGGATAGTTTATGCAAGGTGCTTAGATGCTTGAACTGATGAGTAACTTGTTATGACTTGATATTTTGGCTTTTCTCTGTATCCCACCACAAGAAGGATGCTTAGTCCAGTAGTATGAGACCTCCCAAAAAGAATAATGATATCATACGATTATCTCCTCCAACTCTGGATAGTGTGACCAGTAGCATGCAGTAGAGGAAAACCCCCCTTTGGGGGAAACCTCTGAGGACCCATGGCTACTGACCTGCCCCTCCTTCTGGGCATACTAAAGCAGAATAATCCTAATCTAATGATATAAAGTTATCGGCTAGTCTGAAATCCATATCGTGGCTTCTGATCTACTGCTGGATGAATACAGTACTAATATTAAATATCAATGACAATGGCATCCTTTTGGTGAATTCCTAGTCCAGGAAATCAATGTGTGGAGTAGAACTGATAGAAGACTGGATCCATGATCGAGCATAATTCAGAACGTCAAAGTTGCATAGGTGAAGGGCTCCAGAAAGTGAGGAAGTCTTCTCTGAGGAACTAGGGATTAAATGGTTGGGATTCCAAGTTCAGAATATGAAGTGTTGGTATGTCTGCTAGGCATGCTTGCCAAGGCTGCATGATTTAGAGAAGGCAGAGCGGAAGGCGCTTCCAGTCTGAGTAGTTGGCAGGTAAGTGAGTTAGCAACAGTACTTAATGTGAGTAGGTAGACATTAGTTAGATAGACTTCCAGGCCCCTGGGGTGAAGCAAGTCATAGAATTGGGAAGACAGTCTTTGATGGACCTCTAAACCCTGTAAGGGCGAAGCAGGTAAGCATGAGCAGATAGTGAAATGAGTGAACTTGCACATAAGTCAGCAGTATTTGTGGTAAAATCGAACCTGCATGATGCAGACGTAGTAGCAGAAGAGTAGATATTGAATAAGTTAAGTATGATATAGCAGAGAGTATTAAGGGAATACATATAAGCATGTAATTGAAGCTTTTGTTTGGTGAGCAATATGGTTCTACGGAGCGACGTATATGCCCACATTCAGAGGCTGAGTGGTACATCAGCTGAAATCATATTCGAAGTATGATGAAGAGTCCTACATGGACATGCTTCCTAGTCATAGATGAAGATAAACGATGGAGATGGCCAAATCTGATGAGTAGTGTCATAACAGGATCCAAACCTTAGAGCATTGGAATAAGTAATGTTGAGGCATAAATCATGTCTGACAATCTTCCGGATGACTCAGCTTAAGTCCTGGTAGGAATGCAGTAGTAACGATAGGCACTGAAGTGGCAAGGCAGAAGCATCCAATGGAATGGATGACTATGGCTAATTGAATCCAGATGTGAGTCCGTAGAAAAAAGGAGCTCCTAAGGCTGACAGACACGGCCGCAGGCAGCAAATAGTAGAAATGTGAACCTCCAGGTCCCGAAGCTGGGCGAGGCAGGTATGGGGTAGAAGTAAGTGAACCCCCAGGCCCAACGGGTGAAGCAGGCCATAGAAGCAGGTGAATATGCATTAGTAATAAGTTCAAGGACCTCCTGGCCCATAGGGCTCAGGTCATTGAGTGCGATGTGGTGAACCTCTGGCCCTGCAAGGCAAGGCGGGTTGAAGAGCAATAATAAACAGAGTAATAGTAATTGCTGAACTGCATGTATGCAGAAGTATCAGTGAAGGAGTAGGAATAGATTGTATATGGTATGCAATTGGTAGCATGTCTAGAGTCAATTCTGTGCAATGTTGATTATATTGTAAGGCAGACTTATGAGAACAGTAGAAGGGTGCTGTAGACTGTCATATCCTGATGATTGAGGATAGAAATCATGCAGTGAAGAGACCTGGATGGACGAGCTGGCAACACGACCAAAGGTAACAAGCAGCCTGAAATTGTAGTAGATCTATGTCTCTGTTTAAACTTATGATAAGGAAGGCAGTATGTAGTAGAGTTTGGCTGGGAGGTCTAAGAGAAACGGTAGTAGTGACTCCAAAGGAGTTGAATCAGTATGGCAAGATGCAGCCAAGGGAATTGAGGTGAATATCCGAGATGTAATCCAGAACTGATCCATTAAGAGGAAGTGTATCCTTAACAAGTGCAAGTACATGTGAGCAGCAAGGTGAGGGTTGCGTTATCCAGGATCCGAGTAGTGGACCGAAGGTGAAGTATAACTGGTGGTGCATCTAGTCCTGAAAAGTCGGATGAGTAAGTGACTTGGAATGTGGGCATCTGGTAGATGGAGATCCAAAGTGGACAGTGGCAATGTAACCAGCTAGACCCATGCATAGTGTAAAAGGAACAGCTGAACCACATAGGGAAGCTGAAGGAAGGAGTAAAGACTGACAACTAGGCTCCCCGAAGGCTAGCAAACCATAACCCATGTGCAGGGCAGTGAGGAGTAGTGAAACGTGCTGGACAGGCCCTCACATGACCAGCAGTACAGTCAGACCCCTCATAGGCCAGGTGGAAGGAAGAAGCGAGTCAAGCTAGACCCCACGTAGGTTAGCATGACCAGAGCTGCCATGGAGGGCTACCCAGCACAGCATGTTTCCAGAGGCTGAAGCTGAGGCTGTAGTGGATGACAGAGCAAGATGATGCAGTATAAGACCCAGGATAGCAATGCTGTGGCATATGAATTAGCGGCAATGACCTCCAGTGATGTTATCCCTGATGTCTGCCATGCAAGGGAGTCATTTAACCAGATGATTGTATTGAATTAATTAGCCTGGGAAGAGTATACTTGCATTCATTCATTTAGAGCAAGCCTTGCAAGTCTCAGAGGTGTCCGAGTTCCACATAGTTCGTTACACAAGGGCTGGCTGCCACGTTCTGTGGGTGCTACAATTAGAGAAAGCAGGGTATGGAGCATTCCCAATAAGCAGTGATGGATAAGTGGCAGGACCACATAGGTTAGGAGATCATTGGTAAACACAGTGCTGAGTTTGGGAAGTTAAACAGTGAATTAGAGATGAATGAACCAGACATAAAGAGGAGGCCAGCCATGCCGCTCAGTCTTGTAGTCAGAATCAGGGATAAGGTTTAATCCAGCAAGTAAGGAACTGAAGGACACTGGTAAAACTATTGATCAGCTCAGGAAGATATTCAGTAGTTACAGGCATACAAGGCATACCGGAAGTGCAGAGTGTAAGAACAGAGATGCTAGAGAGCCGCACAGGACTCGAGAACAGTTGCGCTGCATAGTGGGGAGCAATAGTCAATACAATTTGGTTACTTAAAGCAGTTTAAACTCAGTTGCATAGTCTGAGGTTGGAAAAATAAAAACTTTGAAGAGGAGCTCCATAAGAAGAGCTATGAGTGGAGGCTCTAAGGTGCAACCGCAACACAGTCGAGTCAATGGTGAAGGAGCGGAGTGCTCGGGATCCAAAGACAGATGCAAGGCTGGAAAGGTTCTCCTCCAAGGCAACATGCAGGAACATGGTGTAAAGCTGGGGCAGGTAGGCTTGCCGACTGTATCTGGAAGCCAGATGATGCAGCAGATGGAATCAATACGGCGAGATGTGTAGTTCGCCTGTACTGGTAGGAAAAGAAAGGTAGGAGCAGTGGCAAGGAGGAGTGCAGGACGCGGTGAGCAGAAGCGGAGCACAGAGGGAGCGAAGGAGGGAGTAGCACAGACTGTGATGCTGCAGCTGGGCTGGGAGGAAGGCCCCCAAAAAAGAGAAAAACAAACGGGAGGGAGGGAGGGCAGGGGAAACCAACAGGGCAGAAAGGCAGGCAGAGGAAATGGAGGGGAGACAAACAGGAGAGGATCGCACTCAGCAAGCAAGCGCAGAAGCGAGCTGCAGTGAGTGCGACTCGCTCTAAGCAGAGCGATGGTATGCCTGTTGGTTTAAGTAGGGTTTGGGGGAGGAGTTCTTCCCCCATATAACCACAGGCATGTGCCTTTCAATTCAATTCCGGGCACCAGACCTACAAGGGGATAATAATATCATAGAAAGAGTTCAAAGATGTCCAACAGAAATTACCCATGGGCTATAAGAACTCTTGTATAATAATAGATTACTTTAATTAAAAAAAAAACAAGGCACTTTGTCAGCGTGTGGTCTGAAAACAAAACTAAATGGCAATGTTAAATGTATGCTGAAAATAAAAAATAGAGTAAGAATCAATGTTTCGACCATAGATCTTCTTTAGGAATTATCTAAAAGAGAAAAAGCAAAGTTAGTGGAGAGGTAAGAGGAAATAAGGTATATATATGTGAGGAAAGAAAATAGGGAAAGGATCTAGGAAAAAAGAGACAATAGGCAAGCTAAAAATTGAAGCTGGAACACAAAAAGGTTATGATGGGCGTGAAAAGGCATAATAGTAGCGAATGAGCCGATGAGTCCTCAAGTGGGGACCAAGTAACAGGGCCTAGTAAGAAGGCTGAAAGGTGACAAATGTGGCAGAAGGAGACAGAGACATCTTCAGAAAATGAAACTAGATGTGAACACATAGCTGGAATGCCCATGTGAGCATGCCCCCCAAAACACACACACTGGATAGAAGTATATGTGCAGGCATGCCCACATATGCAAACAAACATACCATGCACACATGAAAGCGAAGATAAGATAGGGTGAGGATAAAAAGGACATACTACAGTGGTAAACCATAAGGTGGCTGAAAGATAGGTCTGTCACTTAAAGCAGAGGGCTACCAGAGCCTACATGGATAAGCAGTTTGGTTTCAGTGTTTTTCCTTTGGTCAGCATCCCAGAAACCCTGCTGAAGGACACAAACAGAAAGATCATTGACAATGTAGTCTCTGGAGGTAAAATGGGATATAATGGGTTTATCAGTGTCTCTATTCCTGACTGCCTATAATGTTCCCTGAATTGGTCAGCCAGGTATCTACCAGTGACAGCCTGGTGGACCACATCGGAGCCCCTAAACAGGAATCCCAGCACAGCTTGTAACCAGTTCCTGCAGTGCAGGGTTGAGAGGGCCAAGGTCTTGGAGCCCCCCCTCCAGCAGACAGCCTGACAGATGGCATCAGAGCCCCTAAACAGGAATCCCAGCACAGCCTGTAACCAGCTCCTGCAGTGCAAGGTCGAGAGGGCCAAGATCTTGGAGCCCCTCCGCCCTTGTAGCAGACAGCCTGGTGGACCACATTGAAGCCCCTAAACAGAAATCCCAGCACAGCCTGTAACCAACTCATGTAGTGCAGGGTCGAGAGGGCCAAGGTTTTGGAGCCATAAAGACATATGTAGGTGCTACTAGGCCTCCAACGCCAAGTCAACTTCCTAGGTACCAACTGGCCCTCTACTTATTATGCTGACATGTGTTGCATAATTTAGGGCAAGGTTAAAACTGGAATGTACTGCATATATAGCATAAAAATTCTATTGTGTATACCTCTTGTATTATATATATATTTTTTTCTTTGTTGTTCTACATTTTATATCTCCTGTCTATGTAATTGCGAACTGTATGTGTATGTGCCTCAGGACCTCCTCGTGAATGAGCTTGCTCAACGGAGTCTTTCCTGCAATAAACTTGAACTTGAACTAGAACTTGAGCCCTTCTCCCCCTTCCTCACAGCAGACAGCCCAGAGGACTGCATTGGAGCCCCTGAACAGGAATCCTAGCACAGCCTGTAATCAGCCCCCGGAGTGCAGGGTCAAGAGGGCCAAGGTGTTGGAGCCCCCTGCCCCTTGTAGCAGACAGCCTGGTGGACCACATTGAAGCCCCTAAACAGGAATCCCAGCACAGCCTATAACTAACTCCCATAGTGCAGGGTCGAGAGGGCCAAGGTTTTGGAGCCCTTCTCCCCCTCCCTCACAGCAGACAGCCTTGAGGACCGCATTGGAGCCCCTAAACAGGAATCTTAGCACAGCCTGTAACCAGCTCCTGCAGTGCAGGGTCAAGAGGGCCAAGGTCTTGGAGCCCTCCCTCACAGCACACAGCCCGGCAGACCACATCGGAGCCCCTAAACAGGAATCCCAGCACAGCCTGTAACCAGCTCCTGCAGTGTAGGGTCGAGAGGGCCAAGGTCTTGGAGCCCTCCCCTCTCCCTCACAGCAGACAGCCCAGCAGACCACATCGGAGCCCCTAAACAGGAATCCCAGCACAGGTACACACCTTAAACAGTGGCTCAGAGGCTCACCTTCAAGTCGGCAGTTGCTGCCAGTGGTGCAGTGCTGCACTTTGCGTGGCACTGCTTAGCTCTCCCCACCCACTCTCCCTAGCCACCTTCCCACTCTACGCTAATGTTGCTTTTATAGTGGAACTGATGTGCTAAAATCAGTCAGCCAACTTTTCTCCCCTCAGTTGCTAGGGCACGTTTGGTTCCTCCCTCTTACTCTAGTACACTCCCCCTCCAGTTTAGTTCCTCCCAGCACTTTACCTATTCTAATCCTTCTCTAAGAGTGCCATAGCGCTGCTGGCCCAACTAGGCTTTTGCAATTTCCCTCTCCATAGCCTCTCTTGCTCTGTTAACCTCTCTTCACTTCCAAATACAACTCGGGCCATTTTTCTGTTCTCTCTCCCCAGTGTACATATGCTCCTCACTGCCACCCCACCCCACCTAAAAAAATGAGCCATCTTAAAATCACCTTAATATTGTGCACTCTACTATTTATGTTATATTTGACCACTGACTCCTGTGCAAATATTCTAGCTAAGGAACAAGACACCATGTTAAACTTCCACCATACCTTTAATCCACTTCCTGTCCCTCCCCCACCTGGAATGTATTGCTCTCCAACCCTGTTCTCCCCTTGCCCTTATTACTAAACATGATCACTGTCTCCTGTTCCACTTTATATCCTCAATAACTATCACTTGATACCCCCACCCCCATCACTTCCTACCACCATTCCTTGCTCTCCTCCTACTACTAGCAGGTGATGCGAAGCAGCCCTAGCCCCCTTCCCCCATCTCCCACGCCAACCCAACATGGTGTCAAAAACATTGACTAAGGCTCTCCCACTTAAATATCTGTAGCCTTATGCCCAAACTCCCAGAGCTGGAAGCTTGGGTCTCCCTCTATAAACTAGACATCCTTTGTATAATGGAGACCTGGCTAAAACCATCCACCCCTGACTCCCTTTGTTTCCTGCCCAGCTATTCCCTGGTTAGAGCTGACTGTCCAGGAGCTCACAAAAGTGGTGGGGTCCTGTTGTACAACAAGGACTCGTTCACTGACACCCTCACCAGTCAATCTGCTACTGAATCTCCAAATGAATGGCTATTCCTTAAACTGAACATCAAGGCCACAAGGAAACTACAACATAAATCTTTGTATTTGTGTTCAATCAGTACCATGTCTTTTGTGTAAAACTGTAACCTTCTATTGTTAAGACCAATCAGGTCCATCTTGTAAATGAGCTATGCTCAATGATGCTCGCCTGAATAAATAAAGATTTTGATTGATTGATTGATTTTGATACTGGTTGTTGCTATAATCCTCCCAAGTGCTGCACAACTGGTCTCTCTCACCTGCTCACTAATTTCAGATTCCTTCCCCCCTTGGGACACCATAATCCTAGGTGATATTAACATAAACTGGCAAGATTACACTAGCCTGGAGTCCCACAGCCTTCTTAAGCATTACAATCTCGCCAACTCATAACTACCCCTACTAAGCTCAATAGCCTTTCCCTAAATAACTACACTGTTGATTGGATCATGACAAACAGAGAAGACAGAATAACCCATGCTAGGGTTCTATCTGATTCCATCAGTGACCATTCACCAACCTACTGCATCTGGTCCACTAAAGTACCTCACCCCCCCTCCCAAGTATCTCACCTTCCGTGACTACTCTAAATTTTACCCCTCACAACTCCTCAATGACATCTTGGCTACTAACTGGGATCCCCTCTATATTATGAAAGATATCTCCTCCACCTAATTTCTAGCTCACTGCTCTCACTTGGATTCAGGAAAAGCATTTCTCATTAACCACTAGGAGAGCCCACGGTGGAGATACCCACTAACTCACAGAGGACCCCCAAATGCTGATAAAGGAGGGTAATACCAAGTGATCATCCTTTAAAGCCTCCCCCTCCCCACAATTATGGAATGAGAACAAAAACCTGTGTAACCAATGCAAATGATTTATCAACACCAGTAAGGCTACTTACCTCTGTAATATATAATCTCGCAGCTTTGGCAACCCCAGTCACTTCTGGTCAACAATCCACTCCTTACTTACCTTGGAGGAAAAATGCCCCCTCTTCAACTCTCCACCTCTACTGGCCCTTTGACTAATCCATCAGATGTTGCTGATGCACTAAACCACAAGTTTATCAAGCTGGTAGAATACCTCTGAAAATTACCCTCTCAAACTCCCAGCTCTCCCCCGAACAGTGGACCCCTTGCCCCCTATGTCCCCCATTCCTCTTCAGGGCTACATCCCCCAGATATACACTTAAGTTACTTCAGAGCCTCCCCAACAAGGGTAGTGCAGATTGAGATGGCCTCTCCTCACGCTTTCTCAAAATAGTGGCTCAAGTAATTGCCAAACCCTTCACTAAGATCTTCAGTCTTTCCCTCACCATGGCCATAGTATCCCATATATGGAAACAGGCAAGGATTGTCCCTGTTTTGAAATCTGGAGAACCTACTAACTTGAAAAACTATTGCCCTGTATCCATATTCTCCTCCCTCAGCAAATTACTTGAAAAGACTGTCCATCACCAGATTACTGAATATGTTACTAAATATAACATTTTCTGTTCTCAGTAACACAGATTCAAAAAAGGCCACAGCACTACCACAGCTCTGGCCTGTTTCTCCAATCATGTCCTCCACAAAATGGATGATGGGATGCTTACTGGAGCTGTCTTCGTGTACCTCTCCAAAGCATTTGACTTGGTGAAACAGAACATTCTCCTCAACAAACTCAGTTGGCTTGGATTGTCCTCTGCCACCACAGACTGGTTTCATAACTACCTTTCTGATCGCACACATTTGGTCAGCGTGGGAGGAACTACCTCCTCTGTCCTACCTGTCTCCACCAGTGTACCTCAGGGATCCATCCTGGGGTCCATTCTTTTCTCCCTTTTCATAAACTCTCTTCCCCAAGACAGTCTCTCCTGCCACTCCCTACTATACGCGGATGATCTTATTCTCTACATGAGTGATAAATCCCTATCTAACCTTTCAACATCTCTTACCTCCAAGTCCATGAATGGTTCACTACTAATCAACTGCTTGTCAAAACTAAAAGACAAAAGCAATGCTCTTTGGCTCTAAACCCAGGTTAGCCAAACTTGCCCAAGCCCATATCACTCTCAGTATCCAATCTCCCAATGGCATACCCCTTGAGACAATCCACTCCTTTAAATATCTGGCCATTACCCTTGACCCTGCCCTTACTTTCACCAGTCATATAGATATCCTCATATGCTGCATAAACCAGAAACTGGGGTCAGCTACTGCTTCATTAGGTATCTCACTCGTGAAGCCTGGCTTGCTATTGCTCAATGCAAGCTCCTTCCATTACTAGATTACTGCACCCCTATCTTCACCCTTATATCCTCTACGAACCTGGCAGGCTAAACACCACCTATAACAACATATGCCAGTTTGCCCTTTTGGCCCCATATTCCACCCACCACTGCTCACTCTATCAGGCCCTTGTCTGGCTTCCCCCACCAGCTAGATGTAACTATCTCCTGGCCAGCACAGTTAAATAGGACATCTAAAATCGAGCTACTTCTCCACTCTCCTCCCTCCTCCAGCCTAAAGTGTTTCTCTGTGAGCTTCACCTCACTTCTGGCCCCATGCTTGACTGTCCCTCAAGTCTCCACTTATATGGGCAAACGGGCTTTCTTGTCTGTGGTCCCTTCCCTTTGGAATAGTATGCCCCCTGCTTAGAACCTCAGACTCACCAGGGCTTTTCTACTCTCTCCTCAGGTCGCACATTCTGTCCTCTACCCCATGCTTCTGGTCCCGTGGCTGATTTTAATACTCCTTACCCCCCTTTTGGGCAATACCTATACACCTTAGGCACCCCTTTTCCTTATATCCATCCTCCACCATACCTTAATTGTATTGCAACCTGCCTGCTACTTCCAGTGTCTTTTATTGTATTTATTTATTGTGCTGCTATTTTAGATATTTTTTGTAAATATCTTGCAATGTTTCATTGGCTACTGATGTCCCTATATGCCTTGTACCATACTCTTTTGTACTTGCTGTATTCCTAGGCCATTCTCAGTGGCCCGGGTTGTGCCTGAAAACAGTTTTAGGACGAGTGCACCTACCCGGTTATTAAATAAATAAATAAATAAAATGAACAACTAGATAGCTGCACACTTCTTGCAAACAATACAACATATCACATTACTGGAAGTGCATGAAAACTCCTTGGTGATATGAAAAACACCTGTGGGACCTTGAATTTCAGTGACACTAGAAATACATTTTCAGGTACTGTATAATAGCGAGTTCTGTACCTGGTAGGAAGGAATTGTTAGGAGTGCTTAAGTTGCTTCATACCAGGGGATTCCACAGGTTGGGTGGTCTGCGATAAGAGGCAGTTGGTGGCTCTGTAAAGGAAGCTTTGATATTAGGGTCAGTTTGCAGAACAAGGAAGTTCCTAGTGATGATCCTGTGAAGAAAATCTGTACTCGATTTTTTTTTCCAATTATTTAACCAGGAGTAGCATAGTAAGCTGAAAACTTGTTTACAGGTGTTTATCTGGGAGCACAGGGAAGTTAAGTGACTTGCTCAGGGTCACACAGTATGCAAGTGGAGGGCTGTGGGATTCAAACCCAGGTCTCCAGATTTGCAGCTCAGAGCCTTAAACCACTGCACTATACTGCTTCCATGGATGGAGTGGAAGCACCAGTGGAATGTGTTGCCATTGCTGCATGACAGTATCCCTCCTGAAAGGGTTAAGATTACAGGGCATATTACTGACACAGGAGAGTGTTGTGTCCACTGTGCTTTCTGTGTATCCCCTGTTAATAATGAAAAAAAATTGCATTGTTTGAGACTGCTCAACAAAATCACCCTCTTCACTGCATAACCTGCAAAGTCCAAGAAAGATTTTAGTCTTAAGACTTTAAAACTAATGCCACTGACAAAAAGGAGCATTAGAGGGGATTTACTACTCTTTTACAATATTATAAATGACCCCTAACTTATGTGAAACTCAAGCCTTGATTTCAAATCCAATCAATGTGGTAGCAGAGATCATCCCTTGCTAAGAAACAGAGAAATTTAGAACTGAGAAAAGAAAATAATTCTTCACCCAGAGACGTCATCTTCTGGAATAGCTTGCTTTTTAACATTAGTGTGAATAAAGACACAAATGAATTTAAGGTAAAACTGGATAATTACATGAGTGAATTGACTAACATAAACTATAATTACATGAGTGCATTGACTGGCATAAAGTATTACCGCTGAAATGTTAGGGGAGCAGTATTAATGGGCAAAATAGCCTTTTTCTGCTCCTAAATCATCTTAGTATGAAGCTTAGTATAAGTGAGAGTAAAGAAACATGACCACGATGGGATAAAATAGTATTATACAGGTGCAGAGCAGGACTGTTTACAGATACAGATAATATGTATATAAAATGTACTATGCAAGGTAGTCAGCAATGGACTATGAGGAGGGTGCAGAAATGTAAATTATTCAAAACATTGGCAAACATGGATTGTGTTACAGTATGTTATTAGTGCACTCACTGACACACCTGTGTGTACCTGCAGCTGTGGCTCACCATGGCACTGTGCCATAAAGCTCCTGCTGCAAAATGTTGCTGAAGAGTCTAAGGCCACACTCCCCGATTTTAAAGTGCCCAACACAAAATGTTAGGATTTCCATTCTGTGAAAATGCCTTCTTTGTATGTAATAAAGGATAAGAAAATAGGTTTTATGGTTGAGAGAAATGTGCATAACTGATCTCTTGTTCTGCCAAGCAAGAGTCTCAAACAACATGTAAGGAACCTGTGAGCCTTTCTATAAGAATAATGAAATGTCTGATGCATTTTCAAAAATAATATTGTAATAGAAGTAAATTACATACTTTCTAGTTGAAGGAAAAAGATAATTTCCATTGTCAATATGATACGCACTTCATCACAGCAAATATCTGGGCTGTGCAACAAAGAGTGTTCAGCATAAATGCATGCAGATGGTGCACTACGTACAAATACGAATAACACTCCTAAATATCTGCATTTATGCAAAACCCAATTATCTATTAACCATATCCAGAAGCAAATGATTTGATACCTTTTAATGGACCAACGCAGATGTAACAACAAGAACAAAGTTCTCTAGCTTTCGGACCAACCAGTCCTTCTTCAGAAGCCTAATGGCCGTTGTTGAGAAAAAACAATACTTTTAACAGCTAGATCATGCATAAAAAACAGAAAAAAATCCCCATTAGTTTAAACTACTCATTTAAAAAATACAGATGATGATGTCAGAGAAGTATAACAGTACCATATTACCTTAGGCAGGAGGGTCCCAGGGTCAAAGGTGCTTGTTGCAAAACACATACAAAGAATCCTACTGCATATAAATTCAATTGACATAAGATAACACTGCTGGAGCAGATGACTCTTAAATCAAGCTATGAGTGTCACAGTGTGTATAAGGATGTGATTACTGAAAAGCAACCCCCACCCAGATTAAAGACATACTAAGATAGTCTTAGGACTCCAAGAAGTTTCAATGCATGCATTATAGACAAGAACTTACCAGTGAAGTTGTCTTAAAAACATCAGTGCACACTGTGTGATGTGTAAAACTTAACTGGATCTATCACCCAGCTGTACTTTCCTGCTAGATATCACGCCCCATAACTTCAAAAACCTCTAGTATAGTGACAGGACTTTATAAATGATAATTTAAATTAGAGTTGTTAGAACTAGTTCTAAAAAGATTAGAACCCTTTTAGAACCCAGGGGTTCGAGTTCTAATTTAGAACTAGAACACCCATGTGTTCTAAGTAGTAAGGGTTCTACATACTTAATAAAATGCATTTTTTTGTTCAGACGTTTCAGAAACTAGAGATGCCAACCTGGTAAACAAAGTTATTATTAGGAATTATGTCCTACAGTGTTTTAGAGAATGGTAATATGACAATGTGCTGCTCACATGCAGATGTGCCAAACACATGGAATTATGACACCTGGCAGTTGCATTTTTAAAGGTACAATCAGTATCTCTTTTCTGCACGTGCAGTGAAATATATTGTTGCTATTCTGATAGGGCAGGACTTTCATTTATGTGTTTTCCTTCTCTCAGCATCTTTATCTGCTCTTTCTCTTCAGTCCTGTATACAAAAGGGTTTGAGTTCTAAAGAAGATTAGAACCCTAGAATTCTTTGCAAAGTTCTAGACCAGAACCAGAACCCAGAACTTCAGTGGGTTCTGACCACCCTAATTTAAATATAAATTGACAGTATTAGTGTCAAACAAAAAACTCTAGTCAAGGACCACCAAGGAATTAAGACCATGTAGCCTGATATGTACTGATGTCAATATACACTGAGAATGTAACAACTTGATGTACTAGAAGTGTCTAAGGAATCTGAAAAAGTGATAATTTTTATTTCTCTCCTCCTCTTCACACAAACAATACACCTTACCCCACCCCACAACCCCATAATGTGGGGGGTGGGGAGGATGACTAGCTTTAAGGAGATACTCTCTCTCCACACACACACACACACACACACACACACACACACACACACACACACACACACACACTCTCTCTCTCTTAATGAACCTTTATTCACATCAGTCACTGCAATTGTTCCCCAAAGGAATTTAACTTGTCATGAAATCCTAAGTAAAAGAGCTCATGTATCCTAATACCTACAGAGCAAAAATGTGACACTATTTAACTGTACTCTTATGTGCGTAGTAACATTTCCAAGGTTTCTGGATATAACTACAATGAAATAAAACTACCACCTTCCCCAGGATAAGGTAACTAGAAGTAAATATAAAGTATGTGTGTAAGACCAGAGGTCTAACATACCTACATTTCCACAAATCACTACAATATTACCCTAATGTAAAAAGATCTGTCCAGGACCCCCATGCAAATGAGATTTTGCACCCCAATATGTACAGAGTTAAAAAAATATGTGACAGTCTATGATAACACAGTACAGTAACAGGCTAGGTAATCTGAATATGGTGCAACGGAATCAACCCTACTCCCGGGCAAAGATAAAAAGTAAGGAGGAATTAACATTCATTATGTGTGTGAAGTATGAGTAGTAACACACTGTAACTTCATGTATCTAAATAGAGGCCTACTTCAATGTGACAACAAGCCCCACACCGGTTATATCATGTACCTCACAACACATACCCACACACATACATACTCACACCCCGATTAATGCCATGACAGTGACAGAATTCATGAGGAGGGGCCCCAAAAATCCCATGTTGAAAATTTGGTGCCAAAATTCCAAACAATGCCTGAGATATACAGCAAAGTTGAAAAAACCCTATTTATTACATTATACAGCTTACTGGCATTTCCTCAGTTCATGGTCGGCTTTGAAGAGTTCAGAGGTGTTCCCAGTCCACCGAAGATCGTCACGCAGGACTCCGCAGGTAAGTATGGGGTGTGTGTGTGTGTGGGGAAGCAGGGTGCGCAGTGGGTGGGTGCGGTTGGGGGCAGGGAGACTACGAGGGACCTTTTTTTGTTTACAGTTTTTTTTTTATTATTAAGATGATGCTGGACGTTTGCCACGCTGGAGTGGGCTCCCAGTGTGGCAGCTGGAAAGGCTGTTTGAAGGGGGTCTGGAGCCGACAGGGGATTGGGTACCCCCATTGACTACAAACAAGCTTTGCCACGCTGGGGTGGGCTCCAGCATGGCACCATGAAAGCTTTGGGGGGGCGTGGAGCTGACAGGAGTTGGGCACCCCAGTTGGCTATAAAGTTTTGCTGCCACGCTGGGGTGGGTTCCCAGCATGGCACCTGCACAGCTTTTGGGGGGGGCATGAAACTGATGGGGATTGGGACACCCCGTCAGCTATACAGTGTATGCATGGGGGAGAAGCGCATGAGCATGCAATATGCGCCCTGCTCAAGATCTGTGGGGAGGGGAGCACTGCTCACTCAAGCGATGCTTCTCTTTCCACTGTACGGGCACTGCATTTTGATCATCGCGATTTATGTTTCTTGCACATACGTGCAAGCAAGCATAAAAATGGACATTGGTCCAAGGTTCAGAGTGGCAAAGGGCAGTGTATGACCTGTCCCCACTCCCCAACAGAGTGCTATAAAGCACATGTGCAAGCATACATTCAGATGTTTGTTGTCAGTGTTTGGTATGGCAATAGCTTGACACTCCTCCTGTGGCCTTGCTGCTGCCAAGATTCCTCAACCACTCCAAAAGGCCATTTTCTTCTTGCCACCACTGCAGCTTCTCCCACCGGGGCCCCGTCATTGCTTTCGACTGACTACTACTTGGGCCACTCTACTCCTGGCACTGTTGTGGCTGTTCCTGCTGGAGCATGATATGGCTCTCCAGGTCACTTTTTGGGCCACTTTAATTTCACAGTAACTACATGCTCCCATCAGAGTGCACAGTTCCGGGCTTCCCCAGACCTGTTCTCCTTGCATGCTCTCCTCTCTTTTGAGGGCACTTCCTGGAAAAATGTTGCATCACACCTCTATGGGCTTAACTCCTGCCTGCTGAAAAGTTTTTAAAATCTGTAAAAGAAACTTATGATCCAGCCATTTCTCAGCTAACCGAATGCACTGTATAAAACAAAGGCAAGGAAAGGAATACACACTTGTAAACTAATTCCATCTCCTTCGACCTCATTTGTATTAGTCCATTTTACCCACTCAATGAAATTATTTTACTCGTACACAATACCACTTTCCTATCACATATCTCTAAGTACAGTATTGCTCCTCATTTCCCTTCCCCCTGGATGCATTTGGAAATGAGCTAGTACCAGCTCAGTATGGGCTTCCTGAAAAAAAAAATGATAAATAAACACATGATAACTTGGCAAACTGTATGACCTTAATGGTGGCTTCAAGGTTAACTTGTGCTTTAGACTTTCTTTATAGGGTATGGTTCCTTATGCTTTTGCACCTTTTGGGTCTTTTCAGTCACATCCCAAAAGCTTTTTTGTAGAACTTGAGTTTTTAAAGCAAGCTGCAATTGAATGTGTAGTAAATTTTCAATGGCACTTTCGTCCCTTTAAGTCCTGCCAAGCCGCTTGCATTGCATTGGTGACATCCTCAGTGTTGTGAAGTGATATCTATTGTACTCCTGTGATCTTTGATAGGGAGGATCAACTGTTGGGCAACACATTTTCTTGAGGATGAGAAAGGCAGGCCTTGAAATAACACTGCATTCCAATTTTAGCGTTAACTTTTTTTCATAGCATAGCAGAAGACTATTAAATCTGAGGCTATAATATAGAGAATAACGCTTGGAACTGTACAGCCCACCCACACACTGTGTAAGAGCCAATTAAGTAGCGCACTCAGATTTTAATAGGCAGAGCATGTGTTTGCCATGACAACAAGCCAGTTATTACAGCAAATAACAACTGGCTGAGCCCTAAGAAAGCAATTGCTCACCAGTAATTATTGATCCATAATAGATAAATAGATCCATCAATACACTTGAAGTGGTCAAAGAAGGGCAAGCAGTGACCTTCCACATGAATTTAAAATTTTATTTTCTGAGAGATAATGAAGCACATTAGATTTTTTTTTAATTTTGTTAGAACTGACCACAAGACGAGTTTTTGTTTAGCCAGATTTGAAGGTTTTGATGTCTTGTTGTAGGTCAGACAATGTATGCCTGCATAAAAGACGATTTGTAGATGATTTGTAGATGGCAGCATTACCAACACAGATGTGGGTGTTCAGATTTGTGCAGGTACTGGGTGCATCCTGGGATGTCCTACCAGCTGATTTGTGGGTCAAGGGTCTTTCTCTGCCTGTAAAATTCCATGTTTCTATGACTATAGAGCAACATTTGGTGTGGTGTCTTTGACAGATTGTCTACCACTTTCAGGCAGTGTTTTGTATAGTAGGTTGCCCTTGTTTTCTTGCTTAAATCTCTGTTTAATCAATCAATTAACCTTTGTCAATGCTATCACACACTTGACACATGAGACCCTCCATTCAACTGCCATATCTTTCCAGACTTTGATCAGTATCAGTAAGTGAGGTGTCACTGGCTTGGCTCTGTGCTGAGTCCTTAGTAATGGCTTGTCAAACAATGTATAATGAGTCCTATGAGCTTTTTACTAAACAGGCAGGAGAAAATGTCACCAAATCACCCTGAAAATCATTCTCTTATACCTCTGTTGTGGTCATTACTATGGTTAGTGCTCTTTTTGCTTGACTTCTCAATCGCTCCTGTAGAAAGGATCAGATCACAGTGAACCTAACCAGTTATCAAAATAAATATGTAACCCCCTTCCCCCGGGCCCCCATCTAGGGGCATATAACTTCACAGACATATTTTTATAGGGGCATATAGGAAAGAGGGTTACCTCAAGCGCTAAATTACTGAGACAAATGCACTTCTATACAAGGCAGGAACAGTTGTGGCTTACTTTACTGGACCTTCCATCACCTATGCACTCTCACTTTCACCCGTTGGAATCTGGATTCTCTCTAAATGCTGCAACCAGACCAGGAACTCCACACTGCACATCTACCATCTCTCTGGAGCTCCCAGAACCCCTCGGTCCTGCCCGAGGCGGGATTGAAATTTCTTCTGGAATCAAACTTATGAGAAATTAATTCAGCTGCAAAGGAAAAGGGGAAGGTTTCCATTTCATTAGCTTCCCCCTTCAGTGTAAATAAAACACTCACTACTATTCTTCTCCCAACTAGCTTCTTCATTTATCTCCTGCACAGCAAATGATTTCAGCAGTGCAGGGGTCACATCATCTATTCAAATAAAATAAAGCAGCTCCATGGGGCTAATAAAACGTTTTACAGATGTAACCCCTCTGTTACCCGGGGTTACTAGAATCCCAGTAAGACCTAGTGGTAGGCAGGGAAGGCAGCTTGTAAAACTCCAGTCAAATGGATTTCACACTGTCTCACTCTGTTCTCAGTCTCAGCTGAGACTGAGGGGTGACATCATTATAGAACTTTCGCAGCTCCATAAGCCACACTGGAATGTTGCAGTTGGAGGTTAGTGCAGAACATTGGTGATTTTGAATTCAGTCTGAGTGCAGTCTGAGAAAGAGAGAGAGAGAGAAAGACAGGAGTACAGCTGAGTGTGTGCAGACTCTCAGAGTTTTAAGCTCTGTTTTAGAGTTATTTTTGGAAGGTGTGTGTTTCCACCTGAAGAGGAACACAGGAACTGGTTATTGAAGTGGTGGAGACCGCTTTCAATGGTTCAGTAGCCCCATCCCCGAGGGGATGGGGGGAAGGTATTTGCCTGTTTTTCAGGGGCAACCACCCCTGGGTCTGGCTAAGGGAAAGTAGCTGCCTGTTCGAGTTGTGCTGAGGCACCAGAAGCTCTGAGAGAGAAATTCCTTGTGGAGAAAACGCCTGTGGGGCACCTGCAACCAAAGGGTGAGTTCACTCTGAAAAAGGGCCAAGTGTTCTCACCTGAACAGAAGGAAACTAAAGGGACTGTTACTGTGGGGTCAGGAAAAGACAGCCAAGTACAGTTGGAAAGTAGAGATTGGACTGCTTAATCTGTGGGAGGTCTAGAGTAATAGACAATGCTACTTAATTCAAGTATGTTCAAGTCCAGCCCAAAGATGAAGGAAATTGGGGATTGGACTGCTTAACATGTGGAGGGTTTAGAGTAATGGACTATGCCATTTAAAAGTATGTTCAAGTCCAGCACAAATGGGAAACAAGACAAGTAGATGGAATGTGAAATACATTTAGCAAGAATCTACATTGCAAGGCTTTACAGGATGAGGTGTTTACTGTCTAGAGAAATGGCCGGGTATGAATTGTGGGAGCGAGAAGTGGGAGACCCCCCATCAGTAGTAACCAAATTCACCTCTATGGTTTGCTCTGAGACACCTTTTACTTTCTCTCAAGTACTTGGCCAGTGCCTGAGGAAAGTACCCAGATGTGGGATTGAAAGGAAGAATTCCCTGATGGAGCCGAGGTGCTCTTAGGTGGTTTAGGGAGCCACCAGAAAATGTTTCCATGAAGTATGGAAAGTGTCCAAGTGGCTGGCAAGGGAGCAAAGCCAGGGAAAACCCAGAACAGTGTACAAGTTCGGGCTGTGTAACCCAAAGCAGCGTGCAAGTCTGGGCTGTGTGCCCAGTGGGCTCAGAGCCTGAGGTCTAACGTTTTGAGGAAGTGTTCTTGTTTCTTTTAATCTGCATTACCAGGAGTGTAGCCCCCTTGGGGTCCATCTATGCTTTGTTTATTCTGTTTGGATGTGAATAAAAAGCCACACTTTAGAATCCCACTTCTGGTATTGGATATTACAGTTATTGCTTCCTGTGTTCGGAGTTACTTGGGTGCCCCTGTGCAGAGTAGCCAAACCTAGCCTTTGTGCCGAGTGACCTATTCCTCCCTGAACCCAGCCCACCTGGTATTGCTGTCAGATTTGAATGGCATACCGGCCCTGAGTTACACAGACACACTGGCTGGACATGTAGAGCAGCAGAAATGATGGAATTTAAGGCAGTAACAAGCAAGGATTTTTCCACTCTCTCTTTACCTTGGATGCTTTACCCAAGACCTCTCGACTCAGATCCCTTCAGTCTCTTGGCTCTCTGGATCTGGTAAGCCAAACCTTTTTTTCTTTTCTACTTCCAGGTTACCCACTTTCTCTATGGCACTGGTCATCTCCCATAATCTGGTGTGGGAAAGCGAGCTACTTCCCCCACTGTGACCCCCGGGCGCTGGCCCAAGCCACAAGGGGTGCCAGGATTTTTCCTTATGACCCAGACCCCATAACCCACTCAAGTTTAGCTCTGAGCAGGGGCTACTTTAGCACCTGCCCCTCCATTTTCACGCAGCCTCTACTCCTACCAGCTCCAGTGGTGCAGTGGCCCCAAAACCCAGCCCTGCTCCAATATTCCAGCCCCTTGCTACTGGCTCTCCTGCCACTAGGGAGATCCAGGGCACTCTTCCCCAACCAGGTCCCTCTGAACAGCCTGCCTCCACCAACAAATGGCTCAACTCTGTTCCGAATCCTGCTGTTCCTCTATGGGGGATCCCTGCCAGGCAAACATCCCCTCAACACCTCCTGGGCTTGCGTTAAGCTCCAGCCAAGGGCCACCTTCCAAGGCCTGTCTTTTTAACCTGTGATCTGCCCAGGCTTCATGTGCCAGCACCCCAGGACCTGCTTCTCCAAGCAGGCCCAATAACTGGGGTGAAAGGCCCCCTGGCTCCCTCTGCATACCTCGGCCGCTCTGCCACACTGGGTACTAGAGAGAGCCACTACCACTGGTCTTCCTCCTTGGGGACCCTGCCACTGCCCCCACAGCCCTGGCAGTCCAGGGGTCATACACTGGAAATGGGGTCTCTATGGGCCCCCTATGGCCTACTACCTTCCCTGCCCCAAATACATGGGACCCGGCTAACTACACATCCCCCATGGAGCACCATTCCCCCCAGCTCCTTCTTGCCATGACGCTGAGAAGGCCGTCTTGTCTACACTTTAGGGAAGTGGATTTCCCATACTGGCCCACCCGGACTGCCACGCTCCCTTACTGGTCCGCCTAATTCTGCTCCTCCAGCCACCCCCTTTCAGCCCCAGCCTAATGCACGGGCTGGAAAGGCCCTGAAACTTCCTGTCTGCTCCCTTGTATACTCACTAAATCTGCTCTCTCCTGCCACCTTGAGGCATCCATCAACCAATATCCCCCAGAGCACTAAACATTCCCTAGCTCGGAGTGGGGGGGGTAGGAGGGGGGAAAGGGATGCCTAAAGTAGGAGCATAAGCCCCTCCTTTAAGGTGGACTTGCACTCTTCTACCAGGAAATCATTCCCTCCTGGGAATGATGGCAAGTGCCCAGTGATGGTCTCCTCCCATCAGACTAGCTATGCCACTCCCCAGTCTTCTCGCAACAGACTCACCAAGCCTGGCCACAGGCACCACCCCACATGCCTCTCTAACCCAATACATTTCTAAAACCCTATAACCTACCTGCACCAGGAGATAATCTAAATGGTTAGGAACAATCTTCATTATTTCTTTATTGAAAACAATCTCAGTTATTATTCATAATGATTAAACATGTACAACAACAGTAATGAGGTAATTTTCTAACAGTTTAGCTGTACTCCAAATGCCTCCCATCAACTTTAAACAAGTTACACTGTGTACAGTCCCCAAACCAGTCACTCACACATTCTCCCACCAGTCTCTCTTATCTTTTGAACCAAACATTTTTATCATGATTATAAAATGGTTCATCAACGTTATTACATATATATATATATCAATCTCTCTCTCTCTCTCTCTCTATATATATATATATATACATATATATATAATTTTTTTTTTATAAATGTTCTAAGTGTAAGAAGAAAAGAGCTGTATACAGTCACTGTAACTCTGCTCCATAGAGCAATTGTCCTGGTACAGTTTATTAGTCCAAAATTCCAGAAGGCCTAGGTTGCAGGCCCCCACCTGGAGGGAAATAATATTCTGGATCTGGCTTGGTGGTCACATCCCCGAAGGAATCCCGGTCCAGAATATAATATTTGGTCCGAGTCCCGACCAAGTTCTGGACCAAGGTGAAATGTTTAAAAAGCATTAGGCCAGATCAGGTCCCTTTGCGACACATCGACCATGCCTGCTGAATCAATTGCTGAGACAGGACACCTCCTCCTCTGGGACAATCCTTCAAGCATTCCATCTGCTCCTTGAAGATCCATTCCTCCCTCACCTCCTCAATGATGTCCTATATCTGTTCTGGCACATAGGGGTGGTTCAAATGAGGATACTCTACCCGAAGCCTTCTGTGGACCCACCTTTCCGCCTGGCTCCATTCTGGCAGGTCTCTCACACTGGTCCTCCTGGCTTGTCCCTTTGGTAGTCATACCCCCCCTCAATACTTTAAGTTTAATGGGTCACTAGGATTCAACCCATTCATCTGAGTCCAAAGGGTCTTAGCTTGGACCGGGAGCTGTGGGATGTTGTCTGCTAGGGTGATCACAGGGCGATGGTAGGGATAGTCCTGGAAGTGAAATGTGCTGCCAATGTATTTCTCCTCATTCAGCTCCTCCAGCTCCTTTCACTCACCAGTGCTCTCTCTTGCTGCTGCTGGTGCAGGACCAGGTTCGGAGTCACTCTCAATAGGCTTTATTTCAAACTTGGCTCCCAAGGTAGGCTCTGACTTGGTCAACAGGCCCTGTGGGTTATCACCGAACAGGAGCTGTGCTGAAGATCCTCCAGGCCATGGAGGATCCCTAGCTTGTTGTCTGAGGCCCCTACCCTTCCCTCTGCCACTGGGATTGCCGGTGGTGGGGAGCAGGGCAGACGGCTGTGCTCCCCTTCACCTTTCTCTTTAACTTGGGCTCCTGCGCCTTCCTCCTCTGCAGCCTCCATAGTCACATTTGGAGATTCACTTCTGGTCTCATCCACCTGGGCATGAGTGCTTTCTCCCAGGGACAGTGTCTCAAACCCTCCTGAATCCCCACTGGCTGGTGACCACAGCACAAAAGGGCTGGCAGTGGAACTGGGAGGGAAAATCCCCAAATTTGGAACTGGCGGCATGCCTGTACAATGCTGGCACACAGGCAACCTGGCAACTCCTTCCCGCTAAACCCACACCTCACACAGCATTCATTTTCTCTTCCTCTTCCCCCAGCTTTCCAGAGCCAGGAGAGCAGTGAGGCAGGAACCATGGTCAGTGGTTCCTCCTGAGGTGTCGCTTCAGGTCCTTCTTCATTTCTGCCAGATACTATCCACTGCCAATCCATGGTAGAAACCTGCTTTAAGTCCCTGCAACCCTCCCAGTACCCACAACTAAAAGCTTCTTAACCAGTTGCTTTACTTGTCCATTTGCTCTATTTGGCCATCTAATTCACTTGCCTGAATGGTGGATAAGCACAGGAAAAGTATTTTCTCTTACCCCTTTCTCTCGCTGACTTTGTTCTCCTGCTCCTGGTCATCTCACTCCCTCAGCTCCACTCTCTCTAATTCACCTAAGACGGTGTTTCTTGTTGCAGCTGCTGTAGCTCCTTCTTGGCCATCCGCCATTTGGAACCCTGCCTGAGGGTCATGTGACCAGCGGGTGAAGTGCGCACATCACACCAGCAGACTAAGACCTACGCCTGCTCCAGGCCTACTCCCACAGCTATATTTTACTGTGTAACAGGGCCCAACCAGGCTGGGAAGTCTGGCCACACCGGACCATGAGGCTCGGGCTCCGGCAGCATTTTGGGGTTCAGGGAACATCCCAGACGAGTCCCCACAGTGTCCCCCCCCTGCCCTGCCCCCATCTAGGGGCATATAACTTCGCGATTGTCTGGAGGCATATAGGAAAGAGGGTTACCCTCAAGTGCTAAATCACTGAGACAAATGCACTTCCATACAAGGCAGGAAAAGTTGTGTCCTACCTTACTGGCACCTTCCATCACCTGTGCACTGTCACTTTCACCCCTTGGAATCTGGATTCTCTCTGAATGCTACAACTAGACCAGGAGCTCCACACTGCACACCTACCATCTCTCTGGAGTCCCCAGAACCCCTCAGTCCCACCCGGGATGGGATGGAAATTTCATCTGGAATCAAACTTATGAGAAATTAATTCAGCTGCAAAGGAAAAGGGGAAAAGGATTCCATTTCATTAGCTTCCCCCTTTAGTTTAAATAAGCACTCACTACTATTCTTCTCCCAACTCGCTTCTGTATTTAGCTCCTGCACAGCAAATGATTTCAGCAGTCAGGCTTTCCCGGACACTCTGTTTTAAGATAAGTAGCCCGTGAATGCCTCAGTACCTGTTTTACTCCAGACCCATATTTGGGGGGGGGTCTGTTTTTATAGTATTGCTGGAATTTATTTATTGTTATATGTATGTTACTGTGTTTATTTACTTAATGTGTTTGTTACATTTTAATTGTATGGCACAGTCAAAAGGAAAGTCTCACTCTACCCTTAACGAATCAAGCAAAAAATCTTCTTCAAGTTTGCTTTATTGTATCATATGTTTCCATATTCTCTTTCACATGCTCCTTTTAAATTGTTATTTTCTGTAACATTTCAGAACTTAATCAGTTCCTTCATCAGACTTGGAGCTTTCTTATTTTTATCTGGAAAGGTGAAAGAGAGTTGTTTCACACGAGTGCAGTGTGTAATGGCGGCGGGAGCAGTGGCATGCGTAGCCATATTTGTTTAAATCCCTGATACAAAAAAATGAAATGCACACTGGGGCACAGGTAAGAAAAGTAAAGCTTACTAGATCTCATCACTCTGAAGTTAAATATAGTAGATTTGGGACTTATACAAAAACGGAGCTCTCTTTTTTGATTTGTAGGAAGAATTGAAAGCACTGATTCTATAAGAGGGCTCCTATGTCACGAATATTCTCTATCTTGGAACAATTGAAGTAAGAGCTTGAAATATTTAAAGAAGTCAGATAAAAAACAGACAATATACCCTGTGTAATGTCTTACTAAGAATGTATATATATATATTTATCCAAATAGAAAGTACAGAGAAACTCAGAAGGTAAAGGACCTAGTGTTCAACATCCCCCCCCCCCATTTTCATACTGACGTCTCAGAAATTAAGGAGAAATTAAGGATATGTCCATGACATGCACAGGTCAGTTCCACCTGAAATTAAAATTAATAATCATACTTTGTAAATACAACGTTTTACAAACAAATAATTAAAAATAAGGAAAACAAAGAATGCAGATTAGAACACAAACTTTCTTGTATTTTATTTTTATTCAGATAAAAATAAGAAAGCTCCAAGTCTGATGAAGGAACTGATTAAGTTCTGAAACGTTACAGAAAATAACAATTTAAAAGGAGCATGTGAAAGGAATATGGAAACATATGATACAATAAGGCAAACTTGAAGAAGGAGATGTTTTGCTTGATTCATTAAGGGTAGAGTGCGACTTTCCTTTTGACTACTTCATATGAATCCGTACAGTCTCACTCCTCTGTTTATTTTAAAAATCTGAAAAATACAAAGATAAAATAAAAAGGAACCTTGGGAGACTAACAAGTGGAAGTGGTTTTAATTGTATGGCACCCAGAGCCTCCAGGATTGGGCACCTTAAAATAAAATTTGCCTTGCCTTTGCCTTGCCTAGCAGTGCAGGGGTCGCATCCTTCATTCAAATAAAATAAAGCAGCTCCATGGGGCTAATCAAACTTTTTACAGACACACTGGCTGGACATGCAGAGCAGCAGAAATTATGGAATTTAAGGCAGTAACAAACAAAGATTTTTCCACTCTCGTGTTACCTTGGATGCTTTACCCAAGACCTCTCGACTCAGATCCCTTCAATCTCCTGGCTCTCTGGATCTGGTCAGCCAAACCTTTTTTTCTTTTCTACTGCCAGGTTACCCACTCTCTCTATGGCACTGGTCATCGCCCATACTCAAGCATGGGAAAGAGAGCTGCTTCCCCCAGCTAGACCCCCCAGGTGCTGGCCCAAGCCTCAAGGGGTGCCAAGATTTTTCCTTACAACCCAGGCCCCATAACGCACTTGAGCTTAGCTCTGTGTGAGTGCTACTTTAGCACCTGCTTCTTCATTTTCACTCAGCCTCTACTCCTACCAGCTACACTGGTGCAGCGGCCCCAAATCCCAGCCCTACTCCAATACTCCAGCCCCTTGCTACTGGCTGTCCTGCCATTGGGGAGATCCGGGGTGCTGCCACCACCCAGGTCCCTCTGAACAGCCTGCCTCCTCCAACAAATGGCTCAACTCTGCTCTGAATCCTGCTGTTCCTCTACTGGGGATCCCTGCCAGACCCACATCCCCTCAACACTTCTTGAGCTTGCGTTAAGCTCCAGCCAAGGGCCACCTTCCAAAGCCTGTTTTTATGACCTGTGACCTGCCCGGCCTTCATTTGCTGGCACCCTGGGACCTGCTCTCCAAGCAGGCCCCATAACTTGGGTGAAAGGCCCCCCTCCGGCTCCATCTGCATACCTAGGCCACCCTGCCACACTGAATATGAGGGAGAGCCCCTGCCACTGGCCCCCCTCCTGTGGGGATCCTGCCACTGCCCCAACAGCCCTGGCAGCCCATGGATCACACACTGGAAACAGGTCTCTAAGGGCTTCCACCTTTCCTGGCTCCCTATGGTCTACTACCTTCTCTGGCCCCAATGACACAGGGTCTAGCTAACTACACATCCCCCATGGAGCTCCATTCCTCCCAACTCCTTGTTGCCACAATGCTAAGGAGATCATCCTGTCTACACATTAGGGAGTGTTTTTTTTGTCCCCCCCTACATCTTCCAGACCCGACCCTTCGGGACCACCAAGCAGTCATCCTCCTGCCTCACTCGCCCTACTCAGACTCACCTCTCTTGTCTCCATATAGCTGTGGCTTCCCCGCAAACAGAGCCAAGGTGGGGTGGGTAAGCACCCCAATGCTCACATTTCATCGGACCGGAGGTAGTCGAGAGGCGAGGGCATATTGGAGGCATGCTCTGGGTGCTCCTTCTTCCTGGGAACTGCAGGCATTTTCCATTTTTTTGTGTGGGGGAATGGCATGCACCCCATGCCAAGGCACCACTGCCAGCATCGCCACTCCCCTGACTCCCTAAGTCTTGCTCTGTGCTTGCTGTGCCACTGGCCTCCACCAGAGGCCAGTCAAGCACTGTGCACAGACCCCCCTTCCTCCTGGGAGAGGAGAGCTGTCCTCTGGATTCTCAATCCTCTCCCTCTCCTGATGACCCCTAATGGCCCGGACTTGCTCCTGAACCCAGGTTGCCGGTGTGGCACAAGGTGTGGCGTCCAGTGCCTCAACCCTCAGCACCACCAGGCCGGCCTTAGGGAGTGGGTTTTCCCCCACTGGCCCACCTGGACCGCCACACTCCCTTACTGGCCCACCTTATTCTGCTCCTCCAGCAACCCCCCCTCCAGCCCAGCCTAATGCCTGGGCTTGAAAGGCCCAGAAACGTCCTGTCTGCTGCCTTATATACTCCCTGAACCTGCTCTGTGCTGCCACCTTGAGGCATCCACCAGCCAATATCCCCCAGAGCACTAAAATTTCCCTAGCTCGGGAGAGTAGGAGGGAGGGATGCCTAAAGTCGAACATAAGCTCCTCCTTTAAGGGGGGCTTGCAAATAAATGAACAAATGAGCAAATCAATAAATACATAAACATGTCCCAGTGAGCCTAACCAGTTATCAAAACAAATAAACAAACACACAAACAAACAAATACATAAATAATTAAATAAATAAGATTTTCCCATAGTAAAATATATTCTCTGGGATATTAAGATTTGTTTTGTTTTTTGCTGCAAAGGATTAATTTCTGATTACAGTTGAACATATGATATGGCAATATTCCACGAGGGGCTGAAGTTTGGAAATCTCTTTGATTCAGTTGAGAAACTGCATGTGACCAGTGTCCTCTTGCCAGCGCACCTTTACCATAAATCTTGCAAATCCCTCCAAATGTGCTCCACTGATGACTTTCTAAAACGACTAGGGAAATATTTTTCAGAGTAGAAGATGCACAAGAACAAGGGAGCGTGTGATGAAGCTGGAAGGGTGGAAATTTAGGAGAGACATGAGGAAGTACTTCCTCACCGAAAGAGTGGTGGGTACCTGGAACAGGCTTTCAGCAGAGGTAGTGGGAGCAAAAACAGTGGTGTGCTTCAAGTATGATGGGATATGCACAAGGGAATCTTGGTAGGAAAGCGTGGGGAGGGGGGGTAGCCAGGGATCAGGTAGGGTCTGTATCTGCAGTGACAGTATAGGCAGGGGAAAATGAGCAGACTAGGTCGGCCAAACAGTCCTTATCTTTATTTTATTGGATTTCGTTGACTGGGTAGGCTCACTGAGGCATGGGTTCCTTTTTCATGAGTGACCCGAATTAGGTACAGTACAAAGAATAAGCACAGCAACAAGGTTCAATGGTCAACAGCAGACATCATAGAACATAAGACAATTAGTAGTAACAAGTGAGAATATCCTGCACAAAGGACTGCAGCAATAACAACACTGGTGATCACAAATACACATACGCTAGAGGTATGATATAACTAATCTGCTTACGTAGCATGGGTCTGCAGACAGGAATTAGACAAAGGTTCCTAAATTGTTTAGGATGAACATTAGGGGATGCAGGTTGACAGGAGAGTCAGCGGAGGCAAGTACAATTATCATTGGGGGGGATAACATCCTTTGAGCTGTTTTTTTGAAGGATAAGAGTGATGTGCTGTTCTGTGTAAGGAGTAGGAGCTCATTCCAGAACTGGGAGACCTTGTGGGAGAAGGTGCATTGACCTACTGTGGTCAGGGCCTTGGTAACTTCCAATAGTGGAAGGGAATATGAACAGAGGTGCCTCCTTTGAGGCTTATGGACCAAGACACCTCAGAAACTGGGGAAGTAGCCATTTAGGATCTTGTAGGCCAGGCATAGTGTAGGGTAGTTGAGTCTGTCTTCCGGGGGAAGGGGGGTTAGCTGAGGGAGGCAAGGAGATTACAATGATACTCTCTGTTGCAGGCACCGAGTGCAAATCTACTAATTCTGTGGTACAGCAATTTCAATTTGTTGAGTTTGGTGCCCTTCAAGGGGGAAGAGTATATCGGTCCCATACAGGAGTATAGGGAGCAAAACACTGGTCGCTACTGACAGCCGGGCTTCTGTGGTGTGGTAGGCCCTGAGCTTATAGCGTACAGTCAGCTTCTGTGTGAGGAGCTTGGTTACTCATTCAGTGTGTGATATAAAGGATAAGTCTTGGTCCAGCCAAACACAGAGGTTCTTAATAGCATCCACAACCTCTAGTTGGATTCCCTTTGTGGTAGAAATCTGCAGGAGTTCCCTATGATTTTAGCCAAATTTCCTTGTCCCAAATAGCATGGCCTTGGTTTTTGTGTTTTTTTTTGCATTAAGGACAAGACAGTTTGAGGTGAACCAAACTTCCGGTTCCCCAAAGTCCCTATTAAGTTCAGTGTTTATGGCACTGGAGTCCAGCCAGATCTGTAGAGCACTGCATTGTCTGCATAAAGAGGCACATTGGCTCGGCCACAGTTAGATGGGAGTTTATTGATGAATACTGAAAAGAGTATAGGTCCCAAGATAGAGCCCTGCGGTATGCCATCTGGGATTCCATGTTGGGAAGAGAGACAGGTACCCCACTTGACTGACTGGATGCAGCCAGAAAGGTAGCTCTGAAACCAGCTGCAGGAGAGGGAGTCAAGGCCCATGTTAGAAACCTTGACCAGGATGAGCTCATGATCTACTAGTTCAAAGGGCTTGGTTAGCTCTATGAACACTGCCCCTACAAATTTTGCAATGTCAGTGGTCCGTTGGACAGCAGAGGTGAGGTGCACTAATGCAGTATCAGTGCCATGGTGTTTGCAGAAGCTGTGTTGGGCATCAGTGAGAAGAGAGTGCAATTCAATGTGTGTTAGGAGCTGGTTGTAAACTAATCTCTCTTGTACTGTCACCAGGGTACTAAGGATGGAGACTGGGTGGTAATTTCTGATGGCTTTGCAGGCTCCTCCTTTGTGAATAGAAACCACATGTGCAACCTTCCATTTTTGGGACATCACCTCTTGAAGCAAAGACAGCTTGAATAACTTAATCAGGGGGTATGCCAGGATGGGGGGCAGTGATTTTTAAATGCCAAGGTTCAAGGCTGTCATATCCAGTGTTCTTATCCGTTTTGATGGTTAGTAATTGTTTCAGGATCTCCTTTGTATGTTTGCTTGCGCATACACAAGAAACATGATGTGGCAGCTTAGGAAAGAAGCGGGTTTTGGAGGTGCGGCACTGTGGCAGCCAATGCAGGCACTGTATTTCTGGGTTTGGCATTGTTCATCCAATGCAGGCCCAGTGTCCTGATGAAACTGGTTTTGCATATGTGCCACCAAGTTGAAACGATTTGGCCGTTGCAATGAGGGGCCACCTCATCATTGCAGCGTCAGCCATCCCGCTGCAATGAGGGAGCAACCCGTCATTGCAGGGCGGTGCCTTACCTGGCATAACATGTCCATAAACATGGTAGCAGAGGGAAAGATGACTGACTGGGGTGCCCAATCCCCCTGTCAGCATGCCCCCGGCCCAGTTAATTTGTCAACGGGAGTGCCCAATCCCCCTCTGCATCACATTCTTTGCCGACGGGGGGCCCAATCCCTGTCAGCTTAAGTTCTCCCACCCCAAAAAGGCAGGTGGCACACTGGGAGCCCACCCTAGTGTGCCAAAAAGATGCCTGCAAAAAGAATAACCTTCCCGCAATGTCTTTTTTTTTTTTTCTGTCCCTGAAAGAAAGGAACGGTCCCACGCTGGCTGGGTCCCTCCCCCAACCTGCACCCACCCACTGCGCACCCTACCTCCCCACACCCCCACCCCATTTTTTTTCCTCCGAGCCCGTGCAATGATCTTTGGTGGACCGGGAACACGCCTGGCTTCTTCAAAGCCAACCGTGAATTGAAGAAATGCCGGTAAGCTGTATAATGGCATAAATAGGGTTTTTTCAACTTTGGTGCATATCTTGGGCATTTTGGGGAATTTTGGCACCAAATTTTCAACATGGGGTTATTGGGACCCCTCCTCATGAATTCAGTCACTGTCATGGTGTTATTCAGTCCCAAAAGGTGGTTTCACGATCACTGCACAGAATCACCTTTCCGGCCCAATTAACGAAACGACAGTGCCACTGTTGATGAGATGGGCTATCAAAAAGCCTATATTGCAAATTTGGTGAAAGAAATCCAAAAAATGACTGTTTTATGAGTGTGCATTGGCAGTTTACATGCACACTTGTAACTTTGTGAATTTGTAATATTTTCACTCCAGATTTTCAACATTGGCATTTTTCCACACCTCCTTATAAACAGTACAGCTGTCATTTTTCACATCCTGGCCAAAATGTGTTTTCGCACTTCCAGCGCAGAATAGTGTGGTCGCTGTGGGAAATCAGTGTTTGGACAGATTAAGAAAATCACAGTGACTCTGTTCATGAGCAGAGGCCCTAAAATGCCCATGTTGAAAATTCGGTGACAAACGTCTACAAAATGTGTTATGAGTCTGCGTTGTGCAGTTTCCATGCACCCTCGGAACTTCACAAATTTGTAGTATTTTCACTCCAGATGTTCAACATTTGCATTTTTTCAGACCTCCTTATGAACAGTATAGCTGTCATTGTTCACATCCTGGCTGAAATATGTTTTCGCACTTCCGGCACATAATAGCGCAGTCGCTGTGGGAAGTCAGTGTTCAGGACAGATTAAAAAAATCACAGTGACACTGTTCATGAGCAGAGGTGCTAAAATGCCTATGTTGAAAATTTTGTGACAAATGTCCATAAAATGACTGTTACAAGCGTACGTTGTGTAGTTTCCACGCACCCTCGTAATTTCATGCGTTTGTAAAATTTTCACTCCAGATTTTCAACATTGGCATTTTTTCACACCTCCTTATGAACAGTACAGATGTCATTTTTCATATCCTGCCCAAAATATGCATTTGCACATCTGGCGCAGAATAGCACGGTTGCTGTGGGAAATCAATGTTCAGGACAGATTAAGAAAATCATAGTGACAGTGTTCATGAGCAGAGGTCACAAAATGCCTGTGTTGAAAATTTGGTGAAATAATTCCACTAAATGACTGTTACACGCATGCGTTGCGCGGTTTCCATGTATGCTCAGAACTGCGAGCGTTTTTAAGAATTCCAGTACAGATTTTCAATATTGCCATCCGTTCACACCTCCCTATGGATCATACAGCTGTCATTCTTCACATCCTGCCTGATCTGTGTTTTCATACATCTGGCACAGAAAGGCACGGTTGCTGTGGAAACTCAAAGTTCAGGACACATTAACAAAATTACACTGCCATTCTTCATGAGAAGAGGTCCCAAATGCTTTCATGAGGTGAGGGTCACAAAAAGGCCATATTGAAAATTTGTAGTGCAAATACCAACAAACGCCAGGGGCGTTAGGGTTTCTAACCATAATGTCCCACCCTGTACAGACTGACAGACATCAGGGGTGTGCCTTTGGATTGCCGACTGTAATGCTTATGCCATCCCACCCCCACCCCCCAGCCAGTGACAGCCATCGAGGTGTGCCTTGTACTCTTCAGCCCCAGAGTTCACCCAATTGTCCTATACTGCACTCATTTCAGCGTATGTCCTTATGGAATGGGGTGACTGTAAAGCCGAACACCCCAAGGCACATCTCAACACATGTCGGTGTCTGCAGGATAGGGTGAGGTGATATGGCATGAATGTCATGGGCGATGACCCAAACATATACCCTAATGCCTGTCAGTCTTTGCAGGGTAGAGGTGGGGTTGGTGTGCAGTTCAATACTTTACTGCCTTTCCTATTCTGCATCTGTCTAACTCCTGCATTTCCAATGTTAATACGAGCAAGCAAACATTCGGCATTGACAAATGTTTGTTTTAATTAGCCAGAAGTGAAAGTTAGGGTGAGCAGTTGGGGGGGGGATCCCGTGGTCAGAACAGGGGGGCCCTTATAGGCCTCTATATCTGTGAAGAATATATTGAATGCTTCAGCAATCTGCCAGGGGTCGCTGAGCATAGTACCATTATGTAGAGTTTCGTGGTTGGGCACTACAGTCTGCCCTTTGAGGAGGCTGTTAAATTGATTCCAGAAGCGTTTCGTGTTGTACAGGTTGTCAGACTGTAGGCCCTCGAGGTAATTTATTTTGGCCTTTTTTAATTCAGTCTTGCATAGATTTCTGAGCTGCCTGCACTTCAGAGACAGTCCTACAGAAGGCCTGAGGACTTGTGGATCCCCCAAACATGATCCATAAATACAGGGGTTAGCAATTTGGAGCAGGTTCCCTTAACCCTTCTGTGTACTAGGGGGCATGCTTATTCACCACATTTGTGAAATTACTGATAAGAAAGTTTAATGCAAGGTTAACATCCTGAAAAGACACAATGTCCACCCAGCTCACCCTGGCAACATATTTGATGAAAGCAGAGTCATCCAGTTTGGAGTAATCCCTACTGCATTTGTACTGGGGTGGGATCTTGGGGAAAGTGTTACTTCAGGTGGAGTACACAAGGGAGTGGTCACTCAGTACATCAGAGAAGGTACCTGCTGTTCATATTCAATCTAGTCTACTAACCAGTATCTAATCGATTAAGGGGTGTCTGCTAGATTTGGTGTTGAAATAGGTGGGCTCCCCAATGACCTGTCACAGGTTAGAGTCCCCGAATGCATTTTTAAAGGAGCATGAGTATTTGTCTAGCCAGTTGAGATTAAAGTCTCCCAGTAGGATGAGCTCACCAAGGGGAAGCTCCCCAGTGCAGGCCAGAAGCTCATCCAGCACAAGTCTGGCTACTGTGGAGGGCTGTAGTTGCAGCCTACGTAAAAGGAATTGGTATCCTCTAAGATTACTTTAATTAGAATGCAATCAAAAGATGGGTCAGTGGGGGTTAGAGAGACTTTGGCAGCACAGAGAGTGTTCCTGACACAGAGGATGACACCCCCTCTTTTTTTGCCAGTTTGGTCTTTCCTATAGGTATTATAGCTGGGGATATCTATTTCATTTGTGAGAACTGAGGGTTTCAACCAGGTTTCAGAGATGGCAAAGATGTTAAAAGAGTATAAATTCACTCATGCTTCAAGTTCAGGAATCTTTGGCCTTAGGCTATTAATGTTCAGATGTACTGGCTTGAGACCCCTGTGTGACCAGACTGGGTCAGAGGGGGATATTAATCAATCAATAAATCAATTAAACTTTATTTAACCAGGTGATTACATCACTGAGCAAGTTCATTTGCAAGATGATCCTGGACACATAGTACAATTTCATTTAAAGAATTCAACGTCAAACAAAAATGTAAAGGACAGGGAACAATCTAATTATAATTACAACAACAATTAATACTGGGAGCAGCATATATCACAGTCTATAAATATACACAGGCAGTTCATTTAAGTAAGTTTGGGGACAGTGAAGGAGGGAAGGGGAGAGGAAGACAAGGAGAAGGTGAGGACAGAGGGAAGACATGTATAAAAGGGAAGGGTGGGGCAGTCCTGCTGGGGACAAGTCACCCGGAGGGATTGTCATGGGAAGGGAGCAAGGAAGGGGGCTATGAGGGAGTTAGATATGCTAAGAGAAAGTCGGCCAGCAGAGGGAATAAGCAGGTCAAAGTGTCCAAGAGCTAGGTGAGCATTCAGACTATATGACCATGGTTACCTGGAGCAGTTACATGCAGTTTTCAGGCATCGATAGAGTAGCTGTCTAAACACATAGAGACTGGGCAGGAGGGAGAGTTTAAGCACCTTCTGTGTGTTATTCCAAAGTGATGACAGGAAGGAACTGATGGCAGTTGAGCCAAGGCATGCCCTTGTCCTTGGTAGCTTGAGGAGGACAAGGGTGGAGTTCCGTAGGCCATATATACCTCTTGATCGTTTGAGCAGGTTACCAATGTAGGGTGGGAGTTTGTTAGAGAGTGCCCTGAAGAGCCACATGAGGGAGTTTCTTTGCCTCCTCATGCTGAGGGATGGCCAGTTGATTGCCTGGTAAAGCAGGCAGTGGCGAGTCCGCAGAGGCATGTCGAGTATGAATCGCAGGGCATGATGGTAGAGTGTATCGAGCTTTTGAAGTACATACTGGGGGAAGTGACTGTATAGGAAGTCAACGTAATCCAGCAAGGGTAGAAAGGTTGTTTGAATCAGCCTCTTCCTGGCTTTGAGAGTGAGCAAATGTCTTATTTGGTAGAATATGCCCAGACGCTGTCTTAGTTTTTTTGTTAGTTCACTTAGATGTACACTGAAACTGAGTTCATTATCCAACCAGACTCCCAGGTATTTGAATTTATCCACTGTTTCTAGAGATTCACCAAGGAGGGTGATAAACTTGGGGATACCGGGTGACCCTATGTTGGGGGGATGAGGGGAGATAATCATGGCTTTTTTTTTTGGCGTTGAGCAACAGCTTAAGTCTCAGCAGGTTATGCTGGAGCGTGAAAAAGTACTGCTGTAATTCCTTGTGAGCACGGTCTATGGAGGGATTGGTTGTATAAAGGACTTTGTCATCTGCAAAGAGATGGACATTTCCTGCAAGAATGCCAGCATCAATACAGTTGATATAGAGAGAGAAGAGGATAGGCCCCAAAATGGAACCTTGCGGTACACCTCGAGGCAAGACTTTAAGTGGGGACAGTTCCCCTTGTGCTTTAATTTGTTGCCTTCGATTTATGAGGTATGAATGGAACCATTTTACTGCAGCAGGGGTTAGGCCAATGCAGCCCAGAGTATCAAGCAGGATGGAGTGATCAACCGTGTCGAAGGCTTTCCTGAGGTCAAGGAAAAGTGCGTAGATGCGCTGTCTGTTGTCCAAGGCTGTTAACCAGTCATTCGACACTTTGGCTAGAGTCAACACAGCGCTGTGCTTTGGCCTGAACCCCAATTGGGCTGGGTTAAGGATATTTTCACAATCCAATACTCCCTTAGTTGTGAATTAACGATTTTCTCTAGCAGCTTGGAAAGTACAGGAAGAAGCGAGATAGGCCTGTCATTATTCAGGTCTGTGGGGTCTCCTGACTTTAACAAGGGGATAATATGCGCAATTTTCCAACTGAGCAGTAGTTACCTTGAATAAGTGAGCTATTAAACAGATGGTCGATTGGTGCTGTCACATGGTATTATCCTGCCTTTTTTTTTTAAATTTAATATGCTTTATTAAGGTTTTCAACATACAACCCTAAATGCAAAAGTGAACATTTTTACAAGTTAATTAACTTCCCAACAACCCCCACCCCCCTATTCCCCCCACCCTGTGGAGCCCCCAACAAGGAAATTCTTAGGGATTATGTGCATCACTTCTCAGTTCACAGATACATACAACAAGGTCAGACACAGAAGCAACAATAGATTGACCTTCTACTGCTGCTAACAGCTGCCCGATCAGGGACCCACTGTGTACAAAGTGTGTAGTTTACCCCACTTTTTATCATAACTCCATGAACATCCCCTTATGTGAGCAATCATGCCCTATATGTGGAGATTACACAAGAGCTCCTTCAACCATTCATTGTAAGAGACTACTTCTTGGTCTAGCCAATGTTGGAGGACCACTTTTTTCAAGGAGAGGGAAATTAAAGACGTAAAATATCTTCGATCTAACACTGGGATACTTAACATATCCCCTAGAATACATGTCTCTGGGTTGAATAACCCTTGGAGTCCATGCAGAGGATCCGCCCTGTCTTCAAACAGCTTCCATAGAGGGGCTATTCTGGGACAGGACCAGAAGATATGCAGTAAAGAGCCACATACCTCATTGCACCTAGTACAAATATTAGATTGTAGCCGTCCCATTTTAGCCAGTTTTTGTGGGGTATAGTATAGGTTGTTTAAAATATTGAATTGAATAAGTCGCAACCTATCCTGACCACAGTAGCAGTATACCCCTTTCCAAATACTTTGCCACTTCTGAGGAGAAATAGAAAACACTTGGTTCCAGTAGAAGGAGAAACCGTTCACCTCAGGAGCATAAAGAGCATATAACTTGCCATAGATAGCAGATACAGCATGTTTCTGGAAGCTCAGTGGTATAGAGGAATCAAAAAACTAGAATGATTCGTAGTCCACAGACCTTGGCCAAACCATTTAAGCAATGTGTGATGGAGTTGGAAAACTTTAAAAATACCCTTACTGTCTAGGCCAATTTGCCTCAGCAATGCTTCAGAGGATTTCAGGGTTCCCTCTACCAGTAAGTCCCGACCAATAATACCTTAATCTGTGGAAGCCAGTGCTCCTTAATGGAATATCCATCGATTTTTAGTTTCAAGTTACCTATTATAGGCTAAGAGACATCCCTGATGATAGGGGACTTGATCACAGCCCAAAATTGTGAGTATACCCACAAGGCAGTTCCAATCACTGAGTCTTTGATCCAGGGAGGAACATTAGCCCAAGCAAGGAAGGCCAGAGAGGAGACAGCAAGACCACTGCTGCGCAGTAAGTGCATCTCCAACTCTAACCAAGGCAGCCTATATCCGTTAGAAGGCTCTTGGGAGGAGGGAAGAAACCATTGAAACAATTTACTGAAGTGACTAGAGAAATAATAAAGCAGGAAGTTAGGCATTCTGACTCCACCCAGACGTTTATGAGCAGCCATTTTTTTATGAGCTTACCGAGGAGATTTACCCAGCCATATAAAGTCAGTATAAGCTGGTGGACCTTGCAAAACCATCTCAGAGGGAGCCATATATCCAGCATATGGAGGGGATAAAAAAGCCTCGGGAGTACATTCATTTTGATAGTTGAAATACAACCCCACCATGAGAGAGGGAGTGCTCGCCACCTTTGCAGATCCTGTTTGATTCTTAAAAGCAAGTCCTCTAAATTGAGCTTAGCCATCAGAGAGGGATCCTTGGCCAGGTGAAGGCCGAGATATTTGAGAAATGTAGGAGACCAGGTAAAACCGAAAGATGTCACCAACTGCTTGCTAACTGAGATCGTGAGGGGAAAAACTTCTGTCTTATTAAGGTTAAGTTTATAATGCGAATAAATACCAAACTCCTCAATAACTTGTAACACTGCCAGGAGAGATATATCTGGCTTGGTGAGGTGGAGCAAGCTATCATCCACATATACAGACACTAGACATGTCATTGGGCCCAAGAAAATTCCCGTGACTACTGGGGACATAGACATCCTACGGAGTAGGGGTTCTAAATATAAGTTAAAGAGGAGAGGGAACAGAGGACAACCTTGCCTAGTTCCCCCCCCCAGAGGAAAGGACTTGGGAAAGACCCCATTGCAATACACTGTTGCAGATGGAGAGGAATATAAGATCTGTATCCATCTGGTAAAAGCCTGTGGGAATCCCATCATCTCTAGAGTTTTAAACAGGAATCACCAGTCCACTCTATCAAAGGCTTTCTCCGCATCCAGGGAGATAAAGGCCATGGGAACATCTGTCTCTCTGGATGCGGAAATGATGTGCGATAGTTTCTGGAAATGATCTAGGGAAGCTCTGTTGGGAACAAGTCCTACCTGCTCACGAGATGGGAGAGTTTCCCATACCAGGAGTATCCTTGCAGCCAGAATTTTAGCCAGGATCTTGATGTCACAATTAATCAATGAAATGGGCCTGTAATTGCTTACTAGTTCTGGGGATTTACCTGGTTTCAGAAGGACCACTATGAGGGCCTCTAGTAGTACTGTATCCTGCTTTTAAGAGGAAGGGCTCTAACGAGTTGGCACCAGCACTCTTTTCAGTATCCAGAGACAGAAGAAGGTCCTCCACCTGTTTGTAGGATACTGGCTGGAAGTTGAATGGAAGTCATCCAGTCTTGGTGACAATAGCAGGGCTAGTGCCTACATTGGCAGCACTTGGGGCACTCAGTTTACTATATGGTGAGGCATCAATGCAAGTCCAGCAGTAGCAAAGTGGTTATTGAGCTGATCGAGTATCTCAGCCCTGTCTGTGTAGGAGTTATTGTTCACAACAATTTTGGCTCGGATTGGGGCAGCAGAGGAGTGTCCTTCCACCTCTGTCAAGATTTGGCAGAGCAGTTTTTGTTTTCCTCAAGGGGGGACTGAAAGAACCTCGATTTTTCCGTCCTTACCAGTTTAGTGCAGGCATTCCTGGCTACCCAAAAGACAAGCCAGTCTGATTCTGACTGTGATTTCCTTGCCTTTTTCCATAATGTGTCTCTGGACTGCAGGGCCCTCTTTAAGGATGGGCTGAACCAGTCAAGTGTCCGTTTCCTAGATTTGATCTTTTTTAATGGAGCATGTTTGTTGATTACCCTTAATAGCAGATCCTGAAAGATACAGAATGCTTCCGTTACGATGGGTGCAAGATAGAAGTTCTGCCATTTAATATTCCCTAGATCTGTCAGGAAGGCAGGAAGACAGAAGTGTTTTAGGCTGTGCTTTAGTTTGAAGGTAGAAGTAGAAGGAAGATGTGGGGAGGACCTGACACATGTGACCGCTTAGTGGTCACTCAAGTCATTATGGAAGACCCCTATGTGGGAGATGTTGTGTGGCTTGTTGAAAAGCATAAGATCCAGTAAGGAGCTATGGTTGGGGCTCTTTTTATTAGGTCGGGTAATCTCAGGGGTAATCTGAGTAAGCCCTTGCTCATCACAGAAATCTTTAAGCATGTTTGTGTGGGCATCATTCCAGTTAAGGTTAAGGTCCCTCATTATAATGCATTCAGTGTTCACTTTTTCCAGGAGGGAATGCAGGTGAGAAAGAATTCCCAGGCCAGTGACAGGCGGCCTATTGCAAGCATCTACCAACAGGGCTACTCCAGGCGATACAGTTAGCTTGAGGGCAATGCATTCAAACTCTGTGGGAATTGATGTACAGACAATGTCAGTGGTTAGGAATTATCCTTGATATATATGGCAACACCACTGCCTCTGGGCGACCTGTCACACCTGTGTAGGTTGTAGCCAGGGATGTTAATCATATTGTCAGTTACATGATTCATAAGCCAAGTTTCAGAGAACATTGCTACAACAGGCATGGTGTGAAGCATCCATGACTGGACCATGTCAAATTTGTTGGCTAGGCTGCATACATTCATATGCAGGAAGCTGAGACACTTTAACTGTGGGAGCTCCCCTGGAGCAGCTACTAGACCGGAGGCGGGGGGGGGGGGCGAGAGGCCAGGGTTTAATTCCACACTACCTGCACAGAGTAATAGCAGAATTAGTAATTTCCTGAGCCATCTTACAAGGAATCTCAGGAAGGCTATGTTGGGTTGAGTGGCATGGGCATTGCCCAATGCAGCAGGGCATGCATAGGAGGGGCAGTGAAAAGTGGTCAAAGCAGATATGACAACCCTGATGGAAAGGATGAGGGGGTACCTGATTAGGGCAGTGAGAGATGAGAAACATACTTTAATATAATTTAATTTTTATAATTTAATATAATTTGAATATTGGTAGGACAAGGACCAAGGTTAGTTTCTATGTCTCCAGTAACTAGTAAGATTATTAACAAGGAAGATTTGGACAAAAGCCTAATAAACGTTTTATTATTAAGGTTCAGTGTTTGCAGAAAATGCCTAGATAGGAGGTAGCTAACACCTTTCTGTTTCTCACTATACAAATTTATGACAGCTGGGGAGAAAATAAGTTGAGTTTCAATGTAAGTATGGGGCGTGTTAAGGCTGGGATGACGCCATGGAGTGGAAGCACAGAGTTCTGTTACCAATCTGTGAGTTGATACCATGAGGCTCAGGCACAGTAGGGTAAGAACTAAGCCTTTGCACTCCATAGTAATCATAGTAATCAGCTGTAATAAAGGCAAGGGGAGTAGAGTCATTTGGCAGAGGTGCTGATTAGAATCAGGGAGCAAGGGCCTCCGTGTGGGGGTCCCTGTAAGTAGGGCAAAGGGATACTTTTATGCAACTATAAATACAAAGAAGCAGTTTATCTGCCAACAAATTCCATTTCTATGCTTCTATGTTTCTATGTTCTGTGTCCTTCATGTCCGAAAAACAAGGCGAATGATAGGTGAAGAGGCATTCAGCACTGCAGCATGGAATGAATGGCCAAACCATGTGAAGTGTGTGGGCAGCTTGCCCAATTCAATCAGTTATATGTAAGCATTTAGACAAACCCTGCAACTGCTATAAGGCATAAGAGGGGATCCGTTGCATCTTTAGTGAGTAGCTGTCATTCACTTGTCTTGCTCTATTACCTAACATGACATACCCACTAGCTTGCCAACTTCCCAAAGTTTTTGATTGGCAAGAATATATTCCCTCACATGCTGTATAATTGTATGTGTAAGACGTAACTGTGAAGCTCTGTATATAATGTATCAATCATACCTTCATATCAATGGAATCCCTACCAGTTTACTAGTGTAGCCTAGTGTACACATGTAAGCTATATATATATATATATATATATATATATGTAAGGTAAGGAATTTATGTAAAATGCTGCTACAGCTGTTTTAAATGTCGTGCTAGGACCCTCTTGAAAACAAGGTGATGTACTTAAATGAGGCTATCCTAGTGCTGGAAATATCAAATAAATAAATATGTAAAAAAGTCAAGGGGCTTTATATTAAACAATTTTCTCTCACTGATGGCGAAACTCTTTTGAAAATATAGGGCCCAAGGTTGACATAATTTATTTATTTATTTATTTATTGAAAGAGAATTACCAGAAAAGACATACTGAGCCATAAAGCTCATTTCCAGATGTGTCCTGGGAGAAGGGGGGAAGGAACAAGTACATAATAACAAGCAAAAAGCACAGTATTCTGACAAAAGCAAAAAGGTACAGCAGTGTGCAATATATACAGCAAAGTAATGGCATTATAATGATGCGGTCAAAAGGACTGAACGGATACCCGTGGATTAGTCAATGGAACAAGTAAAATGGAAAATACTACTCCACTTATGAACACTATTATATGACAAAATACTTCAGAAACAAACAAAAAAGCATTGTAAAGAAGAGGTGAGTTGCTTGACTCTTGAGGGATGGGGAGGAACTAACTTGCATATGCTTATCTCGTCTGCTGGCCAATCAGAATAGTACCGACATCAGCTGTGATGGCGGCCTGAGAAAAGGTGTAGCTGTGGTGATATCAGTTATTGGACAAAGACCTACTCACCACCATGTTTGAATAATTCAGAGATATATTTTTACACCAAAAGGATGTCAGTACTGCAGTTAATAGCCAATGTTTTGAGGCAAGCCTCTTCCTTCGGGCATGCAGTTACTGATCCAGTGTTGTCTGATACACCCATGCATTTTGCTGCATTAAATATACATCATTCTCACTTTAATGTTTTCCTCCCTTGTTTAGCGTTCCCTGTCCTTCTCTTATTCTGTCATTCTGGAGTGCTCTCCTTCTCAGCGTCCTCAGGTCAAACTACTGAGCAGCCATGGTAGTTTAGCCTGAGGATCCCAGGAAGAAGAACATGGGTGTATCACAAAATCAGCGACTTCATACCCTGAGGAATAGGCGTGTCCTTGAAACATTGACTTCTAAGTGCCTTACTGATGTGCTTTTGGTGCAAACATAAAAAGATATCTCAGAATTATTAAAACTTGAAGGAGGTGAGTGGGTCTTTGTCCAGCAAATGATAATGCTACTGGAAGGCTGTACTGAAGTAGACTCTTCCTGCTTTTTATGTTTGCTTGCACGCATGCACAAAGTGAACATATTGTTACTGTAGTGTAGGGGACTGTGTAGGCGTGTAGTGTAAAAGCCAATTGATGTAGAAAAATGCAGGAAGCTTGCCTCTCAAAACCAATGCCGAGAAGGCTGACAATGACAATGTTTAACTGGCTGATGGGCCTAAACTAAATATCAAGCCTCACACTGTGCAGTATGTGTGTGTGTATATGTGTGTGTATGTGTGTGTGAGTGTGTTTGTGTGTATGTGTATTTGTTTCCCCCTAGTTACTAATAGAAAGCACCTATTTGAAACCACTAAACAGAGTTCAGAACAAACAGCAGGCAGAATGCAAATTTAATAGCTTCACATATGTTAACAGCATATCAATCGTAAACAGAGAACACCAGAAATAGTTGTTATAAATTACATGTTGTTTATGTTCTCTTTAGAGAACCCCTGATACCAGCTGGCTAACTTTCAAAAATGTGAGCATTAGATACAAATCAGTTCATCGTTCAAATATTTTTGCAATCCTTTTTTTTGTATGGACTTTATCCTCCTGCCCCTCCCCATCAACACTTTCTGTTGTCAACCCCCAGCTCCTTCACACCACCTCCAGCAGTTACATCATCTACTTCTTACCTCATAGAGTGAGTGGGTGCCATGGATGGTGGTGGCACAATGCCTTCAGGATCACAGCAACATCCTGCAGACAGTGGTTCTTTATTACCCATTACTCCCCTTGAGTCAGAGCTGGCAGTGTGCAATGGCACACATGTAGACCATGAAGATGGTATGTGCTTTCAATGCCTGTCTCCGACTGTCAAGTCTAGTGATCTCTGCTGTGCCACCTAGCCTTCACTAGGTGGCAGCAAGCAGCTGTACACACTGCCCCCCCCACTGCGAAGGAGGAGATCCATCAATCACTAAATCCTTCTTCTTCCTCCAACTCTTGAGAGACCTTGGTCCATTCCCGAACCCAGGTTGCTGGTGTGGCTGGAGGTGAGACATCCAGCACCTAAGTCCTCCACACCTCTGTCCTGGCTACAGGTTTAATGTAGCTCAGATTTCCTCAGACAATGCAGTTTGTGCCCCTGAGGAGGCTGAATCTGCAACCCACTGTTTTATAGTTCTGTGCTTTTACCTTCTGTACCATTCAGTCAGAACTATATTTTTGCAGTTCTTTCCCCTTTTTTATGACTGTGGGCAGAGCCTACAGGAGTATTGCATGTACAAAAAGAGTGATGTCATGTTTTCTGTCCATGGAACTGACTGTAGGTGTAAATAGTTTCCTCTGCCTTACCCTCCTCCAAGCAATGTTTTCCACCCTCAAATAAATACACTTTCATGTTAGTCAATGGTTGCAGGGTACTATTTTCTTTCTTAAATGGGTGGTACAAGAACTGGAACCTGAGTAGTGGGAGGCAACATTAAGTTTTTTTTTGGAGTAAGAGCCACCTCCACCTCCGCCCCAGACTTTTTTCTGATTCATGTGGGAGGGGCATGAGATAGCTCTAGCATGCTGTAACAAGATACATTAGTTTGGGACACAGACATGCCTTGTGCAGTGGAGAACAGTACAGAACAGAACAGAAGACATTTAATGCCTTCAAACTGACTTAAAAATCCTTTAGAACAAATGATTATCAGAGCCACCTGGGGCCTTAGAGGGAGACCTAGACACACATTCTAATTTACAATAAGAGTCACATGTTTTCTTAAACATCTAGCAAGAGATATAGGTTTTTAGTTTTAGTTTTCAGGACTGTTACAAGAGAATTTATTTACTTTAATAAAGGTCAAGGTTAACAAATAAATTCTACCTTTAGTTATATTTGGTCTAATTCAGTCAAATGTGATTTTAAAAGCTATTCTGATCAGAGCTGACATAAAAAACATCCTAAATATTTTTTCTTTTCTCATGGAGACTAGAAATAGGATGTCAGCTTTCATTCCATTAAACCTGTTTTTCTGGTTTTTTATAGCATCTTGCTAAGGCAATCTTCCCAGAATGCAATCTGTCATGGAGGGGTGAAATTGTTTTAATCATGAAGCACTGGTGTTAGCAAAGCATTTAGAAATACAATTTTTAATTGTCTTTACAGTTAAACATGCAGTTTCATGTCAGGGCACATTTTTTTGAAGGGGTTCAAACTATTTTAAACATGGGCACAGTACTTGGTAAATACAGGCTTTGATGATAAAATGTAGTTTTTCTTTCAAGTTTGAGAAGTATGTATTATATATAATTGTAACTGTGTTGTAAATGGTTAAATATCTTCTGTTCTGTTCTGTACTGTTCTCCACTGCACAGGCATGTCTGTGAGCTAGCTAACTGGGGCTTCTGTAAGACAACAGCTACTAAATAGCTGTGTTGTAAATGGTTAAGTAGGCAGTGGTTTAAGTCTGAGCTACAAACCTGGAGACCTGGGTTTGACTCCCACAGCTCCCACTTGCATACTGTGTGACCCTGCACAAATCACTTAACTTCCTTGTGCTCCCAGATCACACCTGTAAACAAGCTTTCAGCTTAGTGTGTCTCTCCTGGTAAAAAAAAAAACAAGCATTTGTCAATGCCAAATGTTTGCTTGCTGGCATTGGCTTTGGTGGGGTGTGCTTTTGGGTCATCAGGCATAATGGCCATGCCATTTCGCCACATCCTACTCTGCAGACACCGACAAGTGTTACGGTGTGCCTTGGGGTCTTTGGCCCTTATGCTCACCCCATTCCATCAGGAAATACAGTGAGATGGGTGCAGTATAGGAGAATGGGGTGAACTTTGGGGCCGAATAGTCCAAGGCACACCTTGTTGCCTCACACTGGCTGTAGGGTGTGGGTGGGGTAGAATGGTATGAGCATTACAGGTGACAATCCCAAGTCACACCCATGATGCCTGTCAGTCTGTACAGGGTGGGGTGTTATGGTCGGAAACCCTAATGCCTCAGGCATTCGTTGGTATTTTCACTCCAGATTTTCAACATGGGTTTTTTGTGACCCCCACCTTATGAACAGTGGTAATATCAGTTTGTTAGCCGAAAGCTGATTTTGCACAGTGACTAAAGCATTTGGCACCACAGGTGTGAAAACACATTTCGAACAGGATGTGAAAAATGACAGCTGTACTGTTCATGAGGAGGTGTAAAAAATGGCAATGTTGAAAATCTGCAGTGAAAATAGTAAAAAAACTGATGAAGTCACGAGCGTGCATAGAAACTGCGCAATGCACACCCTTAATGTAATTACTTTGGGGATTTTTTACAGCAGATTGTCAACACAGGCATTTTGGGACCTCTGCTCATGAACAGTGTCACTGTCATTTTCTTAATCTGTTCCGAACACTGATTTCCCACAGCAACCACGCATTTCTGCGCAGAAAGTGTGAAAACACATTTCAGCCATGTTGTGAAAAATTACAGCTGTACTGTTCATAAAGAAGTGTGGAAAAATGCCAGTGGTGAAAATCTGGACTGAAAATATTACAAATTTATGAACTTACGTGGGTGCGTGGAAACAGCGCAATGGTTGCTCGTAACACAGTCATTTTATGGACTTTTGTCATCAAATTTTCAACATAGCCATTTTAAGACCTCTGCTCATGAACAGTGCCACTGTGATTTTCTTAATCTGTCCCAAACATTGATTTCGCACACCGAATGCGCCATTGTGCCCTACATGCGTGGAAACACATTTTGGGGGAGATGTGAAAAATGACAACTGTACTGCTCATAAATAGTTGTGGTAAAATGGCAATGTTGAAAATCTGGAGTGCAAATATTAAAAATGTGCAAACTTATGAGTGTGCGTAGGGACTGCGCAACGCATGCTCGTAAAACAGTCATTTTTGGGAACTTTTCCACCAAATTTTCAACATAGCCATTTTAAGACCTCTGCTCATGAACAGTGTCACTGTGATTTTCTTAATCTGTCCCAAACATTGATTTCACACACCGACTGTGCCATTGTGCGCTACATGCTCGGAAACACATTTTGGGTGAGATGTGAAAAATGACAGCTGTTCTGCTCATAAGGAGGTGTGGTAAAATGGCAATATTGAAAATCTGGAGTACAAATATTAAAAATTTGCAAACTTACAAGCGTGCGTAGGAACTGCTCAATGCCTGCTTGTAAAACAGTCATTTTTGGGAATTTTTTCCCAAAATTTTCAACATAGGGTTTTTGGGAGAGTACCTCATGAACTGTGACACTGTCATTTTGTACATTGGTCCCGAAAGATGGTTTCACGCAGTGACCACAAAATCACCTTTCAGGACCAAATAACAAAATGACAGTGCAAGAATTCATGAGGTGGGGTCCCAAAAAACCCATGTTGAAAATTTGGTGAAAAAAGTCCCCCAAATGCCTGAGATATGCATCAAAGTTGAAAAAACCCTATTTAACCCATTATACAGCTTACCGGCATTTCCTCAGTTCGCGGTCGGTTTTGAAGAGTGCAAACGTGTTCCCGGTCCACTGAAGATCATCGCCCCAGACTCCGGAGGTGAGTATGGGGTGGGGGTGTGTGGGGAGGCAGGGTGTGCGCAGGTGGGGGTCAGACTCAAGACAGTCAGCGAAGGACCGTTTTTTCTTTCTAGGTCTTTTCCTTTTAGGAAGATGATGCGGGATGTTTGCCATGCTGGTGTGGGCTCCCAGCGTGGCAGCTGGCAGTTTTTATTGGGGGGGCCAGCGGAGCCAATGGGGTATTGGGCACCCCCGTCGGCTATAGAGATTTTTGTCATGCTGGGGTGGTCTCCGAGCGTGGCACCTGGAAGTGTGTTGGGGGGGCAGCAGACAGAAATTTGCCATGCTGGGGTGGGCTCCCAGCATGGCACTTCGAAGGCTGTTTGGGGGCCAGTGGAGCGGCGGGGGGTTGGGCATGGGCACCCCGTAGGCCTTACAGATGGTTGCCACGCTGGGGTGGGCTCCCAGCGTGGCACCTCAAACTCTGTTGGGGGAGCGCAGCACAGCTGATGGGGATCGGGCACCCCTGGCCAGCCATTCTGTGGGGAGAAGCATGTGAGCATGCTGGGGTGGGCTCTGGCGTGTTACTTGTTTGTGGGGGAGGCTGTATGACGGCTCTGACAGTACTGACGAGCAGGCACTTTGCATACTGCGATGTCAATATGCAAATTGCCTACACGCTGCAGTGCCTTTCTTTCAACTGTACGCCGCTGCATTTGCAAACACTATCATAGACAGCTCTTGCACTCTTTGGCGTGGTGGGGCCACACCTGCAAAAGGCAGCAGGGCATTGGAAGTAGGGAGGCACACCTACGAATTCTCGTATGGTGGCACTATGTTTCTTGCACATGAGTGCAAGCAAACATAAAAGGTGCCTAGAATTATTTTTTTAATATAGTTGAGTTTATATATGGTAAGTAAGTAGGTTGGGTATGATGTTTTGAATGTGGCAGTAGGATATAGCATGTGCACTGCTTTAAAATCATTTCACAGTATTTTATACTTCCTTTAAAAAATACTCCACATTTCTGTGGGGGCTGTGGGATTCAAACCAAGATCTCCAGATTTGCAGAAAAGAGCCTTAAACCACTGTGCTATACTGCCTACCTAGCTATGGCAGTCATCTGTTTTATGGTTCATGGTGTTGGTGTAGTAAGCATAATAACATACAAAAATGCCAGCAGAATAGGGCTAGTAGGCTTTCGTGTCTGCTTCTTTGGTCAGTCCCCACCCTGGGAGCTGACCTTACTGCCCCCCCACCCTCTCAGGCTTCTCCCTTCCCAGTCCAGGGGAGAGCTAGCTAACTGGGGTTTCTGTAAGACAACAGCTTCTAAAAAGCCGTGTTATAAATGATTAATTAGGCAGTGGTTTAAGGCTCTGAGCTACAAACCTGGAGACCTGGGTTTGACTCCCGCAGTCCCCACTTGCATTCTGTGTGACCCTCCGCAAATCATTTAACTTCCTTGTGCTCCCAGGTCACACCTGTAAACAAACTTTCAGCTTAGTGTATCTCTCTTGGTTAAAAAAAAAAAGAAGTGCCTAGAATTATTTTTTTAATATAGTTGAGTTTATATGTGGTAAGTAGGTAGGGTATGATGTACATAGAATCTGAAAAATTCATAACATGCTGTATTGTGATTCAGTGAACTGATAAATGGGGATTTTGGTTTCTTTTACAAATTCATTTTTCCTGACCATGGATATACTAAAGCAAAAATTTCTCAACAAAATGTTTTTAAATAAAGAGTTTAACTCACAGCAGCAGAAGAAGCATGTTGGCATTAAAAGCTTAGTGGCATGGATGTAGAGGCACCAGTATTTAAGCATGACTTTGGTAGAGGATTAATTTTGACTGGGGGTGAGGGAGGGAGTGAGTCTAGATATTTGTAACATAATGGTTTTCTGAAACTTCAACCTTCAAGGAGTTAGACTCTGCAGCCATCTGTACAGTACATCACTAAGCCATATGCAGTGTGGTATGGGTAAAACCCAGATCACCAGACCAGGACCAGTGCTGTAAAATGTGCACTGGGCATAGCTTGTGCAAATATTGCTGATCCAGTGGATCAAATAAATATGTGCAAATAAATAAATAAATAAATACTCGACTTTGCCTCGTGCTTCAACCCACCCCAGGAGTAATGTTATTACATGATAACACACACCCTGTCATGCCTTATTGCTTAAATATGCCTTTTCTCAATGTACTATACCTTGATTCAGTTAGTGTATGCAACAGCCTTCATGTGAACACTCTGGGCTTCTCTTTGACTTCTGATGTTTATTTTCTTTAGCTATTGTATATTGTTTGAACTGTGCTGGTCTTCTTGATGTGGTGCCTGTGTGCCTAAACTATGTGATCTGTTTATCTACTGTTACCCATGTATCTCCAGTGAATGATTGTTATAACTGTCTGCTCTCTGAGCCATTGTTTTTGGACTTGTTAACTGTACTGTCTTTGTATTAGTTTCGACGAGGTGCCTTTGTAAATGAGTGTCTGACTCAAAGGTTTGTAAATCTGATATTTTTTAAATAAATAAATAAATGTTTATGTTTAAGCCCATGAAACACCCTTATCTAGGTAATGTATTCACAGTCGTAGTGGCTCTGCCAGAGCTTGTCTTTATTACTGAGTGAAGTGACAAAAAAAGCAAGAGTAGTGTCCCTTGTACTTTATTAGCTTTGGCTGCTTGTCTACACATAGGTCTCATAGGTTTTTACAAGCTAGATAAGGCTAAGAATCCATTTAAAACTCATCCTTTACACAAGGGAATATCCTGATATGCATTCACTAATAAAATAGTCATCCATTCTAACCTTAAACTCTGATATATTCCTGCTGCCCACTACTTCTATGGGTAAGCCATTCCATACTCTGATCACCCTCTGATCAAACCAGCATGCTTTACGCTTGGTTGAACTCGTTTCACCCTTAAGCTGTAAACAATGTGCTCTTGTTGTGTAACTCTGTTCCTTAAATTCAAATCCCAGACATTACCAAAGATCATCATTAGCAAGGGATACAAAGAGCAGGCACAGGTCACCACGTAACATGACATCATAATGCCCTGTTTATGACATCACAATTATATTCACAGCAACAGACTGGGATGTCCTACATGGAATTGTGACTGCAGAAATAGACAAGAAGACAGAACAAATGAGACAGAGATCCTGTTTACATGTAAATCTCCTTAGTAATAAACAAATAAGGGTGACAATTACAAACAAGGGTGAAATATAAGCTAAACTGTGTCTAGATATAGGACCCAATTTTCAAAAGATGACACAGGGCATCAAGCCCTTTTGTGGTGCACCTTTGTTGCAACTGCACCTGATTTTAGTAGGTCGGGTGCAGTTATGACATTTTACCTGATTTACAGCAGCTTGCATCAAATCTTGGTGCAAGCCCTAAAAAAAGGGTGCCTGGGATTGCCACAAGCTAGATCAGAAAAAGTAGGTCTAACTTGCGGCAATTGGTGTACAGGATAGAAAATGCCGATTGTTGGCCGGGAGAATGCCACAAGCCCTGTGTGCCATATGTTTGGCGTACCCAGGGTTTGTGGCATTCAGGCACATTTGAAAATCTGGCCCATTTTGTTTTTCAGAGTTGTCCAAGCAACATCAGGGGCTCTTTAGAGTCCTGTTACACTGCAAGCAAACATTTGGCATTGACAAATGCTTGTTCTTGGTATGGAGTTGGTAACCACACCAGACTCTACAGACGTTCTGTAGCTGTGGTGACCCCAAACTTCTGGTTGTAGGATGGGGGAATCCATGTGGGACAAAATGTAAAAAAAAAGAATAAAGACAGAGAGATAGAGTAACATGAAGGAAGGAAGGAAGGAAGGAAGGAAGGAAGGAAGGAAGGAAGGAAGGAAGGAAGGAAGGAAGGAAGGAAAGAAAGAAAAGAAAAGAACAGCAGACCAGGCTGTTGCATTTCATAGTTGCCAGAGATAAGAAGACTTGATAAAACAGATAGAAACACCAAGCAGAGGAACATGCTGTGCACTCGACATGTGATTCTCCAAATGAACACTGTAATTTAATGTTGCACTTTGACTGACCTTGCATATCTAGCATTTCAACACAAAGATTTGGTGTTTGTCTTGCAAATGATCTCTGTGTTAAAATGTTGGCTTTGCCATTTCATCTGGATATACAAGCATTAAACAGAATGAGGAGTTACATGGCTGCATGGTAGCCTGTCTCCATCTGGAGTAACCCATCTTTTATCTATATATACCATGGACCCATCTTTTATCTATATATACTACACTGTCCCTAGATTGTCAATGGCAAGGCAAGGCAAAGTTTATTTCTGTGGCACCCATTCCTGGGTGCTCTGGGCTGTCTTATATAAAAACAGGTAAGGGAGTAGAAAAAAGACATACATAAATACATATTAAAACAGTGATTAAAAAACAAATGAAAATATTTCGAATAAATAGGTTCAGTAACTAATTCATTTCAGTAACCCGTATTACATCAGGTTAAATATCTATGTCTGGGAAGGCCAGAGAGAAAAGATGGGACTTGAGACTGTTCTTAAATACCTCAACTGAAGGGGCCTCCCTGATGACAGGAGAAAGCACATCCCACAGGCCAGGGCCGACAACATTGAACGCTCTGTCACTGGCAGTTTTTAATCTCATCCTGGGAATTGCCAGGAGGCACCTAGAGGAGGAACGGAGGGAGCGGACTGGGGCAGCAGGTGTTAAGAGATCAGATGAATAACATGGGCCTAGTCCATGTAGGGCCTTGAAGGTGAGCAAGCCTACCTTGAAGATAACCCTGCACCTGACCGGCAGCCAGTGCAGTTCACGCAGCACCGGAGTTACACGACAGAACCTCGAAAGGCCTGTCAGCAACCTGGCAGCTGCATTTTGCACTAGCTGCAGTCAGCAGAGGGTACCTCTCGAGACCTCCAAAGTAAAGGGTGTTACAGTAGCCAAGCATGGATGTTTCAAAGGCATGAACCAGAGTAGGAAGGTCCTCAGACAACTAGGGGTTTGATCCTGGCGATAAGCCTCAGGTGGTAAAAACCACTTTGGACAACTGATGACACCTGAAATTCAACTATCAAGTCCATCGTCCAGGAACACACCAAGATCTCACACTCTAGAGGAAGCCATCAATGGTGTTGGCCCCAGGAAAAGACCAGGTGCCATATCTGAGGCCATCCTATCATGCCTTCAGCCCGGTTCCACTGTCAGAACCTTATCAGGGTTCAATCGCAACCAGCTGGATGACATTCAATCATTGATCTCGGCCAGGCAGATGTTTAGCACTTCCCCAGCATTGTATGTTCCAGGGACAAAGGACAAATACAATTGGGTATCATCTGCATAGCAGTGAAAACCCACGTTGTACTTCCTAATGAGCTCACCTAGAGGCAGCATGTACACAGCAAACAACACTGGCAACAAGATTGATCCCTGAGGCACACCACACAACAGAAGCTTCAGGAAGGAGGAGAAATTCCCCATCACTACCCATTGCTTCCTGTCAGTGAGATAGGACTCAAACCAGTGGATGACAGTGCCAGCGAGCCCACAGAACTCTCTGAGATGATCAAGCAGCACAAAGTGGTCTACAGTGTCAAAAGCTGAGGAGAGATCGAGGAAAACCAGAAATGACCCATTACCTCTATCCCTTGCCCTAAGGAGGTCATTATGTATCTGAACTAATGCTGCTTCTATGTTGTGCCTGGCATGGAAACCAGACTGTAGTGGCTCACAAATGTCAAAGGTCACGAGGTGCTCCTCAAGCTGTTGTGCCACAATCTTCTCAACAACCTTTCCCAGAAATGGAAGGTTGGAGATAGGTTGGTAATTAGCCAAGATGTCCAGGTCAAGCAATGGTTTCTTCAGAAGGGGCCCCACCAGAGCCTCCTTCAAGGAATCCAGGAAAAACCCCTCCAACAACGAGCACCAGACAATCAAGGTGAACACCGGGCCAACAGAACCAATGCATCCCATTAAGAAATGCAATGGAACCAGGTACAGTTCGCAATGTGTGTGCTTCAGCTTCAAAGTGACCTCAATGACTTCGGCCACCTCCACCAGAATAAACTCCTCCCAGACAGGCAGAGTGCCTCTGCCACATCTGAGGCGATCACTGTGAGATGTTATACGACTCACTGACAGGATTCCTGGCCGGATAGCGAACACTCTGTCAGTGAAGAACTAAGCAAACTTGTCACACAAAGTGACAGAAAATGTTTTTTTCAGCTGTAGATAGACTGGGTGTAACAGCCTGTCCACAGTCCAAAAAAAGCAAAATTAGTCAGTTCTTCCCTGCAGCAATCTCCTTGGACAGGAACTCTGCCTTCTTACGGTTGATTGCCACCTGGTACTCACCATTGTGGGTACGCAGGCCAGTTTGTCCTCCTCTAGCCTGGTCCTCCACCAGCAATGCTCTAACTTCTGACCCCTAAACTTCATCACCTTAAGCTCTCCATCAAACCAAGGAGACCTCGAGTTAGAGGAATTGGGCTGTACACGGACTGGTGTGAGTGCATCAAGTGCTGCGGACATCACCCTGTTATAGGTGGCAACTGCCTCACTTGTGCCCTTTGCAAATGCAGCATCTACACTAGATAGGTCAACCACCACCAGAAAACCCTCAGAGAACATTCCCCTTAAAGGGAGGTAGCTGACCATCTCAACAGGGGGAGGACTCTTAGGGGAAGGGGCCTGAACGAGAACCTCACTGTGTAGTGATCAGACCAATTACCTGATCAATCTTAAGGTTAACTACCTCAAGCCCCAGTGAGAACACCAGGTCCAGCATGTGGTCACCGTGGTGAGTTATGGAAGTAACCTCTTGTGTCAGGCCCAGAGATGACATCATCTGGAGGAGGTTGGAGCCAAGCCTAGAGGATTCATTGTTGGCCCAAATGTTGAAATCCGCCAGCACCAAATATCTGGGGCACTCCAACACTTCACTGATGATGAGATCCATCACCTCTTGCTGGAACTCTCCCGCTGCCCCAGGGGTGCGGTAAATAAGGAGGATCCTGCAGCCTGCACCTGGACCCACATGCACCACAACACATTCAAAGGACATGGTAGTTCCCACAGGGTGCACAGTGAAGCCCAGTTCAGATCTAAAACAGAGGGACACTCCCCCACCCCAGCATTCCACCCTAGGGCAGTGCACCACAGAGTACCCAGGGAGAACGGCTGCCTTCAAAAGTGACCCCGCATCGTTACCCACCCAGGTCTCTATAATGTAAGCCAAATTGACCATAGAAATCAAGTCCGCTACAATTATGGTCTTGTTTCTGATCGATCTGGCATTGCAAAGCACCACCCTAAGGGGACTGGTAGGCACTGCAGTCCCTCTGGCTACTTGCCCACTCAGTCTGGTGGGACCCCTGGGGACAGGAACCAAACATGTCTGGCCTCTCTCCAGGTCCCATCTAAACCCAGGGTGTCTCCTGCACCTAACCACCCCTATCTAACTCACCTCTGTCAAGCCTTCAGCACCCTGCTACAGCCAACCATTCCGGCTCCTCTGAATCCTGACCTAACTACAGCACCTTGCTGTCATTGTCGATACGGGGAGGTCGGTGAAGGGCCAAAGGTCGCATAACAGGAATTCCTCATAGGCTATTTGTGCCTCCTCTAGTCCCTTGCACATCCCAGATGAACCAAAGGAGTAGGAGCCTACCTATGATACTTCAAAATCCAGTTCCTTAATTACAAAGGCAGTAATTATCTGATGACTCACACCCACACACACACCTAATACATACACTATTCCACACACACACCTCCACACATACACACAACTAGAACAGTTTAAATCAACCTCCACCCCTCAATTACTTTATAATAATCCTCCCCACCCACAAAACTCCTAACCTCCTGAAAACACCTTATGCAATAGAAAAGCAAAAATGTCTTATTACTACAGGAGAAAAAACAGGAGTGCTAGGGAATGAAGATGACTCCCAGAGGGCAATGTCCAAAATTCACATCAATAATGAAAAAGCAGTCAGTGTTATGTCCTTTTTCAGTGAATGGAGCTCAAATAAAAGTTTGGTGTGCCTTCTCTCACCAGGCAAAACCAGATCACTTCAGGGAGAAGCCACTTCCTTCACTCCCCGAGAGATTAACTAACTGGCCGACGAGTTCAAATTTAATTAGCCGAAATGGGAGAAACTGACCCAAGAAGATCATAGTTCAAACAACAGGTCTGGTGAGCCTCTCACTCCCGTCAGAGACCTGTACAGTTTTTCCTGCTGAAAAACGGTGTAGGTGGAAACAATTCACCAGGGCGATGAAGAGGAAGATGGGTGCCCCTCTCATAGGCATCTGGAGAACCTCACCCCAGCAAAAGATCAATGTTCAGTAAATCCGGTCAACAAAATATCCAACACATCCAGTCTCTGAAACCAGCCACAGAGCATGGTCTTCACACACAAAAGTTCATACCCACCCCCTGACTCCACTGGCAGGGTTATCCAGAGAACCTCTCAGGACCACAGAAGTCCTAGATGGATCAAAAAGACCCTCTCTGTTCAGAGCATCATGGCAAAACCAAGAACAATGGAAGGCATAGACCAAAAGGCTGGCAGCAGATCAGATCTGGGTTGAGGTATGCATGAACAGTTCTTGTTGATTTCAGCAGCAGGGTGAATTTGGGCAGATTATACTGTCTCTCTTGGCACAGAAATCACAGTTTGCAGCACTCCATTCTCCCCTATAAAATAATAAAACTACCACCTCACACTTGCTCACTTAAAATCCCTAACCAAACCTAAAAGTTCCTACACCTATTGCCTTGTCTAGTTAAACTAATAAACGAATACAATAAACTTACAATTTGCACAAACTCGGACAAAATAAAGGCTCCGGAGATGACAAAAGCACAAATCACTTCTCCTGTAGCAATTCTATCAAACAAGGGCAGATTTCAGAGGAAAACGCTAGGCTCTATTCAGAACCTCTGCAAGCCACTGTTTAGCGTCCAGCCATCTTGCTCCTGCTCCTGATGGATTCCATGAAATTTACCATGAAAACTGAGCTTGGAAACCATGAAGTAGCTGCATATATTTCTGCAGGTTTCACTGGCAATCAGAATTAAATTCACAAAGATTTTTTTCATCTAGTTGTATGGCCTCTGAGCTGCCAAATACTCCTACGTTTGGGTCATGTGCTTCCGGTGACCTCTCAGCCCACCTGCCAGTCCCACCACATGGAAGCCAGTGGTGATCCATGCAGAGTGAGCCTGGTGGTGCCTGTGACCATCATTTAGATGACTCAGTGCAAATGTCTTTTTGACCCAATCTTTTCTCCCTGCCTGAGGTCCCTTCTTCCACTCCATAGTGTGAACAGCACCTCTGTTGGCCTTGCTCGCACCCACCATCCCTGAGGGAGAGCAAGCTCCCTGGCCCAGCTGCAAGAGTTGTTGTGGTTTAAAGAACAAAGGGCAATGCACACACTAAAATGATCTATAATAGAAAGTATATCAGTGGGTGACTAAAGGCTATTATTGAGCTCCGTTGGGGAGCTCGGTAGTAGCCATTCTGTCACCCACTAATAAAGTTTCTATTATAGATAATTTCTATGTGTGCATTACCTTTTGTTCTTTAACCTGAGGTATAATTTTGGCAATGGCACCTTCAGGCATCCTATGAGGAGCGTGATCTTCTTTTTTCTTTTGGGGGTCATTGTGTTGCCGGAACACATTGTCATCCCTCCCCAACTGAGGCACACTGGCAAGCAATGACTACCTCACCCTGGCCTATCTCCTAATGCAGTGACCCTAGTCTGCTTCTGTACTAGGCTGCCTGCAAGGCAGCATGACCTGCTACCACTGGGCTATATGGGTGGCAAATTGCAAGGCTTTTCATGGTCTCTGTGATTAACATCTGTACCATTTACAGGGTAGCTTGGGGGGATGCACTTTGCCATGGAATTACATACTATTATATGCAGTTCCATCTCCATTTTCATGGAAAATACCGAATGAAACATGGAAAGCATTCTAAATCCATCATCATACCTATGAAAATCATGGAAACTGTTCTTGAATTCTCCATAGTTGCCAGGATCTTTTTCTGTGGCATATTCCATGGAATCCATGGGAGATCTAGGTAAACCTTAGGAAACCTAATGGCTGAATGCAGTAGTGAACCTGCACAAGGATTATGCCTGACTGCATTATCAAAAGACTCCCCCCAAAAATGTCTCAAACTAAGTGGTGTCCTTGATCAACCACATGGAAAGTGACCACCTGAATATTCAAACTATTTTATTTGCATAGCTTCTTGTAGAGAAAGGACCCTCCAGCAGAACAGAAAAACAAGAAGGAATCCACAGAGCACGGCAAAGTAGATCAACATATGTTTGGGTTAAACAAAGGCTCAGCCAGTTTACTGTCAGGGAAATCTGCCATCACCACAGGGCACAAAAATGTATTAGCTCAGCTAAACCCATTGCCAGAGAATGAAGAAAACATGTGTGACAAATAAAAAGAGGTTTTCTCTGCATGCATGATGTAGAATCCAATAAACAAAACATATCACACACAAGCACAAACCAGCAAAGGGCACAAAAAAATGAAACCATCTGCAAAGAAGGAAAGGTACACAGAATATCTCAAATGGAGCACAAAGAGAAAATCCCTTACAAAACTCCAAATAACAGAACAAAACAAAACAAAAAAAAAGACATCAGAAAAGAGATAAGAAATATAAAACTTCAAAGTCACCAAGGCTGGCTCCTTGGTTCTCAGAGGTGTTGGGTCACTCTCACATGCTGGTGACCCCGGTTCATGCTCCAAGCCCAGGATGTCAGAAGCAAAGGCTGACAAGGAGGGTTCAGAGCATTGCTTAGATGCTGACCTCTCAGGGGGAGGGTTGATAACAGAGAGGCTGTACAATGAAGTGAATAAGAGCAGTGAGCTGCAAGCCTGGAGAACTGGGTTTGAATCCCACAGTCACCACTTGCACACTGTGCAACCATAAACAAATCACTTGACTTCACTGTGCTCCCAGGATGCACCTGGAAACACGCCTCAGTTTAGTGTGACTTTCCCTGGCCAAAAATTCTAAATTGTAAAAGATTGTAAATTGATAAACATCACTCTGCAGCAGCTCCTGGTGATGGCTTGTGGAGAAGTCTTTGACACTTTGAGTGACCAGGTCAGCTGCAACATGCACATCAACATGGTAGGTGGGGAAAGTGTGTGCCAGAGGATGGCCTTGTAGTCCATACCACAACAACAGACCCCTAGCATGCCAGTAAAGGAGCCCCTCAGCCTCTACCCAGCAGAAGTGTTCCCTCCTCCTCTAGACAATGAGAAGGCCCCCGGCATGGACAAGCCTGCCAACTGGAAGGAGAAGAGAGGTTTCAGGTGTCTTTCTACTCTCAGAGGAGCCCCTGGCAGGGACAAGCCAGCCCCAGAGATGAGATAGCTGCGATCTTGATAGGTCTTAGCAAATGGAAATGTGAGGGTGAGTCTGGCTGGTTGAGGAAGAGGCATCTGAGACCTGAAGGAGTGGGGTGCCAGTGGGCAAAGAAGGAGTATAAAGAAATAAGGAAAAAAAAAAAATTTTTATTGGCACAAACATGATATTAATCCTGCCTACGTGTGGAATCAGCACAAACAAGACATTAAACCTGTATACAATGTACAATCAGCACATACACAATATTTATTTATTGTTTGCATGTTTGTTTATTTCATACATTTCACCAGAAAAAAGACTCACTGAGCTGATAACAGCTAATTTCCAGATGCATCCTGGGGCACAGAGGAACTTGGAAAATCATATATAATGCAATAAAACAGAAGCATAATCATCAGTATAAAAGGTATGTACATAAGGTACAAAATAAGTAATTTTGGTGAGGGTAAAACAAATCAAGTAAAGAACAGGTTAATGGAATAAGGCAAACTATTGGGGGTGAGAAAACATGCAAATTAGAGGAAGAGGGTCATGGATAGTTGCAGGAGGAAGAAAAAAGTCATGAAGAAGAGAGTTTATGGAGAAAGCAGAAGAAGCAGAGTGAATTGACAGAGGAAGAGAGGGCCAAAGCTTAGGGGACTGATAAGATAAAGCAGATTGCCCAACAGTAATTTTTCTAGAAGAAATAAAGAAGGTAGGATAAGTATCACTGTGGAAAGGGTATTTATTTGTTTATTTTATTTTAATTTTTTATTCTTAGCTGATGAGCAAAAATGCCCATTTTCACAAGCGACAAGTACAAGAATTCAAATAAACAAAAATACAATAAACAAACATAACTTACAGAGTACAATATGCACAATAAAACATTAAGGGCTTCATGTGAAAAAGGCAAGCACAAAAGGGCAACTACAAAAAGGCAACAGCAAAATAGCATGGACACAAAGTGCGACTGGGAAATAACAGCAATTGCCAAAATGGCAACAACACTGCTGCAATGAGTTTGACCCCCTGCACCCCCCTTACTATATATAATCAACTAACAACTTGAGGAGAAAGAGAAAGCTGTAAGTCACCATTTCGGCGATTGCTGTTTTTCCCAGTCACACTTTATGCCATGCTGTTTTGATGTTGCCATTTTTGCATTTGCGACTTTGAGCTTGCCCTTTTCAGGGGATACCAAACATTAAGTACGAGTACATTCATTCTCTAAAATGAGACATTGCTTTAATCTGGTTTTGAAGGATCTGAGAGTTGTGCAATTAACAATTTCATCAGGTAGGGTATTGTAAAATGTAGAAGTCCTAAATAATACAGATTGTGTCCCATAGATTTTTTGAATAATGGAATTGTGAAAACATACTTGCATTGTGACCTAGTCCCTGGGTATTAATAGCCCTAGGGAACAATGACATAACTGTTTATGGAAGCAAACCAATAATTTCCTTGTGGAGTATGGTACCCGAGTTTAGCTTCCATTTATTTTCAAATGAAAGGCAGCCAGCTATTTTATACAATGCACAGTAATGAGTTCTCCTCGGGAGTTTGGTCATAAATCGGAAAACATTGTTATATGTGACTTTCAGTTTAGTCAAAACTTTATCATTGGTTGAAAAATAGACTGTAAGCCCATAATCCAATACACTGAGCAATAAACTGTGTGTTAATAGTCCTCGAGATTCAGGTACCAAAAATATATATATTCTAAATAAAAGACCCAATCTCTGAAGAACCAAGCTTGCAACATTTTTAACATGGGATTCAAACATAAGATTACTTTCAAATAATCCCCAAATATTTAAAACTATCTACAGTTTCAATAGATTCACCTTTAAGATTAACTGTGAAATAAATACATTCTCTATTCTTGTTTGGGCCTGTGAAAATCATGGTCTTAGTTTTTTTTTGTATTCAGAAGCAAACTTCTAGACAAAAGCCACTCCTGAAAAAGATCACAATCTGTCTGCACGTCACCCAGTACATTCCTAATGACAGCTCCAGTACTAAAAATTACTGCATCATCTGCATTCAAAATAATCTCTGATTTTTTACATGATTTAAGGGCAGAATTCATAAACAATGAGAATGAAAGGGGACCCAATATTGAGCTCTGCAGTACCCCACAATTAATTGAATGACCCTCCAAGCCACTTCCAGCAATTTTTGTTTTATGCACCCTGTCACTAAGATAGTCAGTAAATCACTTTATTACATCATTGGAGAAGTGTGGTTCTGAAAGGATATCTAACATTAGACTATGATGATCAACTAGGTTGAAGGCCTTGGTGAGGTCCATGAATACTGCTGCTGCAGAGTGCCCTTTATCTAAAGCACTCTGCACACAGCTTGTGAACCTCATCAAGGCCGTCTCAGTATTATGTTTGACTCTAAATCCATGTTGTGAACAAATTAATAAATGATATCATAAGATGGGTTACAAATTTGGAGCTTTCGCCATAATGGACTCAATGATTTTAATCTTATAGATCCCCCAGATATTGATCCAACCTGTTTTTAAATATGTTAATGGTTTCGCTGCTAATAATGTCAGCCAGGAGGGCATTCCAGACTTGCACCACTCTCTGGTTAAACCATGAGCCCCTCTTGTTAGTCATATTACTCCCCTTAGCCTGCTTCCAGTACACACCTCAACATCCCTCCTGCTGGGAGGTCCAAAATACCCCCCCCCCCCAGCTCCTCAGGTCGTGATTTCTAAACTACTCACTTAGGTGAGTTCCTGGTTATCTCTTGCTAGCCAGCACCATTAAGCACCCTTGATTTGCCATTAGCGTTTGACCCTGCCTGTTCTATCCTCCCCTTGGGACCCTTCCTCCGCTGGGTACCTTACGCTCAACGGCCACTCAAATCCTAAATTCATGGCCCCACATGCACAGACTGTTCATTTGGCCAGTAGTCAAGGGACCCAGGCCACCCTGGCCTCCTACAAGCCCTCCATAGCTTGGCTAATGGCCAGAGGCCTAAAAATAGCCCACCTCAACATCTGCAGCATCCTCCAAAACATTGCGGAACTAACAGCCTGGGCAGCCTTCTTCAAGCCCAACATTTTGGGCATCATGGAAACCTGGCTTAAGCCTCGCACTCCTGACACTGCTTGCACCCTCCTGGGCTACAGCCTTATCTGGCCTGATAGGGCAGGTAGTAAGCATGGAGAGGGCATGCTCCTGTACTATAAGGCGCACCTAAATGTGACTCCAGTCGCACATCTACCCCCTGCACCTCAAGCCTGTGAGTTCCTTCACACCCTCCTCCTACTTGGGAATACAAAAAAAGTGCATCTTGTCTGTGCCTACAACCCCCCCAAAGGGGGGCATGCTAGGACTCTCCTCTCTACTTGACCAACTTAGGGATAAGGTTGGCTCAAATGAGCTGCTTATCCTGGGGGACCTAAACTTCAGTTGGCTAGGGCCCAACACTAAACAGATTGAGCCACTTCTCTCTAGCCCTGCTCTCAGTCAGATCATCATAGAACCCACTAGGCTCTCCCTCCGGGGTGACAATGGAATGCTTATTGACTGGGTATTGAGCAACAGACTTGACAAAATTGTCCACTCAGGAATACTCCATGATGCCATCTCAGATCACTCCCCAACCTACTGTGTATGGGGCTCTAACTCGTCCAAAATCCCCAGCAGAGTAATCCAGATGAGGGACTACTCTAAACTTATAATCAATAATTACCTTGAGGGCCTACAGGGTGTCAACTGGTCCAGAATTACCGCCACTAATGACCCTGTTGCAGCCCTAGATCAATTCCTTGCAGTATTTGCCCCACTGCAAAATAGGCACGCACCTTACTCAAAAAGGAGGGTTAGAGGCACAGCCATGAAGTGGCTCCATTGCGGCCTTTTCTCCCTCATGAAACAGAGAGATAAATGCTGGGTGAAGCACAAGCTCTCTCGCAACAACAACCTCCTGGAGTATCGCCAACTCAGAAACTCCTGTAAGAGAGCCATACGCACTGCCAAAAGTGAGTACTGCAAATCGGCCCTGCTTGCCTCGGCATATAACCCCTGACACTTCTGGAAAAACGTTAAAAACCTCGTTGGAGGTTTGGCTAAGGAACTCTCACCAACATGCACATTGGGTGAACCAACTGTAACAACCCCCTAACCATTGCCTCTACTTTTAACTGCATGTTCTCCGACCTGCCAGCTCCCTCTCCCTCCCTACTCTCTGCCCCTAAACCACGGAGCGAGCACCCCCCGTCTGCCTTTCTACCTTAAACGGATCTCCATTGGTGAGACCCAGGAACTCCTTGCCAGTCTCTCTCACCACACGAGAGCTGGCCATGATAGCCTAGAACCAAAGCTACTTAGTCTGAGAGCTCCTCCCGCCTCGACCCGGTTCACTCACATCTTCAATGTTTCTCTTATCTCAGGGATCATCCCTGACATATGGAAGGTTGCTAAGGTGGTCCCTGTCCATAAACATGGCGACCCCAAAGATGTCAATAACTATCGCCCCATTGCTATACTATCGGCCGCCTGCAAGCTCCTCGAAAAGGCAGTTGCTTCTCAACTCACCCACTACCTCCAGGGTTGTGATGTTCTCTCCCCTACCCAACATGGATTCAGAAAATGACACGTACTTGACTGCACTTTCATGATAGTTACCTCAAAGATTAGGACCGCGACTGACCAAGGCAATATGACGGGGGCCATATTCGTTGATCTTTCGAAGGCCTTCGATTGGGTTGACCATTCCCTCCTCCTCTCCGCTCTGCAGTCTCTTGGAGTTTCCCTTCAACCCCTTGACTGGTTCTCCAACTACCTTGGGGGCAGGTAGCAATACACCTGCTTTAATTGAACCCTCTCAGCCCTCTCCCCAGTTAACCGTGGGGTCCCCTAAGGATCCGTCCTTGGACCCATACTGTTTTCCCTGTTCATCAACGAATTGCCCTCTGCTACCACAAATGGGCACCTAACTCTCTATGCTGATGACCTAGTCATCCTGGCCAGTTCACAGGATATCACCAGCATCAACACCCAGCTTAACTATGATTTCTGTCTCATCTGGAACTGGCTTGATGGCCACAAGCTGACCATCAACCTGAAGAAAACCAAGGCCATGCTCTTTGGCTCCATGGCCAAAACCTCCTCCTGTCCGACGCCTCTAAAAATTTATGGATCAAATGACTACCTCCTGCTGGTCATTGACTCTTTAAGGTATCTAGGAGTTACCCTTGATCCACAACTGGATCTCTCCCCGCACATTCGGAATGTATGTAAAGCAATGAATGGCAAGCTCGGCCTAGCCTACAGAGGTAAGGACTGCCTTACCTCCGCTGCCCGGCTTGCTATAGCCAGGGGGATTCTTCTTCCCACACTTTCCTATCGGCTTGTTGTCTTTGCCCCTGTCCCGAGCTCTAGCCTTGCAAAATGGGACACCGCTTAATACTATATGCTGCTCTCCTGCACTCTCTGGCCCCGCCTCACCCATCGCTGTGAGCTCTATTCTCGACTGGAGTGGCTACCCCCTGAAAAGCACCGCACCTATGTCCTTGGCAACTTCATTGACAACATAGTTAGAACATCCACTCCCGCTTCTCTCACCTTTCCCCTAAAACACACAACCCTTGTCTACCACCTAAGATTGTGCGCAGCTCAGGCTCACCTTGTCCCCAAGACCCGCACCCTCACAGGTGATTGGACCTTCACCGTCCATGCACCGAGAATGTGGAACTCTCTTCCCGCACGAGTTCTTGCCTCTCCCTCCCATCCCAGCTTCAAAACATCCCTATGGAACTTCCTCAAAACTGCATCGGCCTGTCTGTGTTCCACATAAACCTAGCATCCCCCCCGCCACCCTCTGGGGGAGCTGCCCTGTGTGCAGTTTTCTCCTGGCACTGTTATCTCTGCTGATCACCCTCTGTAAGGCACTTACCACCCCCTGGCAGAGTGGCGATATTGTTCATAACAATATCTGCCTCCTGTCCCGCACTGAGTCCCTCTCTTCCTCTCTCACTATAGGCGCTGTGGTCAGGCTACCGCATACATTGTGTGTTCCTAACAATTTTTGTTGTTGCTCCCATTTGAGATGTTCTTGACTTTGATACCAATTTCTAGGTGTTGTGTGATGTTATTCTGCCTCCCAATGCTGTCATGCCTATCTGTTAATTGATTGCTTTCAGTCCAGCTTTGAGCCTGTCTGTACCATAAGCTGTACCACCCAATTGTCGGAGCATGTGGCTCCTGTATGTTACCTCAACACTGTATCATGTCTCTCTGTTACTTTGTAACTCTCCCAGGTCACACCTGAAAATAGGCACTTGGATGTCTAGCCTGCTTACCTGGTTAACAAAAGCAAATAAATAAATAATGATTACCCTTCAGTTGTAAAGAGTGTACTCTGGTTGTTATTTTGATCTCTCTCTCTACTTTCCAATCCCACACATTCCCAAAGATCCTGGTCTCTAAATGCTGCAAATGCTATGCACAAGTCACCTCGTAATCATCTATATTCTAGGCTGAATAATCCTAATTTAGTTCTTCTTTCATTGTATGGAAGATTTTGGAGGCCGATTACTTTTTTTGTTATTCTCCTTCATACACTCCAATTTATTTATATCTCTAACATGAGGGGGGGTTCCAGAACTGCACACCATATTCCAACAATGTTCTAACCAAAGAAACATACAATGGCATAAGTACGGTTTCTAGGGACATGGATATGTTGTTCATCCACACTATCTGGCAGGTTCCTTGCCGCTTTAAATCTTGCCGGAAGGTCTTCAAGCTAGCTCCTCCCACCCACCCGGGTGGTAAAACTTTCAGCTCCGCCCCATGACGCCAGATCTTCCTTACCGCTTGGAAGCTCAGGTTCCCTCCTTAACGCTCTGCGATTAAGTTTTGGGCCAAATATCCTTCGGTTTGAAAAATTTTATAACTTTACCTTCTCGGTCTTCTTCCTCCGCGGCTGCGATGGACACATCGACTCCCAGATTTCGGAGATGTCCCTGTGGGCAGAAGATGTCTCGGACGGACCCGCACTCCATGTGCGTTTATTGCCTTGGCCAGGAGCACGAACCGCAGGCTTGCGACCTGTGTTCCTCCTTCTGGTCTACGCCCCGAGGACCGCGCTGCCCGCTACATCTGGGCGTCCCGAAGAAGATTTCCTCCGTCAAATCCAAAGAGGCCCGACTGGTGGTTTCCATGCTCGCGGATCCCGAACAACTAGAGAGGTTAGGTCGTCAAGAGCAGGGCTCAGGCGCGCTTCTCTCTTCTGCGGCCTTTGTCCCTCTATCGCTCGGGACCTCATATTCAGCTTCCTTTAAGGGCTTTGCTTGACCCTCTCAACTAAAGGTGAGGTCCTACTCGAGTCCAGTTTCATCGGTCGAAGAAGTCTAAGAGTAAGTCCCATCGTCTGACGCCTTGGGAGCGGAAAGATCCCCTCCCTCGTCGACAATTGACTGGTCAAATTCTCGGCCGCCACTGACTTCATGGTGCCCCGTCAGGCCAGGTGACTGAGACTCCCACCGGCGAGGTCGAGATTTTTCTCGACCGTTAGACGGGTTGTCGGCTGAGAAGCCGAGATTCCTCCCAGTTCCCCCGGGTGAGGGCTGAGGATATCGTCGGCTCTCCCGTACCGGTGAATCAGGAGCCGTCGGTTTTGCCGACCGAACCGAGGGGATCGCCGATCCTCGGCTCCCCGCCTCACCGACCTCGGCCTAGCCGAGATTCTCGGTCTCGGTCTCGGACATCTTCGCGGTCCAGCCGTTCCCGTCGACATAGACGGTCTCGGTCTCGGCACCGCGGCAAGCGGCGTCGCCGCTCTTCCTCTTCTTCCTCCTCGGCCGAGGAGGGAAGGTCGTGCGAAGCTACTGCAACTACGAGGACCTCATGTGGCAACAATTTTTTCTGGCCAATAAGCCGGCTCAGGCCTCTTCTCCGGCCATTAAGTGGTTGCCACCGGACCAGGTAGTGGTCGAGAGCCTGTTTCCAGGCCAGTTGTCCGACCTATTCGCTGCCCCACCATGTGGTGGAACCGCCTCCACCTCAGCCAACAGCTGGGGCTCTGACGAAGAATCGCGGTTGGCCCAAGGCCTTCCCCGAGGCTGTCGGTCACTCACGCCTGACAAGCCCTCGGCAAGTGGAGGGGGCTCAGGCCCAGGCAGCTATTCGACAACTCGCCAGAGTCGGATGACTCCTCCCTGTTCTCCAAGCGTTTTGACTTGGAGTCCTCTGGGGCAGTCAGTGGACGATAGCCCTTCGTTCTTCCTAGGACTTCTTAGGCTCATCTCAGAATCCACTGGGATGAAGCTTGAACCCGTATCCAAATGGGCCAGATATCCCCTCACCGAGATTCTGGACCGAGGGGATTCTCCCACGGAGGCCTTTCCAGTGGCCGAAGCCATTGTCGGGCCGGCCCTGGAACTTTGGCAGCGTCCAGCTTCCTGTCCTGCGCCTTCGGCCAGGATGGCCAGGAAGTATGCGGTCCCTACTGGCTCTCTGTCCGGGTTTTCTGAACACCCCTCGGCTGAAGGGCTGGTCACGGACAGTGTTTTCCGGCGTGCCGGTAATGCCAGGGACGTGGACAAACCGCCCGACAAAGAGTCCAAGAAATTGGACTACTCGGGGTGGAAAGTGTATGCTGCCTCTTCTCGCGCCCGTCAGGCCAGTTCGGGCTATCCTCATGGCACATTTCTCCCATGCCCTGTTGTGTTCCCTGGATGAGGCGGTCCCTCATCTTCCGCATGACCTGCAGACTACGGTCAAGCAGGTGCGGATCAGAGCAGGGCAGTAGCCAAACAACAGCTCCAGACTGCTCTGGATATAGGAGACTCATGTGCCCGGTCAGTGGCGGCCGCTGTGGCCATGCGTCGGCGGGCGTGGCTGCGAATATCCACCTTTACCGCGGATACCCAGCACAAGCTTGCGGACGTTCCTTTCCTGGGAACAGACCTGTTCGGCCCTGGAGTGGAAGGCCACCTCCAGAGGATCGAAAAATCCAATGCCACCTTGGATTCGGTCTCGTCCGCGCAGAGGGACAAGGGTCATAAGCCCCAGTCTAAGCCCTTTCGTCCCTCTACTCCCGCCGCACGCCCGGCCCAACAACAGCGTCAGGGCCAGCAGGCTAGACCTTGGTATTCCAAGCCCAAGCCATCGGCTTCCTCTAATAGGAAGCAAGGAGGAAAGGCCTGGTGAGTCCCCAGGCGGTCCTTCCTCAAGCCTGCTAGTGACGGGCTGAGGTGTCACCCCAGCCCGTCACCAGCTAGTTCCCCGTGGGGGAGAGGCAGCTCCGACACTTCTTTCCTCCTGGTCCGCTGTTACCACAGACAGGTGGGTTTTGGAGGTGGTGGGAAGAGCCTGCCTCTGGAATTCGAGCAGGCTCCACCCTTCAGAGCACTGCGCCCTGTGGCGCTGGGGTCCCAGAATCTCTACAGCTCGAGCGAGCTGACATCTCCTCCTTCAGAAAAGGGTGATAAAGAGATAGAGGACCCTTCACCAGAACCAGGGTTCATGTCCAGGTACTTCCTGGTCCAAAATGGACGGGGGCTGGCGCCCCATCTTAGACCTACACGACCTGAACAAGTTCCTAAGGTCTCGAACCTTCAGAATGGTCACTCTGGCTCAGATAATACCATCTCTGGAACACGGCGTGTGGTTCTGTTCTCTGGACTTCCAGGACGCGTTCTTTCATGTCCCTATCCGTCCGTCTCATCAGAGATTCCTCCACTTCAGAGCGGAGGGATCCCTCTTCGAGTTCCAGGCCATGCCCTTCGGCCTTTCTTCAGCTCCCAGGGTCTTCACCAAATGCATTGCAGTGGTGACAGCTTTCCTGCGGCGCCGAGGGGTCCGGGTGTACCCTTACCTGGACGATTGGCTGATAGCAGCCCCCTCCAGGTTGGAGGTGGAGCGGTCCAGAAATCTGACCCTCCGGGTTTGCTCTCAACTGGGCCTCCTGGTCAACGAGGCCAAGTTGGAACTCGAGCCGAAGCAGGTGATATCCTTCAGCGGGGCAGAGCTCGACTCTCTTCGAGCCAGAGCACGGCTCCCGGCGGACAGGGCCGAGGTTCTTACCTCCTTTGCCCAATCATTTCTGGTTGGGCAATCGCGCCCTGCCCGGGACTTCCTGCAACTCCTGGGTCTTATGGCGGCCTGTACCAGCGTAGTCCATTGGGCACGCTGGCACATGCGCCCCCTCCAGTGGGGTCTGGCCGGCCAGTGATCACAGCGTTGCGACCCTCTGGACCAGCGCCTGTGGATGACCCAGGAGATGTGGAACACTCTCCAGTGGTGGACCGTTCTTTCCCATCTGCAGGAGGGTATCCCGTTTGTCCGCCCCGAGCCAACGGTCTCTCTATCGACTAGACGCCTCTTTGATGGGTTGGGGTGCCCATCTGGGGGAACACCGGCGCCCGGCCTCTGGTCCCCTGTGAGTCCGCGAGCATATCAGCCTGCTGGAGCTTCATGCAGTCCACCTAGCCTCACCGCCTTTGCTCCGCTTCTCCAGGGTCAAGTGGTCTGAGTCCAGACGGACAATACCACGACCATGTACCATCTAAACCGCCAGGTGGGACGCCTCCTTGCCTCTATGCAAGGAAGCTGTCCACATCTGGTCACTAGTGCACAGCCTGGAGGTGGATCTCCTGGCCATTCATGGCGCAGGAGCCTCCAACACCCTGGCTGATGCCCTGAGCCGGATAGGGGCTGCATCGCACGAGTGGTCTCTCCTGCCGGAGATAGTACAAGACCTGTTCTCCCACTGGGGCACACCTCTGGTGGATCTGTTTGCCTCCAGGGAGAACGCGAAGCTGAGGCTGTTTCATGCCCGCCCCCCTCAGCAGGGCTCGCTGCAGGGGGATGCCTTTCGAGGCCGTGGACCCCGGGCCTCTTTTACGCCTTTCCCCCCATTCCCCTGATTCACAGGGTCCTGCTGAAAGTGAGGAGGGACAAGGCGCAGGTGATTCTGATAGCCCCAGACTGGCCTCGCCAGTTCTGGTACCCAGATCTCCTCAGTCTCAGCTCCAGGACTCCGCGGCAGCTTCCAGCTCGCCGGACCTGCTCTCAGTCAATCAGGGAAGGTGTTCCATCCGACCTTCAATCCCTGCACCTGATGGCCTGGTTTCTGCAGCTAGAGTTGAAGGCCTTGGGTCTTTCCGCGAGGTCCTCAACGTCGTGAGGCGTCCGTAAGGAGTCGACCAGAAAATGCTATGCCTTCAAATGGAAGAGGTTCTCCATTTGGTGTCGGGAAAAGGGTTGGACCCTTTCTTGTCCTGTGGAGAGCATTTTGGACTATCTATGGTCCTTATCTAGTCGAAGGCTTATGGGCGTGACCCTTAAGGTGCACCTGGCAGCCATTTCTGCTTACCGGGCCGGGCGGTCAGCAGTCAGTGGCTAGAAAAAGTGGTCGCGTTTTCAAAGGCCTGATCACATTTCCCCTCCAGTGCGGGAACCCCCACCTCGTGGATTTACTGCTGGTATTGGCAAAGCTCATGGGCAAGCCATTCGAATCAATGCACAGGTGTGGTCTCCCCACCTGTCAGTGGAAAACCGCCTTCTTGGTGGCTATCATGTCAGCCAGAAGGATGGAGAACTCCAGGCGCTTGAGCATCGAGTCTCCTTACCTGGTCTTCCACAGGGACAAGGTTGTCCTACGCCCCCACCCGAAATTCCTTCCGAAGGTGGTGTCGGAGTTTCACCTTAATCAGGTATTGACTCTGCCGGTGTTCTACCCCAATCACACCTCGGAGGCCGAATATAGGCTCCATACTCTGGACCCTAGAAGGGCGCTCGCTTATTATAAGGAGCGCACGGCTGAAATTCAGGGAGAGGTTCGCCAGCTGTTTGTCACCTACGCTGAAGCCGCACCTGGCAGACCTGCAGCCAAGCGGACGATAGGCAGATGGGTCACCTCCTGCATAAATCTCTGCTATGAGTTAGCGGGCATGGAGCCTCCCAGAGGGATAAGAGCTCATTCTACCTGCCATACTGCTGCATCGGTGGCTGCTTCCAGGGATGTCCCTATCCAGGAAATCTGCAGGGCTGCTACCTGAAGTCAGCACACACCTTCATTTCCCACTACCACATCGACCTTGAGTCACGCCGGATGCTGGTTTTGGGGCCTCGGTTCTCCAATCTTTGTTCCCAAGTAAGTATTAGGGGTGTGTGTGCCTTGCCTCCTCCTCCCGGAGAACTGCTAGGAGTCTGCCAGATCAGTGTGGATGAACAACATATCCATGTCCCTAGAAATACAGGTTACTCACCTGTAACAGGAGTTCTAGGAATGGTATATGTTGTTCATCCACATGAACTCACACCTCCCGCTCGGCCGCAAGACAACCTGAGCTTCCAGCGGGCCAGATCTGGCGTCATGGGGCGGAGCCGAGAGTTTTACCACCCGGGTGGGTGGGAGGAGCTAGCTTGAAGACCTTCCGGCAAGATTTAAAGCGGCAAGGAACCTGCCAGATAGTGTGGATGAACAACATATACCATTCCTAGAACTCCTGTTACAGGTGAGTAACCTGTATTTCATCCCTACTCTTAATGTTTCCTAATATGCAGTTTGTGATATTGTTAGCTTTTTTTTACATTGTTGGTAGTATGGCCTGGAAAAGTTAGATCATTAAAAACTAAAACCCCTAAGTCTCGTTCTGAGGTGGAATTCCTTAATGTGGTTCCATTTAGTTTATACGATGCTTGTGGTTTTTTTGTCTCAAAATGTAGGACGCAACATTTTTCAACATTAAAGGCCATCCTGTGATCATTGGCCCATTTATTTACTTTATCCAATTCAACTTGGATATTTGCTATGTCCTGTTTAGGGCTCACTGTGGACCCTATTTTACTGTTGTCTGCAAATTTAGTGATCCAGCAATTTTGTGATGTTTTTAAGGATGCCACATATATGTTAAACAGTGTTGGGAGCAAAACAGAGCCCTGAGGGACTCCGCTAGACTCTACTCTAGACACTACTCCCCAATCTGACATACGGCCTCTAATGCATACCCGCTGTTTTCTGTTAGTCAACCAAGCTCTGACCAAATTTTGCTTTACATTCAAGCCTTCTAAGCTTTGAGTTAGTTCTTCATGGGAAACTGTATCGAAGGCCTTAGATAAGTCCAGATACACGACATCAACCGATAGTCCCTGATCAAGTGCTCGACTGACCTGCTCAAAAAAGCACAGTAAGTTGGTTTGGCACAATCTCTTCCGTGTAAAACCATGTTGCATGTAATCTATCTGACCTCTTTCCAGTATATGATTGCCTAGTCCTTCTTTAATGTATTCCTCCATGATTTTACTTAATATACAAGTGAGACCAATGGGGCTGTAATTTTCAACCCTAGTCTTTGTTCCCTTTTTGTGAATTGGGACCACATTCGCCATGGTCCAATCCTCTGGCATTTCTCCCACTCTCAAGGATAAGGAAAAGAAGTATGATAATGGGGGTGCAAGCTCCACTGCCAGCTCCCTTAAGATACGTGGATGTATCCCATCAGGACCTGGGGATTTTTTAATTTTTTTATATTATTATATTGTTCCAAAAAGCTCATAATTTGATCAAAAGTGAAACTGGGCAGTAAATGGAAATGGATTCCTTACTGTCCAATTTGTGTATGGGTTTGATGATTGCCCATTTCCAAAGCTTGTGTAAAATGGCACATGTATAATGTAGCTATGTATCTATGTACAACACAATGAGTACTTAAAACCAAAACAAGTGGGGAAGCTGATTCTGAAATACCCAATTTTAAAAGCCTAAAATCAATATTATCTGGGCCAATATTAGGCCACAGATTGTACTTCAATACATAGTCCTGTACCAATTCTGGTGTAACACTCCGGAAATAACATTTTGGATGATTAGCATTGATATTATTTTCTTGATAAGAAACCGATCCCTTAGTAGTAGGCTGGACCCTAAACCTATCCAAGTCTCTAAAATAGTTGTTAAATATTTTGGTTACATCATTTAGTTCACTATCCAACTCAGTTCCATCCAACAAGGAGATGGTGTTCTCTTTAACCTCCTTGCCTAAAAAGCAATTTAGTATTTCCAGTATTTCCTGGGATCCCCCATAGAACTAAACTGCTTGGTTCTAAAAAACTGCATCTTTGCCTTTCTTATTTCAGATTTACCCTTGTTTTGTAATGTCTTATAGTTCTGTAGGGTCACTGGATCTCTTTCTATTTTATATTTTTTCCATGACCTATCGCATTGCTTCATTAATACAAGAAGCTCAGGGGTTACCCATTTGTTTTTATTGGCCCGCGTCCTCATTCGTCTCATTGGGGCAATTCTATCAATTACTTGCATAACAAACTGACTGAATTTTTCCAAAAGGCTATCAATATGCTTAACTGTCTCTAAACAGGTCCAATCAACCTCACTAAGGGCCACAGTCACAGTCTCAGAATTAATATGTTTTAAGTTCCTAGAATTTATGTATAATGTGGGATTACCAACTGATCTATCAGTCTACTCACAACAGACTGGGCAGTGGTAACTAATAGAATATGTCAATACTCCAAAGTTAATAACCTTGATGGGGTGAGTGACTACTACTCAGTCCAGCATACTGCCCCAACCAGTTTAATAATTATATCTGGTGATATCAGTGATTAGCTTCTGAACACCTATCTCTAAAACAAGATCCTTAACAGCACACGATTGCTCTTGTCCCCAATTAGAATTGAAATCACCTAATAATATCCATTCCCTATTAAAGGGCAATTTGCTTTTGACTTCAGTAACCAACTGCAGTCCCATCTCTATAAATCTAGGAGAAATATAAACAGAGCTAATGGTAATATGTTTTTCAGAACCCAGAAGTAAATTTACATTTGTCAAATCACATCCAGAGAAACCCTCTGAAAATGTAATTCCTGTGCTTTAAATTTTGATGCAGCATAAATCATAGAACCAGTTCCCCTCCTCCCTATCTATCCTGTCTAAATACACTGTACCCCTGCAAAGCAATTTCAGTGTGATCAACCTTATCATTTAACCATGTTTCAGACAATGCTATTATATACAATGTATGTAATTCCACCCATGCTTCAAATTGGTCCCATTTTGTGAGTAGACTCTGAACATTTAGATGGACAATCGTTCATGTTGGAATTCTAAATGATGAGCTATTTACTTCATATGACAATGGAAGACTATGTTCACTGGATTCATAATGAGGATCAGGATAGGGATGTACTGAGCCTGATATTAGCAGCAGCAAGACAATCAATTTTCTAAATAATGCCTTATTATAGTTGTACCTCTCCTTTTCAGTAATTAGTAATCCCTACCTATACAAAAATGTTTAAGTCCTATATAATTAAATAACAACCCCATTAGTAACCTAACTCGCCAATCATTTTCCAGTATAATGGTAGCTGGATTCAGGGGGAAAGGATAAGAGGGGTAAAAGTTAGGAGGGAAGAGCACCAAACCAGAATTTAGAAATAGAGGAAACACAACGAGAAAGGCACCTGGCAGTAAGAGAGAGGAGGGGAAGGGCTGAGTAGAGTAAACAATGGTGGGTATGAGGAAAACAGTCTAAAGCAAAATGACAGAAAGAGTAAAAGAGGGGTCCATTGTGGCAAGGGGGGATTTGGGTGCACCACTATAGACAATGTCACTATAATCAAAGAAAGGGAGAGTTATCTTTAAAAAAAAATCTCACACCAGACAGAAAGCAGGATACTCACTTTGTTCCTGTATACAGCACCAAGTTTGGGGTGAAGCTTTTAGTGAACTGCATCAATATGAACTGAGATATCAAGATGACGGTCAAGCCATACTCCAAGGTACTTAAAAGAGTAAACATCCTCAATAAGAGCACCATCCAGGGTGTGAAATACAGGGAGAGGGTGAGTCTGGAAAGCCTCTGATGAGTGCCAAAAGTCATAGAAACTGTTGTTTTTTTGGCATTGAGTGTTAACTGGCTAGACTGGAACCAGCACTGGATATTGTCAAAATCCAGCTGCAAGTGTGAGATAAGATCACAGGAAGAGGAGCCAGTTGCAAAAAGTACTGTATCATCAGCATACATACAACACAGATGAACAGACAGAGGGGAGGTCATTTAAGAATATCGAAAAGAGCATAGGATCCAGGACAGATCCCTGAGGGATAACTGAGCAGACAGGGAGCAGGGATGAAACTGAGTTACCTATCTGGACAGCTTGAGACCTACCCTCAAGGTAAGAATGGAACCAGCTGATTGCAGAGTGAGAAAGACCCATTGCATTAAGCTTGTCCAAAGAAGGGGGAGCACCACTGTGTCAAAAGCTTTAGCAAAATCAACAAAAATGACTGATGTGATCAGACCCTGATCCATACCTGAGTGCATGGAGTCAGTGAGCTGAAGGAAAGAAGTAGAAGTGGAGTGAGATTTCCTAAAACCAGACTCAAAGAGTGTGAAGAAAGAGAAGTCAAGAAAAGAAGAGAGCGTTGATAGAACAAGGTGTTCCTGTAACTGAGTAAGGGCAGGAAGAAGAGAGATAGGATAATAGTTACTAGGGGAAGAGAGGTCACCACCTTTAGGGAGAGGAATGAGAATAGCCTGTTTCCATGCATCTGGGACAGCAGCAGCAGCAGAAAAGGAAAGGTTGAGGAGAAGGGTAATAAGCAGAGTGGTAGCAGAGGCTGAAAGAAGAAGAAATTTGGGATCCAGGCAATCAGGGCTACCACCTTTATGAAGATTAAGGGAAGCAATGACTTAAGGGTAGCAGAGGCAATGATAGAAGAGAAGGAAAAAGAGAGATTGCAAGGGGGCAGAGGCAGAGAGAAGGGAGAAAGGTTGGGGGGAAGAGAGAAAGGGCACAGGTATTAAAGTGTGAGTTAAAGGAAGAGGCAACAGTAGAAGGCTCAGAGATGAGGGAGTCATCAACCTTAAGAACAGAGGAAGGAGACTGGGTCTGAGTAGAAAAAAGAGAATGGATAGGCTTCCAGAACTTGGGGATGATTAAAATTGCTCTGGAGTATGGATGCAAAATACTCAGACTTAGCAAGTCTTACAGTTTTGGTGCAGGTGTGATGAAGAAAACTGTAGTGTGCCAAAGCAGTTGAGAAGCCAGTGATCTTAAAAGAATGCCAGGCAAGGTTTCTAGAATGGAGGCATGTCATCACCTTACCTGTAATCCAAGGAAGATGAGAGCCCCGTACTCTGGATTTCCTCAAGGGAGCATGATGATCCCATACAGCTATCAATTTTGAATGAAAGTATTGCAGGGCAGATTTGATATTGACAGCTGATGAGACTGAAGCCCAATCAGCAGCCATAAAATCAGCTACAAGAGAGGACAAATCCAGTGACCTAAAGGACCTGAGATGGATAATTTTAAGGAGAGGCCTTAGGATGATGTATCTCTTGCATACATAGTGAACCATATGATGGCCACTGAAGGCATCAGGAAGGATTCCAGCATTCACAACATGGTGAGGATGAGATGACAGAACTCAGTCAATCAGAGTTATTTAAAGATTTACAATTTAGACAAGTGGGGGTCAGAAATCAATTGAGTCAATTGTACCGACTTAACATTTTGAACAATTTTATTTTTGCTTGGGGAGAGCCAATTTATAGTAAAGTCACCAAAAATATAAAGCTCACCTCTGGAAGTTAGAACATATAGTCGAAAGAAGCTCAGTAGGTAAGGCAGGAGAAACACCAGGTCAACAGTAAACCCCATCAATAAAGATAGGGACAGAAACAAGAAGAGAAAGTTTAAGAAGCAACAGCTCATAGGCAGCTGGGGAAGAAATAAAAAGAACAGTCACAAATTGGATTCCAGTGGAAACATAAACTGCAACACCACTGCTGCTCTTAATGCACTCTTGCCCCTCTATAGTGTAGCCAGGTATAGTTACAGCAGAATTCTGTACCTTGTAGGAGAGCCAGGATTCAGATATAACGAGAACATCTGGCTGTATATAGAGCATGATAGATTGAAGTTGATCAGAATGTGGGAGAAGGCTACTGATGTTGAAATGGGCAACATTTTTTTTATTGATGATTCAGGTTACAACCTTTGAGCAAGTAGCTTGTTTACAAAGGTTCCATGTCAGCTCATTGGGTTACAGAGGTATACATTAATTACATTACAAGGTTCCACATAATTTCATATGGTTACAGAGGTATGCATTATTTACATTACATTTACACTATTTACATTAGTTGTAATGTTCAGCAATGTTTAATGACTACAACCAGTAGTTTAGGACAGATCATGCACCAGCAGCGAGTGGGTTCTGCCCAGATAGGCATTGTCAAAGAGCACAGCGTGCCAAGGTATATACATGGAAGAGAGAGAGAGAGAGAGAGAGAGAGAGAGAGAGTGAGAGATAGCAGCTATTCAGGCATTTTCCAAGGAGCACAGTGTAGCCAGTTACATGCAGAGGAGAATATACTTATCAGCACACTTGCTGAGTCCACTACCAGACTATTTTCTGAGTTTGGGGTCTGTGCGAGTTCTCAGATCATCTGTAGCAATTATAGTTGTTTATATTAGCCAAGTGGAGTTGTAGGTCCTTCTTGAAGATGCCCATTTTTCTGACACTGGCTAGGGTATTAGGGAGTTAATTTATCCATTTAGGACCTCTATAGGCTATGGATCTTAGTGCAAGTAAAGTATGTCTGAATGGACAGATAGGGCATCCCTGTCTTTGGATCTTGTGCACTGTGAGGGGTTGGTTGGGGTGAAAAGTCTTAGTAACCCAGTTGCATTTAGGCCGAGCAGTGTCTTTTTACCCAGGATACATGTTTGGTATTTAACACTGCTCTGTAAGGGCAGCCACTCTCTGTATGAGAGTAGAGGTTACAGGTATTGGTAGTTCTGTCAGCCCAAAGAGCCAGACTGCAGGCCTTGTTTAGGACGGTTTGTATCCTTTTAAGTGCCATGTCAGTGGTGGCACTGTAGATAACGAGTCCATAGTCAATTACTGACAGGACTGAGCTGCTGATGGCCAGCTTCTGTGTGGTGGTAGTCATGGCATTGCTATGATGGTATAGAACGCTGAGTTTAGTGTTGGCTGTACTACCTACATGGTCAATGTGATGGGTGAAGGAGAGGGTGTCGTCAAGATATAGGCCCAGGTACTTGAAGGTGCTGACTTTCAAACCTTTGGTAAGCTGTATGGATGAAGTAGAGTTGAGGCCAGGATTAAGTTCAATGTCACCTGCCAACAGTAGTAACAAGGTGAAAAAGAGCTTAAAAGAACCAGGATGATGCTTAGAGGAAGGGGGCAGGAGGAAAGTAGAGGAGAGAGAACAGGGAATAAGTACAATATTAAACCTTTCTACAATGTAGAATTGGCAAAAACACAATATTAAATGTGTCTACAATGTAGAATCAGCACAAAAACGATATTAAACCTCCCTACGGTGTAGAATTGACATTTATACAATAGGGGTGTGTTGTATTCATCCACAGTAAAAGCATGTATTCTCACCCCAGTGGAATAAATGGGCCAATGACGTATCTACTATATATATACATGTAAAATCAGACATTTATACACATAGTAGCTACATCATCTCAGATTTATACACACACTGCACACGCCAGAGCCCCCCCATAGCCAGCGCTTCTTCCAACAGTGTCTTCTTCATTGCGATGTCCTGCAGTCCTCTCTCCCCCCTCCCACTCACACACTCTGTCTGCAGCAGCTCCCTGTTCAGAAATTTAAATCAAAAACTTAACCTGAACAAAAATACCTTCCCCTCCATAGGTGAAGCCTTGCTCTGGAGAGACAATGCAATGGCAACTGCACTCAACCCCACTAGAGTACAGCTCACTGCTTCCATCACTGCAAACCCCACAAAAACATACCTCTTTTTTGGGCTCTTTTTCCTCCATGTATAAATAACAGCTGTTCCTGGAAGCCACTAAAAGAAATAACCACCTATAGAAAGCAGACCTTCACAAGCAGCAACGATGATGAGTAACACTCCAGTGACGTTCACAGAAGATATGTAAAATAACTAGAAATGTATAAATAAAGCACTACACATATACCCATTAAACAATAACATGAACTTATTTTAACCACATAAACAAATAAATGTTTAAAGAAAGACATTTTTGGAACATGGAAGTCGAACACTCCCTCGCCGCAGAGGCCCTGCCCGCAACCACCAATGACCCAATCACAGCAGATGTCACTTGCACCAAAAGCAGAAACAACGAACCACATAACCAACTACAAACTATAACAAAAGCAAAGGAAAACCTATTCAAGGCAGCAACCAATCAAAAAGTACAACCACCAGTCATTCAGAAAAGCAAACTGAAGCCATTCAGACAACCACAGCACAGTTGCGCACAGCAACCAGCACAAGAAATAACACCATGTAAACCGTACATTTTCTCACCCATAGCACAACAAAATACCACAAAATACACACTCCTGCCCTATTGTATAAATTGAACACATGATGGGCAGGAGTGTGATATGGGAAATATCTCCATTCGTGACCAATGACCTCAGGATACTTTTACTCGTGGCTCCACTACGCTCCGCCACTCATGAGTATCCTGAGGTCACTGGCCACTCATGGAGATATTTCCCATATCACACTCCTGCCTATCATGTATCCCCTATAAACATGATATTAAACCTGTCTATAATGTAGAATCAGTGTTCCTTCCACCGACCTGCTGCTTTTCTGACTCCTGCTTTTTGTTGTGCCTGCAGTCCTGCTGAACTTTCCTATCATCTTTCAATCAGCTTTTGCAAGAACTCTATCCCCTATGCCCTTTTGGTTGTAGCTAGGTTTCGTGGAGGGGGCTCGGTGGTGAGCCGCTCAGCCAGTCGGCGGCAAGAAGGGGTAGGGCTGTGGGACAAAAATACTTGTGCCGACCTGAAGATCCAGCGTTCCTTCTACCGACCTGCTGCTTTGCTGACTCCTGCCTTTGCTGTGCTTGCAGTCCTGCTGAACTTTCCTACCATCTTTCAGTCAGCTTTTGCAAGAACTCTGTCCTCTGTGCCCTTTTGGTTGTAGTTAGGTTTTGTGGAGGGGGCTCGGTTGTGAGCCGCTCAACCAGTTGGCGGAAAGAAGGGGTGGGGCTGTGGCACATAAAACGCTTGTGCCAGCCTGAGGCACGAACCCTCTGGCACGAGCATGAGTGGCTGTGCCACTCAGAAGAAAAAAATGCTCTTAGATATTTTGTACATCTGCTGTGGTCACATGCCTTGAGAGGTCATTTGTTCAGGTGATCCCCCTTAGAAAATGATATGTTTATATTACGTAGTAGCCTCTGTTGTTAAAATTTAGGGGATTATAGGAACTATCCTTCTCAATGCATAAATCTATTTTTACAGCTGTCAGCATTTAATAATAATAATTTTTACTTATATAGCACAATTCAGAAATCAAAGCACTGTACATATGTATATGTCATAAAACAACTCAATAAAATCACACAAATATTTCAGCTTCAGTTAAAATTCTCACAATCCATAAAACATCAGATATTAAAAGCCTGTTTAAATAGATGTGTTTTCAAACTGGTCTTGAAGCTCTCCACAGTCCTGTACTCTCTAATCTGACAAGGTAGAGAGTTCCACATGGATGGCGCCATGAATATAAAAGCTCAGGCAGCAGATGTTTTCAGCTGCACCCTGGGAACCTCTAACAAACCCCTCGCCAGTTGAGCGGAGAGGCCAGCTGGGGCTGTAGGGAACCAGGAGCTCCTGTAGGTAACTCGGTCCCAATCCATGTAGGTTTTTATAGGTCAGAAGACCAACCTGTAGGTGTTCTGCCACTGTATAGGCAGCCAGTGCAGATTGTGCAGCATGGGAGTGATATGACTGGAATGTGAAGTCCCAGTCAATAATCGTGCCGCAACATTCTCCACCAGCTGCAAGTGGTGGACATCAACCCCTGGAAGCCCCAGGTATAGGGAGTTACAGTAATCAAGGCATGAGGTCACAAAGACATGGATCAATGTGGGCAAATCATTGGACAGAACAAGGTGCTTAATTCTGGTGATGTTACTAAGGTGGTAAAAGGAAGACTTGATAACTGCCGACACCTGCTCATGCAGTGTCAACCCATCATCAAGAACCACCCCCAGATTACACACCTGTTCAGAGGTAGGCAGTTGTACACCATGAAGCCAAAGCCTGGAAGGTAACCCCACCACTGGCCTCTCTATCCAGTGCCCTGGGTTCACAACCAACACCTCAGTCTTCCCGGAGTTCAGTTTCAACCAGCTGGACTTCATCCAGTCATGGATCACCACCAGACAGCTGTTAAACATCGAGACCGCAGTATCCTGGCCGGGTGCAAAAGACAGATAGAGCTGTGCATCATCAGCATAGCAGTGAAACATCAGCCCATATCGTCTTACAGTGTCTCCGAGGGGCAGCAAATACACTGCAAACAACATGGGGGACAGCACCGAGGCCTGAGGGCCCCTGCATGGCAGAGAGTATGGCTCAGAGGAAAAAATCCCAGACACCACCCTCAGAGACTTGCCGGCCAGGAAAGAATGGAACCATCTGAGAACTGGACCAGCCAGGCCACAGTAAGTTTATAAGAGTCTTAGTTTTTTCCAAGCATTTGGATTGGATTCTTAAAAGAATTTGTCAGGACATACTATTTTAACTTACTTATTATTATTATATCCTAGATTTTAAAGTTAGGTATTTGATTTTTTTTTATTTATTATTGTATTTTTTTTAATATTAACAATGGATCTGTTATTTATGGGCCTGTTCCTATGTGGAACCCATTGGTCAACCACCACGGACGGAGTTCACAGAGTTAAGAATTCCGATAGTTTGTGGTTGCAACTCAATTTCATTGATAGGAGTTATACCCTTGGATTAGACTATCCATTACCTTTGTTTGATTTTGTCATATACTAAGACCTAAGTCAGGTGTCCTTTAAATGGTCCTATTTTGACACCCTGATAATGTTTCACTTTGGCTCTCCTATTAAAAGCTATGTTGTCAGGGCAAATACTACAAGGGCCATAAGGATATCTAACATGACTTTTCTCAGAAAAAATGATCATGCTTTTCTCTTTTATGTTGTCTTGCACATGCTCAAGCAACATCTTGTGGCAGTTGGAGAAATTCAGAGGTGTGTCAGTGACAGTGTTGACGAATGCAGGGCACACTTTACTAGGTGCATCCCTCATTTCCCAATTAGCCAGCATGCTAGCGCGCTGCCACAGGAATTACATAAAGTGCCACCAACTTGAAAGAAATGTGCCACTGCAATCAGAGACAAACTCGTCATGCAGCGGCACAGATGAAACGCCTCCCGTACGTGCCTTTTCTGGTGAAACATTTCAATAAACATGGTGGCGGCTCCTGCCACCACCACACAATCACCAAAGAAAACTGACATCGAGGGTGCAATCCCCATTTTGGCATGTCCCCCAACCCCCACATTGTGTGGCACACTGGGAGCCCACCCCAGTGTGCCGCCGCTCACACAAAGCTGACTGTGTCAGCATGTTACCCCCATGCCCATTGTGTGGCATACTGGGAGCCCACCCCAGTGTGGCCAACATCCCCTCAACCCACAAAAGTCATGGGCCACACCGGAAGCCCACCTCAGTGTGCCAAACATTTGTTGTATTTCACCTGTAAAGAAAGAAAACTGTCCCGCAATGTTCTTTTTTTTTTTGTGTACATGAAAAAAAGAAAAGGGCCCTTTTAACTTGACCACAGCACCCCCCTCCTCAACCTGCACCCACCCTCTGCACACACCCCTCCCCACACACACACCCCCTACCCCATGCTTACCTCCGGAGGTCTGGCACTGCAATCTTCGGTGGAGCAGGAACACATCTGGACTCTTCAAAGCTGAACTGCAAAATGAAGAAATGCTGGTAAGCTGTATAATAGCATCAGTGGTGGTGGTGGTGGGGGGTTCAACTAAGTGGGATATTGCAGCAATTGTTTTGAATTTTGGCTTCAAATTTTCAACATGGGGTTCATAGGGCCCTTCATGAACACATGCACTTTCATCTATCTCGTTATTCGGTCCCGAAAGGTCATTTTATGTTCACTGCACAGAATCACCTTTTGGGACTGATTAACAAAATGACAATGCCACTGTTCATTAGATGTGGTCCCAAAAAGCCTATGTTGCAAATTTGGTACAAAAATTCCAAAAAAACGACGGTGTTATGAGCGTGCATTGCACATTTTCTACGCACGCTCGTAACTTCACCAATTTTTAATATTTTCACTCCAGATTTTGAACGTTGCCATTTTTTCACACCTCCTTATGAACAGTACAGCTGTCATTTTTCACATCCTGCCTGAAATGTGTATTCACACGTCTGGCGCACAATGATGCGCTCACTGTGGGAAATCAAAGTTTGGGACAGATTAAGAAAATCACAGTGCCACTGTTCATAAGTGGAGGTCCCAAAATGCCTATGTTGAAAATGTGGTTAACAAAATCCTAAAAATAATTGTATTACATAGTTTCTTCGCACGCTTGTGACTTCACCAATTTTTCATATTTTCACTCCAGATTTTCAACATTGCCATTTTTTACAGCTCCTCGTGAACAGTACAGCTGTCATTTTTCACATCATGCCCAAAATGTGTTGTTGCACCTGTGACACCAAATGGCGCAGTCGCTGTGCAAAATCACCTTTCGGCTAACGAACTGATAGTGCCACTGTTCATGACGTGGGGTCACAAAAAGCCCATAATTGAAACTTTGGAGTGAAAATACTAACAAACACCTGGGGAGTTAGAGTTTCCAACCATAATGCCCCACCCTATAGAGCTTGACAGGCGTTAGGGGTGTGATTTGAGATTTTTGTCTGTAATGCTCACACTGTTCCACCCCCACCCTGCAGCCAGTGACAAGCATTGAGGTGTGCCTCAGACTCTTTTGGCCCCAAAGTTCACTCCATTCTCCTATTCTGCACCCATCTCAGTGTATTTCCTTATGGAATGGGGTGAGTGTAAGGCCTGAAGACCCAAGGCACACTGCAACACTTGTCAGTGTCTGCAGGTTAGGGTGAGGTGAAATGGCATGAGCATTATGGACAACAACCCAAAGGCACACCCCAATGCCTGTCAGTCTCTGCAGGGTGGAGGTGGGGTTGTTCAGTTCAATACTTCACTGCTATTCCTATTATGTATCTCCCTAACTCCTGTACTACCAATGCCAATGCCAGCAAGACAACATTCGGCATTAGCAAATGCTTGTTGATATCTGGATTCGTTCATCCATACCCTGGACCTCAATTTCATAGTCTCAGTAAGCATCCTGATTGTATTTTTAACACAGGGGTTTCTAGCATCAAGTCATTGACTAGCAAAGCCATTCATCTCAATATTCAGAGTCTCATTTCTAAGTGGCCCAAATTTGAGGCCTGGGTTTCACAGCATAATTTTGATGGTATAACATTATCGGAAATGTGGTTAACCAATAAAATTCAAGATAATGAAATTGCTCTCACCAACTATAACATTTTCAGACAGGATAGGGTAGGTAAAAAGAGGTGGGCTCGTGACTTATGTTAAAGCTAAGTTTGAGCCTCTTGAAATAGTGCCCCAGCCTAATCAATCTGGCTGTAATGCTATTTCAGTGTCAGTGGCTCAGTAGGTAGCACACTTGCCTCTAAGGCCAGGAGATCAGAGGGCTGTGGGTTCAGTTCCCACATCTGGCACTTGGGTTAATATCCCAATACTGACACTGTAGTGCAGCATGAGAGGGGTGCTGCACTTCTGAGGTGCCGTCTTTCGGATGAGACGTTAAACCGAGGTCCCATCTGCCTGGACTGGTGGTAGTTCAGGTGGATGTTAAAGATCCCATGGCACTTACCAAAAGAGTAGAGAATTTTTTTTATTATAATCAAAACATTACATATAGAATATAAGACAGTTCATAAACATCCATATATTTTTAACAATTCCCAAAATAATATTGCACTTTTTTCCTTTATCCATGTTAACTTTACCATCCCCCTTCCCTTTTTTTTTTCCCCAGTAAATATCTTTCCCCACCAATCTAATCAAGTAAAAAATCAAAGTCTTTCCAATAAGATTTCCATTTCCTTATAGGAATTGTACTCTTCTCTATAAACATTAGTTTCTTAATATCAGATTCTATTATCATAATCAAAGTAAGAGGGGCCAGAAACTGCTGCTGTAGTAATAATCTGCATCTACTAATCCATAGCCAGTATAGAAGAGATACATGTATTACCTGTAAGGAACTATATCTATCGTTACCTTGTTCCTTAGCAAAAAACCCATAATACAGACACTCTTTTGCTGGTGGGAGTTTTAACTTATCCTTCCATCTTTCTTTTAAAACATCCCAAAATTGTTTCGTATACCAACAATCATAATATAGATGATTTATTGTCTCTAATTGAGTGATACATTTATCTCTTGGACAATATCTCTCCTGTGAAGATTTATGTTTTTGATTACTTCGAACATTAATTTTACCATGAACTCCCAGCCATAAGATATCCCACATTTGTTCAGGTATGCGAATGTTTGATAAGTAGTTGCCTAGACCAGAAATTACGAACTCAGATAGATGACTGAAAGGAGCATCTGAAAAAAGAACTCATAATGAAATTATACATTCCTTTTCTATTAACCTTTTAGCTAAAGACCAACTCACATCCCATTTTTTAACATAATCAAATACGGCCTCCATTTATATTGTAAAGGGGCCTTCTTTTGTTACAATGCACAAAACATCCCTCTTCCCATTCTTTCAAAATGCCCTTTAGATTAAGGTTTATTAGGATAACCCATACTTGAGAGATGTTTTGAACAACAGGGATCAAATTTCTGTATAAAAAAATAGTAAAAAAGAACACAATTGGGTTTACCATCCCCAAACCACCTTCTTTTACCCCCAAATACAGTGTATTCCTTTTAATAGGATTTAAACGGCTGCCCCATATGCCACTAAAAAAACATCTCATCAAAGGTGTTTCAAGCTTTTTAGGTATAAAAAAAATATTACTTATAAACAAAAAGATTGGAATGAGATAAGTTTTCACCAAATAAATGCGCTTCTTTTTTGCCAATCTATGTTTATTCCATTGGGACACTTTTAGGTTTGAAACATAGAAACATAGAAACAGAAACATAGAAACATAGAAGTTGACGGCAGATAAGGACCGCAAGGCCCATCCAGTCTGCCCATTTCTTTTTCTACCTTATAAATGTGCCATTGGCCTTTGCTCTGTCAGTGACCTATCTATTCATAGTCATTTGTATTGCTCCCTTATGCCTATCCCATGCCTGTTTGAAGCCCTGCACTGTATTCATAGCCACCACTTCTTGTGGTAAGCCATTCCATGCATCTACCACCCTTTCTGTGAAAAAGAATTTCCTCACATTCCCCTTAATCGGCCTCCATCTAATCTCATGCTGTGTCCTCTTGTCCTGCTATTTTTCTTATATTTAAACATGTTAGACTCTTTCACCTTGTTTATGCCCTTAAGGAGTTTAAATGTCTCGATCATATCACCTCTCTCCTCCTTTGCTCAAGGGTATACATGTTGAGCTCTGTTAATCTGTCCTCATATGTCTTCTGATGCAGTCCCTGCACCATTTGGTGCCCTTCTCTGGACTGCCTCAATTTGGTTAATGTCCTTGTGAAGGTGTGGCCTCCAATACTGCACGCAGTACTCCAGATGGGGCCTAACCAATGTCTTGTACAGAGGGATTATACCTCCCTCTTCACGACTGTGATACCCTACTAATACACCCTAACACCCCTAGCCTTACCTACTGCTTTAGAGGTCTGCTTGGATGATTTTAGGTCATCAGTGATGATGATGCCCAAGTCTCTTTCTTCCTTTGTGACAGCTAGCAGCTCCTCCCAGCCTGTAAGTGGCTTCAGGGTTTCTCTTCCCTATGTGCATGATTTTGCACTTCTTGCATTAAATCCAGTTGCCACTCTTCTGACCATTCTGTTAGTTTATCCAGATCTCTTCTCATTCTGCCCACCCCATCTGGATCATCTACTCTGTTGCAGATCTTGGTGTCATCTGCAAACAGACAAGCTTACCCTCTAGTCCATCTGCGGGTCACTAATGAAGATGTTGAATAGGACTGGCCCCAGGACTGATCCCTGAGGTACCCACTTGTGACTTGCATCTCTTCTGACTGTATACCATTTACCACCACTCTCTGTTTTCTGCCAGTCAACCAGTTTGCCACCCAGTTGACCAACTTCTGACCACCCGAGCCTACTAAGCTATTTATCAATCTTCTATGTGGAACAGTGTCAAAAGCTTTGCTGAAGTCAAGGTAGGCGACATCAACTGCTCCCTTGGTCCACCACTCTGGTTACCCAGTCAAAGAAATCTATGAGATTAGTTTGACAGGACCTTCCTTTGTAAACCCATGCTGTCTTGGATCCTGTGCCCCTATGGTTCAGGTGTTGCACTATCCTTTCCTTAAGGGTGCCTCCATAATCTGCCCACTACTGAGGTAAGACTGACCGGTCTGTGTTCCCCCCTCCTCCCTGCTACCACTCTTGTGGAGGCGGGATCACATGAGCCCTTCTCCAGTCTTCTGGGACCTCTCCTGTGCTCAGAGACTCACTAAACAATTCTGCTAATGGCTCTGCTAGTTCCTCCTTTAGCTCCTTAAGTACCCTGGGATGTATGCCGTCAGGTCCCATTGCCTTATCCACCCTGGGCTTAGCAGGCTCTTGTAGGACCCTTTCTTTTGTGAGGGGAGTAGTGCTCACCTTCTCCCCCTGTGTCCATGATGCTGAGCTGTGGGCCCTGCCTCTACCTTCTCTTCAGTAAATACTGAGCAAAGTATCTATTTAGGATAGATGCCTTTACAGGTCCTCCTCCTCCCATGCTCCCTTTTCTCCATTAAGCTTAGCAATACCCCTGGACTTTCTCCTTTCACTAATGTATCTAGAAAGTCTTGTCACCTTCTGTTATTCGTGCTAGTGTTTCCTCAGTTTGGGACTTTGCCTGCCTTACTGCCTTACCTGCTTCCCTTAGGGCAGTTTGGTATGCCTCCCTATCTTCATCCGCTGTGTTCCTTATATTTCCTGAAGGCCAGCCTTTTTGGCTCTGACCTTTTCTGCTACTGTATTTGAGAACCAAAGTGGTTTCCTTCTTCTTTGCACTTCCTTTTCTGTCTAACACAATGGGATGTTGCTTCAAGTATTGTATCCTAATGCTTGCCCACTTTGCCTGTACCTCCTCACCTGTGTTTCTTTTGCCAGGGCTAGCTTAACTCTGTTGGCCATCTTATCAAAGTCAGCTCCTCTGAAGTCCCATATTTTTGCCTTGGAATGGGATGATTTAGATGTAGTAGCCAAATTGAACCATACCATGTGATGGTCACTGGCCCCAGGTGACCTTCTACCTGAGATCTGTGATCCCTTCTTTGTTAGTCAGTACTAGATCTAGGATAGCCCTGTCTCTTGTGGGTTGCTGTACCAGTTGTTTGAGGCCCTCCCCTGCAGGGAATCCACTATGAGTCTAGTTCTGGCAGATGTTCCTGCTGGTATTGACCAATCTGTATCTGGCATGTTGAAGTCTCCATTATCAGAACCTCCCTTTAGCTGTCATGTTTTGTATATCTTCTAACAGTAATGTGTCTATGTCCTCCTCTGGTCTGGGGCCTGTAGACAACCCCAGTTCTTATGGCTGTCCCATTTCCTGTTTCCAGGGTGACCCACAGTTCTTCTGGCTCCTATGTGTATTCTGAATTTCTGTAGCTTTGATATTTTCATTAACATACAGGGCCACCCTCCCTTTTTGCACCTCGTCTCTTCTGAACAATACATAGCCAGGTACTGAAGTCTTCCAGTGTGGTTACTGTAAACCACGTCTCACTAATTGCTACTATGTCCAGTTTAGCCTCTGACATTATTGCCTGCAGGTCTGGGATCTTATTTCCCAGGCTGTGAGCATTTGTGTACATGATTTTCCATTGGCCAGATTTTGGTGTGTTAGTTGTTGGGTGAAGTTTGGCATTACTCCTGTGCATCGTATGGGGAGACAAACCTTTTTTCTTACCTGGTGATGCAAATGAACGGCAAACACACTGAATTCCTGTTTGACCACTAGTTTGCTTCATTTAATGCTTCTTGCCAATTATCCCAGTCGCTATTTTTGCCTCCAAAATAAATACCCAAAATTTTGCATGGTGCTTGCTCTATTTTAAATCTCCCTACTTTAGTAGGATTTTCAGGAAATCCTGAAATTGCTACACATTTAGTTTTTTCTTCGTTTATTTTAGCCCCTATGGTTTTCCCTACGGTCTTAAGTAATTCGTATGCTAATTCTATAGCCTCACTATTTGGCAGCACTAAACAAATATCATCTGCATAAACTATTAATTTAGGAAGATTAATATCATGTATTGCAATGGGTCTGATTAAAGGAGACCTACATATAATCCTCACTACAGGATCTAAAGCAAACACGTATAAAAATAGGGCTAGCGGACATCCCTGTCTAACTCCTTTTACCACACTATGAGGTTTACCTCTCCACCCATTTTCTAGTGGGATAACGTAGCTAATGCATAACATAATTGTACCCAATTCACAAATTGGGTGGGTATCCATAAGCTTTCAAGCATTTCCATAGGTAATTATGAGACACTTGGTCAAAAGCTTTGATTGGTCTATACTAACCAAATATCCTTCTAGCCTGTCAGCAGTGTCATTACCTGCTGACATAATTTCTTTGATTAAAATTAAAGCATCTGTTAAATGTCTCCCAGGTACTGCACAAAACTGCTGTACATATATACATTTCTGTGTTAACAAAGATAATCTATTCCCCAAAAGCTTAGCAAATATCTTAAAATCTACATTTAGAAGAGTTAAAGGCCTCCAATTTTTAATATCCATTCTATCACCTTTCTTAAAAAGGAAAATAAGTAATCCCTCATACATTTGAGTAGGTAGCAACATATCCTCCAAAAAGATTATATACCTTTAATAGTTCCTTTGGCATTAACTCCACAGAATTTTGTATACTTCTCCGGTAACCCATCAGAACCAGGTGAGGTATTTTTCTTTAACGTAGATATCACCTTACTCATTTCTGCCTCAGTAAAGGCCCCTACCATTTTATTTTTGGGACCAGGATCTATTTTGGTATATTTGCAGCTTCCAATAAATGAGGTATAAAATTAGAAGGGGTCCATAGTCCCAAAGTGCTTTCCACATGTTCATCTAAAAACTCTATTATTCCCTTATTATCAGAAACTGCAACCCCTTCTTTTTCCATAACCCCAAAATTGCTGCTTATTCAATCTAGCTTGGCATGCTAAGAGGATTCACCTGTGCAGTTTTCCTTGTGTCCCAAATTTTTGCTCTTGATTTAAAGATTTCATTCGATCATACTGGAGCGATGACATCTGTATCTTTATCTGGTTAATTTCATTAGATAAATCTTTACCACTTTCATGTTGAGAAGACAATAGAAATTGTAATGATCTCCTTAACTTCATATAATTCCTATTTCTCAGACTCGCCATTGCTCTTCCTTTATATTGAAAGTAGCCAATCAAGCATCTTTTAAGGCTCCCCCACCAACTTCCTAAATCTTCATATAAACCCATTGTGGAAATTTGATCTTTTATTATCATACTTATGTCTGATATGACTGTAGTTCTTTTAAACACGAAACATTAAGCTTCCAAAGCCCTGGCCTTGTTCTCTATTTTGTTGATCACTCACCTTAATTCCAATTAATATATGATCCGAGGTTTCTACAGGAATATAGATTAATCCATCTATCTATAACCTCTCTGGCACAAATATAAAGTCTATCAGGAAGTTAATTTCCCTTTAAAGAAAGTAGGTTTATTTAATCTCTTCCCATTATTATGTGTATCTTTAGCCCTGCCTGAGCAGAATAGAGGATAAACAAGATTTATCGCAGTACTGCTTCCTATTTCATTTTTTCGTTCAAAATTAATATTGAAATCCCCCCAAAACTAACAACTCTTTTTATACAAATATGGTGGTATTTTATACAATAGGTCAATTCTTGCAGATTTCACCTGCGGTCCGTTACACAGTAATTATCAGCGGCAAGGGGTGTCTTTATCTTCACATCAATCATTAAAGCTCTACCTGGCTCAATTTCAACAGTCCGGAGTAAACTTACTTCAAAGGTGTTAAAACATACCCCCACACCACTGCATAAATCCTCGCCTAATGACCAAAAAGACGCACCCCACCGCCATTGATTTCTAGCTTCAACTATCTCTGCCACAGTGTACAATCGAGTATCTTGTAAAAGGTACATGTCATATCTTAATGCCGAAAGTATGCCAAAAGTTGTCATACGTTTTACATATGATCTAATACTATTAACATTTAGAGAAGTTATCGTTAAAGAAAAGGAAGCTTTAAGGAGGGGGTTTAAAAGGTTTATTACTAGACCTGGTTACCCGCTTGACTACTTCTAGTGCTTTTTGCTTACCAAGGCACCCAGTGCTGGATGTAGAGGGTTCTACCCTAAATCCATTTGGATTTTGATTTGGTACTGGGAAACGTTCTTCCATTTGTTCTCCCCAACTTGCTAAAATCGAATATCTGTTTGATAAAGGCAGGGAGACTTGAGGTCCCTATACCAACATTTTCTGCCAATGTTTCTTTTCTTTGTTGACCCTCTTTCTCCTTTGTATTAACAGGGCACTCTGATCGTTACTCAACTGCCTCATAGGCGGACAGGTGATCCATGGGGTAACAAAAGGGGTGGACATATCTTCACTGCCTAGTCCCACACTCGAATCTAAATGAGATTCTTGTCATAGAAATACCAGATCCCTCAGATCTTGATCTTATACTGGGTCTTCTTCCATTTCTAGTGCCTCCCACTCTTCCCCTTCCCCTTTGTTTCTCTCCTACCCTTGTTCCTAGTTCATTGTTCCCAGTTTCTATTTGGGAACTACGAGCCTGTGCTAACAAGTGCTCTTGGTCTGAGGTCTCATTAGTCTCTACATGTTTCCATGCACAGTCTGCAAATACATGATCAGTTTCATTGCACAAGCTACATACTGGAGGACTTATACATTCTGACATTAGATGGCCTAACAACCCACCGTGAAAGCACCGGACCTGCTTACAGGCTGTATTTAGATGGGACAGTGAACCACATTTAAAACAACTTTTAGGTTGACCTCGTAAAATACAATACCCCTGTCCCTTCCCAAATAGAAAGAGCTGGGCAAATGTTGTATGCCTTCAGCGTCATGAATTAATCTGATGCGAAAGTCCATCCTCCAGTCCAAAACCATTAGCATCCAAAATTGGTCGGTTTATCCTGCACATAGCATTTTCTCTAGCCAAAACTTAATGTCCGATATATTCACCCTTCATTTCGGAATAAAATTGTCACTGTTTTAACTGTAGGTTTGGATATCGGAATCACTTGAAAGTCTTTCCATTTTTTGTTATTTTGCAAATTATAATAAAGTCTCCAAACTTATCTAAAGACATTTCTGTGCAAAAGCTGACATCATAATAACGATCTCCTGGTGGATGAATTAATGCGTATACTTCGTTGGGTGAAAAGGACATAGAGTCAATTAACAAACTTTTGCCTACCAAGCGGTGGGGGCTATTGCCAACTGCCCAATGTACCTCAGTCTTACCAGGAATCTGCATTTAGCTACTCCACAGGTTTTCTAAAAGGCCAGCAAAGTTTTCACGGTTCCTCTCCCACATTTACACCACTTACTAGCTCGTTGTTTCTTCCTCCCTCGATAATTGTGGAGATCCTTCTGTAAATGCAGGCTCTGTTATATGCAGTGTGAGAAAGAACCGCCATCTCTGTATGCAGTGGGTCATCTAACAAACATGTCTCCTGTCCATCCAGAAGCGTCTTGCATCTCTAAAAACCACTGGCCTCAGTTTGAGAGCGCATCCTCACTTTGTTCTTTTTGGCACTCTGAAATTTGACAAATGTCCACAGTTTGTTCTTTATTTTTATTTCCTATAGACGATGAATTGCTCGTTCCTGGGATCGGAATTAAAGGGTCCGGGACCCACTTGTTTCCATCCCACATCCAACCCACTTTAACTAGTGCTTCTCCAGGGGACCAAGGCTCTAGTGGGCTCGAGTTTTTTAATTTCTGTGTTAAACCTGACATTTTCCTTGTAGCGAGATTCGAAACCTCTTCGTTTTCATTCGTTGTTCAAACGCTTACCTCCTTCATAGTTTGGGCTTACTGGGCGTTTCCTCTTATTTCTTTCAACTTTGAGTTTCTGTTGACAGGTCTGATAGTCTTCTCAGCCATTGAGATTAGATCCAAAAGATATTGTTTTTTTTTAACTCTTCCTAAAACCATTTCATCTTTCCCTTCAATATCCATATTATTTCCATCCGATGCTAACGTTTCCTTGCATATCTGGCTTATCTCAGTCTCCTGACTTTGTAGCTCTTTATTCGCCACAAATGTATCTTCCAGACAGGTTGGAGTCGCTTACTCACAACCTTCCTCTTCGAGCTCCTCCGACTGACTGGGCTCCTCCATCTCCTCGGATGGACAGCACCACCCTCGAAAAGAGTAGGGGAGTTTCCCCAGTGTCCTGGCCAAATTCTCTCATTCACTAAAAATACCACCAACAGCTTAATCTGGTTCAAGGTCAGTTGGCATTCATCTGTATCCCCCTCCCCCGGGTCATGCCTGAAAATAGGCAGAATTTGTCTAGTGCACTTACCTGGTCAACTAAAACTAAATAAATAAATAAAATAAATAAATATTTCGGTTGATCTCTTGCTTGGATCAAATAAGTGTCTTACAGTTACTTCTATCTACTTGTTTGTTTGTTTGTTTGTTTATTCGCTTAACGGGTAAGCACACTGGAAACAAGTTCCTTTTACAGGTGCGACCCACATATATTGCATACAGACAATACATAATCAAACATACATATACAATGCAGCAAATTGCAGACAAAAATGTCTTTGTTACGTATAAAATTCATAAAAAAAATTCATAAAAAACAGTTACAATTAAATTGAGATTCGAAATACATCCTTAATGCATCGGCAAACTTTTGACAGAACACAACCACCTAATATCTTGAGGAATTTCATTCCAAATGAATGGAGCAATATAAGCAAAGGATCTTTGTCCACTTTTAGATTTCATAAAAGGAATCTTGAGAAACCTACTGTCTGACCTATGTCTAGAATAATGACCATCAATATATGGTCTCAAAATCTTTGAATACTATGTGGAATTCCAGAGTCCATAACTTTATATATGAACTTGGCCACAGTATTGGAAATTTAATGAAACCGGTAACCAGCCCATTTCTTTCAAATCCACAATGATGAGATGACTTAGAACAATTTAAAAGCAAACTTAGCTATCAAGTGAAGTAAAAGTGGATTTCTTTGAAATCACTGTCGTAGAAAGCAGTGTCAGTAATCATAGCTGCATAGTTCACAATAGGAAGTAAGCAGCAATTTGAAATAACCAGCCTAGACTCAGGAATAAGAAATGAACGGATTCTGTACAAAGAACCTAATCTACAATGTATTCTTGAGGTAACCCTCAAAAATGAGATTCATAACTTAGATGAGAATCTAGTAATACCCAAGATATTGAAATGTATCAACATAGTCAAACAGTAATCCATCAAGAGATTTAACTTCCAAAGTACCAACCTCAGATCTCAGTCTAGGTGGGGTACCAAAACCATCACCTTTGTCTTAGATTTGTTTAAGAGTAATTTACAGGCCATAAGTGAAGACTGAAAATTGCACATTTCCTCTGTTAAAGAAACACCTAGATCTCCAAATGACAAACCCTATGGATAAATTACTGCATCGTCAGCGTAAGTGTTAAAGAAGCATTATTAATCACACTTACTAGTTGATCAAAAACAAAGAAAACAAAAGTGGCCCAAAATAGAACCTTGTGGAACCCCACACTTAACCATTACAGAGTCTGATACAGCACCCCTATATTTAACCCTTTGAAACCTATTTGTTAAATAATCCCTCGTCCAGTCCAAGAAAGACTCACCAACTCCCAATGACCCAAGTCTAGAAATCAACAATTGGTGATCAACCATGGCAGTCTCAGTATGCCTTGGTCAAGTCCACGAACACGGCACCCGCCAGACACCCTTTATCCATGCCATTAAGTACCGCTGCCGTGAACTCGACAAGGCAGTCTCAGTACTCCTTCCTTTCTAAAACCATGTTGGTTCTGAGACAATAATCCAAAACGATCCACATACCCAATCAACTGATTATAAACTATTCTTTCCTGAACTTTAGCTAAAGCAGACAAGATAGAAATAGGTCTGTAGTTACAAAACTCATGTTGTGAACCAGATTTAAATATAGGAGTGATCAAAGTATGTTTCCATATATTAGGTATAGTACCTGTAACAAAGACAAGTTGAAAATAATACTAACTGGAAGTGCTATAACCGAGGCAGCATCCGCCAATAAACTAGGACATAAGCCATCAGAACCAGCTGAGCTGTCCCTCTTAATACAACGCAACAACTTCTACCTCCTTCGGAGTAGTAGTCCTTAGTACAGTTTAGGATTAACTGTAAAATCTTCAGTCAATCCCAAGTAGTTCACCTTGGACTGGTCACTAAAGGAATCAGACAATGTAGTAAATTTCAAATTAAACTCGTTAGCTATCTTCAGTGGACAAGACAACAAGTCACCATTCAACCTCATTGAACCTGGTTGACAAACATTAGGCCTTATGAAATTATTAATTGTTTTCCAAAAAGTAGTAGCGTTAGATAACCCTTCACATTGTTTATGACGAATATAGTCTGTTTTAGCCTTCCTTATCTTAGCCTTACATTGGTTCCTTAAAGTCCTATACGCATGATAACCAGAAGCAGAATGGTTCATTTTATCGCTTTCCAGGCCTTGTCTCGTTGTCTCATAAGTTTAATCAAAGGAGGTGTTAACCACCCATAATGTTTTCCTCGGACCCTTCTTTTAACAAGGGAGCTAACTGGTCCAAAACATGTGTAAACTCAGTAATGAAAAATGCAATGCAGAATCCACATCAGGGATAGAATATAAAAAGACCAATCTATTTTACCCAACTCTGTACAAAAAGAATGTACATCAAATTTAGAAAAGATCTTGAAATCCTTATAATTGGCTTAGACTTCTTCAGTCCCCATGCTTCCAAATACAGAAGACTGGATGATGATCACTTAACGAATCAGAGGTCAAACCACATTTTATCATATTAATAGGTCTATTTGTTAATATCCAGTCCAGCAATGTGTGATTTCTGATCTATTATTGTGTCGAGTGGGCAAAGTAATAATCTGTTGTAAACCAGACTGAGACAAGACCGTATTTAACTTTTGTTATATCTGAACCCATCCAATTTAAATTAAAATCCCCAGTAGTATTAACTCTGTAGAAACCCCAGTATTCAAAGCATTTACAAGTTCTTGTAAGCCTGATTTGCTACCATTAGGTGGAAGATATACACAACAAATAGTTAATTTTTGACAAATCCTAACAATAACTGAATAGTAATATGTTCACAATATTCCAAATTACTGTTAAATATAGTGGTCTCATTTACCATTAAATATTCCTTAACATAAAACAAAACCCCACCCTCTACCAGTGTCACGATCCTTTCTAAAAAGTTTATACAGATATACAAAGTTCAGTATCAAGAACAGGTAAGGTTAACCAGGTTTCAGTCAGTGCCAGAACATCCGGATTATATAAACTAATCCATGACTCCACCTCATGAAATTTAGATGTTAAGCTTAATACATTAAAATGCATAATTTTGAGGCCATATGAATGCTGAAAAATCACTATTCTGCCATATCGTTTGCTAAAGGACCAGGGTTGCTTTCAACATTGCCAGATCGAATTAGCAAGAGAAAGCAATGTAACCAGGTTCTTATGCAAACAGGCAGAACACATTTCCGTGTCTTATATTTCCTAACACTGTAACCCAAGTTATAACACATGTATTTAACCTTACACCAAATAAATGACTATAATTAGAATAAACAGTTGAGTCTGGAACTCCAGACTCTGATTATTTTCATACGTTCTAAAGTCATTATTAACACATAGAACAAAATAACCCATCAGTACACAAACACAAAGTGTATAGACTACACACAACAATATCCCTCTGTTAATCATAACTAATCTATAGGTACAAACCCAAAAGAAATGATTAACTCTAAGCAAGATATTACAAACTCTAGTAGCCCAGTCCGTCCCGGTCTGACTCGGTCAGACTCTCTCTTCACTTTGCCGTCCACTTAGCTGCTGCCGCTTTGACGCTGCCGCTGTGAGAAGCAGCCTTTATATTAACGCCCCTCCACTTCCCAGAGCTGCCACCATCTGGAAAATGTGGAGACCAGAACAGAATTCAATGAAAGCAGGTGATGGCAATAATGCTGCAAGCAGGTCAGGTACTGTGCTATTACCTAGCAACCTAAGTCAGTCACAGCTCCACAGAACTTTAGCATATACAATTCTCAACAACAGATGACTCATGTGCAGACTCAAACAGCAGTCTATGCAGCACACTTCAGGTCCTGTAGCAGCTTCAATGTGATTAAAGTTAAAATCAGTCTACGAGTTAGGGAGGGTAAAACAGGTCAAACACAGCAATTCAGGTTTCACTCACAGGCTTGCAGGCTGTGAAATTGTAATTCACAGCAGTCATTGGTAACTCACAGATGGCAACACTGACAGATAGAGTGTTATCAGCAAAAGATAAGAGGAAATAGCCAGTCACGGAACCTGCCACACTCGGTCAGACTCCTCTCTTCACTTTGCGTCCCACTTAGCTGCTGCCGCTTTGATGCTGCGTGTGTAGAGGCAGCCTTATATTGATCGCCCCCCCTCCATTTCCCAGAGCTGCCACCATCTGGAAAAATGTGGAGACCAGAACAGAATTCAATGAAAGCAGTGATGGTAATGCTGCAAGCAGGTCAGGTACTGTGCTATTACCTAGCAACCCAAGTCAGTCACAGCTCCACAGAACTTTAGCATATACAATTCTCAACAACAGATGACTCATGTGCAGACTCAAACAGCAGTCTATGCAGCACACTTCAGGTCCTGTAGCAGCTTCAATGTGATTAAAGTTAAACTTCTATCTACTTCTTCCCAGGTTTTTCAAAACAAGGCTTAGAACTGATCTCTGCATTTAAAAAATTCCTCCCAATAAATACGGACTGGATTTTAATGGGGGATTTTAATTTAAATTGGGTCACTGAGCAGAATACCTTAGTATTGTATTTGTTCTTAGATTTAGGTGTTTAGCAGCTGATTACACAAACCACCAGGTTTAATTATAAATTGGGAGGGGGTTCTATCTTAGATTGGCCTGTGGTCACTCACCCCTCCAGGATTATAAGCTGTGGAGTGTTACCTGATGGTGTCAGTGACCACTGCCCTGTATATTGCAAATGGTCAGCTAAACAAGCACAGAGTCCCCCCTGTTATATAGAGTTTAGGAATATTAAAAAGTAATAACTGAAACCATAAATGTGGCCTGTGAGGAAGTGAATTGGTCTATTCTTAATACACTACAGGATATAGATGCCATGCTGGAAACCTTTAGTGGTTTGTTTAATCAAATTGTTGACCAACTAGCTCCACTCAAAAAAAGGAGAATCAGACCCCCAAAAAATGAGTGGGTTTCTAAAGAGTTGTTAGCTTTAATGAAACAAAGAGACAGAGCCTGGAAAGCTTATAAAAACATGGGGACCAGAAGTTACTTAAAAATTATAAAGTACTCAAGAACAAATGTAAGGCTTCAATTAGGAAAGCAAAAGCAGATTTTTTCAAAAACAAACAACTTAAATAGTTGGGAAATCCTAAAGAAACATGGCACACACTTAACAGTTTAATTGGAAGAAGGCATATGACACCACAATCACTTTACAGGACGGTGATCAACTTGTTAGTGATCCCCATCAGGTGGTCGAGATGTCTAATGACTATTTTGGTGACCTGGGAAGGTTCCAAGTCAGTAATAAGGCCATGGACAACACAGAATGTCTGGATAGGGACCCTAATGTAAGTCATGTCTGATTTTATTTTCATGTTGTCACCCCAGAACAAGTTATTGATTATGTTCTGAAACATAATCCTAGACCCCAAATTGGACAGGATAAAATAAATTATAGGTTTTTTGAAGTTGGGAATTAATGCCTTAGCTAAACCTCTCACAACTATTTTCATTATTCTCTTGCTATGGCATTTTTCCTAAATGTTGGAAATCAGCCCTTATAGTGCCTATATTCAAATCAGGGTCTAGGAATCTTGTTTCAAATTATAGATCCATATCCCTTCTGGCACCTCTGACAAAGATCCTTGAATGAATTGTATTTGATCAGACTCAGGAGTTTTTGCTGAAGTACAATTTATTAACAAGTTCCCAACATGGGTTTAGATTGAAGCATAATACAGAGACGGCCTTTGGTGGAGATCACAACCAGTGTATCAGGTGCCCTAGATTTGGGGCACTCCGTCGCAGGGGTGTTTGTGGACCTCACCAAGGCCTTCAGTTTGGTCAATCACTTTCTGTTGTTGGAATCATTAATAGATGTTTATTTTTCAGGGGAAATTATATCCTGGCTAGATGGGTACCTATCCAATAGGGAACGTAGGACTATAATTGCCCAGAAATGTTCGGATGTTCATTTAATTAGCTGTGGAGTGTCATAGGGCTCTATACTGGACCCACTTTTGTTTTTCCTGTTTACAAATGCAGCCCCATTATCCTGTTTGAACTCCAGTATGATTTTGTACGCTGATGATGTGGGTTATTTTTACATCTGGAGTTAACCCAGATCAAACTTTAGCGCATGCTCAACAGGACTTTGACTCATTTCAAACGTGGCTGCTTTCTTATGAACTGGTTCTAAATTCAGAGAAGACAAAAGTTATGTTTTTTTCAGACCCAAGGACAGTTAGGGACATTAATGTCTCAATCGTTGACCTTAAGAGGGATAAGCTATAACTTGTAGATAGTTTCAGTTATTTTATTTGTATTTATTTATTTAAAAGTTGATAACTGGGAAAGGCACACTGGAGCCAAAGGTCTCATTCCAGTGCAGCCCATACACACACACAACACACACACATATATATATATATATATATATATATATATATATGTAACCCTCCTGCAAATGGGGGTTCCTAAAAGTCTTCCAGGAGCTTGCCTGAATGCTCCAAGTCTAGGAGGTGTTCGGCATCTGAGCTGTTTAAATGTGGTTCCAAGTGAGTGCTATTTGAGCCTCCGCATACTGTCTCTTTAAGAGCTGTCTGTTTGCAGACTTAATTAATTTGTATGGGGGGACTATGTATTTAATGCTCGAATCCCGCCCGAGCTGCGGAGTAATCACTCCATTTTGCGGTTGCTGGAAGTACAAAGGAGCCCATCTGAAAGCTGTAACTCTTTGCCTGTAATCATTTAAAGCATTAGCAAAATTGTAGTTTGTCTAACCTGCTTTTATTGCAGCTGGGACTCTGTGTGTGTTACCCCTCCATTTTAGACCTAAACTGCTGTGCTGGGCCAATTGGGTTAAGGGAGCCCTAAAATAGAGCCTGTGGACGAATCAGAACTTGGACTCTTAATTTTGAGCCAGCCACAAGGGGATTGTATGGGCAGTAACTCTGGGAAATGTAGTTTTGACCTTGGCACCTTTTTTCCCACCAACAGAGGGAGTCTTATTGTGAGTGACAGCTGAACCAACTAACAGAATGATGTGGAGCTAAAGGAAATGCCCTGTTCTGTGACTGGAAAGCTCAGATCAGTTGTGACTGTGAAGAGAGAAGGAGCTCTGTGCTTCTGCGGTGTATAGTTTTGCGTGGGAAGTGTGTCTGAGGCCTTGTGGTTCGGCCTGCAGCTGTTGTAAGCGCCAGTTTGGACTGATTCCAACTTTTGAGGAGAAAGAAGGAGATCTGAAGAGTAGAAACCAGGCTCACCCTGTAGAAGACTGGAGAAATTGCTGAACCACGCTCGGTCTGTCAGGAACTGAAGCTGCTGTGTGTGCTCCTGGGTATCTTGCAGTAATTGTGATCGGGATCGAGGAGCAGCCTACCTGGTATAGTACTTTCCTTTTACTTATGAATGTGCGTAGTGCTTGTGGGGAATTGCCATTTCCAATTCCCTATGCTGAGTCCTGTGTGTTGAAGCTGGAAGCAAACCCCAGCTTGTCTTGAACTAAATCCGTTTGCTATAAACTGCAGTGGGTCCAGTCACAAGGACCTTGTCTCCATGCCCTGCTGTTTCTGACAATCCAGAAGAACATCCACCATCTCGTTCTCAGCTTGGGTATTGTGAGTACGAATCAGGGTATTCCCTGCAGCCCGTTTTCAATCACAAGTGTGTCATCTAATTGTTGTTGTTTCTTTGCTTCATGGACTGAGCCAGCAGGCTCCAGATTACAATTGGGTGTTGTGCATATATTTTCTTCTACAGGGCCCTATCCATCTGCACCTGTCGGCCAACCCCGGGCAATGGACCTGGCTAGCCCCCCTCCAACCTGGGTACCCAGAGTGTGACTTTTCAGACCCTGTATGTGTGCACAGTACTGTGATTAAGTGCCACTAATTAACCTGATTTCCCCCTCCCATGTTACTGTTCCCTAAATAAATCAGATTTGTTGTTGTTGTTAAACTTTAAACTGTCTGAAGTGCCAGTACCTTCATGCCAAGCACTGTATTGGTTTGTGTATGCTGCTTAACCTTATTTTTCAGGGGGTCCTCAGAGATGAACCTGCGAATCAGTCTCGAGGGTAAGTGGTACCTTATGAATGAACAGTGTGTACATGTGGGGTATTGGTACTGTAACTCCTGTGGATCGTGTGGGTCATTAGAGGAATTAGATGGGGGTCTCAGTGTCCCAGAGGCCTGTGACCAAACAAGACCAGCCATTACAAACCCTGACCTCTGGGTGGAGGCACCCGCCTTAGATCCTAGGCTCCTCAACCTGTCAGTAGTCAAGCAGGCAGGGGTAGTATCCCTTGGGATAGCGCCACCTGGGGGTTATATATATATATATATATTATATATACCTTAGATAAGCAAGAGTATATGTGATAAACATAGGATACAGCTCGTATATGAAGATGCATCTAACATTGAACCTTAACAGAGGATAATAACTACCTGAGCTAACATATCAAGGCTAAGTACAATGATACAGCTGAGAGGGCACGAGCACTGAGCATCTAGCACAATATACACTGAAAAGAATTAGGGGAGCACAGTGACTGGAAGGGACAGCAGAAAGGAGAACTGTTCTATTCTAGGAGAAATACTATAGTTATTTAGGGGTGACACTTGATTCACAACTTACTTTTGAATTTCATGTGAGTAATTTAGTCAAAAGAATTCATCGAAGGCTGGGAATGTTATTCAGAGCCATTACCTTATTCCTGAATCCTGTGGATTATTGGCACACAGTTTCTTGCCTAGTGCATTTGATTATGGTCTAATGGTTTACTCTGGTTCAAGTGAAAAAGTGTTACATAAGCTACAAGTAACTTACTACAACATATCACGATTCATGACTGGTCTTCCACTGAGAACCCATCATTGTAATCTTTTGAAGGAAGCTAATTTCCTTCTTTAATAGATGGGATCAACCTCAAGATTGGTACCTTTGTTTTTAAAAGTATTAAGGGTTTTCTCCCTCCTTCTGTCCAGTGTTTTTTTTTTCATTAAATTGCAAAACACCCAGGTAACAAGGTTACAGACTAGAGGTCTTCTTAGGGTCCCTTTTTTAGGAAAACCCTAGGTCAAAGATCAGTTGTATATAAGGCTTCTACATTCATTAATATGATCCCCAGTGTAGTCACTAATTGTAGAACTGTTAGATTCTTCAAGTATAAGCTTGCCCAGTGGCTTGATTCCCTTACTGAGTGTACCTGTCTGCAATAGTAATTGCTTGTTGTATGTCTATTTGTATGTATTTATATGTTGTATATGCTTACATTTTGTAGCCTGTTTTATTAAGTATGTCCTGTTTAATAATATGTTTTATGTGTTAACTTGTCGCTTATTAAAACGGGCTTTTTGCTCATCTTGCTAACAGATATAAAAAATTAAAAATGTAATAAAAATGAAATCAGCACAAACACGATATTAAACCTGTCTACAGTGTAGAATCAGTATTAACACAATATTAAACCTGTCTACAGTGTAGAATCAGTATTAACACAATATTAAACCTGTCTACAGTGTAGAATCAGCACAAACACAATATTAGCCCCATCTACAAAGTAGAATCAGTATTAACATGATATTAAACCTGTGCACAATGTAGAATCAGCACAAACACAGTATGAAACCTGTCCACAATGTAGACTGTGGGGAAAAACACTCATGCAGAAATCAATGAATAACGTGTCACCAGTAGAGGAATCAGCAAGGAGTTAATGTCCAATTCAAGTTCAAATTCATTTATTGGGTGGGGAGGTGGAGTCCATCCCCCTTTGGTGAACATTCAGAGTGCAGTGCACTTATAGACCTAAGAGACTTAGCATAAAACTTTATACAAATGCAAACATTTGAGAGAAACCTTCTTTGTGGCTGCACTGATGAATTATAAGCAACGCTTATTCTATCATTTTTGACAGGAAAGGCACGCTGAGCTGTGAAAGCTCATCTCCATGGCCATCCTGGGGGGTGGATAACATGGACCCACTGTATTAATATTGTTGGCAAGGACACTAGGGGAAATCCCCTACTGTTGTAAGTGCCATAATATCTTTAGCTTCCATTTGGAGAGACACCAGAGATGGGCAGTAAGGACCAGCAGCACCTCAACAGTGCAGCACCCTCCTAGTACTGCACTACAGTGTCAGTACTAGTACTGCACTCCAGCATCGTATGGGATATTAGCCCAAGTTTCTGGGGTGGGACTAGAACCTATCACCTTTAGTGTTGCTCAGATAGTGCTGCCATGGATCCTCCAGTGATCTGGTGGATGGCGGTACTATTCGAATTGGATCTGTCCAGGGATCCCAGGTTGGATCCCACATTATCTGGCACCAGATCCAAGGATCCAATCCCAGGGATCCAGCACCAGATCCCTGGATCCAGCCATCAGGTAGTGCGGGATCCAACCAGGGAACCAATGGCTGGATCCACAGGCAAATAATAGAAGTATCTGGCAGATCCACTATCCTGCCACAAAAGGGCAGATACCTGTGGATCCGGATTTGGCTGGATCCATCTGAGCAACACTAATCACCTTACGATCGTCCAGTCCCACTGGAGGCAAATCTGCAACCTACTCAGCAACTGACACTGTACAAGTATGGGAACTGAGTATTTAATTCCATGTATTAGAGATTTCATACAGATACAATGATTGACTGATTTGGTAACTGGCTAGTCAGCACTGGGCCAAGACTTTACCTGTTTTCAGGTACAACCCAAGCCATAAGGAAGGGGATTGCCACAGACAATGTACAGATATGAAAAAGTTAAAAAGTTAAAATAGATACAATAGTGGCAGTTAGAGATTCAGATTCAGGAATGGTATATAATGCAAGATCACAGTGCTGAGTATGAGCCACAATCCATATAAACAGCCTTAACCTACATAAAAAGCATACGCCACAGGCTATATACAGGAATACATAAACAAACAAATAATTACCAGGGCGCAATTCATTTTGGATTTGAATGAAACACATTTGACAAAGCACATTTGATTCTGCACGAAATGTTAGATCATTGCCTGGTGTGGGCCTGCATGTGTTTCTGCATTGCTTTACATTGTACTCATTTTCAAATAAAAGTGTTTTTCTTGCATCATATTAAGAGCTTCCAGCATGCTTCTATTGATGTTAAGAGGGAGTGGAGTTCCTATGGATCTCTGATGTGGCAGCTAACATTGAAACCCAGCAGCATTTGGGAGTGTTGAGTGCCAGTTTTCCTTCTGCTTTTAAGGAGGGGCACAGTGAGGAGACAGTACAATCATGTAGCTGAGAAGCAGAGGCACAAAGACTGGGATGTTAGGTAATTCCTTAGGCCCCAGTTGAAAGTAAAAAAGCTGGGGGCCCTAGTCAGCTCACAGGGTAGGCTACTCTATACTTTAGGGGCAGGCACTGAGAAGGCTTTCTGGCCCATGCTACTGGATATGTTAAGTTCAAACAGCAATAGTTTGGAGGTAGATCTCCAATCTCAGCCAGTTATTTTGGGCTTGAGCATCCATGGAAAGGGTGGTGCTTGGTATTTGTTAAAAGTTTTGCAATGAAGCATCCCGGAGGGTGATGGTTGGGGAAGAGTTATCTAGGACCAGGGAGGTCGCCAGTGGGGTCCCGCAGGGCTTGCTGCTGAGACTGGTGTTGTTCAATGTCTTCATCAATGATATTGGGGATGACATTAATGGCAAAATGTGCCTATTCACAGATGACACCAAGTTCTGTGGGATGGAGTACATAGCCAAAGGAATACAGGACCTACAGGATGATCTGAAAAAGCTTGAGAAGTCTGGGATTTAGCATATTGGCTCTAATGCAAAGAAATGCAGTTATGCACATTGGAGCCAAGAATTCCAGGATGAAATACTACCTGGCAGAGGTCTGGGTATCTGCAACAGAGGAGGAGAAGGATCTGGGAGTGATGATCACTAGCAACCTGAAGCACTCAGCACAGTGCCAGAAAGCAGCAGCAAGGGCAAACAAGATGTTGGAATGTATAGCCAGGGGATCAGCAGTAGATGAGAGGAGGCTATACGGCCATTGTACAGGTTACTGGTGAGGCGACATCTAGAGTATGGAGTATAGTACTGGTGCCCACACCTTAAAAAGGATATTAACTTGCTGGAAACGATCTAGAAGAAGGCATTGAAGATGACTGCAGAGCCACAGGGTGAAGCATACAAAGAGAGGTTGGGGCCCTGAACATATATTCCATGGTGGAGAGAAGGGAGAGTGAAGACATGATTGAGACCTACAAGTACTTGAAAAGGATTAATAGGGTGGATAAGGATGGTCTCTTTATGCTAAGTGGGAGTCAAAACATGAGGGGGCACAGTCTTAAGCTGGAGGGGGTGGAGATTTAGGAGGGATGCTAAGAAGCACTTCTTCACAGAGAGGGTGGTAGCCAATTTGAATGCACTGCTGGATGAGGTGGTCTTGTTGAAGATAGTGGGCAACTTCAAGAGAGACTGGGATAGACATAAGGGGAAGGTAAGGGTAATGGGAGGGGCAAAAGGCTGGGAGGATTGGGGGGGAAGGGTCAGTAGCTTAGGCTGTTGGCCCTGCAATATGAGCAGACTAGATAGACCAAAAGGCCTTTTTCTGCTGGCTTCTTCGTATGTTTGTATGTTCCTATTATTTGGTGTGCTTGGGGAGTCAACCATCCAAGGGCAGCATATAGTTTACAGTGGTGGGTGCAATACTTACCAGCCATTGTGATACTGTTGTACACTATGTTGATTTTGTTAATACTACTTTAGGAAGGAAAGATCACATATGTCTACTGAATTCCTTCCTAACTACTGCTCAGTGGGAATTTGTTGTCAACCTTTTTTTTTTCAAAATATTTTTCGAGTCTGATCGTGAAGGCTGTTTCAGTCTCAGCTGACACCACCTGCTCTCGAAATCTATTCCAAGTGTTCACCACTTATTCTGGGAAGTAGTTCTTTCTGATGTTTCCCTTGAATCTCCCTTCACTCACATTCAGTATCCCCTTGTCCTCTAATCTTTGTACTTCCTGAAGAGCTGTGTTTGATCTGCTGGTGTTGTATCACTTTTACACATCTGAATGCAGTAATCTTGTTTTCTGTTTTCCATGAAGAACAGTCCCAGTTCTGCCAGTCTGTCTTTGTGACCCATGCTTTCTCAGGCAAGACTATAAGATAAACAAGCATTTATTAATGTCAAATATTGCTTGCTTGTATGTGCTGTTTAGGTATTTGGAAGTAATAGTTCCATGCCTTCCTCCCAAGACATCCACGGTGTCTTTCCGTTCAGTATTCAGAGAAGAGTGGGAGGGGCAAGGGCCACAGCAGTACAGCAGTTGCCAAGGGGGTGAAGAGGTGGACAATAGTCCATTCAAAGGCAAAAGTGTCCTGCAGAAGCTCACTAAATTGAAGGTGGACAAAGCGATGGAACCAGATGGCATACACCCAAGGATATTAAGAGAACTGCGAAGGGAGATAGCAGTACCTCTGGCAGCCATGTTCACTGAGTCATTCAACATGAGTGAACTGGAGGAGGGCACATGTGGTCCCTCTACACAAGTCCGGCAGCAGGGAGGAGGCAGGGAACAATACGCTGTTCAGCCTCCCCTCAGTAGTGGGGAAGATCATAGAAACATTGCTTAAAGAGAGGATAGTAGGGCATCTAGAAGCCATTGGAGCCCAGAACCATAGACAACATGGATTCACAGTGGGGACATCATGTCAGACAAATCTGGTTGATTTCTTTGACTGAGTGACAAAGGAAGTGAATCAGGGTGGGGCAGTGGACAGCGCTTACCTTTATTTCAGCAAAGCCTTTGACACCATCCCACATAGGAGGCTGATAAACTAGCTGGGTAGGCTGGACATGGGGGAAAGGGTGGTAAACTGGGTTAGAAACTGGCTAACAGACAGGAGGCAGAGAGCGGTGGTAAATGGGGCGCAGTCTAGGGAGAGGGGGTGACCAGTGGGGTGCTGCAGGGATCGGTCCTGGGGCCAGTCCCGTTCAATGTCTTCATTAGTAACATTGCAGAATGGCTGAAGGGAATTTTTTCACCAAATTTGCAACATAGCCATTTTAAGACCTCTGCTCATGAACAGTGTCACTGTGATTTTCTTAATCTGTCCCAAACATTGATTGCGCACACCGACTGGGCCATTGTGCGCTACATGTACAGAAACACATTTTGGGCACCATGTGAAAAATGACAGCTGTAGTGCTCATAAGGAGCTGTGGTAAAATGGCAATGTTGAAAATCTGGAGTGCAAATATTAAAAATTTGCAAAATTATGAGCGTGCATAGGAACTGTGCAACACACGCTCATAAAACAGTCATTTTTAGGAAATTTTTCACTAAATTTTCAACATAGCCATTTTAAGACCTCAGCTCATGAACAGTGTCACTGTGATTTTCTTAATCTGTTCCAAACAAATTGATTTCGCACACTGACTGCACCATTGTGTGCTACATGCACGGAAACACATTTTGGGTGAGATTTAAGAAATGACAGCTGTATTGCTCATAAGGAGGTGTGGTAAAATGGCAATGTTGAAAATCTGGCATGAACATATTGAAAATTCGTGAACTTACGCGCGTGCATAGGAACAGCGTGTACGCTACGTAAGAACAACATTTTTAGAATTTTTTCACCAAATTTTAACATAGGGTTTTGGGGCCTACCTCATGAACTGTGACACTGTCATTTCACAATCGGTCCCGAAGGTGGTTCCACACAGTAACCGCGAAATCACCTTTCAGGGCTGATTAATGCCATGACAGTGACAGAATTCATGAGGTAGGGTCCAAAAACCCTATGTTGAAAATTTGGTGAAAAAATTCCCCAAAATGCCTGAGATATGTAGTAAAGTTGAAAAAACCCTATTTATTCCATTATACAGCTTACTGGCATTTCCTCAGTTCGCAGTCAGCTTTGAAGAGTGCAGACGTGTTCCTGGTCCACCGAAGATAATCGCGCCGGACACCAGAGGTAAGTATGGGGTGAGGGGGGGTGTCGGGAGGTAGATGCACAGAGGATGGGCGCGGGTAGGGGGAAGGGGAGTCAGGACAGTCTGCGGGGGAAGGTTTTTTTCTTTTAGATGTTTTTTTTTTACTTGGACAACGCTGGACTTGTGCCACGCTGGGATGGGCTCCCAGCGTGGCAGCTGGAAGGCTGTTTGGGGGTGGGGTCAGTGGAGCTGACGGGGGATTGGGCACCCCCGTTGGCCATAGGACCTGTTGCCATGCTGGGGTGGGCTCCCAGCGTGGCACCCCATAGTCTCGGGGGGGGGACAGTAGAGCCGACGGGGGATTGGGCATCCCTGTCAGCCATACAGACTGCTGCCATGCTGGGGTGGGCTCCCAGCATGGCACCTGGAACTCTGTTGGGTGGGAGAGTGCAGCACAGCCGACAGGGGATTGGGCACCCCCGTCGGCTATACAGTGAGCGCATGGGGGGAAGCACGATCACGCAGTATGCGTGCGTGTGTGTGTGGGGGGAGCGCGCATGAGCACGTGATCTTATCGCTGATCACTAAAGCGTAGCTCTCCCTTTCAACTGTATGGCAATGTATTTTCAACTGCTGTCATAGACAGCTGCAGCGTTGATTGGAGAACTGTGGCAGCGCCTGCAAACACACTGACTGAATTGGAAGAGGGTTGCCGCACCTCCGAAAACTCGGATGATGGCACTATGTTTCTTGCACATCTGTGCAAGCAACATAAAGATTCCACAAATTCCATTCTTTCTACTTTTTTCATCAGCTGTGCAATATTTTTGGGGAATTTTGCAGGTGTGTGCCACATTTCAAGAAACTTATGAATGTGAAATTCACAGAGTTTGCATAGACTTACTAGAGAATGTGATTTACCTTGATTCAGCAAAGCACTCAATTCATTTCTCCATGTGAGATTAGTACAGAAAGTATGGCAAGTATAGGCTCAGCAGGGGATAAACTAGGCTTGGTAGGTTCTATGTGACAAGGGCGACTGATTGTCGGTGACTGGTCATAAGGGCACACAACCACAAGGGCGACTGAAAAACAGTATGTTATTTAATGCGGGGGGCATTGCCTCCCACCCCCCCTTAATTAGGATTCCTACTCCGGGGGGGCATAACTCAGGGAAAGAGGTGAAATCCAAGGTCGCCCACATTGTCGGCACCATTACGCAGTCGCTCTTATGACCAGTCGCCGACATTCAGTTGCCCACATCACAGGCTACCACTTGATATAAACATGGCTATAGTACAGGAGTCAATGGTATACCATAGTTTTTGTGACACCTTGACAGCAAAACCATTACAGCGACACAACCCGTTCGACATCCACAGTGTCAAACAGGTTGTCAGAGTGCTGAACAGATACAGCGGCTCCCGCAGTTAGCCACTCTCTCTCCAGTAATTTGCCCCCCATTGGAGTTGATAATCTATAAGTCCAGGGGGTACGGGGGCAGCACCCCCTGTGTGGGGTATGCAGGGGGCTAAACAATCAAAATGTGCCCCAGTGCATGGAGCGCTGCTTTGGCTGGTCAACACATTTGCTGGGCGATGTAATCACCATCGGCAGATTTGTCTCGCTGTAGTGTGCATCGACAACAAAGTTGTTGATGAGACTTGGAGGAACTAGACTCAATGAATTGTATGAACAGAATTTATTTGGCTTGGGCCAGATATTTTTTGTGGGGTCCCACAGGAATCCATATTAGGACCAATACTCTTTATTCTATAAATTAGGAATCTAGAGCAGGGAATGGGAGAGCTAAGCATCACAATTTGGATATGGCATGAAAATAGGGAGATATGTGATAACATAAAAGGACAGGTTGGATTTGCAAGCAGACTTGGAGTCTTGGAGCTCTGGGCCAGACAATGGGAAAGGAGTACAACATCAGTAAGTGCAAACTGTGACCCCCTGATGGTCTAACAGAAGCACATTGTGCTTCCATGTTGGAACCCTGAGTTCAAAAGTGAATTTGGGTGGTGGCAACTGGAAGGCCAGGCTGGGAGGTTACGCTGCCTGTGGTGGCATGTCCCAGCCAGAGAGAGGGAGGTGGCAGGCTCCAGTATGGCAGTGGCTCCTAGGTTGACCAGGGAGCTTGCTTTCCTAGTCAGAGCATGCTGCACCTGTCTGAGACATGACTCCTCCATATGCTAGCATGCTACCTGGGGCTGTGGGAGAAAAAGAAGGTGAAAAACTGAAGCTGGCCACAACAAGGTGATGGCAGCCAGTTACAGGCCCCTGTGCCACCAACCAGGCACCCTCTTTCACTGGATCTGTATGTCTGGATGGGTACATCCTTGAAGGCCCTGTCATGGGGGACAAGCCATGAGGGATGAAGGTTAGGGTAAATAGCGGAGGAAGGTGGGTGACAAGGCTGGTGGGGGCTGATACATTAATTAAAAATAAGTGCAAAGTAATGCAGTTTGGGCACAATAAGAGCAGGGTACAGAACATGTTGAAGGGCATTGTATTGACTGAGACAGAAAGGGTTTGGGGTGACAGTCAGAAACATAAACATAAAACACAGAATTTGATGTCAGATAAGGACCAGTTGGTCCCCCCAGTCTGCTCCTTTTCCTCTACCTATTGTCTTCATCGCAGACCCTACCTGATCTTCAGACCATTCTCCTTCCCCCTTTCCTTTCTCTTAAGATTACCTTATGTCTAGTCTATGCATTCTGGAACCCCACCACTGATTTCACCCCCACCACCTCTGCTGGAAGGCTGTTCCAAGAAAGTACCACTCTTTCTGCGAAGAAGTACTTCCTCACAACTCCCCTGAATTCCCCCACCTCCAGTTTCCAATCATGTCCCCTTGTTCTTGAGCACCATTGTTTCTGAAAAATACTTCCTTCCTGTACCTTATTTACCACCCTGAGGTATTGAAAGGTCTCTATCATATACGCCCGCCTCTCTTCCAGGGTGCACATATTGAGGTCCTTTAGTCACTCCTCATAGAGTTTCTGATGCAGACCCTTCACTATTTTAGTTGCCCACCTCTGGAATGCTTTCACTGTCTTTGTTCTTTCAGAGATGTGGTCTCCAGAACTGGACACAGTACTCTAGGTGGGGTCTTACCAGTGATCTATACAGAGGCAACACCACCTCCCTCTTTCTGCAGTTGATACTCCTCCCTATGCACCCCAGCATCACACTAGCCCTCCCAACTTCCTTGTCACGCTGCCTGGTCACCTTTAAGTCAACTGATATGATTACCCCCAGGTTTTTTTACCTGCTTAGTGGGCATCAAAACCACTCCATTCATTTTGTACTTTGCTCCTGGGTTATGTGCCCTAAGTGTATTATTTTGAACTTTTTCGCATTGAAACCCAGCTGCCATATCTTAGATCACTCCACAAGTTATCTCAGGTCTCTACTCATCCTTTCCACCCCTCCCCCGCAACCTGTTGTAGATTTTGGTGTTATCCGCAAAAAGCAATTTAAGAGTTCCAAACAATGTGAAGATGTCACAGGAAGGGCTAGTATGATCCTAGGGATTACAAAAAGGAACTTCGTTAGACATAATGGCAGATTGTTTTTTCCTTTTATATGTGTACACCACAGAATACTGTAACTTGTAACATGGCATCAATAGTGTGCCTGTGATCTCGCGCTGCGATAGGCGTAGGAGGGTCACGAGATGGCAGCCGAAGTGGGCATTAACCCAGCGTATATGCCGTGCCCGCTTCGGCAGTACCATCACCGTCCAGACCCCCTGCCTAGCAGCACTGAGACCAAGCTCAGCAGAGAGAGGAGCGCCAACACCTCGAGTCATCCGCCGGCGGAAACGGGCACGGGGGAGCAGTACTCGCGGTGGACATCCGCGACAGGCAGCCAACCAGACCCAGGAACAGCAACGAGAGCCGACCTGGAGTGGGGCACCACCGGAGCAGTGTGCGGGAGGGAAGAGGAAGGGAAGCCCCCCAGCATGCACAGCGCAAGACTCCGGCGCTCACACTCCTCACCGGAGACCTCCCGGGGTGCTCATCAAGGCAATAGCCACAGCAAGTCACACAGGAGTGCGACAGAGAAGTTGGCTGCACACATCTGCGTGACTCCAGGGACAGCAGGTAAGGACCCCATCGGTACCTATCCAGGCGTGTGCACCGCACTGTGAGAGCAGAGCACAGGGTGACAGGTCGCGCAAGCCCTCGTGTACCACTGTTTGTCTCAGCACACTGGGACCCTCCAGATGCCTCCACTGACCAGCCCCATGTTACAAAGCATTAAGCCACTCCGTCGGTGTGCTCTAATCGCGATTGATGCAGGGGGCGGGTGGTAATTCTCTCGACCATGGGCTCCTGGCACGCCCGCCCCCATGCATCAATCCAGCATTAGAGCACACCTCCGTCATGGCTTAATGCTTACTAGTTTTGGACTGCATATCATAGGAATGACCCATCAGAGGCAGGAGGCAGTGGCACACACATGGAAGGATACCAAGATGCTTAAAGATATGGAGGAGAAAGGATGCAAGGAATGATTGGGAAAGTTGAGTCTATACTCAATGGGAAAACAAGGCAAAGGGCAATTTGATCACTGTCTTCACAATTCTTCAAGGGAAGGTATAAGTAAATTATTTATTTTATTTTATTTTTATTTATTTAGGGATTCAGATCATACCTTTGAGCTCAGAGCTCTTTTACAAAGGTTTCGCGTCAAACAGTGATAATGGCAGCAATAGCAAACAGTTTACATTCAATATATAGAATAATGGACAGGGAACTGTGCACAACAAGGCTGTGTTCCCATCGAGGGTTTTGATGACATCATAGACCTCGAGGAAGCGACTTCGAGGTCCCTATAATGTCATCAAACACCCGAGATGGAAACTCGGACTTTGGCGTGCACAGTTCCTATCTATTATTGTATAGTATATGGTTCCCCACAAACTGTGCCACATTAATTTCACAAGGATTTGTTAGTTTCTGTACCTTGTCCAGACACTGCCATTCTCTCCCGGTCCTCGCTACAGTTCCGCTCCGCTGACAACCCCGAAGGTACCACTGCTCTCTGTTGTCTGGCTTAGCTTTGTACGGAGGGACCACTGATTTATTTAAAAAAAAAAAAAAACTGCTGACAAACTGATAGTTTAGAAACAGGGTGCCGACTATGGCAGTCCGAGTCCAAACTATCTGAAAAGCTCATGCTCAACCGCTCGCTTACCAGCGCTGCCATGCTGTACAGTATTTTTTGAAAAGCCAATGTTTCAGCCAATCGGGAAACAGTTGAAGGTTAAGAAGTTGTTGTACTATCGTTGTGATGTCAGAACGATAGTACAACTTTTTTGACCTTTGAACTGTCCTACAACAGGATTTGGAAAACCATCGTTTTCCATCCACAATAAACCCTAACCATATACTATACTATACTCGAATAGTAGGTAGCTAGTATACAATAAGGTTACAATGTCATTCATGGTACCAATGGTGATAGTACAGCATCAAGAGCATTCAACTAGGGTAAAGGACAGTGTTTATATGTAGCAAAGGAGATAAAGAGGTGTGACACCTAGTGTGAAAGTCCAGGAGGATTCAAGGTGAGGGAGGGAGATGGGGGGGGAGAGTGGGCAGCCAAAAGAAGTGGCTTTGTCTAGGAGGTTGGGAGGTAGTGGTAGTAGGTTGGTTTTAAGTTTGATCCAGTGGGAGAAAAGGCACAGGGGGGAGAGGAAGACAGGGATAGGGCAAGAGGGAAGAGTGGGGGTAAAAGGAAGGGGAAGGAGAATGTGGATGAGTGGGCATTATGGGAGTTGGAGTCCTAGTGGCAGTCACAAACTGTCCTAGTAAGAAGGTGTTGCCTTAGGCCATTTTTGAATTGTGAGATGCATTGGGAGTTTAGAATGTGCACTGGGATTTCATTAGCCATTGGGGGGCCCTATAGCTGAAAGCACGCTGTCCCTGCACAGTTCGACGGAAAGGTGTTGATAGGGACCCCGTCATCCTGCCTCTGGTGGTATAGCTGATAGCACTTGGTGTTAGGATGCTAGAAATGCATGGGGCAGTTTTACCCATTAGCACCTTTTTTCCAAGGAGACATGTTTGGAATATAATCCTGTTCTTTGGTGGCAGCCAATTGGTCTCCTCGTATAAGGAGCAGGTGTGGGTATTTTGATCTGCAGCCATTGTGAGGCTACATGCCTTGTTGAGGGCAATGTGAATCCTTTTTAGTGCAGTGTCTGTTGCTGCACCATAGATCACCAATCCATAGTCGATGGTAGAAAGAATGGAGCTGGAGACTGAGAGACAGAGGGCCTCTGGAGTGAGATACCTTTTATGCCTATATAGTACACCCAGCTTGGTGTTCACTGCCTTTACCACTGTGTCGATGTATTGGGTGAAGATGAGGCAGTCATCAATGGTGACCCACAGGTACTTGAAGGAGTGAACTTGTTCTAGTGGCTCACTGACTTTATTGGAGATAGTGAGGGAAATCTGGAGTCTACAGGATCACTGAAAGAGCTAGGAGGGGCCAGAGCATGTGGCAACAGATTAGAGGTTCATGTATTTTATTTTTATTCATTTAGTTATTTATTATTTGTTCACCAGATAGGTGTGCTCATCCCAGGGACTGTTTTCAGGCACAGTCCAAGCCATGAACATGGCAACGCATCAGGACAGTAGGAATGCAGTACATACATGACAAAGAGTAAACATAGTTAACAACTGGTAACAGCAGCAGAAAGAAATGAAAATCCAAACAAGACGATATGAATATATACAGTCAACAATTGGAAATAACAAGACATTAAAAAATTGGCAGACAATAAAGACATAAATGCAATTCAAACTACTGAGAAAGAGATTCAGTGTCAGACACTATGGTTAGGGGAAGCATTTGCAGGCAGAGCCCAGCCTACCAGTATTGCCGCTCTGTAGAACAATTTGAATTGGGAGTTTGATGCCAGAGAGCATAACAAGCTAGGCAGAACATTCAAATCTATTGAGGCAGCAACAGAGAAGGCATTTTGACCAATACAGATAACGACAGGAGGTGTCCCCAGAATCAGGAGAGATGACCTGAGGCTTCAGTGGCACAGTTCTGGATTAAGAAGGTCAGCAAGAGGGGAATGCTCTTCATTTCTCACAGATCTGTGTATTAGAGAGCCTAAGAGGTACTCATGGTGGGCCTGTGGGGCAAGCTAGCCAACAGACTGGTATAAGGATCAGTGACGGGTACTGAAAGGAGACATTAATGCAGATCTGCAGACATTATTGTATACAGTGTTCAATCTTTCAAGAATATCAGTGGAAAATTGGGAGAAGATGTGTGAGCAGTAGTCGAGAAGGGGGAGCAGTGTATCCCTAGCAATAGAAAGTTTCACATCTGGGGTCATTAGATCTTGTAACTCATGCCCAGTTTTTGAGTTATCAACTTGACAGTGAATTCAAAATTATCTTAATAGGTCAGGAGGATTCAAGAGTAACACCCAGATATGTAGAGGAGGAGACAGGCACCAAGGGGTTCAATGAAGGGTTATAGACTATTTCACTGTTTGGTCATTTATTCTACTATAGAATTCATTACAACATGCAGTCATCAACACTGGCCATATTAGAGTGCTAAACAAGCATTTGTCAATGCTGAATGTTGTCTCGCTGGCATTGGCATTGGTAGTGCAGGAGTTAGAGATGCATAATAGGAATGACAGTGAAGTATTGAACTGACGCCAACCCCACCCCCACCCTGCAGAGACTGACAGGCATTGGGGTGTGCCTTTGGGTCGTCAGCTATAATGCTCATGCCATTTTACCTCACCCTACCCTGTAGACACTGGCAAGTGTCGTGGTGTGCTTTGGGGTCTTTGGGCCTTATACTTACCCTATTCCATAAGGAAATACTCTGAGATGGGTACAGTATAGGAGAATGGGGTGAACTTTAAGGCCGAACACTCCAAGGCACACCTCGATGCCTGTCACTGGCTGCAGGGTGGGGGTGGGGGTGGAATGACATGAGCATTACAGCCAATGATCCCAAGTCACACCCCTGACGCCTGTCAGTCTCTACAGGGTGGGGTGTTACAGTTGGAAACCCTAATGCCATAGGTGTTTGTTGGTATTTTCACTCCAAATTTTTAACATGGGCTTTTTGTGACCCCACCCCATGAAGAGTGGCACTATCAGTTTGTTAGCAGAAAGGTGGTTTTGCACAGCGACTATGCCATTTGGTGCCACAGGCTTGAAAACACATTTTGGGCAGGATGTGAAAAATGACAACTGTATTGTTCATGAGGAGGTGTAAAAAAATGGCAACATTGAAAATCTGGAATGAATATATGAAAAATTGGTGAAGTCATGAGCATGCATAGAAACTGCGCAACACATGTCCGTAACTCAATTATTTTTGGGATTTTGTTAACATCATTTTTAATATAGGCATTTTGGGACCTCCCCTCATGAACAGTGGCACTGTGATTTTGTTAATCTGTCCCAAAAGTTGACTTCCCACAACGACCACGCCATTGTGTGCCACAGGTGCGAAACCACATTTTGGGCAGGATGTGAAAAATGACAGCTGTACTGTTCATAAGGAGGTGTGAAAAAATGCCAGTGTTGAAAATCTGGCATGAAAATATTGCAAATTTGCGAAGTTACAAGGGTGCATGGAAACTGCGCAATACATGCTTGTAACACAGTAATTTTATGGACTTTCATCACCAAATTTTCAACATAGGCATTTTAGGACCTCTGCTCATGAACAGTGTCACTGTCAGTTTCTTAATCTGTCCCGAAAACTCATTTCCCACAGCGACCGTGCTATTCTGTGCCGGAAGTGCGAAAACACATTTCGGCCAGGATATGTAAAATGACAGCTGTACTGTTCATAAGGAAGTGTGGAAAAATGGCAATGTTGAAAATCTGGTGTGAAAATATTACAAATTCATGAAGTTATGAGCGTGCATGGAAACTGCAAAACCGACGCTTGTAAAACAGTCATTTTTTTGATTTTTTCACCAAATTTGCAACATAGGCTTTTTGAGAGCCCACCTCTTGAACAGTGGCACTGTCATTTCATTAATCAGTCCTGAAAGGTGATTCCGCGCAGTCACCATGAAATCACCTTTTGGGACCGAATAATGCCATGACAGTGACTGAATTCATGAGGAGGTGTCCCAATAACACCATGTTGAAAATTTGGTGCCAAAATTCTCCAAAATGCCCGAGATATGCACCAAAGTTGAAAAAAACCTGTTTATACCATTATACAGCTTATCAGCCTTTTCTTCAGTTTGCGGTTGACTTTGAAGAGTGCAGAAGTATTCCTGGTTCACAGAAGATCGTTGCGCTGGGCTCCAGAGGTAAGTATGGGGTGAGAGGTGTGTGGGGAGTCAGGGTACGCAGACGGTAGGCGTGGGTTGGGAGAGGGGCAGGAGAGACCGTGAGGGATCATTTTCTTGTTTTACAGGGAAAAAAAAATGACAACGAGGGTTGTTTTTCTTTTTTTGCAGGTGTTGTTTGGTACACTGGGTGGGCTCCCAGTGTACCACCTGCATTACGGGGAGGGGGACTGCAGCCGATGGGGATTGTTCCCCCTGTCGGCACAGAAATAGGTGGGGGGCGTGCCTGATGCCGAGGGGGATAGAGCACCCCCTTGGGACACAGCACAAATCGGGGGTTGGGGACATTATGCCAACAGGGAGTGGGCTCCCCCGGTGGCAAATTGAACTGGGCAGGGGGGGACTGAAGCTGATGGGTATTGGGCCCCCCATCAGCAAAGAAAGACTGTTGGTGGGCACATGATGCCGAGGGGGATTGGGAAACCCCTCAGCACAGTGGAATGGAAGGGGGGGCATTATGCCGATGGGGTGTGGGCTCCCCCATTGGCAAATGAAGTGGGTCGGGGCATGCCGACAGGGGGATTAGGCACCCCTGAAGTTGGCATTGTGCACAGCGGCACTCAGTGCAGCCATGTTTATTGGACAACTGCACCAGTAAAGGCACATCGGGAGGCATGTTATTGTGCCGCTGCGTGACGAGCTTGACTCTCATTGCAGTGGTACTTTTGTTAGATGTGGTGACCACTTTATGTATTGCTGGTGTCAGCGCCTGCATGCTGGCTTACTGGGGAATGAGGGACGCACCTACTGATGCATGCCCTGCATTCACCCACAGTGACCGCATCTCTGAATCTGCTACTACTGCAATATGTTGGCTGGCGCACAAGTGCGAGCCAACATTAAAAGGAAATAGGACAATTCATTAGAATAAAGGGATAGCCAGTGTGATTTATTGGTTGGAGCACAGAATTGTGAACCCAGAGATCCAGATTCAAATCCTACCAGAGCCACAGAAGAAAGAATAGCCTATGAATTGGGTGTCATATACCTATAGTGCCTTCCATATACATGATATCCCAGTGCATTTGGACATCTGCATCAGCTGTTAAGAGACCAGAGGAAAGTGAGGTGAGGGAGGTTGAGCAGCTCAGGAAGGTCACATAGTGAGTAGGTGGTGGAATTCAAAACTAGGTCACTAGATTCACAGCTCTTTCCGCTACCAGTATATTGACTCCAGTTTACTAAGCATAGTCTTGAGTGGGTTGAATTGTGCTTTGGTCTTCCCAGATTCAAATTTTGGCAGACGCAGGACCCCACTTGAAAAAGAGATGTGATATCTTTACTGGGTTATCTTGGGTAAATAATTTGAAAAAGAGTGATGCTTGAGTCACTTGCATTTAATGTCTGTGTTTTAGGCGTTATCTTTTTCTGTATATATTTTCAGTAAAATAAATTAATTAATTATTCATTTATTTCAGAAATTTTGCCAGGAAAGACGTACTGAGCTGATAACAGCTAGTTTGCAGATGTGTCCAGGGTTAGGGGTATGGAAGATAGTACAAGAAGAGAAGCAATAAATAGTAATTAACAGCCTTACAAAAATAGTAGTCTGTACAAGCATTACAGTAAATCTCAAGAAGCATAACCTTAAATGTTACAAGGCAAAGCAGTATACAACAAGGTACATGGGGTGAATAAAACATTGAGTTTGGATAGGCAAGGGGAGATTCCCCCAACTAGGCATAGCGAGAGTGGCCAGGGCAGTATGGGTATGGGGGAGGGGGATCAAATAAGGTAAGGGGTCATGGACAGTTGCAGATGGGAGTAGAAAGTCTTGAAGAAAAGACTTAAGGGAGAAGGGAGAACAGGCAGAGTAGATTGATAGGGAAAAGGTGGATCAATGTTTAGAAAAGTGGTATGAAAAGACAGTTTGATCAACAGTAACTTTCCTAGTTGGAATAGAAAGGAAACGAGAAACATGGCTGAGGAGGGGGTGGAGGAAGGAGGGGCAGAGGATAAGAGTGATGTAAGGTATGAGGGAAGGGAACCAATCCAGAATTTGGACATAATGAAGACTGTGTGAAAGGCACCTGATATCAAGAGATGGGAAGGAGAGGGCAGAGTAGAGTGAGCAGTGATGGGTACGAGGGGGACAGTCCAAGCAAAATGACAAGAGTGTGAAAGAGGGGGTCCAGTCTGGCAAGGGAGGACACACCTTTCAATAAGGTGAGACAGTGAAGGTTGTTTTTCACAGGAGCTTCTCTAGTGTGGAAAAGATCAATTTTGAGTAAATGAGCAAATCTGGAATGTCCTTAGTATTTTATTTTCTCTGCAATTCTACCTTCAGAATGCTGTGATAACATTTTGTGGGAACACCACTTTGTCGGGGCATGAGGTGGCTCCTGTGCTCAGATATAAAACAACAATGTATTAACAATTAGGGCCTAGGATACATGGGCATATATGGATAGACAAACAGAATAATAGATAGGGGACTGTGTATTATAAGGCTATAGTGCCATCATGGGGATCTGGTGGCATGTGGACCCTGATAGTGAAGCTCAAGAGGTTCCAACATGTCACTAGAAGCTTGGGATGGTATTTTTAGCTAAGTAAAACACAGTCCCCTGTCTGTTATTTGTTGTAATACACCTGTACATGAATCCAAGAAACTTTCACTATTTTTTATTTCATAAACATCCCCCCCCACACACACAACTGGAGTCTCGCTGGTAAACTGACACAAATTGCAAATTATTTTCTAAAATCCTATGCCTATTGCCACACAAACCAGTTTTTCCTTTTCTGTTCTTTTCTTTTTTTAGTCCCACAACATTGTAACATTACAGTTACTACCAGAGCTTGGGTTGTGTGCTGACCTTTTCAGCACTGGCCAGCTGTAGCACATTTCTAACCCTGAGCATTACCCTGATTGCTATTACTGAAATATGTTATCTTTGTATTCTGTATCCTGTTTTTATTGTGTATGGTGCTCAGATCCTCCGGGATTGGGCACCTTAGAAATATATTTGCCTTGCCCCTTGCCTTGCCTTCAAAAAAAAAAAGGAAAAACAGAACTACTGAAACAGGTGGGGGAGGCAAATGCAAGTGAAAGAATATATATCTCTCCATGCCACCACCATCAGTCTGTCTCTGCTGAGTGGTATCACTTTTCTTGGGAGAGAGCCTTTTCCATGGATGTCTCATCAGTGGCTAGCTGGCTTTTACTGTACACAGCAGTTACAGTGGAAGCTAGGTTGCTTTGAGTACAGGGAGGTAGGCCGTGCTCGGGCAAGGTTAGTTCCCATGATACTATCGCTCAGAGCTCAGAATGATAGTGTTATAAGCTCTAAATTATAGGATTATGAGATTTGAGCTGTAGTATTTAAGCAATAAGACATGAGGGGGTGTGGGTTATCGGGGGATTTACCACGGCTAGAGTGGTTTGCCCACGAGGCGCAGCTGAGTGGGTAAATCCTCCCACGTGTAAATCCCCCGATAACCAACATCCTCCGAGTGGCTTATTGCGATTATACCAAGGTTCATTTTTTTACTATAATAAAATACAACTTTTAAAGAGGTTGCTTTGTGTTTTTATTTTTATTGTATTTATTCCTGGGCTGCAGATGATTAGGATTTAGATGACCACAATTTGCTCCTCAACAGCCATTGGTTATCAGAGGATTTACACCGGTGGTAAACTGCCAGTCTGACCATTTCATTGGCTGTTCACTTATGTCCATGGTATAATATGGCAGTTCAACTGTAGAATTACCAGGATTTTTTTTGAATCATCTGCAGTGGTATTATATGGATTATCCATACATTACAATACCTTCCGCAATAGCTGAAACAGATACTAATAAATATGCACCTATAGCTATATGGTGAAAGTGACCAAAATTATATATATAGCAGTAAAAATAACTCAATGCAACATGAGGTCAGAATATCAGAGGAATCTTGCAATGCCTGTACACCCTGTGTGATGCAACACCAGACAGCATAATTCAGGAAAAAGATCTTAGAGTGATAGTGGCCGAAGTAAAATAAAACACTCACAATCCAAACACCAACGTCATTTGCTAGAAGTATTTATTCAATGCAGGGAGCAGTGCAGCATCACACTGACCCACACACATGCACAGAGGAGACTTGATGTTTCGCACAAGCATACTTTGCCCAGATAAAGTGGGCTTGCGCATACCATCGAGGCTCCTGTGTGTATGTATGCATGTACTGTATGTGTGGGCCAGTGTGCTGCTACACTGCTCAATACATTGAATAAATACTTCTAACAAATGAAGTTGGCACTTTGTATGCAAGATTTATTCTCCTTTGTCTTATGAGTTGAAATACTGGACCTTGGACCCTGAGCTGTCTTTCCGTACAGAACAGGCTAGCAATTACAGGCCAGTCAGCCTGAAATTGGTGGTGGAAAAGTGAATGGAGTCCCTGCTGAAGGAAAGGATTGAGGAACATCTGGAATCCACTGGGTTACAACACACAAAGCAGCATGGATTCATGGGGGGAGGGGAGTCATGCCAAATCAGTCTGATAGACTTTGTTTACTGGGTAACCAAGGAATTAGATCAGGGTGGAGTGGTGGACATGGCTTACCTAAATTTCAGTAAGCTTTTCACCCCGTTCTGCATAGCAGACTAATAAACAAGCTTGGTAACATAGAAACATAGACTTTGATGGCAGATAAGGACCACTTGGCCCACCCAGTCTTCCCATTTCCCTACCTACTGGATATGCTGCAGATTCTAGTTAACCAACAGCCTACTTCCTGCCACCCCCCACTAAAATTGCCTTGTGTCTGTCCCATGCATGTTTGAATTCCCCCACTGTTTTAGACCAAACAACCTCCCCAGGAAGGCAGTTCCACACATCCACCACTCTCTCTGTGAAAAAAGATTTCCACATTATCCCTGAGCCGTCCCCTCTATCTTTAAATTGTGTCCCCTTGTTCTTACACATCTCTTTTCTGAAAGATGCTACCCTCCTGGACTTTGTTGATTCCCTTGAGGTACTTGAACATTTCTATCATGTCCCCCTGTCCCTCCTTTCATCAAGGGTATACATATTAAGCTCTCTCAGTCTCTCTTCATGTGGTTTCTGATGTAGACCCTGCACCATTTTAATTGCCCTCATCTGGACTGCTTCCATCCTGTCTATATCCTTGCATAGATGGGGTCTCCAAAACTTCACACAGTATTCCAGATGGTGTCTCACCAACTGTCTGTACAGAGGGATAACCACTTCCCTTTTTCTACTTGTGAGGCCCCTTCCTATACATCCCAGTATCCCCCCTGGCTCTCCTCACTGACTTCTCACATTGCTTACCCACCTTTAGATCATCTGATATGACTACCCCCAACTCCCGTTCCATTTTTGTTGTTGTTAGTACCTCCCCTGCTATTGTGTACTGTTCTCCCAGGTTTTTGTTTCCCAGGTGCATTACTTTGCACTTCTTTGCATTGAATCTAAGTTGCCATATGTCTGACCATTCCTCCAACCTTGCCAAGTCCTTTCTCATCCTTTCTACCCCCCTCTTGTGTATCAACTCTGTTACAGATCTTTGTATCATCTGCAAAGAGGCATACCTTTCCCTCCAGACCCTCTGCAATGTCACCTATAAAGATGTTAAAGAGGACTGGACCCAGTACTGAGCCCTGAGGTACTCCACTAGTGACCCCTCTTTCTTCAGAATGTGTTCCACTCACTATTACCTTCTGTGTCCTGTTGTGCAGCCAGTTTGCAACCCAGGCTACCACCCTGGGACCCACTCCCAAGCTGGCTAACTTGATTATTAATCTTTTGTGCGGGACTGTGTCAAATGCCTTGCTAAAGTCTAGGTAGGCCATATCCACAGCCCCTCCCTGGTCTATTACTTTGGTCACCCAGTCAAAGAAATCTATTAGATTCGTCTGACATGACCTTCCTGCTGTAAATCCATGCTGCTTTGGGTCCTGTGCCCCGCTGGCCTCTAGGTACTCAACATATAGGATAGTGCATGGGGAACGGTTGACAACAGGGCTATTCTTTCACCAAGTTGGCACTATGAAGACGGATTACCTCGAGAGTGCAGCTCGAGAGGTAATCTGTCATCATAGTGTCAACAAGGTGAAAGATGTCCTGTTGTCAACTGTTCCCCATGCACTTTTCTTTATAGTGTATGGTGGAATGTTGTTTTTAGGGGGAAAAAAATCACTACAGCATGTTTCTGCTTCAAAACATTTTACTGGGTTACTAGAAGGAAAAAATAACTTTACATTTTGAACGTGTTCACGCTTGACATTTTAACTGTTTAAGAACTTTACATTTTGAATGTTTTAACGCTAAACATTAGTACTGCCGCCGACATTGCTACTTTCACCATGTGTCTCGTCTATGGAGTGAGCCCTAACTGTCAAATGCTGCTCGAGGACACAGTGTGTGATGTTCGCAGTGCAGTAGAAAAAATCGTTCTGCTGCACTGCGAACGTCACTAGTGTGTGACTAGAAGGTTCCGACAACGATGGATTTCGGTTGAGAATGACGTTCCTCCATACACTATAGTTCTTTCTTTCAGAAGTGATTCCATCATTTTCCCTACCACTGAGGTCAAACTTACAGGTCTGTAGTTTCCTGCTTCTGCCTTGCTCCCACTTTTGTGAAGGGGAATCACATCTGCCCTCCTCCAGTCCTCAGGTACCACCCCATCCTCCCATGATTTGCTAAAACGTGTGGTCAGTGGTGTCACTAGGTCCTCCCTTAGTTCTTTTAGGATTCTGGGGTGAATCCCATCAGGCCCCATTGCTTTGTCCACCTTGAGTTTTAGGAGTTCTTTCAGGACTCTTTCTTCTGTAAATGGACTGGTGTCAACCCCCCTACCCAGAGTGCTTCTATTGTCTGGTTTAGGTAACTCCTCCTCATCTTCTTTTGTGAATACTGAGCAAAAGTATTCATTCAGTATCTCTGCCTTTTCACTGTCTCCCTCTGCCCACCTCCCCTCTCCCTTATTAATCTTCACTATTCCTCCCTTAACCTTTCTATGCTCCCTAATGTACCTATAAAAGGTTTTATCCCCCTTCTTAACTGACTTGAATATTTTTCCTCAGTTTGGGCTTTTGCTATTCTGACTGCCTTCCCCACTTCTTTCTGCTTTAATTGATACAGTTCCCTGTCGTGCTCCTTCTGTGATGCCTTATACTTTTTGAATGCAGCCCTTTTCTCCTTAACCTTCCCTGCCACCTCTTTTGAAAACCATAGTGGTTTTTTACTCCGCTTTGTTTTCTTTATGTTTCACACAAAGGCTTGTTGCCTCTATGATGGCAATTTTGATTTTTCTCCATTGTTCTTCCACCCCTCCTTTTTGCCCATTTGCTAGTGTATTCCTCAGGTATTCATCCATTTTGCCAAAGTCAGCCCTTCTAAAGTCCAGTATGCTTGTTTTTGTATGGCTTGTCTCCATGGTTGTGCTTATTGTGAAGCACATTGTGCAGTGGTCGCTTGTTCCCAGATGTCTACCGACTTCTAAATTTGTGATTCTCTCTCCATTTGAGAGTACCAGGTCTAGTATTGCTTCCTCCCGAGTGGGTTCCAACACTAGCTGTCTAAGGCCTGCCCCCTGCAGGGCATCGAGAATGACCCTGCTCTTGGATGTGGCTGCAGTACATGTCATCCAGTTAACATCTGGCATATTCAGGTCCCCCATTAACAGTATCTCCCCTTTTTCAGCCATTTTGAGAATGTCCTCTATCATCTTCTTGTCCATTTCCTCCCCTTGAGATGGGGGTCTGTGTACAACCTCTGTGCGGATTGTAATGCCATTCCCTGTCTCCAAGGTGACCCAGAGTGCCTCTTGTCCTCCCCCTTTACTTTTTAGTTCTGTAGCTTTGATCCCTTCCCTTATGTATAGAGCTACTCCACCTCCTCTTTTCCCCTCCCTGTCCCTTCTGTAGACTGTGTACCCTGGTATGTTGACATCCCAGTCATGGTTCCCCATGTACCATGTTTCTGTGACTGCCACAATATCCAAGTGGTCATCTTCCATCAAGGTTGCTAGCTCAGGAAGCTTGTTTCCCAGACTACGGGCATTGGTACTCATTGCTCTCCATTTAATGTTGGCTTTATCCTTCCCCCCATGCCTGCTCTTTTTGCCCTTGTCTATTTTTCCATTTACCCCTGTCCTGCCCTCTGTTGAGCACTGCACCTCAGTGTTTACCTTACTACCCGTCATGTTTTGTGGGGAGGCTTGAAATTTCCTGCCTCTTATTAGCACCTCCCCCCATGGCTAGTTTAAAAGCTTGCCAAGGAAGCATTTAAACCTGTCACTTAGGATCTTGGTTCCCTTCATGGACAGATGCAGACCATCATGCCAGTATAAAGCTTAAGAGTGGGTCCAATGGTGGTAAACTGGGCAAGAAATTGGTTAGGGGATAGGCAGCAGTGGGTGGTGGTAAATGGAGTTCACTCTAAGGAATGGATAGTGACCAGCAGGGTGCCTCGGGGTCAATGCTGGGAGTGGTCCTCTTTAATGTCTTTATAAGTGACACTGCAGAGGAACTGGAAGGGATGGTCTGCCTCTTTGTGGATGACACCAAAATCTATAATAGGGTGAACAATCCAGGGGACATGGAATGGATGAACAGAGACCTGAGAAAACTCAAGTAGTGGCCAAGGGTATGGCAGCTGGCTTTCAATGCAAAAAAGTACAAAGTAATGCATATGGGGCACAGAGCCAAAGGGTCAGAGTACAAAATTGGTGGAGTGGTACTGACAACCACCAAGCAGGAGAAAGATCTGGGGGTAATCATCTCTGATGATCTAAAGGTGGCCAGGCAGTGCAGCAAGGTAGTTTGAAGGGCTAGTGGGATGCAGGAGTGTGTAGGGAGGGGTATCATGAGCAGAATAAATGAGAGGGTGTTGCCTTTGTATAGATCACTAGTAAGACCCCACCTAGAGTACTGTGTCCAGTTCTGGAGATCACATCTCTGGAAGGACATAGATGGAGTTGAGACAGTCCAGAGGAGAGCAGCTAAAATGGTGCAGAGTCTTCATCAGAAGCCCTACAAAGGGAGAGGTCACGTGATGCAGTGCACCTAGTGGCAGCATAATCGAGAGCTCTCTCCTACTGACCAACTAATTTCCTAGTTTTTACCATTTTTGTGGCTGTTTTACTAATCAAACTTGACTACCAGCTTAAACTGACTGCCAGCAACGCTATGGTGCCAGATTTGTAACCGGATTCTAATTTGGGTCGTTCTGGTTTGTTGGAGTTCATGGAGGCTGAGATGAAGCCGGCGGGAGCCAAGCATATGCCACCAAATACTCCAGAAAAGGCTCCCAAGAAATCTAAAACACAAAATGCTGGGCAAGTCGCTAAAGCTAGTGCCTCTGGCTCTCTTTCCAGCCCTCTCACGGAGGATCGCTTTCTACAGGAGTTAATCCCATTTCGGGAAACTCTACAAGATATCTCAATGGAGATTAAATCGCTATGGAGCGATCTGGCCTCACTCACTGTAAGAGTTGGCGACTCCGAAGCAAGGACCTGCTCCCTAGAAAATTGGAAAGCGAAAGCCGACCCTGAAATTACCTACCTCAGACAACAAGTAGCTAAGCTCCAGCTAAAAACAGTGGATCTCGAGGGCAGAAGCAGGAGGAACAACATCTTAATACTGGGCCTACCAGAATCCGAGGAGGGTATGGACATCATGGCCTTCATCCAAAAGCTGCTGAATAAAATAGTGGGTCCCTCACCCTTTAATCCTCAGTACCATGTGGAAAGGGCGCATCACTCACTAAAGCCAAGGCCCCCACCAGGCGCTCCTCCGAGGCCCATAATTATTTAGCTGCTAAGCTTCCTCGAAAAGCAACACATCCTGGCCAAAATCAAAGAGCTGCAAACTATACACTGGGACAGCAACAAGTTAAGAATTACTCAAGACTTGCCTTACGAGACCAGACAGAAGAGGAAAGCTTTCCACCCGACAGTGACCAAGTTGATGGCTGCGGGTATTCGCTTCCGGATGAGCTACCCAGCGAGGCTGCAGGTGGCATTGGATGGCATGTGGCACTCGTACGAGAAGCCGGATCAAGCTGTGGCTGATTTGACCCTGAAGCTGCCCAACCTTTTCAAGAGCGGCTGAACTGTGCTCCTAGAACATTGCCCACGTAAGTTCTCTTCACTCAAATGTTGAAATTGAGCGGCTTCCTTACCTGATGTCTATATGTTATTCCTTTTCTCCCAGTTCATTGGGCTGCTGGGGGTTGACTAGGGGTCTGGTGCGGCCTAAAGGCCTAACGTTCCATTTGCAGGCCTGTAGCATGGTCCTGGTGAGGGAAGGAGGGTAGGAACAAAGTTCCCGATAATGATTCTTGTCGGTCTGCAATTTTGGCGGACCAATTGGTCCTTGGCTTAATATGTCCCCTCCCTCTTCCTGCGACGCAGAACTAGTGTTTATTACAGCAGGTACTACCCTCATTGCCTGCATAAATTGATTTGTGATGCCCCGTCAGCTCTTGGTGTTATTCCAGGCGGTGCGCTCACCTGCTTTGCCCACTATAAGTGGTGTCCTGATACAGCGAGGTCTCTCTGTGCCGGGAGAATGCTGGTAGGACTCTTCTTGTTCTCATCCCTCCAGTTTACTGGTAAGGCTTTTCCTTTTCTAGAGGCCATGCAAAGAAAAACCCTGAAGTTATGGTTGGGTGAGGAGGGGCACAAGGATTGAGCTAGCCTTGGGTAACCTGCTCCGCAGCCTGTGGCGCGGGGGGGGGGCGGCAGTACCCAGGATATCAAGGTTCTATGGGTTGCTTCGGGTGGCTGCTCTTGTGTTACTGAGTTTGTTTCAATCTATTTACAGCTATGCAGTCGTTTCAGTAATGCCTGGGTCTGCCAGACGTGGGGGATGGTCCTGGCCCATTAGACTTGTTCGGTTAGGGTATGCTTTGCTGGATCCAAGGGGACCGTTTGTATATAGTTTATGGGGGTATAAATGATTGTAAAAGTGAAATTACTAGGGGGTGGGGGAAGGCAGATTATCTTACTGTCCGGGTTCATTATATACAGGACGCTGTTTTTGTGTTCATGGTTCACTTTACAACCCATTGCTTTAGTTGTTATGGATTGTTTGGTTGTTAACGGTGCCTTTTGGGGGGGACGAGTGGGGGGGTGGGTCGGAGAGTGCCTAATATTTCGGTATATACTAGAGGGATTATTGTTCTCAGGTTTTCTTGCTCATATTACCAATTCATATGGCCATGAGACCGAATAAATTTGCCAGCTGGAATGTCAGAGGCATTAGAGATCCTACTAAAAGATGTCAGATTTTTCATAACTGTTTATTGTTAAATGTGGATATACTTTTCATGCAAGAGACTCATCTGTCTATCTCAGAAGCTAAAGGGCTACGTAGGCAGGGATTTTCCCAGGCCTTTGCAGCCAGCGGTCTGAAGGCTAGTAGTGGGGTGGCTATACTAATTAAACAACATATTTTTTTTGTAGTGGAGGATAGTATTATAGATCCGGAGGGCAGATTCGTTATGGTCAAAGGCCAGCTCAATAATAGTAATCTGGTGTTGGGTGCAATATATGGTCCAGTAGGGTGCAATCCCCAATTCCTTATGTCCCTGGCGGATAAACTGAGCAGATTCCTGCCTTCCCTTTTCATTCTAGGGGGCGACTGGAATATAGCCCCATCTCAGGAGATGGATAAAACTTATAGACCATTAAAACCTCTGTCCCCCGCAACTAGCTCTCAAAGATTTTATGCATTTACTAGGGTTATGCAACCCTTGGTGCCTGTTTAACCCTAAGAGCCGCAACTTCTCCTTCTATTCCCAGGTCCATCAAATGTGGTCAAGAATCGACTGCATCCTAATTAGATCTTCCCTTTTGAGTAATGTACATCAAGTAGGCATCGAGCCTATTGTTATCTCAGACCACTCCCTGGTGTGGCTCATGGCCTCCCCTGGACTACAAGGGCAGAGGGACACCTTTTGGAAATTAAATACACAGCTCCTAAAGGAAGATCGAACAGTTTCCCATATTAAATCTCAGATTCTATCTTTCTTAGAATTTAATCAGGGTTCCGTTTCTAGGGACGATATGCTTTGGTGCTCTCTCAAATGTTTTATTAGAGGAGAGTTTATAAAGCTGTCCTCCCGCAGGAAAAGGGCAAGAGAAGCTAAATTTATGTCACTGTCCAACCAAATCAGAATAGCTGAAAATGACCTCCTTCTATCTAACTCTCAGAAAGACTTGGCAACTTAAATTAAACTTAGGAGCGAATACAACGGTTTGCTAAGAGATAAAGCTGAGTATGCTATGCTTAAAACCAAGTCTCGGTATCTGGACCAAGGGGAGAAGCCAGGAAGGCTGCTTGCCCTTAAACTGAGGGAGACGGAGAGTTCTAGACTTATCCCGGCACTAAACTCCCATGACGGCTCTGTTAAAACTACGTCACGGGATATAGCCCAAATTTTTGAATCCTTCTACAGTGAGATTTATGGTAAAGGTGCATCCCAGTCATCTTTCCACATGATAGAGCAGTTTCTGGATGGCGTCACACTCCCATCCCTTCAGACGCATCACTGTGAGGTATTATCCTCCCCTATCACCTTAACTGAGGTTGTAGAGGCAATTAATGGGCTGCCTTGGGATAAGGCTCCAGGTCCCGATGGATTCCTCCAAATTTCTATAAATCATTTTGCAAAGAGTTAGCACCTCTACTTTTGAAATTGTATAACTACATGTTCTCCTCAGACTGCCTCGATCCCTCTTTGTTAGAGGCCATGATAATTTTGATCCCAAAACCCGATAAGTTCTTGCTAGATCCAGCCAGCTACAGACCAATCTCACTACTAAATTACGATATCAAAATCCTGTCCAAGATTCTTTCTCTTCGAATTAAAAAGATTTGGCAGTGCCTGTTGAGCCCGGAACAAGTTGGATTTGTTCAAGGCAGATCGGCTTCAGACCATCTGCATACCCTATCTCATATCTTTCAAGCCGCTCAAAATTCTCAGTCCCCCATGGCATTGGTTGCGTTAGATGCAGAAAAAGCCTTCGATAGGGTGAATTGGGACTTCTTATGGGCCACTCTGAGGAGAATGGGTTTTCCTGATACCTTTATCCAGTGGATCAAAACAATTTATAAGTCACCTTCAGCCAAAGTTTATTGCAACGGGGTCTTCTCTTCTCGATTCCCCCTTGGTTCTGGCACCAGGCAAGGGTGCCCTTTATCCCCCTACCTTTTCAACCTATATCTCGAACCCCTGTTAATTAGCATTAAGGCCTCAACACAGGTTTCAGATTGTGTAATCTCTCAAATTCCACTGACTCTGTCGGTCTTTGCAGATGACATCTTACTGCATCTTACTAATCCAGAATCATCGTTAGCACAAGCCTTACAAATTATTGAGCGGTTCAGCCAGGTGTCCAACTACAGACTTAATCTCTCTAAATCAGTCATTTTCCCATTAAACTCTCTCCCTTTCTGAGCTAAGTTTTCCCAGTTTGGTATGAAGTGGTCCCCTGTCTCGCTCAAATATCTGGGCATTCACCTGGCCCGGGAGGCTGAGGTGGTTAGGAAGCTTAACCTGGATGATTTGTTGATTAAGGTCCAGAGAGACCTTAGCAGGTGGCAAAACTTACCACTATCCCTATGGGGGCGCATCAATATTGTTAAAATGAATGTACTACCCCGGATTTTTTATCACCTAAATTTATTAAATATATGGCTCCCCAGATCGTATTTCAAACTGCTACATTCTGAGTTATCCAACTTCATCTGGAAAGGCAAGCAACCTAGAAGGGCCTTCCTAAAACTTAATGTTTCCAGGGACAAAGGGGGCCTTCGTCTCCCTAACTTCTTACTATACTATTGGGCTAGTCAACTCCATAAAATAAGGAAATGGTCAGCCCCCCAACCCAACTTACCCCAACCAATCTGGCTCCAATTGGAGCTTAAACTTCTGGGCCAATTTAACCTGTGACCTCCCAAAATTTTCTGCTACTCCTTCTCCGCATTACCCATAACCATTAAGGAGTCGGTTATAGGTACTTCTATTAAAATCTTATCTCAATGTTGGAGTTTCTTCAAGATACCATACACCAGAGATTTGGCACAACCCCTCATACTAAACCCTAACATTAAAATTGGGGGCAGTCGACTAACCTCGAAGTGGCTCCCACAAATTCAGGATTCCCCAATCGAGTCCCTATATTCTCAAGGCTCACTTTTATCCTCCCCAGATATTCTAATCTCCCTTAACATTCCACAGAGGCACATTTTCATGGTTTTCCAACTGAGACACCTAATAGCTAAGCTATTTGGGCCTGTATTTACTCCCTCCAAAACAAGGCCTTTTTTGGAGAGGATTCAAGAATCTGCAGTTGAACCCCATGATATTGCCAGAATTTATGTTTACCTGCTGGATCTCTTATTTCCCAATACCTTGGAGGGTTCTAAAATCTGGGCACCCCTTATCCCGGAGTCTCCCCTTCCCTGGAGTTTGATTTGGAAGGATACATACAAATACCTTTCCCAGGATAACCATAGATTGACCCAGTATCACATTTTGAATAATCTCTATTACTCACCAATTAAACTGGTTAAATTTGGTAAACTCCAATCATCCATCTGCATTCGGTGCGGAGCGGCAGAAGGGAACCTGTTACATGTCCTTTGGTACTGCAATAGAGTGTCACCTTTATGGAACACAATACGAAGTAAGTTAGACCCGCTTCTGGGGTTAAAGGATCTCTTCACCAAAGAGATATGTATATTAGGGCTATATTCTAATATTGAGGTGAAGGAACACAGGTACCATATGGCTTTAATCTCTATAGTTGTTAAAAAGCTGGTCCTCAGACACTGGATGGATCAAGACTCCATCAAGTACTCGGAATGGCTCAAAGAAATGTCTCTTTGTTTTAATACATATAAGCTAATAGCCAGCTCCCGAAACCGCTTGGCCTCGTTTAATCAGAAGTGGGGTAGCTTATGTGCATTGCATCTGAACTAAGCCTAATACAATGGGGCCTCTGACAACCACTGTCTAATTTCTCTCTCCGGGATGGCTTTTGTTACTTAGGGTTGTTTCTCCGACACCCTTCTCTCTCTTTGCCGTTCTCCTTCTTTTAAGGCACTCTCTGAGGTGGGGTGGGGTGGGGTAGGGGTGTTAATTTTAGTTTGTTATGGTTTTATTTAATTAAGGAGATTGTTGTTACTCTTCTTCTCTTTGGGACTACCTGTTTTTTTTTTATTTTGTCCCTAGCACAATATGATGTATAGTCTCTATTTCAAGTGTTGTTGGTTGTTCTATATAAGTCAATAAAGATGCTAAATTTCAAAAAAAAAGAAGCCCTACAAGGAAAGGAGAAATGACCTAAATATACACACCCTGGAAGAGAGGGTGGAGAGGCAGGATATGATGGAGAGCTTTAAATACTTCATGGGTGTAAACAAGGTTCAGCAGGAAAGTATTTTTCAGAAAAAAACTCAAGAACAAGAGGACATGCTACGAAGCTGGAGGGAGTTAGATTCAGGAGAGATGTGAGAAAGTACTTCTTCACAGAAAGAGTGGTGGATTCCTGGAATAGTCTTCCAACAGAGGTGGTGGGGTGAAAACAGTGATGGGGTTCAAGGATGCATGGCATAGGCAAAAGGGAATCTTAGGGAGAGGGAAGGGGTGGGTGAATGGGCTGGAGATCAGGTTTGATCTGTGGTGATGCTGCAGGCGGGGAAAAATGGACAGACAAGGTAGGTCCAGTGGTCCTTATCTGCTGGCAAATTCTATGTTTCTACATTTCTGTTGCTTTGGCAATTATGGGCAGTAAGCTGGAGCCAGACTGGCAGGCACTCGCTGCTGCAGCCAAGAAAGCAAATGCAGTGCTAGGATGCTTTAGGATTTTTGGCTTTGGCTGACAAATCCAAACTTCTGATCCCTACATATTGTGGTTACTTTAAACACTAGTCTGAAGTCTGGAAGGAAATGACTTAATGACTTTACAACTTTATAAATCTGGGCAGAGATGCCCAAATCTACATTCTGTTAGTCTGGAGAAATTCCATTCAGTCCAACATGCAATGTATTTTGTTTTGTTTTCATTATACAGTATCTGCAAACAAATACTCTTTATGGAACCAAAAAATAAAGTTGAAATGCACCACCCTATGATATTTTTGATACTGCTATATCCCTGTGTTCCCAGGCCTGAAATGTTCAAAACTGAGCAGTGTGATATCATTTTCACCACAGCACAGTTTCTCCTTTTGCAAATCCAACCAATTGGACCAATTTGGTATTAAAGAAAACAAGTAATGGGCCCTGTGCATTATTAGGGCAGAGTGGCTAGATGCATGTATCTGGGGCACATAGCCACTCTGCACCCACTGCGCCCCCCATGTGTGGCATGCTCAAAGGTGGGGCATGTAGACTCACCACACCCAATCCCCCATGTCAGTGGACAGCTCCATGCTGGGGACATTCTGGGGGTGTGCCAGCACTATGCGGTATTCACTAACCCACATAGTGCTGGCTGCTTGGGTGAGGAGGGTGGCGCAAGGTACGCCTGGATAGATCCTGCCATAACCCACTGCACACCCCCACGGTCACAGGCCTTCAGTCACTGGGGGACTGGGACAGGGCACACTGTGCTACCCCTGACTGCTGGGCAACAGGAGGCTGCAGGGGCAGCTGGAAGGGTGAGCACCCAGCAATTTTGAGAGTGGTGGCACCGGGATGGGATGGTGTTGAGTGGGTCTGGGTTCCTGCAATCAGCATGCACAGCTCTGGACCCATGCCTCCCAAAGCATGGGATCCACTAAGGGTCCCTGGGGGCATTCTATCAGATGCCCGCCCGGGATGATGACTCCTCCTCTGGCTGCCCTGCGGAGTCCTGCGTGCTGCGGGGGGAGGAGCTGTGGACAGGTGGCCAGCATTGGTGAATGCCGGTATGGGCGCACCTGTCCGTGGGCTGCAGGGTTGTGGGCGGGGTACGTGACTTTTCTGCGTACTCCTGCACGCTTAATGCATAGTGCCCAATGTTTGCAATGTAAGATAAATTTCTTCGCTTTTTAAAGCAGCAGTAATTATGAGTAATCATGTAATTTTTTTCCGCAATAATGATTTTGTGGCAAAAACATCAATACACCCATTTTTTTTTTTTGCTTTCTTTCATTCCTGGACTAGGATACTGGACTTTGAAGTTTTTAAAAATTCCCACTCTCAGAACATGTCCACCATGAAAAAATAAAATATCTTGGCACAGCGCTAAGCTGGTTACCATCAAAAACAATTGGTAACACCATCCTAATACCTTCAAAGTAAGAGTCTAGTATGTATATTTAACAGGTAACCTAAATGAAAGAGATTTTTACATATACTTAGGGAATTAGCAGCACTTAGGGAATTAGCGGCAGGGCTGGCTGAACCACTGGATGGGCTGTTCAACAGTTTGCTTAGATCTGGGGAAGTTCCAAGGGACTGGAAGATGGCAGATGTTGTACCACTTCATAAGGGGAAGGGGGTAGGGAGCAACCAGGGAACTACAGGCCTGTCAGTCTGACCTCCATCATGGGGAAGCTCATGGAATCATTAATCAAAGAGGACCTCGTAGACTACCTAGAGAGTAAAGGACTCCAGGATAGTAAACAGCATAGTTTCATGGTAGGAAGGTCTTATCAAACTAACTTGATAGTTTTCTTTGCCTTCATGACCAGGAACTAGACAAGGATCATGCTGTGGATCTGCTATACTTTGACTTCAGCAGGGCTTCTGACTTGGTACTGCAAAAAAGGTTGCTCATAAAGATGTAAGACCTGGGTGCAGGTAAACCCGTAGTGAACTGGATGGATAGTTGGCCGGAAGGGAGGCAGCAGAGGGTGGTGGTCATTAGGGTTAAATCAGGGGAGAGGGAGGTATGAGTGGGGTGCCACAGGGTCTGTCCTCAGTCCAGTCCTCTTCAATGTGTTCATTAGTGACATTGGTGAGGGAATCCAGGGCAGGCTGTGTTTCTTCGCAGATGATAGAAAACTACTGTATGTTGGAAGGTGGATAGTGATGAGGGACTAAGGGATATGCAGAGGGACCTACAAAAACTAGAGAGGTGGTCCAGGGTTTGGTAGCTAAAATTCAATGCCAGAAAGTGCAAGATAATGCACCTAGGGAAAAAGAACCTCAAGACAGAGTACTGGGTGGGTGGGGTGAGACTTAGCACTAAGGAACAGGAACAGGATCCAGGACTTATCATCAGTAACTCCCTGAAACAAATGAGCCAGTGCAATAAGGCCTATAGCAAGGCTAACAGGATGCTGGGATGTATATGGAGGGGTACTGTTAGCAGAAGGAAAATAGGTAATACTTCCCCTATACTGGTCCATGGTGAGGCCTCACCTGGAGTACTGCATCCAGTTCTGGAGTCCTCACCTCAGAAAGGACAAGGATAGGTTGGAGACAGTGCAGCACAGAGTGACAAAAATGGTTCAGGACCAACATGGCAGATCCTATGAGGAGCACCTCAAGGCACTAAATATGTACTCACTGGAAACCAGAAGGGAGAGGGGAGATATTATACAGGCCTACAAGTTCCTTAAAGGAATTAACAAGAAGGTAAATGGTGGGGAATTATTTAGCCTCAATTCTGATTTGAGGTTATGTGGTCATGAGTGGTAATTAACAGGAGGGAGTTTCAGGAGGGACGTGAGGAAGTATTTCTTTAAGGAAAAGGTGGTGGAACCTTGGAATAATCTGTTAGCTGAGGTGGTGGATGGGAATACAGCCAGGGGAGTCAAGCAGGCCTGGAATGCAGTGAAGGGAATTGGTCGCCCAGGGCAACAAGATCAGGGAGGAGAATGGGGATAGGACGGGGGGATTAGTACCCTGAAGGAACAGTAGGTTCCAAGGAAGGTCCCAGGGATTATTGGGAACATGGGCAGACTGGATGGACCACAGTGGCAAGATTCACGAAGCTTTTCCTCGGCGCAAAACCATTTTGCCCAGGGCCAGCTGAGCTTTGTGAATAGATGGTAGGCACAAAGCCCAGTTTGTCCCTGCAAACTGGGTTTGCATTGGGGCAAAGCAGTGAGGGGGGGCCCACAATGCAAATGAGTGGAAGGGGACCTGCATAGTCCCACAATCCCATTGGCAAACATTTGCTCCATGCAATGGCCCTTCGCAAAGACCATTGCATGGAGCAAATTACCACCCAGGAAAACCTGGTGGCACTCCCCACAAACCCTAGAGGGTTGTAGAGGTACATTAGCTCCTCTGTCCCAATCAGAGGTCCTGTTATAATTAAAAAAAAAATCCCCTTTTACATAATGTAGTGTTCTTGCCCCCCTCCTCAGTCCCCGATCCCATTATAACAAAAAATAAACAAATCACCTTTTCATTGTGTAGTGGTCCCTGATTCCGTTATAATTAAACATAAACAAATCACCTTTTCCATAGTGTAGTGGTCCCCCTAACCCCCACCCGCTTCAGTAACGGCATCCCACCCCACTCCCACCACCCTGGTATGGCCCACTGGTCAGCGAGCAGCATAGCCCTCCTCTCACCTCCACGGCTGCCCACCGACTGACTTGTGAAAGACATTTTACAATATACACCACAAGCCCATTGGCTGACATGTCAACCAATGGGCCTGTGGTCTATACTGTAAGCTGTCATTCACAAGTCAGTCGGCAGGCAGCTGTGACGGTGAGAGGAGGGCTGTGCTGCTCACCAACTGGTGGGCCATACCAGGGTGGGGGGGAGAGGGGAGGGTGCCTTACTGGAGCAGGTGGGGGTTGGGAACCACTACACTATGGAAAAGGGATTTATTTTTTATTATAATGGAATTGGGGGACTGGGGGGAGGAACACTACACTATGGAAATGGGGATTTTTTTTTTTTTATTATAACAGGACTGTGGAGGGAGGGAAGGACCCTACACTATAAAAGATAACTACTATATTCTATTGGGTGGATAATGGAAAGATTAGAGACTGAGGTGGGATGCTACATTGTGCTAGGGACTGTTCCCATGCCATTGGGGCTGTGATTGGGGTGGAGGTGGGCAACACTGGTCTATGGGGGAGCGCGGCTGCGTGGGACTTGGGCTGCGGGTGGAGGTGCAATCACACAGTAATGGTATGCAAATGAGCCCATAATTGGCATGCTAATGGCCACTAGCATCTTGAATGCCCAATGGGCTAATTTGCATACCTCCTGTTGAGAATAGCACTGTAGGGCCTGAGTGCTATTGGCTGCAGGGCCATTGTCCTAGCTGCCTGTGGAAGCAGCACTACCATGTATTGCACAGCGTTTTTCTGGGTTAGCGCTGCTCCCCACCAGCCCCTATTCACATTCAGATAGTCCACTGGGCTATCTGACTGTCAATAGCACAGTTCCCCACCAGTGCAGCAAGGCAGTGCAGCACAGACTTTTGAGAGGCACTTTGCCCTTTTTTATGAATCCAGCCCCTGGTCTTTTTCTGCCATCATGGTCTATATTTCTATGTAACTGCGAGTGGCGGCCATCATTAATGATGTGAGTCATTAAATACAAAATTAGCAATAAAAGGGTTTTTAAAAATATCTGGGAAAATTAAAAATACACTGTGGATTAATATAAGGAAATAGAAATGCAGTTTGGCTAAAATACTATATGATAAAAATGTTCAGCGACGAACAAATTCTTCCGCTTTAAAATATTTTCATAACAATCTGGCAATAGAAGTAATGGGACACAGATATCAATACTCATTATGTTGTAAGCCAGAGAGATTAGGAATGGAGAACGTGGGAAGGAGGAACTTGACGCGTGTGTGTGTGTGTGTGTGTGTATGCATGTATGTATGAAGTTGTGTATGTATTTACATACGTATGTATGTATTAAAGTGTGTATATGTATATAGAAATATGAGCCGGTGTATGTATAAATGTTCTCATGAATGTATGTATGAATATATTTTTTTGTTTAACCAGGAGAGACACACTAAGCTGAAAGCTTGTTTACAGGTGTGACCTGGGAGTACAAGAAAGTTAAGTGACTTGCTCAGGATCACACAGTATGCACCTAGGCAGCTGTGGGATTCAAAACCAGGTCTCCAGATCTGCAGTTCAGAGCCTTAACCCACTGCGCTATACTGCTTCCTTATATATATATGTCTCTAGTACTGTTCTGCATACTTGCTTTACTCATCACAATCCTGTCCCCCCCCCCACTATTCCTGCAAAGAATCTCTCCAGCATCACTGTAAGTGCACATCTGCCAGAATCCCAGCTTCCCCGGGCTCATCCCCCCACTGCTCCTAGCCTGTTCTCCGCTCACCACTAACGCACCTCACACGCTGGACCACCCCACCCCCCCCACACCCACCACCGACGTCCACCCCCACCCCAGTGCACTGTGGAAGGTGATCCTCTCTGTCCTAGCCATACCTGCCCTTAACTCCCTACCCATCCCCTGCACTGCCTCCCCCAGATCCTTGCACCTGCCCAAGCACCTCTACCACAACCGCCGTAGTCCTTTTCTCTGCCTCATCACCTTACTCCTCTTGTTCTCTGGGAATGTCCACCCTAACCCTGGACCAGGACCCGCTACCCCACTGTCGCCCCCTACTGGACATGGCCTTCTCATTGCCTCTATGAATATCTGCAGTCTCCCAAGGAAGACTGCTGCACTCCAGTGCTGGGTCTCCCAACACACGCCTGACATTCTTGCCATAGTGGAGACCTGGCTCTCCCAATCAACTCCAGAATCTGCTGTCTCCCTTCCCGGCTTCACCCTCTTTAGAGAAGATCAGGTGAGTAAGCGTTGCAGCGGGTGTGCAGTCTACCTGCGTGACTCCCTCCTGGGTCACGTACTATCTACCCCCAAGCTCAACCACGGGGCCCAAGCCATCACCCTAAAAATCACCCTGGACCCGGGCTGTGGCCCTTTTTACCTCACAACCACCTACGTACCCCCACGGGCACAAAGTCTAGCTATCCGCTCTCTCACTGACTATCTCTCTACCCTGTCACACAAGGCTGAACAGATCAGTCCTAGGAGACCTCAATATCAACTAGCTTGGCTCCACTACAACACACATTAAGAACAACTTCACAGCCCTTGATCTATCTCAATTAGTCACCCAGCCCACCAGATTTAACCAATCAAGTGGGACCAGCTCCCTCCTAGATATAGTACTCACTAACTGCCCACACAAAATCAAGTCTGTTAACGTCCTAGCCAACACCCTTAGCGACCACTCACCAATTCTCTGCTGCTTGTGGTCCCCCACGCTCAAGCCTGCGTACAAAGCCACTCCCCATCGCTGTTTCCGCCCCGTGGGCCTTAATATGCTAAAGCAGTACCTTGCCCAGCTCGACTGGTCCCCTGATCTCCCTCGCAATGGATATAGATACTGCTCTAGCCTTCATCCCCGGTGCCTTCTGCAAGGCTTATGACATCTTTGCCCCTGTCACCAACACTTGCTCCAAGAGACACAATGCTGCCTGGATTTCCCCCTCTCTGATCCAGCAACTGAAGCATCGGGATAACCTATGGCACACTGCAGTTGAGTCCGGCAGGACAGCTGACAGGCAAGCCTATAATGCCGCTTACAACCGATGCACCTGGGCCATAAGACAAGCCAAGGCCAGTTACTATCAAACTGCCTTGACCTCATCCTGGGGCTCTGCCCGAGCTTTCTGGGATAACATAAAGGAGTTTAATGGGAAGACCCGCTCTCTCCCTCCAGATGGTTATTAACGGCACAATTAATACTGACCTACCACGTGTTGCTGACTGCCTCAACACAACATTTTCTGGCCTAAGTGCAGTCCTTCCTGCCCACTTCTTTGACCCTATCCATGCATCCAACTGCTCAGCTATTTCCTGTCCCCTATTTCTCTTCAGGACCATCTCTCCCATGACACCAAGCCACCTCATAAAAGCCCTCTCCTCCCACAACCCGAGCTGTGACTCCCTTGACTGCAGGATACTCCGCCTAACACTTGATGTCACGTTAGCCCCCCTCACTGACCTTCTTAACCGATCCCTATGCCTCGGCCAATTCCCGAGTGTATGGAAATTGGCTGAAATTACCCCTATCCATAAAAATGGAGACCACACATCACCAAACAATTACAGACCTATCTCCATCCCCCCCCCCAAAAGCCCTGGAGAAAACAGTATCCACCCAACTCGTGGATTATCTATCCAAGTACAACATACTATGCCCAGAGCAGCATGGCTTCTGCCCTGGTCACAGCACCACTACAGCCCTATTGGAGTTCTCCCACCAAATACACTCTGCACTTGATGCTGGGGAGATCACTGAGGCAGTGTTCATTGACCTATCCAAGGCCTTTGACACTGTGTGTCACCCACTAATGCTTGACTCCCTCCATCAGCTGAGCTTCTCATCTGGCCCTCTGGCCTGGTTCTCCAGCTACCTAAGGGATAGATCCCAATGGGTCAAATTAAATGGTATCCTATCAACTGCCCTACCTGTATGCTCCAGGGTCCCTCAAGGCTCCATCCTGGGCCCCACATTGTTCAGTCTCTTTTTAAACACCCTCCCCAGCTCCTGGACAGGCAAAATGCTTCTATACACCGACAACGCAGTCCTCTTTGCCTCACACCCAACCCACTCACACTCCAGAGCTCCCTGCAACTCACCTTCAGCCAAGCTGAAATGTGGTTCCTTGACCATCATCTGGTTCTGAACCTCAAGAAGATGAACTCTATGATTTTTGAATACCGCCAAAGTAACTCCAGAAATGCTCCCCTTCACATCATTCCCAGTACCCTCCACCCCCTTGAACAGGTATCAACATACAAATACCTGGGCATCACCTTGACTCGGCTTTCTCCTTCCATGCCCATCTTAACTCTTTGTCCTCTGCCATGAATGCCTGGATTGGACTCCTCTACCGCCACAAAGACTGCCTCCCTGAGTTTGCCCTATGGCTGGCCATCACTTCTTCTATCCTGTCCTTGGTTGATTATGGACTCCCTACCTATGCAGCTGCTGACCCCACTGCCCTCACCAAAGTCCAGACCTCTATCAACAAAGCCTGCAGGCTCCTCACTGGTGCCCCCAGCAGAACTCACACATGCCAGCTCTACTCCACCTCAAACATACTCACTTTTGAAGAACGCCTGCAATACCACACCTGTATACTGGCAAAAAAGGCTCTACTTGAGCTCTGCCCCCCAGGAGTCACTACACTCCTTCAATGGGCCTCCCACTCGCTCATCACCCACAATACTACCAAAGCCACCTTCCAGGTGCCCAGAGCTAGGACCTCACTCGCCCAAAGGTCTTTTCACTACAGAGCACCTTCCTGGTATAACTCCCCCCTCACACATTACGAACATCTCCAAAATCGGCCCCTTCAAAGTCGCCCTATGCAAACACTTCACTGACACTCGGAGCTGTAAATGCCCATTATAGGGCTTTCCGAGTGCACCATTCTGAACCAATCTGTCTCTTACAGCATTACGTATGTACTAGTTCACTTAAAATGGCCTGTTGTAGTCTGTACACCATGCACTGTAACCTGAGTGCTCCACTGGGACACTAAATAGCTTAATTTTCTATGCTCGTCTGTAACTTGCCTGTTTTGCTCCCTGAAATGCCTTGCTCTGTATGCTCTTCTGTATCTCACCTGTATTGTTCTCCACTGTCTTGCCTCACAAATATGTTGTCTCCCCTCCCTGTGATGAGGGGCCTTTGTAAATGAGTCTTTGACTCAAAGGTTTGTAAACCCGATTCATGAAATAAATAAAAATAAAATAAATAAAAATATAATACATGGATAGGAACTTTCTCCCCATAGAAAAGGCCATCATTTATTTCCCTGTATACTTGTGACTAATCTATCAGTTAGAAGTACAGTATATGCCTGCACTAATCAAAGAATTACAGCTACTCTGTATACTTGTACTAGTTAAACAGTTACAGCTATATACCTACACTAACCAAACAGATAATGCGGCAATACTGATAACACCATTAACACATCATTAAGAAGCTAGCCAAACCTATTAGCAAGTTGCAGAAGAACCTGGAAAAAAGATACACAAACCCCTCCCAAACCCAGAAATTCCCCACCAAAGTCCTACCTGCACTCACCATGCACCATTCCTTCCTTGCTGCAAGAGGTCTTCAGGTGCCATAACATGACTGCAAATGCAATCTCCATAGCAATAATCATTCTAACGTATTATATTCAACAAACAACGGGTAACGGTGGAACACTTGGAAATATATGCATCTTGAGGGCTAATTAGGGCAATAAAGCCACTCACCCTTCTGTCTCTTGGCCTTATAGCCCTAATTTCCCCTCCATGGGTATACATCCTTTTATAAAATGGCAGGGTAAAATCATGGAATCTGATTGGCTGTTATTTATGTGTAAAATATGGTTTACACATGGCTAAAAAAAGGACTGCGAAGAGTCTGGAAACCAGATCAATGGGCATTTGGAACACAGGCATTTCAGTTAGCACCCTACAGCCAGAACTGATCTTCCACCACAAACATGGTTGCTACCTTTACACTGTAAAAAAAAACTTCATTTAGGACCTAAAAATATAATTACCTTAAATAAAAAATAAAAGAAATTAATTAACTGTAGTTTCCTAGATTATCACACTTTCCTTATGTACATAAACAAATTAGAAACAATAAGTATTGTTTATAGTTTTCACTACAACTGTTTCTTTGCTGACAGTGAAAAATTCCCCTTCTATCTTTACCTGCTCACCAGGGAACTGTCTTCTTCTTGCCCTGACAGTGAGATAATTGAGTCTCCAGCTGTAACAAAGTCCTTTGTTGTCTGTGTGTACAGAGTGTTAGGAGAGAAACATTCTGCCAATGGAACTGAGCAGAATTTTGAATCCACGTATTCCATGGTAAATATTCTATGATAAACATTCCATATCTTGAATGTGGGAAAAAAAACAGGAAGAAGAAAGTAGGCAATACTACAATGACAGCATCATCAATGACATCATTTGTAGTGGGTGGGTGGAAGGACTATTTTATCATAAATGTACACAAGTCAATCTATTGTTTCTACATATAAACATGCTTTTCCCAACTGTAAAAATTTTTAGAAAAGGAGCCCATTTTATAAGCGCAATAAGGCACTCTGGGATGTACGTGGAACACATTTTACTGCATGGCTGGTGGCTAAAGTCACTCGGCCTTCGGCCTCATGCCTTATTACGCCCTTGGCTGTGTGGTAAAATGTGTTCCACGCACACCCCATCATGCCTTATTGCTTATGTATACCACCCTTACCCATTTTATATATATGTGTGTGTGTGTGTGTATATATGTATATATATATATATATCACAGTGGCATGGTAGTGCCACTATAGTTAGGGTTGAGTACCCCATTTAAGGTTAAATCTGAAAATTGGCAACTTAATAACTTTGCCACTGTATGATGGATTTACCTGAAATTTGGCACACACAGTCTGGTACCATAGATCTCTGGACCTGCCAAGTTTTGTTATTATCGAATGTACGGTTACGGAGCACCGAAAAATGGACAAATTACACATTTTTGCGCATTCTTTGCTTGCACGTACAGGTCGCATGGTTTGCGCAACTGGTCCAAAACCTTCAAGGAACCTGCAGCCGGGGTCCCCGATGTGCCTTTCGAAGAGTTCTTGAAAAATATTAAATGGTTCAAAAGTTATTAAAAAAAACAAGTTTCCCGTTATAGTCATTGGGAAAAGTTAACAAAAAGTGTGAAAGTGTCGCAAATGCCATTTGTAGTGTCGCAAATGACCCTTGTAGTGTCACAAATCCACCATCTTGTTTTCAGTTGGTGGTCACAGAAATGCTTGGCATTTAAATTTGGGACCCCTATGGACACAATTCTTGCTGTGTTCACCTAGTTGAGTCCTGAGGATGCTAGCCATGTCTTTTTTGGGGGGGTTAAACACCCCAGAAATGTTTTTAAAATTTTTGTAAAAAGTAGTGTTGCATAGTAGTGTCACACATGCGACACTTTCGTGATTTTTTTTTGCAAAAGTGTCATGATTTGCGACACTACTTTGCGACACTATGCCCAAAATATCAGGAAATCTTTGCCACCCTGCTGCAAAAGAATAGTTTGGTCTTTTGGGCTGAAGTTTGGAGGGACAAAAGCCAAGATCCCACATATGTGCCTTTTGGTGATTTGGTGACAAAATATTAGAGGGCTGCAAAGTTACAGCACCGAGGTTGACGATTTTCCCCATAGGCTAACATTACGGTGTCCGCCGTGCCTTTCGTGGTCTGTATCTCGAAAACGGTTCGAGATACAGACTTTTCGTTGGAAGAATGATTAGTTCCCCACTAGGGGCTAAGTGCAAACTAGCCTGGAAGTCATAAATAATATGAGATTTTACATTTTTTCTATGTGTACGGTTCCTGAGATACAAGGAATTTAGTATTCCAAGTGCTGATTTTCTGCTCCGAGGGCCATTATTATGCATACATTCTTTGTATTCACTGTGCTTTTGAATGCACCTTTTGGGAAAAAAGGTGTGCATTTATGTACTGTTACATTAGCATTTCCGCTTGTGTTTCTGTAACTGTTTGCATTAGCGTTTCGTTTATGTCACCTGTGCATTACCCTTTGCATTTGCATTACTGTTACTATTTTGTTTGCATTTACTTTTGCGTCACCATGTACATCACCCTTTGCGTTTGCGTTACTGTTACCATTTGCGTTTCCATAACTGTTTGCATTAGTGTTTCCATTTACATCACCGTGTGCATTACCCTTTGCATTTGCGTTTGCACTTGCATTTGCATTTCCATTACTGTTTTTGTTTGCATTTTTGTGCATCACCATGTGCATTACCATTTACGTACGTGCTTCTGTTTGCATTTCCGTTTGTGTTAGTGTTTCTTTTGGCTTCATTGTTGGTGTTACCATAAGTGTTTACATTTTCAATTGTGGTACTGTTATTGTTTGCGTGTTCATTACCATTTGTGTTTGCATTTTGGTTGGCCTTGGCATTTCTGTTTTCAGTAGTATTTCCATTGTCGATTGCATTACTGTTTTCTTCTGCATCACCCTTGCCATTACTGTTTGCATTTCTGTTTGCATTTGTGTTACCATTTGCATTTTTGTTACCGTTTGTTTTTCCGTTGGCGTTAGCATTTGCGTTACTGTTTTCATTAACATTTGTGTTTCTGTTGCCATTAGTGTTTGCATTACTGTTTGCGTTACCATTTCTGTTTTCAGTAACGTTTGCACTTGTGTTTCTCTTACTGTTTGCGTTATTATTTATGTTTGTGTCATCATGTGCGTTACCGTTAGCGTTACTACTTTATTTTACCTGTTTCCATCACCGTTTGCGTTAACGTTACCGTTTGTGTTTTTGCATTTGCGTAGTGCAGTGCAAAACATCAAGTTTTTGCTATTTTTCCACACTGTCTTCTGCAACACATAGGACATCCAGTGTGTGGTTGATTGGTCTGAAACTTGGCAGGTAGAAAGACATTTATTCAAGGAACATGCCAGTTTTTGTTTGGTGAAACAATGTTGCTCCATTCTAGAGTTATGGCCATTTGAAGTTGGCCCGCTTTGCAGTTATGGATTTTTTGGCCGCAAGGTCTGCCATTTTAGTGCATTGTCGGCTGCGATTTCCACCATTTTGTGGTGGAAGACTTCTTAAAGGTACAGAAACATAAACATTGAATATCTCTGGAATGGTTTGGTCTTTTCACATGAAATTTCCAGAGGTTGAGTGGATATCCTGGAGATGTGAATTATGCTGTTTACATGTTTGAGAAATAATTCACTGTGGAGATACTGAGTGACACACTTAACATTTTGCGCATAGCATTCTGCATGGTGCTACTGCCTTTAAATTTATAGTATAGGTAGCCCTAGTGGCATGGAGGTGCATTACAGTTGTTTCGTCTGTTAAACATTAACAGGTGTGGAATTATGCCACTCCAATAAATGAAAATTTGGTTCATTATGGTTCAATAAGTTCTGAACCATTAGTATGATTTGCCTGGCATTTGGAATGTACAAAGATTTAGAATTCATCTTTCACTGTTCCAATTTTCAGGTCACTGACACTTATGGTTGCTGAAGTGTGCATGTTATGTTGTTTGCTAGTGGTGCTGTGTGACTGTTGAAGGGATGTACACACAGTTCTGGACACACGGTGTGTCATGGTATATGTCTTCATTTAACAATTTTCATTTCAGTCGGTTATACAGTTTTTGTGCAGCTAAGTGACAAAAAAATCACATGGTCCCACCACCACATTCCATTCACTATTTATAGTGCACATTCTCAAAAAGAAGGGAAATTCATGGCAAAAAACTCTGTTTAATGCCTCAGTTAGGGTTGTTCCACAGCAACAAAAGCAAGGAAATTCGGTGTTAGGGTTGCCACCCCTGCATCCCACGCCCTTCGTTCACCAACAGGCATCGGGTGTGTTGGGTCAAGCCGGTCCCAACTCTCACCCCATTCTCCTATACTGCACCACCTCAGCTTGTTTACACATGGAATGGGGTGAGTTAGGTCGAAGACCCCAACGCACACCCTGATGCCTGTTGGTGGGGGCGGGGTGGGGTGTAAGGGGTGACAACCCTAACACTGAATTTCCTTGCTTTTGTCGCTGTGGAACAACCCTAACTGATGCATTAAAATGGATTTTTTTGCCATGAATATATATATATATATATAATCATAATGACTTTATTTATGAAGCACAATTCAAGCATCAAAGCTCTGTACAAGTATACAATCATAAAACTTTAAAACATGAATTAAAATTCAAAAAACTCAGATAAACAATTAGTTCTCAATAATTCACAAAAGCAAGACTAAATAGATGGTTTTTTTGTGCTATTTTGAAACTCTTCACAGTCTGGCACTCTTGAACCCGACAAAGTAGAGAGTTCCACAGGGTAGGCACTACAAAAGCAAACAGGCGAGCACCAGATGTTTTCAGCTGCACCCTGGGAACCTCTAGCAATCCCTCATCAGTGGAACAGAGGGGGTGGTAGGGGCAAAGAAGCTCTTTCAGGTAACTTGGGCCCTGTCCGTATAGGGCTGTGTAAGTCAGCAAGCTGACCTTAAAGAGGACAAGAAATTAGTTCTAATGTACAGCTGTTTATAATGTTACCACTTACAGAAATACTATCCATCAGCCTGAAAGATCCATATGTAACTGTACCTCAATAAAAAGTGATTTGAAAAACAGTATTTTACATTGTTTTGATTTTATGGACAACATTCTATTACAGTTCTCTTCATGGAACCAGTAATCTGGAGTTTTAACTATGTCACAGTTTGAGCAAAGAGCTCTAGGTATAGTTCCAATAGGACAATAGCTCACATTTAGCATTCTGTACTCAAACTGTGACATAGTAAACACTCCAAATTACTGGTTCCACGAAGAGAACTGTGCAGAATGTTGTCCATGAAAAGAAAACAATTAAAAACACAGTTTTTCACATCAGTATTTATTAAGGTGCAGTTAAATGTGGCTCATTTGGAAGCACGTTTATCACTTCTCTTACTAGGAACATTACTAACTGCTGTCAATTAGCACACATTTCCTGTCCCCTTTAAAGGAGATCTGCCATTGCACTAGCAGCCAGAGCAGTGCATGCAGCACAGGGGGTAATATGGCTTGATTGAGAGAGCCCAGTCAGTAGCCTGGCTTCAGCATTCTGCACTATCTGCAAATGGCAGATATCAACCCCTGGTAGCCCTAGATAGAGGGCATTGCAGTAATCTAAACGAGAGGTCACAAAGGCATGGACCAAAGTTGGAAGGCCACCAGGCAGAACCAGGTGCCTAATCCGAGTGATATTCTTCAGATGGTAAAATGAGGTCTTGACCACAGATGACACCTGAGACTTCAAGTTCAGTCCCTAGTCAAGGATAACTCCCAAACTATGCACCCGTTCAGAGGTCTTCAGCTGGAAGCCATCCAGTACCAGATCAGATGCTCACCCTTCCAAAGACCCCTCTCCTCAGCAACCCGGGTCCACAACCAAAACCTCAGTCTTGTCGGAATTCAGCTTCAGCCAGTTGGCACACATCCAATCTTGGATCTCGGTCAGGCAGGTGTTAAATACTGAGGGCGCAACATCCTGGCTGGGTGCAAAGGACACGTACAGCTGAATATCATCTGCACAGCAGTGAAAACTAAGTCCATACTGTCTTAGAATGTCCCCCAAAGGCAACATTCACACCGCGAACAACATGAGAGAAAGCATTGAGCCCTGGGGGACCCCACATAGCAGGGAGAAAGTATCAGAGGAAAAAATCCCTGACACTGCTGTCTGAGACCTGCCAGTGAGAAAGACTGGAACCACCTGAGGACTGTACCAGATAGTTCACAGATCAGCTGCAGGCACTGTAGCAATACCCCATGGTCCACAGTGTCAAATGCCACCAAGAGATCAAGGAGGACCAAGATAGTATGGCTCCTCCGATCTCTCGCAACAAGGAGGTCACTGAGCACCCGAACAAGGGCAGTCTTGGCACTGTGCCTTTTCCTGAAACCTGACTGGAAAGGATTATAGATGTCATGGATGGCAAGATGATCCTCCAGCTGCAGCGCAACCACCTTCTCAATAACCTTACCCACAAAGGGAAGGTTAGAGATGGGCCTGTAGTTGGCAAGATAGCCTGGTTCGAGAGAAGATTTCTTAAGAAGGGGAATCACCACTGCCTCTTTCAAAGAATCAGGGAATTCCCCGGTCTCTAATGAGCTCCGGACTATCTCCACCAGGACCGGGCTGATGACATCCACGCATCCCACAAGGAGGTGGGTTGGGACCGGATCCAAACTGCAGAAGGTCAGCCGCATACTCTGGATGATCACAGAGCCAGATTAAGGCAAGGCCCAAGAGAAATCAGGGCTCACCGCAACCACGCCTCTTCACTGTGACTGCACCCCTTGGCCATTGCATATCAGTTACTGAAACTTGGAAAAAAAAATTCTTACTGTCCCTAAAACGTGGCATAAAACATAAATAACCAAACTAAAATGATTCAAAATTAATTAAACTAAATATCACTATGGAAAAATAGCAGTAGTCTGAATTTTGATCATTCAGAGAAAATAATTACTAATTGGCCTGCTAAAAATATATTTTTCTGGTGTGAAGTGTCAAGATTTGCACTTCTCCAAAGCCACCCCCCCCCCAAACATACACACATGTGCACTCACAGTCTGGTTAGTATCATTTTGTCTTGTCAGGTAGTACGAACCAGGATGTGAGAATTTTGTTGATTAAGGTAGGGACCCAGCTCTAAAAGAGGCTAGATCATGGGTGGTGTAGGAGTTGTTAAATTGGTGGTTTACTAGAGGAATCGTGAACTTTTGAGGTTATATTACAAAGCGAGTGATTGTTGGAAGAAGTCATTCCCAGGATCGCACACTTCTGTCATTGATAAGCAAGTTCAATAAATGGCAAGATTTGCTGATGAGAATTTGTATATATGTTCATTTATTCACCCTAAAAATGGAGCTATATCGAGGTCAGAACTTCAATATGAGTGAGATGAAGGAATTAAAAGAAGAGTATGCTTTTTAATTGTACCATTGAAATGCATTGTAGATTTCTTAGTTTTAGGAGTGAGATTAAATATAAAGCATACACACTGAACTGTACTGCTAGAGAAAAACTTGATTCTAAGTGGGGATTCCAAGTCGGAATGGGAAAGAAAGCAAAGGAAATGGGCCTGTTCACACCTTAAAGGTCAGCCCGGTCAGAGTTCCCTGAAGCAATCAGCTGTACTTAACACCTAATCAGGGAGGTGAGAGTCATGTCACAGTTCAGCCTGTCTTGCTTAGATTACTAAATGGCTGAGTCATTTACAAAAACAAGCATTTGTCAATGGCGAATGTTGATTGTATTGGTCCGTTGAGCTCGTTCACTGCACCTGTGTCACTTGCTCATTCTGTTTCTCCCGGTGCTGCAGGCTGCTCTTTTGTACTGGGCTCCTGCCTGTGTTGGCACATTTTTCTGCCCACAAAGAAATCTGAAGCTGTTCTGACAGAGCTCCGTTGATGTGGGTCACTCCCCCTCTCTCACTCGCTCATTCTGTTTCTGCTGGCGCTGCAGGCTGCCCTTTTGTATTCAGCTCCTGCCTCTGTTGGCAGCTTTTTCTGCCCACAAAGAAATCTGCAGCAGTCCTGACACAGGTCCGTTGAGCTAGCTCAATCCCCTCTCTCACTTGCTCCCTCCGTTTCTGCCGCGCTGCAGGCTGGCCTTTTGAACTGGGCTCCTGCCTGCATTGCTGCCTTTTTCTGCCCACAAAAAAATCTGCAGCTGTCCTGACAGAGCTCTGTTGAGGTCGCTCACTCTGCCTGTCTCACTCGCTCATTCTGTTTCTCCTGGCACTGCAGGCTGCCCTTTGTGTCTGGGCTCCTGCCTCTGGCTGGTGCCTTTTCTGCCCACAAGAATTCTGTAGCAGTCCCGACAGAGCTCCATTGAGCTTGCTCACTCCCCCTCTCTCACTCGCTCATTCCGTTTCTGTCAGTGCTGCAGGCTGCCCTTTTTGTACTGGGCTCCTGCCACGCGTTGCCACCTTCTTCTGGCCACAAGAAATCTGGAGCAATCACGCGATAGAGCTCCATTGAGCTCAGCTCACTCCTCCCCTCTCTCACTCGTTCATTCTGTTTCTCCCACCTGCAGGTTGCCCTTTTGTACTGGGCCCCTGCGTGCATTGCTGCCTTTTTCTGCCCACAAAGAAATCTGCAGCAGTCCCAACAGAGCTCCGTTGAGCTCACTCACTCCCCCTCCCTCACTCGTCCGTTCTGTATCTCCTGCTGCTGCAGGCTACCCTTGTACTGGGTTCTTGCCTGCATTGGAGGATTTTTCTGCCCACAAAAACATCTGCAGCAGTACCGACACAGCTCCATTAGGTCACTCACTTCCCCTCTCTCACTAGCTCTTTCCGTTTCTGCCGGCACTGCAGGCTGGCCTTTTGTACTGGGATCCTGCCTGCATTGCTACCTTTTCCTGCCCACAAAGAAATCCGCAGCAGTCATGATAGACCTCCGTTGAGCTCGCTCACTCCCCCTCTCTCACTCGCTCATTCTGTTTCTCCCGACGCTGCAGGCTGCCCTTTTGTACTGGGCTCCAGCTTGAATTTGCACCTTTTCCTGTCCACAAAGAAATCCGCAGCTGCCCTGACAGAGCTCGGTTGATGTCGCTCACTCCCCCATCTCACTCGCTCATTCTGTTTAGCCTGGTGCTGCAGGCTGCCCTTTTGTACTGGGCTCCAGCCTGAATTGGCACCTTTTCCTGCCCACAAAGAATTCTGCAGCAGTCCCGACAGAGCTCCGTTGAGCTTGCTCCCTCCCCCTCTCTCACTCACTCATTCCGTTTCTGTCAGTGCTGCAGACTGCCCTTTTGTACTGGGTTCCTGCCTGGGTTGCCACCTTCTTCTGGTCACAAAGAAATCTGGAGCAGTCACGACAGAGCTCCATTGAGCTCGCTCACTCTTTCCCCCTCTCTCACTCATTCATTCTGTTTCTCCTGCTGCTGCAGGTTGCCCTTTTGTACTGGGCCCCTGCGTGCATTGCTGCCTTTTCTTTCCACAAAGAAACTGCAGCAGTCCCAACAGAGCTCCATTGAGCTCTCACTCCCCTCCCTCACTCACTGCTTTGTGTCTCCCAGTGCTGCAGGCTGCCATTTGTACTGGGCCCCTGCCGGCATTGGTGCCTTTTCCTGCCCACAAAGAAATCCGGAGCAGTCCCGACAGAGCTCAGTTGAGCTCAGTCACTCCCTCCCTCTCAGTCGCTCGATCCTAGGGCTGTGGGTTCAGTTCCCACATCTGGCACTTGGGTTAATATCCCAGTACTGACACTAGTGCAGCATGAGAGGGGTGCTGCACTTCTGAGGTGCCGTCTTTCAGATGAGATGTTAAACTGAGGTCCCATCTGCCTGGATTGGTGGTAGTTCAGGTGGATGTCAAAAGATCCATGGCACTTGTCGAAAGAGTAGGGAAGTTTTATTAAAACAAAAATACCTTTTTCCAAAACAAAACAAATCACAGTCATTATGATATCCATATTATCTACCCAATTCCAGTAACATTTTTCCACAGCTCTGTTGCTTCTCTTCTCCCCATAATTTACATTCATCTTGAAAATGTTACCTACTTCATCTTGAAACTTAAAAACATCCTGTACAGTCAAATCCTTATTCTGCAAAAACCTTGAGCATCCATTTTCCCATATAGACCTTTCAAAACTGCCAAAATAACATAGACTGTCTTTTCATTAACTTTTTCCCATTCTTTTGTTAACTGACCATAGAGCAAAATCTCAGATGTCATATTTTAAAAGCTTGCATCCCCAATAACTGGCTACCATACCCCAAAAAGGTTTAATAAAATCACAATCAAAAAATAAATGCTGCATGCTTTCCTCTTTTGTCCCACAATCGCTTTCTCCACATGTTCTTTCCTCCAATCTTTTATGTTTATGGTTACCTATGATGTTTAACTTCCCATGACTACACATCCATACTACATCTTTCATTTTTCCCGGAATTCTTTTTTCTAATGTAACAGCTAAAATTTCCTGCTCTTTTATTCCTTTTTCTACCTTAAAAACTTGTTTTTCCCAGAAATTCCTCTCCATAATTTCTTTATACATCTGTTTTCTGTTACCCTAATTAGAGCATCCACTGTTACCCCCACTGGGTTAAATACTTCCTTCCAATTTCATATATATTGGCCACACTTTACCTCCTACTATATTCCCTTTCTTCCCAATACATTTAATGAAAGGTACATTCCATTGCTGTGTTAACCAAATCCTAGCTTTGTTCTCATCTTTTACTAATGGTACAATATTTGAAAACACAAAATATTAATATAAAAACTATTGGATTTATCATGTTTAAACCCTATCTTTTATGGTTCTTCCGTTATCCCCCTTTAATAGGATTTAACTTGCTACCCCACAATAACTGAAAAAGTCTTTGATTTTGGATTGCATTTGAAATGGTACTGGAAAAATGTATGTTAAAAATAAAAATATTGGGACAATAAACATTTTTAATAAGTAAATTCTTTTCTCTCGTGTCATAATCCATTGTTTCCATTTATGTACTTTTATTTGGGCTATTTGATACTTTTCTTCCCAGTTTTGTTGTATTGCATCATCCCCTCCAAATCTTATTCCCAGCACCTTAATGCTTCCTTCTGCTACCTCCAAATCTCCTCTTTTCTTTTTCTCCACTGCCCCCAACGGATACATTCTACTTTTCCCTTTATTTATCTTAATCCCTGTATATTGGCTATACTTCTCTACTGACTCTATTAACTTATCCCCTGAACTCTGATCTTTTACTAAAACTAAGCAATCATCTGCATAAGCACTTGTTTTATTCAGTTCTCTATTTTGCCATACAATACTTTTAATCTCTTTCTCCACCTCTATTCTCCTCAGAAGTGGGTCTAGACAAAATACATATAGTAGGGGACTTAATGGGCACCCTTGCCGAACCCCATTCTTATATACATTGAAGTCCCTAGATGCCCATTAACCACAGGACACATTTGCGCTTCCTTATATATTGCTTTTATTAAATTAATTAATTCTGTTGGAATTTTAAACTTTTCTAAGGTATCCATATATACTGATGCTTACAACATCAAATGCCGTTTCTGATCCAAGCATACAAATACCTTGCAAAGAATCCTCCTGTCCTTTATTTATGACTTCTCTAATATAAATTAAATTTTGTTGTATGTCTGGTCCAGGGATAGCACATCTTGAGACTGCATTATCAATTTCTCTGAAAAAGTCCATAACTTATTATTTATTACCTTGGCTAAAGTTTGTAATCTGAAGTCAATAAACTAATGGGCCTCAATTTTTAAAGTTGTGTTTTTCTCCTTTTTTATGCAAAAATCTTTATTCTTTTTCATGCTTTCTGCCAAATTGTCTCATTCATTATACCATTGTAGACTCTTGTTAAAATGGAAGTATTTGTTTTCAAAAATTTTATAGAATATATTCAGAATCCTATCCACCCCAGGTGCCGTATTATTTGACAAAGATTTTATTGCCTCTTTCACTTCTTCTTCTTTAATTTCCCCCTTTATTACCTGTGCCTCATTGTCCTCCAACTCTGGCATCTCAATTGTCAGAAAAAATCCTCATTTTTCCTACTTTTGTTGCTGGTATTTCTCCTTCAAAAACTCTTGTACTGTACATTTAATATTTTCTACATCTGCATGTATCCTCCCTTTTCCATTCTGTAATTTGTACATAACTTGATTTTCTATTCTTTCTTTACTACTGTCATAAGGATGTGTATGATATTTTGTTCCCTGGGTACCACTTTTTTGTTCTATAATTAAAGATGTGACCCTATTATATTGGTATTCTTTCATTTTAACCTTAATTTCTTCAATTTGTTTAGATTCATCCACCTTATCTTTAACCTGCCTTGTCATAAGTTTATATAATCAACTTCTACTGCCACATGATCTGATGTCTCAATCGGTATACTCCTAATATCAACTACCTCCACTTTTTTTTGTACCATCCAGAAATCTATATGAGTAGAATGTGAACCCTTGAAATATGTGTGTTCTCCTTTTTCCCCTTTTAACTTATATCCATCCTCCATCCCAGCTTTATCTAACATTCTTTTCAAGTGAGTCGTATCACAAAAATTTTTTGATGTTGCCCTTCCCAATCTGCTCTAGATAACCCACAGTTAAAGTCTCCCCCCCACACCACAAGTTTTGAAGTATGCAAATAAGCCTCTATTTGATCTATTAGCATATTCCTTTCTTTTTCCCTTTGTGGATTATAAATTACAATAATTCTCACAGAATTCTTTTTTAAGATAATGTCAATAATTATAGACCAAATCTATTACTTTTAAAATCTGAACATCATGAGAAGAGAAAGCTACCCCCAACCCTGTACACCTATCTATCCCAAAGGACCATAAGGATGGTCCCCATGTCCAGTCCTTCTGAGTTTGTTGAATTTCATGTATACTGTGTAACCCTGTGTCTTGGAATACATATGTCACTTTTCAAGTCATATAGTATTTTAAAAGTTACCAGCCTCTTCCTTCTATTTTTAATACTATTTGTATTATGAGTGAGGCATTTTAAACTTCCCATTTTGTTTTCCCCTCACTTTTACCCTGCCTCTGTATTTTTTCCTTTTCTTTGACACCCTCATGTCTGTTGTGTCTCCATCTTCCTGTCCTGCACCTTCAGAAAAATCTGTGTTGGACCGATCAGAGCCCTCCTCCATAGTGGACCATTCTTGTCTTGTAATAAAGTGTATTTATTTGTTAACTCTACACCTTCATGATCTTTTTCCAATTAATTTATCTGTTTTGCTGAACTCTTCTTTTTGGTTTTAGATCTTGTAACCACAGTAAACCCAGTTTCTTTTTCTGTCTTCATTTCCATTTTAAAAGTCCCTGTTTTTTCTTTTGATTCTTTTTGCTCTGGTATTACCAACCCTTTAGTCTGAGGTTGTACCTTTATTCCTTTTTCCATGTCCTCTCTGATAATGGCTTCCCTTATTACCTTATCTTGCTTCTCTTTCTCTTTCTGTGCCACAGCCTGGTAAACATCTTTCTCTACTCTTTCTCCAGCTTCTGGGCTGTTATGGGAAGCACAGGAACATTTTGCAAAGGTGTGCCCTTCCTCTTCACACAAACTACATTTAACTTGGTTTGTGCATTCTGCCCCAAAATGCCCAACAACCTCACATAGGCCACACTTGACTTTACCACAGACATTATTTAAGTGACCTCGCTCTCCACATTTATAGCAGGTCCGCACTTGGCCTGCATAAAAAACAATGCTTCTATCTTGGCCTAGAAAAAAACAGTTTGGCAAATGTTGAATTTCCCCATCTACTTGTTTAAGTGTTAGTTTATATTTCCATCCACCTGTCCACAGACCATTTTCATCCAATATCGGTTCCGACGGCCCATGCATTACACCCCTCTGCTTGATCCAGAAATTAATGTCGACAACATTGACACCTTCATTTCGAAATAACACAGTCACTATCTTAAAAGCAGGTTTTGATAAGGGAATAACTGAAAAATCCTTCCATAAGTCTGTATATTTCATTTGCTGATATAATTTGCAAAAGCGGTCCAACCTCCTCCATGTTTAAAACTTATGTCAAATTCTGTACTTCCTGGTACATGAATAAGGGCATATATTTTATATGGATAAAACTTCATTTTATTCATTAAGAGTTCTTTCCCAATAAAAATTCTGTTGGACACAGCCTCAGAGGGCCCTCTAAATCTCAGGCGTACCATGTTTCTTCTTGTAGCTTGCTGTGGTTTTATATCTTTAGGAAATAATCTTTCTTTAGTATTCCCACCCCAGGGTTTCTCCTTCTGGCCTTCCCCTTCCTCCTGCGTTTCTTCATCTGCTAATATTGTTTTCTGCTCAAGCTCCATAGATGACTCTTCATTATTGTTATCAAGTCCATCAAAAATGATCTCTTTTGTTTTATCTGCCTCTGATGTTACATCTTTCTGTTTTTCGGCTTCATCCACTTTTTCCCCAAATTTACTTTCTATATCCCTTGTGTCTTCTGTTTGTTTTTTACTAATTCCTGATGTACTGGGCCTGTTTGGATCCCACCTAGACCCATCATCCTTTCTTTTCCAACCTGCTTGTAATATGGCTTCTGTTCCCCATTCAGGTGTGTCTGCAAAGTCTCTAAAAGTTCTCTCTTCTGAATCTGAATCCTCCTTTTTTTCTCCTTTACTGTTTCCTAATGGGCCCTTTTTTTCTGTGACTTCCTCAATATCTTCAAAATCTGTGTTTTCTTTATTTGTTTCAGCTCTTTTTTTACTTTCTGTCTTGCTTCTACAATCCTTTTCAGGCCAAGTCATTTCCGACTTACTTTCACCTTTCCTTTCTGTGCTGACACTTTCACTTGTTTTTTCCTAGTCTCAGCAGGTGCAGCTTGCTTTGATACTGCCACATCATTGCTTCTCAATTTAGCCTGATAGGAGTCCGGCCTATTTCCTTTGCTTTCCACAACAGAAATATCTGGCTCTATAAGACCTCCTGTTTCTTTACTCTTTTGCTGATTATTTTCCAAGACATTTTTTTTACTCACGCTTGCAACATCGCCTCCTTCCATCTCCACGGAAGAAGTTTTCTCTCTTAATTCCTTCTTTTTCCTTTCCAGCTCCTCACATCGATCTTCTTGATCCATAAAAGTGTCTGAACTCATTTTCAGGCTTCTAGTGGTAAACAAGGTAGGGGAGGAGGCCCTCTTCCCTGCCACATCAGCACTTCCTCCTCATCTGCTGTCCGGCTCCAAACTGTGCTCCTCCACTCTGCTGTCAGGAAGTCAAGCCCCCTGCTGGCAGAGTGAAGGGAATTTCCCCGGTGTCCTGGCCAAATTTCCCTCATTCACTAAAAATACCAATAACAGCTTAATCTGGTTCAAGGTCAGTTGACAATCATCTGTATCCCCCTTCCCCTGGTCGTGCCTGAAAATAGGCAAGATTTGTCTAGTGCACTTACCTGGTCAACAAAAACAAAATAAATAAATAAATAATCTGTCCCAAATGCTGATTTCCAACAGCGACTGTGGTATTCTGTGCTGGAAGCGCGGAAACACATTTCAGCTAGGATGTGAAAAATGATAGCTGTACTGTTCATAAGGAGGTGTGAACAAATGCAAGTGTTGAAAATCTGGCATGAAAATATTACTAATTTGTGAACTTACAAGGGTGCGTGGAAACTGCACAACACATGCTCGTAACACAGTCATTTTATGGAGTTTCATCACAAAATTATCAACATAGGCATTTTAGGACCTCTGCTCATGAACAGTATCAGTGTAATTTTTGTGATGTGTCCCGAACACTGATTTCCCACAGCGACCGCGTTATTGTGCACTGGAAGTGCGAAAACACATTTTGGCCAGGATGTGAAAAATGACAGCTGCACTGTTCATAAGGAGGTGTGAAAAATGGCAATGTTGAAAATCTGGAGTGAAAATATTGCAAAGTTGTGAAGGTATGAGCGTGTGTGGAAACTGTGCAATGCACATTCATAGCACACTCATTTTATGGACTTTTGTCATCAAATTTTCAACATAGGCATTTTAGGACCTCTGCTAATGAACAGGGTCACTGTCATTTTCATAATGTGCCCCAAACATGGATTTCCCACAGTGACCGTGCTATTCTGTGCTGGAACTGCGAAAACACTTTTCGGCCAGGATGTGAAAAATGACAGCTGCACTGTTCATAAGGAGGTGTGGAAGAATGGCAATGGCAATGTTGAAAATCTGAAGTGAAAATATTATTAATTTGGGAAGTTACGAGCATGCGTGCAAACTGCGCAATGTACACTCGTAACACAGTCATTTTATGGAGTGTTGTCACCAAATTTTCAACATAGGCATTTTAGGATCTCTGCTCATGAACAGTGTCATTGTCATTTTCTTAATCTGTCCTGAACACTGATTTCCCACAGTGACCACGCTATTCTGCGCTGGAAGTGCGAAAACACATTTCAGCAGGATGTGGAAAATTACAGCTGTACTGTTCACAAGGCAGTATGAAAAAATGCCAATGTTGAAAATCTGGCATGAAAATATTGCAAATTCACAAAGTTACGAGTGTGCGTAGCAACTGTGCAACACATGCTTGTAAAACAGTCATTTTTTGGATTTTTCCCACCAAATTTACAACATAGGCTTTCTGAGAGCCCACCTCATGAACACTGGCACTGTCATTTCATTAATCAGTCCCAAAAGGGATTCTGTGCAGTGACCGCAAAATACCTTTTGGGACCAAATAATGCCATGACAGTGCCAGAATTCATGAGGAGGTGTCCCAAAAACCCCATGTTGAAAATTTAGTGTCAAAATTCCAAAAAATGCCTGAGATATGCATCAAAGTTGAAAATCCCTATTTATTCCATTATATTGCTTACCGGCATTTCCTCAGTTCGAGGTTGGCTTTGAAGGGTACAGACATGTTCCTGGTCCACCAAAGATCATTGCGCCAGGCTCTGGAGGAAAAAAATGGGGTGGGGGTGTGGGGAGGTAGGGTGTGCAGTGGGTGGGTGCAGGTTGGTGGAGGGCCATGTCCACAAACAGTATCACTGTAACAAGGTTCCGTCCAGCAATTACGGGTCACTTCCTTATTGCAGCAAAAGGCTCACACAATGATTGCAGCAGCTGAAACCTTACAAGGTTGTGGCACGCTGGCTGAACTAGTGTCAGCAGCAGCATGCCATGGCATTGGAGAAATCAGGCCAAGCCTTTAAAGGCTGTGGGGGCAATGGCCACAACAGTGCCGAGCTTCCACAACCTGCTTCTGGAAAGCTGCCACAATATGTTTCTTGTGCATGCGCGCAATCAACATAAAAAATGCAGCTCAGGCAGAAGAAAGGATATACAGTGAATATATGTTGAGGATTTCTGGGGGTCCCCTGGCAGGCAGGGGCCCTAGGCCTGTGCCTATGTTGTCTATGCCTTAATCCAGCCTTGGATGATCATCATGACATTCAAGATCACCACCTGGCCAAACGCTGACCAACCAGACCAAGGTTCTGCTACCTCCCATCGGTCACTGCAACCCCCATTACAGCGTGCTGAACAGATCTCAGACCTGATGTCAGCAACCTTATCTGCAAAGAATCGAACAAACTCATCACATTTATGCTGTGGTAATGCTCTTCGCAACTGCAGACAGGCTGGATTGCATGGTCTGTCCACAGTGCGAAAGAGCTGAGCTGGTTGATTCGGTGCAGTAATGATCTCCCCAGAAAGGAATTCTGCCTTCTTACAGACGATCTCTGATTGATAGTCCACATAATATGCCATCAATCTAGGCTTGTCAGCATCTAGGCCTGATTTCCGCCAGCACTGCTCTAACCTTCGCCCCGCTCTCCTCATCTCCCTCACAATCCTGTCAAACCATGGGGATCAAGGATGAAGGGAAAGGGGGGAGAACATGGACAGGAGCTATGGAATCCAGAGCTGCCACCATGGTCTTATTATAGGTCTGTAGTAGAATCTCTGGACCCATGCTTGTACTGGTATAGCCTGACAGGTCCAGCACTGCCATCAAGTCATCTGGGATCACATCCCTCAATGGGTGGTACTGGACCATCTCCAAAGGGGCAGATCTATAGGGGGTGCCTGGAAACTGAACCTGACAGTGTGATGGTCAGACCATCTGACTGGTTCCACCACCAAGTCGGTGCTTTCCATTCCCAGCAGGAAGACCAGGTCCAGAGAGTGACCCGAAGTATGAATCACAGAGGAAACAACCTGTGTGAAGCCCAGTGCAAACATAAGTTGGAGGAAGTCTTGTTCAAAATGCGAGACTTCATCATCGATCCAGGCATTGCAGTCACCCAGCACCATCACTATGGGCGACTTCAACACTGTGTCGATGATGAAGTCCATGACTTCCTGCAAAAAATGCTTCCTATCCCCAGCTGGATGGTAAATGAATTTTGCACCCACACCTGTGCTCAAGATATACTCAAAGGATTGGGTCTCACACACAGCACCTCTACCAGGCCCAGTTCCATTCTAAAACAAATGGCAACACCCCTGCCCCTACGATCCAACCTTGGGTGATGTAACACCAAGAAACCAGCTAGTTCTGCTAACTCAAGAATCTGGCCAGCACTCGTGTCCAGCCAGGTCTCAGTGAAGCATGCCAGGTTCGATGACCCAACAAGATCGGCAATCAAAGTCATCTTGTTTTTAATGGACCTGTCATTGCATAGCATATATATGCAATAGGTGTGCCCTGATAAACAGTTTAGTAAATGTATTTATTCTCACTGGCGTTAAATAAACAGTGGTTCTAAGATTTATTTAACACCCTGACGTCAATCAACCACCGTTTATTTAACACCCTGCCATCAATCATCCTCCCCTCCTGCCGGACCTACATGACTAACCACTGTCCCCCAAAAGCATTCCTCTCACAATTCATTACACCTCCAACTCACACACATCCCTTGACAAATATTTCACTCCCATCTCACTTGTCCTGACTTCTCAGCACCTCCACACACTTTCCCAGCTCCAGCAAAGAAAAGCAGTACCTTTTTTTAAAATGCTTCCTCATTTGTCTCCTGTCAGCTTGCCTGCAACCTAGTCCCTACAGTGCTCACTCTCTGCTCATGCAAATGCTGCTGGCTCTGAGGGATGTGTCTCTCTCTAAATGCAAACTGCCACAAAACCGCTGACTACAGGACCAGCGAGACACATGACAAAAACTGTACAACGCAGGATCAACCAGATAAAGCTTATTTTTTACTGATACATAAACTGTAACACAGTGTTGCTGTATATTCTCGACAAGCGAAAGAAAGCAGACATTTTTTTTCCCTGCCCACCCACAAATACAAAAAGGATCAATCACGAAACATGTAACAGCAAAGATGCAATGTCCTGACACTGAGACCCTAGCAACCATCCCAGGAAGCCACAGCATTAAAGGCGCAACACTACTTACAGTGAAAGTAAACCAAACAACTTTATTAATTTTTCAAAAATAATTAAATAAATCCAGTTAATTATTGCAACCCACAAGGTCCCTGCCTATTGCATTAATGAAATACACAACAGGGACCTTGTGGAACACACGTTTTATCTTCACTCGTGATTGTTTGACCTTGGGAACTTCACTCATGGCTTACACCACTCGTGAGGCTACCCAAGGTCAAACAGCACTCATGAAAATAAATTGGGTATTCCACAGGTCCCTGTTGAGGTAATATATATATATATATATATATATATATATATATATATATATTCATTACAAAAACTATGTTAATGCATCAGTTAAGGTTTTATTAAAGTGTAAAAAGCTGAGAAATTAGATGTTAGGGTTACCAACCCTACCTCCCCACTGCCACCCCACCCTCCACACACCAGTAGGCATGGTGTGCCTTGGAGTCGCCAGCTCTTACTCTCACCCCATTCCACGTGTAAACAAGATGTTATGGTTCAGTATAAGAGAATAGGGTGAGAGTTAGGCCCAAAGACTCCAAGGCACACCCCGACACCTGTTGGTGTGTGGAGGGTGGGGATGGGTTGGGGTGGTAGGGTTGGTAACCCTAACATCGAATTTCCCAGCATCTACACTTTAATAAAAATCCTAACTGATGCATTAACATATTTTTTTGCAATTAATTTCCCTTCTTTTTGAGAAAGTGTAATGTAACTAGTATGTGGTTGTGGGATCACAGGCCCTCCAGGCCCTGTGCTCCCCTTATGCTACCCACTGTTGCATAATGATATGCATAAGTGGGAGTGCGGGCCCTCTGGGCCGGTAACATCCTCTTCACCTGAGCAGTTCTTCTGCCGGCCGGCAACCCACTGTACTCTCTGTAGCATCCCACGACGATGGAAAGCAGGATCAACCAGATGTTATATATTTTAATAAAAAATAAAAGAAATGTAAAACCTCTCCACCAAAACCTTGCCGGCAACCTCCATGCTGAAACCTTGCCCCCTCACTAAGAGAGAGCTGCTGCCGCCATCTTTACAAAACTGTTCAGCCTGCCCACACAAGACCGCTGGCCAATTAAATGCCATACTACAAAGGACAGCATGTAGGAACCCTAGCTACCAAGCTAAAGTCCCTACATACCTACTACTACACCACGATGAAATGGTGGGGAGAAAAGAATTAAAAATATATGTATTAAAAAAAATGAAAATAAAAAAACACACAAAAAATGACATTACATAAATCAAATATGCAATGGGTCTACTGGAAATATCCCTGATATTTCCCCTTTTGCAGTTTGACCTTGTGATCTCACTCATGGCTCTGCCACTTGTGAGGTCATAAGGTCAAACTGCACTGGGAATATCAGGGATACTTCCAGTAGACCCACTGCATACCCCATAAATATAGGTATATACATATTTATTGCAAAAAAATTCATTATTGCATCAGTTAGATTTGAAGTGACAAAAGTATGGAAATGAAATGTTAGAGTTGACACCCTAACCCCCCGCAGATCACCCCACCCCCACCCTCTACAGACCAACAAGTGACGGTAACGGGGTGTGCCTTGGGGTCATGGCTCTATCTCTGATCCCATTCCATGTGTAAGAAAGCTAACATGGTACAGTACAGGAGAATGGGGTGAAAGTTAGGCCCGGACGCCCAAGGCACACCCCGTCACTTATTGGTCTGTGGAGGGTGGGGGTTGGGTGGTATGCCGGGGGGGTTAGGGTGTGAACCCTAACACCTGATTTCCAAACTTTTGTCAATTTAACCCTAACTGATGCATTAAAAACATTTTTTACAATGAATTTCCTTACTTTTTGAGAAAGTGTAATCTTACCTTTATATGGTTTTGGGAGCGCAGGTCCCCTGATAGTATAATTTTTGGGGGCGCGCCATCTACCTATAAGAGTCCTGCACTCTATCCATAAGTGCACATACATTGTAATGAACTGTCGTGTCTGGCTCAGCAGTCCCATTACTGCATAATTGTATCCATATGTAGGATCGCAGGGCCCAGCCCATCTACCTATAAGGGCCCTGTGCTCCCATGGTATCAGTTTTATGGAGTGCAGGGCCCACCATCCATCCATAAGTGCACAGACATTATAATGAACTGTCATCTCCCTGTAGGAGTGCAGGGCCCACTATTGCATATTGGATGGCCTAGCAGCTCCTTTACTGCATAATCATATCCATATGTGGGAGCGCAGGGCCCGGAGATGCAACGCAGGCATAGACACATTCCAAGTAGGCCTTGTGCTGCAAATGGCACAATATCTCAGTACCACAGTAGGGGAAGGACAGTCGGAGGGTATCATACATAAAAATAGGTTTACTGAATTGCTGACAAAGGATGATGGTAGGAGCGAGGAATTTTGCGAAAGGGGAAGTCTGGGAGGAGCAAATGGCAGTAGTGGCCAGGTAGAGGGGGTGGGTAGCTGTAACATCTCAGCAGAACATGTCCAGGAGGGCAGGGAGGGTGGTATCAAAGGGTCAGATTTGCCCAGAACAAGGAGGGGCAATGGGGTCAAAATGGAATCAGAGGCAAGAAGGTATCTATGAGTAGTGTGAAAGAGGTAGGGCTAGAGCAGAAAGGTAAGGTTACTGGGATCCCCAATGGTGTTGAACGGACCACAGATGGAATGGAGATGGGAGAGGAGGGATGTTGTAACCTAAGACAGGAGAGGGGGAGACAAAGGCTGGATAAGGAGTTTGAAAGAAGGTGACCGAGGCAGGGACAGGTAGGGGGGCTGGGCAAGAGAGATGGACTGGTGAGAAGGGAGGAGAGCACAGGGCCCAGAGACAGTGGTGCATCAGGGATGACTTGGAGAAGGCAGGTGGCGGGGGAGGGTAAGGAGGTGAAGGCAGATGAACAACCAGCAGGAAACAGATCCAGTTCACGACTAGTGATGGACAAGGTCCTCATAGTAGGGGACTTCATTGTTAGAGGCATTAGTTGAGTGGGGGGCAAGGTCTGGGTAAACTGCTTGCCAGGCATGACAGCAGCAGAGGTGATTCCCCACATCCCCTCCTGGGGAAAAATGCAAGATGAGTGAACTCACCTAGTGTTCCACTTCGGAACAAATGACCTTGCAGTGCCTAGCTTGACTTGAGGTGCAGGCAAGGTTTGAAGCACTAGCAAGGCTCTGCAATGGCCTAAGTTTTAGATCAGTAGCATTCTCCGAGGTACTGCTGGTTCTGAAAGCTAGCTCAGAGAGGAAACAGAGGATAACTGAGTTTGATAGTTGGATTGCTGGATAGTGTGCTAGGAAAGGATACGGGATAATGGGAGATTGGGGGTCCACGTGGCAAGATGAAGGTCTGTTCTCCCCAGATAGGTTACATTAAACAGGGAGGGTAAGCAAGTGCTGAAGGGAAACATGGAACAGTTCTTGGAAAAATACTTTACTTTAAACTGAATTGGTGGGGTGGTGTTCCAAGCGAACACCAAGACAGAGCAGCTGACAAGGGGGGCACTTAGCACCCCCCAAGACAATTAGACACCCAGCTGGGGCTGTGGGAGAGAGGTTCAGGTCAGTGAGAGGTGTTAGATGGGGGAAGGCATCAGGGTGGCTGGAGTGTGGAAGGCCATGTGCACAAACGCCAGGAGTCTGGGCAATAAAGTCCTGGATCTGGCAGCAGTCATGGCAGAGGTGAACTTGGACCTGGTGGGTATTACTGAGTCCTGGTGTCATGGCGGGCAGCATTGGGATATGAATATACCAGGGTACACACTGTTTAGGAGAGACAGAGTCAGAAGAAAGGGTGGGGGTGGCCCTTTACATGAGGGAGGGAATTCAGGCAACTGAAATACAGGGTAGATGGGGGGACACAGAAGGATTATGGGTCTTGTTAGATATAGGAAGGGGTGAGGTTGTGCATACAGGGGTGGTTTACAGGCCACCAGGGCAGCTAGAGGGGGTGGATAACCAGATGATGGAAGAGATCCTAAGGATGGCAGCAAGGGGAGAGGTGCTGCTGATGGGGGACCTCAGCCTCCCAGATGTGGAATGGGATTCACTGTCAGCAGCAACACACAGAAGCAGGGAGATCCTGGACTCCCTTCAAGTCACTTTGCTCAAACAAATGGTCGGGGAACCAACTAAGGAAGTGGTGGTGTTTGGATGTAGTGCTCATAAATGGGGATAGGGTAGGGGTACGTATCGGTGGGGGCAACCTTGGAAAGAGCGAACACGGTACAGTGTGATTCACGCTACGTATGTCAGCCACTATAAATAGGACCAAGGTGAAGGTGCTGGACTTCAGAGGAGTGGATTTTAGCAGGATGGGGGATTACGCAAAAAAGACACTGGAAGGATTGAGGGAGCTTGAGGGGGTGGAGGAAATGTGGGTCTCAATAAAGGACGCCATAGTAGGAGCCACAGACCTCTGCGCGAGGAAGGTGAACAAAAATAGGAGGAAAAGAAAGACACTGAGATTCAGCAGGGAAGTGGCATGCAGCATCAGAGCTAAGAAAAGAGCCTTCAGAAGGTTTAAAACAATACAGGAGGAGGAGGCTTGGGAAGAATATCAGGCAAGGTAGAGGGAGGCAGGAAGGAAAGTCAGGTGAGCAAAGGCAAGGACAGAGAAGAACATTGCTAAAATGGTTAAGAAGGGAGACAAGATCTTCTATAGGTATATAGGAGAGAGAAGGAAAATGGATAAAGGGATACCTAGTCTGAAATATGGAATGGGGAGAGGGCGGAGGGGGACCAGGAGAAGTCAGATCTGCTGAACAGTTACTTCTGTTCAGTGTTCAAGAAGGAGGAGGACATGAGGGGGGGCAGCCCTGTGAAAGCACAGGCGGTAGGGGAAGGGGTGGACGTGAGTCCTGTTTGGGAGGAGGAGATCCTGAGGCAGCTTAAGGAGTTGAAGGTGGACAAGGCCATGGGGCTGAATGGGGAGCACCCAAGGGTTTTGAGGAAGTTAAAAGAGGTGCTGGCTGCTCCCTTGACCACCCTATTCAACAACTCCTTAAAATCAGTGGTGGCACCAAATGATTGGAAACGGGCGGATGTGGTACCCTTCACGGGGCGAAGAATGAGGTGTACAACTACAGGCCAGTGACACGAATGTCTGTGGTGGGCAAACTCACGGAAAAGCTGCTCAAGGACAGAATCAACAGTTATGTAGACACTAGAGGGCTTAGGGACCTGAGGCAACATGGGTTCACTGAGGGCAGATCCTGTCAAACAAACTTGAAAGAGTTTTTTGACTGTGTCACTCAGGTGGTGGATTGGGGGGTTTGGTGGACTTGGCCTACCTTGATTTCAAAGAAGCATTTGACTCAGTGCTGCATCTCAGGCTAATGCACAAATTGGGTTGACTGGGATTGGGGAGGGGGTAACAAGGTAGATCACCAACTGGTTGGAGGGTAGAACACAGAGGGTAGTGGTCAATGGGGCACACTCGGAGGAGTCAGTGGTCATCAGTGGGACTCCCCAAGGGTCAGCGTTAGGACCACTTCTATTTAACATCTTTATAGGGAATATAGCAGAGGATCTGGAAAGGAGAATGAGTCTGTTTGCAGACCATGCAAAGGCTGCAACAGAGTGGACACAATAGAGGGGGTAGAGATGATGTATAGAGATCTGGAGAGGTTGGAAGAATGGTCCAATAAATGGCAGTTGTCGTTCAATATGACACAGTGTAAGATACGAACATACAAACATACGAAATTGCCATCAGAAAAATGCCCACCGGTCTATCAAGTCTGCCTGATTGTGCAGCTGTTAGTTTCAAAGAACTACAGCTGCCCCACCCCACCCCCACCCAAACCCCTCTTCCTCCTCTTTCCTGGCCCTTCCCCTTTGTGTTTTTGTCTGTACTAACCCTGCCCTTGACTCTGTCCCAACCCTGCTTAAAGCTATCCACTGTACTTTGAGTGATTAACTCCTCCGGCAGTGCGTTCCAACCTGTCACCACTCTCTCTGTGAAGTAGTGCCTGCTCATCTCCATCCTAAACCTTCCCCCTTCCAATTTCAGACTGTGCCTCCTAGTGAGTCTTCCCCCTTAAGCAGAACAATCCTCCCTCTCTGACTTTGTGAATGCCTTTCAAGTACTTAAATGTCTCTATCATGTCCCGTCTTACCCTTCTGTCTTCCAGTGAGTACATGTTGAGCTCTTTCAGTCTTTCCTTGTATGGGAACTAGGGTATAGTCCCATGATCATTTTTATAGCCCTATGCTGCACCCCATCCAGTAATCTCACATCCTTTTTGAGGTATGGGCACCAGTACTGTACACAGCATTCCAAGTGTGGCCTCACCAATGATCTATACAGTGGCAGGATGACCTCCCCCTTTTGAGAGGTGATCCCTCTGGCAATGCACCTCAGCATCCTATCTTCCCTTGCTGCAGCTCTCCTACACTGTGCAGATACCTTCATGTCTCCTGTGACTATTACCCCCAGGTCCCTTTCCTTCTCTGAAGCCATTACCTGCACTCCTCCCAGCCAGTAGTTGTTCTTGGAATTTCTGGCTCCAAGGTGCATGACCTTGCACTTCTTAGTATTAAACCCCAACTACCACTCCATAGACCAGTGTTCAAGTTTAGCTAGATCCTCTCTGAGTGCCTGCCTCTCTTCCTCATTATCCACTTTTACACAAATCTTAGTGTCATCCATGAACAGGCAGATCTTACTCTTGACCTCCTCTGCAATGTCTCCAACGAAGACATTGAACAAAACGGGTCCCAGCACTGAACCCTGCGGTACTCCACTCATTACTGACTGTGACTTGGATGTCTCCCCCCTTACAACTAACCTCCATTGTCTCCCCAGCAGCCAGCTCTCAACCCACCCAACCAGTTTTTCCCTCGCTCCCATGTCCCTCAACTTGCTCATTAACCTCCTGTATGGCACAGAGTCGAAAGCCTTGCTGAAGTCCAGATACAGGACATCCACAGCGTGGACTTTGTCAAATGCCCTAGTGATCCAGTCGAAGAAGTCGATCAGGTTAGTTTGGCAAGATCTTCCTGTGACAAAGCCATGCTGTCTCTCATCCTGCAGGCCATTGTTATCAAGAAAGGTTATCAACCTCTCCTCCAGAATGGTTTCCATCAACTTCCCCACTATGGAAGTCAAGCTCACCGGTCTGTAATTACCCAGTTGGTCCTTGGGTTCATTCTTGTGAAGAGGCATCACATGAGCCATCCTCTAGTCCCTGGATACATTCCCCATCTCCAAGGAGGTGTTGAACAGGTCCGTCAGAGGGTCTGCCAACAACTCTGCCAGTTCCTTCAGGACCCTTGGGTGTACACCATCCAGTCCTGGTGCCTTGTTCACCCACAAGCCTTTAAGGCCCTTCAGAACTATATCCTCTTGGATGACCTTGTGTGTTATCTCTGCCCCCCTCCACCCTTGCTCCCTTTCCCCTGCAGTATTGGGCCATGCCTTTCTTTTGTGAACATCGAGCAGAAATACTCTTTGAGTGCCTCTGCCTGATCTTCCTCTTGTTCTGCCCATCCTCCCTCTCTCTTGATTCTAATGATGTCATCCCTACAACTCCTCTTCTCCCTTATGTATTTAAAGAACCCCCTCGGCCCCTCTCTGATTCCCTGAGCCAACTTCAGCTCCTTTGCTGCCTTGGCTGCCCTGCCTGACCTGGTCACCTCCCTAGATGCCTTTGAGAACACTTCTCTATCCTCCTCATGCCCAGATTTTCTGAACTTAATGAAGGCCAGTCTTTTTTCCCCTCACCTTCCCGTCCACCTCCTTGCTGAGCCAGCTAGGTTTTTGTGACCTGGACTGCAGTACTCTGAGATGTGGCACACTTGTTTGTGGCCTCGTTTAGCCCCTTCCTAATGATAGCCCACTTCTGTTCAGCATCCATCCCTGGGTTAATTTCAGCTAAATAACCCTCTAGGATGCTGCCCAATCTGCAAAATCTGCCTTCCTGAAATCCAACACTCTTGTCCTGGTTTTAGCAGACTCCCTCCCTATGTTGAGGAGGAATCACAGTGAGTAGCGGTCACTTCCTGCTAGATGGTCCTGTACTACAAGGATGGGGATAGACCCTTACAAGTTACAGAAGAAGAAAAGGACCTAGGCATCATCATCTCACAAGATCTGAAGGTTGCTAAGCAGTGTGGAAAGGCAGTGGCAAGAGCCAGTAGGATATTGGGTTGCATTGGGAGGGAAATTTCCAGCAGTAGGAGAGAGGTAATACTTCCTTTGTACACCCAGCTGGTAAGGCCACACCTGGAATATGGGGTTCAGTTCTGGAGGCCATACCTCAGGAAGTACGTTGAGAGGGTATAATGAGTTCAGAGGAGGGCAATGAAGATGGTGAGGGGGCCTGACCACTTACCATATGAAGGGAGACTGAATGACCTTGGCATGTTCTCACTGGAGCAGAGGAGTGAGGGGGTGACGTGGTCAAGACATTTAAGTACATCAAGGGAATCAATAAGATGCCTGTGGAGAGCCTTTTCCAGCTAAGGGAGTGGCCCAGGGTGAGGGGGCATGAATTCCAAATCAAGAGGGGGGATTTAGGGGTAACCCTAGGAGGAATTTCTTCACCTAGAGGGTGGTTGAGAATTGGAAAGGGCTGCTGAGGGAGGTGGTGAGTGAAAAGACAATCGGAGGGTTCAAGAGGGCTTGGGATAAACACAAGGGGATATTGGGAAAGGGGCTACAGTGAAGGCCTAAAGGGATTCCTAGGCCTATTAGGCAGACAGGGTGGGCCTGGCAGCCCTTTTCTGCTGTCACATTCCTATGTTCCTATGTAACTGTACCAACTGTGGAAAAAATTCCACAGCAGTTGTAATCATGGACTGGTAACCTGCATGCGTGCTTAGTACACCAAAAGGTGTACAAAGCTATGTTTAGTGAAAAATCCGTATCTCAAACCATTTTTGACATAGAGGCACCAAAAGGCACCACGTTTGCCACAATGTCATCCTATGGGAAATTTCTCAACTTTGGAATGCCATAACTATGGAACCAATGCAAATTGTTACACCAACCAGCATAAGTCACATCTGTGGGACACTCCCTTTGTACCCTGCAAATTTGAAGGCAAAAGTCCTAACCGTTTCTTTGCAGTGAAGTGGCAAAGAAACAGCAACCTTTAAAAATCCCTGTTCATGAGCCAAATGCTTGTTTGCGAGGTGTAAAAATCCCTGTTCACGAGCCAATCCTTGTTCACAAGACAGGGCCATCTGGTTGTCCTCTCATGAACAAGGATTTTGACACCTCAGAAACAGGGATTATGACAGCTCATGAACTAGGATTTCTCATGAATGAGGATTTTGACACCTCACAGACAAGGATTTCTCATGAACAGGGATTTTGAGACCTCACAAACAAGGATTTCTCATGAACAGGTATTTTGAGACCTCATTAACAGGGATTCCGAAACCTCACGAACAAGGATTTTTTTTTTTATCTTTGTTTGTGAGGTGTCAAAATCCCTGTTTTTGAACTGAATCCCTGTTTGTGAGGTGTCAAAATCCTTGTTTGCAAGCCAAGCCTTGTTCGAGAGACATGGCCATCTGGTCGTACTCTCAGTTACAAATGTATTGAGCCATGCGGTGCACGCTGCACTTTCATACCAAATGGACCCATGCAGCATCTGCCATATCTGAAGATCTCAGACTTTTACAAAATAAAATACTGTATGTTCCGATGGCATAAAAGTGTTGCAATATTGATAAAAAGCCTAATCAGAGGGTAAAGCTTTGGGGTGGGGGTTTCTACTTAAATGACTGCTTTCCTTTAAATGATAATGAGAACAGAAAATGTTACCACCCAAATAAACTGGAAGACATTTGGCATCGATTAGGAAGAAAAAAGATGGGGTCAAATTTTAGCCTATTTTGTTGCACTGCTGCTTTAATAACGTTGCAACCGATCAATGGATGTGCACAAGATATTGTATGTGCTGTCCTATAGGGCAGATCTCTTGATATGGCAAGTTTTGCTTTGGTTGGATCTGCGTATTCTAAGAACGAGATAGTGAAAAAAAGTTAAAAAAAACACACCCTTTTTTGCACTTTTTTCCTCCATCACCTTGCAGCCAGATGGTGTGGAATTTCTGCATGACTTTTGTAGGGTAGAAAGAACTTTTGAAGCAGAATAGACAATTAAAATTTGGTGCAATATTATTAAACTGTTGCAAAGTTACTAAGTTTTTTAGTTCCCATTATATCCTATGGGACTTTTCTGAACATTCTAATCTTTGGATAGTTGTATTTTTTTCGACAAAGGAGTTGGTCTCCTGAACAAGGATTTAATCTCACAAAAATGATCCTGTTTCACGAGAACAAAAATCCTTTCTTGTGAGAAAAATTTCTTTTTCATGAGCCGCCATCTTGTTTTCTGTTTTACAAAAAAAAAATTGAAAAGCACCCAAAAGGAAGGTATCTAGAGACACCAACACATGTATCCTGTTCATCGAGACTCTGTTAGGTGGACTGCAAAGTTATTTAGTGGAAGTGCAACTTGCAATGCCTTTTTTTAACATTTAAAATCCTTTTTCGTGACTCGCATTAATCCTTTTTTGTGAGCCAACTCCTTTTTTGTGAGCTGATTCCTTTTTCATGAGCTCATGAAAAATGATTTAACAGGCTTCTTTGATGCATAACTCAGCAGTTTTTTTGAGATTTTGAAAACAAAGTTTCAACATGGCCTTTTGGGGACACCACCTCATAAATAATATGACCTGCATTAGGCAACTTCTGCCAGAAAGGTGATTTCTCCGACAGTTGGCAAAATCACCTTTCCAGTGGGATTTGCATAATGACTGTCATACTGTTGGTACCTCATACCTTATGAATGGGTCCCCAAAAGGCCATGTTAAAAATTTGGGGTCAACATGTAAAAAAATGATTTGAGTTATGATGGCTTGCTGCAATTGCGCTACTCACGCTTGTAATTTTGTCAGTTAAAAATATTTTGACCCCAAATCTTGTACATTGACTTGCTATTGCCCCACCAAATGTATGTCACAACTGCCAGTTTTCAAATCCTGGTTGAAATGTGCTTTTGCAGCTGTGGAGAGGAAATGGTGTTGTAGTTGTGCATAATTATATTTCAATGGGAATTTGAATATTTTGTGTAGAAGAAGAAGAATCAGCATTTATGTAGCGCTTTTCATACACAGTGTATGCTAATGCACTTTACAAGCAATGCTAGACTGGTAGGGAAGTGACTGAATGTGTAGTGCATACACTAGATGGGGTAATAACATGGCTACACTGACAATTCCATCACTCTTGTGCTATAAGTGGAAGCACATGCCCTATGCCAAGCAAATTATGATGATTATACTATCTCAAAAAGTAAGTAAATAAATTGCAAAAACTTTGTTAATGCATCAGTTAGGGTAAAAGTGACAAAAGTAGGTAAATGTGGTGTCAGGGTTTCCAACCTTAACACCCACCCTCCCACCCTGCACAGACCAGAGAGGCATCGGGGTGGCATTGGGGTTGTCAACCCCAATGCTCACCCCATTCCTCCCATGCTGTACCCACTCAGCTTATCTTCTAATGGAATGGGGTGAGCATTAGGGTTGACAACCCCAATGTCACCCCCTGACGCCTCTTGGTCTGTGTAGGGTGGGGGTGGGTGTTAGGGTTGGAAACCCTAAAGCCACTTTTTCCTATGTTTGTCTCTTTAACCCTAACTGATGCATTAACTAAGCTTATTGATGTATATATAGTCATGGTCGTGCCCCAATAATTAGGGTTGAGTAGGCACGTCAATGTTAAACTTAAAATGTACTTTAGTAACTTTGCAACCATTCAATGGATTTGCACACCATTTAGTATGTTCAGTCTTGTTGGGTCAATCTCTTAATGTAACAAGTTACATTCCAGACAGATTTGTGGTTTCCGAGTTACAGAGAGTTAAAAAAAACATGTTTTCCCTCATGACTTTGCTGGAATTTTTCTTTGAACTTGCATACAACCCAGACAGTTTGTTTTTTTGGTCTGAAATTTTCAGGGCACAAAGGGTCTAGCTCACAGATTTGACTTTTGCTAGTCCTGTGAAAAATAAAATCTTTTTAAGGTATTGTGTTTTAAAAATTAAAAAAAATAATTTTTGAGCATGCTCTGTAAGTACTAAAAGATAGCTGTGTGAAATGAAAGAGGAATCCTGCTTCATATGGGAAAATTCCTCTTTTGTATGGCCAGCATCTAGTTTTTAGTTTTTCCAGAAAAATTCACATTTGGAAACCCCCTTGAATTATTCTGTGGAGGAACCAACACATGTAGTTTGCTTAATGGGACCCCTTAGGTGCATTCTGCAATTTACTGCTCACAAAATACCCTTAAAATGTGTTTTATTCAACATTGAAATTCTTCTTTCATATCGTCCTCATACAAAGTAAGATCTCGATTCATATGCCAACTCACGAAACAAGATCTTCTTTTGTATTTGGAAATCTTACCCCAAATGAATTCTGGGGAGGAACCAACACATGTAACTTGCTTATTGGGACCTCTTAGGTGCACTCTGCAGTTTACTGCTTGAAGAATGCCCTTGAAATGTGTTTAATTTAAAATTTATCATACGAAGTAAGATCTTGCTTCATATGGCGACTCACAAAATAAGATCTACTTTCGTATGGTGAATCAATGTATTTCAATGGGATTTTCAACTTTGGTGAATAATTTTGCCATTTTTGGATATTTTGACACCATATTTTCGACATAGGCTTTGGGGACCCCGACTATGAACAATATGACTGTTGCTATGCAACATCCACCCGAAATGTGATTATGCAGCTACTTGATTAATTCACCTATCAGGTAGGATATGCATAATGACAAGTATATTGTTCATGAGGTGGGCTCATAAGAAGGCTATGTTGACAATTTGGGGTCAAAATATGTAACAATGGCAAAGTTATAACCATTTGTTGCAATTTTGCTACGCACGCTCATAACTTGGGAAATTTTAATGCCTTTGATCCCATATTTTCAACATAGACTTGCTATTAACCCACCTCATGTATGTCATAGCTGTTATTTGTCAAATCCTAGTCAAAATGTGTTTTTGCATTTGTGGCATGGAATGGCATTGTAGTTTAACGGAATTATATTTTGGTGGGGGTTTATAAATTTCCTGTACCTGGTACATGAGATGGGGTAATAAGATGTTTATACTGGAAATTTGTTCACTGTTTTCCTAAAAATTGGAGTGCGGGGCCCTTCCACAGTAACATACGTACGCGCATTTATGGAGGGATGGGAGCGCAGGGCCCGAAGGGCACTGTGTTCCCACAGGCAAATATGGCTAAGATGACACTGTCACAAAAAGTAAGGAAATTCTTTCCAAAAACTATGTTAATGTATCAGTTAGGGTTGATAGCAAACCCTCAAAAGGAGGGAAATGCAATGTTAGGATTTAAACCCTAGCACCCCACCCCCTCCCTGCACACACCAACTGGTGTTGGGGGTGTCTTGGGTTCATCAGCCCTCATGTTCACCCCATTCTCTTATACTGTGCCCATCTCAGGTTTATGTGCTTGTAGAAGCGGGGTAAGCATTGGGGCTGATGAACTGAACACTAACACTGGTGGTGTGTGCAGAGAATGGGTGGGTGTTATGGTTGAAACCCTAATCTGGTATTTCCCTCCTTTTCACAGTTTGATATCAACCCTAACTGATGCATTAACATAGTTGTTTTGCAAAGAATACATATATAATATCTATGAATGTGTGTATGTGTGAATGCACGTATGTATGCATCAGAAGATTGTGTAGCAATCATACAAAACAATGCTGTTTTTCAGTTGAGAGGTTTCTGTGGTAACAAGAGTCTTTGAGAGTGCAGCTCAAGAGTTCTCATTTCCACAGATATCTCAAGATATTTAGTATACTCCACTTTTAAAAACAGCATATCTTACCTTTTTTTACTACTTTGTGCACTTTTTAAGTTTTTATTCTGTGTGAGCAGCATTGGTTGCAGATCAATATATATTTGGTCTAGTGGGGAGGACAAAGACCGGTTGCATAGCAACTCTCCGGTGATTGTGGGAAGTGTAGTCCTGTACCAGACACCAAGAACTACACGCATTGGACAAACGGAGCTTTGAGCCTGAGAAGCACTAAACTGAACTTATATTCTGTTCTGTGAGGCAGACAGATGTCACCTGTTGCTTGGGGTTAAAATTTACCTTAGTTTTAAAAATTTTAAATCAGTACTGCTGCAGCTGAGTGTGGTCATATGATCCATGAGCCACTTCTGCCTTGGCAGTATAAAGGGATGCTCCTTAGGGACACTGGCAGACCTATTTAGTAGTTCACTAGAGTCAAGCATGGCACCACAGGACTGGAGAACAGCACAAGTAGTGCACCTCCAAAAAAGCGGTCCTAAGGATGACCCAGGGAATTACAGACCAGTCAGTCTGACCTCCACTGTGGGCAAGCTCATGGAGACCATACTAAAGGAAAGGTTGGTGGAATATCTAGAGGAGCATGGACTTCAGGATGCGAAGCAGCATGGGTTCATGGGGAAGATCATGTCAAATGAGTCTGATTGACTTCTTTGACTGTGTCACTAAGACAGTAGACAGGGGCCAAACGGTAGACATCCTCTATCTTGATTTCGGCAAGGCCTTTAACTCTGTGTCCCACAACAGGTTGATCAGGAAATTGGTGGATCTTGACGTTGGGTAAAAGATGGCCAGATGGGTGTAAAACTGGCTGAGGGACAGAACTCAGAGGGAGGTTGTAGGGGGAGAGTTATCTGGTACCAGAGAGGTAACCAGTGGAGTCCCACAGGGCTCTGTACTGCGGCCGGTGTTGTTCAATGTCTTCATCAATGACGGGGATGGCATTAAAGGCAAAATGTGCCTATTTGTGGATTTCACCAAGCTCTGTAGGAGAGTGGACACAGATGAAGGGATACAAGACCTACAGGAAGATCTGGAAAAGCTGGGGAGGTGGTCCAGGATCTGGCAGCTTGGCTTCAATGCCAAAAATGCAAAGTTATGCATATTGGAGCCAAGAATCCCAGGACAGAGTACTACCTAGGTGGAGTCCAAGAATCTGCATCAGAGGAGGAGAAGGAGAAGGACCTGGGAGTGATGATCATTAGTGACCTAAAGCACTCCATGCAGTGCAAGAAAGCAGCAGTAAAGGCAAACAAGATGCTGGGATGCATATCTAGGGGGATCAGTAGTAGGAGAGAGGAGGTTATACTGCCCTTATACAGGTCACTGGTTAGGCCACATCTAGAGTCTGGAGTTCAGTACTGGTGCTCACACCTCAAAAAGAACATTAACCTGCTGGAGAAGGTCCAGAGGAGGGTTACAAAGGTGATAGTGGGTAAGCAGGGTAGTGCATATGAGGAGAGGTTAAGGGCACTGAACATGTACTCCCTGGAAGACAGGTGAGAGAGAAAGAAGGGACATGATTGGGACCTTCAAGTACTTGAAAGGAATAAATAAGGTTGATAAGCAAAGTCTCTTTAAACTGAGTGGCAACCATAACATGAGGGGGCACAGTCTTAAGCTGGAGGGTGGGAGGTTTAGGAAGGAGGTCAGGAAGCACTTCTTCACAGAGAAGGTGGTGGACACTTGGAATGTACTGCCAGCAAAGGTCATCTCATTGAAGACAGTGTTCAGCTTTAAGAGAGGCTGGGATAGGCAAAGCGGGAAAGTAAGGATCATGGGTAGGGAGGATGGGAGGAGTGGGGAGGGAGGGCAGGGACATTAGTTCAAGCTGTGGACCCTGCAATATGAGCAAACTTAATAGACCAAATGGCCTTCTTCTGTTGGTTTCTTTGTATGTTCATATGTAAGCATGTCTGCAGTGTCTGCAGGGACTGAGGGGACCAGGGCTACGTTATTAACATCAGCAAAGGTTAGTACATCAGTCTAATAATACCTCCGAATAGCCTACCATTTCTGAAATAAGTGCAGCTACCACTCTAATTGTATTGACTTTGTTTTAGTATTTATGGGGGAGGATTTGTCAGGTGCCATTTACAGGGTTGCTTCCAGGTGAATTACATGCTCTGTTTGCTAAGGTTCATACTAAGATCCCCAAAGCTCTCCCCATACTTGCTAACTATTTATGCTAGCTGTCTCTCTGTCTGACAGTGTACTGAGCAAGACAGCTTACCTGAAAGTCAGGTCAGTCCATTTTCTCTGCATCACGTAAAACCCGAAATCTAGTGTTTTCAGAGGCAGAACTAACTCTGACCTGACAATGGGTTCTCGCTGCTGCAAAAGGGTGGTGCACTACTTTTTCACTTGAAAAATGAATTAAGTGCCTGACCCATTGGGAAAGATTTCATCAGACTATAGATTATATGGCTGGGATGATTTACATCGCAGCAGATGAGAAGTGCAATACTGGAAAAGAGAATTGGGGCTTTATCCCAAATACTTTAAACTAGAAGGAGGGGGAGAAGGATCTGTGGCTCTCTGCCAAGTGGTTAACAATTTGAGGCTAAAAGAACCAAGGAATATAAATTCCTAATACATATGCGTGAAGCTTAAATATTATAAAAAAATCTGAATTGGAGCTCATAATGCACAGGGACAGTACAGATTTTGTAACCATCACCGAGACACAGTGGGACGAGTTCAACCTGTGGTCAAGGGAAATACCGGGCTACAAATTATGCTATAAAAATAGAGCATCCAAAAAAAGAGGAGGCGGTGCATTCATGCCAAATAGATTTATGAAGGTGTTGGAAGTCACTACGGATGAAAATTCTACTGTTACCACGGAAACACTGTGGTTACAAATAAGTTTCAAGAACAGGAAAAACCTAATCATTGGTATCTGCTACAGACCACCATTGAGCTATCCCAAATATAATGAACTACTAAGAGAACTGTCATTATCAGCAAAATCCTCTGATGTAATCATAAAAGGAGACTTCAATTATCTAGGCATTAACTGGGATCGGTTAACTGGTAGCTTGAATGCTAAAGCAAACTTTGTTAATGCTATTCTTTCTGTAGGTCTCGACCAAAGAATTAGGACACCAATCAGAGAAAAGAATATTTTAGACCTGGTTTTATCAAATATTGACAAGGGAATATAAGATATTAAAGTACAAGATATTTTGGGTAGCAATGATCATAATATCATAGAAACATAGAAACATAGAAGTTGACGGCAGATAAGGACCGCAAGGCCCATCCAGTCTGCCCATTTCTTTTTCTACCTTATAAATGTGCCATCGGCCTTTGCTATGTCAGTGACCTATCTATTCATAGTCATTTGTATTGCTCCCTTATGCCTATCCCATGCCTGTTTGAAGCCCTGCACTGTATTCATAGCCACTACTTTGTGGTAAGCCATTCAGCATCTATCACCTTTCTGTGAAAAAGAATTTCTCACATTCCCCTTAATCGGCCTCCCTCTAATCTCATGCTGTGTCCTCTTGTCCTGCTATTTTTCTTATATTTAAACATGTTAGACTCTTTCACCTTGTTTATGCCCCTAAGGTGTTTAAATGTCTGATCATATCACCTCTCTCCTCCTTTGCTCAAGGGTATACATATTGAGCTCCGTTAATCTGTCCTCATATGTCTTCTGATGCAGTCCCTGCACCATTTGGTTGCCTTTCTGGACTGCCTCAATTTGGTTAATGTCCTTGTGAAGGTGTGGCCTCCAATACTGCACGCAGTACTCCAGATGGGGCCTAACCAGCGTCTTGTAAAGAGGGATTATTACCTCCCTCTTACGACTTGTGATACCCCTACTAATACACCCTAACACCCCCTAGCCTTACCTACTGCTTTAGAGGTCTGCTTGAATGATTTCAGGTCATCAGTGATGATGATGCCCAAGTCTCTTTCTTCCTTTGTGACTGCTAGCAACTCCCTCCCAGCCTATAAGTGGCTTCAGGGTTTCTCTTCCCTATGTGATGATTTTGCACTTCTTTGCATTAAATCCAGTTGCCACTCTTCTGACCATTCTGCTAGTTTATCCAGATCTCTTCTCATTCTGCCCAATTCCATCTGGATCATCTACTCTGTTGCAGATCTTGGTGTCATCTGCAAACAGACAAGCCTTACCTCTAGTCCATCTGCTAGGTCACTAATGAAGATGTTGAATAGGACTGGCCCAGGACTGATCCCTGAGGTACCCCACTTGTGACTTGCATCTCTTCTGACTGTATACCATTTACCACCACCTCTGTTTTCTGCCAGTCAACCAGTTTGCCACCCAGTTGACAACTTCTGACCCACCCAGGCCTACCTAGCTTATTTATCAATCTTCTATGTGGAACAGTGTCAAAAGCTTTGCTGAAGTCAAGGTAGGCGACATCAACTGCTCCCCTTGGTCCACCACTCTGGTTACCCAGTCAAAGAAATCTATGAGATTAGTTTGACAGGACCTTCCTTTGTAAACCCATGCTGTCTTGGATCCTGTGCCCTATGGATTCCAGGTGTTGCACTATCCTTTCCTTAAGGAGTGCTTCCATAATCTTGCCCACTACTGAGGTAAGACTGACCGGTCTGTAGTTCCCGCCTCCTCCCTGCTACCACTCTTGTGAGTGGGATCACATGAGCCCTTCTCCAGTCTTCTGGGACCTCTCCTGTGCTCAGAGACTCACTAAACAATTCTGCTAATGGCTCTGCTAGTTCCTCCTTTAGCTCCTTAAGTACCCTGGGATGTATGCCATCAGGTCCCATTGCCTTATCCACCCTGAGCTTAGCAGGCTCTTGTAGGACCCTTTCTTTTGTGAAGGGAGTGGTGTCACCTCCCTCCCCTGTGTCCATGATGCTGAGCTGTGGGCCCTGCCCTACCTTCTCTTCAGTGAATACTGAGCAAAGTATCTATTTAGGATAGATGCCTTTACAGGGTCCTCCTCCTCACATGCTCCCTTTTCTCCATTAAGCTTAGCAACCCCTCTGGACTTTCTCCTTTCACTAATGTATCTATAGAAAGTCTTGTCACCTTCTTTACTGTTTGTGCTAGTGTTTCCTCAGTTTGGGACTTTGCCTGCCTTACTGCCTTACCTGCTTCCCTTAGGGCAGTTTGGTATGCCCCTATCTTCATCCGCTGTGTTCCTTATATTTTCTGAAGGCTAGCCTTTTGGCTCTGACCTTTTCTGCTACTGTATTTGAGAACCAAAGTGGTTTCCTTCTTTTTGCACTTCCTTTTCTGTCTAACACAATGGGATGTTGCTTCAAGTATTGTATCCTTAATGCTTGCCCACTTTGCCTGTACCTCCTCACCTGTGTTTCTTTTTGCCAGGGCTAGCTTAACTCTGTTGGCCATCTTATCAAAGTCAGCTCCTCTGAAGTCCCATATTTTTGCCTTGGAATGGGATGATTTAGATGTAGTAGCCAAATTGAACCATACCATGTGATGGTCACTGGCCCCTGGTGTGACCTTCTCTACCTGGAGATCTGTGATCCCTTCTTTGTTAGTCAGTACTAGATCTAGGATAGCCCTGTCTCTTGTGGGTTGCTGTACCAGTTGTTTGAGGCCCTCCCCTGCAGGGAATCCACTATGAGTCTAGTTCTGGCAGATGTTCCTGCTGGTATTGACCAATCTGTATCTGGCATGTTGAAGTCTCCCATTATCAGAACCTCCCCTTTAGCTGTCATGTTTTGTATATCTTCTAACAGTAATGTGTCTATGTCCTCCCTCTGGTCTGGGGGCCTGTAGACAACCCCAGTTCTTATGGCTGTCCCATTTCCTGTTTCCAGGGTGACATCATAACTTGTTCATGCTCAGAAAGGCTGATAATTAACACCAGTACAACCTACAGTATGTTAAGGATTAATTAAGGCTGATTACAATAACCTTAAGAAAACCTTGGAAACTATTGGATGAGAAGAACTATTTAAATAACTGTGAATGGAGGATTGCTGGATCTCATTATTGAATATGAAATTAGGAACATTGAAGACTGGTATATTCCTAACAAGTTAATTTAGTAATAAAAAGGGCAGAGTGGGCCGGCCCGCTGGCGCAGTGGTTAGATTTTTGGTCTCGACGCTGGCAACCCAGGTTCGGGAATGGACCAGGGGAGTTGGAAGGCTGGCCAGGAGAGAAGGATTGGGTGTCCCTTGGACTGCTCTCTTTCTCAGGGAGAGGGGAAGGGCTGAGTGTCCCGCTGCTTGACAGTCCCCTGGCAGAGGCCGGGGGTACCGCATCGCTTGGTACCAATACGTTGGGGGGCAGGGTGGATGCTGGTCATCACTGCACATCCCAGCCTCCAGGGCAGCAAAAAAAAATGATGGGCCTCTTGAAGGCCCATTCCATCCCACCGCCCACTGCCTCCGATGCCTGCTGAAGGGGCCTGCTCTCGTGGTCCTGACTGGGGGGGTAGTTTGGGGCTTGCTCACAATGTCCACTTGGGAGTGGAAGCCCTTGTGGTTTCCACCCGGGGTAAGCCTGCATGGGGGCGGTAGATGGAGCCCGGTGCCCCAAAAATAGAAAAAAAAGGGCAGAGTATCTATGTAGGTGACTAAAATATTAAAGTCACAGTTTTAATTTCCTTTTTCATTTATTAGTTTCACCAGGAAGGTGGATTTTTTTTTCCAATTGTTTAACCGGGTGAGACACACTAAGCTGAAAGCTTTTTTACAGGTACAACCTGGGAGCACAGGGAAGTTAAGTGACTTGCTCAGGGCCACACAGTATATGCAAGTGGGGGCTGTGGGATTCAAGCCCAGGTCTCCAGATTTGCAGCTCAGAACCTTAAGCCACTGCACTATACTGCCTCCCGAATTGGATCCAAGGACCCTTTTTCAACCATGCCTGGGGGTAACAAGGATGCAAACACAGTAACAGAAATAACAAATAACATAAAATCTCTAATAAATACTTACACTATCACAATCTAAGACACTTTTGTTCAATACTCTTTAAAATCACACATCACATGCAACTCCATTAAATAAAATTAATTCTCATTTAAAGTTTCAAGTTTTAAAGATTAAAAGGAAAGAAAGAGCATATGAAACATTAAGAAAGACTCCATCAGTACAAACTAAGGGAAGATATAAGGCTGAATAAAAAAAAGCAAACATCTGATAAAAAAAGAGAGGAGTAAACTAGAATTTGATATAGCATCAATGAAAGACTATCAAAAAACATTCTTTAACTATATAAACAATATGAGTAGAGTAGATAGATCTATAGGCCCTTTAGGGGTAAATGGGAATGCTTTGCATTATCCTACAGAAATAGCTAACACATTTAATGATTACATCTCTACTGTCTTCAATAGGAAGGAAAATCAAGGGATTACACATATTCATAATGACTGTAATTTTGATGATTTTACAGATGAGGAAGTATTAAATGCAATAAGGGGCTTAAAACCAAATTCTTCACCAGGTGTGGACAGTGTCCACCCTAGATTCTTAACTCACTCAGCTCTAGAATGGAATCTTGAGTGAGTGCTGTATTCCTGTGTAAAAATGGCTGTTTTTCTTGAGCAGTTAGAATGTTCAGAACTAAAATGGTAACACTCCGACTTGGAGTATAAATAACTAAAGACGTATAACTCCTATCACAGAACTTACAGCACGAAGTTTGCTCACAATAAAAAAATCTTTAAAATGAGGGGTCACACATGTTAGTAGCATAAACTCTTTTTTTTTTTTACAGAGCATTCAACAATGAAAGTTTACATTTTTTTCTTTTTTTTAAAAAACTCAAAAAAACACCTTAGAAGTGGCAAATGTCTGTTGTATGATGGTTTTCCATCACACCAACATCTGTGAATTACACTACCACAGTTTAGAGTATTTCTGAGCTGTTTTATATAATAAAACAGACCATAAACTAAGGCGTGAGCCAACACATAACACCAGTAAACCAACTGAATTCGGAAAAATGCTCTGCACAACTTCCCACATGACGCACAAATCATGATAACTGAAAAAGTATCCCTCCTAGCCCCTGGACACCTGCACGGAAAATGTTCACAATAGCAAGAGCTTTAAAATGATGGGTCACTCATGTTAGTGGCATTCCCAGATATTTTTTTACAGTTCCCGAAATGATAAAAAAAGAGCATTTTTTTACATTTTGTTCCCAAATAAAAACCTACATCATACAAAGTACACCTCCTAGACCCCAGACACCAGCGTGATAATTGTCCACATTAAAGAGACCTTTCAAATGGTGGGTCACACATTTCTAGCATTTACAGTTTTTGTTTTTTTTACAGTACCTGAAATGGAGGAAAATCACATTTTTTGCACTTTTTTTATCCCCAAAAAAAACTAAAACAAAAAAGTACACCTCCTAGCTCCCAAACACCAGCATACCAATTTTTCACAGTGAAAAGAGCTTTCAAATCCGGGATCACATGTTTCTAGTAATGGAGAAAAAATACAATTTTCTTCACTTTTTAACCCCAATTAAAACCTAAAAAAAAGTAATTTACTTTATTTAACTCAATGGTGACCCCTATCTTAAAGTCAGTATTCTGGTAGGTAGGAAGTTTCCTACCGACCTGCACTTTCCAATAACCTTATCCTTGATTGGTTGATCCAAAAAGTGCATAAGAAGTGCAGGACGCACATATGCGCTATGAGGACTACAGGAATTTTCCTGATGATGCACATATGTGCTATGGGGCTGAGTGAGTTAAACAATCTATCAGAATCCCTATGTAGACCATTAAGGATCTAATTCAATAAGTCTCAAGTCACGGATGGTGCCTACCGACAGGAGGAAAGCAGTAGTTGTGCCCATTCATAAAAAGGGTAGCAAGTCAATGACAGGAAACTATAGACCAATTAGCCTTACCACCATGCCGGGTAAGCGTATGGAAAAATCGGTAAAAACCAAAATTGAACAAGTGCCATCATGGGACTAAATCACCAAACTCAACCTGGTTTTATCTGAGGTAGATCCTGTACAACCAACCTCATATCCTTTTATGACTAGTGATGTGCGAAGTCCATTAAATTCACTACACAAAATATTTCATGAATTGCACTCAGTTTAAATGTGCAAATTCACAGAGCGCATTTTCAGCCACAAAGTGTGGGATGTCAGGGGCGAAATTCCACGTTTTGTGCAAAAACTACTGTACTGTCTACTGGGTGCCCTCCCCAGCCGATCGTGGACCCCCAGTGTAAAAGAAAAAAAGTTTAATTCAATCCCTGGTGTCTAGTAGTCTCCCCCCCCCCAGCTGAGTGCTGTCCCCAGTGTAAAATAATATATATTGGATCCCTGGTGTCTAGTGGTCCCCCCTCCTTCCGATCGCTGACCCCAGTGTAAAAAGAAATGATCAAATACCTGGTGTCTAGTGGTCCCCCCATGCCAATCGCCAGCTCCAATGTAAAATAATATTTATTAAATTCCTAGTGTCTGGTGGTCCCCCCTCCCACTGACCCCAATGTCAAAAAAATTGGTAAAAATTCCTGGTGTCTAGTGGTTTCCCCAGCCATCCCAGCCGATCCCTGGCCCCAGTGTAAAAAATTATTTATCCAACACCTGGTGTCTAGTGGTCCTCCCCCACCAATCGCTGTCCCCAGTGTAAAATAATATTTATTGAATCCTTGGTGCCTAGTGGTCCCCACCTCCCACCAATTGTGCCGGCCCTAATGTAAAATAATATTTATGAAATCATTGGTGTCTAGTGGTCCCCCCTCCCATCGATCGCCGATCCCAGTGTTAAAAAATTGATATAAAATCCCTGGTGTCTAGTGGTTCCCCCCTCCACCAATCGCAAGCCACAATGTAATTTAAAAAGAAATCAATTACATCCTTGGTGTCTAGTGGACCCCCCACCCTGTCAGGTAGTGCCCCACCTCCCCACACTCCCCCCACTTGTACCTTGAAGGACTCATTCTTTCTTTGTCAGTTTGGTGACCAGCCATAGTGGAGAGTGGAAGCTATGCTGTTAATCTGAAGGGACCAGGTAGAGAGTGAGAGGTAGGCACTACCTGACAGAGATGGGTGGTCCACTAGATGCCAGGTACTTCATTGATTTTTACAAAAATTACATTGAGGCTAGTGATTAGTTGGGGAAGGGGTACATGTGTTCTCATTACAGTAAGCCATCAGTGGCAGTTCAGTTGATGCCAGCCGCGAAGGTGAGAGGAGGGCTGTGCCAGTGTCGGCTCTGTTGTGCAATAGTGCAAAGGTGGCACTACCTGCAGGGATGGATGGGTGGGTGTTCACTCGACCACCAGGGTTGGGGGCTGTATTGATATATTTTATTACGGGAAACATCGGGGGTTGGGGGAAGAGCTATACTAATTAAAGTTTACCAGCATCATCAAGGATTGGGGAGTGGAGGCTATCTTAATTATACTATGATGGGCACCATTGGGGATCGGGGGACTATCATAACTATGTTACATGGGCACCATTGAGAATCAGGGGGCTCTACTACCTATGCTATAATGGACACCATCAGCGATTGGGGGCTATCATAAATATCTTACAATGGGCACCACTGGGGATTGGGGGACTCTATTACCTATGCTATAACGGGCACCATCGGGGATCTGGACGGCTATCATAACTAGGTTTCAATGGGCACCATCGAGAATTGAAGGGGGTGCTCTATTTCCTATGCTATAACATGCACCATCGGGGATTGGGAATGGGGGCACCAGTTGCGTTTTCCACAAAGAGCCCATGGCAGACCCCTCCCATGTGCCTCATGTTTGCCTTAAGGGAGAGGTTGCCGCAAGTGTGGGTACTTAGACACCAGGACCTTTCCTGTATCAGAATCTGGTACAGGGTCCCTCGCACACTGGGCTTCAATGCAAGCTGCTATGTGCCGCAGCTTGTGCCAATCTAAGCCCATTTTGTGAATAGTGCCCCAGGTATTTAATAAATATTTATTTACATGTGGTCAACAATCGGCAGGGCGGGGGCCACTAGACACCAGGGACTTGGGGAACTGGCAACTTGTAACTTCTCCTTGCTGTGGGTTTTTATAAGTGCAATTTTCATTTAAAAACAAAACAAATGCAAGGCAAAGTTACAAACTAGCGAATTGGCATTCAAGTTGACAACTTCATGAAGGCAAATATTGCGACTTCATGAACAATTTGTGGACAAAGTAAAACTTCGCTGCATCCTTACAGTATTTATGACTCAGTAAGTGCCAACTTAGATATGGGAAAATCCATGGATGTTATATCTCTAGACTTTAAAAAAGCATTTAATAAAGTGCCTCACCTGGAACTGATACAAAGGCTTACAAGAATGGGGTAAGTCAGTATGTGGTACACTGGGTGGAGTCATGGTTAACATATAGATCCCAACAAGTAAGAATTAATGGCAAACTATCCTCTGTGAAACCAGTAACAAGTGGGGTTCCCCAAGGGTCAGTATTGGGTCTGTCCCTGTTTGGCATTTTTATCAGTGACTTCCACCATAGGCTAGAAACCACACTGTTAAATTTGCAGATGATACAAAGGTCAGCTGTGATGTAGATACAGAGGAAAAGTATCTATCCCTGACAAAGGACCTGAAAACTATTGAAAACTGGGCATACAGGAACAAGCACTACTCCCCCTCCGAGCTTCGGGACCTCCGCCTCTTCACCTGCCCCCCCACCCTTGTTGGTGGTGGTGTACAGCCACTGTAGGGCCGTTGGAATTGTGTGGGAGAGGAGGAGGAGGGATGGGGGACTGGGGAAGGGAGTTGAGCTAAGTGGCCCGATTGGGGTAGTGGGGACCAGAAGATGCCCTGGGGTGAAATGGTGCACTGAACGAGGTAGCCTTGTTTAATGCCCATACCCAAGGGCTCCACATTTAGTGGGTTGTTACCTCGAACTGCTCCGGTTTCCCACCCAACCCGCATAGAGTTGTGCAATGCCAGCTCTATCAAAAACAAGTCAGCTATTATAGCTGATCTTGTTGGATCATCTGATCTGGCATGCATCACCGAGACCTGGCTGGATGAAAATGATGGTCCCATTTTGGAGTCAGCGATTCCAGCCAGTTTCTTGGTGATACACCATGTGAGGTTTGGTTGTAGGGTTGAGGGTGTAGCAATTTGTTTTAAATCAGAATTGGGCCTTGCTAATGTGCCAGTTGAGGACACCAAGTCCTTTGAGTGTACCATAGCCGCAGGTGTGGGGTGCAAAATCGCTCTCGTCTATCATCCACCAGGTGGCAAGAGTCAGTTTTTGCAGGAAGTTGTGGATTTCATCGTTGATATGGTATTGGACTCCCCCAGGCTGATGGTACTGGAGGATTTCAATGCATGGGTCGACGATGAACTTTCGCAATTTGGACAAGACTTCCTCTGTCTTATGAGTTCTTTGGGCTTCACACAGGTAGTTTCCTCTGCTACTCATAATCACGGTCTTTCTCCTGGGGTTGGAGGCCTCCAACTTGGGGGTGGAACCATTCGGATGGTCTGACCACCACATCATCAAATTCAATTTCTTGGCTCCCTCTTGTAGGCCTGCCCCTGTGGAGATGGTCCAATACCACCTGTTAAGGGGTTTGACCCCTGATGGCCTCTTGGCAGTGTTGGACCTATGGGGAATTCTGGAGGCAAGTGAGGGCCCAGAGAATCTATTCCAGGCTTTTAATCAAGCTGTGGAGGGAGCTCTGGATACCCTTGCTTCTTTCCATGTTCACCCGCTTAATCTCCACCCTCAGTCCCCATGGTTTGATGGGACCTTGAGGGGGATGAAGCGTGCGGGGCGAAGGTTAGAGCGTGTTTTATGTAGAATCGGCTTAGATGCCGACAGACTTAGACTGATGGAGTATTATAGGCTCTATCAGTCATCAATCTCCCGTAAGAAGGCAGAATTCCTGCCCAGGGAGATTGCTGCTGCACAGAATCGACCAGCTCAGCTGTTCCAAATGGTAGACAGACTGTGCAATCCAGCCTGTCTTTGAGTCTGGAAGGCCTTGTTGCAAGTGGAGTGTGACGAGTTTGCTCGCTTCTTTGCTGATAAGGTTGCCGACATCAGGTCGGAGATTTGCTTATCATGCCCTATGGGGGTTACTGGTGGTCGGAACGAGGTCGTGACACTCTCATTTTGCTGGGCTGAATTTTACCTTCTGGTGACTGAGGATATCATGTGGCTTCTCTGGAGTGTGCGTCCAACTTGCTGTAGTTTAGATATGGGTCCTATCTGCCTCCTGATGAGGTGTATAGATGTGATCGGCCCGGTTCTAGCGGAATTAATCTGGTGCTCATTGGAGTCAGGGAGTTTTCCAGCTTCCTGAAGGAGGTTGTGGTTACCCCCTTCTCAAGAAGTCATTTCTTGACCCAGGTTCTCCTGCAAACTACAGGCCGATCTCTAACCTTCCCTTTATAGGGAAGGTTATTGAGAAAGTTGTCGTAGAACAGTTGGAGAACCATCTTACCATTCATGCCATCTATGCTCCTCTCCAGTCTGGTTTCTGTAAGAGACATAGTACCGAGACCACTCTGGTTCAGGTACTCAATGATCTCCTGATGGCTAGAGACCAGAAGTGCTGTTCCATTTTGGTCCTTCTGGATCTCTCTTCAGCTTTTGACACCATGGACCATGGGGTACTTCTTGATCACCTGCTGTTCATCTGTGGCCTGTCTGGTACAGTCCTCAGATGGTTTCATTCTTTCCTCACTGGCAGGTGGCAGATGGTAGTATCAGGGATGTTCTCCTCTGACTCCTACTCCCTGCCATGTTGGGTTCCGCAGGGTTTGTGTTGTCCCCCATGTTGTTCGTGTTGTATACACTTCCATTAGAAGACATTGTAAGACAGTATGGGCCGAGTTTTCACTGTTATGCAGATGACACTCAGCTGTACCTGTCGTTTGTGCCCGACCAGGATAGTGCTCTTTCGATCTTTTCCAACTGTCTCACCGAAATCCAAGACTGGATGAATTCCAGTTGGCTTAGATTGAACCCTGACAAGACAGAGGTGTTAGTCATGGAACCGGGTCCCCAATGCCCCTGCTTGGTTCACCGCCTTGGCCCATTATCTGCTGGTTCCTTAATTACTTGAACCACCAGCATGTGTTGGCTAAAGTGCGTGACCTCAAAGAAGTGCTATGAGTTGGGTGTAAGGTGCGCATTACCCAAGACTTGCCCCATTCTGTGAGACAGCACTGGGCCACCTTCCACCCCATAGTTTTAAAGCTGCTGGTGGCTGGAATCTTCTTCCGAGCACGTTATCCAGCCTTGCTTCATGTTCACCATGATAGAGCCTGGACAAGTTATGAGATGGCCGAGGATACTGCTGCAGATCTCAGAAAAAGTCTGCCAAATCTGTACAAATGAAGGATCTTATGGCTGAGGCATCTTAGATCTGTTTCCTAGTGATGAGTGAATCATTGCTGGTTAACTTCAGGTTTCTGCCCTATGAATTCTGGCAGGCTCAATGCTATCCTCTATGCTCTCATTTTTTTTTGTGCCTGAACTACCCCAAGTACTGGGGACATTTACCTGGGACATGGACTTTTTAGTTGGGCTAACTGTTTTATGTGACTTTTTGTTGCTTGGAGATGATTTGGTTATTTACCCAGGACTGCCTGTGTTAATGAGGGTTGCTGTCAGGTATCCACTTCATATTTTGTTGGCTTATGAGGCTGGAATAACTGAATGCTGAACTCTTGCCTTTTGGTTTATATCAAATACTGGACTGGCCTCCCCCTCTATGTTTTCTGCATAGACCCCCTGAACTGTTGAGTTTCGGCTGTCTCTTGCTTGGACTAATGCAGACCACAGGTTGGACAAGGAGTAGGGCATCCGCATGACTTGCCAGACTTGTGAATCCCCTTGGGGTCTCTCTTCTTTACTTTGGCATTGGACTTATCCATGGACTACCTGTGCTTAAGGAGTTTGTTGACCTGTTCATTTGTAGCTTAATGTGTTATCTCGATTAGATTTCAGGGTTATATGGTGTTTTGGGGTATTTAACACTCTGTTGTCACTCTGTTAATTACTGGGGTCAGTGCGTATTGAGGGGGGTGGGGGTGGAGGGTGGAAGGGCTAACTCTCACCCATCACGGGTGAATGTGTTGTTGGAGAACGGTCGGGAGGACTGGGGGGTAAGGTTTTTTTTTTTTTGGTTATGTGCTGCTTTCTGGTATAGGGTTCTTTTTTAGGGGGTTGGGAAATATGTTTTGTATGGGCTGTTTTTTACTACATGTATTTTGGTGGAGGGAGGAGAGGGCTGGGAATCTGCCTTGTTGGGGGTTAATTGTTCCTATTGGGGTTTTGGTATTTTGTTTATGTGTGGGGAGTGGGAACTGGAGCACACCTCAAGGAGTTCAGGCACTAGATTATATGTTCTGTGCTGTATGTCAGGTTGGTTTAGCACTAATAGATTATCGTCCTGACCCAATTGTATAGATTCTTGACATGGAATATTAAAGGTGCCCAGGACAGGAGAAAGCTCTACATGATTTTGAAGCATCTCAAGCAGCTTCAACCGTGTGTAGCTTTCCTTCAAGAAACTCACCTCTGCAGGGATGATATTTCATTTCTTAGAAGGGAGTGGGTGGGCCCTGTGTTTGGGGCCGGGGTCAGCACTAAGACAGGATGTGTCACTGTCCTCTTTGAGAGGAAGGTGCCATATAATTTACTGCAGGAGGTTTGGGACCCAGGTCATTTTGTTTTTCTTCATTGTTGGTTGGGACTAATGGAGCTAGTACTGGGCTCAGTATACGGACCAAACCTGGACTCTCCCCAATTTTTCACGGCACTTTTGTCCCACTTTGCCCCTTACCTGCACTTACCACTTATCATTGGTGGGTACTGCAGTTTAGTTCTGGACTCAGACCTTGACCGATCCGGATCCATTAGAAAGGGTCTCTCCCTGGGGTAAAGAGGTCTTTGGGACCTGCAGGATATGGCTGGCCTCGTGCGGGTCTAGGAGGCAGTATAGCCGAGTGGTCTAAGGCTGTGAGCTGCAAATCTGGTGACATCCAGCAGACCAGACCTGGGTTTGAATTCCACAGCTTCCACTTGCATACTGTGTGACCCTGAGCAAGTCACTTAACTTCCTTATGCTCTCAGGTTGCACCTGGAAACAAGCTCTGGCTTAGTGTGTCTTTCCTGGTTAAACAATTTCCCTCTTTCCTCTTCCCCTCATGGATCTCTGGCACCTCCTTCATTCATCTGATGCCAATATATCTTTTATTCAGTGCCCCATTCCTTACAGTTGAGAATCGACTGCGTCCTGATGAGTACCTCGATTGTGTCTGGTCTGCAGGATTGTGAGATCCACCCCATGGTGGTCTCTGATCATGCTGCAGTTTCTCTAGATAAAGTCTCCTTGGCCTGGAGGAATGGTGATACCACTTGATGGCTTAATGCCACTCTTCTTAAAGATTTGGATGTATGCTCGGATAGTAACACTTTTCTGGATAACTTCTTCTGGGCCAACGAGGGCTCTGTTCCTTCTTTAGATATGTTATGGGGAGCTGCCAAGTGTGCAGTAAGAGGGGAACTGATCCGGATAGCATCCACCCATAAGAAATGAAAGGTGGGTAGGATGGATGCCTTACTACGGCATATCCGAATGTTGGAAGACTCTCTCTCCTCCTCCTCAGACTCCACTGTTTGGCAACAACTGAGTGCCTTGAAAGCACAGTATTTGGGGCTTTTAGTAGAGCAAGCTGACTTCACCCTTCAGCACATCAAGTTTCACTACTTGGAGACTGGGGAGTGTGTGGGAAAGCTTCTTGCATTACATATTTTCCAGACAGAGGCCAGAAAAGCTATCTACTCTCTTAGATCTGACCTGCAGGGCCCAATCCTTACTTGTCCATGGGAAATTGTAGAGGCCTTTACTCATTATTATCAAGCCTTTTGCGCTGAGGATTTAGCCTCTCCTAATCTTCCTGACTGCATTAGAGATTATCTGGCCACTTTACAATCCCCACAGCTCTCCCCCACCCAGAGTGAACCGTTGGATGACCCTATCACAGAAGGCAAAGTTAGAGAGGTGATCCATGCTCTCCCTAAAAGTAAAGCCCAGGGTCCTGATAGATTTCTTAATAATTTTTATATCACCTGCGGGGACTCAGTTATTCCAGTTCTCACCCGTTTGTTTAACTGCTCCATGCTTCTGACCTCTCTGACTTCTTCTTCACTCAAGCTTGGATTTCACTCATTCCTAAGCCGAACAGGGACCCATTGTTACCTAATAATTACAGACCCATCTCTCTCCTCAATTCACATATTAAAATCATGGCTAAGGTTTTGGCCAATCATCTGTTTCAGGTGTGGTCAGGCCTTATTAGTCCCACACAAGTTGGTTTTATGGTGGGTTGATCTTCTTCAGACCACCTCCTCAAACTCCGGTATTTAATTTCTGCATCAGGTGAGAGCAAGGTTCCAGCAGCATCGGTCTCACTTGACGCAGAAAAAGCATTCAATCGGGTTTCTTGGCCTTTTCTTTTTGTCACACTCCACAAGTTTGGTTTCCCTGATAGTTTTTCTGCCTGAGTGAGGGCTCTTTATTCCCATCCAACAGCTCTGATTCATTGCAACGGTATCCTGTTGGCCCCCCTGACCTTGTAGTGTGGTACTTGACAGGGGTGTCCCCTTTCCTCCCTTCCTGTTCAATCTCTACCTGGAATCCTTATTGCATAATCTCCAGAATAATCCCAGGGTGGAGGGTATCAAGGTAGGGGGTATCAGCTACAAGTTCTCAGCGTATGCTGATGATCTGTTGCTGCACCTCCTTAATCCCCAATCATCTTTTCCAGCAGCCCTTGCCAAGGCCCACAGATTTTTGGAGCTGGTGGGATATCGACTTAACCTGGACAAGATCAAGGTGCTCCCGCTCAATGTCCATGTCCCCCACCAGCAAATTTTAGATATGGGGCTTCCTTGGGAGCCTCATTCTCTGAAATATCTGGGCATTAGAGTTACTCGGGTTCTGACCGCCCTAGAAAAAGTGAACCTGACCCCCTTACTCAAGGACATTTCCAGGGATCTTCAGAGGTGGATACACCTCCCTTTTTCCCTTTGGGGCAGGGTGCACATGGTCAAGATGAATGTTCTACCCCGCAATCTATATCCCATGGGTATGTTAGGTCCCTACCTATCTAAGGCCTGGTTTATCAAATGCCACTCACTTATTTCGGACTTGCTCTAGAAGCAGGGGACACCACGAAGGGCATACTTCAAGCTTACCTTGCCCAGGAAGAGGGGTGGATTACATCTCCCAGATTCTTTCTTGTACTACTGTGCTCTGCATAGCCCCAAAGTCTTCTTATGGGACTCCCCCCCTGTTGACGCCCCATAGTACAGAATACAGAACCCCTTTGGATGATGATAGAACAGTGTCTGTGTGCTCAGGCAGTTCTCCAGCTTTGCAGTCTACTGTATATTAAACCCTCTCAATTGCCTCAGAAACTCAGGGGTACACCTATTTGGTGGTAGTAGTTTCACCCATTTAAGTGTCTGTAGCTTGTAGGGGCAATAGCTTCCTTTTTGGGTCCCCTCCCCCAGTCTTCCTTATCTGTGGAGCCCCTGTCCCTGCTTCTTCATTTGGTGGCCCAAGCTCACGCGGTGCCTGGGTTTTAACGATTTTATCAATTGGGACCCATCTAGTTTGGAGGGTGTCTGTCATTATTGGCAACATGCTTTACACCTTCAGGCAGCAATCAATGATTGGCAAGGCATCTGGAAACACGTGTACAGATTTGTCAAGCAAGACCGTTACTGACTGCTCCAGTTCTGAATTCTCCATATGCTCTATTTTACACCCTCCAGGCTTCATAAGATGGGTAAACTGGTGTTCCTCAGCTACTCTCACTGTGGGATGGCCAAGGGACATCTCAATCATATTCTCTGGGACTGTCCCAAGGTCATTCCCTTCTGGTCTGATACCTGACGCTCCCTCAATCCCCTCCTGGGCTTAGATTATTTTTTTACCCCTGAGATTTGCCTAGTGACTCGGTATGTATCCGACAGACCTGTTTGGCCCATGCTGGACCTACATGGCCTTGATATTGATTATGGCAAAGTTGATCATTTGCTGACACTGGTTAGATGATGCTGTCCCGACCTTCTGGGAGTGGCACCAGGAAATCTTGATGGCGCTAGAGATGGAGAAGCAGATTGCTCTACGGGATGATAGACCACATAAATTCCAGTCCTGATGGGAACAGTTATATGCTTTGCTGGCCATTTCATCCCCCCATTGGCCTACTTAAATTATTGTATACCACCATAATTTCTGGGGAAATCCCTCCTCTGGGAGCCTATCCTAGGTTTTAAACTGAACAACCTTCCTCATTCTTTACTGGGTGTATTGGATGTTCGCTGGTGTGCTCCATGAAGTGGGGAGGGGGGTAATTTATTTTTTCTTTTGGGGGGCTGAGGGGTGAGGTCTGGTTTTGTTTTGTTTGTTTGGTTTTCTTTGTTAATGCTGTTTTTTTCTGTTGCTGTTGTATTAAGAAAATTACAATAAAGTTCAATAAATTATATAAGTGTTTCAGTGGCAACGCTGTATGCATTAAAACCCCTTTCTAACTATTACTATCTGAAACGCTGATAACAGCAGTCTGTAATATGCTGACATTAAAATAATGATACACCCAAGGTTGGCATGACCATGCAACGGTTATGTATGTTTTAAAAAAAGAATACTCTTACCTTGTATTGATTGCGTCACTTACCTATAGTTGAATAACAAATTTCTTTTTTTGCATCCCATATGTGGTTATACTGCCGTCAAGGTGTTCACTGAATGATGGAGGGTAATCATGAATACCTCTCCATCTGATCATTAAAATCCCTGGTGGCAGCGGGGGCAGGCTGACATCAGCATTGGCGATGACACAGCAGCAGTCTTTTTCCCGTACTCTGCAATCTGGCCTTGTAGTGATAGCAGCGTCACATGGTACTCATTCTCAGTCACTGTTACAAGTAATGTATCTCAGCAGATGAGACTGTACATGATCAGTGTGTTGTACCATTGTCGTACTGCTCCTCCTTATTGAGATGCATTACACTAATGGAATGGATTGTGGCTTGCCGTCCTGTTTGTTGAAGTTGTACAAAATGTACCTTCCTGGGGTGAGCTGCCATCAGTTCTCCATCATGAGATGTCCATATGCTTGTGCTGCTGCCAGAGGACAGGATGTCCTGCAGGTGCTTCTGGAGGAGATTGAGAGTTCAGTGGGGGCATTTTGGCTTCTACGCTGCTGCCTGAGGATGGTTTGTGGTGCTGAAGCTTGAAGAAGAGGACTAGAGTTTGGTGACAGTTTGACTTTTGTGCTGCTGCTGCCAGAAGATGGCTTGTGCTGCTGGTGCTTGAGAAGGAGGAGGAGAGTTAAATTATTGCCCTTGCTGCTATGTAAACTTGTGCAGCCATTACCTTGTTTATGTCAACTACTTAGCTGATTTGAAGCTCCTTATTTACTACTTATTATCTGTATACTGCGTTCTGTTGTTGTTTGTTATGAACTGTACCCTGATTCTTCTTGTAAATGAGTTTTCCTCAATGATGTTCCACCTGGTAAAATAAAGATTGATTGATTGATTGATTGATTGAGTCCATAGGCAGTTTGGCTTGTATGCTGCTACCAGAGGGTGACTTGTGCTGCTGGTGCTTGAGGAAGAGGAGGAGGAGAGTTCACAGGTGGTTTGGCCTGTTCACTGCTGCCAGAGGATGACTTCTGCTTTTGGTGCTTGAGGACAAGAGTTCACTTCATAGGCAGTTTGGCTTGTGCGCTGCTACCAGAGGATGACTTGTGCTGCTGATGCTTGAGGAGGAGGAGGAGAGTTCACAGGCAGTTTGGCTTGTATGCTGCTGCCAGAGGATGACTTGTGTTGCTGGTGCTTGAGGAGGAGGAGGAGGAGGAGAAGATTTCACAGGCAGTTTGGCTTGTACGCTGCTGCCAGAGGATGACTTGTGCTGCAGGTGCTTGAGGAGGAGGAGGAGAAGAGTTCTTAGGAAATTTGGCTTGTACTCTGCTGCCAGAGGATGACTTGTGCTGCTGGTGCTTGAGAGGTGGAGGAGGAGAAGGAGAGTTCACAAGCAGTTTGGCTTGTACACTGCTGCCAGAGGATGACTTGTGCTGCTGGTGCTTGAGAAGGAGGAGAGTTCACAGTTTTCATAGCCAAGAGGGATGGCTGTGAGGATGGCACTCAGGTGTGATGCTCATAATGGTATGACCACTCTGTGAGTGTGACCACGCTAACACGCTAACATTCGCCCAGAGGGAAAAAGACACGGGTTTTCAATATCGGGCACTCTCTTGAAGCATGCACGTGTCTGGGTGGACGCCCTTTCTGTTTCTTGTTCCCCTCAGGTTAAAGTAGTTAAAGTGCACTTTAGACTGCTGGTAGAATGCTGGAGACTGATAGCGGGCAGAGAGGGGATCAGTGTGTTCGAAAAATAAAAACATTGTAAAAGAAAGAAAACATGGTAAGAATGTGATTGGTGGCCAAAAAAAGCAGTTTTTTTCCCACTAATCACTTTAAGCTGTGGGCATCTGCTAGGGTTCCTCACACGGCAAGCGAGTCAGTGGTTTGTGTAGGCGCGCCATTTTCTATCTCTTTCAGATCGACCATTGAGGAGTGCAGTCGCACCCATGGTTCGGTCCAGAAGAGTCGAGTGGAAAAAAACGTGGCCAGGCCCAGAAGAATGCCCACTACCACTCTCTGCCTCGAGAGTGCTGCAGAATACAGTAGAGGACCATCATCGTAACAGGCAGCCTCATCGTGTTAATGAGGTACGTTAAAAAAGCACACTCTTGCTTCAGTCCTGACTCCTGAGCTTCTCTCACAGCCAAGGGGGGGGGCGATTGGGTTCCTTGTTGTGGAGTGGAGTGAAGTCGGGGGGAGGTCTGATATGGAGGGGGAGCTCTGGAGCCACATTTTGTTTTATTTTAAAAAAACTAAAACTTTCAGTGATGGAGATACAGCTATACTAGACCCGGAGCCTGCCCATGTCACCAAAAAGCTTCTCTCACAGCCTACTAGGGTATTCACACATTGGATACATGTAAGTAGAATTAAAGAAATATATGGAGTAATGGAGTTTCAGTTTTTTAAAACCCTGATCCAAATGAATCGCAGTCATCCATGGTAAATAGGATTCCGTTTTGGGCGCCAGAGGGGAACGCGGGCCCTGGTAGGGTGGGAAGGGTAGTTATTTGTCTAAGGGCCGGGTTTCTAAACGTTTCTGTTTGTATAAAAAAATGCAGAAATTCTGAATGATTGATTCAATTTCCTATTCTGCTCATGTTGATTTAATGTCTTGGGGGGGGGGCTGGTTCGGTTCCTTGTTTCAGGAATGGAGTGGAGTCAGAGGGGGGTCTGATGTGGGAGGAGGAGGATCTCCAGAGCTGCGTTTCATTTTACTTATAATAAAAAAATAAAACACTTGTAGTGATGGAGACACAGCTATATTAGACCCAGAGCCTTCCCATGCCACCAACCCCTACGGTGGCTGCTCCCATGTCTCTGAGTGACTTAAGTTCAAGTAAGAGTCATCTAAGACCTGCGGATCTCCTTGGGGGGGGGGATTTGTGTTAACTTGCAATGACTTTCCTTGTATATTTGTCTGTTGGGTAACATGTTCTCTGCGTGGCATCACAGGGATGGCTTACAGCAGGTAAGGTTAATGGGCAGTGGCTCCTAGCCTAGTGTGACTGTGAGGCTAAAGATGAAGCAGAGTTGGACGGTTGCTTGAGTTTGCATTTTAGTTTGCATTTCAGTAATTTTCTTTGCACTGTAAAATGAATTGGCCTCAGATTAGATAGCATCTGTTTGATTGTAGTGTAGTCAGTGCATGAAATCTCTAGAAGACCTTATCCCAAAAGCAGTGCTTGTAAAAGGAAAAAGAAAGAATGTATGCTGAAAAGGAAAGCAAGCAGTGCTCCCTTCCCACGCATCCCAGCTGCTGTCACTGAGTTGCTTTTCCCCTCCTTGTTATTAAGAAATTATTGCTGTCCAAAAAAGGGAAGCCCAGATGTGATCCCTTCCCTGTTATTAACTTTAATCTCATTTCTTTCTTCCTCTCCTCAAAGCTCACTCTAATTTACCTTGTTTTTATATTATTATTATTAGTGTTGTTAAAGGATTTGTTAAAGTGAGTGTGTCACTTTTGGGAAGGCTATGAAAAACATTTAATGATGCAGCAGCTTGGTTTAACTTTATATTGTAGAGTAGATTATGAAATGGGTAGAAAGAAAATGCTGGCTTCTTGTTAGTCAAGAGAAGAGGTACTTTCAGCCAAGCCCTGTCCCAGCAAAATAGCCTGTGCTGAAAATTTGAACATAGGGGGATGACTCTGGAAACCTGAGGAAGTATTTTTTCACGGATCGAGTGGTGGATGCATGGAACCGCCTTCCTGTGGAGGTCGTGGGGTCAAAAACAGTGGGGGGAATTCAAGAATGCATGGGACACAGAGTCACATCACATAAGGCAATTCTAGTGGTGGGTAAGACTCAGAGGAAGTATGCTGCTCGTTGGACTGGTTTTAACTAGGATCTGCTGCTTATCCAATAGGGAAAAGGGCAGATTAGGTGGGCCAAGTGATCTTTATCTGCCGTCAAAATGTCTCTGTTTCCTCCTCCACCCAGCCCTACTCAGTGTGTGTATACAACCTCCTGTCCTTTGACACACTGTAGCAGCACCACACCAGTATCCTCTACCCAAAACCTCCTCCCCCGGCCCCCACCCAGCTCTTCCCATTTCCAGTGTATATTGCAACCTCCCTTCCTCCTTCCTCCCATCCCACACAGTGTACAAGGCCAGCACCAACACAGCAGTACCTTCTCTCTTCAACTTCATCCCCCCTCCCAGCCCTACCCCATGTGTCTATATTACAGCTTCTCTTCCACCCACAGTGTACCAGCACAAAGTAACCCTTCCCTCCGCAACCTCCTTCCCCAACCCAGCTCTTCCAGTGTGTGTAATGTATACTAGTACACAACCTGCCTTCTGTCCCCACACACTGTACCAGCACCAACACCAGTACCCTTCCCTCCTCAACTTCATCCCTACACCCGACCCAGCCCTAACCAGTGTGTGTGTATATTAGCCTCCCTTCCCTTCCACCCACTCACTGTACCAGTCCAGTACCAACAATACCGTTCTCTCTTCAACCTCCGTCTGAGTCTTTCCCCACCCAGGCTTCCCATTAGTGTGTGTATTAAATGATTATTTGAAATTGTCATTAATATTCAGTAAAGTTCAACACTTCTTATTAATCTCTTGAAGTTGACCCTACTGTGAGTGAGAAGTGAGATTGATAGCTAGGCTGGTGGTGGTGGGGGCACAGTGTGATCTGTGACAGGGGTGGGAGTGGGACTTTTACCGTGGTGTGGCTGGGGGATCGTGGGGAGACTCAGACATACAGAATGTTTTTACTGTCTGTATTATGTTACTTTAAAGCAAGAGAAAAGCAGCATAGACAACATACAGAGTTTGTTTGAGTCAGTCAGTGCTGAAAGACTGCTGATGATGGCATGGTTTTTTTTCTTTATTTTAGGTTGTGCTTCTATGTTTTTTTCTGGAAGCAGCACTCTGAATCAAGGAGCCAAGTGAGATAGGTGGGTGACCCGCCAACCACTCATGACGGTGAGTGACAGCGGCGGCTGCCAGGCGTTGCAAAGGACAGTAAGTATACTCTCTAGTCTGTGTGTGTATATCTTACGGCAACAGCAAGTACAGTTTACAGTACACACCTGACACCATGAAAGCTAGCTAGCTAGCTACCAATAGTATTACTTAATGGTAGGAACTTGTAGGTGAGGACTGAGGAGTCAAGTGTTGTCCAGTCTAATAGTCTCTACTCCGTGATCGATGTATGGTTTGTCCTTTTTTCTAGCAGCCACATTACTGAGTATGGAAGTGAACTAGTGAAGGGAACATTATTAACATGATATTGATTCCCAGTCCCATCCATCCCTCCCAAGTCCTCCTGCTGCTTCCCTGCTGCAGCCCCTTTCCAACTTAACACCCGGCCCGGAGGCCCGCGCGAGCCCCGAGCCAGAGCCCTGCCCCCATAACTCACTTCTCTGTGAGTTGCTCACATCACCCAGCAGGACTTTGTGGCATTTCATTTCGCAAAGTGAGTGGAGACATCATCATCACATCACTACCATGGAGCCTGCAAGGGGTTGGTGACTTGAGGACAGTGAGGTCGACGTGGTGGTGGCGTACTCCTGAATCTGATCGTGTCACTAGAGGGAAGGGGTGGGTGTTTCTCACCTTAAAGCCCGGAGGTGAAGCCCCTGGCTATATACACAGATCAATGGAGGCTCATGGAGAGCATCTACCTGTGTGTAGGTGTGCAGCACTGCCGCATGAGTATTGTCAGTGGTACCCTACCAGAGATGATCCGCACCCGGCTGGCACCCACACAGAAATTTGAGTCTAGCCACCCTCCTCCTTTGCCTGACAATGCTACCATTGAGCCTCCACTCTGTGGCAGCCAAGAGCAAAGTTACATGTTTTGGCTATTTTAATTGCTGCTGCCTTGCTGACATAATTAACTAGTGCTGCTGCTGTTGCTAGTACTGTTTGTTGAGAGAGTATGAATGAATGAAATTTTTGGTTATACATGTCATTTTGTTTCAGGTTGTTGTTTCACATATTTTCAGAGGAAGCACCACCAGCCACTGTCAGACTGATCAAGATCCTCATCCCGGCCTGGAACTGAAGACAAAAAGGTATGAACTCCACGCAACATTTTGTAATGACATTTTTTTGGGGGGGCGGGTTGTTTTGTTTTTCTAGGCTTGACCTCGCGGATGGAGTTTTATAGGAATGTTAATTCATTCAGTGCCACTGACACTGTCACAATGTTAGCTAGCCAGCCCATTATTCAACTCTGGTAAGCGGGTAGTAGTAGATGGTATGTACGCTACCATGGCTATCTGGCTATGCTACTGGACCCAGTTAGGTAAGTAGGTTACCTTACCCTAGTTTAGGTATGGTGGATGTGAACTTAAGGGTTTGTTTAACTACAGTGTGGCTGCTGCTGCAGCTGCGCACTTGTTTTGTTGCCTTACTTAAGTTGTCATCATTACTGGAGATGAGACTAGAAATGAACACGGTGAGTGAGGGAGGACTCAGTAGACTCAAAGAATGAGTTTGTTATTCTTAGTGAGTAAGACAGCAGATCTCCATGAGAGATAACAGGGCACAAATAACTGATTACTTTGCTGTTATAATATGAATGGTATGGTCCGAGTTTCAGATATAAATACGGTTCTAGGACTGCGTTTCTGTTTTTTTTTTATATAATTTTTCTTTACAGACACACAGACTAGAGCATCTGAGTGCTGACAAGCCTTTGTGGTGGTGTGATCATCCCAGTGCACAACGTTCTTGGCTGTCCTCCTTGTATCAGTTGAAGAGTTATGCAGCGCAGCAGTGCAGCAGACGAGCAGGCAGCTGATCAAGACAAGTGCGGCCACTGTCTACTGAAGACTTCTGAAGTCGTTTGCTTCATGTAGTGCTAACCTGAGAATTGAACTGGTTTTGGGGAACCATGAGTAGGTGAAGGATGTACTGGCTGCCGCCAGCAAGTCCCTCTCACCAAACAAATAGAAGACTGACTTAATGATCTGAAATTGAAATTGAATATGTGCTACTAGCAGCGAGGTCCACCTCATAGAGACTTTACAGTTATTTGACAGGCAGACAGTGATGTAGATAATGCAGAAGAACTGATCAATTTCACCAGGATATTTCCATTTCTGATTGTTATATGTCATTGATTAAGTCACTTACACAAATGTCAGTCAGTCACTCAGTAGTAAGTTGTTACAGTCTTAATAACAAAGTCTGCATTTCAGTGACCTATGTGTATGTAACATACAGTTGTGCAATCATATCTTGTGCATAGCTCTTGTTCATTTATTAGTTGGGTTGGGTATTCAGACAAATGACACACACATTGCTGTTTTCACTCAGGTTGTTTGACCAATGTTTTCTTCTACCTTAGTGACAGGCTGTGTTTTTTTTATTTTTTTCCTAAGTTACTTGCATTATATCCTGCATGCTGCCTATAAGCAAGGATATCCGTATTCACAGGTATTGATGCACCCCCCCACACCCCACCACTCCTCCCAAATCTGACAGTACAGTTACACTAGACCAGGGACCCAGGGTGGTCACCAGGGGTGGATATCATACATGCTGCTGCCTATAAGCAATGATATCCACCATATTTACAGGTACCAAACTGAATCTGATGCACCACCCATCAACCCACCATTCCAGAATTCATTAACAGGGCCAGATACCATACATGCTGACTATAAGCAAGGATATCCATGTCCACCCTCCACCCACCGTATCCACAGGTACTGATGCACCATCCACCACAACCCACTGACCCTCCCAAACCCACACACTCCAGATATCAGTAGTTACCACAAGGCTGAAATCAATCATATATGCTGCCTACAAGCAACGATATCCACCTGATTGTATCCACGTGTACTACTACTGAATCTGATGCACCATCCATTGACTCAAGTCTCACCCACCACTCCAGAATTAGCTAACTGGGCTGGATACCATATATGCTGACTATAAGCAAGGATATCCATGTCCACCCACCGTATCCACAGGTACTGATGCACCACCACAACTCATTGACCCTCCCAAACCTACCCGACCACTCCAGAGATCAGTAGTTACCACGGGGCTGGAAGCGATCATATATGCTGTCTATAAGCAATGATATCCACCAGACCGTATCCACAGGTACCTACAGATGAACCACCCGTGACCCACTCCTGACTTGAGTTGCCGGCTGGATATCTGCAGGCTTGAATTGGATAGCCACACCCTACATGCTGCCTATAAGCAATGATGTCCACTAAATCCACATGGGATGCATTACTACTGAGTGACCGACCCGACCTACTCCACCTAAAACAGTTCTACCAGGCTTGCACTGGATATGCTACATGCATTGCTGCCTATAAGTGATGATATCCATATTCAAACAGGTGCTGCATGCTGATGCATGCATGGTCTGCAGGCACCACCACGTGACTCACCACCACCACCCCCACTCCTCCCAAAACTGATAGTGTTATAAAGCAGTTGTTCTCTGTGTTTTCATGCTTTAGCACATGGTTTCATGAACAGTAGAATAGTTTTCTCACTGACTTGAGTCGGGGTTTTTTATCATCATCACTATACTTTCTTGAGAAAAGACAGACCCAGACGGTCCAGAGAGACCACCCTATTCAGGCCATATCAATCCATTCTAATATATTAATATCCCATCTAAATTTCTAGTTCCAGTGATCAAACAAATCATTGCATCTTGCAGTCATTTGTAAAAAAATGGAGACGTTTTTATTGTTTCATAGAAAAACTGCGAGAGAAACAACACGCGTACGAGAGGTTGAAAGTAATAATGCAGATACAAGTTATAGTAGTGAGCAATATTTGCCTGAGGATGATCATGGTGGCACATCATTGTGCAGTGTTACAAACAGAACAGATACTGCTTCATCTTGTGTAGTGATGGAGACGGATGAGGAGTTAGAGCCTAGTAGTAGTAGTAGTAGTAGTAGTAGTAGTAGTAGTACTGTGGCAGCAACCGATGATTCATCACACATGATACCCCCCAAAAAAATATATATACATGGTGTTCAGGAAGAGTGCAGGACACTGTATAAATGGTTAGATTTTAAAGTTGTTCACAGCACTGTTTTAATGTATTGAAACATTTGTAAGGCAGCCGGTAAAATAAATACCTTCACATCGGGCTGTACCAACTACAGGCACACAATGCTTGTACGTCATAATACAAGTACCGACCATGTTCTGGCAGTAAAGGAAGTTCAGCTTAAAAAATCCTTTAATACAGCAGTAGTAAATGCTATTAAAAGGCAGAGAAATGTGCTGCTGCAGCTGTGTATTCAGCATATTGGTTAGCAAAGGAAGAACTTCCCCCTTCAAAATTTGCATCTCTTCTGAATCTTCATGCCCTTTTAGGTGCTGAGGTTAATCCTATTGTATACACACCATGACTCTGTGCGCTAATTGCATAAAGCATGCAGCGATGTAATAGAAGAAGAAATATTTTCAGAAATTGCTTCAGCATCATTTATGGGCATCATGTGTGATAAATCAACAGATCTCACAATCAGCAAAAAACTTGTACTTTAGTCAAACAGTGGCGAATGGGAATGTAAAGACACATTTTCTAGAAAATCTGCAGATATCAGATGGCAAAGCAGAAAGCATAACAAATGTTATTTTAGACTTCTTTCGTAAACATAACATACCATTTGAAAAGTGTGTAGGATTCTGTTCAGATAGTGCATCAGTGATGAGAGGTTCTCATACAGGGGTAACAAAGAGACTAACAGGTGTGAACCCTTATATGATTTCGGTTCACTGCCTTGCACATAGGCTGTCTCTTGCTGCATCACAAGCAGCAAAACATGAGAAATACTTGAAGGACTATCAGAGTACATTACAATCTGTGTTTTCATATTTTTCAAGCAATGCTGTCAGTACTCATCGTCTGACAGAATTACTGGTTCTGCTTGATGACCCTGAGCTTTGTCTCAAAGAACCCAAACAGGTTCACTGGTTATCACTGCATAAAGCAGTTGAGACCGTTAGTAGAATATGGCCTTCTCTTGTAGCTTTTTTCGAGAATGACGCTGCTTTCACACAAAATGCCACAGCAACAGGGGTCTTAAAAATGCTGAAAAGTGTCAAATTTTTTTTAAAGGCACAACTCTTGCTTGATGTTCTTTCACATGTAACAAAACTCAGCAAGCTTTTTCAGTCTGATAACGTAGACCTAACCATCATTATGCCAGTGATTACTAGAGCAGTAGACAGCTTAACTGAAATGAAAACAAATCCTGGTCCAATGCTCAGGGAGGTTCTCCAGCAACTAACTGAGAATGATGGTTACCTTATTTTAGAAGAAAAAAGACAGACTTGTAAAGTAAAACAAGAACAGTTCAAATCGCAGTTTGAGAGGCTTAGAAATAGCTACCTAGACAAACTGGTAAGCAACATTCAGGAAAGATTTCCCAACGAAATGATGGACGTTTTGTGTGCTTTCCAAATTTTTGATCCTAGAACAAAACGGAATACTTCACCTCTTCCCCCTGACTATGGTGAGAAAGAACTGGATGTTCTTCTTTCTCATTATGGTCAGCGGCGTGTCACTGAAAATGGTGCTGAAATTGATCTTCACATAGATAAATATGCTAAAGAGATAGAGTGGTCTCAGGTTAACGGGTTACTTCAGCAACCTTGTTACTCTAGGATGTAATTCTCTGACTTTGCCAAGATAATAATTTTGAAGTATTTGGCTATTTACCTCAACGTTTCTCGGTTGCTGTCTTGCGGTCTGGCCATACCAGTAAACAGTGCCCGCTGTGAAAGGGGATTTTCCTTGCAAAACAGGATCAAAACTAGGTATCGAAGTAATCTCTCAGATTCCTATGTTGAGATGCTCTCGAGAATTGCAGCAGAGGGTGTACCATTCAGTGAATTTAATGTGGAGAAAGCCATTCTAAAATGGAAACAAGCACGAGACCGCAGGGTGAAATTTACAGTTCTGGGAAGCAGAGTAATGAGTGCAGGTGGTGAGCCTTCATCTTCAGGTTCTACATTGTCAGCCAATGCCACTACAAGTAGTAGTGATACTACTTGTGAAATGACTGTTACAAATCAGATTGAGCAGCCCATAGCATTGCTGTCTTCTGATTCAGAAGAATAATTTGTTGAAATTGGAATATGCGTAACAACTTACTGTAATGCGCCTCACTGCCTGCACCAGAATGTGGCTAGTGGTGGCACTAGCACCACTGCAACTGCACCACCATGTCTGCAAATCACCCAACCTGGTAGGTACATACTGTAACTTTACTTTATCTCCTGAATGGTACTATGGCAGCACCCCTTCCCCTGCTAATCACCATCCAGGTATGTCGCAGTTACATCGCACTGTCTCTACTGGTTGGCACTGGCAGTGCACCAGATAAGTACTTGGGAACAGCACGGTGGTAACTCTCGGCCTAAGCCCCTTGAATTTAGTGACAAACAATACGGCACTAAGACATCATCAATCTCAGGGTCTTTCTTCTGTCTTTAGTTTAAAAAGTCCTCACTGAGTAGGGTTGGATAACCTAATCAACCTCCTGTCTTAAGTTTATGTAGGAGAACTAGCCTCCCTTCCAGATCACCTCTTCCTATGGGTTGCTTAGCTGCTTGGTACTCAGTCCTATGGTGATGGTGGTAGTGTAATAGGTACAGTACATGTTGTTATGATGGCTGAGATACCACAGAAGAAGATAGAACAAGATCTTACCATAATGGTAAGACTAAGAGTACATCTTCAGGGGGATCCATCTCAGTTCTCATGTGTATTTCCCTCCACCATCCCACTTTTCTCTTGGGGACCTTTTCTTTCAGGAACTGGCACCTGCAGTCCTTCGCTATCTATTGTATTTATCTACTCTTACTGTATCCATCATCACCTTTTCTATAGCCAAGTAAGTCACTGGCTGGGATGCTGGGTCCTTCCATTTTCCTCTGTTCTCACTTCTCCCACAGCTCTTCTAGCCTTGTTCCACTCTGTCTCCGGGGGGGGGGACTGAGGTCGGAAGGATGCCATATATTTTCCCTTTGCCCTATTGCTGTGGCATGATGCAATGGAAGCTTAAAACAGTGTAATGTGTGCTCAGGAATGATTATGAGACTACATACATTTGTGTTTTAATTCATGGTTCATGACTCCATTCACATAATGAATCATGATCATCCCCACTCGATGTGGCATTGAGACAACCTATGTGCAAGAAAACAATGAGCAACTTGGAACACGACTGCAGCAAGTGCACCAGCCAGCACCATGTACTAAATGCAACTGCAATCAGTATATTATATGTCATGATAACAATCGGAGTTATTGGACCACTGCCACTATGACTACTACTGCTAGGCTCTAACTCTAACTCTGTCAAACAAGTTAATGACAGGGATTCCTTCCTTCCATCCATTCCTCCATTCTCATGTGTACTGCCTCATGTTGCAGTGTTTCACACTGTGTACATTACATTACAACAATATGCTGTTTGCTCAGCTGTATTCACGTATTGTAGTATGCAGTAGCTGCAGCCCCGTGCAGTCTCCAACAGTACAACGTATTGTACACATGAAACGAAAACATTTCAAAGTTTCACACCTTGCTTGGATACACAGCAAGGTAAAAGTAAAAATGTTTTTTTACCAGTTGTTATACATTTCATTGTTGTACAACAACTACACAGAATCAGAAGCCATTCAACATTTTTAATTTCTGGTATCTGGCAGTTTTTTTTTTGTGTAATCTATTTTTCCGCCCCCGTGCCCGGTGGTCCTCCACTCCTTTGGGCTCTACCAAGTTCCCCCCACCCCTTCTGTCCTTACCCAGCCCTCCTCTGATCCCCAGATCGCAGCCGATCCCCGGGATATCCCGGTGTATCCCTTCACCGGGTGGGTTCCTCTCCTCCGAGGGGGAAGGCACCGGGGGGGGTGACCCCAGCGCACACTTCTAGGGCCCGGGGATGCTGCTGGGGAACAGGAGGCACTGGGAAGGCACAGGAGGCCCTCAAGGAACAGAGAGCCATCATCCGGAGGCCAGCAAGTGATTTTCCTGGCTTTCTTAAAGTGCGTGATGTCTGGACATCAAGGCAAGAGCCGATGTCTGTCATGCACCACCCCTAATGACCCCGACGTGTTGCTCTACCACCGGCCTCCACCAGTGGTCGCTGCAGCACTGGATCACAATCCCTTCCCTTCCTGGAGACAGCAAGCAGTCGTGGGATACTCAAGCTGCCTCCCTCCAGCCGGCCCTCCAACGACCCGAGCTCGTTCCCGAACCCAGGTCACTGGCGACGCAAGCAGAAATCCAACCACTGCACCAACGGGCTGACTTCTGGCAGTTTTTTCACAACAAATATGTTATGTATTGTATTCTCCACCTTCTTGGAATGTAATAGTGTAAAACAGATACCGGTGGAAAACTAATAAGTCTAAAATCTAATTTTAACCAAGTTACTTTTTTGGGGGTTATTATTGTAACTTGTACTAGATGACAATGTTTTTTTACATATTACACATTTCACAACAAAAATGTCTTCAGTGAACATGTCAGTCTATGATATGAACGAACACTTGATGGAAATCAGTTCTGGTCATTATAATTAACAGCAGTTATTAATTACATTTCCATTGTTGTATTAACAGAAACTGTTAACTACTTCTCAATTTTAACCATAACAAACTACATCTACTATGGTATATGTCATGTGTCAACAACTTATACAAAATGTTACATGATAGACAAGACAGTTAAGAAAATGTATTACACATAATTGATAATCATAGTTTGATTTTACTTACGTGGCATGACAGATGGCACTAAGTGTATGTAAATGTGCATTGTTGATACTCAGTTTATTTAACATTGTTGTCTTGAGAGATCAGCTGGGATTATTCTAGTACAATTTTTAACTATATTACAGTGAGTTCAGTTGTCTTATCTTGTGTCACTCTAAGACAAATACAGGTTTGATACACTCTTCACTAAGGCACTGTATGACTAAGCTAACATTACAATTACAAGAGAGTCACAAAATAACACTGGGCCGTCCTCCTGTCCTGTCCCTCCTACTACACTTGATGCTTGCTAATTACAGTGACAGGCAGGCGGCACTGACAATCATTGAAAAATCAGCACAGATGTTGTCAACAATAACATGACATCTTCTTCTCCCTCCAGTCCAGTGTCCCTCCCCTTCCTCCTTCTCATTCTGCCTAAAAGGTAAATTACTGTCATTACAAAAGGGCAGTCCCACTCCCAGCTGGCTTGATGTGTGTGAAGAAGTCGTGAACAATGCTTGCACACCTGTCGCAGGCTGCTCTGTTACTCCTCTTGGCTACTTGACTCTGGGTGTGCCGACTATTCTCAGTCAGTCCTTTTCTGTCTTTCTCCTGTATTTCCTTTCCTGTACATAGCTGATCATGCAGATTGTATAGCTAACCTTAGCTGTCTGGGCTGGTAGATAACCTGAAAGAGGCAAAACAAAAAAAACCTTAGAAATAATAAGTAAACTGCTTTAACTTCTATATTATTAAGATACAGACAATGTTAATGCATATCTACAGCATTTCTAAGGATTCCAATTTTTGGACCCACAGATTTGGTTTTGGACCCACATTTCTGGTAGTGGCGTGTCCAGTTGGACGCACATTCATGGAACCCTACTGCTGCCACTCGGCGAGACCCAGAGGAGGAGGATAGTTCTTCAGAGATGCTACCTTTAAGGGAGACACAATGAAAGAAACTGCATTTTATAACAGGGCACATTCATATCAAGACTTTTCCCCTTCCCCCAGTAGTCCTGACAGGCTGGCCTAGCACCACATCAGAAAAGTCATGTGGAAACCGAATGGAACCACGACGGTACGGGTTAACTTATTGTGCACAGAATTATGGGGTTATTACCTTAGTAGCCAAGAGGGATGGCTATAAGGATGGCACTCAGGTGTGATGCCCGTGATTGGATGACCACTTCATGAGGTGAGACCCAGAGGAGGAGGTCAGTTCTTCAGAGATGCTACCTGTGAGAATGACACAATGAAATAAACTGTGTTTTACAACAGGGCACAACAACATCAAGACATTTCCCCTTCCCCCAGTACTACAGAAGCCTTTCAAGAATAAAATATGCCACAACCTGTCATCACTCTATCAATATTTTGAGTTAAGTGACAATCTATATATGGTCAGAAAGGTCTCAACGGGTACTACAAGAATAATATATGCCACAACCTTAACTAGTTGTGGCCATTAAGAAAAGCAACTAATAAAACCTAATTAAGCCCATAGGAGAACAGTGTAACTTCAACAGGCAATAAAGCTGTCATTATCTGGAGTTAAAAGACAGTCTATATATGGTCAGAAAGGTCTCAATGGGTACTACAAGAATAACATACAGTATGCCATGACCTTAACTAGTTGTGACCATTAAGAAAAGTAATTAATAAAATCTAATTAAGCCCATAGGAGAACACTGTGACTTCAACGGGCCATAACTCTGTCAATATTTAGAGTTAAGTGACAATCTATATATGGTCAGACAGGTCTCAGTGAGTACTACAAGAATAACATATGCCACAACCTTGTCTAGTTGTGTCCATTAATAAAAGCAATTAATAAAACCCTAATTAAACCCATAGGAGAACACTATAACTTCAACAGGTCATAACTCTGTCAGTATTTGGGGTTATCCTGACTGCTGCATATTGGGAAGCAGCATTTTATCACACCAGAGGCCATAAAGGCTGTTTTAGAGGCAGTACTCACTCTCAGAGTGTAAGGGGATGCGCTCTACATGTTGCAGAGGCATCGCAAAGCATCAAGAAAAGCAGGAAGTGCCTGCAAGGAGCTACAAGACCTTAGTCTCTATTAAGAATTGTAGTGCTAATTCACCTGCTTGTTACTTCGATCTCCCATCTACTTTGCAACCATTTAGGATATCGGCTCTGTAGCCCAATGTACTGTAGCTGCCTTGTGTATTTGCTTACTGTACTGTATTTCCCGTTTGTTTATTGTATTGTATATATTCCTGCTTCCCCTTCCCCAGGACGCATCTGGAATCGAGTGGTCACCACTCAGCATGCCTTCCTGGTAAAACTCATAAATAAATAAACATACAAGCTCAGTAATGCACAGATCAAGCAGAAGTGCTATTTTATTTAATACTTGTACCCTCTGGATTGTTTGGGTGACCTTTTAAGGGCACTACAAAGGCTTTGTAATAGTTGGTCAGGGTTTTTGTAGCAAGAGAAGCTGAAGAGGGCCGTCCACCACTTCTGGTCCCCCCACTACTAAATAGCGAGTGCTTGAGCAGACATTCAGATCCTGACTGTTGCAGATTGGGAAGCAGCATTTTATCACACCAGAGGCCATAAAGGGCATTTTAGAAGCAGTACTCACTCTCAGAGTGTAAGGGGACACGCTCTGCACATTGCAGAGGTGTTGCCAGGCAACAAGGGAAGCAGGAAGTGCCTGCAAGGAGCTACAAGCTCCAGGAATGCACAGATCAAGCAGAAGCACTATTTTTTTAATATTTGCACCCTGTGGACCATTTGAGTGACCATTCATAGGCACTACATAGGCTTTGTACCAGTTGGTCAGGATTTTTGTGTAGCAAGGGTACCGGAAGAGGGCCATCCACCAGTTCTGGTCCCCCCACTACATGGTTCCCTCTGTAGGTGAGAGTTGGTGAGCTCAGGCATTGGCCAGCACAGCAAAGGCTACACAGCTATGGCAAACAGCTTTACTGTGTCTGCCGGTGTCAGCTGGGGTAGCTGACAGCGCGATCTGGAATAATTGTACCAAGTGTGCTTCTGAACTCAGTGAGTCTGTATAAGGTCAGTTGTGATAGTCCTTCTATGTTTTTATTACCATGGATCCAAATATCTTATAGATAGAAAATGGGACTTTAGGAATTAGATGTATTATTTGTAACAAGTTTAGTTCAGAGGTCATTAATGAAGTGTTGATATTTACCTGTGGAGAATGTCAGGTGATTAGAGAACTGAAAGGCAGGATAATACAGCTTGAAATGGAAGTAATTATACTTCAACAGCAATGGTTTATTTCTGTTGTGGGAAGTAAGTAACCAACTAGACACAGAGGGGCAAAAATGAAACTCAGGAAATAAGCTAGAAGATGGTGAGGGTTGTACCTCTGAAAAAGCAAAACAAATGGAACCTAACCTTGAAAACAAAAAAGGTGTAGAGAGGACGTAGAAGATGGGTTATGGAAGATTGAAACAAGAAAGTTTAAAAAGGGCCGGAGAGCTGTTTTTCAAACAAGTTTATATAATTAGTTTTGAGCCTTTAATTAATCTTCAGGATGATTTACAGAACATTGAACTGCCTCCCTCTGCAGAGGTCAGGATCCAATTAATAGGAAGGAAGCATTTAGCACTAATATAAAGGACAATCTAGTAACAGAACTGATTGAGAACCCTCTAGCTGGTATGCTAGGGCCTGAAATAGGCACATTACACCGTAAAGAAAGTTCTAGCACCACTGAGTTAGGGTCAGATTCTGTAATTGTTTTGGAGCAAGTACAAAATCCTATGTTGTCAGTGTTCGAATTACAGACCATTTGGATGGGCAGCAGTAATGAATTAAATACTGATCAAGTGCCAGGGAGATAGGGTCTTTGGAGGAGATGGAGTGTGGCAGCTACTCTACAGATGGAGTTAATGATGAGGGGATAGAGAATAGCATTAAATATACATTCTGGGTGACTCCACACTCAAGTATACGGACAGATATACCTCAAGAGGGAATAAAGAATGTATCACGACCAATTACTTCTCAGGGGCCAAAATAGGGGACATTCAACCTATGTTGTCAAGCATTGTTAGAAACAAGGATAAATATTCAGCTGTCATATTACACTTAGGGACTAATGATATTCAGTATCAAAGTGAAGTGGATATAAGGAAGAATTTTATTAATATAAAACAAGAAGCCCAGAAATTGAATTGTAAGCTTTTTTTCCGAAATTCTACTGGTACCGAGGGGAAACAGATCAAGAACAGTGAAAATGAAATCAATTAACAATTGATTAAGATCATGGACATTATAGAAATGGGTAGTGTGCATTACACATTGGGAGGCATTTGTGGACAATTTACAATACTACAGTAATAATGGATTGCATTTGAATAAAGTTGGTAGTAGAAAGAGGGGTATAAAACTAAAACAAGTTGTTAAACAACATTTAAACTAGGAAGTATGGCTTGACACTAAATCAGAGTGCAATTGGTTTCGCTAATTATGTGATTGACTTGAATGTGATATGTGATAGTAAGTTTTTGTTATTTATAAGTATTTTGAATTGTGTTTTGTATTTATATAATGTGTGTTTTGCATGTTAAACTTGTCACTTGTGAAAAGGGGCAATTTGCCCATCTTGTTTACAAGTATAAAAATTAAAAATGAAAAACGAAAATAAGGGGAGAGGGCCTGAGTCAAAAAATACACAAAATAAATGATAAAGCAGAGTTAAATAAAAAAAAAAAAAAAAAAAAAAATGATTCCGTAAGAAAAAAATGGGATTAAAGTTTTGGTCATTGAATGCACGAAGTCTTAACGTACATAAGAAAGAACTGGATGTACTGATGAATAAAGAGAATATTGACACTTGCATGGTAACTGAAACTTGGTGGGATAACAGTGTTGATTGGAATAAAAACATTGAGGGGTATACATTATTCACTAGGGAGCAACCAAACAAGAAGAGTGGTGGCGTGTCAATTTATATAAAAAAGGGTGCGGCTGTGCCCTATACCTAAAGACTCTTTACAAGGGGCATGCTCTGCCCTTGCCCAGTATTGATGATGTACTACAGGTCCTAGCTTTCAAGAATCTGCTCAGAGCCCACAATAAGGCCCTGACAATAGCATCAGTTTATATTCCACCCAGATTGACGTCATCAACTCTGAACCCATTCCTAACCTGTATCAATAGCTTAAATCACAACGCAGAAGTCATAATGCTTGGGGATTTCAATATGAACTGGCTCTCTCCGAGTGCGAATAACTATAAGAATGCCTTATCTGTGGCAAACTTCACCCAGCTCATTACCTTACCTACAAGGTTCAACTACAGAACCGGGACAAGCACTTTACTGGACTGGGTGCTCACAAACCACCCAGACCATATCTCCCATACTGAAGTCCTTCCCAATTCTATAAGTGATCACTCCCCTGTCTTGTACCTGTAGTCAAATAAATTCAACAACCCCCCCGGCAAAAACTGTCAATAGTAGGATACTCACCAGAGGGCACTTAGAGCCATTAAAATTGCTTCTACAACAACAAGATTGGTCCCTAATTGATACTGCCACTGACATAGATGCTGCACTTGAATACTTCATCTCCCGGTTCAGTGCAGCATGTGATGTCCATGCCCCATTCAAGAAGCAAAAAATTAAGGGTCTTGACAATCCTTGGATTATGAGTAATCTCCTAGAAAAATTGAAATCACAGGACCATCTCTGGAACCTGGCAAGAGCTACTGGCAGTCCAGCAGACATTCAGGCATAGAAAACAGCCAGGAATGCCTGTACTGAAGCCATTCACTTGAAAAAAGCTAGCTATTATAGGAGTGCCCTGTACAACTTTTGGAAGGATGGAAGGACATTTTGGAGCAACATAGTAGAAGTCACAGGGAAAGACTCCAAAGTGGCATCTACTATGCTGAATGTAGATGGCTCCATCATTCTTGACCCCTCCACAATTGCCAATACTTTCAATCTGGCATTCACCGATCTTAGTCATGTGCTACCCTCTAATTTCTTTGATCCACACTCCACCCCAGTTTTTCATGGTAAACCTGATAAGAAGCTGGAGCATCCACATTTCTGTTTCAAGGCTATCACTGAACATGAAGCCAAAAGATACCTACTCAAGGTACTTGGAAAAACCAGAAGTAGTGGTGACTCTCTTGACTTGAAGCTCATAGCCCTCACCCTTGACACTGCCTTAACCCCTGTAACCAAGATTATCAACCATTCCCTCATGCTGTCCAAGTTTCCTTTCAAGTGGAAATCTACCCTGGTGACCCCAGTCCACAAGAATGGAGATAGGGCACAACACGGAAACTACAGGCCTATCTCTATCCTCCCTCCCTTATCCAAAGCGTTAGAAAAAATTGTTGCAGATTAATTGGTAGAATACTTGGAAAAATACAACCTGCAATGCCCATAGCAGCATGGCTTTCGTAAAGGTCACAGTACCACCACTGATCTCACTGAATTTACGAGCTACATTCACCATGCACTTGATCAAGGACAACTTGCTGGTGCCACCTTCATCGACCTGTCAAAGGCTTTTGATATGGTCAACCATCCATTACTAATCAAACAGCTTGCTGATCTAGGGCTGTCCCATGACACCCTAAGGTGGTTTAATAGCTATCTCTCTGACCTCACTCAACAGGTTAAGATTGGCGACGCCCTCTTCACCAAACAGCCTGTTCGGTCAGGCATCTCCCAAGGGTCAATTTTGGGGCCCTTGCTATTCAGCACCTTTCTGAACAAACTCCCTCCCTCTTGTCATGAACATATCCTCCTGTACGCAGATGACATGGTAATTTTCTCAAAGAACTCTGCTCCCTCTCTTTTGGACAGCCACCTTCAGGAAAGTTTCATGGATATAGAGGCATGGTTTGTCTCACAGAAACTAGTGCTCAATTACAAAAAAATTAAGATTATGCTAATCCATGGCACACATAATAAAATAAAAACAAACAACTGTTAGTCAGAAACAGCGCAGGTGTTGCCTTAGACCAGATGCAAACTTTCAAATACTTTGGAGGGACCCTGGACAGTACGCTGTCATTCTTCAGTCATATTGATATGGTTGCCAAATCTGTGACTATCCGCATCGGCCTTTTGTACAGACATAAGCACTGCCTAACTCCTGAAGCACTTAAGCTAGCAGTACAAAATGTGATTGTCTCGATCATAGACTATGGGCTTGTTATCTATGGAGCTGCCTCAGTTTCCACCTTATGGCATGTCGCCATTGCTCTGAACAAGGCCTGCAGGCTTCTGACTGGTGCGGCCCATCGCACGCACACCTGCAAACTCTATAGAGGCGTGGGTTGTACAACATAACCCAGATATCCTCTGCATATCCGAAACCTGCCTAAAACCCTCCACCCCTGATCCACTCTGCTCTCTACCTAACTACAACATCATTCATCAAGATAGACCATCATCTAAGCGGGGGAGGTGGAGTTGCCATTTTCTTTAAACCTCACTTATTAATATCCCATAATACCCAACGGACCCTATCTTGCTGTGAGGCGATCTATGCAACCTTACAGCTTGGCTCAAAGAAATTTCACTTGGTCTGCACCTATAACCCTCCGGCTGGTGGTAGAGCTGGGCTGGATGAACTACTATCTCAGGTGGAAAAGACCATTGGCTGAAATGAAGTCCTCGTACTTGGGGACCTAAACCTGAACTGGACTAGCAAATCAAACCAGTCCTCTCATACCGTGGTCCAAGGCTGAAACCTCCACCAATTAATCACGGACCCTACCAGGATCATGCCCCCCCTTGGGCTAGTACTCTTATAGACTGGGTCCTCACAAACTGCCCGGACAGTATAGCATGTGCTGGGACCCTAGCTGACTCAGTTAGTGATCACTCCTCAATCTACTGCACCTGGTGTGTTACCAGTAAACCATCTCCACCTCCAAAACTTATCCACCTTCCGAAACCTGGCTAACTTTAACCAAGAAAAATTCTTACATGATCTCACTTTGATTGACTGGTCTCCCATCCACACTTCAAATAATGCCCAGTTGGCATTAGACCATTTCTTGGCCCAGTTCCGTGTGCTCCAAGACACCCATGCTCCCTGTGTCACTCGTCGGATCCGCTGATCTCAGACGAAATGGCTCACAAAAGACCTACTCACGTGGATTAGGGCCAGGGATAAAACGTGGTGTCGCTTCAAATCCACTGGGCTCCTGGCCGAGTATAACAACTACCGAGCCCAGAGAAATATATGTAAAAGGCAAATTCGATTAGCCAAAAGCTCCTTCTGTAGAAATCTGCTAACTAAAGCAGCGGGGGACTCTAAAAAATTCTGGGCTACAATAAAAACCCTCCTTGGAGCTAATCAAACAGCACATACAAATGACATGCTGATTAACGGCATACACTGCAATAATCCAGTTACTATAGCAAACTCATTTAACCACCATTTCTCTGACCTCACCAGCTACCAGGCCTCTTTCCCCAGTGCACACGCCTTTTCCCCCAACGGCGATGAAAAAACTCGACTCACACATCCCCCTTTCAGGTTCCGGTGTATTACAAGAACTGAAGTTCTGAGACTACTCCTCTCAGCTCCAGACAATACCAGTTCAGGGTCTGATGGGCTGGAACCCAGGCTTCTAAAAATTGCCACCCCGCTCATAGCCTCTCCCCTAACCAAAATTTTCAACCTATCTCTATGTCATGGTTCAGTCCCCAGCATCTGGAAAATAGCTAAGGTCACACCCATTCCTAAAAAGGGTGATCCAAAACTAATCATGAACTACCGTCCTATAGCAGTCCTCTCCCTCCTTAGCAAAATCCTGGAAAAACTAGTAGCAACCCAAACCCTAGACTATCTTCAGAAGTACAACCTTCTGTCTAGCTACCAGCATGGTTTCCGTAAGGGACACAGTACATCTACCGCCCTCCTCAAACTTACAAATGACATCTTTGCTGCTATGGACTCTGGCCTCCTGTCAGGTGCTATCTTCATTGACTTAACAAAAGCTTTTGACCTGGTTAACCATACCCTTCTTCTTGCCAAACTGCGCTCCCTAGGTTTCTCTACTGATGCAGTGGCCTGGTTTAACAGCTACCTGTCCAATAGGAAGCAGGCTTTAGTTTTCAATTCAGCTACATCGGACCCCTCATCAATTCATGTTGGAGTGCCCCAGGGCTCCATACTTGGTCCTTTGCTTTTCTCTATCTTCATGAATGACATCCCGTTGCTTGCTTCCACCTGTTCAACTTTGCTTTATGCAGATGACCTAGTGATCTATCACAGTGCAAAAAACGCAATTGACCTCAACCAACTTCTTGCCTAGGACTTCTCGACTATTCAGTCTTGGTTAACAGAGAAAAAACTCGTTCTTAATATTAGCAAGACACACTCTATGCCCTTTGAATTGCTTGCCAAACTTAAAATAAATCCAGATGCCCTAAAAATCACCTGTGCTGATGGCTCCTGACTGATAAGCACTAAATCCATCAAATATCTGGGCATTACTCTGGATGAATCCTTTGATTTTGACCTACACATAACTAACACCTGTAAATCTGTTAAAATAAGGAGGTGCCTACCGCACTAGCTATGCCCTTACTCCGTCGGCTAGACTAGCTGTGGCTCAAGGCTTTCTGCTCCCAGCCCTGGCATATGGATCAGTCACGTACCTATCTGCCTCTAAATCCTCCCTCCACAAGTGGGACACCACCTATAACAATATCTGCCGTTATGCCTCTGCACCCCCACGTTACAAACACCATTGCCAACTCTATTCTGACCTAAACTGGCCTAGCCCCTCTGCCCATCGACTCCAGTCCTTTGAGTCACTTATTGATAACACTGTCTGATCTGGCATCCCATCATCACTTGCCTGTCTGCTCCACTCACAACCTCTCTCCTATGGGCTCCGATCTGCTGACCTAACCCCTTTCCACATTCCCAGATGTAAAACTAATATGGGTACACGTGCTTTCACACATATGGCCCCAAAATACTGGAACTCGATACCTCCAACTGTTCATGGAGCACCTACCCATGCTAGCTTTAAAACACATCACCGGGAACATCTGCGTACAATTAGCCAATGCACCTGCTTCAATCAGACCACTTCTTCTCCCCACACTCTCTTTCAGTAAACAACCTTCCTCGTGTATGCCACTTCCCTGCCTCTCTAACAACCTATCTCTCATGTTCTATTTCTCTTATCCTCACCTTTCCCCTCCCCCCCCACATTCTCTCTTCTTCTCCCTCTCTCATCTCATCCACAGTTTTTGGCACTTACTGTACTTTGCTGTGTGTAAACCTTTATTTGCAAACGCCTGTTTTCACTTACTGTTTTGACTATAGTTGTGTATTTACCTAAATGTTATTCCTGTTTTGCCTCATACTGTAATTTTGTCTCTAACATTCCAGTGTGGCTTACTCTTTGAATTAATTGTTTAGTTGAATGTTGCTGTTTCCATCCTCACTGTGTTCACCAATCTCATGTGCTGCGTCACATGTATGCTCATTTGTATTTTATACTGTCTCTCTCCCGGGTCGTGCCTGAAAATAGGCATTTCTATGCATAGTGCACTCACCTGGTTACCAAAAGCAAATAAATTAATACACAGGCTAACTGGCTTCAACTTCAGGAAAGAATCACTTACCAAACCTGCCTGGTAGTAAAAAAGGCATCCCTTGGTCTTATGCCGCCAGGGGTGCAGAATCTCCTCAGACCAGCCGACAGCACTTGCCTCACCAGAAACTCTGATAACTCCACTCTACTTGTGCCCCACTGTCGCACCTCTCAAGGCCAGTGATCATTTGTCAGCAGAGCCCCTAAATTATTCAACTCGCTGGGCCATGAACTCACCAGTTTAGCCACTTTTGGCCTGTTCAAATGCAATCTTCATCAGATCCTTGTGACTGCTTCACTTAATATTCCATGGTGGCAATCCTTTTTGCCTTCATCCCCATTTCTCTGTCTTTCTATGTCTAATAACCTCCCTATTTTTTTCTTTTTTCACCTCCCCTTTTCCCCTTCATTGCTCTGTTCACTTCCCATGTTCTTCTACTCCACTGCAACCCCCCTTCCCACTCCTCCTGTCCGCTAGCCCCAGGTTCCTAAATGTCTTCAGACCTTGCTTCCTCCCCTACACTTCTACCCATTATTTTTATTTATTTATTTATTTATTTAATGCCTTTCAGGCACCAAGGCACTGTACAAAAATGACAATAAAATCCATAAAAATGAGGTTAAATAACATTAAAATCATGAATCACTCACATCAACTTAAAAATGCTTGTCTCCACAGGTAAGTCTTAAAATTCCGCTTGAAGCTCCCCACGGTCAGGATGGGGCAGAGAATTCCAGAGGGTTGGGGCTATAAACATAAAAGCACGGGCCCCAGAAGATTTTAAAGTAACCCTCGGAACCTCCAGCAACCCCTCTTCAGCTGAACAGAGCTGTCGCACAGGGATGTAAGGAATCAGAAGCTCTTTCAAGTATTCAGGACCAAGTCCGTGTAGGGCTTTGTAGGTCAATAAACCTACTTTAAAGGTGATCCTCCACTCAGTCGACAGCCAGTGCAGATCGCGCAACACAGGGGTAATGTGTAACCTTCTTGACACCCCTGTCAACAATAGAGCTGCAGTGTTCTGCACTAACTGCAAGCGGCGGATATCAACCCCAGGAAGCCCTACATAAAGAGAGTTGCAGTAGTCAAGGTGAGAGGTCACAAAGGTGTGGAACAACACAGGTAAATCGCTGGACAGAGCAAGGTGTTTCACCCTGGCAATGTTCCTAAGATGGTAAAAGGCTGACTTGACGACTGCCGACACCTGATAACGAAGGGTTAGCCCATTGTCAAGTGCCACTCCCAGGTTACGCAACCATTCTGAGGTAAGGATTTAATCGTCCCTAGGAATAAACCAGAGGGTTGATCAGTCCTCAACTCCTCTATCCTACGATCCGTGTCCACTATCATAACCTCAGTCTTTTCTGCGTTCAACTTTAACCAGCTCAAATTCATCCAGTCATGGATTTCGGCGAGGCAGCTATTAAATACTGAGAGAGCACTAACCTGGTCAGGAGCAAAAGACAGGTAGAGCTGGGTATCATCAGCATAGCAGTAAAACCTCAGCCCATACCATCTTACAATGTCTCCGAGGGGTAGCATATACACTGCAAACAACATGGGGGATAGCACCGAGCCCTGGGGAACCCCACAAGGCAGAGAGAAGGAATCGGAAGAAAAAATCTCCGAAACAACTCTCTGCGTTCTCCTGGATAGGAATGATGTAAACCATCTGCGCACCATACTGGACAAGCCACAGATGGATCTCAGGCGCTCGAGCAAAACCCCATAGTCTACAGTGTCAAAGGCTGAAGAGAGATCAAGGAGTACCAGAATAGAATGGTTTCTCTGATCTCTTGCCATCAGGAGATCATTGAGCACCCGAACCAGAGCAGTCTCAGTAATATGCCTCTTACGAAAACCCAACTGGAGAGGTTCATAGATACTATGGATGGTCAAATGGTTCTCCAGCTGGTTTGCCACTACTTTCTCTAAAACCTTACCAATAAAGGGAAGGTTCAAGATTGGTCTGTAGTTAGCAAAAATATCTGGGTCCAATGAAGCTTTCTTCAGAAGGCGTGTCACCACCACCTCCTTCAGGGAGCTTGAAAACTCACCTGATTCTAAGGAGCACCAGATAATTTGAGCCAGAAATGGGCCAATGATCTCGAAACAACCCAAAATCAGGGTAGTTGGGCCCGGATCTAAACTACAGCACGTAGGGTGCATCCCCTGGACAATCCACATAATATCCTTGAACTCCGGCAGGTCAAAGGTACTCCAGGAGAGATGAGGTACTGTGACCAAAAGCCAACCAACAGCATCCACCATAGATCGGGTCAAGCGGATCTCTGATCTGATGTCAGCCACCTTATTCACAAAGAACTGAGCAATTTCATCACACTCTTTTTGTGAAAAAGCTCGATGGAGCTGCAGACAGGCTGGGTTGCACAACTTGTCCACAGTTCGGAAGAGCTGAGCCAGTCGATTCTGAGCAACAGCGATCTTCCTGGACAGGAACTCTGCCTTCTTACAGGAGATCTCTGAGTGGTAGAGCTGATAATGCTCCACCAAACTAAGGCGGTCGACTTCCAGACCAGATTTACACCAAACAACGCTCAAGCCATCGTCCCACATGCCGCACCTCCCTCAAGGACCCATCAAACCAAGGGGCCCGAGGGCAGAGAGGGAAGGGATAAACACGAACAGGAGCTATCAAGTCTAGAGCCAAGGAAATGACCTGATTATTTATTTTTATTTATTTATTTTAACATCGGTTTAACAACCTTTGAACCAGAGGCTCATTTACAAAGGTACCTCGTCACAGAGAGGACAAACAATGGTGCAACAAACATCAGATCAGACAGCAATATGGAGTACAAAATAGGAGTCAGTCAAATTACAGACATTTATCAGGCAGTATACAATACGCTTACAGGTGAGTTTAGTATAGTAGACAGTAGATACAGGAAGATTGATTCAGTAGGCAGATAAGGAAAGGCTGAGTGGAGGACACCAGTAGGGGAGTGTGTGGAAGAGAGTTGACAAATAAAGGTAGCGCTAGTCAGGAGGTAAGATAGCTGCTCAGCGAGCATTGTCAGGGAGAGAAGGGGGGGCTTACGGGCAGCTACAGCTGCGTGTAGAGAGCAGGTGATTTCTGAGGCTGTTTTTAAAACAATATAATGACGGGGCGTCAGTGATTCCAGCAGGGAGGGTGTTATACCAGGAGGGGGCTCTATAGGGTAAGCCCTTTGACCTTGCGAGGTTCTCGCCCTCAGTATAACCAGTGCAGCTTTGCAGGAACTACGGGTATGCACTGTGGGGTTTGCTCGGTGGATAGTGGCTGACAGACCCGGAGAGGATAGACCATGGAGAGCTTTATTGGTTAGTAGGCAGGTTTGGTACTTGAGGCATTCATCAAGGTTGAGTAGATTAGCCATGGAGTAAAGAAGGCAGGTATGGGTAAATCTAGGAGCACCAGTTATGAGCCTGCAGGCTTTGTTAAGGGTGAGGCAGATCTTGTGCAGGGCAGTCTGGTCAGCCGCACCATAAACAGGTAGGCCATAGTCTACTAGGGATATAACAGAGGAGGTGACTGCAAGGCGGAGGGCATCAGTGGGGAGGCAGTTTTTATGACGATAGAGGATACCCAGCCGAGTGTTAGAGGCAGAGGTAAGGGCAGAGATGTGGGCATGAAATGAGAGGGCAGGATCAAAGGTTATACCTAGGAATTTATAAGTGAACTAGTTCAATAGGGAGATTTGAGGTGGAGTGGACAGAGAGAGGAAAGTTACTGGATTTATTTTGGGGGTGGGCAAAGAGCATGGTTTTGGTTTTCTTTAGGTTAATTACGAGTCTGTGCTCAGTGAACCAGGCTTCTGCGTCATTGTAGGATTGCTGAAAAGAAGCCTGGAGTGAGATGGGGTTACTGTCGGCAGCAAAGAGTACCGCATCATCTGCATAAAGTAGGATTTTACCGGTACATTCACTGGGCAGGGAGTTGAGGAAGAGGGAGAAGAGCAAGGGTCCAAGAATAGAGCCCTGAGGGACTCCAGACCGGATAGGGCAGGTGCTGGAAAGTGTTCCGTTGATTTTCACACATTGCGAGCAGGCTGACAAATAGCTGGAACACCAGGAGACAGGTCCAGTGGCAAAGCCTAGGTGACTAAGGGTAACTAACAGGAGGGGTGAGAGACAGTATCAAAGGCTTTTGATAAGTCAATGAACACATCACCAGCCAAGGAGCCAGAGTCCAGAGAGGTGTGCAGAAAGTTAGAGAACTCCAGGAGGGCTGTATTGGTGCTGTGGCCAGCTCTGAAACCATGTTGTTCAGGGCAAAGGATGCCATATTTGCTGAGGTATTCAGAGATTTGGGTGGCTACAATTTTTTCTAAGGCCTTAGAGAGAGGAGAGAGGATTGAGATAGGCCGATAGTTGCCCGGGTGCGTCCTATCACCACCTTTGTGAATTGGGGTGACAGTAGCAACCTTCCAGGCAGAGGGTAATTGTCCTAGGCAGAGAGATTTGTTAAAGAGGCAGGCGATTGGTGAGATAACCAGATCCAGAACCTGACGAAGAAGACAGGGATCAAGGGAGTCATTGCCAATAGTGTTGCTCTTTAAGGCCTTGAGTAGGTAGGGCCTGACTTCCTGGGCAGTGACACGATGCAGCTAGAACAGGGGGTGTGGGATAGTAGGGGCAGCTCTGGAGGGAGGGGGGGTGAAGAAATTATCAGAGCGCACCAGGCTAAGGTCCGTGAAGGAGTTATTGAGGTGGGTGGCAATAAGAACAGGGTCTGAGGAGACTGTACCATTAATGTTAATAAGCGAGGGTGGGGGGAATGTGTGCCACCAATCAGCTGCTTGATATTGTCCCAGAAGGACCTGGGGTTCCCCCATGAGGAAGTGAGGGAAACTTGATAGTATTCAGCCTTCGCTTTGCGGGTGGCCCATGTACATTTGTTCCGGGCAGCAGCATAGGCCTGCCTGTCAGCTGGGTGGCTAGTTTCAATGGCAGTGTGCCATAGGTTATCCCGATGCTTAAGAAGTTGGCGCAGGGTGGGGGTGACCCAGGGGGCATGCCTTACTTTGGACCTGCGTGCAGATAAAGGTGCAAAAATGTCGCAAGCAGAGTTAAAGGTGTGGATAAAGAAGGCAAGGACCTTGTCAATGTCCGGGGCATTTTGTAATGGGGACCAGTCTATGTGGGCTAGGAGAAGCTTAAGGCCTTTCAGCCCACCAGGTCTGAGATGCTGCCAATGGGTAGTTTGTGCAGTGGGCTTGGGCAGGGAGGTTGACCAGTTGAAGAGAACTGGGGAGTGGTCACTATGACAGTCTGGGAGAATTTGGATATTGCGGATGCGGCTAGGGCGGTTTGTGAGGACCACATCCAAGACAGTGCTAGAGTCCATTCTGGAGTTTACTCTAGTAGGTTGGGAGACTAGTGGAGTTAGGTCAATAGCTGCAAAAGCATCACGGGAGAAAGTGGATGTGGGGCTAAGCCAATTGATTTTCAAGTCCCCCACCACGATTTGGTCAGAGGAGTGGGGTAGGGAGGTAAGATAATCAATTAACGGGCCTAGTGCCTGAGCTTGATTTTTAGGAGGCATGTATGCTGTAGTCAGGTAGATGGGACCCCTAGAGGGATCAGGAGATAGTTTTAGTGTTAGGGCCTGAGCCTTGTAGTCAAGGACAGAGGCAGGGAGGGCTAGTCCGATGAGAGGGTCTTTGACATAAATGGCACAGCTCCCACCTCGCCTACCAAAACGGTCCTTCCGATGGAGGGAGTAGCCAGGGAGTGAGACCAGGGAGTCAGGGGTGGAGTCTGACAGCCAGGTTTCAACTATTGCGATAATGTCAGGTTAATGAACCGCAACTCAGCAATGGAGAGATGCGAGTTTTTGAAAGAGGCTACATATGTTCATGGACGCAATACGAAGTCCGGAGGATTCCATAGGGGAGCCATTGCAAGCAGGCCCAGGATTGGGATGTATGTTACCAGTCAGGAGCAGAAGGAGAAGAGCCGCCCTTGATAGAGGGTGGCAGAAGGAGAGTTTACGCCGATGGAGATAGGAAGAATGGGAAGGTTTGGTAGCACAGGGGGTGGGTAGGGCAGCACAGGCTGGGAATGCAAGCATGATAAGATGCCCGAGGGAGCAGGGGGGGTGGGAAAGGTGGTGCCCAGGTGGGGTGGAGAGGAGCATATTGGGTGAGTGAAGGAGGAAAGGGGGGCAGAGGCACAGAAGGAGGGGAGCACAGGAGGGCAACTAGGAGTGCAAGAGTAGAGAGGCTGCGGGTATACAGTGACCCTAGGGAAAGCAGGAGACAATAGGAGGAGGTGAAGGAGAGAGAGAGAGACAGGTAGAAAGGAGGATAGCAGGCATGATAGGAGTGGGGCAAGAACTGTAGAGAATAAAATGGGGAACTTGGATGATAGCGGAGAGGGTGGTTGGGAGTGGATTTGGATGGGAGATGCGAGAGGTGGGGTAGGGAGACAGACACAGGGATAGAGTAGAGTTGGCAGACAGGAGGCAAATAGGCGGGGGGCACAGTGACCTCTAGTGGCTAGCAGGTATAACCTGCAAATGGGAAAGTGGGGACTTAGTAATTTGGCACACCGGAAGTGATGTAATGGGTGCGGGCCAATAAATTGAGGGCTGCCCCTGGGTGGGTGGGTGGTTGGGATGGGAGGGGCAGATGATGCAAAGCATCATCGAACTAGCACCCCACAGCAGTAGTCCAAGAAAAAATCAGTGAGGCTGTGGGGCAGAGAAGCCTAGAGTCCTTGGCTACACAGAGGGAGCACCCCATGGCAGTCTACTGGCAGGAGTTGCAGAGCAGAGCAGAGTGAGCCTTGACCTGGAATGCTGCTAGCTTGTAGAAATGAAGCTCCAGGTAGGAGCAGTATCATCTGTTGCTGCCGCGGTCGGCAGCATTCTGTGGGGGGGGCGGAGTGCCCGCCTGTAAAGGTAGGAAGCAGGAGAGGATTAGTATGCAGCAGGAAAGGAATTGAATTGAAATTTAAACTCAGAGGCCACACTGCGCATGCGCAGATTCAAAAGCCATGGCACACGATCGAGTAACAAGTAGCCTTGCTTTCAAATTAAAATGAGAAACTTCCAAGCGCTAGTGGAACGTTGCAAAAACACTAACTTGGCTATCCTAGTGTGCAGGTTTCAAAGGCTTTACTTCTAATACAGGTAAAGCAATACACTGAGCACTAGCTTGGCTGTCCTAAGATGAACATTTCAATGGCTTTTCTTCTAGTAAGGTACAAGCAATACAGGTCTCAATGTATATACTTCGTGGCTGAGACTGATACTGATATCCTACACAACACTCTCAGGTAGCACCCCACAGCAGTAGTCCGAAACAATCAGTGAGGCTGTGGGGCAGAGAAGCCTAGAGTCCTGCTACACAGAGGGAGCACCCACGCAGTCTACTGGCAGGAGTTGCAGAGCAGAGCAGAGTAAGCCTTTACCTGGAATGCTGCTGGCTTGTAGAAATGAAGCTCCAGGTAGGAGCAGTATCGTCCGTTGCTGCTGCGGTGCGGCAGCGTTCTGTGGGGAGGGTAGCCCACCTGGAATGCTGCTGGCTTTAGAAATGAAGCTCCAGGTAGGAGCAGTATCATCTCTTTGCTGCCGCGGTCGGCAGCATTCTGGGGGGGGGGGGGTGAGTGCCCGCCTGTAAAGGTAGGAAGCAGGAGAGGATTAGTATGCAGCAGGAAAGGAATTGAATTGAAATTTAAACTCAGAGGCCACACTGCGCATGCGCAGATTCAAAAGCCATGGTACACGATCGAGTAACAAGTAGCCTTGCTTTCAAATTAAAATGAGAAACTTCCAAGCGCCAGTGGAACGTTGCAAAAACACTAACTTGGCTATCCTAGTGTGCAGGTTTCAAAGGCTTTACTTCTAATACAGGTACAAGCAATACACTAAGCACTAGCTTGGCTGTCCTAAGATGAACATTTCAATGGCTTTTCTTCTAGTAAGGTACAAGCAATACAGGTCTCAATGTATATACTTCGTGGCTGAGACTGATACTGATATCCTACACAACACTCTCAGGTAGCACCCCACAGCAGTAGTCCGAAAAACAATCAGTGAGGCTGTGGGGCAGAGAAGCCTAGAGTCCTTGGCTACACAGAGGGAGCACCCCACGGCAGTCTACTGGCAGGAGTTGCAGAGCAGAGCAGAGTGAGCCTTTACCTGGAATGCTGCTGGCTTGTAGAAATGAAGCTCCAGGTAGGAGCAGTATCGTCCGTTGCTGCTGCGGTCGGCAGCGTTCTGTGGGGAGGGGAGTGCCTACCTGGAATGCTGCTGGCTTGTAGAAATGAAGCTCCAGGTAGGAGCAGTATCGTCCATTGCTGCCACGGTCAGCAGCATTCTGTAGTTATAGTCCATTTATAGTCGTTATAGACCAGAACCTTCAACTCTGGACCTGAGCTGGCAACAGGAATCTCTGAGAGGTCAATCACTGCCATCAGGTCTTCAGGGCACACATCCCGTAAAGGGCGGTAACTGACCATCTCCACAGGGGCAGACCTATGAAGGGAGGCACAAAAGTCTAACCTCATGGTATAATGATCAGACCAACTGACAGGTTCCACCCCCAAATCAGAGACCTCAATCCCCAGGAGGAAAACCAGATCCAAAGAGTGACCATGATTATGGGTAGCTGAAGAAACAATCAGTGTAAAGCCCAGCGATATCATCAGCTGGAGGAAGTGTTGACCAAAAGACGAGAGTTCATTGTCGACCCAGGCATTGAAGTCACCCAGCACCATCAATCTGGGCAAATCCAGTGCCATGTTGGTGACAAAGTCTGCCACTTCCTGCAGGAATCGCTTCTCCTCCCCGGGTAGATGACAGATGAGAGCTATCTTGCAGCCCACACCAGCTACCACAGTACACTCGAAGGATTTGGCCTCCTCAACTGGTACACCCATGAGACCCAACCCGGTCTTGAAACAAACCGCTACCCCCTCCTTGCGGTCCAATCTCGGGCTATGTATCACCGAGTACCCGGCTGGAATTGCTGCTTCTAAAATGGGGCCAGCATTTTCATCCAGCCAGGTCTAGGTGATGCAATCCAGATCAGCTGTTTTAACAAAGTTGGCAATAACAGCAGACTTGTTCTTAACAGATCTGGCATTGCAAAACACCACCTGGGTTGGACAGGGTTCCTGGGCCGTCCTGGCCACTTGCCCATCAAAAGAGATGGTGCCCTTGGGTATGGAGACTAGATATGGATCACCACGTTCCAGGCTCCATTTCATCCCAGGGTGTCTTCAGAACCTAACTAACCCTATATGAGAGGGCCATTCCTTCACTCTCCAATGTCCATGCCCCCACCATGCCCACCCCATCCCTCCTACGCACAATACCAAGTGCCCAACAGCGCTGGTAGCTAAAAAATGGCAGGGGGGGACAGAACGGGCAGAGAGCATGGAGAGAGAGACTAATAATTCATTTCACCGAAGCTTAATAGACATACCACAAGCAAATAAATAACTAAACCAGACACCTCAATAAAGTCCTAATTTTCTTATAAATAACTTGTCCCGAATTACAAGATAATCAATAGAACTTTAAGCTGAAAAACCCACCTGAATTGCACCATTTCCAATTACATAAACTTTAAAAAATCCTAACCCAAAAATAAGTAAACAAAACACAAATAAAAACGAATAAATAAATAAAAATAGAAAACTTCCCCACACCAAAACCCTCTCACGGCGCTGAGGAGGAGAAAGTTAAACTAAACAAACATAAACATAATATTTAGTACATGACCATGTACTTATTCACCATCATTACACATGTTCATTTTTAAATGTATTTTTTTACTTTCAAAGTAATTTTAAAACTGCAATAACACACTTTAAGGATGTTCATTTTGGCCAGTAATCTCACATTTTGGGTGTATTTTAAGGATAACTAAACCCATAAAATCAAGGGTCCATAACAAATAAAACCCTTCTAAGGGTGCAATAGCAGTGACTACAGGCTATTAAATAACCTATGTATTTTTCTTCAAAACCGATGTCAAATGTCACATTGTCACAGTTTAAAAAATGTAAACAAACTCAAGCAGTATTTGAAAAGCCTGCTTCAATCAGAACCTAAAATGGCACCTGCCTCAATCAGACCCTAAAATGCGCAAACACTGAGGCAAGGGTTACCCCAAAGGGCATTTGGCTGGGAAGCCAAGTTTCAAGAAAATACAAAATCACACATGCCCACACAATGCAAAGCATCATGGGCTGCATATGCAAATCACCACAGAATGTTATGCTGGTCCAACTTTAAGCAGAATTGCATGGTGCCGAAAGGCCTCTCACACAGTTTGCAAAGGGTGCTAACAGAAGACATAGACACGTGTTTCGTCCTACTAGGACTCATCAGTATGCCTCGTCTGTTTGACACCCCAGTGGAATGGACCAGCTACCCTAAGGCAGTGTGCCTTGGATATGTTGTGGTGAACCCATTAAAATAAAAAACTATTTAAAAGACAAAGAACCTCTGTGCGCAAACACTGAGGCAAGGGTTACCCCAAAGGGCATTTGGCTGGGAAGCCAAGTTTCAAGAAAATACAAAATCACACATGCCCACACAATGCAAAGCATCATGGGCTGCATATGCATTATGAGTCACCTTGCCTCAGTGTTTGCGCACAGAGGTTCTTTGTCTTTAAATAGTTTTTATTTTATGGGTTCACCATAAATATATCCAAGGCACACTGCCTTAGGGTAGCTGGTCCATTCCACTGGGGTGTCAAACAGATGAGGGATACTGATGAGTCCTAGTAGGACGAAACACGTGTCTATGTCTTCTGTTAGCACCCTTTGCAAACTGTGTGAGAGGCCTTTCCGCACCATGCAATTCTGCTTAAAGTTGGACCAGCATAACATTCTGTGGTGATTTGCATATGCAGCCCATGATGCTTTGCATTGTGTGGGCATGTGTGATTTTGTATTTTCTATATATTCTTATTTTACTATATTGTATTGCTTTTCCCCTCTAAGTTTTGTTTGGAGAATTCTAGCCTCTGTTGTTTAAAATGTTCACTGGTTAGACTATTAATAAAGAATAGACAATACAAGATATGCCTAAACTTTAAAGCCCCACGTGATTCAGATCTTGTTACAAAAACAAACAAACAAACAACTGTAATATACAAGCAACTGTAGAGCAGCTTCCTTGAACTGTCAGCAGCAATGACTGTTTTTGACTCCTTCTGCCAGCTGCTGACAAACGAGACCTTCATCCACCCTCCTTCTGCAGTCTGACTTTGAGCAATATCCCATACTGACCTGGTGGCAGTGGTTGGTACCGGCACTGGAGATCAGCTGGTGGTGATGTGGGGAAGGGGGGGGCAGAACACTCCCACTTTAAAAGAGAGCCTCTATAAGCAAAATCAGTGCAGCTTCCTTGAACTGTTAGCAGCAGTGACTGTGTACTGTTATTTTTTTTAGCTATTACTTTATGCACTTACTCATGGCCCTAGCTCAGGAGGGAGCCTCCAATCCCATCTCCCGATGTCCAGCAGCCGACGCCGACTGATACCCCTAGGGTTCCCCAAGTGGGGCTCCCCAAACCCCACTTAAGACCAGGTCCAGTGTGGCTGGCACCATGGCTATTCAGGGACGGGACCTGTGAGGCACCCTTCATCATCCAGCTGGACCATCTATTTTCTCCTCCAGTGTACACCCCCTTAGAGGTGGAGCATGCAATGACTCTGGCATCAGCAGCATGCACGCTCCCATTCATGTCCCGTCAGGTGTCTGTCCCACCTCTGACCCCTTGTCGGCAGCATTGGTGTGGCACCCCAGCCTCTGTTAGGGGCCAGGCATGCACCAACTGCTGATCGCCCTCCTCCCCAGAGAAGGAGAGCAGTCCCTGGGATGCTCAATCCTTCTTCTCCCCTACCGACCCCCGGCAGCCCACTCTCATTCCAGAACATGGATCGCTGGCATGGCATGAGGTGTGGTGTCCAGCACCTCAACCCTCAGCATCACCGGGCCACCTGTGTACTGTTTTTGACTCCATCTGCCAGCCACTGATGAATGAGACCTTCACCCACCCTTCTGCTGTAGTCTGACTTTGAGCAACTTCCCGGACTGACGTGGTGGAAGCAGTTGGTACCGCCATGAAGAGCAGCTGGTGATGACATGAGGAAAGAGGGCAGAGTGATCCCACTTTAAAAGAGAGCTCCTGTAAGCAAAATCAGCATAACTTCCTTGAACTGTTGGCAGCAGTGACTGTGTACTGTTTTTGACTCCATCTGCCAGCTGCTGACAAACGAGACCTTCACCCACTCTTCTGCTGAAGTCTGACTTTGAGCAACTTCCTGGACCAACCTGGTGGCAGCAGTCAGTACCTGCCCCAGAAAGCAGTTGGTGGTGACATGAGGAAGGGGGTGGAGCACTCCTACTTTAAAAGAGAGCCACTACAAGTCACGCTCCGCATGAGTGGCTCTCACAGAAGTGATGAGAGTCTTCGGCAAGAGTCACCAGCAGGAGGCATTGGGGGAGGCTATTTTTTAAAAAAAAAAGACTTTTAACATTTAATCTTTAGGGTATAAATGGGAAAGAGTATACATCTTGGGAACAATTAATTGTATATGGGTTGCTCATTTAATAGTCACATTTATACCCCATTTTAAAAGTTTGTTAGTCAATAAAACAGAATTTGGGAATAAGTTAAACAAAGGAGGAAACCATAGTTTTAATGTGTTAAAGGGGTTGAATTTTATGGCTCAAGAAGGTATGTCTATAAATTTGGAAACAGAAGCAAGTTGTCAACATCAAATTCCTGTTTTGGTTAGCTGTTACAGAACTAGAAAAAACTTGAAAAAAAGAGATAAATTGAGGAAATCTGTGCACTGTGAAATGCACAGAGCAAGTGTTGGGGGGGGGGTCCAAAAACACAGCATAAAATTTATGTTAGAGTTACAGACGGGGAAAGAAGGACAGTTGGTATAAGGATAAAATGAGAAAAAGTAATGTATCTAATTTAGTGAAAATAGAAATGGAAAAAGTATGCATTCCCATGGTTATGAATACAAATGTAAGAGCTTTAGTTACCAAAATTGATGAGTTAAGTGAAGTGTTGAAATTAAATTATGCACAAATAGCTATTATCACTGAGAAGTGGTATTCCCCCATGTGCCTGACAATGCAATTGCAATAAATGGGTATCAGGTGGAAAGGAAGGATAAGGTGGAGAAAAAAGGTGGAGGGGTTGCATGTTACAGTATGTTCAACAGGGATTACATTGTCAAAGGATGGTAGAATTGGAACAAGTGGGTTTTGAAACCTTATCGATGGAAAGGTTGCCTAGAAATTGTAAGCTTTATTTTGTGGTAGGTTTTTATCACCTCCTTCAAATAATAACTGGAGTATGATTAAACATTTAAATTGGTATATTGATGGAATTTGGGAAAAGCACCCAGGCTGTGGTATAGCACTTATAGGAGATACAAATAATTTACCCTTGTCAAAAATAACATAAGGAAGAAATCTTGAGCAGTTGGTTAGGGAAGGAACCAGGGGAAAAACATCCTAGATGTAGTACTGACAAATTTGCGTGATTGGTATAAACAACCAAGTGTTTTACCTCCTATAAGTTTATCTGATTATAACATTGTACTAAAACTTCAAGTCATGAGGGGTGTAGAATGTAAGAGAAAAGAGACAGGTAACTCTGAGTAGAAGATGGCCCAGGGGAAAAAAGATAGAGTGTTAGGTGCAGTTGCTGGGGAATTAGAAACTGAATGGTTTAATCTGGATTCGGCTGATTCTAGTTTGGTAAAGTTGGTAAATGTTTTGCAAAAATAATTGACAGGATTTCTTCAATAAGGGAACTCATGTTAAATGGGGGAGATAAATCATGGGTGAATGAGGAATTTAAAACATTGATAAGTAAAAGACAAAGAGCATTAAAGTTGCGGGATAGAGTTCAGTATAATCAGTTGAGAAACAAAGTAAATAGGATGGGTAAAAAAAATGAAGAAAATATATTATGTACAAAAAGTAAATGGGTTACGAAAGTCAGATTCCCATGAATGGTGGATTAAAACAAAATAATTTTTGCAAAGTAGTAAACCTGAGGATCAGGTGAGTAGGTGGGCCAAGAAATGTTGGTTTGAAGGTGACGATAAAAATATTAAGTTTGTACAGGAACAGATTAAAATATTGTGTGAGGTGAGTAAAAATCTCAAACCGTTTGAGAAAACAGAAGGAGAACCATGGGAGGTAACAGAGAAATATCTCGTCACTGTGGATGAAATAGCAAAAGCTCTAAAGCGGTTGAAAATAAACAAGCTGTTGGCCCCAGTGCAATGCCAAATTGGGTTTGGAAGGAGTGAGTTGATTTGATTGCTCCATGGATATGTAATATATTTAACAAATCCATCTTGTCAGGAAAGTTACCAAAACAATGGAAACAGGCATGTGTATCATTATCTAAAGTAGCCGTGTCTCAGAACATTAGAAAATATTTTAGACCCATTTCACTAACTTGCGTAGTGTCTAAGAAGTGTGAAGAATTTATTACAAGGTGGGTGATGGAATTTATTTTGAATAAAATTTATAAAAATCAATTTGGATGTGTGAAGGGTAGTTCAACAACTTTGGCAATCTTAACATTTTTGGAACCATGTATGAAATCATGGGACGGAGGGGAGATGGTGAGGGCTGTGCTAGTTGATTACAAGAAAGCCTTTGACCTGATAGATCATAAAATCCTACTGAATAAATTGCAACTCTTAGGCATTCCTGCCTGTATTATGAGATGGATTTATGACTTTTTAGAGGGGCCGTCCCAGTGGATTGAAATGGAGAGAGTTAGCTCAGAGGTGGAGTATTTGTGTGGAGGAGTACAAAAAGGAACAAAGTTAGGACCTTTGTTGTTTTTGATAATGATAAATGATTTGGAAACTGAGGGACTGTGTATCAAATACGTGGATGATACCACTGAAATGTATAGTTTTGAGGAAATAAATCAGAGTACTATGCAAAATGATCTGAAAAAAAAATTGAGGAGTGGTCTAAAGTAAATCTGATGCAGATAAATCTGGATAAAACTCAAGAAATTAGATATGGGAAAACAAATAAATTGGAGGAATCCCCTTTACTTTTTTGAGAGGTTGAAATAAAAAGGGTGGAAAGTGTAAAACTTTTGGGAATGACTGTTCAACATGATTTTGGATGGGAAGAATATGTAGAGGGGATGTTAAAAAAGGAAATTCAAATGTATACTTCCTATGTTAAAAAGGGTGTGTGTTAGTCAGGAGGACTCAATATATTTCTATTGTACTGTAATTAGGCCAATATTGAAATATGGTTCTTCAGTATGGAATGCTGGACTCACAAAATTGAAAAAAAAAGAGAAAGTATACAAAAAAGGTTATTATGAATAATTTGGGGAGCTGAGGTCTCTTATGAAGATGCTTTAAAAGGTGTAGGAAGAAAGACATGGCAAAGAAATTGTTTATGGAAATTTGCGACCCCAAACACAAATTGCATTCCCTGTTACGATCAAAAGACGTGGTTGTGTACAGCTTAAGGAAGCAGGTTAGATGTCGAAAACCAATTTTTAGAACAGAAAAGTATGGCTCATCCTTTTTTATGCATTTTTAGATAAAAAAACTATTTTTCAAGTCACCTGTTTCTGTGAGAGTGACTAAGTATGATTGATGTAGTAAGGATATTTATTGGGATACATGTTTTTTTTTTTGTAATCATACTTTGTTGTATTTTACAAACAGAATAACATAAGTAATGAACAGACCTTAAGCGGACATTTAGCACCAGACGTAAATAAAGCAAAAATAAGTAATGCAGTACAATCTAGTACTTAAAATCTGAAACCCTAATAAAGCAATCAGACAGTTATCAAAGAAACATTTTTTTTAAATAAACTACAAAAAATGTAGACAAGAAACATATGTTAAAAGGGGCTAAGGCTAATTCGTATAATTTATGGGAGGGAAAACATTATATACCATTAGCACATAATGTATCATGGGACACTCCAGGTTCACGAGGTTACCAAGGCACAATATTTATGGCACAAAAGTAGTATTAACCTCCAGCTGAAAATTAATCCAAAGCCTCCAGTACTCTAGACTTAGTGGTTCCTTATCCAGAGACCTATAATAAGTTTTCTCCATACCAAAAACAAAATTGTCAACCTCGTACCAAATATCATGAGTTGGTACCCAGGACTGTAACCAAAATTTAGTTAATGCTTTTTTTGCACACAAAATCAAAAGAAATAACAAGTGAACCTGATGTCTAGATAACAGGAATCTCAGGTGGAACCAAAATTACTACCAACTTAGTAGACAAAATTAATTGCTCAATGAACATTCTTTGCAAATCTCTATGGACTATTTGCCAAAATACCTTTAACCTTGAACAACCCCAAAATATGTGCATCTGATCAGCTTGCAACTCTCCACATCCCCACCAACAGCAGGCATATTGTGGACCTTTATACTTAGCCACCCGCACCGGTGTAAGAAAAAATCTTGACCTGCATTTTCAGGAGAATTCTTTTATATAAGGGGAGGAAGATAATCGACAACTTATTGATACAGATTGGGACCATTACTCCCTGTACATTCCTCCTCCAGTTCCTGCTTCCAACTAGAAAAGATAGTTTTGGCAACATCCGATTTGGGTGCACGTACATCTGCATACCAGTTCCCAATTAAATGACAAAGCACCTCACCTTTCTGTGCTGCTACTATAACCCAACATCCTGGGGTGTTTAAACCACCCTGAAGAGAGAGAAAATAAGGAATAGTTCACAAATAGGAACCCAAATGCAAAAACCTAAAATGATCCACCTTCCCCAACCCATAACAAGCTTGTATCTCCCCAAAAGAGAGACGCACCTTGGAATCAAAAAGTTGGAAGTAATATTCCAACTCCAAATGAGCCCATCTTCAAAGAAACACCTTGGCTTTATAGAATGGTCTGGCCTCATCCAATGCCAATGCTGTTATCAATAAATGTTGCTGCTGGGAAAGAGAGGTCCAATACCAATACCACACCTTCATTACCACTCTAGTGTACTGGTAAAAGTGAGCAAGAGGGATTCGAGGAATGGATGCCGGATAAATAATATGGTCGACATCATGTAGATCATTCAAAACAAATTCTATTTCCTTCCAGTGCACTGAATACATGGGATTAGTCCAAAAACACAGCACACGTAAAAAAGCCACATAAGCCATAGAATGGGTATATATATGATGCAGCATAATAATAAAGCTTGGCAGGAACCCAAACATGTGAAGCACTGACCACAGAAAGGGTCATAAGACCCTATCAAAGGCCTTCTCCACATCCAGACTGGCAAGAACCAGAGGGATCAAATGTTCTTGCACATAGTCCAGTAACAAAAAAAGCGCACCATGCATTATCAAACACTTGACGCAGTGTACAAATCCTGTCTGGTCCTGGTCAACCAAGGACGGACAAGGCCCTCTAACTGACTAGCAAAAATAGCCATAAAAATTTATAGTCAGTGTTTAACATTGAGATAGACTTGTATGATTCCGGTTGAACAAAAATCCTTGCCTGGTTTTAAAAGAGCTGCAATAATTATACTATTCCAAGAAGGCGGAGGAGAATCTCCCCTCTGAACCCCCCTTAGCCCTCAGTAAAATGGGACATAATGCCTGTTTTTGGGATACATGTTTTTTTAAATACTGCATAGGCCTTCTTGTATGTAGTAATTTGTTTCAATTGTTATTGATTTTTTTGTACTTTCTTACAAAGTTAGTTGGCTTTTTCATTCTTAAAATGTATGCAACTTCAGCCACTACTCTCCTTGTGGAGTATTTGGCTGCAATATGTGGCTGAATAAACTAAGCTAAACTAAACATATGCAGTTTAAGAAAGTGACCAAATCTTGAAACTTAAGTGGTTGAAACACATCCCATGACCATTAATTAATTTCCTAGAAACTGCATAGTCCATAACTAGCTTAACCTAATATACCCCGCAAAAGCCATTTTATATCAGAAGAAATAAATCCACCACTTCATTATTTCTGCTGACACCCTACCGGATGCTTTCAGCAACTATCACATGGTCTACTGTATCTGTACGATCTGCCACATTAAAGCGCTAGCAAAGTTTATGGTCTAGGTCACTGAAATCTCTTGACCTATCTCTGCTAGATGATCTTTGGACCACTGACTGGTCAGCGCTCATGTTTTCCACTGATATAGATGTTACATGTACCTCTTTCATGTCCAGATTCACTGGAACATGGGAAAATATGCAGTTTGTGTAAACTATCAGGGAAATGTAGGAACACAGTTAACTAGGGAGGCTAGCAGAGCAAAGTGAAATTCAGCTACACAGAGAGGACTAATCAAGTAACAGGCTGTGTGTAACTAACACAGGTAGTCTCAGGGTGTCAAACAGTAACTGGGGTGCAAATTAGCAAGTGGCATTTAGCAAGCAACACATGCCAAAATAGACTAGTAAAATACAATGTAGTCTCAGACAGCAAATAGGTAACACAAGAGACAGAATATGAAGATATATTACCACACATATGGAGGTAAGCAGAAAAGTTCAAGTTAAAGGTGGCTAGGGAGTCAAGAATAGCTAGGCAGGAGTGAACAGGGAGTGAAACACTTGGGGGGCATAGTCTCCAGCCATACTGCCATCCCTTGTACCTTGGACCACTTCGCAGAGGATTGCTAGGGCCTACAGTGCCTTAAAGTACTCAGACTTGGGCTCCAACTCTCAGACTGCAGCCCTGTTGGTTACAGTATGGGCATATGATCATCTAGGTCTGATTTTTGTGCCAACAGTGTTCTGAATATTCAAAATGGCATCTAGAGGAGGGTGGCACAATCCCAGGCAAAAGCCCCTCATGGACTCTGAACCCTGTGGTAATCACAGCATCTCCCATAGCTCCAACTGATCTCAGGAGATTAGGAAAGAAAAAAGTACCTGGAAGTAGGTACCGTCTCTCAGACTGAAGCCCAATAGGCTGCAGTCTGTTCTCATGATCCTCTGGGTCTGACTTTCTCACCAAATGATGGTACAAAGATTCAGGATGGCATCTGGAGGAAGGGTCCTTAATTCCAGCCCAAACCTCTCACAGACGCTGAGTCTGGAGGTGAATATCACAGCATCTCCCACAGCTCTGAATTAACTTGGGACAATGGGAGAGAAAAAATATACCAGGAGGTGGGTGCTTGCTCTCAGCCTACAGCCCTTTTGGCTGCAGTTAGGCTATGTAATCCTAAGGATATGACATATGTAACAAACAGCACTCTGAAGATTCAGGATGGCATCTGGAGAAGGTGGCACACATTTGTCAGAGCCTGTCAGTGATAATATCTCTTGCTGCTCAATTCAGCCATAGTGTTCAGTTATAAATGTACTCAGAGTTCAGATCTTCATGATACAAAAGTTTTGTCAAGTCAGAGATGCCCATAGAACAGTAATTGAATCAGTGCAGTGGATATGCAGAGGAAGATCAGGCACTGGTTTATTACCCTTAGGGCAGAGGCACTTGCAATTCCATAGATATTTTATGCAGTTGAATGGAGATAGTAGCATTTGGTGCCAGTTCAGCTGAGGTTCCCTTATTGCAGTGTTGAAAGAAACCTTTTCATAAGATTTGCATGGGATAGTTGCTTAAATGTCCATTTTAAGTGAAAGCGCTTATACCTGTCAGTGATTGTTTACAGGAATTCTGTCCATGAGATTTTCACAGATAACAAAAATAGTGCAGGTGCAACAAGCAGGAAAACACAGTAAGCCACAAAAGCAAGTCTACAGACACAGACAAACACAAATAACCACTTAGACGGGCCCAGGAGGAGTGGTTGTGGCATTAGTTTGTACTGCAATGTACTGTAATTGACAGCAGGGTAGCTGGAGGAGGGACTGTTGAAGAAGGAGAAGTTGTGTAATGCCTAAGACATCAAGCTATGAGGCAGTTGTTTAATGATAGGTCTTGCAATAAAAGTTGTAAAGTCTGGATCAGCTTGTGACTCCTTCTCTGATAAAAGAACTCGAACAAGACGTGGTGTCAGAGTTGCCTGCAGTGTGAAAAGCGTACTGTGATTATAGTTTAAACAACAGAACTAAGAGTCAGGAATAAAAAAGAACAAGCATTTGTCAATGCCAAATGTTCACTTGTAGGTATTTGCAGTGGTGTGTGGTACTGGTAGTAGCTTCAGAGGAGCGAGGAGGCAGCAGTCAGAGCAGCGGGTGCTGCATGGTGAAAGCTGCTCTGTAAATGCAGCAAGGAGCTGGTAGTCAGAGAAGCCAGCCCTGCTGGCCTTAGTGGACCGGGGGAGAAAGAGTGTGCCGGGTGGCAGGAGCTGCCAATAAGTAAAGCTGCACCATGGCTAATGTATAAGCCTGTGGAGGTTCAGAAGAGCAAGGACCAGGAGGAGAGAGTGTGCCGGGCAACATGAGCCGCCAATATGTGAAGCCGCACCGCACCTAATGTAGAAGCTGGGGGGAAGGGCCAGAGGAGCGAGGACTGAAAGGAGAGAGACTGGGGCAGATGGCAGGAGCTGCCAATAAGTAAAACTGCACCGTGGCTAATGTATAAGCCTGGGGGGGTTCAGAGGAGTGAGTACCAGGGAAAGACAGTGCACTGGGTGGCATGAGCTGCCAATAAGTGAAACCGCACCATGGCTAATGTAGAAGCCGGGAGGGGGCAGAGGAGTGAGGAGCAAAAGGAGAGAGAGTGCGGTGAACAGCAGGAGCCTACAATAACCGTAACTCCGGCCACATACATTAGTGTCAACTGTAATGTGCATGGCTGGAGTTACAGCTACAGAAAGAAATGAAGCGCTGTCTCATTGGAGCAGTTAATTTCTTTCACCTACAGAACATGCCACGTCAGCAAGCAGAACTACTGTCATAACCAGAGTGCCTGGTCATTGGTCAACACTGCCAAGCCCATAGCAGTTTCAGCTGTGATTGGTTCGGCAGTGACACACCTCTAAAATGCTGTTAGTTTGTTCAGGCCCTGAGCTCCCATGCTCCACCATGTTCCTTACTTTCGTGTGGCAGCACAGGGTCCTTTGGACCCAAAGCACCCATCCCTCTGTAGATGCGTGACCAAATTATCAGCATAGCCATCTTATACCCCAGTACATGTAGGCGGTAGACAAAATTTTCAAATCCACGCCAAAACATAATTCTGTGCAAGTAGAATGCCATTCCGTGCCACAGATGGAAAAACACATTTTGGATAGGATCTGAAAAATGGCAGCTGTGACAAACATAAGCTCGGGTAGTAAGAAGGCTAAGCTGAAAATCTGGGGTGAAGGTATGTAAGATTTCCACAGTTACAAGGGTGCATACTGAAATTGCAACGAATGGGCATAACTTTGTCATTTTGTAATATTTTGACCCCAAATGTTGAACATAGTCTTCTTATTACCCCAGCTCATGAACCCCATAGGTGAACATGTGTAAATCTGTGGGGAAATACCATTCCGTACCACAGGTACAAGAACATGTTTGGGGCAGGATGTGAAAACTTACTGCTGTATTGTTCATGAGGTGGTGTGATAAAATGGCTATACTGAAAAACTGGAGTGGAAATATTGAAAATGACCAAAGTTACATGCGTGCGTAGAAATCTTTCAAATGATTGCATGTAACTCTGCCATTTTTAGGAGTTTTTTCATTAAATTTTCAAAATGGCCTTTTTGGGACCCCACCTCATGAAAATTGTCACTGTCATTTTGTTCATTTGTCTCAAAAGGTGATTTCGCACAGCTACCACGCCAATCTGTGCCACAGGTACGAAAACATGTTTCAGGCAGGATGTGAAGAATGACAGCTATACTGTTCATGAAGTGGTGTGAAAAAATGGCAATGTTGAAAATTTGGAGTGAAAGCAGTAAAAACCGCTGAAGTTAGTGTGCGCAGAAAAATACTAACCACTGTGCATAACTTGGGAGTATTTTGGTATTTTTGCACCAAATTTTCAACGTGGGCTTTTTGGGACCCCATCTCATGAAGAGTGGTGCTGTCATTTCATTACTTGGTCCCGTGGGTGATTCCGCACAGTGACCGCGAAATCACCTTTTGGGACCGAGTAATGAAATGACAGTGCCAGTGTTCATGAGGTGGGATCTCAAAAACTCCATGTTGAAAATTTGGTGCAAAAATTCCTAAAAATGGCCAAGATATCAATATAAGTTCAAAATGCCATTGACAGCCAATATACAGCACTTACCTTCATTCTTCAGTTCGCTGTTCGGCTCTGAAGAGTGCAGATGTGTCCCAGTCCACAGAAGATTGCATCCGACGACCTCCAGAGGTAAGTATGGGGTGCGTGGGGTGTGGGAGGTGAGGTGCTCAGTGGGAGGGTGGGGATGGGGAGGGGGATGACAGGGATGATGAGGGACTGTCTTCTTTTTACATGTTAAAAAAGACATTGGGGGACTGCTTTCTTCTTTTCAGATTTTCTTTACTGAAGATGTCGGGACACTGGGAGTGGGCTCACCAGTGTACAAGTGTTTTTTTTGGGGTCTATATTGTACAAGCCTGGGGAGGGGTTCAGAAGAAGTGAGGACTGGGAGAGAGAATGCAGCAGGAGTAGCCAACATGTAAAGCCGCACACCATGGCTATATTGTACAAGGCAGGGGGGGTTCAGAAGAAGCAAGAACCAGGGATAGAGAGTGCGGCAGGAGCTTCCAACAAGTAAAGCCACACCACGGCTATATTGTACAAGCCAGGGGGGGTTCAGAAGGAGCGAGGACCTGAGTAAGAGTGCATCAGGAGCTGCCAACATGTAAAGCTGCACCGTGGCTATATTGTACAAGCCGGGGGTGGGGTTTAGAAGGAGCGAGGACTGAGGAGAGAGAGTGCGGCAGGAGACACCAACATGTAAAGCTGCACTGCAGCTATATTGTACAAGCCTGGGGGAGTTTCAGAAGGAGCGAGGACCGGGGAAAGAGAGTGCAGCAGGAGCCACCAACATGTAAAGCCACACCGCGGCAATATTGTATAAGCTGTGGGGGGGTCAGAAGGAGTGAGGACCGGGGAGAGAGAGTGCGGCAGGAGCCACCAACATGTAAAGCTGCACTGTGGCTATAGTGTACAAGCCGAGGGGTGGGCAGAAGGAGCAAGTACCAGGGAGAAAGAGTGTGGCAGGAGCCACTAACATGTAAAGCCACACTGCGGTTATATTGTACAAGCTGTGGGGGGGTCAGAAGGAGTGAGGACCAGGGAGAAAGAGTGTGGCAGGAGCAGCCAACATGTAAAGCTGCACCATGGCTATATTGTACAAGCCTGAGAGGGGGGTTCAGAAGGAGCGAGGACCGGGGAGGGAGAGTGCAGCAGGAGCTATCAACATATAAAGCTGCACTGCTGCTAATGTGGAAGTCAGGGGGGGTCAGAGGAATGGACTGATCGGGGGGGGAGAGACAGTGTGGTGGGTGGCACTGGCAGGAGCAGCCAATAACCGTAACTCGGCCATGCGCATTAGTGTTAACTCTAATGTGCATGCCTGGAGTTATGTCTACAGAAAGAAACGAAGTGCTCTCTCATTGGAGTGGTTCATTTCTTTTAACTAGAGAGCACACCACATCAGCAAAGCAGAACTGGTGTCATGACCAGAGTGCCTGGTTATTTGTGTGCACTGCCAAGCCCATTGCAGTTTCGGCTCTAATTGTCTTGGCAGTGACACACCTCTCAAATACTGTATAGTTCCAAGATGTTCCTTGCACAGGTGCATGTGAACCCAAAAAGCATGGCTTTGGCAGCATCTTTTCAAAGTCAGCCCCCTGAGCCATTTGAATTTGCAAGGCCAGAGGAATATCCTAAATGAATCCTAAGATTTCAGCAGTTTCCAATGGCCAGTAATCTAAGAGAATCACCTGAAGAGAATGAGGTAAATACCTTAATTTACTGTATGGGAGATGAAGCAGAAGATATTCACCAGAGCATGGCTGTCAGTGAGGCACAAAAGGAGAGCTATGATGTTGTAAAACACAAGTTGGAAGATTATTTTAGGGTGCAAAGAAATGTGATTTATGAGCCGGCCAAATTCAACACAAGGATACAGGAACAACGACTCCCACCAAATGCTGGACTGCAGTAAATAATCTGCTCATTCCCTCATGTTCGGACCCTGGAATCACCAACCTCAGCTGTACCTCTGGTGCGGTCATCGATGCGCATTCTATAGCTAATATCCTAAATGCTTAATTGTGGAAGGACTCCTGGCAGTTGTCCCCCATTCACCTCCTGGGTACAGCCATTGCTTCCTTCCAGGTTCCCCCCTCAGTGCTAGTGCTCACTTTGCCATTTACTACAGTACCCCTGCTGAGGTTCTTCCTGTCCTGTATAAAGCCTAAGTTCTTGCTCTGGGGCTGATGCTGTGATTAGGTGCCTCTACTATTTCTTTATAACTGCTTCCTTACCTCATCCATTTTCCCTTCACTTTGGAAGCATGACACAGTAATTCCTCTCCACAAAGGTGATCCTACTGACTCATTTGGTAACTACTGGCCAGTCTCACTCCTCCCTGTTCTCTCTAAACGTTTGGAGAGATTGGTTACTAAACAACTATCTGCCTACCTCTCTGCAAAGTCTTTCTTTTCTGATACCAAGCTGGGTTTCATGCAATTCATTCTACATCCACCTCTCTGCTCAGACTCATTGCTCATTCTCTCTAATAGAGACATGGGTCTACAAACCAGTGTTGTATTCTTTGACATGGCCAAAGCCTTTGACACTGTTGACCATTCTCTTTTTCTAAATAAACTTGCTGATTCTGGCCTCTCAAGCTCTTCCTTTTCCTGGTTTCCATCATACCCCTCTGGCCACACCCAGTCTGTCTCCTCTGGCCTGGCTATATCTGATCCTAGACAAATCAGTGTCTGATTGACCACCACCATACGCCGCTCTGTCCCACTAGTTCATACTCGGACCTCTGGGAAAACCTCTCTTGTTATCCCTAGAGCTAGGACCTCTCACGGCCAAAGAGCCTTCAGCTTTAGGGCCCCCTCCTGGTTCAACACACTGCCCCCCTCCATCTCCGAAGCTCCAACTATATCGTGCTTCAAAACTTCCTTACGTAACCACCTTATTAACACCCGATGCTGTAATTGCCACTAGTCAAAGCCGACTCAATACTTATGACAAAGCTTATTACTGCTGCTAAGGACAACATAACTCTGGTATTGTTTGCATCCATCCTACCTGTACCAGCTTGTTTGTATCTATGTCTTAATTTACTGTTATACCTATGTGTTGTACTGTTATACTGTGTATTTTCGTTTGTCTTACTGTGACAAGGTGCCTTTGTAAATGAGCCTATGGCTCAAAGGTTTTCCAAACTGCTGTTTAAATAAAATAAAATAAAATAAATCACCTTTGGAGTCCCACAAGACTCTGTTCTTGGACCTCTCCTTTTTTACTATTTTTGTAAATGACTTACCACAGTATGTAAAATCATGTTATATTCTTATGTATGTGGATAACACCATCCATTGTTCATCCGATCATTGCCACACTGATATCTCGACTGCCCTGCAGTCGGACTGTGACACGCTCTCAAATTGTTTTAAAGGAAATCACTTCACTCTCAACCACTCCAAAGCCATCACCATGCTCTTTGGTACCAAAATCTGCCTAGCTGTCTGCCCTGCCCTAACTGTTACTACCTCAGATGGTAACTCCTTATCTGCAGTTTCTGAATACAAATATATTGGTATCATACTGGATAATTCACTCAATTTTTCTTCTCGTATCCAATCTCTGGGTTGCAAATCCCACAGGTAGCTCAGTGCCCTTTACTGTGTGGGAGGCTACCTTTCACTAGGTATGCACAAATACCTTATTGAGCACGTCATCCTTCCTGCTATTGACTTTGGAAATGTGGTGTGCAATGTTGCCCCAAAATACCCTCTAAGTAATTTGGACATACTATTTAATGCCCTGCTCCAGGTCCCTGCCAAGACGCATCACTGTACGCTATATTACCTCCTGGGCTGGCCTATACTGACTGACAGAAGAGTCCAACACCTTGTTCTCTATGGTTTTAAATACTGGCTTAACAAACTCTCCAAATTACATATGTACCCACCTCACCCCTACTGCGCTGTCTGCTCACCAGTGTCGCTCCCACTTTGATCACAAATTCATTGTACTATGGCACAAATTGAATTCTGGCCAACTTGCTTTTGGCTATAGGCACCCCCAGGTTTGGAACAACCTAGCCTTGGGTAACAGCTCACTCGCTGCGACTGTCTCTGCTAAAATGCTTCTCAAAAAAACCTAATTGTGTCATACTGTGACTATATGACATTGTGTCCATCTTTCCTTGCTTTGTAGACCATGCCTGTGATTGCTGTAATCACCTGTGCTTAATTTATACAGTATATTACTGTATATTTTTATATTTTTTTTATTTATTTTATTTATTGAACTCTTGGAATTACAAACCTTTGAGTCAGAGACTCTTTTACAAAGGCTCCATGTCAGCAGTGCATTAGGTACAACAGTGCAAATACAGACAAGGCAAATTACATAACAAGCATACAATACAGAAATACAGATGTCAGGGGAAAACATGGCAAAAATAAGAGTTACAACAAACACTAGTGTGCAGGAGTGATACAAAATACATCAGTGGTGAAGAAGAAGAAACAAGTAATACAATAAGGGTAATAACAAAAGCAAAATAGGCAGTTTGAATGCATTAATGAACCCAGGATTAGGGGATGTGTAACGGAGACCACAAGTTCTAAAGGAGACAGAGGACATGGACAGAAGTGGTTACATAAAGGAGACTGCCCAGAGGACATTGTCTGTCCTTGTGGTAGGTATTACAGTAGCAGAAGGGGGCACAGGGGAGCTAGGAAAGCACAGACTAGGAGGAGATAGAGTGGGGGGAAGGGTCAGAGGATGGGAAAAAGAGGGATAGAGGATAGGGAGAGGAGGAAAAGGAAGGTTGGAGCTGTGTAAGATGACATTGTCATCTTAGACATTGTTATATTCTCAGCATATTTTGTTTTTGCTGCTCATGTTCCTGTACCCCTCCCCCAGGTCACATCTATAAATAAGACTGCTGTATTTCTTTCTATGTTAATCTGGTGAAAAACGTTTTAAATAAATAAAATAAACAAAGGGAAAGTGTAGATGGATTTATAACTGCACTATATGTACTGGCTGAACATCGCACTTATGGTGACCTAAGAGAGGAGCAGACATTGAATAGTGGTGGGGAAAAGAGATGTCAAATTAGTTGAGAGAATGCCGATAGATAGTAATCTGACCCTCGAAAAAGCACTTACCATGGTCAGGCACTCAGAAGCTGTTAGGAAACAACAATCTGATATACAGAGTGATTCATCCTGAGTGGTGGTACTCTGATTAGATCAGTGGATTTTATAAGCGCTGAAAAAAATGTGCAGAACGTAAAGGGAAGCTCCTCTAAACAAACTTCAGCAGCAGAAAAAAATCAGGGGTGGCCTAATTTTTGCCAGACAATGCACAAAATGTAGAAAGGAACCATTTCACCCAAAGCAATGCCCATAGTGTGGTCAGAGATGCCATTTGCCATGCATGCCAAAAGAAGGGACATTTTAAAAAAGTGTGCAGCTCTCAAGGGGTAGTGCATGCAGTCCATGAACAGGAAATTGCTTTCTTAGGTGCTGTTGGTGCTAAAAGTGAAGCATGGAAAACCTATGTTAAACTTGATCAGGAGGAGTTTGAATTTAAAATGGATACAGGTATGGGAGTCACTGCAGTACCAGAGAGTTTGTGTCACAGTATGAGTAACAAGTATTTACATGTTCTCAGACAAAGTCAGAAAGTTCTGCTTGGTTCTGGGGAAAAACACCCTTAGAGGTAAGAGGTGTACTTACTATGCCAATCAAAAAGACAGATAGAGAGACACTTGAAGAGGTATATGTTGTATGACATCTGTATACACAATTGCGGGGCAGACAGGACGGTTACACTTTAAGTGTCAGTTAACTACAACCAGTAGTGGAGCCAGGTTTGGAAGCATTTGGGAGCCGGGGGCATTCAGTCAATCATGGGCTCCACAATGGTCATAAAACAGTGAATAAACATGGTGGTGGGGTGCCACTACTCACACTGGGGCAGCCAGGAGGGGCGACAGCCCCCCCAGACCCCCCTCTAGCTCTGCCACTGACTGTAACTGCATTGCAATTGCAATGTAGTTGATTTGATTTGATTTTTATTTGTATACAACAAACATGTAACTACAGTGTAATTACCCCGTTGCATGTAATTAATGATTAGTTACATTGAAATGGACACAAAGTGTAACTGACAGGCCATTAAGGAATTGAGGTCCTTGCTCGAATGGATGTGATAGAAAAACAGTCACTAACTGAACAATATTCTAAAATATTTTGCTGTCTGGGCAAAGTCAGACAAGAATATGAGATTAAACTGAGATTAAACTGAAAGTGGATGCCATAACTTTCTCACTCACAACCATAGGAGCCAGGTTTGTAAAATGTTTGGTGGGTCCCAGGAGTCAGGAGTCACTGGGTCAGGGGTCAAAGCCCCCAGCCGGGGTCTATGGGAGCAGAACCCCCTGTATGGTAACATGGGGGTCTTAGTACAGAGTGCCCCAGTGAGATGCAGGGGGCAGGACCCAATTGATAGTGGGGTTCACCTGAAAATCAATGGAGTCCCTCGAGAGAGCACAGCACACTCAGATCAGCATTCCACTTAACATTTGGAATACTCTGCACATTGCAATTTCTTCAAGAAACCCCTTAAAATTAAAAAAATATATATGATTTAAGTACATGTATTCATAGTTTTAAAGGTGGGCTGGTACCCAGCTGAGGGGACTCACAGTGCTGGAATTACAATGGGCATTCTAGGATTCAGCACCTATATAGAAAGCTCTGACATGAGCTCACGGCATCAGTGACATTTACTTATAATGGGATAGGGTGGGGGGCTAGCTTAAAAGCAAGACCCTCATGGAGTCATGCCCCCCTTCCACCCAACGCTCATAAAGTATAATTCTAACACTGAGAGAGCTCCTGATTCTACCCGCTAAAATGATCACATGTCCTTCTTTAATGTGTCTACATGAATATAAGAAATGTAGTGTTAAATCCATTCAGTCCACTGTCTACTTTTTAATTCTGATAATTCTGATAATTTTTCAGGATTGCAATGATGCCATAAGAAGCATGGGCAATCAGGGCGACTCCCAATACGGAGACTTTGAAAGTATGGACATGGCCAGTGTCCATATTTTCAAAGTCTCCTTCTTGTGAGTCTCCCTGATTGCCCATGTTTCTTATGGCATCATTGCAGTCCTGCAAAACCATGAGAACTAAAGAGCAGACACTGGACTGAATGGGTCCAACACTACATTTCTTTCAGAAAATGGCAAGAATCTATTCTGCTTCCTGATTGGCTAAAACCTCTTCCAACCTGGGCATCTATTTTTCAATAGATGTCCAGCCAAAAATAAGAGCCAGTCCAAATGCCACTTCACAACGTAACATTTTCCAGTGGTACCCAGCCTGCTTTCTAATTGGCTGAAAGCACCCTAGAAAATTTGATTTGCCCGCCATGTTTTTCTCTCGCTTAGCGAGAGCTACAGGTCCCCCCAACACTACTTCCTTCAGTCCTGACTGTCTCCCTGTTAAGAAAAAAAGAAGAAAACACACTGATTCCGCAATTGGGAAGAGTGAGGAAATAACTATTCCTCACAGCCATATTCTTTTATTATGGTTCCATCCTTCCTACCACAGTCTTGAGCTTCCGCACTGAACAAAATGCAAACAGAAACTGTTGGTGCTATCAGCTTCACAGTGGGAAGCACAGCTTTTAAAATGCAGCAAGCGACTCCCTCTCACCACTGCTCCCACAGTTAGCGAAGCTGCTTCTGTATTTCCCTGGTGGCTCTCCCTAAGTGGCATTTCTATCTGTTCCTCGTTGTAGCTCCCACAGATCCGAAAGTAAAAAGCGTAACGCGTACAAAAATGGCATTCCGGTCTACTTCTCATATGAAGGCTCCAGTAGGACAATACTGCCCAGATCAACAACAACAAAAATTACTTTCTAATACAAACGAAGGAACGATTTCATAACATGATAAATAAAAGAACAAACAGTTTTAGCAGTTAAATATAATATTATTTATTTAACCACACATAAATATACAGTTGCCCATTTTCTAAGTGCAATAATACCCTCCAGGGTGGGCATTATTGGGAAATACCAGACCTTCCAGGGGCTATAAGGCCCTCGTCTACGGCGTTGGGCCTCATTATGCCCCTGGGCGGTACTCCTGGTTAATGCCCACCCTGTCGGATATTATTGCTTACATATTCACTGGACCGGACCTCAGCCCCCTGTGTCACAAATCAGGGACACATCATGACCACACACCTGTCACCATACCATACAATTGGAGTGATCTCCTGAATGCCCATTCAGGTGGTATTTTATGAAAGATAAAGTTATGAAAGGCAGTACATCAGAGCACTGATTGCTGTTAATTCTATGGTGGAACACAAATTGGTGACACCTATTTGACCACATTACCTCAGGCTCTCACATGATCCCCTTCCCCTCCCTTGACTACCAGTGTCCTAGTCTAGTGGCCTACCTCACTGGCCTTGGGGGAACAGACTGTCAGCTCTCTCTTCTCCATCCTCTTGCCACCAGGGCTTGCCTTCCCCTTACATCCCCACCTTACCTGGCTACTGTTGGTTCTTCTACTGTCATCTGAGAGCTCTTGGTTGGGGCTTTACCACTCGTGGTATTGCTGGGCCTGCTACTGCTACTACTCTGTCTTTTCTGTTCTCTGGTGTGGACTGCTGCTCTGCTAGATTTGTGTGGTCCTCTCTCTCTCTCTCTCTCTCTCTCTCTCTCTCTGGCTCCACCGCTCCATCCTCTTCAGCAGCTGACTGCCCAATGACTGACATGGACTGCCAGCCATCATGACCTACATCACTGACTCCCTCTGAGGTCACACACGATCACTGTCCCTCACCCATAATTGGGAGCATTTTGTCCACCACCTGCATGCAACACACAGACACTTACCCTGTTCCCCTGATGCTCAGCTACCTCAGTCTTGGCTCACGGAACTCACACTACCTGTGCTGCTGGGTCTGGTGGTCACTCCCTCATTGCTGACTTGCCATCATTGACTGCCAGTGATTGGTGGATGATGCCCATCCTGGACCTGGCCAGTCCCCAACTCCCTTCACCACCTTCTTCTTCTAAGTTCTTTGCTGGCCTCCTCCTGGTGCTACTCCTCAGTGCTCACACCGACCATCATGGCTCACACTACTCACTTGCCTCACCAACCCTCACTGCCCACCCTCAGCAAGTCACACACAAGGTGCGCTGTGACCACGTCCAGGTCATGCATGCCCAAATGACGCCAATTTAAAAAAAATTCCACCAGCCCACCAATGAACGGAGTTGGATGGAAAGGGATGTGGGGGAGGGCTGGCCACTCACCCAGTGCCCACAGAAGGTCACAGAGGATACCCCCACGCCCAGCTCATGCACACAGAACTAAAAATAATGAAAAAAAAAACACTTTTTAGGTTACAAAATATTGGTGGGACCTATGCCCCACAGGCTCATATAACCCGGTGCCTATGCTCACAAGCCCAAAGAGAGTCCCAGTGCCCCTCTTACCACAAGTAAAAACTCAGGTTGCTGCCTTAAAACAGAGTCTGTGTGTGTTACTCACAGACAGGACTTGAGGAGGTTTTTTGCAACAAGATAAGTTGGGTAAATTGTGGAGAAACTTGCTGAACTTGTGTTTTTCTTTTTGTCTGTAAAGCAAATTGAAAGCATTGTAGACCACATTTTAAGGGCCTTAAACTAGAGCTGTGTTTTTGCCCTGTAGTTTGGAGGCTAGGTGAGAATTGTTTGGCCTGGGGCCACTGCTAGGCTATAACTTAAAAGGAATAGTGATAATTTAAAAAGACTAGCATGGTGGTGCCTAAGGCAGTTCTTCCTTGCAGCTAGATGCAGGAGCGTCGGAGGGAAGAACACAGGGTTTGGGCTCAACTGTTTTATTTTTTTCTGATTGAAATTGTTTTTTGCAGTGTATATTTTCTGTTAAACAGGTTGTCTTGCTGAAGGGAAGGAAAGCACTCACCGGGGTGGTGGGTCAGAGCTGTAGCTGATTGTTTCTGGAGGGCACAGGATTGATCCCAACTACCCACCCTGCCCCTCAATCCCCTCCCCAAGTGTATAATTTCCTCTATACCAGGGGTTCTGACATCAGTTCTCAAAAGGACAAAGGATGTACACCTGTCATATCCTTAACAGCCCAGCATGCTGCATAGGCGGTAAATGCACACACATGCTCGCACACACTAAAAAAAAAAAAATTAAACAGAAAGGGAGAGAGACATGTAGGAAGTGGTGCAATGCACTGGCTGTGGGGTGGCAGTCTTCCAAGAGATGTTCTGGAGGCTGTGATGCTTCCTTATTTGCAGGTATCTCTCTGTTCTGAGGGAGGAGGTTTCCCATCTTCAGGCCGACCTGGGGAGGATTCAGGCAGCCTCCTCCCCCACACCCAGGGACTACCAGGGCTGCTGCCATTGCCTCAGAGGTTTCCAAGAAAGAGAAGCAGTTGAACCATGGTGGGTTCAGAGACGGTGAGGGTGAGGGTGGTGGAACAGAGGTGCATCCCTCCAGTTGTACTCCTCAACAATTCACTCACCATTCTGGTGGAGCGTGGTTCCTCTATGGAGGCACTCGCAGTGAGGACCAAGGAGGGTGCTGGGAACCTCCACAAAGGAGACCCACAGGAGGGTAGCATGGGACCCCACAGTGGAAGGAAACAACACCTGGTGGGGTACTCAGTCATTAAGGGTGTAGAACTGGGGGAGGGAGGGGAGAGGGAGGTAAGGAGCCTACCCGTCACCATGGCTTGAAGGTACAGAAAACGAATCCTCAGGATCGTGGGAGCAGCTGCATGGGAGAGGGAGCCAGACATCATTGTCCACCTAAGGACAAATGACCTGGGTGGGAATGGAATCAGAGCAGTGCAGGAGGTGTTTGTGGAGCTGGGGAGGGGACTTAGACAAGTAACACACACATTAGCCTCTCAGAGGTGCTGCCTGTCTATTGCATGGGTGAGGCTAGGGTACTCCACATCATGGGATTGAATGAATAGTTGAAAAACAGGTGCGGAGCTCAGGGTTTTGGCTTCACTAGGGATTGGGGTCCACCTGGAGTGATGCAGGCATATACTGGCATGATGGTCTGCATCTGTCCAGGAGGGGAACCAGGATCCTAGGTGACAGGTTTAAATGCTTCATTGGCAAAGCATTTAAATTATCCAAGGGGGGGAGCACTGAAAAGGAGCAGGAAAATTTCAGCCACCCCCACAAAACAGGGTAGTTAGTGAGGTAAACACCCACAGCATACTGTAGACAACATTCCACTCTCATAGTTCATGAGGGTGAAATGCAATTGTTCTGAATCTAATACTTATCACATGAGGGCAGAAGATTTAGTGAATAGATTTCGAACAAGGGGCTACAGTGATTCCATTATCTCTAAGATGCAGAAGAAAGCAGAACATACTCCACGAGAGGCTTCATTATAGTATAAACCTAAACAACAGTCCAATATGGGTGAAAGATGTTACTTTGTAACTGATTACTGCAGTAATAGCTACAAGGTCAGACGACGTCTTTTGAAGTTTTGGCATATTCTAGGTACTGACTTGAATTCAAAGGAGATAGCTGATGCACCGCCACTAGTTACTTACAGACGGAGCAGCAACATTAGCAACATGTTGGTTCACAGTCACCTGCTTGTTGAACAACTTTCTTCAAAAAATGGGCTTCCTAGTAAACTACAGGGATGTTTTCCTTGTGTCAAATGTGTAAATTGCAGTTTTATTATGAGAAGCAAGTCTTTTACCACTGCTAACAACAACAAACAATATGTCATACGTGACTTTATAAACTGCAGTACCACATATGTGGTTTACCTTGCACTCTTTACCTGTTCTGCATTTTATATTGGCAAAAAAACAAACAAATGCATGTTAAAAACTAGTGCAGTGGAACATTTGTGCTTCATCAGGAATAACAATCTCAGTAATGCACTTGCTATGCATGTGTTCAGATGTGGCCATGACAAAAAGCACACATTTTCATTTTGTGGTATTGAAAGAGTAAGTTTATGACCTGGGGGGGAGGTAATTTGGACAGCAGAATGAGTGAACATGAAGCATTTTGGATTTTCACTCTGGGTGGGCTTCAACCCCCAGGGTTAAATGATGGTATTGAGTTGAGGACTTTCTTTAAAAAGAATGAAAAATAAAACAGAATTGAAAGTCTAGAATTCAAAACAATAATAAAGGTTGTAACAGCTGTCCTATATTTATTACATAATTTATGATGACGAAATATTACCCCTGTATTTTCACTGTGGTTTACATTGTTTTTGAGGTATTGTCAAGTAACTGTATTATTTATGAACTGACTTATCGGCTTTTGTAATTATATTAAGCTGTAACCAATCATTTTACATATGTATTCCACAGTGATTATATATTCATATACGAAATTTGTGAGCAGTATCACCATAATATGGAATTTAAATAGATTTCTCATTTTTCCTTTTTCACAAGTGCGTGTCCTTTTCACGCACATTATTTCTTGTTTGGAATCAATTACTAATGTATGATTCCATCCCAAACTACAAGGTGCACCAGCTTTAACACTGTATATGTTGATGTTTTAAATGCATACTGTCTTTTTATCCTTAGATATTTTATGCACTTCAAGAATGGATCTCAGAGAAAGTGTTTTTCCAAAATAAAACTTCTTTAATATCTTACAACACAGGTCCATTCAGAAAAGAATCATCACGTTACTCACAGTGGTTGCAGCACGTAGACAGCAAGTCAGTGTACAAAAGAGGACCCTCAAAATGATATCAAGCACAGCATAGCCAGAGTCACCTGACTGCTACAAGGGACTTGAGAGAGGTGAGGGAGACCCTTCCACAGTGGGTCCCCCCTCCTGCTACAGACTATGTGAGACTTCAGGGTTCTGTGGCATTGGCTGGTTGCTGCGGTTGGGCGGACCTCCCCTGGCCACATCAGGACTGAATTTTTGTTCTTTTAACAAAGAAAAAAAAACAAAGAAAGAATCAGTTGTCTTTGGGGATTGCCACAAGGTAGAACTGCATGGGGATGTGGGGCTGCTTGCTGCGGGGAAGTTTTGAATATTCTGGTGGCACAGCGGAGGAGCTTTCTGGCACCAATTTTTCAAACTCTGCACCAGCGCCTGATTGGCTCCCTGCCCACTGTGATGCTCACCCAGCTTGGGGAAAAGGCTAGCCACTGAGTCCCACGGCTCACTCCTGACTGCTATGAGGGACTTGAGGGAGGTGAGGGAGACCCTTCCACAGTGGGTCCCCCCTCCTGCTGTGGACTATATGAGACTCCGGGGTTCTGAGGCGCCGGCTGGTTGCTGTGGTTGGGCTGACCTCCCCTGGCCACATCAGGACTGAATTTTTGTTCTTTAACAAAGAAAAAACAAAACAAAAAATGAATCAGTTATCTTTGGGGATTGCCACAAGGTGGAACCTCATCGGGACGTGGGGCTGCTTGCTGTGGGGAAGTTTTGAATATTCTGGTGATGCGGAGGAGGAGGAGCTTTGTGGTGCCAATTTTTCAAACTCTGCACCAGCACCTGATTGGCTCCCTGCCTGCCGTGATGCTCACCCAGCTTGGGAAAAGGTTGGCCACTGAGCCCCGTGGCTCACTCCTGACTGCTATGAGGGACTTAAGGGAGGTGAGGGAGACCCTTCCACAGTAGTTCCCCCCTCCTGCTATGGACTACATGAGACTCTGGGGTTCTGAGGCGCTGGCTGGTTGCTGTGGTCGGGCGGACCTCCACTGGCCACATCGGGACTGAATTTTTGTTCTTTTAACAAAGGAAAAAAAAAAGAATCAGTTATCTTTGGGGATAGCCACAAGGTGGAACCACATCGGGACGTGGGGTTGCTTGCTGCAGGGAAGTTTTGAATATTCCAGTGGCATGGTGGAGGAGCTTTCTGGTGCCAATTTTTAAAACTCTGCACCAGCGCCTGATTGGCTCCCTGCCCACCATGACGCCTGCCCAGCTTGGGGAAAATGCTGGCCACTGAGCCCCGTGGCTCACTCCTGACTGCTACGAGGGACTTGAGGAAGGTGAGGGAGACCATTCCATAATGGGTCCCGCCTCCTGCTATGGACTACGTGAGACTCCGGTGATCTGAGGCGCCAGCTGGTTGCCGCGGTCTGGCGGACCTCCCCTGGTCACATCAGGACTGAATTTTTGTTCTTTTAACAAAGAAAAAAAAAATGAATCTGTTGTCTTGGGGATTGCCACAAGGTGGAACCGCATCGGGACATGGAGCTGCTTGCTGCGTGGAAGGTTTTCTCCCACCCCATCCTCCCTGTTCTCTCCTCCCCTAAAATGCCCACTAGTGCCTCCCACGAGACAAGGCATGCTCCTCCCTAGTTGGCCCAGCGACATGCTTGCTGGCACACTTACAGTACCCTAACAAACGTGCACGTGTAGCCCATACCATCTTCACTAAAGATAGCTAGTAATTTAAATACTGTCTTAACCAGAGTTAGAGTTATTGGAGATAGCTAGTAATCTAACTTGTTGTCTGTGTAACCAGTGCATGATTTGCAATTTCTTGAACGAAGAGCTACTTGCTGTCTGGGGTACCAAAATGAAAATAATTTTATTTTGCATGGGCATGTGCTGCAATTCCTGTGAGACTGTTGCTACAACCTACCTTCTGTATAGCTTGAGCTAGATCAATCTGCTAGGACTTCCTGTCCCAGAGTATTGAAACCTCCTACCCATTATAATAACCCTGAGGCCTGAGGTGCCTGTGCCTGTTATTGCAGCCCTGAGTAAACTACCCAAGGGCGCTTACCTCATGCCCCCCGCGACTTGTGAGTCCCACAGGTCTATTTCTTACCTCGGCCTCTACCCCGCCCCCCCAACGAGGTCAGACAGGATGCTGCCTCTGAGTGGCTGCTCCATGTTTCACGGTCTGGCTGGGGTCCCAGCCCAAAATCACGGTCCACTGGGTGCCAATCCATCTCTGGAACCTCCCCCCACCTAGATATCTGCCAAAGGCTTGAGATTTGTGCACCTAAATGCACGCAGCCTGCTGCCCAGTCTTGCTGAGCTTACAGCATGGGTGGCGCTCTATAACCCTGACATTATGGGGGTCACGGAGACCTGGCTGAAGCCACATACTCCAGACTCTGTTTGTGCCCTCCTGGGCTACAAACTTATTAGGCAAGACAGGGCAGGGAACAAGAGAGGGGGTGGGGTAATCCTATACTGTAAGACGCACTTAAACGTATCTGTCATAGGGCACACGCCACCCCCATCCCATTCTTGTGAGTTCCTGCATGCCCTCCTCCTGCTAGGCAACACCAAAAAGGTACACCTGATCTGTGCCTACAACCCCCCAAAGGGTGGAGTGCCAGGGTTCTCCTCCCTCCTCGACAGCCTTAGCCCCATGGTTGGCTCGAATGAGTTGCTAGTCCTAGGTGACTTCAACCTCAACTGGGTAGGCCGCAAGTCCAACAATACGAGCCCCTGTTGGCCGGTCTCACCCTCAGCCAACTCATCTCTGAACCCACCCTCCTCACGTGGAAACAAGGGTTCCCTCATTGACTGGGTGCTGAGCAACAGACCGGAGAAAATTGTCTCCTGTGGTATTCTCCCTGATGCTATATCTGATCACTCTCCCACCTACTGTACATGGGGCATCTCCCCTCCTTACATCTCCTGTAAGGTAAAGGTAATCCAAATGAGGGACTTCTCCAAACTCAACGTTGGAGACTACCTTGCAACCTGCGACATGCTGACTGGTCCCAGGTCACTATCACAAATGACCCGTCAAGGGCCCTTGACAACTTCCTGACTGTCTTCACCCCACTGCTAAACAAACATGCTCCTCTCATAAAAAGGAGGGTGAGGGGCACTGTTACAAAGTTGCTCCATGGAGGTCTTTTTTCTCTAATGAAACAAAGGGATAAATGCTGGGCGAGATACAAGAACTCCCTCTCCAGTACAGACCTCCTGGAGTACAGACAGCTGAGGAACTCATGTAAAAGAGCCATTCGCTCTGCAAAAAGTGAGTTCTGTCAATCTGCTGTACTCTCCACAGCCAGAAACCCGAGGAGTTTCTGGCAGAACATTTAGAGCGTGGGGGGGGGGGTACGTCAGAGCTCAGGTCACTGATATGCACATTGGCAGGGTTAACTGCATCAACCCCCTCACAATTACCAATGCCTTTAACTTTCTGTTCTCTAACCTGCCAGCTCTCCCGAACCAGCCACATGACCCCAAGGATCGGGCCCCCGCACACCAGTGGGAAACCCCCCACCCTCTCTTTTATCTCTGGGTCATCTCTGTCATGGAGACCTAGAAGCTCCTTGCTGGCCTCTCCCCTTACTGGTGCTGGGTATGACTGCCTTGAGCCAAAACTACTTAGGCTAGGGGCATTTTTTCTAGCCCGACCCATGGCCCACGTCTTCAATGCATCACTAACCTCGAGCATAGTCCCGGACATCTGGAAGATGGAGAAAGTCATCCCTGTCCCAAAACAAGGTGACCCAAAAGACCCAATGAACTACCGCCCTATAGCGATCCTGTCCGCGATCAGCAAACTTCTTGAGAAGGTAGTCGCTTCACAGCTCAACCTCTACCTACAGACCCACAACCTACTCTCTCCTGCACAGCACAGGTTCAGAAAAGGGCACAGCACCTCCACTGTCCTAGCAGCTGTTACCTCCACTATTAGGTCTGCTGCTGACCAAGGCAAACTGACCGGGGCCATCTCGTGGAAAGCCTTCAACCAGGTTGACCATGCGCCTACTGTGCTCCTCTCTCCTGTCCCTTGGCTTCTCCCTCTCTGCCCTTGCCTGGATCAATAACTACCTCTCGGGCTGGTAGCAGTACACCAAGTTCAACAAGGCCCTGTCTGAGCCAGCTCCGGTTAACTGCGGTGTCCCCCAGGGCTCTGTCCTGGGCCTCTCCTGTTCTCCCTCTTCGTAAATGAGCTACCCTCAGCCCCGGTACAAGGGCACTCAGCTCTGTACGCAGATGACCTAGTCATCATGACCAGTGTCCAGGACATCTCTACCATCAATGCCAAGCTAAACTCCGACTTCGACCAAATCCAAACCTGGCTAAAGGACCACAAGCCTACAATTAACCTGCAGAAGACGCAGGCCATGCTCTTTGGCTCAACAGCTAAGACAAAAGCTGTCCCGGACCCGCTAAAGATTTCAGGTGCCTATGGGTCCTTACTACAAGTTGCAGATTCTGTCAAGTACCTGGGGGTGACACTTGACCCACAACTGGATCTGAATCTGCACATAAGCAATACATGTAAGGCCTCAAACTGCAAGTTGGGCCTTGCATACAGAGTGAAAAGCTGCCTCACCTCAGCTGCCTGTCTCACCTTAGCCAGGGGAGTCCTCCTACCCATGCTCTGCTATGGACTTGTCACCTTAACCCACGTTGCGAAAACTAGTCTCGCAAAATGGGACACAGTGTATAACAGCATATGTCGCTTTGTGCTGTCAGCTCCCCACCTCACCCACCGCTGTGAGCTCTACTCCTGTCTTGAGTGGCTCCCACTGGAAAAGCACCATTCCTATGTCATGGGCAACTTCATAGACAATGTTGTCAGGTCTGCCCCCCTTAGACCTCACTGAATCCCTCATTCCAGCTACCCCCTTCTACCATCTGAGATCCAGTGACTCTCATGCCCTCCTGGTTCCCAAGACTCGCACCCAAATGGGCGACCGGACCTTCGCTGTGTATGCACCCAGGTTGTGGAACTCCCTTCCATCAAGCACTTGCTCCTCCCCCTCCCACCAAGGCTTTAAAGCCTCCCTCTGGGGCTTTCTCAAAGCGGCCTCCACCTGCCTCTGTACTAGACAAACCCACCCGACCTCTGCCGCTCCGACTGGCTGAGTCGCTACCTAACTTATCTATCTAAGGCAGTGGACCGCTGCACATCTATCCTCTACCGAGCTAGCAATCTACTAGATTAGATTAGTCCAGTTTAGGCCCAACTGCTCAATCAGTGTGTGCATAGTTACTGTTCTATTTCTGTAGTTTGCTTTGGCCCTCCTCCATCCCAGTTTGTTTCTTCTCTGCCTACCTGCAAGTTTTACAGAGTTGCTGCCCAACATGATGGTCACTGCCTATCATGAGAGTACTATACTGTTATCCTACATGCTGCCTGTTTTGTAAAACCCTGTTGTTTCTTGTACTGACCGTGTTGCTTGATGCATTTAAATGTAACTTTACTTGTTTTGCCTGTTGTTCATGAATGTACCTTGTAATCTCCCGGGTCGCACCTAAAAATAGGCACTTAGTTGTCTAGTGTGCTTACCCGGTTAACAAATGCAAATAAATAAATAAATAGCCAAAGCTACCAGCCTCTGGCTACTAAACCTTACATTTCACTCCATCTAGGCGGAGCTTCATCAGAGGTTGAACCTCAAGCACTCACTATAAAATGAATGTCTCACTAGTGGTTACCACTCCCTGATGACACTTTAATGCTGAAACAGGTTGGAGGTGGTTGGTGCTCCCTGTTCTCCTGTGAGAGGTTGTGCTGCACACCGCTGGTAATAAACCTTTACAAAATTTGATTTACATTGCACTGTGTTAGACTTTTTTGCTGTACAGTGGTGGTGCTGGTTTGTTTTGTGATGCATTCTGAGTTTTTCCAGCACACCTGAAGAGGCTGTTTTGGGATGGTTTGTATGCTGCTGACTGATTCAAAATATACAATTTATCTTCAAGGGGGCTGGCAATATAGCCTAGAGGTTAGAGTGATGAGCTGTGAATGAGCATAGTACATCCAGCAGACAGACCTGGGTTTGATTCCCACAACCTCCACTTGCATACTGTGTGACTCTGAGCAAGTCACTTAACCTCCCCAATTCTCCAGGGTTGCTCCTGATAACAGGGACCTGTGCCTAGTAGGCCTTACTGGTTACCAAATAATAAAATAAATAAAATAAATAATAGTGTGAGAGGGCAGGACCATAACTCATGGATGGCAGTGTGGTTATTATGTATAATGTATTTTTATATGTTCTGGTAGTCAGAGCTGCCACCCGGACATGGAAATAACCATATTTTTCAATCTTCCCAGGTGGGTTCCATTAGACTACTGGCATGGATTTTACAATGGGGACAATGGGGATCAGGGTGGGAGGTTTGTACCACTAGACTACAAGGAAGAATTTACATATTACAATGGGGATTAGGGTAAGATTGGGTACCACTATACTACCAGGGAGAATTTACTTATCACAACGCGGGGATCAGGGTGAGTTGAGGCGCTACGGGTTAGCACTGAGTTTGTAGTCCTATATTTTGTATACTCATATGCTGGAATTAAATTTGCTCACTAAAAGCAACATTTTCTACACTACTTATTGGACTCCAGCATTTTATCTGAGCTCCTTGTGTGAGTGCATTGTGAACTGTGGTTTGTCTTTATGTGGAGGTTTAGCTGCCTCCAGCACAGTGCAGCTGGGTCAGATTTGCAGCATCGCAGTGGCGTGCTGAAGGGGAGTTTTGTTCATAATGCTTACAGCCACTGCAGATTGCGACCGCCATGGGGGTGATGGTTTTGACTCAAAACAAGGAATATTTTGATTTTTGGACTCACTTGGTTTTCAGGTGCCTGCCTTATTTTTCTTCTATTGGATTACATCCGAAGGAAATATGAATGCTGGAGCTGCATCTGCTTCTAACAGAAGAGACAGCACGACACCTGATTGGGAAGAAATGGAACTGCTCAGCTTCAATGAGAGGAGAAAAAAACTCAGAAGCAATTTGAACAGAACTGAGACGAGCGACAAGGCATTTGAAGGTATCAAAAATGCTTTCATTACTTTTGAGAAACTTCTAATTAAAGAACTAGAAATTAGCTATAACATCAGTACTTTAGAGGAATACATTGACAGAGGTCAAGCCCCGAGGGGCCTTAGAGTGTCTATTATTCCCTCTTGTAGACTTGAGAACTTCCAATTTAAGGAAGAATGGACTAAGGCTGCAGTTGAATGTTCCAAAATTTTTATTGAACTACTGATTAAGGATGGTCTAAGTAAACATACTGACTTATCAAAGGAAATACAACAGCTTAAAACTGAAATTGCTCCGTATAAAGAATGTTCTGAGTTTCCTGATTTCAACGAACAACTAAAGAATAAAATTAAAAAATTTGAGGATGAAATAATACAGAGAAAAATTACCAAACTTAATAGAGACAAGAACGATTGTTCTAAAGGGGACATTTTGTCATGGGGGAAACCCAGCTCAAACAGCAGGGGCAGACAAAGGTTTGGGTGAAGTTTGTCAGACAAGAGAAAAAACAACACCAAGATATAAGTCAAGAAAAACACCCAGAACCATTGATCAGAAGAACAGCACAAGCACCAGAGAAAGAAAAGAATTTTCAAAAATGACAGCCAGCAAAGGCAAAAGAAAAAGAAAAACACACAAAGGTAAATGAGGAGGACATAGTGCAAGCAGGAACAGAAAGGCAATTGAGAGAGAAAGAGAAAGAAAGGCCTTGTTTACAGATATTAAATTTATCTTCGACTGTGTTAGATACTAAACAAGAAGAAGTTCTTAAGAAGGGTTTAAGTTTTATCCCCACGCCCTTGGTGAATGACTTTAAAGTTTTTGTTGACTTGTGCAAATTCTTTAGGAAACTACTTTTAAAACTGTTTTTTGAAGAAGAAAAAAATACGGAAATGGGTTTCAATATTGGTTTGGAAATGGAATCTGCCCTGGATAACAGTATTGTTCGAATGGAAGATTTGGATTTAATACTTCAGGAAATTGAACATTCAAGAGATAATTCTGAGTTTTTTAGAACAGAAAGGGATGGACAAAGGACAGTGAGTTCTAGTCCCACCACAAACTCAGAAACTATGGATACCACATTTTGTGCACTGGAGGACTTATTTTCTGAAAATGAACATGACTTAATTGCCTACCAGGTAAGAACAGGCAATGGACTTTTGGATGTGAATAAGGACTTTAAGAAATTGAGAGAACAGGCATTTAGACCTAAATCAACATTTTGCCCTAAAACTTATAATAATGTTATCTCTGCTTATGAAAAGGTGGTATCTAGACAGGTTTTGGAACTATTAGCAACAAGTGATAAGAAACCCAAACAAAAGTTAACTAAATGTGAAAGGTTAGCTTTGGAAAAATTAACAAAAAATGAGTCAATAGTTATCAAACCTGCTGACAAGGGGGGTAACATAGTAATTATGGATAGAGAGATGTACAGGGAAATAGCAATGTCACTACTGAATGGTACAGATAGTTATAGCAAACTACTCTCTGACCCCACACCACAGTATAGGAAGGAGTTACACACACTTCTGAATTCAGCTGCAGAGAAGGGGGATATTACTGAAAAAGAATTGAAGTATCTATGGACAGAATTTCCCATAATGCCAGGTTTTTACATTTTACCCAAAGTGCATAAAAAACAGGAAGTGCCACCAGAAAGACCCATAGTTTCTAGGGTGGGCTCTCTAACCCAAAATCTGGGTAAATTTGTGGATTTCTTTCTCCAACCTTTAGTCACTGATTTACCATCATATATTAAAGATATCACAGACCTGTTAGGGAAACTTAAGAATGTTGAATGGGAACAGGACACTAGTTGGCTAGGCATTGATGTGGAGTCACTGTATACTTCTATTATACATGAACAGGGTATAGCAGCTAATAAATCATTTATGAAAAATTGTCAAGGTTTGGATAATATACCAACTAAATTTATTTTGAAGTCCCTCGAGTTCATCCTAACACACAATTTTTTTGAATTTGATGGTAATTTTTACCATCAAAAGAGAGGCACTGCAATGGGTGCAGCCATCGCACCGTGCTTGCCAATCTCTTTTTGGGTTCCTGGGAAAATACTTTAGTTCTTAATGAACAGATTAACCCTTACTAAAAATACATTAAATATTGGTTCTGTTTATTGATGATATTATATGCATCTGGAAAGGAGATAAGGGTGAGATACCCAATTTCATGGAATGGCTTAACAAAAACAACTTAAATCTGGAAATTTACTTTTAAAAGTGATGCAACCACAATTGAATTTCTGGATTTAACCTTATCAATAGAGGACAAAGGGGATGATGGACTTAAAATTAATACAAAAACATTTAGAAAACATACTGCTATTAATTCAGTTTTACATTTTAGCAGTGCCCACCCCCCTAGTTTGAAAAAATGTATACCCTACAGCCAGATGCTGAGATTAAAAAGAAATTGCAATGGGGGGGTCACGTGACGTCAATGGAGGAGTAGCTGCTGCTGTTTTGGGCTCCCGCTCCTAACCAGCGAATCTGCCGTAATTCTGAGGTTTCAGCCTATTTCTTTAAAATCTCTACTGGTCGAACAAGAATCGGAATAAGTCCTGAATCGATCTGGGAACCAATCAGCGATTTACAATGCAGTCAAACGAGCAAGAACTGGAAGCAAAACGGCCGCGCCGCAGTTCATCACCGCCGATCGCTGACGAAGAAGTTACACCAGGCAAAATTTACAGTGATCTTTCGGTCATTAAGGAAGCTTTATTTAAGTTAGTCAGCAAAGTGGCGAATTCAAACCCGCCCTGACCCAACTAATTCGCGTCGGGTGACGGACACAGAGGCTCGACTTTCTCGATTGAGCGGCGCTGGAGAAGTCGAGGCCTACAATTAGTGAGTGCAAAAGATGGTAACGAGAAGGGAGGACCGGCTGGATGATCTAGAAGGAAAAGCAGTGAAATAACTTAGTTTTATGGGATTGCCAGAGGGTGAGGAAGGCTCCAATATGCTTCTCTTTCTACAAAAATTGTTAAAGAAATCAGCAGGGCCTTCACCAAATGGGCCGGAATATATGTCGAGAGGGCACCATGCCTGAGAGCTAAACCTCCTCAGGAGCCTCCAAGACCCATTATTTTTAAGCTCTTAAATTATTTGGACAGGGAGCACATCCTGAGAGAAATAAGGAAGTTATCTTCGTCCACTGGGAGGTAGGAAGTTTCGTTTAGTACCCGACTGACTTGAAAAATGAGGCAAGCTAGGGCCTCCTTTGACCCATCATCGAGCTTTGGGCAGCGGTTCGCCACGCATGATGTGCCAGCTAAACTGAGATTACTACCAGGAAGGGACAAACGCTACGAATCGGCAGATGATGCTTTAACTTCTTTATATGTGTTGATGCCTGATCTGTTCCTAAAGGCTAAGTCAATGTGTGGACTGTGCTGACCCTCAAGGGCTTTGTGGCCCAATGAGAGAATTCAATTGGACAGCTTTAGAAGTTATATTTACTTTGCCCTAAAGTTTATTAATTTGGTTATAACCTGTTGTTTTGGGCTTGCTCAATATTTGGAATACTGATAATTTGGGCATTTTCTTTTTATGATTGGCTGTTATAAGTTAATGCTGTTTCTCAGACCAGAGGACGTTCGTCATTTTCCTCTACGTCCAGCAGAGGGAGCTGAAAGACTATATTTCATCCTATGCTCTGCCTTAATTAACAGAAATATATGGACGTGTTATTGTTGTTAGGATTGGGCAAAGAACTATTGAATTGTTTATGTGGTGGGAGGGCTGAGAGGTTCTACATGGTATACCTCCCTCACATTCAGTGGTTAAGAGAACATTTAGAATGGGGGATTTGTTTAAGCTATATGGGTTTTGCCAGGATAGGGCACTCCCTTTCTCTACCTCCCCCCTCTGTTTGGAACACATTATAATACGTGCCCATCTTCTTATAGGATACTGCTCTCAGACTGGGTTATGACTCGGTCATCATTTAGTTCATAGGTGTTAGAGTGGTTTGGGGGTGCCTCTACTGGTTATGGGGTTCTTCCTTACTCAGTGTATGCCCCGTTTTCTTTTGCCATTTTTCTTTTGGAGGGGGCCTGAAGGAGAAAGCCGCCACTAATTGCGTGGATCTTCATTTTATTATATGGCATTAAGTAAGTGCCTCCCTGATAATATTTAGCTCCAGGAAGCTGAACTAATGACAAGGGAATCTTGCCTCCTGTTGGTAGCGCATATTTGAATTTTGCATAATGTTATTAAAACTGGCAGGTTTGCATGTTTATTTTGAAAAGTTGGGAATTTAGTGGTGGGAGTAGAGGTGCCCTGCCTCTATGGCGCACTATGAACCAGTGTAAGAGGAGTTGGCTTGGGCCTTGGGGTGGTTTTGGATGTTTTATCTGGGGGATATTTTTGGGGTGGGGGGACTGGGACAGATTTGGTTGGGCTTTGTATGGGATTGTTTTGTGGGGGCAGCTATCCGTAAACTGTTTCATTGTACGGCAGGGCGAATGGTCTCTAGCCTGAACCTTTTTATGGAACATTAAAGGGAAAAGATAATTGAAAAAACATGTAATCTTGAACCATTTAGCTCGTTATCATCCAGCAATTGCATTTTGCAGGAAACCCACATTCTTTCTGACCCTCTCTCATTTAAGAAAAATGGGTAGGCCAAGTGTTTGGGGCTGGTTACTCCTCATCCAGCCGGGCGTGGCAATTTTGATAGCCGGGGAGTCCCTTTACACACTCGGACAAATTGCAGACCCGAATGGCAGATATATTATCGTTTCTGGTAATCTTGGAGAAGCGTCTTGTGCTGGGGTCAATTTATGGTCCTAACACAGAGTCCCTTCCTTTTGCCCATCTGGCGGTGATCCTATCTCCCTTTAAGGAGATGCCATGCATTAGGAGGTGACTGGAACCTAGTTCAGTCCGATAGACTAGATAGGTCAATATGTAGAAAATCACAATTTTCTCCAGCCCAACAGGCTTTGGTTGAATGTATATCATTTTTAGGATTAGTAGACCCTTGGAGATTGTTCAATCCCACAACTCGTGACTACACTTTCTTTTCACCGGTTCATAAAACCTTTTCTAGGTTAGACTATTTCCTGGTGAGCCAGCGATGTATCTCAGAGGTAACGGAAGCACTGTTTCTCTCAAGGGGTAATTTCGGACCACTCTCCAGTTAAAATTGTCTGGACTCAGTCTTTCATCCCTAAGAGATCCTACTCATGGTCCCTAAATAACAATATACTTAAGGATGCCCAAACGTTAGGTAAATTTGAACCTTTTGAAAAGAGTCGATTATGTTCAATTGGGGTTCAATTTCTGATACAGATCAATCATGGGCAGCTCTAAAACGGTTTGGAGAGGGAGTTAATCAGGGGTAGCTTCTGTAAGAAAGGTGAAACATAACCGGAAGATGTCCAACTGTTTAAGTAGGATTAAAGAATTAGAGAATATACAGAGAGTCTGAGATCAGAAGACCAGGAACATGAGCTGATCACACTGGGAAGCATGGTATCGGGGACCCTAAGGGAGAATGTGGTTAATTCATCAATTAAATCTAAAGCGTTATACATTGGTCAGGGCAGTAAAGCTGGGAAACTGCTGGCCTGGCAGTTAAAACAAAAATCTGAAATTAAATGGGTGCCGGCCTTAAAGCACCCTGCCTCAAGTGAATTGGTTACTGACCCTAAAGGAATTCTGCAGATTTTTGTGACCTTCTACAGAGATCTGTATTCGAGCCAGCCGCTTTCCCCACAGGTGCTTACCAAAATGCGAATGTTTCTGGCTGATATATCACTTCCCTACCTGTCACAAGATTCCAGGCTAAGTTTAATATCCCCTATATCCAACGAGGAGATAGTGTCAGCCATTGATTCACTCAGAGTTGACAAGGCACCTGGCCCGGATGGGTTTACACCATTCTTTTACAAGTTATTTAAAACTGAAGTTGCTCCGCTGTTGAATCAACTTTTTACTTTTTGGTTTTCGCATGGGGTTAAAGACAAATCACTTTTCAAAGCCAGAATAATCTTATTACCCAAACCGGAAATCTACAGATTCAGTGGGAATTATAGACCCATTTCCTGCTGAACCTGGATGTAAAATTTCACTAAAATATTGGCTTCTAGACTTAAGAGTGTTTGGCGAGAATTGATTAGTCGGAACAAGCTAGACTCGTAGAGGGACGTACTTGACTGACCATTTCAGGAAATTATTTTATTTAATTTCTGCATCTGTAGCTAAGTATGGAAGCTTCCTGATTTCCTTAGATGGAAAAGGCCTTCGATCGGGTGGAGTGGATCTTTATGTTTGAAACCTTAGTTAAATTTGGTATTTCCCAACAATTTATACAACTAATCAAGATCCTCTACTCGTGTCCAACTGCTAGAATTCAGTGTAGTAACTTAATTTCTGTAGCCTTTCCGTTACTGAGGGGAACTCGTCAGGGTTGTCCTTTGTCACCCTATTTGTTTAATTTGTATTTAGAACCCCTAATTAGAGCTATCAAGGTCGATCAGCAGATTCATGACATTAAGATTGGCGGTCAGGAACACAAACTGTCGGCGTTTGCTGGCGATCTATTGCTACACATTCGGGACACAACCTTATCTCTTCCCAGAGCCCTAAGTCTTATCGAGGCCTTCAGTGAGTTCTCAGGTTTTAAGTTAAATTTAGCTAAAACAACATGTATCCTCTGTCCACCCTTCTTGTAAAGGGTTGGTGTTTATCCTTAGGTCTCCAGTGGCAATCCAAGACCCTAGTATATTTGGGTATCCAAATCTCAAAAAATTTGGAAGAGTTAGTTCATTTAAATTTAAAACCTGTTTTTAAATCCATTAGAGAAGACCTAGCAAGATGGACGAAACTTTCTTTATCCTTCTCCGTGAGAATTAACACAATTAAAATGGTAGTCTTGCTGAGAATCCTTTATCCCTCCTTAATTTAAACATATATCTCCCAAAATCTTTTCAAGAATCTATGCAGACTCTGTTCGGATTTTATATGGAAAAATAAACCTCCACACAGAGCCTATTCCAAACTTTGTCGGCAGCGTAAATTGGGTGGCCAACAATTACCTGATTTTTTTAAATATTACTTGGCAATCCATGTGGCTAGGGCTGTTTTGTGGACAGATAAAATTGATACTCCTTCTACGGGTATAGAATTAGACTGGGCCATTGCCAATGACTTAAAGATAGACCTAGAATCCCTTCTATATATCCCTTGGGCCAAAGTACCCAGAAAGATTAGGAATACCCCCTTAGGGTGGGATATCAGGGCTATTCATCAATTTTATGCTGGTCTAAAAATTAGCCCACAGTTTGATTTCTCTCAGCCCTTACTGAAGAACCCAAATTTTTTAATTGGTAACCAATCTGTTGATAGATTCTACCCAACACCCTCCTCTAAGATTCGGATTTCCGACTTCTATGTAGGCAACTCCATGCTTCCGCTTTCATCATTAGCGGTAAAGTTTGGGGTTAAGTCCCAGTCTATGCTAAGGTTGGCTCAAATCAGGAGTTGTATCCAATCCTCCCTAAGCAAAGGTAATAGATCAGACCAAGTTGGGGACCTATGGAACAATCTGTCTGATTCTTGTCTATCAGGCAAATTGGTTTCAAAAATTTACCAATTTATTATTATAAAGACGGATCTTAACTCATCTCCAGCTCCTTTTTATTGGAAGGTCAATATGTCCCTGGATTGGCCTGAGAGAGTTTGGGAGAAAGTCTGGACTGACATTTATGCACTTACAAAGCAAGATAGATTAAGAGATATTCAGTTTAAGTTGTTACATAACATCTATCTGTCCCCGGTTAAACTACACCGCTGGAATAACAAATGTTCTCCAGCCTGTGAGAATTGTAATGGTTCTTTAGCTACCACATTTCTGACAGCTGTGGTCCTGCCCAAAAGTACTGAGCTGTGGGAGGTGGTCAAGGGGGTTAAGACCCTTTTACAACCTTTCACCATTTTTCAAACCAGAGATCTGTGTCTTCGGGATGTACGGTTTTATCCCATGCAACATTCTAAGGGTCCGGATGGCACTAGTGGCACTGGTCACTAAATTGGTGATTTTGCGCCACTGGCGAGAGGAATGGACTCCTTCTTTTAAGGAGTGGTGGGAGGAGTTCTTAAATGCTTTGTACGCTGAGAGGACAGTGTATTCATCTGTCAATACTCTGCATAAATTTGACAGATACTGGAAGGGCTTTAGTCAATGTTTGAGAGATAGGTATGGTTACTAAAATAGTGAGCATCCCGTTTATTCATTATCTTCTCACAGTTCTCTGTGTTTTACTTTTCTTTTTCCTCTCTTCCCTTTCTATTCTCTGCCTGTGTTTTTTTTTTGGTTTTGTATTTACAGGTACCCATTATTCTCGTTGTAACCTAGGTTTCCTTCCTTCAATGTCGGAAACTTATATCTTTCTCCCTATCTCCAAGTTCTGACTCTCCTCAAGGTTATGGCTTTTATCTTCATACCACCCAATATTTGATTACAATAAATTCTCTGGATAGCTACCGGGGAGGGAGGGGGCTGGGGAGTTTGATATGTTTGGTGGGTTATTTTTTTCTTATTTAATTGTTTTGGTAATTTTATATTGGTTATAGTGCACCCTTTTTCTGATGAAGTTTGTATAACCTTTATTATTTGAGCGCACATTGTTTGTTATGTTCTTTTTAATAAAATATAGTTATTGGCAAAAAAAAAAGAAAAAAAAAGAAATTGCAATTCAGAACAACATTTTGAAATACAAGTGAATGAACTTATAGAGAGATTTAAAGCAAGGGGCTATGACAGCACCCTATTAGAACAAATTAAAAGAAAAGTTGTTACTTTAGAAAGGGATAACTATTGAAAGAAAAAAAGAGGGAGTCAAATCTTAATGACAAAATGCCATGCACTTTCGTCACTGAGTATTACAATGTGGCTGGAAAAATAGGCAATATAATTCATAAGAATTGGCCCATTTTACTCAGTGATGACGTGGGGGGGGGGGCCTGTGGGACTGTCACCCAGAGTCTCATTTAGTAGGGCCAGTAATCTAAGGGATAAGTTAGTCCATAGTAGATCACTGGAGGTTGCACAAAGTGAAAATCGAACCTGGCTCCCTAAAAGGCCTGTAGGGTTCTATAAATGTAATAGGTGCAACATCTGTAAACATGTGGCTACTAGTACAGTATTTGTACATCCTAGAGATCCTGAAAATAAGGTCACTATCAGAGAACTAATAACTTGTGACACTAGTTACATTGTATATGCACTATGGTGCAGTTGTGGTTTAGTCTATGTATGAAAAACAATAAGACCTCTTAAACAACGTATACAAGAGCATGTGAGATATATTGTGAATAAAAGACAGGACACCCTGTAGGAACACATTTTGCCATATATCATGATTCTAGACCTGATGATTTGAGATTCATTGGTATGGAACGGATACCACCACTTAAACTAGGGGTTGACAGATCCAACATCTTACTTGAGAAAGAAAGTATGTGGATTTTTAAGTTAAATTGTGTCAAACCGGATGGTCTCAATGATAAGTGGGACATAAAACCATTTTTAACGAAATAATAGGAAGGTTAATAGATGTATTACATGAATACACTTAAGTGAGAGGCCTTTCTGATACATTATTTATGCTTTGATTATGGCTCTGCAACTATAATTATGCTTTTGTTTTTCTTTTGTTTTCAGATAGAAACTGGTATTCAGAAATTTGGCACCATACCAGGGGTAACTCCATCCTACCTTGAAAAAATGAAATTGGAGCTATTTTGATTGTATCTGTCTTGGCAAACAATCTCCCTGGATGGTATCTTGCTATCTTTTCATATTATAAATATACCTAGATAGTTAAATGGGACATTTTGTGGCATAAAGAAGTGACATATAGAAATGCGCAAAAAAATCCTTAAAGCCTTACTTATTAGCATTTTGCCCTAAAGATTATCACCATTTTTCTATACATTTTTCTATATATGTATCAACTATTTTTATCTTTGTATTCTTTGTTATTTATCTCTTCATGATGTTTCTGAAGCTGTTTGATTGAGCACTTTAAGATGCACTATTTATGGCCCGATTGGGCAGGTGAATGAAATTAATTATGTGTCTGGTATGCATAGCTTAAATGCAAGTCTGTTTTTCCTGAAGCTTCACCCCCACTGAAGACTCGTATGAGTCGAGGCACTAGGGGTCAGCACCGAGTTTGTAGTCCTATATTTTTATACTCATATGCTGGAATTAAACTAGCTCACCAAAGGCAATATTTTCTACACTACTTTTGGACTCCAGCATTTTATTTGAACTCCTTGTGTGAGCGCATTGTGAACTGTGGTTTATGGAAGGAGGGTACCACTTGACTACAAGGGAGAATTTACTTATTGCAAGAGGGATTGGGGTGGGACAGAGACCACTAGACTACCAGGGGAAAATTAAGTATTATAATGGTGATTGGGTAGGGGTACCTATAGACTACCAGAGTGAATTTAAATGTTACAGTTGGGATGGGGGTAGGAGTGGAGCACTACTAGACTACCAGGGTGAATTTAAGTATTATAACATGAATCGGGGTAGGAGAGGCTACCGCTAGACTACCAGGGTGTATTTACATATAACAATAGGGCATAGGGTGGGAAGTGGGTGGGTGTCATAGCATTTCCTGGCAGCAGTGCGGCTTGGGGGTCAGGTGGTCATATGAACATACCAGCACATAAAGGCCTTATGGTCTATCTTGTCTGCTCGAGTGGGCAGGTCTCTTTGTGTCTACAGTGGGATTTGCCCCATCCCCAAATCCCTCCTGGCCCCCCTCAATTCCTCCTTCCCCCTCCTCTGCTAGCAACTTTCCTCTTCATACTGTCCTATCCTGTCTTGAAGCTATCCCCCTTTTCAGGGAGATCACCTCCTCTGGCAACTCGTTCCACTTGGTCACCACTCTCTCTCGGTGAAAAAGTGCCTCCTCATCTCTCTCCCCTGAATCTTCCCTCTATCAGCTTTAGGCTATGGCCTCTAATGGACTAGTTCCCCCTAAGACTGAAGAGGCTGTTCATATTTGCCCTGTTAATATCTTTAAGGTGTTTGAAGGTGTTGATCATACCCCCCTCTCCCTTCTGTCCTCAAGGAAATACATGTTGAGCCCCTTGAGCCTTTCTTTGTAGGTGGTGCACTGCTGGCCCTGGATCATCTTGGTTGCCCTTCTCTGGACTGCCTCCAGCAAGTTAACATCCTTCTTAAGATAAGGCACAATACTGCACACTGTACTCTAGGTGCAGTCTTACCAGTGACCTGTACAGTGGTAGTATGACCTCCATCTTCCTGCTGGTAATACGCCACCACCACCACCACTGCAGCCCAGCAACCGATTTGCTTTGGCTGCTGCTTTCTTGCAGTGCACTGAGTGCTTCAGGTCACTTGTAATGGTAACCCTCAGGTCCTTTTCTTCCTCTGACCTGGTGACCTGCACACCATCCAACCAGTATTTTGTCTCTAGGTTCTTCACCCCCAAGTGCATAACTTTGCACTTTTTAGTGTTGAACCATAGTTGCCAAATGACAGACCACTTCTCTAACCTGGCCAGTTCTTCCCTTAGTTCCTGCCTCCCTTACTCCATGTCCACCCTCCCACAAAGCCTTGTGTCATCTGTAAACAGGCAGATTTGACCTTTGGTCCCATCCACTGTGTCACTGATGAAGATGTTAAGCAACACCAGACTGAGGAACGAGACCTGTGAGACCCCACTGGTCACTGGCCTAGCTTCTGAGAACCTCCCCCCCCAACCACCACCTTTTGGTTTCTGTCCTGTAACGAGTTTTTGAATCATCTCAGCCCCCAGGTCTTTTAGCTTCCTGAACAGTCTCCTATGAGGCAGAGTCAAAGGCCTTGCTGAACTCCAGATATAGGACATCAACCGCTTGGCTCCTGTCCACTGTCCTGGTCACCCAGTCAAAAAAGCCAGTCAGATTAGTCTGGCAGGATCTCCCGACACAAACCCATGCTGCCTCTCCTCTTGCAGCCCATTTTCCTCAAGGGAGCCCACCAATCTTTCCTTCAGGACAGTCTCCATCAGTTTCCCCATTATTGAGGTCAGACTGACTGGCTTTGTAATTCTCTGGTTCGTCCCTTGGACTGCTTTTATGGAGAAGCACCACATGTTCAGTTCTCCAGTCCCAGGGCACAGTTCTGGACTCCAGAGAGGTGTTAAATAGGTCTGCCAGGGGGCCCGCCAGCACCTCCACAGTTCCCTTTGGACCTCCGAATGCACTCTGTCTGGCACTGAGGATTTTTCTACCTTTAGACCCTTTAGGTCCTTATGTACCCTTTCTATAACTATTAAGCCATCCATGACTCCTCTCTTCCCCATCCCCACCCCCTGTTCCCTTGTGGTACTGGTCTGTCCTTCTCTCTTGTGAAGATGGAGCAGAAGTACTTGTTAAGCACCTCTGCTTTCACTTCACTTCCTTCTGCCCAACCTCCTCCCTTTTTAACCTGACAGTCTCACCTTTAATATCCCTCTTCTCTCTTATGTATTTGAAGGCCTTCTTACCTGATTTTAATCCCTTAGCCAGCTGTACATCCTTTGCAGCCTTTGCCTCTCTAACCACTTTGCTTGACACCCTTGAATCAGCACTATAGATCTCCCTATCTTCTTCATTTTGAGTAGGTTTGTACTTCCGGAAGGTTGCCTTTTTTCCCCTTATCTCATTTGCATTTCCTGCTTTGTATATTGGCACATTCACTAATGGCCTCCATCAGTCCCTACACTATTATGGCCCATTTCTGTACCACCTCCATCTCTTCTGTGTTCTTAGTAAAGTGTCCTACCAGAATTTCTGCCATCTTATTAAGGTCAGCCTTCCTGAAATCCAAAACCCTTGTCTTGGTCCTGACCATCGCTCTGCCCATGTCCAGATGGAACCACGTGGCATGGTGGTCATTCCCTGCAAATGGCGTTTCCACCGTTATATCCTGGACATGCTCACAGTTGGATGGGACCAGACCCAGTACAGCCCTCTCTATAGTGCACTCTATGACAACATGTGTCATGTACCACTGTGCACTTTGATAAGGGTAGGATTTTTAAAGCGGTAAATTGCATTGCCTTTGCAGTCTTTTAGTGCTTCCAAAATCCTCTAAATATACCATCGTGTCTTTTATGCAAGTGGGTTCCCTATTTGCACGGGCACAGTGGTGTATTTAGTGCAATCATGCTATCCACTGTGTGCCGCACTTTATCACCCTCTGAATGTGGCTCCCACCCCATTTGGATGTGCTATGTCTGGGTAGTGCAGTGCTATCCATGTTACCACTTAACCTTCTGAATAGTGGGGCCCATGCAGTACAAGGCTAGAATAAGTCCATCAAGAGGTTCTGGTAACATCATTATCAGAACACCAAAACTCAAGTGTTTTTTTTTTTTATGTCACCAGACCTCAAGATGAAATTACAGCTGAATTTTTCATAGTTTCCTATTTGTTATATGTTGTAATATATCAATCAGTCAATCAGCCTTTATTTACAAAGCGCAATTCTCTGTATGCATCAAAGTGCTTCACATAAAACCAACCTTTAAATATACTAAAACATATTAAAACATCATTACATCTTGTTTACTAATGACTACATTAAATTAATTCAAGGAAGGCATGTCTGAATAAATTTATTTTCAGTTCATGTTTGAACTGATCTATGGTCTGACATTCTCTTATCTGCTGAGGACGAAGTAAACAGTTTCACAGGGTCGGAGCTGCAAATGCAAATGTGTGGGCTTCTGATGTTTTTAGTTGGACCCTGGGAACCCCCAAGCAATCCCTCATCAGGGGAGTGAAGTTGATGGGAGGGACATGAGGTCTTTTTTTTTTTGTACACTTTATTTTACATTCAGCAAGCATACAAGGTATTAGCAATACAGTATAATTCAAAATCATAAATCCATCTATTGGGAGTAAACTAGTCCATGTACAGCAAGGAGCATCTTCACATTTGCCACATAAAGCTATAGTTGGTGCAGATGGCCTGATAGGGCTCCTCCCACAATCTTTGAGAAAGTCCCAACAGTCACCTATGGAGACTCCAGACCCGGACCATAAAGGAGTAGGACCTGGTTATCCCCATAACAGTATATATTGAACGTCAATAGCCCTAATAAGAGAGTGTATTATAGGATGTTTCATTCCCTGCACTTTGCCTGATCCTTCAGAGCCCTGTCCCCTGTACCACACTCCCTCCCTTACAATCCTCAACCAGATACAGTAGAAGTTCCTACTAGAAACACATTGTTCTCAGAAAGTGGGGAACCAGGGTAAATGTAATGCTGCTTCCAAGGGGCCCAAAATGTTTTGATACTTTTCATGCTGATTGTGAGCAGTATACTGTATGTGCTCTATCTTCATACAGTGCAACAACTGTTTGGTCCAGAGCGCCACTGTAGTGGCAGCCTCCAACCACCAATGCTGTGCTAGAACCTGCTTCCCCACTACCAACCCCAAGCACCAAAAGGATGCTCTGGCCCGACCTGGCGAGATCCCCCACTAGTGATACCTAACAAGATTTCCCTAACCATAGCACTTTTATGTGTGCCTAGTACTCGATTTAATAATGTGGTGATAGCCTGCCAGAAACCGTTCACTTCTGGGCAGGACCATATCATGTGAAAAAAAGTTCCTTCAGATATTTAACATTTTGGGCAAGTATTCAGCTTCTCAGGATCTATCTTGTGGGCCAACATTGGGGTAAAATATGTTATATGAAGGACATTGTAATGAATGGCTCTAAGTCTGTTACTGATCGAACAAGCCATCCCCCTTTTCAAGACCTTCACCCATTCACACATGGTGATAGGCAACTCCCCCAAGTCCCCATCCCATTGGGCTCGGAGGTTGACCAGTGAGTCGGATAATGCACCCCAGAGTATTTTGTAAATTTTAGTTGAGGGGCCTGGCTCTTGGACTCGGGGGGAAGGGAGACTCAATCACAGCCTTCTCCAGTAATGATCTCCTGGGGGTGCCCATATGGAGTCATCCCTCCTAATTTAGCAAGCACCTGAAGATAGGCAAAGAAATTGGAGGGTTGAAAATTGTAAGTATGTGTTAACTGTTGATATGACAATAAAGTTGTTCCTCCTTTAAAGGAGATAGGAAATTATTTTTACATCATTAACTGCCCTTCCATCTTCCTTTCCATGCCTGTTATGTATTCTGATTTGCTTTGATGATTTATTGTTAAATAAATCATCTAGCTTTGGGGTGCCTTCAGCTCTACATTGAGTTCCACCCTCCTCACCAGCTACTGCTCTTGATTTTCATATCTCTACAACAGTCTATGACATCAGAAACTCCCATTCCATGTTATTCATCTGAATGGCCTGGGATGGGTGTTTCTGATGTCATCAGGCAGTAGGAAAACAGAAAGCAGCAACTGCTGAGCACAGAAGAATTCAGGATAACCAAAAAGGCAACAACTTTAGATGATTAATTTAACAGAAAAGGTCAAAAACATATCTGAATAGTGGATAACCAATTAAAGGACACATAGAGGGCATCTAGAGGTCTAACACTATTTTCTATCACCTTAGAGAGCTGTGAGATCAGTGTTAACCCCTTGTTCTCTCATTCACTCGTACTTTTGTTAACTGGTCCAGGAATAGAGTTTTGGCACCAGAGGGTACTTCTAATATTGGCATCTGGGGAGAAAGTAGAGGGGTGCTGGATAATCTTATAAGCTGTGGTCCAGGCTCTCAGTGAGGCCCTAGTAAATGGGATTTTGGTCCCTGCACTCTGTATTCCTGCTAAAGCAGGAGCAAATAGAGAGTTGTAGAGAGAGGGGCCATCCGAGGTGTCTTCCAGAGTCACCCAGGATCATAATATATTCCCCAAGGAAATAAGTCCTTGAGAAAAGTCAGTTGTGATGCCAGATAATATAGGCGAAGGTCTGATAGACCTAAGCCTCCTCTGTCTACTGGTTGCCACAGTATTTCTTGTCAGACTCAGGATCTCCAACCTTGCCACAACAGGGTGATTATACAGCCCTGGAGGGCCTTGAAGTATTTATTGGGAATGTGGACAGGAAGTGTTTAAAAGAGATACAGGCATTGGGGTAGAAGGCATTTTGGTCAAGTTTACTTTACCCAGGAGTGTCAGGGGAAATGAATTCCATCTTTCACAGTCCACATGGATTTTTTAAATTAGATGCTTATAATTTAAGTCTCCTACCGATGATAACTTTTTGGGGAGATGAATTCCGAGATATTTAATCTCTGAAGAAGGGTTAATAGCAGTATTGTTGATTGTGATAGGGGTCTGGGTTTGTCTCATTGGCATCCACTCACATTTCACCCCAGTTATTTTATGACCTGACAAGGGTCCATACACCTGAAATAGGTTAGTCAAGGCAGAGAGGGCTCTATCTGGGTTGGCAATTAGTAGCAACATGTCATCTGCAAAAAGAGAAATGACTTGATGCTGTCCCTTATAGACATAACCTTGGATATCAGGGTGCCCTCATATAGCTATAGGTAGGATTTCTATTGTTAAAATGTACAGTAGCAGGACAGTAGACTGCCCTGCCTTGTTCCTCTAGTCAAGTTAAATGGTGATGAAAGTTGATCGTTGGTCAGGATCTGAGCCAGGGGGGCTTTATATAAGGTGTGAATCCATGCTCTATACCTGGGCCCAAGCCCAAACCTATCTAATACAGCAAACATAAAAGGCCACCCGACGCAGTCAAAGGACTTTTCATCATTGAGCGCCAAAAGGCCCCAACCTCCTCCACCACCCTTTTCTGACCACTTTCCCATGATGTTAAGAGTTTGTTGGATATTGTGTTTTGCTTGACGACCCTTAATGAAGCCGCCCTGGTTGAGGTGGACTAGATCGGGTAACACCTGCTCCAGCCTGGCAGCTAGCAATTGCTTTATAAACTGCATTTGCCAGAGAGATGGGACAGTATGAACTGCATTTTATGGGGTCCTTGCCAGGTTTTGGAAGAACCATAATAGTGGCCAGAGTTTGTGAAGTGGCAAGACAGCCATTCGTCAGTGATTCCTCAACCATCAGGTACATCAATGGGTGAAGTACTCCTGCAGAAGGTTTTATAGAATTCTATCAGGATCCCATCGGGCCCAATGGCCCTACCAGATCTAGCGCTCCAAATGGTGCCCTTAATCTCCTGTGGCAATACCAGGTGGTCCATATCATCCCTCAGGAGCCAGGGCAGGGTCGGCAGGGGATAATTGTTCAGGAAGGCCTGAGGGGTTAAATGCATGGGAAATTCAGTGGTGTACAACTTCTCGTGGAAGTCTTGAAATGTTTTATTTATAACTGCAGGGTCTGAATTTATGGTCCCATCCTGGGATTCTATATTAAGGATCACGCTGTCTGTCTGTCTTTTTTTGATCTGCCAGGTGAGCAATTTCCCAGCATTATCCCCTTCAAAAAATTACCCCACTCTAGCCAAAATGAGGCTCCTCTCAATACACATTGAAGACATCTGATTCAGTTTTCCTTTGAGTTGTTTTAGTTCACCTATAGACACCTCTTCATCCCCCTGCATTACCTTCTGTCCCAGGTCTATGATTTGTTGCTCCACATCCCTCTCAACCTGAAAGTTTATCCTACGTTGGTGGGATGCATAGGAAATTGCCTCCCCTTGAACATAGGCCTTCAGGGCTTCCCAACTAGTAGTTGCCGAGACCTACCCCACCTTATTGAAGGTTAAAAAAAATGTTAGTGCCTTAGACTTGTGGTCTCTAAGGGATTGCTCAGTTAAAAATGTGGGATCCATATGCCACTGCCTAGTCACTTTATTCCCAGCAGGTGCCTCCAATGTGGTCCCCAGGGAGGCATGGTCAGAAATACAAATAGGCCCGTATTCAGCCCTAACCCCCCCAGCAGATCTGGTGATATAAGCATGTAATCCAGCCTTATGTATAGATGGTGGGTGTGTGAGAAAAAGGAGTATTCTTGCCCTTGAAGATGGAGGTGTTGCCATACTTCAGTCAGGGTCCTTTCTTGGGCCAAAGATTGCAGAGCTGACACACTCTTAGGAGGCAGGTGAGCTATGGTTCCAGAATGATCCATAACAGGGTCCCAAAAAGTGTTAACGTCTCCTCCTATAAGGATATAATCTGGATATGATGCAAGGGTTAGAGCCATGTGGTGGTAGAACTCTGGGCTATCATAATTTGGGCCAAATAGAGATACTAGGGTAAGCCTACAGCCTTCCACTGTGGCATCTGCCACTGCATATCGCCCATGGGGATCTGATATAGAATCATGTATGGTGACCTGCAACACTGGGCAGAACCAAATTGTGACCCCTCAAGCTTTAGAAGTAAAAGGTGCCATTAACAGGCTTCTTTCCCATGAACTTGTCAGTTTGTCTGATTCTTTCTTGGTCACGTGCAGGGCCGCTGGAAAATTGCACCCGCAATTGTTCTGCAATTTTCACCCTTCTCTGCAAAAAATCCACAATTTCTTGCATTTATTGAATTTTTCACTGAAACTGTATAAAAATATTTAAATTCTCAAGGAAATCTACTCAGATATGCTAACAATTTAGTACACAGACTTGGATTTGACCAAAACAATACAGTGTGAAGCGAGAAGGGTTCCAATGTGACTGCGCGTTCATGTAATTCATTCCCCTGCTTTGGTTTCAAAATCCTCTGGCCATGCATATGTAGACTTGAGCACTTAAAATCCGTGTGAAAGCAGACTATCAGAGAACTTTTTTACTGACACAGAGACTGAAACAATAGATGTAAGAAGAGCTGCAAAATGCCCGATTTGCCTAAATGAAGCACTGACCACAATGCTTGCTTTTGGATGATAGGGTATGTTTTCCTTGTATAAATACTTTCAATCTGAAAGGATTTTGATACAAATGTGTGAGTAGTTTGGATGGCCCTGCTGATTATAAACTTGATCATGCTTCTGAGGGGGTTGGTGGCAGTAATTCCTTTTGTTAGTCTGCCACAACTGCATACTCACATACAAAGTCTACAAAAAGCAAACATGTCTGAAAACATGTTTAACAGGTTAAATATGCAGCCCATGATGCTTTGCATTGTGTGGGCATGTGTGATTTTGTATTTTCTTGAAACTTGACTTCCCAGCCAAATGCCCTTTGGGGTAACCCTTGCCTCAGTGTTTGCACACAGAGGTTCTTTGTCTTTTAACAGGTTAAGTTTATTCAAACAGTTACCTTCAGATAGATAAAATAATTGCAACTCAAGTAAAATTACTGAAAACTGAGTAGAACAAAAGTGCCATGTATTAGAAACATTTGTAGGATGTAATGAAAAGCTATTGGCATGATTTATTACTTTTATCATGTGATTTTAAAATATACTTACAGTGCTGATTAAGAACAGTAATTATTTTAACAAATAAACATTGTTTTTACTAGAACTTTGTTAGGCACCCTAGTTATCTATTTATTTATTTTTTGTTGTACCAAAACAAGTAGTTGTTAATGAGGCCTCATTATTTAACATTTAGAAACTGGCAAAACATGTTATTTCAGGATTTATTCAGTTCAGACTAACTGTGAATTGCTAAACAAAATCTAATTAGCACTGCATGACTTGCATGTCGTTAGATTTTTAGAAGATATGCTACATAATGATTAATTTGTAGTGCATTTCAAAAACATATACCTTTCTTCATATTTAAAGCAAATACAAGTGGCAATACATTTATCTAACAATTTGTGTGATCAGTACAAGCTGCAGCAAGCAATAAAAGGTTTATTAGGGAGCAGTGGGGATGTATAGTGAACCCCTGCAATTTCTGCAAAAAGTCTCCATATTTTTGGGTACATTTTTCCACAATTTTCCAGTGGCCCTGGTCATGTGAGTTTCTTGTAGGAGGAGCACATTCCCCTGTTCTTCTTTAAAGTAGGACCATACACATTTTCTCTGGTGATGCCCGCTACTTTTTTGGAAGAGCCTCTTTGCCACCCTCCACCTGTGCACAAATGATCTAACTAAACCTCTCATGAAAAAACAAAAATAAAAAAAACACCAACCCACTAGGAAGGTGTCCAGTGGGCTGGGAGAGGAAAGGGAAGAATCGAAGGATATTGCTCACACTTCCAGGCACCAGTGCACTAAACAAAACCAAAAGGGTAAAGGGGAGAAAGAATTCCTCTGGGTAGAAGCTAGATGGCAGAGAGCTGGAGCCTGGAAATCACCCTGATTGGCTGCCTTGGCCAGCTCCTCCCCATCCCACTATGCGGCTGTTGTTTTGCTCTTAATTGCACATCTGACCTCTGATTAAAGCCTCTGTCCCCAGTAAACATAATGGGGGGATTCTCCAAGGGGCGGGAAGGATGCAGCAATGACATGTATCCCACCCGCAGAACGCCACACCTGCAAGAGAATGTGCAGTGGCCATATTCAGAGCCACTGTGTGGCTCCCTACCATGGCCCTGCCCCTTCAGTGCATGGGATGACTCAGGGCAGCCAGGGGCAGTGTAGCCAACGCAGATGGGCATCCAATGGGATGCCCATCCAGGGTCCCACAGTGGATCACCTGCATTGCAGGGTGCAGGTCCGGGTGCATGAAACCCTACCGCAGGCACCCGGACCCATGCAGAACTACTCCACCCTCCAGTGTGCCCCTCTGGCTGTGCTAAAGTACATGAGCACCCACGCGGTGCACAGATAGCCCCTGGCAGTAGGACCCCCCACACACACACAGCATTGCCCTATCCCCAAGGTAGTAGTACCACCAGACACACATCTGTGCCCCATCCCTGAGGCGGGGCCTCCCCAATCATCCCCGTTGAGTATATACTGGCACCATCCAGAACGTCCTATACACCTCTCCCCCAACCCGTACCTGCCCATTGGTACTGTGGGGGGGACTACTGTACACCACTGTTCGGCTGGGGGTGCCATGATTGGGGGTTGGGGGATTGGTTGGTGGTGCTGTACTGGGCGGGGGGGTATGTGTGCACAGATATGGGCATGGGGCACAGGTGTGTCAGGGGTGGGTGGGTGGGAATGTCTGCTTTCTGGGGGTCAGTGCCCTTGTGTGTGGGGGGGTTACTGCATACATGGGGATGGGGCACAGCTGTGTGCTAGGGTGTGTGGCACTGGGCGGCCATTGGGGATGGGTGCAGGGGTTCTGTTGGTGGGGAAGGGGGCTATCCACCCTTGAGGTGGTCCCGTTGGGCTGGGGCAGCATGGCGGCAGGCCCATATGGTATGTGCCGCCACTGGCAGCATCCTGTTGGGGGGGGTGCATGGTAGCTATGACTGCTTCGGGAACGTGTAGCCTGCCCTCTTGCCTGGCACTCTGTGCTTCCAAGAATGGTAAGGCGCATGGGCATGCCCCCTGCATCACCCCCTCATGGAGATAACTGGCAGGACGGGGGCTGTGGTGCATATTAGCCATGTGCCTCTTTGGTGAATTGGGAGCATGGGGTGCAGTGACCTCAGAGTGCCTGTGCACGGCAGATCTCCGGTGCGTAGCCACTCCGCACCATGGATAATAGGGTCCAATACATTGAAGAACAAGTTGAACTGTCCCCTTTCCATAATTTCCCAGATGGAAATTTAAGTCTGATTCCCTCGATTCCCCCCCCTCCATAACATCACAACAGATTCAACAAGGACCAGCCAGAGGGAGTATACCCTCACCCCAGTCCTCTCCCCCCCGAAAACACTAGAAACAGAAAAAAACAATTTAGTTGACCAAAAGTGTTAGCCTGAAAAGAAGCAATGAAATAGTTAAAACTATTCAATCAGTTCAGATTAGGCCATGGTGGCCAGCTGAGCAATAGTGCATGCAATAAGGAAGTTCTCTCAAAGGCATGTTTATGCTGTGTGGCTAAAGCCTTCTATAAACAGCACCACCACAGTTCCGGCACAACCACCGATGTTCAATAGAAGGCGGCATTCCAAGTCTAGTATAAGGATGAATTGATTTGCCAGATTTGTCTCTTGGTAAAAAAAAAAAGAGTTGAAATAAGCAATATGCCCTCGGTGCTTGTTGACGTGGCAACACAGACTGGAGTCAGGTGTTATTCCAGAGTAGAGGGCATATTAAAAGGATTATGCAGGTCGCTCTGGGAATGATTTACCCCCTCTGCTCTCAGACCTTCCAAGAAGCTAGCTGCTATATTATTGTTGCAGATTGCCAGTAAATAGGCACTGCAAGAGATCCAGGGCAGCAGAGCCAGGCATTTGGGCCAAAAAAGAAGTAAGTTCAATATTTATTTTTATTTGTAGAGTGAGTGCCATTGGGTGCCATCACTGGGCCACAGACAGGAGCCACAACGAAGATCTAGCAGACTTGCCTGTTGTTCAGCCAATGCAAAAGGTGTGTCGAGAGTCACATCATTTGGGGAGGCCAAGCACGGGACCCCAGCGCTGGGAGAAGTTCCCCGGTCCCTCAAGCTCACGCCTAACCTCTCCAACAGTAGTCAAAAGTAACACTCCGCCCAGTACCTTAATTATTTCAGTGGTCTTCAAGTGGATGTGCTTTGGTTCCTGCCAGCGGATCGGTCATCCTATTCACCAATTCCATCTTAATTAATTTAATTGCCTGGGCTGGATCCATAAAGGTTTTGGACTCACCACCTTGCCCTGGATTATTAAGCGGGCGGGTACACCAGAGCAAATGGCCAGCTGAGCTCATGGAGACATTTTTAACATTTTGAAAGGTCTACATCTCTGACTGGAACCTCCGTGAGTAGTCGGAAAAATACTAATTTTAGCATTCTGTACAGTAAAAGACCTGACTTTCTGAGTGGCTTCCAAAACTCTCTGACGGTCTTGGTATCCCAATAACTTTATCAGGATGGTGTTATGGCCATTCATCTGGACCTGGGCATCTCCCCGGAGACCGGTGGGCCTGCTGAATTTCGGGGGCAGTGTCTTCAGGGAGCTTTAGAATGTAGATGAGCCAACCACCAATGAATTTAGCACAGTCCCGGCCTTCCATCCCCTCCAGCAACCCAACCACACGGACGTTGCATCTTCATTCTCATGATCGTCGAGGATGGTTTTTAATAGGTCAATCTCTTTCAATGCCGCTTGCAAGGATGGTTTTGATTGGGACATTTTATCCTCCTGAGTGCTGAGTTGAGACACTATCTCATTTAAGCAGGTGCCATGCTTCTCTATAACATCTCCCATGCTGTTGCTGGTCTGTTGTAAATGAGAGAGCTGGGCATTTATATTTTTAAAGTCAGCCCTCATCTGCGTTGTAATTTTGTGTTTAATGTCCCTGAGCATTTGGTGAGCATGGATTTAGTAACTGCAAGAGATTGCTCTGTGAGTGCAGCGGCTGCTGGGGTGTCCTCAGGCCCAACTTTGCTGCGGTGTGGGTGGCCCGTGCTTCTATGCCAGCTGGTTTGAGACTTCTCCGGATGATTAAAAGTTATTTGCACCTGTTTTTTCACATATTTTGTAGCAGATGCCATTGTTGAGTGCTAAGCTGCTGTTTCCTGCTGTAAGTTACAATGTGTGGGATGGCTGAAATTTTCGGTGGATGGGTGCAGGGCTCCGTGACTAAACTGCTATCTCAGTGCTCAGCTTGGCCATGCCCCGACATAGGAGGTCTTGCAGGTAGCCAGGCCCCTGTCCATGTAGGGCTTTGTAGGTCAGCAAACCGACCTTGAAGGAGATCCACCAACTAACAGGCAGCCAGTGCAGATAGCTGAGCACAGGTGTGATATGACATGACCTAGGTAGGCCAGTCAACAACCTGGCTGCCACGTTCTGCACTAGCAGCAGTAGGCAAAGATCTCCCCCTGATAGCTCTAGGTATAGGGCATTGCAGTAATCCAGGCAAGAGGTCACAAAAGCATGAACCTGCACTGGTATATAACCAGCAGGGATCAGGTGTTTAATCTGGGCGATGTTCCTCAGATGGTAAAATGAGGTTTGAACCACGGCTGACACCTGCAACTTAAAACTGCAGTCCAAAACAACGCCCAGATTCCTCATCCAGTCTGAGGTGAGCAGTTGAGAGTCCCCAAGCCGTAGCCCAGAGATCTGACCAGCTTGCCCCCACATCCAGCACCAGTACTTCATTCTTATCTGGGTTCAACTTCAACCAGTTGGCCCTCATCCAGCCTTGGATCTCAGCCAGGCAGCTGTTAAACACCGATAGTGTTTCCTGCTGTTCGGGCACAAAAGACAGGTACAGCTGAGTAACATCTACATAACAGTGAAAACTCAGTCCATACCATCTTATAATGTCCCCTAGTGGTAGCATATACACCACAAACAACATAGGGGACAAAACAGAACCCTGCAGTACCCCACATGACAGGGGCAGAGATGCTGAGGAAGAAAATCCCCCACACAACCCTCTGTGACCTGCCAGTGAGGAAAGATTTGTTTTTTTTTTTACTTTTTTATTTTATTTAGTATACTTTATTAAGATTTTTCAAGAAAACAAGCAGTAAAAACCAAGAACAAGAACAAAAAAGACCCACAGTATATCACATGATACAATCCATACATGATCGGGCTGAAAAAAACACAATACCAGACAAAGAAAAAAATAAAGTTATAACCCCCCCACCGCCCACTACCACCCCCTCCCATCATCTGCAACCCTGCTATCCCTATACTCGAAACAGGATATGCGCCTCCCTAGATCTGAAAAAAGCACAGGGGAGGGCTAGAAATCCCCGGAGGGTTGGATCAAATTCTAGGTATCCCAAAGGGACAATAGAGTGTAAAGAGACTCCTCACCAATGGGAAAAAAGCTAAGGTCTCTTCTGCATTGATGCTATGTGTTTTTCTAACTGGAGTGCCAACAGGGTTTCACGGTGCCACTCCAAGAAGGATTTAGGATCTTCATTCTTCCAGTTTCGTAAAATTACAAGCTTTGCCGTGGTAGCCACAAGGGACAGATGGGCTTTCCTAATATTAGGGGTGCCCAGTGAAAAGATGGCCAGCAAACAACTTGTAGAGGTAAAGAGGGCATCCAGCCCCAACATGGGATTGAGGGCTTGCTGAATAGATTTCCAGAAGGGCCGGATCTTAGCACCCTCCCATAGAATATGATAAAGGGAACAAGAAACCTCTTGTCACCGTGAACACAGAAGAGAGGGGAGCTTGCCCATTTTATGCAATTTCAATGAAGTAAAATACAAATCATGCACAATGTTAAACTGCACTAACTGGAGTCAATCCTGTTTTATAAATCTATATAAATTTACCCAAGGGATCTTCCAGTAATCCTGCTGATCCAGTAATTGAAGTGCATGGACCCAGTAATAACAAACCCCGACAGGGATATGTGGGTATATAGATTGAAAATACTTATAAAGAGTGGAAACCGGGTAAGGCTGCACAGCGAGAGGCAGCAAGGAATCCACCCCATCTAATTGCATTAGGTGCCAAGGCTTGGGACCCAAAAAGGCAGTAATAGCACCTCTAACCTGAAGGTATTTAAATGTGTCTGTACCCTTTAACTGGAATCAGGCTTGCAGTGTCTGAAAAGAGACCATCCCATCTGCATGGCAAAAGTCCGCCAATGTACACTTACTCAGTCGAGGGCAAAAAGAAGTTGGAATGGAGTGACAGTCTATCTTAAAGTGAGGATTACTGAACATGGGCTGGGAGGAGGCCTTGAACCATGACAGTGAAAGATACAATTGTACTTGCGCCCAAGCTTTACTTGCCCACTCTATGGGAGTGGCATACAGGGGACGAGGGAGATGAGAAGGCCTAAGATATAGCAGGCTAGTAAGAGACCAACCCACCTTATCGACAAGAGTTCTCTCAATATCCAACCAGAGAGGGATTTATGCAAGTGTACCAAGATGAGCCCTGCCAGCACCCCACTGGAAAACTTTACTGGCATGCTGGCTCCATAATGCAAGAAAATGGAGGGGAGAGACAAGCTGCTATTTAACTTAGGGGCAGCTGGTTTTATGTAAGCTTGCCGAATAAGAGGACTTCCAAAGAAACAAATTAAACAACCGTTGTAAGCAGGAAAACCAGAGCTTAGGGAAATAAAAACCTAACATCCCCAGTGGGTATAACACATGAGGCAGGCTATTCATCTTGAGAATGTTAACTCTTCCCCATAAAGATATTGGGAGGGAGGACCATCTGTCTAAGTCAGATTTTAACACAGTTACAAGTCTAGCCACGTTCTCCTTAACCATAGTCAAAACTGAGCAAGTAATTTTGCCCTCCAGATAGGTTAACACCAAGGGCTCCCATGAAAGACCCAGACCCAGAATATCCTGCTTACAAACCAGGCTATTGAGAGGAAAAACTTTGGTTTTAGAGACATTCAGCTTATAGAAGGAGACATTGGAAAAATTATTAATCTCCTGAAGAACGGCCGGGATAGATACCATGGGATCTTCCAAGTGTAGGAGCAAGTCATCAGCATAGGCTGTCAAGACATAATGCTTGACTGCCACTGGAATCCCTTTAATGTCACTCAAATTACACAAATGCCTTATAAGCGGCTCCAAATAGAAATTGAATAAAAGAGGGGACAGTGGGCATCCTTGCTGAGTGCCAAGCTGTAAGGGGAAAGATGCAGAGAGGTGGCCATTACACCAAACGCGAGCAGATGGTGAGGTATATAGAAGTTGCACCCATTTGATTAAATCCGAAGGGACACCAAATCTATGTAAAGCAGTAAACAGGTAGCTCCAAGCAACCCGATCAAATGCCTTTTCTGCATACAGGGAAACCAAAACTATTGGAGACTGACTTTCCCTGGATGCAGAAAGCAGATGAAGAAGATTCCTGAGACGATCACCTGAACACCTACCAGACATAAAACCTACCTGCTTGTGTCCAATAATGGGACCCATGACAGAAGCTAACCTAGTGGCCAAGACTTTCGAGAGGATTTTAATATCTGAATTCAGAAGAGAGATGGGATGATAACTTTCAGCCAGCAAAGCATCCTTACCGGGTTTTGGAATAAGGGTGATGAAAGCCTCCAGAAAGGCCAGGTCGCCCATCCCCCTCTCAAACCAGAAACTGAAAACCTCTGCCGACAGGGGAGCAACTTTAGCCATACACGCCATGTAAAAGCTATTGCTTAGCCCATTGGGCCAGGGTGCCTTATCCTGCTGCAATTGCCGAATGGCACTCTCCACCTCTCCCACAGTGATGGGAGCACCCAGCAAGGACACTGTCAGAGGAGACAGAGTGGGGAGAGGAACAGAATCCAGAAAAGCTGAGATGGCTTCCACAGATGGGTCTATTGCCAGGTCAACAGCATACAGCCTCATGTAACAGGTACAGAAAACATCAGCCATCTCCTTAGGATTAGTAACCTCTTGGGCTGCAGGGTGGGGTCATATCCCCGGTATGAACTTAGCCATTTTGGCTTGATGTAGCCAAAGGGCCAGAAGTTTCCCTGCCTTTTCACCAGCATCTAGGTATTTCATCCTGGTGCAATGAAGCGCAAGCTCAGCTTTTTGGGCCAGAACATCTGAGTACTGGGCCTGAAGGGAGTGTAATTTAGCTCAATCCCCATTAGGGGAAGCATGAGAAAGTGAGCCGTGAGGAAAGATTTAAACCAGTTGAGGACCGTACCAGCCAGTCCACAACAAACCCACAGGCACTCCATCAACACCCGATGGTCCATGGTGTCAGATGCCACCGAGAGATCGAGGAGAATCAAGATGAAATGTCTTCCCTGATCCCTCACCGCTAGGAGATCATTTAGCACCCAAACAAGGGCAGTCTTGGTACTATGCCTTTTCCTGAAATCCGACTGGAGAGGATCATAGATACTGTGAGCTGTTAAATGATTCTTCAGTTGAATGGCCACCACCTTCTCAACAGGCACATGGAAGGAATGTCACCGGCAAAAATATAGCAGCTACATTCCCGTACACAAAAGGCTTTGTGGCTAAGCGGTCGACGACTTAATTGTTGGTGACAGAATGTTGCTTATGCTCACTGCGACATTCTGTGTACCAGGCAATGAAGGGCAACATTTTCCCCATTGTTGCTGGTATCTCCCCCTTCCCCACTCAATGGAGTAACACCTGTTCAATTATGTTCACCTGTTACCACTATGCTACTGATTAAACACAATGAAACAAACACTGCACTTACTGCTTAATTGTGTTCACCTGTTCAATTAAGTTAACCAACACGATTTAGGTGGCTATAATCAGGTATATAAGATCCTTGCCCGACTGGAGTTTTTATTCAGTTTTCAGTGTATGCAGTCATGCAGTTCATCCTTTTATTTATTTCTATTTAAATTTTGGTGACCGGGTAGACCCACTGAGACCAAAACAGTCCCTTTTTCAGGGGCGACCGGAATTAATTACATACATCTATAAATGTAACAAAATATATACATGTCATTTCACAATTAACAGTTAATATAGACATACTGACCTAGTCAAGGATACAGTGGCAGGTTAATTACAATCAACATCAACAGGAGAAGTACTATTATACATGAGACAGTCACAGTCAGATTTATGTCCCAATAAGGTTAGATCGGCAGCAGGGAGTCGGCTGACTCAGTGGTAGCAGTTGCAGAGGCTCAGTTTCAACAAGTGAGCTTTAAGACTCTTTCTGAAGCCTCAAGGGAGGTACATTCCTGGAGACTGCTAGGGAGACCATTCCAGATGGGAGGGATGAAGGCAGGTTAGGACCGGAGTCCTAGGGAAGTCCTAACACTGATGACTTGGAGAAGCTGTGACACAGAATGGCAAGCTAAAACTTGCACTTGACAATTACCTGTACTCAAAAGAAAAGGAAGGAGCAGAGGAGAAGCAGATATGGCACTGTGAGCTGTGCACCTGTCATGCAAGGTTCCACACAATGGGTGACACTGTAAGAAAGCTTCCAACCTATCACAACCATGCACCTGTGCTTGGTAAGGTAGAAGTCATTACAGCAAGTGCTGCCATCAAACGCAGGGTACATGAGACCAAGAAGCCCACCAGAAATGTTGTTCACAGTGGGCTACAAGAGGTTGCTGTATGACACGCTTACCTGCTGCCTTCACAGGACACCCTAAGGCGTGATGTGCATCACCAGAGGCAGCATTGTGGAACCAATGACAACAATGACATCCAGAAATTTGCACTAACAGTCGACAATGAGCCTTTTCTGAGGGCGAATGAGAACTTGATTATATTCGCCAGTGATGAGGATCTAAAAGTGCTGGCAGACAACCCTCACTGGTTTTGTGATGGAACTTTCGCTGTGGCACTCAAGTAGGATGACCAACTTTACACTGTTTACACCCTGGTGCACGGCGTAAATTGTCCATGTGTGTATGCCTTGTTTCCTGGCCGCAGTGAAGCGTTGTATGTACAATTTTTCTAGCACCTCCAATCTCTAATTGGAACTAAGTTTTGCCCCTCAAGCATCATGATGGACTTTGAGTTGGTGGCCATTAATGTTCTGCACCAAGCTATGCGAACTGCAGAGCTTAGTGGGTGCAACTTTCACCTAGGTCAGGTAGTGTGATGCTGTATCCAAAGTGATGGATTTCAGCAGTGGTACATCAAAAATGAGACATTTGATGTCAAGGTATGCTGCATACTGGCGCTTGCCTTTGTTCCCCTGGAGTGTGTCGAGAAATTTTTTGAAATGCAGCAAGATGATGACAGTTTTGCAGAACTAGAAGCAATTCTTGATTATTTCAAAGATAACTACATTGGTAGGCTGTACTGGAGTAGGAGAACAAGAAAACAGCCCAGATTCCCGATTCCATTCTGGAATCAGTGTGAGAGGGTGTTGCATGATCTTCCTTGTAGCAATAATGCTATTGAAGCCTAGCACCAAGCTTTTGCATGCAATTACAATAAGTCCTCCCACCAGTGCCAGATTAGCCAGAAAGTTTAGACAGGAGCAACATGCTGGCTCACTTCAATGACGACAAGTGGATCGGGACTTTGCCATAAGTAACTTGGTAACTTGGTAACTTGGTAATCTGGACATAAAAAGGCCGAAGCCCATCGAGAATGTCCTCCACACATGTGGACCATTAATAAGTTTGTTATTTATTTAAAAGCCATCTATCTAGTTTAATCTTGAAGGTATTAATGTTCTCACAATCAACAATTTCCTACGGCAGGGAATTCCACACTCTCGGAGCTCTTATATTGAAAAATTGCTGTCTTTTATTTGTTCTTGTTTTTCAATTATAATTTGTTTATTATGAAGTCGGGAACAATTTTCCTAGATGCATAGGACAAGCCATAAGAATCCATTAATATAGAAGATGAAATAATTTTAAATAATTGTAGCATGTCACCTCTTAATCTTCTGTTTTCTAGTGAATATAATCCTGTTTTCTGAAGCCTAGTTGCATAATCATGATGAGAGAGGTGGGGTATAATTTTAGTTGCCCTTCTTTGTACCCTCTCAATTTTGCAATGTCCTTTATCAGATATGGGCTCCACAAGGAGAGCCGTAATCCAAATAGGGCCTAACATGAGACTTATATAGTGTCATTATACATTCTTGGTTTTAGAAACGAAGGTATTTTTATCCTACGCAATAAAGCATTGGCTCTGTTCGTTACTATATTATAGTGGTTTGAGAAGGACAAACGATCGTCAATCATGATACCCAGATCTTTTCAACAACTGAGTCTCGTATTTTGGTTCCATTGAGATAATATGGTTGTACAGAGTTATTTTACCGAAATGAAGCACGGAACATTTGGATACATTAAAAGACATCTTATTGGTAGTTGCCCATGTTTCAATTATTTTAAATCTTTCAATATAGTGTTCCTACTGTAATCGTTATGCAGGTCCCCCAGTTTGGTGTCATCAGCGAATTTGATAACTTATTCTGTGATCCAATCTTTAGATCACTTCTAAAATGCCAAACAAAGTGGGCCCAACACAGATCCTAGGGGACCCACTTGTCACAAATCTGTCCTCTGATAATACCCCATTGATTCTAACTGTTTGAGTTCGTTCGTGTAACCAGTTATTCACCCAAGTTACAATACATTTAGAGAATCCTAATGTAACCAGTTTATTAATTAGTATTGAATGTGAGACCTTGTCGAATGCCTTACTATAATCCAGCAGGACAACGTCCACTGGAGTATTTTGATCAAGCTCATTACTTATAGTATTATAAAAAGATAACAGGTTTGTAGTACATGAGTAAGTGCGACCAGACTCTGGAATTCGCTGCCTGTGGATATCCGAGCTGCCCCCTCCTATCTGAGTTTTCGAAATTCCCTATGGGGTTTCCTAAAACTAGCATCAGAGTGTGACTGCCCCAAACCTCCCTAGAGTAAAGTGTCAAATTGTTTTGTTTGAACCTCCCCAGGGTGTCTCCATTGAATTCCTGGAGATATTTTCCCCATTGTATCAATGACTTCTGATTACTCCTGCCTAAAAAGCCTTGGGCATTTTTACACCCATTATTGCTCCATGGTCATAGGCTAACCATGACATATTGCACCTTGGTCACTTGGTAGAAACTTGTACTACCCAGTGTTTCTGTTTCTGTCTAACATGTGCATATTTAGAAAAATGTGATGAGCTGTACATACCTGTCCGCAATCCAACTAGCCTAGGGGGTGTATACGACAATGTTATAAGTTATATTATGACCAATCCAGTCCTTGAGCTATCGCCACTCCTATGTATGATGACCTGTATATATCTGTCAGTTGAACTAGCTAGTCTAGAGTGTATAATCTGAAATGTGCTTACTACTGTATGTTTCCCCTAGCGTCAAATGATGTATTTCCCACATGTTTGTTTACTGTGACAAAAAACTGTACTCTCTTTGCCATGTCTCCTTGACTGTTGTTCCTCATGTTGTACTCTCCCGGGTCGTTCCTGAAAATAGGCATAATACTTGTCTAGTGTACTTACCCGGTAAAGAAAAGCTAAATAAATAAATAAACTTGGGCAGGATCCACCGCACAAAAATGCAAAATATGTCTGAGTAAATAAAATCTACAAAAATATCTGCTCCGACTTCAGTAACAGACAGCCAAAACAATATCTAGAGGACATAACCAGTGTAATTGAAATCAACGTTGCCTAAGTTTGGAATAAACAACATTTTTTAAATAGCATGCTTAACATGTTTTAATCACATCACACTGTTTGCGACCTTTCTGTTGCACAAATAGTTTAATGTTATACATGTTATATATGCACTTAGTTACTTTGCACAACTAGTGGAGTGTTACTTTACTTTGCACAAATGGTGGGGTGTTGCACATGAAATTTGGCTTATTTGTTATGAGACTTTTTTTACAGTTTTTAGCAGTTTTGAAGTATACAAGTATTCAATAAAATGTGTTTTTGTGAACTCATTTACTTGTGTCGGGATTTACTCATTTTAAAGCTTTAAATGATAATTTAGTAAATGTCTGTGGCATGATTCTGATCCCTCAGACTTACAGTCCTCCTTGCTCCTTGCAAATGTAAGTCGGCCAATGCGGCGACAATTTGTCCGCTCCTAAACATGCAGTGACGTTTTGTCAGCTCCTAATCATACATCACGGTAAATGTTACCGTTACGTTTTGTCCAAGTGACTTTCTGTCCATAACATTATACCCTTGACTTTTTTGCCCTGGAACCTTTTGGCTGCATTCAACTCAATAACCTTACCCACAAAGGGAAGGTTAGAGACATGTCTGTAGTTTGCCAGGCAGTCTGGATTTAGTGACGGTTTTTTTTTAAGGAGTGGCCTTACAACTGCCTTTTCAGGGGCTCCAGAAAGATCCCTGTCACTAGAGAGCATCAGACTATCTTGGCTAGGATTGGACTGATGACATCAACGCACCTCACTAGGAGATGCATTGGTCCCGGATCCAAACTACAGCAACATCTGCAACAACCAACTGGCTGACGTTAGACCATATAGAATGGGTCCAAAAAGTCTTAAAATACTTAATTATAGCTGGCCCATTGGCATGGAGGGCTGAGGCTTCATGCCTTACCTTCTGCCATGCTGGTGACCCATGTTTGCAGTGTGAATGGGTCACCGAGGGTTGGCTGGGGATGAGGAGGATTGAGTGTCCCAAGGATAGCTCTCCTTCTCTGGGGAGGGGGGGAGAATATCAGTGGTTGGTGCTTGCCTGGCACCTAGCAGAGGCTGGGGGCTGGCACATCAATGCTATACATAGAGGTCAGAGGTGGGGTAGATGCCTGGTGTGCCATGCACAGGAGTGTGCACACCGCCACTGGCATCATTGCATGCCCTTCCTCTGCAAGGAGGAATCACCAGTGTGGAGGGGCTCACAGGTCCCACTCCCCAACCAGCTGGGCACCAACCCAGAACTGGATGGTCTCTGTGGTGAGGGCCTGAGGACTCCCCACCCGACCCGCCCGGGAGGGAAGCCCTGGGGAAGGCAGGTGGTGTGGCCCGGTGAATGTCAGGCAGGACTGGGGTACCCTCCTGAACAAAGGGCCATCGGAGGAGAGAAAAGAAGAAGGAAAAAAACAAGCATTTGTCAATGCCAAATGTTGTTTGCTGGCATTAGCATTAGTAGTGCAGGAGTTAGAGAGATGCATAATAGGAATGGCAGTGAAGTATTGATCCGACGCCAACCCCACCCCCACCCTGCAGAGACTGACAGGTGTTGGGATGTGCCTTTGCATTGTCAGCTATAACACTCATGCCATTTCACCTCACCTTACCCTGCAGACACTGACAAGTGTTGCGATGTGCCTTGGGGTCTTCGGGCCTTATGCTCACCCCATTCCATAAGGAAATATGCTGAAATAGGTGCAGTATAGGAGAATGGGGTGAACTTTGGGGCCAAAGGCTCCAAGGCACACCTCAATGCCTGTCACTGGCTGCAGGGTGGGGGTGGGGGTGGAATGGTTTGAGTATTATGGCCGACTATTCCAAGTCACACCCCTGATGCCCGTCGGTCTGTAAAGGGTTGGGTATTACAGTTGGAAACCCTAACGCCCTGGGTGTTTGCTGGTATTTTTACTCCAAATTTTCAGCATGGGCTTCTTCTGACCCCACCTCATGAACAATGGCACTAACAATTCGTTAGCTGAAAGGCATCTGACTCCATAAGTGACCACACCCCTTCCTATGCTATACTGTCTACCAAATCCATCTGCCCCCCTCACAGACTTTTGTCATTCAGGAACTTTAACTGCTCGGACCCTAGCCCTGTCCTTAGTGATGTAAGGGCTATAGACTGGTCAACCTTCTACCATCTTAGCAGCTTATCTGATGCAGTCACTTACCGAGCATCCAAACTCTCCCACCTATGGGACATCCATTTCCCCATCACAACCAGAAGGGTAAGAGGGCTGTACCCACTGGCTCTCCAAAGAACTGCTGACACTAATAAAAGCTTGGGATAACACATGGAAAACCTATAAGGCATTACCCTCTCCCCTCCTCTGGAATGCTTACAGACAGCTACGCAGCTCCTGCAAACAGACTGCAAAATCACTCAAGCGTAAATTCTACATTAATCAACAGAAAGACAACCTTGGCAATCCACGCAGTTTCTAGGCCTCTGTTGGGACTATCCTTAACCCCAAGTCCAGTAGACAATTAACACAGCTTAAATCCCCCTCTGGTCCTATTTCAGACCCTACCAAGATTGCAAATATCTTCAACACAAAGTTCACGGATTTATCCCCCTATCTTAGCAAGCTCCCACCACAGGCATCCTTCGCCCTGAACCTCCCACCTCCCACCCTCCTCCTCAGCTACCACCCTGCCCCCACCTTTCCACTTCAAAGTCATTGGGCATACAGACACTATTAAGCTCCTGGAATCTCTCCCTGCCAAAGGCAGCCCTGGCAGTGATGGATTATACCATGCATTTCTTAAACTCATCTGCCCTGCTTTGATTAAACCCCTCACCTTCCTCTTCAACCTCGCCCTTACATCTTCTATGGTTCCCGACTCCTGAAAACATGCAAATGTCATGCCCATCTTCAAAAGCAATGACCCTCAATCCCCTGATAATTATAGGCCCATCTCCCTACTCCCTCACCTGAGCAAACTGCTTGAAAAAGTTGTGCACCTCCAGTTCTCAGAGCATCTCGAAAAGTATAACCTCTTATGTCCTCTCCAGCATGGTTTCTGCAAGCACCACAGTACCTTCTCTGCTTTGGCCCTTTTCTCTGGTCATGTGCTGAGAAATATGGACCAAGGCAAAGCCACAGGAGATGTCTTCATAGACTATCAAAGGCTTTTGACCTTGTTGACCACCACCTCCTCCGCTCAACCCTGTCTCTCTTTGTCTGCTCCAGTGGATCTGCAGCCTGGTTCTGCAGCTATCTATCCAGTCGGTCTCAGTCTGTCATTATCAACAATGCCTCCTCTGCTGCCCTCCCTGTATGCACTGGAGTCCCACAAGGTTCCATACTCGGACCCCTGCTCTATTCCATTTTCATTGATTCACTCTCGAGGGATAGCCTCAGTTGTCAAGCACTCTTTTATGCAGACAACCTGGTTCTCTATCACAGTGATAAATCCATCGAGCTCATCTCCTCCATCCTCACACACTACTCTGGCTCTGCTCATAAATGGTTCCTTGCCAACAGGCTGCTAGTCAATGAAAAGAAGATTAAGTCCATTCTTTTTGGTTCCAAGCCTTTCCTCTCCAAAGCTGCCAAATCCGACTCCTCCCTCCTTGTACGCACCCCAGTCGGCCCCCCTCTTGAGAACATTCCATCTTTTAAATACCTAGTTGTCACTCTTGTCTCCTCCCTGTCTTTCACTGAGCATGTTAACAACACTGTGCAGAGAATCCACCAAAAACTTGGCACTGCCTACAGACTCAGAAACCTTCGATCGGCTGAAGCACACCTTGCCATCGCCCAGGGCAACCTACTGCCTGTACTTGACTACTGTTCCCCCATCTACTCCCTCGTATCCCCCACCTTGAAATTAAGACTAAACATGACCTATAACTCTATCTATCATTTCGTCCTTCAAGCTCTCCACCGGACCCACCACTGCACTCTTTACCAGTCACTGGGCTGGCACCCTGTACAAGGTCATTTTGACTATGCGATGGGCTGTCTAGTGGACAATGCACTAAGATACTGACACCTATCCCCTTACTCTCTCCTCTTGACAGACAGAGTGGCTCCTAGGACACTGAGGGCATCCTCAGTCCCCCCATTGGAGACACCCCACGTCTCCACAGCAATGGGAAGTAGAACTTTCTCTGTCTCTGCACCCTCCCTAAGGCACAAGCTCCCACAGTTTATCTGTGCATTCCCCCCTCACACCTTGCCTTCAAACAGGCCATGAAAACCTGGCTCCTAGCAGCTGCTGACTGTCATGGCACCCAGTAAGTAACTCTAAGGCACCCTAATGCCCATGTCTCCTTTTCTCCCCTGCCTCCTGTTCATCTCCTCCCTCATCACTGTAGTTCTCTATAACCCTCCTTCCCTTGCTACCTCAAATCCCTGAACTGATGTGAGACTCTAACCATATGAACCCGCACAACTTTACTGATGACTGTACTAAACTGGTCTCACGTCATATTTATAATGCTACATATGTTCTCCTACAACATGTAATGTGGCTCCTGTATCTTATGTTATTTCTATTGCTATGTATGGCCCACTTTTCACACTATGTGTGCCTGGCCAATGCCTTGTACTATTATGTTATTTGTATTTCTTTTTCTACACCACCTCATGCCCGAGGTGTGAATTTACAGTATAGATTGAAGGTTCTCTGTATGTGTTGCTGAGTTTTTCTCTGTTGCTTGTCACCCTGTGGCCCGGGTCATGACTGAAAATGGTCCTCTGGATCAGTGCACTTACCCAGTAAACAAAGACATAAATAAATAAATAAATAAATGTGATTTTGCACAGTGACTGTGCAATTTGGCACCACAGGTGTGAAAACACATTGCAGGCAGGCTGTGAAAAATGACAGCTGTATTGTTCATGAGGAGGTTTAAAAAAATGGCAATGTTGAAAATCTGGAGTGAAAATATGAAAAATTGGTTAAGTCATGAGTGTGCATAGAAACTGCTCAACGCACACCCGTAATGCAATTATTTTAAGGATTTTTTAACCACATTTTCAATATAGGCATTTTGGGACCTCCCCTCATGAACAGTGGCACTGTGATTTTGTTAATTTGTCTCGAAAGTTAATTTTCCACAGCGACCGCACCACTGTGTGCCACACGTGCGAAAACACATTTCAGGCAGGATGTGAAAAATGATAGCGGTACCGTTCATAAGGAGGTGTGAAAAAATGGCAATGTTGAAAATCTGGAGTGAAAATATTAAAAATTGTTGAAATTACGAGCATGCATGGAAACTGCACAATACATGCTCATAACGCAGTCATTTTCTGAATTTTTTTTTCACCAAATTTGCAACATGGGCTTTTTGGGATCCCACCTCATGAACAGTGGCACTGTTGTTTAGTTAATCGGTCCCAAAAGGTGATTCCACACAGTGATCATAAAATCACCTTTTGGGACTGAGTGACAAGATGACAGTGCTTGTGTTCATGAGGTGGGGTCTCAAGAACCCCATGTTGAAAATCTGGTACCAAAATTCCCAAAAATGGCTGAGATAGCCACCCAAGTTGAAACCCCCATTGCCTGCCGTTATAAAGCTTGTCACATTTTGTTCAGTTCCCGTTCGGCTTTTGAAGAGTTCAGATGTGTTCCCGCTCCACAGAAGATCACAGCATTTGCACTCCAGATGTAAGTATGGGGTAAGAGGGTGTGAGGGAGGTGTAGTGCACAGAGGGTGGGTGCGAGTTGGGAGAGACGGTGCGGTGGGACAATGAGGGACCTTTTTTTTTTTTACAGGAAAAAAAAAGAAACTGAACTTCAGCAGACATTTTTCTTTATTTAAAGGTAAAAAAAATGATTTTGGGCACACTTGGGTGTGCTCCCAGTGTGCCATGAGTTTTGAGGGGGACATGATGCTGATGGGGATTGGGCACCCCCGTTGGCAAAGAAAGTGTGTGTGTGGGGGGAGGAACATGATGCCGACAGGGATTGGACACCCCCGTTGGCAAACAAATTGAACTGGGGGGCATGCTGACATGGGGATTTGGCATCTCTGATGTCGGCTTTGTGGGGATTGTGTGGTGGGCTGCAGGAGCCGCCATATTTATTGGAATGTTTCACCAGGAAAGGCACATAATGGAGCCTTGTCATCTGATGCACCAATGAGGAAACTGCACCTCATTGGAGCGGCAGATTTCTTTCAACTCCGTGGCTCTCTTTGAAATTGCTATCATCGCTAGCATGCTCACTAATTGGTGGCTGAGGGACACACCCACTAAAGTGTTCCCTGCATTTGCCAATACTGACACACCTCTGAATGTGCTACTACAGCAAGATGTTGCTTGCGCGCACGCAAGACAACATAAGCAAGACAACATAAAAAGTAATTACTTTGAATGGAACGAAAATGGTTCCAAATGAGTTTTATTTTCAGTCAGTGTCTGAGTATATTATTTATTGATTGATTGATTCACTGATTTTGTTTTTAATAACCGGGTGAGTGCACTGGGCAATAATATGCCTGTTTTCAGTAATGTCCTGGGAGAGTACAGTTAAAGGTACAATGGAGTACAAGAATACAGTAAAAAATATAATGCAGCTGAGTTTCTCCTTGGCAGTTCCAGTGTGCAGTTTTATTTTCTTGAGCTTGGATGAATTTAAGTGTTTCTCCCTTAGTTTTTTATTACTAGCGAAAGTCATTTGTGCACTGTGTAAAGTGTGAATTACCTTTTACTGTACGCGATACAAGTAAAAGCCACCTTGATCTGTTCAGATGAGAAACATTCAATGTTCAATCTTGTAATACTATTGCTGTAACATCAGATCAACAGTATTATCAGATTCTAACATCAGAACAATAGTATTATGGGGTTTCAAGGTCACCGATTCCCTGTGGGAAAAATGGCCCATCCATACATTACAATGCACACGATGCAGTACTGTACACTGTCTGTGTAACAGTCTGTTCTCTCACCAGCCTCAGTGCACAGTGTTAGTTCTAGTGAGACGGTGACATCACTGTACCCCTTTCTAGTGGTAGACAAAACTGCCGAAATCCATTTTGTGCACTTTTCATGTTATTGCCCCTTTTTGCAAATTTACATGCAGTTTCACAAACTGAACACAGTACAGTATATTTAAAAGTGTCGTTTTTGCACATAGCACTTAGTATGGATAAATATAAGTGTGCATTCTCATTTAATTTGTACAAGGTGAATGGCGATGAAGAGGGTCCTAGATGTAATTTTGTGCTGTGGTAGACAATATTGTGATTGCCCTGTGGCTTTTTGCACAAAATGAATGAGATTGTGCAATTTACAGATTAAGGTTTTTTAAATGTGCACTTTTGAAAGTGTGCAACATTCACATAGGAAAGCTAGTGCAATATTACCATATAGTGCTTTTTGTGGAGGGGGAGGGAGGGTTTTTGCATGATTTCTGGTTGACTTACACCAAGCATGCTCCAGTGCTGGTCAGCCATCTCTATGGATTTGAATGTCAGCTGTTAGAGCAGTTAGATTTGCAGACCTGACGTCTAGATCAATCCTTGGGTAAAAGTCAACTTGAAGATTTATTTTTTTCTTTTGCAATCTGCCAGATATGACTTGGCAGCCTTTTTTTGCATTATTTTTAACACTCAATGAGCCAGTTTATGGGCTGTATGGAATGTAAATCACAATAGTCCAAACTGTTTATTGAAACAGTTAAACAATATAATCTGCATCAATACATTAAAAAGCCCACTAGAGAAAATAACATTCTAGATACAGTATTGGCACCAGGTAAGATTCCTATGAATAGCTGTGTGGTGACAGTACCATTAGTTAATAGTGATCACGCTATGGTTAAATTTAACATCCCATTCAGTAAAACAAAAAAATCACTGGAAGCACTGACACTTTTCAGTATCAAAGAGCTAATGTAGGAGAAATTAGGTAGGCTATGACAGGATATAAGTGGAAAGAAATGCTTGAAAACACTAGTGTAGACAAAGCTATTTTTAAATCCCAAATAACGGAAGTCTATAATGAACATATCCTCATAATTAGAAAGTACAACACTATAGGATGGAAACTAAGATAATCAAACAATAAAGTCAAGAAGGAAATAAATAATAAAAAATAACATGCAAAGCGTATAGGGCCAGCAAAACACCAGGGTCCGGTATCCTGTGAACACGGCAACCACAACTTAGCGACTATAAAAAGGGTGACTCAATCACGGTGCCTGCCTGTGTTCTGGGCTATCTGGCAGGGTAGTGACAGGATACAGGGATAGGCGAATACGGGGACAGGCTGCCTATATAAATACACATGCAAGGGGGTGGGTGGGACCACACTGTGCAATGGGCGGAAAGGGAGGGAGGGTATGTGGGAGGTAGTGTGGCAGTTGGCTGCTGAGCTGGCCATGTGGTGTGGTGGGTAGGGTGGCAGGCTGGGGTTGGGAGGGTGCCAGGTTTGGTTTCTGGGTTGGGATCACTTTTTGTGTTGGGACTTTTAAATTTTTGTAAGTTTATACCCCCGACATGCACCTCCCTGGAGTTGAGAATCTTTAATTAGCGCCCCCCATATCATGTACTCCCGTCACAGGTTTTAAGTCACCGCAAATGTACGTTGCCATTATTTATTTTCGGCGATGTGCACTACCATTAAACAACGATCGCCATTTGGCGATCGCTATGACATGGAACACCAGGGTCTGATATACAAAAGTTTGCCGCGGGCATTAATTGGTCATTGCCGGTACAAACTGGGAATTGTGCTGGAGCCCCCTATCAAAAGGGTCTGACACGAGCAAAGAGGTTTAACACCCTTGCAAAACAAAATGTATGTGTGCGGGCAAGGGAAGGGGCGTGGCCATGAATATGCGTGCTACCCCATATTCAGCGGCATTGCGCTGCACAGAAGGGTTTATCGTGGTTCTTTTGCGTAGAACAAATACCACTAAACAAAACCCCAGCTTAACTCTGGACAACCCTAGTGGCTGCCGGAGGTAATGCAGCCACCGAGCCGGTTGGCCGCTGGGGGAGTACAACCACCCCCTGTGGTCTCTGGTACCCCCCACTGATCGCCAGCCCCTTCTGTAAAATAATAATATCTCTGGTGCTAGTAGTAGCCCCCTCTGATTGCCAGCCCCATCTTAAATAATATAATCCTCCTGCTAGTGGTAACCCCCTCCCTCTGATTGCCAGATCTGGCTTAAATAATATAATCCTGGTGTTTTACTTCCAGGCTGGCAATCGGAGGAAGGGGAGTTACCACTAGCACCAGGGATTATATTATTTAAGCTGGGGCTGGCAATCAGAGGGAGGGGGGTTACCACTAGCACCAGGGATCTAATATTTAAGCCAGGGATGGCCGACCACTAGCACCAGGGATATTATTTTACAGAATGGGCTGGCAATTGGTGGGGGACCTCTAGCACCAGGGGTATTATTATTTATGCCAGAGCCGGCAATCGGAGGGAAGGGGTTATTACTAGCACTAGGGATATTATTATTTACAGAATGGGACAGCGATTGGAGGTGGGGAGCACTAGCACCAGGGATATTATTATTTTACAGAATGGGCTGGTAATCGGTCGTGGGAGGGCTCACTAGCACCAGGGATATGTATACATGGCTGGGACCAGGCAATTGGGGGGGGGGAGAGTGGCGCCATGCTAACCTGCCTTGCTACCCATGCAAATAAGCCCATAATAGGCATGGAAATGGCCCATTGGTGCCATGCCTGTCCAGTAGTTCCCTTTGCATATTACAAATAGTGCCCTGGTGCTATCCATTCTGGCAGTGTACTTTGGGAGCACTGTTGGGGCAGTGCTAAGTGGCTTGTTCTAGTTAATCACCCTCTGGGGACCATATTGCCCCCAAGGGGTGATTACCTTGAATATTGACATAACCCCTGGTCATACCTTATTGCTACTATTATAATTGGGTTCAGTTTTTCTTGCAGTTTTCTAATGACACACAGTATTTATTTTAGTTATCCTTAATCCTTGATGCAAAATAGTCTCTACAGGAAAGGCTTACATTAGTAGTGTAACAGGAAATACACAGGGACAACCTGAATCTGTGAATATGTTATAACATTTATTTTTAGGTAAATAACAATGATACATTTTGTTATTTAACCAGACAGCTGTATTTAAATAAAATCTGGATGTCTGGATCTCTTTCAAAGCAGGTGGGGAAGTGGATGATGTGGAAAAACTGCTGAATCAAATGACAAATGAAAGAGTCAGACTGCAGGTGGAACTAGGAAAGATCAAAGAAGATCACCGATAGTTATAGTAACTCAGTCGTTTAATCTAGGGTGCACTTTATACACTGTCTTGTAGGATTCCCGAAAAGAAGCAGTACCGGTATTTGCTGCACAAACTGATGTAATTATTTTAAAAAGCTGAACCCATGATTACAAAAAACACTTAAAAGGAATCCATACGTTTCCTTATGAAATTATTGTGAAGGTTACTATGAGGATCTAGTATGTAAATTGCTAGGTTATATTTATGAAATGTTTTCAGTAAGACAGAAAAATACATTTAAAATTGTAATGTGGAGGCGTTCATTTTGTGGGCAGGGAAGGGTGCTGTGATGATGTCACTGCCTCATCAACTCTAACAGTATGCAATTAAGCAGGTTAAAACAAACTGCTCCTACTGACAAGGATCCGGTTCTATCATGAAGAGACGTACTGGATTCTTTTCTTGCACTCTGCCAAACATAAAATCCTGGGTGTTCCTCAGACTACAATAAAATCCCTGATAACAGGTAAAACTGTTCTCACCTGCTGCACTGTACACTGTTAACATTGGTGAGGCAGTGCCATCGTCACAACACCCTTCCTGTCCACAAAATGGATGCCTTCACATCCCTATTTAAAAAGCATTTTTCTGTCTTACTGAAAACATTTTCTAAATATACCAGCAATTTACATACTGGATCACTCATAGTAACTCATTAATAATTTCATAAGGAACAATTCCTTTAAGACTAAATCAGAGATATACGTAGCCTCCCCCTGGGTGGGAGCCACCTTGTTCTGTCTCCCGCTGCCCCATTCTATGCACCGCCACCAATCCTGGGTCCTGCATGCCTCCAAGCTCTCCATATGGTCCCTGCAACTTTTTCCCTTTCAAAAGGGGTCTGGAGGAGCGGAACCACCATGTAGCCACACCATGAAAGTATGAGCGGTGGTTCGCGCATGTGCAAAAGCGCACTATCATTTTGAAACTGCTCCTGCTGTGCAGCAAATGCTCCCTCTGTGCTCCTGGACCCCCAAATCAGCTACTCGGGGCCCAGAGACATGAGGGAGGCATAAGAAGAACTCCAAAATGTATTAAAGAGTACCAATAAGCACTATGAGAGACTGCTTTATGAATATTAATGACCAGTCATTAATATTTATAAAGCCGTCTTTCATAGCGCTTATTGGAGCTCTTTAATTAACACATTTTGGGTCTCCTCTTATGCATCCCTCATGTCTCCTGGCCCTGAATAGCAGATTTAGGGATCTAGGAACACAGAAGGAACCTTTGTTGTGCTGCGGGAACAATTTTAAAATGATAATGTGCTTCTGCAAATATGCAAACTGCCCCTTTCATGTTCATGATGCAGCCACATGGAAGTTCCTCTTCTTTGCCTCTTGGCTCCCTTTTGAAAGGGAAAAAGTTGCAGGGACTGGATGGAGAGCTTGGAGGCATACAGAACCCAGGACTGGTGGTGTTGCATGGAACAGGGGCAATGAGAGTCAGAACAAGTAAGCCCCCACCCGGGGGGGGAGGGGCTACACATGAATGAAATCATGTGGGACCTCTGTCCTAACTTTTTGTGGAATGGTTTACGAGGTGAAACCCTCATCCCTAGATTTATAGGAGGGTGAATTTTGAACTGCAACATCTCTAGGAGGTGAATATATTCACAGGAATTGTCACTTCTGCAAAGTGTTTAAGGAGCTTTCATGTGGAGAAGTACAGGCTTTAGTTCCCTAGCCTTGTCACGTACTTCAAATCCAACTTTTTTCCACTGGAAAAACAAATAGGAATGTGGCCATTTTGATACTACTTAACAGGCATCTGAGAAGGTGGCCATCCCACTCATGTAAACTGGAAGCAATACTTATAAAAACATTGAAAAGAGCTCGGAATAACCCCATTGGTGTGACTGGACAATGAATCATAATGTGGCTAGTTAAGTATTGATATAATGAGCCACGAGGGTTAGGGTGATGACCATAGCTGGCAATCTGTATTTTTTGTTGTTGTTCAGGCTTACAACAGTAAATATAATGGCAGCTCAAAATTCTAATAATGGAATTAAAAAAAAAGACTGCCAGGATGTGTACATAAGGAATCCCTGGTGCCCAGCCCCGCCATCCCAATCCCCTGCATAAGTAAGTTGGACCATTCCTTGGTGTCTAGTGGACCCCTCTCCCTATCCCTGATCCCCTGTACAATGATGTACAGCCATTCCCCGGTGTCTAGCAGACCTCCCCCACCCAAGCAGGTAGTGCCCCACAACCCCGTTCCCCCACCATCCTGACCCCGAGCAGGCGACCGGCACAGCCCTCCACTCTCTTCCATGGCTGGCCACCGACTGAGCTGTCAATGAACATGTGCTGTGCAATCAGCTGCTACAATATGCGCTCATTGACAGCTCAGTCAGTGGCTGGCTGTGGTGGAGAGTGGAGGACTGTGTCAGTCGCCAGTTTGGGGTTGGGATGGGGGGGCAGGGTGGTGGAGCACTACCTGCCAGGTGTGGGGTCCATTAGGCACCAGGAATAGCTGTACATCATTACAGGGGATCAGAAATAGGAGGGGGATCCGCTAGACACCAGCTAATCGCTTAACTGACTTATACAGGGATTGGGGATAGGGAGGGGGTCCATTAGGCACCAGGGAATAGCTGTACATCATTATACAGGGATCAGAAATAGGGAGGGGATCCGCTAGACACCAGCGAATCGCCAACTGACTTATACAGGGATTGGGATAGGGAGGGGTCCACTAGGCACCAGGGAATAGCTGTACATCATTATACAGGGATCAGAAATAGGAGGGGATCCGCTAGACACCAGCGAATCGCTTAACTGACTTATACAGGGATTGGGGATAGGGAGGGGTCCATTAGGCACCAGGGAATAGCTGTACATCATTATACAGGGATCAGAAATAGGAGGGGATCCGCTGACACCAGCGAATCGCTTAACTGACTTATACAGGGATTGGGGATAGAGGGGTCCATTAGGCACCAGGGAATAGCTGTACATCATTATACAGGGATCAGAAATAGGGAGGGGGATCCGCTAGACACCAGCGAATCGCTTAACTGACTTATACAGGGATTGGGGATAGGGAGGGGTCCACTAGGCACCAGGGAATAGCTGTACATCATTATACAGGGATCAGAAATAGGAGGGGATCCGCTAGACACCAGCGAATCGCTTAACTGACTTATACAGGGATTGGGATAGGGAGGGGTCCACTAGGCACCAGGGAATAGCTGTACATCATTATACAGGGATCAGAAATAGGAGGGGATCCGCTAGACACCAGCGAATCGCTTAACTGACTTATACAGGGATTGGGGATAGGGAGGGTCCATTAGGCACCAGGAATAGCTGTACATCATTATACAGGGATCAGAAATAGGAGGGGATCCGCTAGACACCAGCGAATCGCTTAACTGACTTATACAGGGATTGGGGATAGGAGGGGTCCACTAGGCACCAGGAATAGCTGTACATCATTATACAGGGATCAGAAATAGGAGGGGATCCGCTAGACACCAGCGAATCGCTTAACTGACTTATACAGGGATTGGGGATAGGGAGGGTCCATTAGGCACCAGGGAATAGCTGTACATCATTATACAGGGATCAGAAATAGGGAGGGGGATCCGCTAGACACCAGCGAATCGCTTAACTGACTTATACAGGGATTGGGGATAGGGAGGGGTCCATTAGGCACCAGGAATAGCTGTACATCATTATACAGGGATCAGAAATAGGGAGGGGATCCGCTAGACACCAGCGAATCGCTTAACTGACTTATACAGGGATTGGGGATAGGGAGGGTCCATTAGGCACCAGGAATAGCTGTACATCATTATACAGGATCAGAAATAGGGGGGGATCCGCTAGACACCAGCGAATCACCAACTGACTTATACAGGGGATTGGGGATAGGGAGGGGGTCCACTAGGCACCAGGGAATAGCTGTACATCATTATACAGGGGATCAGAAATAGGGAGGGGGGATCCGCTAGACACCAGCGAATCGCTTAACTGACTTATACAGGGGATTGGGGATAGGGAGGGGGTCCATTAGGCACCAGGGAATAGCTGTACATCATTATACAGGGGATCAGAAATAGGGAGGGGGGATCCGCTAGACACCAGCGAATCGCTTAACTGACTTATACAGGGGATTGGGGATAGGGAAGGGGTCCATTAGGCACCAGGGAATAGCTGTACATCATTATACAGGGGATCAGAAATAGGGAGGGGGGATCCGCTAGACACCAGCGAATCGCTTAACTGACTTATACAGGGGATTGGGGATAGGGAGGGGGTCCATTAGGCACCAGGGAATAGCTGTACATCATTATACAGGGATCAGAAATAGGAGGGGGATCCGCTAGACACCAGCGAATCGCTTAACTGACTTATACAGGGATTGGGGATAGGGAGGGGGTCCATTAGGCACCAGGAATAGCTGTACATCATTATACAGGGATCAGAAATAGGAGGGGATCCGCTAGACACCAGCGAATCGCTTAACTGACTTATACAGGGGATTGGGGATAGGGAGGGGGTCCACTAGGCACCAGGGAATAGCTGTACATCATTATACAGGGGATCAGAAATAGGGAGGGGGGATCCGCTAGACACCAGCGAATCGCTTAACTGACTTATACAGGGGATTGGGGATAGGGAGGGGGTCCATTAGGCACCAGGGAATAGCTGTACATCATTATACAGGGGATCAGAAATAGGGAGGGGGGATCCGCTAGACACCAGCGAATCGCTTAACTGACTTATACAGGGGATTGGGGATAGGGAGGGGTCCACTAGGCACCAGGAATAGCTGTACATCATTATACAGGGATCAGAAATAGGGAGGGGATCCGCTAGACACCAGCAGATAAACAACTGACTTATACAGGGATTGGGGATAGGGAGGGGTCCATTAGGCACCAGGGAATAGCTGTACATCATTATACAGGGGATCAGAAATAGGGAGGGGATCCGCTAGACACCAGCGAAATGCAACTGACTTATACAGGGATTGGGGATAGGGAGGGGTCCACTAGGCACCAGGAATAGCTGTACATCATTATACAGGGGATCAGAAATAGGAGGGGGATCCGCTAGACACCAGCGAATCGCTAACTGACTTATACAGGGGATTGGGGATAGAGGGGTCCACTAGGCACCAGGGAATAGCTGTACATCATTATACAGGGATCAGAAATAGGGAGGGGACTGCCAGACACCAGCGTAATCGCTAACTGACTTATACAGGGATTGGGGATAGGAGGGGTCCATTAGGCACCAGGGAATAGCTGTACATCATTATACAGGGGATCAGAAATAGGGAGGGGGATCCGCTAGACACCAGCGATAAGCTAACAGACTTATACAGGGATTGGGGATAGGGAGGGGTCCACTAGGCACCAGGGAATAGCTGTACATCATTATACAGGGGATCAGAAATAGGGAGGGGGATCCGCTAGACACCAGCGAATCAGCTTAACTGACTTATACAGGGGATTGGGGATGGGGAGGGGTCCACTAGGCACCAGGAATAGCTGTACATCATTATACAGGGGATCAGAAATAGGGAGGGGATCCGCTAGACACCAGCAGAAAGCAACTGACTTATACAGGGATTGGGGATAGGGAGGGGTCCACTAGGCACCAGGGAATAGCTGTACATCATTATACAGGGGATCAGAAATAGGGAGGGGATCCGCTAGACACCAGCGAATCGCTTAACTGACTTATACAGGGATTGGGGATAGGAGGGGTCCACTAGGCACCAGGAATAGCTGTACATCATTATACAGGGATCAGAAATAGGAGGGGGGATCCGCTAGACACCAGCGAATCGCTTAACTGACTTATACAGGGGATTGGGGATAGGGAGGGGGTCCACTAGGCACCAGGGAATAGCTGTACATCATTATACAGGGGATCAGAAATAGGGAGGGGATCCGCTAGACACCAGCGAATCGCTTAACTGACTTATACAGGGGATTGGGGATAGGGAGGGGGTCCACTAGGCACCAGGGAATAGCTGTACATCATTATACAGGGATCAGAAATAGGGAGGGGATCCGCTAGACACCAGCGAATCGCTAACTGACTTATACAGGGATTGGGGATAGGAGGGGTCCACTAGGCACCAGGAATAGCTGTACATCATTATACAGGATCAGAAATAGGGAGGGGATCCGCTAGACACCAGCAGATATCGCTAACTGACTTATACAGAGATTGGGGATAGGGAGGGGTCCATTAGGCACCAGGGAATAGCTGTACATCATTATACAGGGATCAGAAATAGGGAGGGGATCCGCTGACACCAGCGAATCGCTTAACTGACTTATACAGGGATTGGGGATAGGAGGGGTCCACTAGGCACCAGGGAATAGCTGTACATCATTATACAGGGATCAGAAATAGGGAGGGATCCGCTAGACACCAGCGAATCGCTAACTGACTTATACAGGGATTGGGGATAGGGAGGGGTCCACTAGGCACCAGGGAATAGCTGTACATCATTATACAGGGATCAGAAATAGGGAGGGGATCCGCTAGACACCAGCGTAATCGCTAACTGACTTATACAGGGATTGGGGATAGGAGGGGTCCACTAGGCACCAGGAATAGCTGTACATCATTATACAGGGGATCAGAAATAGGGAGGGGGGATCCGCTAGACACCAGCGAATCGCTTAACTGACTTATACAGGGGATTGGGGATAGGGAGGGGGTTCACTAGACACCAGGGAATGGTTTAACTGACATATACAGAGAATCGGGGATAGGGTGAGGGTCCACTAGACACCAGGGAATTGCTTGATCAGGATGGGGGGGCCGGACCACTGGACACCAGGGACTGTGTATGTACATATCAGGCATGGGTGCTGATGGGGGGTGGCAGGACCACTGGACACGAGGGATTCCTTATGTACACATCAGGTATCGATGCAAGTGGGGGGAGGGACCACTGGACATCAGGGATTCCTTATGTACACATCGGGCATAGGTGCGGGTGAGGGGTGGGACCACTGGACACCAGGGAATACTTATTTACATACATATTGGGCATGGGTGTGGGTGGGGAAGGAGGAGCACTGGACACCAGGGAATGATTTATGTTTACCAATGGGCTGGGGATCAGCAGGGGGGACCACTAGCACCAGGAAAGATTTATTTTCACATCGAGCCAGTGAACAATGGGTGGAGGAGACCACTAGCACCAGGGAAAGATTTATTTTACATCAGGCCAGCAATCATGGGGAGGGGCCACTAGCACCAGGGTAGCTTTCTGGGACTGGGCAAATGGGGGCGGTCTGCGCAATCATGCCTCGCTCCCCATGCAAATAAGCCAATAATGGGCATGCAAATTGCTCCTTAGCACCTTGGATGCCCAGTTGGCTCATTTGCAGGGGTCCCTTTGAATATTGTAAATTTAGAATGGGCACAGGCCATTGTGATGTCCCTATTTGGAGCCATGTCTGCCCAGCACTAAGTGGCTCAGCGCTGGGACGACATGGCCCCACATTCAGTCAAATAGTGCCGGTCCACTATTCCACTGAATATAGCATCTTTGGGCACCTGGGCAAGTGCAAGGTGTAGTGCAAATTTTTGCACTGCCCTTTGCACCTCTTTGAATATTGGGCCCCAGATGTTTTAAGGTTCTGATTTTCTTCAGGGACTAAATACAGTCCTCTGTACAGTACCTAGACCATGGTGGACAGCTGGACCAGCAAACAAAAGATCAGACCTTATATAAACTCTAACATGCACTGCAGGCTATTGAATCTTCACCCTGCTGCCTACTGCTCTGATGCCATCTGCAGGGGTCTGGGATTTGTAGTAACAGAAGACGTCAGCATACAACTAAGCAAAATAAATCTGATACAATCTACTATATTACAGTAAACAGTAAGGAAACCAAAATGTTTTTGCACACAAGGTGCACAATGGGACCGGCCCCACATTTGAGTGTGGGGGCCCTTGGTGGTTGAGCTATCAACTGTATATAAAAAACAATGTTTTCCTGATCAGCTGGTAGCAGTACAAGTGAACCAGTCAAGGGGGTGTCCTGCAACATATGCTGCAATGTGACACATATGCAATAATGAACTTATCAAGTGTCAGTAAGCTGGCAGGAGGGAGAAGATTCAGGGTGTGTGTGAGGAAGTTTTATTTTATAAAGAAAGTGGTTTAGTCATGGAGCAGTCCGCCGGCAGAGGTGGTAGGTGCGGAAACTATTAATGGTCTCTAACACAGCTGGGACAGAGTTAAGGGTGCAGTAGTTACTTAGGGGAGCAGCAATAAGGCAGGGAACATGTTGGCTGGTAATGTGGACAAAAACCCTGTATAGACAACAGGCCTTGGGGTAAGATAAGGTATTTCTGGCAGACTGGATGGATGAATGGTCTTTTTCTGCCATCGTTGTTTATGTTTCTGAGTCAACACTGAAATTTACTGTAGCAATAGCACCAGCTGAAATATGAATGGAAACTGTAGTAGCATCATACAGCCAGTTAAAAGGGCAAGTTTTTCAATTAACCGTAGTAGTTTCATTGGAAATCCATCAATATCATTATCTGACTTTACCTTAAGAGCAGCACACCATCACATCCCCCAAAAAATCAACACTAAAATCTGGCAAATGAAGAGGTTGGGGATGTGGATGTGGTAAATCTAACAATACTGAAAAGTAGGGAAAGTGATCATTTCCTGTTACTGAACACAATGGGCCCGATTCTCAAAGCCCTTAGAGTGACGCAAGGTACCTGTGTCAAACTAGAAAGACACAACTGGTACCTTGTGTCAAAGGATCCGGCACTCCTGATTCTGAAACACAGTCTGCATCAGAAAGGGGAGCAGCTGTGCCACCCTTGCAACCTGCATCAGGATGCGCCAGGTGGCAAAAGGGCTTGTGCCATGGCGGGGCTGCAGCATCTGCTTTTTTGGGATTCAGAAAGCCCTGCTGTGAGTGAAGCAAGGGGCTTGAGTTAGATCAGCCAGGAGCTGGTCTAAGCCCCTTGTGCCAGAGCCACACAAGGTGGTGAATTGGGGGGCTCTGAATGTGGGTCCGGGAGCAGAAGGGACAGGGGTGTGCCATAGGGGCACTAGGGAGCCAGTGGGCATGCCAGGGGGTGGCTGGTCACCCAGAGAGGGTGCCATTTATATAACTATTATGGTAATGGATAGCACAGGGGAAACAGTGCCATGGCCCCAGGTGGGCACAGCCCTGGCAGCAGCCCCTGCCTTGGGCAATGTTTATCCCTGAAACCCCCTCACCATCCATTACCATAATAGTTATAGTAATGGCACCCCTCCACGTGCCTGATCACCCCCTGGCATGCCCACTGGCTCCCAACACCCCTATGGCATCCCTATGCCCCTTCTACCCTAGGATCCCTCCTAGCAAACTTGTTTTGGGTTGCACCACATGGGGTGGGGGGCTAGATCCCATGGCAATTTGCTGCAGGTGTGCCTATTGTTTAGCGCTAGCCTGTAGGTGCAGCAACTCCAGGGATTTTGGCGCAGGGACCTGCATTTTTTTCAGAATTGGGTACAGGGTCCCTGATGCACCCGGAGTTCTCCGCAGCCCTAGATCACCACAACTTGTGGTGATCACAGAGCTCTTTGAGAATCGGGCCCAGTATGTCTTGTGAGGGAGACATTTGTGCTCATTTTTACAGCTGCATAGAGAGAGCTATGCTGATGTATCATGAAAGTAGGAGGAGAGAGAAATGGGGGTCTAAGGGTGTGACTGGATACCGAATGCATAGCAGTGTATGTGCTCTGCACTCCACCCAGTGAATGGAGTTTAAGCACATTAGAATGAATCTCTGCATCTGTTCCCTGACCCCTCTGCAGCTCTCCAATTGGGCACTTCCTCTGTCACTCTCTTTCTCTCTCTCTCTTTTCCCACCCCTGCCTTTCCCCCTCTGCAACTCTCCATTTGGGTACTTCCTCTGTCTCTCTCACTCTCAGTTTATTCCCAACCCCAACATTTCTTTTCTTCTCCTGCCTGCACATCCCTGGTGTATTCAAAGCACACAAAATGTAAGCAACAGTATAAAGTGCCATGGTGCTAAATAACACAGTACAAACATAGCAAATCATGAATAGAAAGCACCGGTAGCAAGTGAGTCACACAAAACAGTTTGAAGATAGCTTACCATTTTATTAACATTAAAAACAGTGCAGTTTACATCCAATGCTCAACTGTTGTGATAAAAAACCACCAAGACAAAATAATGACGTCACGACTGCCCGCCGCAGATTACTGACGTTTCGCTTGGTATGTTCCAAGCTTCTTCAGAGTGATCTCTGGTGTATAGCAGCCTGCTCCTTCTACCAGAGACCCCAACACATCCCTGATGTCTAGCGGCCCCTCTCCCTTTCCTCAGTGTTGATCATGAATTCCCTCACAAGTGGCTCTCATTAATAGAAGTACAACTATGACAGGGTCCTATCAGCAGCTGCCTGTGGAGGAAAAAAGCAGCAGCTTAGTACTGGGAGTGAAATTAAAAGACTGACTCCAAGAAAAAAATGAAGTGCTGCTGTTGTGCCTTGCTCAATAAATGCCCCCTCCCTCGACATCTTTTTCTTTCCTTTTTGTTTTTTAAAAGTAAAATAAGGAAAACAGTCTCTCATTGTCTTGCACTGCCATCCCGACTCCCAACTCAGCACCCTCCCTCACTCACCCCTACTTACCTACCAGGGCTCCAACACCGCAGTTCTCTCCAGACTGGAGACACATCTTCACTCTTGAAAGCCGGACTGGGAGCTAAGGAAATCAAGTAAGTGGGTTAGTATATTTCAATGCATTCTGAAGTTTTTCTCATAATTTGGTCATTTTTTAATATTTTTACCCCAAATCTTCAACATGGCCTTTTTGAGAGCCCACCTCATGAGCAAGGTAGGTAACATTTTTCAAATAGGCCTGAAAGGTGATTTGCAGTTGCTCCGTGAAATCACACTTTGGACAGAATTTGAAACTTTTTATTTACTGGGTTCATGGTGTGGGATCACAAGAAGACTATGCTGAAATTTTGAAATCATATGCTAAGTGATTTTGCAGTTGCTCTGTGAAATCACCTTTTGGATGGGATTTGAAATTTTTCACTGTTTTGGGATCAAAATACTAAAAAATAACAAAGGTATAAAGGTATATTGACATTTTTCACTGCTCGCTCATAACTTTAGTAATTTTCAATATTTTGATGCCAAATTGTCAGCATAACCATTTTTTACACTACATCATCATGTTGTTTTTCAAATCCTGCCCAAAATATGTTTTCACACTTATGGTGCAAAATGTTATTTTGGCCAGGATTTGAAAATTTTCACATACCGGATTCATGAGGTGGGGTCATAAGAAGATTATGGTGAACATTTGGGATCAAAATATTGAAAAGCAACAAAGTTATAAAGGTTAGTTGTAATTTTTCAATGCTTATTCATAACTTTGGCAATTTTCAGTAGACTTTGTCAGCAAATTTTCAACATCGTGATTTTTTTACACCACTTCATGAACATGACAGGTGTCACTTTTTAAATCCTGCCCAAAATGTGCTTTTTTTCACTACTGGCATGAAATGACATTTTGTCAGATAAACTGGTGTTTCATATTGAATATAAACATTGACTTTGGTGACAGTGTTTAATCCAATCAAACTTTACTCCTATGTGGACTGTTGGGCAATTTTTCTACGCTATATGGAAATATCAATTTCATCATTAATGCTTACTGCATGTATGACTGTAAACGTTTGGTACAGAATCTGGAGGTCTGCATACCTTATACCTTTTTTATTATGTTTTTACAGCATTTACTGTAAGTTCATAAAAATCCACAAAGAAAAAGTATACATTACACCTGTCATATTCAGAAGGGGGGTGGGGTCATAAAAGGCAGTGTTGGAAATTAGGGGTCAGAATGTGCCCCCAAAATTTATGAAGTGACGTTGTTTGGAGGGATGGCCGTTGTTCTAGTGGGGACCATGTTGCCATCCTGCACCAGTGAGCTGAATTTGGGGAACTCAGTGAGTCTGATGAATGGGCTGAGACTGGGGGAGACACTGCAGCATGCGACACTGGCTACAGCATGAGGAGGAACAGAGCAATGTTCTGGTGTACAAACAATACCTTGTGGTGGGCTGGGGAGTCTTCCCTCATAAGCAGTTTACATGCGTGTCAAGGCATGATTGGCTGATGCACTGCATCAGATATCCCTTATCAGGTTAAAGCACTAGCAGACATTTTGGATCTGACCAAAGTATGTTTCACATAACTAACGGAAGTGGCTGAAACATTTATGAAAGCTGTTTCTGAACTGCACACAAACTATGAAAGTGATTTACTAAATATTAAGAGACTGAGACATTGTTTACAGGAAAAGGAACTGTGTTAGAACAATTACACACACAGAAACAAAATAGCAAGCTAATAAATTATGCTCCCCAAAAAAGGAATGCAATCATCCCCCCCTTAAAAACAAAAGAAAATAAAGGGAGTTATTATTTTTGTTTCAGCATACATTGTAAGGTAAGGAATACTGAATGCTTTTCAACATATTTACATGCTGGCATGTTTGATTGGGACAGGGCATGGTTTCTCATAGTTCCTAAGATAGGCAACGTGGATTTGAGGGGAACAGGGAGGGGGACAACAGCCTGCCAGCACAGTCGGTCAATGTGGGTGAGGAAGTATAGTAAAGGCAGATAAGTTGGACTTCTGGGCTCGATTCTCAAAGGGTGCTGTGATCTGCGCAAGCTGCGGCAAACAGCAGCTTCCACCAAAGACCAGTGTGCCAGGGACCCTGCACCAGATTCTGGTACAGTAGGGGTCCCGGTGCTTAAGTCCCCACTCTTGCGTCAACCCCTCCCATGCAGCAAACACATGGCACATGGGAAGGGTCTGCTGCAGGCTCCTTGTGGCAAAGTCATGAGGGCCCCTATCCCTGATCCCCAGTTATGCCCAATAATGGGTAATATATATGTATATTATATATATATATATATATATATATATATACAATCCCCATTCTAGTGGTCTAGTGTCCCCCTCCTGGTCCTAGATGCTGCCTGATAATGATAAATATATTTAGATGTCCCCATCCCTAGTGGTTGAGTGTCCATCCTCCCCCATCCCAGATGCTGCCTGATAATAATAATAAATATATATGTAACCCCTAGGTGGTGCTATCCTATGGGCTACTACCCCTGCCTGTACAGCTTTGCACAGGATGAGGAGCCTGAGGTCTGTGAACGGATGCCTCCACCCAGAGGAATGGTATTGAGGTAGCTTAACTGTGTTGGTATACCCTCCGGGATGCTATACCCACCCACCATCCCTTCTAGTGGTCCAAACAGTAACACACTAAAACATTCACATTCACTGAATAACAGTAATAATATGCTCATGTCCCCTTGCACTTACCACCAGGGTTAGATCTGCTGCAATTGCTCTGGAGACCCCCTGGAAAATAAGATTAGCAATACAACAATGCAAAATCTCCACTGTAACCCAACTAATAATATGTACACTAGCCAGGTTAAATGTGAAACAAGATAATCTGGTTTATTCAGGGGGAGTTAACGGGGGAGGTGAATCTAATAGAATGATTGACACTTTGATTTAGTCTAGGTTGGTTCAGCATGCACTGTAAGTCCCCTTGGAACAGTCCCACAAACCTGGGTACCCAGTGTGTTATGCAGGCTAGCCTGAAGCGTTGCCCGCAGTGGCTGGCATTGCAACTGTTACTGGGGTCCTCAGGAAGGAAAACAGTTAACATGTGCACAACCCAAATAATTGTAATCCCGAGCCAGATGGCTCAGTCCATTTGCAATAACCCAGAACAAAACAATCAGATGGCACTCAATGATTTGCAGCTGTTGTTGCAGGGAGCTACCCTGATTTGTACTCATGCTACCCAGACCAGGATGTAGGACAGGTGAGATGATGACCTCATGGCGTTGATCTGAAGGGACAGGGGAAGCAGTGCCTACACGACTCACCCCCTGCCCGTAAAGAAAATGAAGGTCTTCATATTCAATTCAAGTATTCTTCATTAAAAAAAAAAAACAACTGGTCCAGTTTTTCAGGTTTTTGAAGTAATTCAAATCGACTTCAATTGTACCTCAAACATAAGTTTTTATCCATTGAAAAACTTCTCAATTTGTTCTGAAATGCCCTTCAAAAATCGTGAAAGATGCAAATTAGTATTCAAAAAGAAGGCTAAAAGACTGATTAAAAATTGTTATGGACGAGCCCTTCAAATGTAACTGAAACACCCTTCTTTTCTACCTAAAATGAAGGCCTTCAAATTCAATTCAAATACTGTTCAGTTTTTTAATTGTTTTTGAAGTAATTCAAATTGACTTCAATTGTACCTCAAACACCAGTTTTTATCCACTGAAAAACTTCTCAATTTGTTCTCAAATGCCCTTCAAAAATTGCAAAAAATGCTAAATAACCTTCAAAAGGAAAACTGAAATACTGGTAATAAACTTAAGAACAAGCCCTTCAACTGTACCTGAAATACCATTCTTATCTTGTAAAGTGCAAATTTCAAACAGGAAACAAATCATATGTCCGTAATGACTGCTTTTCCTTTTATTCCCTTAACATCCGCCATGTGGCCCCAATATGCACCCGCATATGATTAAATGCGAATAAAATGCTATTCCCATGTTTTCATTATACTAAACTTTATTCACACTCATTATGAACTGTAAAAAAAAGTGAAGACAGCTGATCGACTGAGAGGTATCTGAAGCCTTGTTTAAATCCCACAACATAATCATGGCTTCAAAAAGCCTCTGGCCACTAGCCTCCTCACTCACAGCAAATTCATCCGACAGTGATGTTTCCATATCCTCACTCTGCTAGACACAAGGTCAGCCATGGTCTGGAACGAGTCACATCTTGAAGAAGTATGCTGCACTTGCATGAATGAAACTGCCAACTGCAGCATAGAGAAAAGCCCCCGGTCTCCACACAGTGGCACAACACCACCACGTTAATGAAAATCCAGCAATGACTGCTTCAACCCTTGCTACCACAACAATCCCTCTCAAACGTCTGCCTGCTGCTATGGAAAAACACAAGCTCACACTCCTGCTGTTGTTCCTCAGACATTAGGCAGAATTCACCACAGAAGCACAAATCTGTCTCAACCGCAACTTCCGGCCACATCTACGCACAGCAAACAGTGCCACGTACTACAAGAAACAGTGCAACCAACTGGCCATAACTAAAGTTAAAGGAATTTTTTTAGTGTACGCTAGAAAAAAATGATGGCAACTTTTTACTTTTAATCTTTGTTGTTTTTTACATATGGAATCCACTCATAACAGCAATATAACACTCCAGGGTGTGGTATATCATGGGACAATGTCGCTTCTTGGGTGCATGAGGGCATGAGGCCGCACAATGCAAACGAGGCGTGACAATATCCGATGATATACGAAACCCTGTTGTGTAATACTGTTGAATTATAACAAGCATTTGTCAATGCCAAATGTTTGCTTGCTGGCATTGGCATTGGTAGTGTAGAAGTTACAGAGCTGCATAATAGAAATGTCAGTGAAGTATTGAACTGAAGCTAACCCCACCACCACCCTGTAGAGACTGACAGGCATTGGGGTGTGCCTTTGGGTTGTCAGGCATAACGGCCACACCATTTCACCACCCTACCCTGCAGACACTGACTAGTGTCACGGTGTGCCTTAGGGTCTTTGGCCTGTCGCACCCCATTCCATCAGGAAATACAGTGAGATGGGTGTGGTATGGGAGAATGGGGTGAACTTTGGGGCCAAAGAGTCCAAGGCATACCTCGATGCCTCTCACTAACTGCAGGGTGTGGAGCAATATGAGCATTACAGGCAAGAATCCCAAGTCACACCCCTGATGCCTGTCATTCTACAGGGTGGGCGTTATAGTTGGAAACCCTAACACCTCAGGCATTAGTTGGTATTTTCACTCCAAATTTTCAACATGGTTTTGTGACCCCCCACCTCATGAACAGTGGCAATATCAGTTTGTTGGCGAAAACTGCTTATGCACAGTGACTCGGCATTTAGCACCACAGGTGCAAAACACATTCGAACAGGATGTGAAAATGACAGCTGTACTGTTCATGGGGAGGTGTAAAAATGGCAATGTTGCAAATCTGCAGTAAAATATAAAAAAACTGGTGATGTCACGGCGTGCATAGAAACTGTGCACACACCGTAATGTAATTAGTTTGGGATTTTTACAGCAGATTGTCAACACAGGCATTTTGGGACCGCCGATCATGAACAGTGTCACTGTGATTTTCTTTATCTGTCCCAAACAATGATTTCCCACAGCGACCACGCATCTCTGCACTGAAAGTGTGAAAACACATTTCAGCCATGTTGTGAAAAATGACAGCTGTACTGTTCATAAGGAAGTGTGGAAAAATGCCACTGGTGAAAATCTGGACTGAAAATATTACAAAGTCATGAACTTACGAGGTTGCGTGGAAACTGCGCAATGCTCACTTGTAACACAGTCATTTTATGGACTTTTGTCACCAAATTTTCAGCAAAGTCATTTTAAGACCTCTGCTCATGAACAGTGTAACTGTGATTTTCTTAATCTGTCCCAAACATTGCTTTCGCACACCAACTGCACCATTGTGCGCCACATGTGCGAAAACACATTTTGGGCGACATGTGAAAAATAGCAGCTGTACTGTTCATAAGGAAGTGTAATAAAATGGCAATGTGGAAAATCTGGAGTGAAAATATTGAAAATTCGAAAACTTACGAGCGTGCGTAGGAACTGCAAACGCACGCTCGTAAAACAGTCATTTTTAGGAATTTTTTCACCAAATTTTCAACATAGCCATTTTAAGACCTCTGCTCATGAACAGTGTCACTGTGATTTTCTTAATGTGTCCCATACATTGATTTCGCACACCGACTGCGCCATTGTGCACTACATGGGCGGAAACACATTTTGGGCAAGATGTGAAAAATGACAGCTGTACTGCTCATAAGGAAGTGTAATAAAATGGCAATGTTGAAAATCTGGAGTGAAAATAATGAAAATCGCAAGCGTCACGGGTGCGTGGGAACTGCGCAATCGCGCTCGTATCAGTCATTTTTAGGAATTTTTACACCAAATTTTCAACATAGCCATTTTAAGACCTCTGCTCATTAACAGTATCACTGTGATTTTCTTAATGTGTCCCATACATTGATTTCACACACCGACTGAGCCATTGTGCGCTAGCTGGGCAGAAACACGTTTTGGACAAGATGTGAAAAATGACAGCTGTACTGCTCATAAGGAGGTGTGGTAAAATGGCAATGTTGAAAATCTGGAGTGAAAATATTGAAAATTTGCGAACTTACGAGGGTGTGTAGGAACTGCGCAGCGCACACTCGTAAAACAGTCATTTTTAGGAATTTTTCCACCAAATTTTCAAAATAGGCTTTTTGAGAGCCCACCTTATGAACAGTTTAGTGTCATTTAGTTACTCCGTCCTGAAAGGTGATTTTGCGCAGTGACTGCGAAATCACCCTTCGGGGCCGATTAACGCCATGACAGTGAGAGCATTCATGAGAAGGGGTCCCAAAAACCCCATGTTGAAAATTTGGTGCAAAAATTCCAAAAAATGCCTGAGATATGCTGCAAAGTTGAAAAAACCCTATCTATCCCATTATACAGCTTACCGGCATTTCCTCAGTTCGCGGTCGGCTTTGAAGAGTGCAGACGTGTTCCCGGTCCACCGAAGTTCATCGTGCGAGTCGGATGTAAGTATGGGGTGAGGGGGTGTGGGGAGGCGGGGTGCGCAGTGGGTGGGGCGCGGGTGGGGGCAGACACAGCGAAGGACCCGTTTTGCTTTTCAGGTTTTTAAAAAATGGGGATGGCCATGGGAGCGTTTGCCAGCTGGGGTGGGCTCCCAGTGTGGCACAAGAACAACTGGGTAAGGGTGTCTTGAGCCGGCCGAAGTTAGGCACCCCGTCAGTGATAGCATGTTGCCCACGCTGGGGTGGGCTCCCAGCGTGGCACCCTCCTCTGGGGGGACCAGTGGAGCCGCGGGGGATTGGGCACCCCGTCGGTACTACCATGTGTAGCCACACTGGGGTGGGCACCCAGCGTGGCATAAAGAACTCTGTTTTGGTGGGGCGCAGCACAGCTGACAGGGATTGGGCACCCCTGTCGGCTACACAGTGTGTGCATGGGGGAGGGGGGTGAGCACGCAGTATGCGTGCCTGTGTGTGTGTGTGTAGGGGGAGCGCGCATGAGCAGGCAATATCTTATCGCTGCTCACTGAAGCGTAGCTCCCCCTTTCAACTGTACGCCACAGCATTTTGGAGCTGTCATAGACAGCTCCAGCAGGCATTGGAGAACTGCAGCCGCGCCTGCAAACACACTGCCTGAATTGGAAGAGGGCTGCCACACCTCCGAAAACTCAGATGATGGCACTATGTTTCTTGCACATGCGTGCAAGCAAACATAAAAAGGGTAGACATGAATCCTGAATGTCTAGAATGGTATTCCATTCATGTCTTATTTTGAATAAACAACATGTAGACAAAAGTCATAGTAACTGTCCTGACTACTTCACATAAGCCACTGATAAAAGTGTAAAAGAAAACTTGGTTGGCATTTTTTTGTTCCCATTACCTTCTTTTCACCCCCATCATGTTTGGTGCAAATGAAAATCATGTAACAAAGAGATTGCTTGCTGCACCAGCAAACAAACACAAATTATGTGTCTCTTCAGACCTGTCACTTGTGGCTCCTCCCAAAGCTGCACCCTCTTCTGCTCATACAGCAGTTACCATGACTGTGGTGTGTACCTGACTGCATTGTCTCTCTGCCTTTTATCCAATTTAAAGTAACTTGACAGCAGTTCAAAAATCTCCAGTGGTCACTGTGCACTTTCTGACTGCTACCTGATTGACCTCTTTTGTGAGATCTCTGACATCCCAGTACTGGACAACTGTGTAAAAAGGGTTAATAAAACTATAAAACAAGTTAGTAAATGCAGTTAACAAGTGAGGCCACATAAATTTAACTCACAGTTAACTACAGTGTAACATAATGACACCTACTAACAGAACAACTGTTTTGTAAGCAGCATTATTTTGGTATATTCAAGAGATCAGACACAAAACCAATAAGTGGACTGTTTTCTTTAAAATACAAACCAAACATATAGTCAAAGAACCAACAATTCCTTTGAACAGTACCATAGTGTGTACAGATGTCCATTTCTTTCACGCTATAAATACTTGATCATATTAACATAATACATTATTCAATATCCGATAGCAGTGGTCTATAGATCGTACTGCTACATCAGGTGGCCTTGATGGTGCAAATACATAAGATAATTACCATACATGCCTAGTATCAGGGTGTGTACTGGTACTAACTCTTCTTTCATTGCTGCAGTGCTTCCTGCAATACCTGTGCTTCTCTGGGGGACAAAAAAGACAGGAAGGGCTCCCAGGCCTTGAAAAAATTGTTCTCCTCTGCCCTTAACTGCATAAGAGAGTCTTACTAGTGCCAGGGCCTGAATAGCCAAGTTACGCCACTGGGACACTGATGGCACCCCTCTCGAGACCCATGTGTTCAGAACACAGTGACATGCCAAAAACAATAGCACCCTAGCCCATCTTGGGAGGGGGCAGCACCCCTCCGCTCCCAGATCCTCCACCACAAATAAAAGCAGCAGGTGAATGACCACCAGCTGCCACCCCATTAATCACCCTAATTCAAGTGCTATATCCCTGCAGAAGTTCTTCAGGACAGGACAGTCTCAGAAACAGTGAAAATAAATACCCATCCCCATCCCACATCTCCCACAGATAGGGGATATCACTGGGTTAAATTTATGGACAATTTGGTGTGGACAGTACAAATAATGTAAAAATTTATAGTAAGATACCTTGTATTTATTACACACCAGGATTCCCATATGCAAAGTGGGCAGTAGCTTCCAATTGTCCTCATCGATTAAAAGGCTCATATCTCTTTCCCATAATGCCTTAGTATTTTTTTTTTCACTTGCCCAGCTCCCATGGCTTTTGGAGGGGGTCCTCGTTCCCCCCCTACTCCATCCGACTGGGCATCCCTCTAGCAACCCACCCTGTTTTCATCTTGCCGGGGGCTGGCGTGTAATATTTCTTCCTTTTTCTCCCCTTTAGACCTCTGAGGATGCCTGCCTGAAGGAAGTACATCCAGGTAGGCGCGTGCTGATGCAAGCTGTTGCCAAGTGCCCATAGAGTCCTCACTCCCGGCTCCATCAGGGCCGCCATTATAAAACGTGCTTTCACTGGCCCAGGGTGCGGGTGCTCAGGCACCCAGTAACCCACCCCGAGGAGAGCATCCATAGGGATGCTCAATCCTCCATCCCTCGTCGACCGCCAGCAACCTGGGTCCATTCCCGAACCCGGGTTGCCGGCGTGGTGTGAGGTGTGGCGTCCAGCACCTCAACCCTCAGCACCACTGGGCGTGCCTTAATCTTTTGAGTGAGGTCCAGGAAAAAATTGCTTTCCCTGCAGGGCAGCATTACAAATGAGACCTCTGGCATCTTTTCTAGCATAAATAATGAACTGCTCCACCTGTCCCACCCATGGGCCCCATTTTCTTCCACTTGGACCAGCCATGGGACCTCTGACTAGCATCCCGTACCTACATCTCCCCTCTCTGTCCAACATGACGAGCAACTGGAAACTAGACCAGTCTTTTCCACCTACATTCTCACTGTCCCCCCACCTTTAACCAGCCTTGGGACTGCTGGGCTGGCCTGCCTCACCTATGTCACTATGGTATCCACACATGGAGCAGCCCTGGGATGAGTGGAATGGCTTCCCTTATATTTCCACCATGTGCTCCCTTGGACCCACCTTTGGAGTATTGGATATGCCTCCACCACCAATGTCCTCCATGTCCCTCGATCTGGATCAGTGTTGGGATCCAAGGACTAGATTTCCCTAGCAACATCCCCCTTTTTGCCCACCTAGACTATCCCTGAGAACCCATACTGGCTGTCCCACTTATGTCACCATGTTCCATCACCCAGATAATCTCTTGGAAGACCACCAGACTAGCCTTCCGCATCTATGACTCCTCTGTCTGCCCACCCAGCTCCACCCTGGGACCCCTGGTTCAGCTTTTCCCACCTATGTCCCCATTCTCCTCCACCTGGACCAGCCCTAAGACCACTATACGGGCCTTTCCCATTGAAGTCCCCCCTGACCCCCCAAACAAGACAGCTTTAGAATTCCAGACTGGCATTTCCTACCTACTGTATGTCCTTCGTTCTGCCCACCAGGAGTCCAGGACCAGCCCTGCAAGCTCTAGATGAGTAGTTGGCACCATCCACACAGATCTCCCATGCTGTCCAGCCCTTGAACCCCCAGACAGGTATCTGAAACTCACCTCTACCTTCTGATTCTAGGAGGACCAGATAAGAGACCCATGGATGGGTGTCCAACACACATCTTCTCTCATTTTCCACTCAGACCAGCCATAGGACTCTTATACAAGGATTTTTTGGGATTCAGAAAGCCCCGCTGTGAGTGAAGCAAGGGGCTTGAGTTAGATCAGCCAGGAGCTGGTCTAAGCCCCTTGTGCCAGTGCCACACAAGGTGGTGAATTGGGGAGGCTCTGAATGTGGGTCCAGGAGCAGAAGGTACAGGGGTGTGCCATAGGGGCATTGGGGAGCCAGTGGGCATGTCAGGGGGTGACTGGTCACCCAGAGAGGGTGCCATTTATATAACTATTATGGTAATGGATAGTATGGGGGGTTCCAGGGACAAACAGTGCCATGACCCCAGGTGGGCACAGCCCTGGCAGCAGCCCCTGCCTTGGGCAATGTTTGTCCCTGAAACCCCCCCACCATCCATTTCCATAATAGTTATAATAATGGCACCCCTCCACATGCCTGATCACCCCCTGGCATGCCCACTGGCTCCCAACACCCCTATGGCATTCCTATGCCCCTTCTGCCCTAGGATCCCTCCGAGCAATCTTCTTTTGGGTGGCACCACATGGGGTGGGGGGCTGGATCCCTGTGGCAATTCCTGCAGGTGTGCCTATTGTTTAGTGCTAGCCTGCGGGTGCGGCAACTCCAGGGATTTTGGCGCAGGGACCCGTATTTTTTTCAGAATTGGGTACAGGGTCCCTGATGCACCCGGAGTTCTTGGCAGCCTGAGATCACCACAACTTGTGGTGATCACAGAGCTCTTTGAGAATCGGGCCTGGTATGTCTTGTGAGGGAGACATTTGTGCTCATTTTTACAGCTGCATAGAGAGAGCTATGCTGACGTATCACAAAAGGAGGAGGAGGAGAGAGAAATGGGGGTCTAAGGATGTGACTGGATACCGAATGCATAGCAGTGTGTGTGCTCTGCACTCCACCCAGTGAATGGAGTTGAAGCACATTAGAATGAATCACTGCATCTGTTCCCTGACCCCTCTGCAGCTCTCCAATTGGGCACTTCCTCTGTCACTCTCTTTCTCTTTTCCTCTCTGTCTTTTCCCACCCCTGCCTTCCCCCCTCTGCAACTCTTCATTTGGGTACTTCCTCTGTCTCTCTCACTCTCAGTTTATTCCCAACCCCAACATTTCTTTTCTTTTCCTGCCTGCACATCCCTGGTGTATTCAAAGCACACAAAATGTAAGCAACAGTATAAAGTGCTATGGTGGAAAATAATGGAGTACAGACATAGCAAATCATGAATAGAAAGCACCGATAGCAAGTGAGTCACACAAAACAGTTTGAAGATAGCTTACCATTTTATTAACATTAAAAACAGTGCAGTTTACATCCAATGCTTAACTGTAGTGGTAAAAAACCACCAAGACAAAATCATGACGTTACGACTGTCCGCCACAGATTACTGACGTTTCGCTTGGTACGTTCTAAGCTTCCTCTGAGTGATCTCTGGTGTATAGCAGCCTTTTCCTTCTACCAGAGACCCCAACACATCCCTGATGTCTAGCGGCCCCTCTCCCTTTCCTCAGTGTTGATTATGGATTCCCTCACAAGTGGCTCTCATTAATAGAAGTACAACTATGACAGGGTCCTATCAGCAGCTGCCTGTGGTGGAAAAAAGCAGCAGCTCAGTACTGGGAGTGAAATTAAAAGACTGACTCCAAGAAAAAAATGAAGTGCTGCTGCTGTGCCTTGCTCAATAAATGCCCCCTTCCTCGACATATTTTTCTTTCCTTTTTGGTTTTTAAAAATAAAATAAGGAAAACAGTCCCTCATTGTCTTGCACTGCTGTCCCGACTCCCAACTCAGCACCCTCCCTCACTCACCCCTACTTACCTACCAGAGCTCCAACCCCGTAATTCTCTCCAGACTGGAGACACATCTTCACTCTTGAAAGCCGGACTGGGAGCTAAGGAAATCAAGTAAGTGGGTTAGTATATTTCAATGCATTCTGAATTTTTCTCATAATTTGGTCATTTTTTAATATTTTTACCCCAAATCTTCAACATGGCCTTTTTGACAGCCCACCTTATGAACAAGGTAGGTAACATTTTTCAAATAGGCCTGAAAGGTGATTTGCAGTTGCTCTGTGAAATCACACTTTGGACAGGATTTGAAACTTTTTATTTACTGGGTTCATGGTGTGGGATCACAAGAAGACTATGCTGAAAATTTGAAATCATATACTAAGTGATTTTGCAGTTGCTCTGTGAAATCACCTTTTGGATGGTATTTGAAATTTTTCACGGTTTTGGGATCAAAATACTAAAAAACAACAAAGTTATAAAGGTATATTGACATTTTTCACTGCTTGCTCATAACTTTAGTAATTTTCAATATTTTGATGCCAAATTGTCAACATAACCATTTTTTACACTACATCATCATGTTGTTTTTCAAATCCTGCCCAAAATATGTTTTCACACTTATGGCGCAAAATGTCATTTTGGCCAGGATTTGAAAATTTTCACATACCGGATTCATGAGGTGGGGTCATAAGAAGATTATGTTGAACATTTGGGATCAAAATATTGAAAAGCAACAAAGTTATAAAGGTTAGTTGCAATTTTTCAACGCTTATTCATAACTTTGACAATTTTCAGTATTCTTTGTCAGCAAATTTTCAACATCATGATTTTTTTACAACACTTCATGAACATGACAGGTGTCACTTTTAAATCCTGCCCAAAATGTGTTTTTTTTCACTACTGGCATGAAATGACATTTTGTCAGATAAACTGGTGTTTCATATTGAATATAAACATTGACTTTGGTGACAGTGTAAATGAATTACAGTTTAATCCAATCAAACTTTACTCCTATGTGGACTGTTGGGCAATTTTTCCATGCTATATGGAAATATCAATTTCATCATTAATGCTTACTGTATGTATGACTGTAAACGTTTGGTACAGAATCTGGAGGTCTGCGTACCTTATACCTTTTTTATCATGTTTTTACAGCATCTACTGTAAGTTCGTAAAAATCCACAAAGAAAAAGTATACATTACACCTGTCATATTCAGAAGGGGGTGGGGTCATAAAAGGCAGTGTTGGAAATTAGGGGTCAGAATGTGCCCCCCAAATTTATGACGTGACGTTGTTTGGAGGGATGGCCGTTGTCCTAGTGGGGACCACGTTGCCATCCTGCACCAGTGAGCTGAGTTTGGGGGGAGCTCAGTGAGTCAGATGAATGAGCCGAGTCTGGGGGGGGGAGACACTGCAGCATGCGGCACTGGCTACAGCCTGAGGAGGGACAGAGCAATGTTCTGGTGCACAAACAATACCTTGTGATGGGCTGGGGAGTCTTCCCTCACAAGCAGTTTACATGCGTGTCAAGGCCTGATTGGCTGATGCACTGCGTCAGATATCTCTTATCAGGTTAAAGCACTAGCAGACATTTTGGATCTGACCAAAGTATGTTTCACATAACTAACGGAAGTGGCTGAAACATTTATGAAAGCTGTCTCTGAACTGCACACAAACTATGGAAGTGATTTACTAAATATTAAGAGACTGAGACATCATTTACAGGAAAAGGAACCATGTTAGAACAATTACACACACAGAAACAAAATAGCAAGCTAATAAATTATGCTCCCCAAAAAAGAAATACAATCATCCCCCCCTTAAAAACAAAAGAAAATAAAGGGAGTTATTATTTTTGTTTCAGCATACATTGTAAGGTAAGGAATACTGAATGCTTTTCAACATATTTACATGCTGGCATGTTTGATTGGGACAGGGCATGGTTTCTCATAGTTCCTAAGGTAGGCAACGTGGATTTGAGGGGAACAGGGAGGGGGACAACAGCCTGCCAGCACAGTCGGTCAGTGTGGGTGAGGAAGTATAGTAAGGGCAGATAAGTTGGACTTCTGGGCTCGATTCTCAAAGGGTGCTGTGATCTGCGCAAGCTGCGGCAAACAGCAGCTTCCACCAAAGCCCAGTGTGCCAGGGACCCTGCACCAGATTCTGGTACAGTAGGGGTCCGTGTGCTTAAGTCCCCACTCTTGCGTCAACCCTCCCATGCAGCAAACACATGGCACATGGGAAGGGCCTGCTAGCAGGCTCCTTGTAGAAAGTCATGAGGGCCCCTATCCTGATCCCATTATGCCCAATAATGGGTAATATATATGTGTGTATATATATATATATATATATATATATATATATATATATATAATCCCCATTCTAGTGGTCTAGTGTCCCCACTCCCTGGTCCCAGATGCTGCCTAATAATGATAAATATATTTAGATGTCCCCATCCCTAGTGGTTGAGTGTCCATCCTCCCCGATCCCAGATGCTGCCTGATAATAATAATAAATGTATATGTAACCCCTAGGTGGTGCTATCCTATGGGCTACTACCCCTGCCTGTACGGCTTTGCACAGGATGAGGGGCCTGAGGTCTGTGAACGGATGCCTCCACCCAGAGGAATGGTATTGAGGTAGCTTAACTGTGTTGGTATAGCCCTCCGGGATGCTATACCCACCCACCATCCCTTCTAGTGGACCAAACAGTAACACACTAAAACATTCACATTCACTGAATAACAATAATAATATGCTCATGTCCCTTGCACTTACCACCAGGGTTAGATCTGCTGCAATTGCCCTGGATACCCCTGGAAAATAAGATCAGCAATACAACAATGCAAAATCTTCACTGTAACCCAACTAATAATATGTACACTAGCCAGGTTCAATGTGAAACAAGATAATCTGGTTTATTCAGGTGGAGTTAACGGGGGAGGTGAATCTAATAGAATGATTGACACTTTGATTTAGTCTAGGTTGGTTCAGCATGCACTGTAAGTCCCCTTGGAACAGTCCCACAAACCTGGGTACCCAGTGTGTTATGCAGGCTAGCCTGAAGCGTTGCCCGCAGTGGCTGGCATTGCAACTGTTACTGGGGCCCTCAGGAAGGAAAACAGTTAACATGTGCACAACCCAAATAATTGTAATCCCCAGCCAGATGGCTCAGTCCATTTGCAATAACCCAGAACAAAACAATCAGATGGCACACAATGATTTGCAGCTGTTGTTGCAGGGAGCTACCCTGATTTGTACTCATGCTACCCAGACCAGGATGTAGGACAGGTGAGATGATGACCTCATGGCGTTGATCTGGAGGGCCAGGGGAAGCAGTGCCTACACGACTCACCCCCTGCCCGTAAAGAAAATGAAGGTCTTCATATTCAATTCAAGTATTCTTCATTTAAAAAAAAAAACAACTGGTCCAGTTTTTCAGGTTTTTGAAGTAATTCAAATCGACTTCAATTGTGCCTCAAACATAAGTTTTTATCCATTGAAAAACTTCTCAATTTGTTCTGAAATGCCCTTCAAAAATCGTGAAAAATGCAAATTAGCATTCAAAAAATAGGCTAAAAGACTGATTAAAAATTGTTATGGACAAGCCCTTCAAATGTAACTGAAACACCCTTCTTTTCTACCTAAAATGAAGGCCTTCAAATTCAATTCAAATATTGTTCAGTTTTTTAATTGTTTTTGGAGTAATTCAAATTGACTTCAATTGTACCTCAAACACCAGTTTTTATCCACTGAAAAACTTCTCAATTTGTTCTCAAATGCCCTTCAAAAATTGCAAAAAATGCTAATTAACCTTCAAAATGAAAACTGAAATACTGGTAATAAACTTAAGAACAAGCCCTTCCACTGTACCTGAAATACCATTCTTATCTTGTAAAGTGCAAATTTCAAACAGCAAACAAATCAAATGTCCGTAATGACTGCTTTTCCTTTTATTCCGTTAACATCCACCATGTGGCCCCAATATGCACCCTCATATGATTAAATGTGAATAAAATGCTATTCCCATGTTTTCATTATACTAAACTTTATTCACACTCATTATAAACTGTAAAAAAAAGTGAAGACAGCTGATCGACTGAGAGGTATTTGAAGCCTTGATTAAATCCCACAACATAATCATGGCTTCAAAAAGCCTCTGGCCACTAGCCTCCTCACTCACAGCAAATTAATCCGACAGTGATGTTTCCATGTCCCTCACTTCGCTAGACACAAGGTCAGCCATCGTCCGGAACGAGTCACACCTTGAAGAAGTATGCTGCACTTGCATGAATGAAACTGCCAACTGCAGCATACAGAAAAGTCCCCGCTCTCCACACAGTGGCACAACACCACCACCACGTTAATGAAAATCCAGCAACGACTGCTTCATCCCTTGCTACCACAACAATCCCTCTCAAACGTCAGCCTGCTGCTATAGAAAAACACAAGCTCACACTCCTGCCGTTGTTCCTCAGACATTAGGCAGAATTCACCACAGAAGCACAAATCTGTCTCAACCACTACTTCGACCACATCTACACACAACAAACAGTGCCACATACTACAAGAAACAGTGCAACCAACTGGCCATAACTAGAGTTAAAGGAATTTTTTTAGTGTACTCTAGAAAAAAATGATGGCAACTTTTTACTTTTAATCTTTGTTGCTTTTTACATATGGAATCCACTCATAACAGCAATATAACACTCCAGGGTGTGGTGTATCATGGGACAATGTCGCTTCTTGGGTGCATGAGGCCGCACAACGCAAATGAGGCGTGATGATATCCAATGATATACCAAACCCTGTTGTGTATTACTACTGAATTATAAAAAGGGTAGACATTAATCCTGAATGTCTAGAACGGTATTCCATTCATGTCTTATTTTGAATAAACAACATGTAGACAAAAGTCACTGTAACTGTCCTGACTACTTCACATAAGCCACTGATAAACGTGTACAAGAAAACTTGGTAGGCATTTTTTTGTTCCCATTACCTTCTTTTCACCCCCATCATGTTTGGTGCAAATGAAAATCATGTAACAAAGAGATTGCTTGCTGCACCAGCAAACAAACACAAATTATGTGTCTCTTCAGTCCTGTCACTTGTGGCTCCTCCCAAAGCTGCACCCTCTTCTGCCCATACAGCAGTTACCCTGGCTGTGGTGTGTACCTGACTGCATTGTCTCTTTGCCTTTCATCCCATTTAAAGTAACTCGACAGCAGTTCAAAAATCTCCAGTGGTCGCTCTGCACTCTCTGACTGCTACCTGATTGACCTCTTTTGTGAGATCTCTGACTTCCCAGTACTGGACAACTGTGTAAAAAAGGGTTAAAAAAACTGTAAAACAAGTTAGTAAATACAGTTAACAAGTGAGGCCACATAAATTTAACTCACAGTTAACTACAGTGTAACATAATGACACCTACTAGCAGAACAACTGTTTTGTAAGCAGCATTACTTTCCGTATATTCAAGAGATCAGACACAAAACCAACAAGTGGGCTGTTTTCTTTAAAATACAAACCAAACATACAGTCAAAGAACCAACAATTCCTTTGAACAGTACCACAGTGTGTACAGATGTCCATTTATTTCATGTTATAAATACTTGATCATATTAACATAATACATTATTCAATATCCGATAGCAGTGGTCTATAGATCATAGTGCTACATCAGGTGGCCTTGATGGTGTAAATACATAAGGTAATTACCATACATGCCTAGTAGCAGGGTGTGTACTGGTACTAACTCTTCTTTCATTGCTGCAGTGCTTCCTGCAATACCTGTGCTTCTCTGGGGGACAAAAAAGATAGGAAGGGCTCCCAGGCCTTGAAAAATTGTTCTCCTCTGCCCTTAACTGCATAAGAGAGTCTTTCTACCGCCAGGGCCTGAATAGCCAAGTTACGCTACTGGGACACTGATGGCACCCCTCTCGAGACCCGTGTGTTCAGAATACAGTGACGTGCCAAAAACAATAGCACCCTAGCCCATCTTGGGATGGGGCACCACCCCTCCGTTCCCAGATCCTCCACCACAAATAAAAGCAGCAGGTGAATGACCACCAGCTGCCACTCCATTAATCCCCCTAATTGAAGTGCTATATCCCTGCAGAAGTTCTTCAGGACAGGACAGTCCCAGAAACAATGAAAATAAATACCCATCCCCATCCCACATCTCCCACAGATAGGAGATACCACTGGATTAAATTTATGGGCAATTTGGCGTGTGCAATACAAACGATGTAAAAATTTATAGTAAGATTCCTTGTATTCATTACGCACCAGGATTCCCATATGCAAAGTAGGCAGTAGCTTCCAATTGTCCTCATCGATTTAAAGGCTCATATCTCTTTCCCATAATGCCTTAGTATTTTTTTTTTTACTTGCCCGGCTCCCATGGCTTTTGGAGGAGGCCTCGTACCTCCTTCTAGTCCATCCGCCTGGGCATCCATCTAGGCAACCCCACCCTGGTTTCATCTTGCACGGGGGCTGGGGTGTACATATTTTTTCCCTTTTGTCTCCTCTTTATACCTCTGAGGATGTGCGTGAAGGACGTACATCCAGGTAGACGACGTGCTGACGCACGCCATTGCCAAGTACCCATAGCGTACTCCCCTTCCCGGCTCCTTTGAGGAGCCGCCATTGCTCCCGAAAGCCCGTGCTTCCACTGGCCCCAGGAGTGTCAGGAGGCACTCCCAGTAACCCACCCCAGGAGGAGGACAGCATCCATATGGATGCTCAGTCCTCCATCCCCCTGTCGACCCCCAGCAACCTGAGTCCGTTCCTGAACCCGGGTTGCTGGCGTGGTGTGAGGTGTGGCGTCCAGCACCTCAACCCTCAGTGCCACTGGGCGTGCCTTAGTCTTTTGAGTGAGGTCCAAGAAAAATTGCTTGCCCTGCTGGGCAGCATTACAATGAGACCTCTGGCATCTTTTCTAGCATAAATAACAAACTGCTCCACCTGTCCCACCATGGACCCATTTTCTTCCATTGGACCAGCCTGGAACCTCTGACTAGCATCCCATTCTACATCTCCCTCTCTGCCCAACATGACGAGCAATTGGAAACTAGACCAGTCTTTGCCACTTACATTCTCACTGTCCCCCACCTTAACCAGCCATGGGACTGCTGGGCTGGCCTGCCTCACCCATGTCCCTATGGTATCCACACATGGAGCAGCCCTGAGATGAGTGGAATGGCTTCCCATATATTTCCACCATGTGCTCTCTTGGACCAGCCTTTGGAGTACTGGATATGCCTCCACCACCAATGTCCTCCATGTCCCTTGATCTGGATCAGTGTTGGGATCCAAGGACTAGATTTCCCTAGCAACATCCCCCTTTTTGCCCACCTAGACTATCCCTGAGAACCCATACTGGCTGTCCCACTTATGTCACCATGTTCCATCACCCAGATAATCTCTTGGAAGACCACCAGACTAGTCTTCTGCATCTATGACTCCTCTGTCTGCCCACCCAGCTCCATCCTGGGACCCCTGGTTCAGCTTTTCTCACCTATGTCCCCATTCTCCTCCACCTGGACCAGCCCTAAGACCACTATACTGGCCTTCCCCATTGAAGTCCCCCTGTCCCCCCAACCAAGACAGCGTTAGAATTCCAGACTGGCATTTCCTACGTACTGTATGTCCTTCATTCTGCCCACTAGGAGTCCAGGACCAGCCCTGCAAGCTCTAGATGAGTATTTGGCACCATCCACACTGATCTCCCATGCTGTCCAGCCCTTGAACCCCCAGACAGGTATCTGAAACTCACCGCTACCTTCTCATTCTAGGAGGACCAGATAAGGGACCCATGGATGGGTGTCCAACACACTCTTCTCTCATTTTCACTCAGACCAGCCATAGGACTCTTATACAAGAGTCCCACTCACCTCCACCCTCTACTTCCACCTGGAGCACCCCTAGGACCATGGAACTCGAATCTGAAACCCATCTGCACCCACTTCTTCCACTCATACCATTTGGGTCTAACCCCTGCACCCATTTCTTCCCTCACACCATCCTTAGGACCCTTGAACAGGGCTTAGATACCCACATGCACCTTTATCTCCCACTCTGACTAACTTTAGGGCCTCCATACCAGGATTCTGACACCCACATCAACCCTCTTCTCCCAATCAATCTGATTGTATTGAAGATGTACATGTGTAACTTCTACTATTACTGTATCCTGCCTATCCATTATTCCCCCAGGGCGCATCTGGAATCGAGTGGTACACTGTTCAGTATGCCTTCCTGGTAAAAGTCTTAAATAAATAAATAAATCAGACAATTCCTAGAACCCCAGAACCAGGATTTAACAGCCATCAGACTCCTAGACTCCCTGCAGGGGCATACCTCAGGCAACCAACTAAAGAACCCACTCGGGAGAGGGTGCTACTGGACCTGGTGCTGTCAGAGACAGTGTCGCTAACATCACAGTGGGAAGCCACCTGGGGACCAATGACCATCGTACAGTGTGCTTCAGCATTAGGACCGGGCCAGAATCTAACCACACTAAAATGAGGGTATTTGGACTTCAGGATGGCCGATTTCAAGATGAAACAGTGCCTCAAGGAAACCCTAGCAGGAACCGGGAATAAGGGTGGGGCAAAAATAAGGAAGGCCATTGAGAAAGCAACAAACATCTGCGTCAGCATGTTAAAAAGAGCAAGAGAAGAAAGAGGTCTCTATGATTCTCCAAGCAAGTAGCAGTGAAGGGGGAAGGAAGGAAACATTGTTTAACCAGGAGTAGCACACTAAACTGAAGCTTGTTTCCAGATGCGACCTGGGAGTACAAGGAAGTTAAGTGACTTGCTCAGGATCACACAGTATGCACCTAGGTGGCTTTGGGATTCAAACCCAGGTCTCCAGATCTGCAGCTCAGAGCCTTAACCCATTGTGTTATACTGCCTCCTTGGCAAGGAAAAGAAGCAGGTATTCAAAAGGTACAAGATGACACAGAAGGCATTATCAGGAGAAACAAAGGGAGGCAGGGCAGAGAAAAGGCTAAAGCAGAAATGAAAACATTGCCAAATCAGCAAAAAAGGGGGATAAAACATTCTTTAGATACATATGCAAAAAGAAAAGCAAGGCAGGGATAGTAAGACTAAAAGGGAAGGTGGTGAAGTGTGCAAGAGGACCAGAAGAAAACTGGCATACTGAATAAGTACTTTTGTTTAGTATTCATAAAGGAAGGGGCATGTGATGGGCCACAGATAGTATAGAAGGGCATCCATTTGCATCTCTGACAGCCTGTTTTAATATATCACTGGCTAAAAGGAAAGTGCCATGGGACAGGAGGGCAGATGTGGTCCCACTACACAAAAGTGGGAACAGGGAGTAGGCAGGAAACTACCAATCTGTAAACCGGACTTCGGTGGTGAGTAAGGTTATGGAAACACTATTTAAAGAAAATAATTGGGGAATACCTTGAAACCAGTGGATTTCAGGATTTGAGGCAACATGGGTTCACAGGAGGTGATCTTGCCAAACAAATCTGATAGTTTTCTGACTGGGTTACCAAGGAGGTGGATCAGGGAGAAGCAGTGGATGGCCTTTGACACTGTTCCACACAGAAGACTGGTAAACAAGCTAGGTAGCCTGGGTGTGGGTCCAATGATAGTAAAATGGGTACAAAGTTGGTTAAGTAATAGATCTCAGAGGGTGGTAGTAAATGGAATTCACGCGGAGAAAGGTAAGGTAAGCTGCAGGGTGCCTCAGGGGTCAGTGCTGTGACCAGTCCTATTCAATGTCTGCTAGAGACATCCCAGAGTGACTGGAAGGAAAGTATGCCTGTTTGTGGATGACAAAAGTCTGCAACAGAGTGGACACACCAGGGGGGCTTGAAAAATTAAAGATCTGAAAAAGCTGGAAGACTTGTCAAGGGTTTGGCAACTGGGCCTCAACACCAAAAAATGTAAAAACTATGCACATAGGGCACAGAAACCCAAGGGCAACATATCAGTTGGGAAAGAGGTGTCAACAGCCACAAACCTGGAAAGGGACCTGGGGGTCATCACATCTGATGACCTGAAGGTAGCAAAGCAGTGTGAGAAGGCAGTGGAAAAAGCTAATAGGATGCTGCATTGCACATGCACAGGGAGGGGTATCACCAGCAGAAAAAGGGAGATGGTGTTACCCCTGTATAGATCAATGTGGAGGCCTAACCTGGAGTACTACGTCCAGTTCTGAAGGCCCCATCTCAGGAAGGACACAGATCTGGTGGAAGCTGTACAGAGAAGGGTAACCAAAATGGTGCATGGCCAACATCAGAAGCCCTACTAGGAGAGACTCAAGGAATTTAATATGTACTCACTGGAGAAAAGGAAAGAGGACATGATAGAAACATTCAAATACCTCAAGGGCATCAATATAGTACATGAGGTGGCATACTGCACAGAAGAGAAGCTTAAGGACAAGGGGCATGATATGAAGCTAGGGGGAGATTTAAGGAGGTTGTGAAGAAATATTTCTTCACAGAAAGGGTAGTGGACACCTAGCCTCCCAGCAGAGGTGGTGGTACCGAAATGGTATCAGGTTTCAAAACATGCATTGGATAAAAGAGGGAGCTTAGTAACAGGGCTGGAGGAGGTAAATGATGGAGATTAATTAGGGTCTGCAGCAGCACAGTAAGTAGGGACTTTGGGACAGATTAGGTGGGCCAGGAGGTCCTTTTCTGCTGACAGCTTCTAGGTTTAACCATACTCTGTGCCCCCCTTCCCCACCGAGGGCCTGAGCCTATTTACCCATCTGAATCATCAAAGAGACCCCTCCAGACCAGGCTTCCCCAGTTATGGACCCCCTTTTTCCCCACCTGGACCTCCCAGGGGACCCACATACTAGACTTCTCCTACCTACTTTGTAATGGGCGTGGGCACATCATCACAGTCAACACACCCAATATAGATTACGTAGAACGTCATACCCAAGTGCTACGGAGACAGAGATAGGCGTCTTGAAGGATGTCGTCTGCTGGAAAAGAAAAAAGGGGTTCACAAAGAATACATAGCTCTTAGGGGGTACAACAGGTGGAAAGGACAGGTTAGACATAGAAGTATACTTGTCTGAGGTGGGAAGAGTCCGTGTCCTGTCAGACCTGTAAGATAAAAGATATAGTATATGGGCAAACACTATTGTATGTGGAATTCAGTGTATTCCTAACATTGCTGTACCACTGTAGTGACATCAAGAAACACGAAGAAACAAGAAACTTGCATTGTGGTGGCCAAAGGTGACTTGGTCTTCATTTTCATTATACAAATGCAAAACTAGCCATGTGAATGGTTCAAAGACTGCAACATCATTGGCCTTAAGAAAGATAAGGGCATCTGACTTTAATGGGACCTGGGAACGACTTGGTGCCATTCTGTACTGCAGCACAGTCCCTGGAAACTTTACAATCTAAATAAACAGGGGAGGTTAAGGACTGCCTTTAGGCCTTAGTGTGCTTACCCAAAATGGTAATGTTGTGGAACACACACACACACACACACACACACACACACACACACACAGACACACACACACACACACACACACACTCCCCAACTTGTATTTATTTTTTTAGCTTTATTAAGTGGCCATTGGCTGCTTTGTGGCCCAAGTCACATCAAGGCTACAAAAATATTTTTGGCCACTACAATCACAGTTTCTTCCATTACTGATGAATGGATTCTGTAAGTATTGTGAACTGCCTCATTCTGGCACCCAGATTTCCATTTTTCCTGCCGTAGTCTTATTAGTTTCTCCCAGATCCAGCTGTTGTCTCCTTGACAAATACTGGCAGTAACAATTTTGGCAGGAAAAAAACAGAATCTGAACCAAAGAGGGGAAACCTCTCATCAGTTAGAACAGGATGGTTAGAACTGGCTCCAATCCGATATCCAAATGCTGACAAATTCTGGATTGGGTTGGCAAAAATATTAATTTAGCTTTACTGGCTTGTGTTGGGAATATGTAGTACTAAACTAGGCAGACAATCTGGGTTGTGGAATTTCTGTGAGGTAGTGGATTTTCCCAGCCACAAGCCATGTTAGCTCCAAACCTTAATCCAGAAAAGACCACTAGCACAATGTTGTGCAGCACCACCTGTTTGGGACTACCAGTTTCTTCCTTTCTAAAGATTAATGTGTTAATAGAAATGTGCTGTATCAGAGGGCATTGTATGAAAAGGTGAGTGCACCACCATCTGCCCTGTAGTACAAAGCATCTGCTGTGATACCAGGCATAACTGTCCCAATTTTGCCTCAAAATCTTCATCTATCCCCATACAAATCTGCATTTCCCTGAACAATTGGGATATATTAGCACAAACCCATTCCAAATATTACTTATTATTCCAAAATGTTTATACCAAGCCCCTTATTCTACCAGATTCCTGAGCTGAATGCCAGTGGTGAAGCTGTACCTCTCGTTTTGTTCCTTTGTCCCTAATTTTTAAGGCCTTATTTCTCCTTGCTATATAGGATAAGAGGCTGAGAAGATACCTGCTGTGCCCATATTGTTAGGTTTCACTTCGGAGAACAAGTGCCCGATTAGCAAGGCTGCTCAACAGCAAGGCAAAATTCAAAAGGACCAAGTCCTTTTCTCTGATGATTCTAATGGTTCTTGTGGACAGAGAGGGGTCATAGTTCAAAGCTGCACAGAGGTGGGCCCCGCCATTAGCTACAACCACCATGTTCCATGTCTCACTGTGCTCCCACCCCATCGGTGGCACCTCACACTGACTGTGGGAAGGCCAGAGTTGGAACTCTTATCCGGGCAGGAATTACAATACCCAGCTTGGAATACCCCTGCCATAACCTTCATCTCCTTCAGATAGCTGTGGTAAGGTTGGTAATTCAGTGGATCTCCAGATCCATTATAGGCACCCAATCATTTAACCACAGCAGCTACAGCAAATAGCAAAGATGAGCTACTGCTGTTCCAATTCCCCCAATGCCTCTTACATGCCCAACTCACCAGACTGTAGCTCATTCTCTCTGGTTCTGCACTGAATGTTGATACCCACCAACCACACAAGATAGTAGGGTAGGGAGTGACAGTGAATCATCTAGCTATGGTTACAAAAGCCATGAGGTTCAGCGGGCTAGGCCTGGTGCTGGCCAGGGGACAAAAAATGAACATTTCCCACTAACCCCAGCCACAGCCAGCCACTGCTTCTGTTTTTTTCAAACTTTCCTCCCAGTCCCAAATACTAATCCCTTCCCCAAGTTCACTTCTAACCTTTTTCCTTGCCTTGCTTAATCCTTCTGGACCGGACTGTTCTTTTTTCTTCTCCTGACTGCAAGTAGTCCCTTCCCAGTTCCTGGCTGGCACTGCCAGCTTCTGAAGCATGAGCAACTGACGGACTATCATCTCACGTCTACTGCGGCAACTCCTCAAGTAGTCGGACTCTCTGTCTCTGCTCTGTAGTAGCCTCTCCTCCTCACATCAATCAAGTTGTACAGTCAAGCTGGTCAGGAAATGGTGTCGGGTGGCAGCAGGCACCAAAACCGAGTCTCTGTAATGGACTGTCTGGGCTCGCATGCACATGCGTAGTGGTTGGTTGCTGGCTGGTTCTTCAGAGTGGGAAGTTAATGTGATTGACAACCACACTGTCCACATGCAAAGTGCATTTGCATTGATTGACTGATTGATGGTCATGAGTAAGGGAGGAAGCCAATCCAACATAACTAACGAGAGAACAATCGAGAGTGTCAATTAGTTCAATGTCTTTTCTTATTCTTTTTTCCTAGACTTATCACCAGCAAGCTACTCCATGCCCCTGACCCACCTCCACGGATGATGACCCCCACCCCAGTCATGATAATGAGTCTCCACTTTCCATATGTTTTTAATCCCCAAATTAAAAAAAATGTGGGAGAAAATGTTGCCAGTGAAGGGGCCCCATGATCCTGTGGCCCAGTCAGACCCAGGGAGGATAAAAAGTGGAAAGTTAAGTTTAAAAAAATGTTTCTCACAGTGAAGCCCCCCAGGAATTTTCCCAGTAGCCCTGTGAGCCAGTGTGACCAGGGGGGACAAAATGTTGGAAAATTAAATTAAAAAAAAATGTTGCCAATGGTGAGGAGCCCCCTTGGGTCCTGCCCCCCCCAACATCTTCCCAGTAGACTTGTGGGCATGTCCACCCTGGGAGGAGGGGATTAAAAAAATGTGGAACAATTAATTTAAAAAAAAATTGTTTCCCGAGGCAAGAGGACTCTTCTGGGAATTCTCTAGCAGCCCTGTGGGCCAGTCCAACCCTGGTAACCGGACTGGCTCTAAGATGGCACCCAAGGGAGTGCTGGTTTGAGATCTGGCAGAGCAGACGCATGCAGCAGAACAGGCGTGTCAGGCTGGGATGAACAGCCTATCACATATTATGCAGAGTAAATATATGGCAGGCTGCAAATAGTCCACAGATTAGACTGGGTTTCTAAATGGGTAGTGCCAGTTAGGCTTGTGGTTTCCTGGACAGTGCCAGTGAGGCACAGAGAGTCGATTAACAATGGCTACAGTTGCCCAGGACACTGAGTTGTAAGATGCCCCCATCCCCTAAAGTGAAAATAGGGTTGTCACCTGTATAGCGGGGCAAAAAAAGGACCCATGTAATTCCCATCCCTAGCCCCCCCTTTGCCTATGGCCACACCCATGTTCACCCTCCCTGTACTCCTGTAGCCTAGCAGCAGGTGCAGAAGAGCATGGACCAATACGTAATGGTGAACCCTAAAAATGAATTTAAAAACTCTAAAACAGGCTTCTGGCAGCACACTATAGACTGGGCAGTTTATCTTTCTTTTTTTTTTTTGCAGTGTTAGCCGGTATTTATTTTTTATTCTTTGTTAACTGGGCATCCTCCCATCCTAAAAATCTGTTTAAACTATCATTTATAATACAATATAATGCATAATGCAATAATGTAATTTTTGTTACCACCATAACAGACAGTCTACTTTAAGAATTTGCTGCTTCAGTTCCTGGCTTGGGGTTGTGCATTATTGGGATTCTGTCACATTAGTCTACCTGTCTGTCTGTGCCTTCTTGCAGCTGTTTCTGTCTTGCTGCAGCTTCCTTGTTGGAGTTTGTGCCTGCATGGAGTCAGAAGAGTAATGCAGTGTTGGCTGCTGGTCGTCTTCTCTCACTTCCAAATCTTGGATTCTCTGGCTAGGATAGGGGGTCAAGTGGTAGCCAAAGAGGTCTTCTCCTTCGTTTCAGAGGATGATCGAGCCAGGACTGAACCAAAAAAGAGAAACACACAAAGGCTTAACTGGGTCAGGAAGACCAAGTGATAGAGGTTTGAGGTGTGGGATCAGAGTGCAGATGGCAGGGAAGGAGCCAGTGAAGGAGCCACAATACGTGCGCTGGAATGCAATTCTATCTGAGCCGATTGCAAAGGAGCTGTGGTGCCAGAAACTCTGCACCACCTACTGCATCTGTCCCTTTCCTTAAATGTGAGTCCCAGCCAGGGAGTCCTTTTCCTTCAGTTCAGTCTGCGAGCAAGTACAGGCATGACAAGCAATCTTGTTGCTTTGTAGGGCATCAACCAATGCTCTTTTGCATTTGTTTTTCCCACCACATCATCAGTTGCTGATATAAGGATCTGATTGGTCCTTTGACTAACAGACCAATCCTGATCCGTATAACAGCCCTACAACCCCATTGGTCAAAATCACTCTGACATGAAAACAGAGGCTACTCACTGGCCACCTGTGCAAGCCTATGTCTGAATGACATCAGACACAACCTGCAAATGGATGGAAGGAGCACACATTACCCAGAATGTCTGGGAAAATACTGGCATCCTAAGCGTGGTGTTTGCAGCTGGCTGGAGGTAAGAGCGGTTTTGGAATGGAAAACACAATTATGGTTTAAACTGGAGTTTGCTGTTGTTCTGCTTGGCGACTGGCTCGAACTGCAAAAATTAGACAGCAAACAGGAAAACCAGAGAATGGGAGAAGGTCCCTGAAAATTGGACCATCTGGTTAAAAACCGGGTAGATAGCAACCCTAAGTGAAAAAAAAGGTTATCTTGTCACTTGTGCATACTGCTGATGACTGTCTTGTTTTTGTACCCTATGTTCACCATCCTAGGTCGCACCTGGAAGTGGTCAAGGCTGGCTCGGTGTAACTTTCCCAGTTAAGTTTTTTTTTCCCCCCACAATTGTATTTAGTGTTATTAATGACAGGCAGTCATCAATGGCTGATTGTCTGGGGGCAGGAGGGAGGCCAAGGCACTGTGTGACCATGATGAGTCAGGGAATTCTACAGCACACCAAGAAATAATTTTTTTTTGTGATAACCACTGAAATCTGAAAAAAATCCTGCTGTTTATGTAAAACTCACAGTAGCAGCAGAATAGCTCCAAAATGTAAAATGAAGGTTCAGAATAAAATTAACTGTTCAATAAGTTGTGATTTCAAGACTATTTGAAGGGATATTGGGATCAGTTTTGACAATGAAGATAAAAAATTGAAAATCTGATAAAAACTGGAACATGAATGGTTCAGAAAAAAATGCTCAAAAAGATGGGTAATTTGAAGGGTATTTGAAGGGATATTGGGAACTTACTGCCCCCTGTCTGTCCCCACTTATATAACCTGCTCCCATCACCAGGGCCACCAGGAGCTCCCACAAACCTACCCACCTGGTGCCACGACAAAAAACATATCTCAGCCAACGCTCTTTCTCCTGCAGAGCTCCATCCTGGCTTAACTCCCTCCCCACCCACATTGCCATGTAAACTAAAACTGACCAATTTAAATCCCTTCTCCACTCCCACCTTCTCTCCTCACGTTCCTGCAGTTGCCCATGACACCCCAACTGCCTGACAAGGGACTCTTGTCCTGCCTGTTTATTCCCTATCTCTCCTCTACTCTGACAATGGGCTTTAACCAGCTTTGTGCACCCCACCCCACCCTTTTTATGTTGGTTCGCGCTTGCGCGCCAGCCAACATCTTGCAGTAGTAGCAGATTTGGAGGCGCGGTCACTGTTGGGCGAATGCAGGGCATGCATCAGTAGGTGCATCCCTCATTCCCCAAAAAGCCAGCAGCAGGCGCTAGGTGCGTCCCTCATTATCCAAAAAGCCAGCCGCAGGCGCTGACATCATGCATCCCTATGTGGCCACCAGATCTAGGAAAGGTCCGCTGCAATGAAACAAAGCTTTCATGCAGCAGGACCCTAACACTCCTCCGATATGCAAGCAACATGGTGGCAGTGACTGCTGCTACTGTACTTGTCACAATGCCCGGCAGAGAGCCCACTTCCTGTCGGCATAATGTCCCCCTCCCATTTCACCACTGTGTGCTGAGGATGCAATCCCCCACCACGCCATCATCGACCCCCAAAAAGTCTTTCTTTGCCAATGGGGGCCCAATCCCCATCGGCTTCAGTCCCCCCATTCCCAGTTCAATCTGTCGATGGGGGAGCCCACTCCCTGTTGGCATAATGTCCCTACACCATTTGTTGTGTGCCAAGGGGGGTGCCCAATCCCCCTCGGCTTTCCCACCCCCACGGGTATTTGCCAATGGGGGGTGCCCAATCCCCTGTCAGCTACAGCCCCCCCAAAAAAAGCAAACAGGTGGCACACTGTGAGCCCACCCCAGCATGCCACAGTGCCACAGTATCCTGTAAAAAAAAAAAGTCCCGCAATGTTTTTTTTATTTTTTATTTTTACCTGTAAAACAGAAAACAGTCCCTCGCGGTCCCCCTGGCCCCTCCCCCTACCTGCGCCCATCCTCTGCGTACCCCTCCCGCACCCCCCTCACCCCATACTTACCTCCGGAACATGGTGGGATGATCTTCGGTGGACCGGGAACACGTCTACACTCTCCAAAGCCGACTGCGAACTGAAGAAATGCCGGTAAACTGTATAATGGCATAAATAGGGTTTTTTCAACTTTGGTGCATATCTCAGGCATTTTTGGGAATTTTGACACCAAAGTTTCAACATGGGGTTATTGGGACCCCTCCTCATGAATTCAGGCACTGTTACTGTGTGGAATCACCTTTCGGGACTGATTAACGAAACGTCAGTGCCACTGTTCATGAGGGGGCTCTCAAAAAGCCTATGTTGCAAATATGGTGGGAAAAATCAAACAAAAAAGGCTGTTTTACGAGCTTGCATTGTGCAGTTTCCATGCACGCTCGTAACTTCTTAAATTTGTAATATTTTCACTCCAGATTTTCAAAATTGCATCTTTCCACACCTTCTTATGAACAGTGCAACTGTCATTTTACACATCCTGGCTGAAATGTGGTTTTGAACGACCGACGCAGAATAGCGCGGTCGCTGTGCGAAATCAGTTTTCAGGACAGTTTGAGGAAATGATGGTGACACTGTTCATGAGCAGAGGTCCTAAAATGCCTATGTTGAAAATTTGGTGAAGAAATTTCATAAAATGACTGTTACAAGTATGCGTTGCACAGTTTCCACGCACCCTTGTAACTTTACAAATTTGCAATATTTTCATGCCAGATTTTCAACACTGGCATTTTTTCACACCTCCTTATGAACAGTACAGCTGTCATTTTTCACATCCTGCCCTAAATGTGTTTTCGCACCTGTGGCACACAATGTGGTCACCATGGGAAATCAACGTTTGGGACAAATGAACAAAATCACAATGCCACTTCTCATGAGGGGAGGTCCCAAAATGCCTATATTAAAAATATGGTTAAAAAAATACCAAATATTATTGGGAAATGGACGTGTGTTGCACAGTTTCTATGCATATTCATGACTTCACCAATTTTTCATATGTTCACTCCAGATTTTCAACATTGCCATTTTTTTACATCTCCTCATGAACAATACAGTTGCCATTTTCCACATACTGCCCAAAATGTGTTTTCATCCTGTGTAAGCCAAATGGCATAGCCGCTTGCAAAATCACCTTTCTTCAAACTGATAGTGCTGCTTTTCATGATGTGGGCTCACAAACCCATGTTGAAAATTTGGAGTGAAAATATCAACACACGCCTATGGTGTTGGGTTTCCAACTGGCACCCCACCCTGTAGAGACTGACAGGTATCAGGGGTGTGACTTGGAATCATCAGCTGTAACGCTCACGCCATTTCCACCCCACCCCACCCCCACCCTGCAGCCAGTGACAGGCATCGTGGTGTGCCTTGCAGTGTTCGGCCTAGCTCACCCATTCTCCTATACTGCACCCACCTCAGTGTATTTTCTTATGGGAAAGGGTAAGTATAATGTCCAAAGACCCCAAAGCACACCACAACACTTGTCAGTGTCTACAGTGTAGGGTGAGGTAAAATGGCATAGTACGTTATAGCTGATGACCCAAAGGCACACCCCAATGCCTGTTTGTCTCTGCAGGGTGGGGATGGGTTTGGCATCACTTCAATACTTCACTGCCATTCCTATTATGCATTTCTAGCTTCTGCACTACCAATGTCAATGCCAGCGAGACAACATTCTGCATTGACAAATGCTTATTTCCACTCTACTGCATCCTCACTACCCTCTCTATCTTTGAACTCTGCCCAGCTCACTTATACCCTGGCCCACCCCCCACACTTGCATCCCCTCAACTCCACTACAGCCTCATTATAACCCCGGCTAGCTCCCCCCCTTCATCCCACTCTCCTGTACTTAATATCACTGTGCCCATAGTCACAGTACCCAATGCACAACTCCTCTTCCCCCTGCATGCCTGAATAGCCCAACTATTGTACCTGCACATGTATACATTAGACATTATACCCTATTGACTTTGCAATGTTGTTTCGCAACTGAACTGTATTCTTACAGTGTTATTGTATCTACATGTGTTTACATTAATCATTGTTCCGAAGATTGTACTTCTTGTTATCACTGATGTATCTTACTGTGTTGATATTGTCCACCTGTTGTATCTTGATGTGGAGCCTTTGAAAAGGAGTCACTGACTCAAAAGATTGTAATTCCGATTGTTCAATAATAAATAAATAAAATAAAAAAATGAAGGGTAAGGATGAAAAATGGAAAATGAATGGAAGAATGGTATGAATACTGAAATATGAAGGACTTTGAGAATAAACAACTGAAATGTACCCTTCCTTTTCTATATGGGTGGTAATTATTCTACCTGTTCAATGGTGTTAAGCAAGGGTCCGAATCCTGAAGCGGGTCTTTCGCCGAGATGATCTCTGAAATGGGGACAGCGGCTTATGCCGAGATGGCAAGGCCCAAGCAGGATGAACAGTTCCAAGAGGGTTCATGATCTTTTGCTGGAAAAGCCTCCAGTGGTTGTAACAGAATTCACTGTGGGGAACCAAATCACGACCCATGAAACACATTCAGCACGCTTAAATCAGTAATTTCTCTAAGCCATAGTTCAGATACAGTATGGTTGCTAATTACAGCTTCACTTCACAAACCTGTCAATCCAAGATTATCTTCAGACATTCAGGTAGGCCGATCACTTCTGGAGCAAGTTTTCAGTCCCATCTGCAATCAGAAAAGTCCGACTTCTACAAGGCAATTCCTTAGGCCAGAGAATGTGGCAGGCAGGCCAGCAGGGCCTTCCCACCGAGTATCTTATCTCCTCAAGGAGCAGCTGCCGACAGCTCGAGCTGTTCACTCTTCAACCAACTCTTGACTGACTCACTGCTTCAGGCAGTTCTGGGATTCCTGGTAATCCAAAATGTTTGGTTGGCTGAAAGAACCATCTGTCACGGAAAGGGCTCCCTCCCAGGTCCATTTAGGAGCCAAACACTTAAAACTACAAAAACTACAGAATTTCCCTCCCACAAACCCCTGGGGACAGTCTCCATTTTAGGTCCCCAGAGGTTCGATTGGTCCAATGCTGGAAGTCCAGAACCAAAATGGGTTCAAAATGGGTTTCCTTTTCAAATGCTCAAGCTGCAATTAAAAGCAAATTAGACAAACCTCTCTATCATTATCAGTATAACAGATGAACAGTAAATAATCACAGTTCCTAACAGGACTCACTCTGCTCATATAGCGACTGCAGAATGGAGCAATATAACAGGTGGTTTGGCTGGTCGCAAGCCTTAATTACTCAGACTCAGCCCAGACTGATTTCCAAACACAGAATAGGCACTCTCTTAAACAGACAGGCACGGAGACTCGCTAAGGCACTCTCACATGAACAAATAGAACTACTGCAGACAGGACACCAGCCTGACAGTGGGCATTAGGGGCTCAGAAGACATTATCATAAACCCCAATTTGTAGGAGGTTGCATATAGATTTCCCTGTCCCTACTGGTTTAGTGTCCCCTCCCATACCCAGATGCAGCTGGATAATGATAAATACAGTATATATTGAATTCCCTGTCCTAGTGGTCTAGTGGCCCACCTCCCGATTCCAGTTGCCACCCACCTGTTAATGTACAGATCACTACTTACACATATCTGGTGGTCTAGTGGGCAACTTCACCCCCCTCCCTCCCCTCCATCCTACACCCTGAGCCAGCAGCAGCTGGCCCTCCTCCTACCACCACGGCCAACTGCCACTAACCTGTCAGTGGCGTGTACTGATGGTGGCTAGCTGTAGTGGTGAAAGGAGGGCTGTGCCAGTGCCAGCTCAGGGTGTAGGATGGGGGCAGTGGTCATGATGGGTACTACAAGCTGGGGTGGGGGTGAGTATCCACTAGACCACCAGGTGTGTTATTTGTGATCATGTACATTAATGGGTGGGCGGTAACTGGGATGGGGGCCACTAGACCACCAGGGATGGGGCATTTAATATATATTTATCATTATTCAGCCACATCTGGGAAAGGGGAGGGGGACACTAGACCAGTAGGGACAGGAGAGCTATATATCATTACTATTATTATTAGGTGGCATCTGGAAACAGAGAGGGGGGACACTTGACCACTAGGGATGGGGAATCTTTATACTTATCATTATTATTGGGCAGCATATGGGATCAGGAAGGGTGGGCCACAATGCCACCACAGGGTTGTTTACTTCATGTATTATGGGGACATTCGGGATTGGGGAGGGGGGATCGTGGTACATTGCCGTAAGCAGGTAAACTCTCCCAGAGGAGAATTTTTAAGTACTCTTAGAATAGCCCTGGCTAGTTTAAGGGTACTTAGGATTTCTTCTTCTGGGATACATCTGATAATCCTGCATTAGGTGATATGGCAGCCTGTCTCTGCCGCACCCCTAGCGCCATGCCACAGCCCATTTTTGGGCAAACAGGTGGTGAAAGCCCCATTTGGCTTTTCCTGCCTTCCAGTGCATCATTTGGCACAAGGGGCACTTTACGCCATTCTTCATGGTGCAAGCCCCTTGCGCCATGCCAGGAGCTTTGGAAATTGAGCCCTCTGTCTCCAGCTGTCAGATTTTTTGTTTCTAGGTCTCTAATACACAGCATGACCACCACAGTGGAGGCAAACACCCATGCTAACAGCCACATCATTGACCTGGTTACTTGGCAGTAAGTTCTTTCTGAAGAGAGAGGATTGCCTTCTGTGTTTTCAGTCTTACAGATCCTGTTCTCCCAATCTGTTGCCTTCCTCACTGAGCCACCACTGGTAGAGACTCCTCATCAGTAGGTGTTTCAGGCACAAGATCCAGTGCTGGGACATGAGGCATGCTTCCTCTGCAGATTGCTCCCCCACCCGTGACCCTGTGCAGCTCTTCCTCCTTTTTGCTGTCACTTCAAGGTCCTACTCCTTGGGCCTTGCTCAGCTTCCCTCTCTTCTGAGTTTCCTTTTAACTCTCCCTCTGTGCTATTCTTCTTATCTTTTCCTTATCCTTTCTTTGCTTTTTCAGGTCATCCTTTTCTTTCTCTATGTTTTTAAGCTCCCTCTCTGCCTTCTCTATTCTCTGTTTGGTCATTCTCTTTTTGTGCGTGTTGACTGGCTTCTGTCCAGCATGTTTTTCTCCCTCTTCTGTGTAAAAAGGTAACACATCCAATGAGTTAATAAGGCTTCCAAGGGGTATCTCTTAGGGTATAAGAGCCTCTGAGTGGGAGGTTTGGGTGAAAGGAATGCAAAACTGAGCAGTTGCATTTGCCCAAACCTCACCAAAGAAGTCTCATACAGTAAGAGACACCACTCGGAGGCCCTGTTAACTTATTATAAATCACTCGAGTTTAGCTCAAGTGATTCATAATCAGTTTATAATCTTTTTTTACATTTTATTGTAGAGTATAAATCACTCGAGTTTAGCTTGGTGATTTAAATCAGTTATATTTTTTTTTTATGTTGATTACTGGCATGGCCTGCAAAAACATTGCGACTTCTCTCAGAAGCAGGTTGTGGAGGCGCGGCACTGTTGTGGCCAATGCCCCACAGCCTGAAAAGGCTGTCCCTTCCCCAATGCGCTGCATGCTGCTGCTGACACAAGTTTGGAACCTTGGCACCAACTTGTGACAATTTTGCAGCTGCAATCAGGGGTCACCTCGTCATTGCAGCGTCAGCCATCTGCTGCAATGAGGAGCGACCTGTCATTGCAGGATGAGATATAGAAGCCTGATATTGTTTGTGAACACGGCAGCGGTTGCTGCCGTGTTCTAAACTGTCTCTTCCACTGTGTTTATTTGCCGATGGGGGCCCCAATCCCCGTCGGCTTGTGCCCTGTGTTTCTGTTGCAGATGGGGGAGCACATTCCACGTCAGCATTCTGTAACCCCACTTTTATTCCTGCTGACGGGGTGCCCAATCGCCGTCGGCATAATGATACCCCACCTTTGTGTGCCGACAGGGTGCCCAATCCTCTGTCGGCTACTGCTGCCCCCCTAAAAGAAAGCCTCTGGTGGCATGCTGGGAGCCCACCCCAGCATGCCACATACCCCTGTAAAGGAAAAAACAGTCCCGTGATGTCTTTTTTTTTGTCCTGCAAAAAAGGAAACAGTCCCTCATAGTCTCCCTGCCCCCCACCTACAACCTGCATCCACCCACTGCGCACCCTGCCTCCCCACACCCCGCCTCACCCCAAACTTACATCTGGAACTCAACGCGATGATCTTCAGTGGACTGGGAGCACATCTGCACTCTTCAAAGCCGACCGCAAACTGAGAAAATGCCGGTAAGCTGTATAATGTAATAAATAGGTTTTTAAACTTTAGTGCATATTCGAGCATTTTGGATTTTCACCAAATTTTCAACATGGGGTTTTGGGACCCCTCCTCATGAATTCTTGAATTGTCATGGCGTTAATGCCCTAAAAGATGATTTTGCGGTCACTGCATGGAATCACCTTTTGGGGCGATTAATAGGCAACAGTGCCAGTATTCATGGAGGTGGGCTCTCAAAAGCCTATGTTACAAATTTGGTGGAAAAAGTCCAATAATGACTGGTTTACGAGCTGCGCTGCACAGTTGCTACGCACGCCGTAACCTCTTGAATTTGTGAATATTTTCATGCCAGATTTTCAACACTGGCATTTTGTCACACCTCCTTGTGAACAGTACAGCTGTCATTGTTCACATCCTGGCAGAAATGTATTTTCGCACTTCCGGCGCAGAATAGCACGGTCGCTGTTTGGAAATCAGTGTTTGGGATAGATTAAGAAAATGACAGTGACACTATTCATGAGTAGAGGTCCTGAAATGGCTATGTTGAAAATTTGGTAATGATACTCCATAAAATGAATGTGTTACGAGCGTGTGTTGCACAGTTTGTATGCACGCTCGTAACTTTGCGAATTTATAATATTTTCATTCCAGATTTTCAACATTGCCATTTTCCCACACCTACTTATGAACAGTGCAGCTGTCATTTTTCCCATCCTGGCCAAAATGTGTTTTTGCACTTCCGGCTCTGAATAGAGCGGTTGCTGTTTGAAATCACTGTCGGGGACAGATTAAGAAAATGACAGTGATACTGTTCATGAGCACAGGTCTTAAAATGCCTATGTTGAAAATTTGATGTGATAGCTCATCAATGACTGTGTTACAAGTGTGCATTGCACACTTTCCACACTCCTTGTAACTTGCAGATTTGTAATATTTTCATGCCAGATTTTCAACAGTGGCATTTTTTCACATCTCCTTATGAGCAGTACAGCTGTCATTTTTCACATCCTGATTGAAATGTGGTTTCACAGTTGTGGCACAGAATAACGCGGTCACTGTGGGAAATCAGTGTTCGGGACAGATTAAGAAAATGACAGTGGCACTGTTCATGAGCAGAGTCCTAAAATCCCTATGTTGAAAATTTGGTGATGAAACGCCATAACATGACAGTGTTATCAAGCGTGCATTGAACTGTTTCCACGCACCCTTGTAACTGCAAATTTGTAATATTTTCACACCACATTTTCAACAGTGGCAGTTTTTAACACCTCCTTAATAACAGTATAGCTGTCATTTTTCACATCTTGGCTAAAATATGTTTTTGCACTCCTGCCGGAGAATAGCACGATCGCTGTGGGAAATCAGTGTTTGGGACAGAGTAAGATCGAACGCGTGAGAGGGGGGAGTGACTGAGCTCAACTGAGCTGTGTCAGGACTGCTGCGGATTTGTTTGTGGGCAGAAAAAGGCTCCAACGCAAGAGCCCAGTACAAAAGGGCAGCCTGCAGCACTGGGAGAAACAGAACAAGAGAACAAGTGAGGGAGGGGGAGTGAGCGAACTCACCGGAGCGCTGTCAGGACTGCTGCGGATTTCTTTGTGGGCAGCAAAAGGCATCAAAGCAGGCAGGGGTCTAGTGGAAAAGGCCAGCATGCAGCAGTGGGAGAAAGAGTATGAGTGAGTGAGACGGGGGACTGAGTAAGCTCAATGGAACTCTATCAGGACTGCTGCGGATTTCTTTGTGGGCAGAAAAAGGCGCCAATGCAGGCAGGAGCCCCGTACAAAAGGGCTGCTTGCAGCGCCAGGACAAACAGAATGAGCGTGTGACAGAGGGAGACTGAGCGACCTCAACGGAGCTCCGTCAGGACAGCTGCAGATTTCTTTGTGGACAGACATAGGTGCCAATGCAGCCAGGAGCTCCATACACAAGCGCAGCCTGCAGCGCCAAGAGAAACAGAATGAGTGAGTGACAGAGCAGTAGTGAGAGCACTCAATGGAGCTGTATTGTGACTGCTGCAGATTTCTTTGTGGGCAGAAAATGCGGCAATGCAGGCAGAAGCCCAGTACAAAAGGCCAGCTTGCAGCGCCAGCAGACATGGAATGAGTGAGTGGGGGGGGGGGGTGAATGAGCTCAATGGAGCTGTGTCGGGACTGCTTCAGATTTCTTTCTGGCCAGAACAAGCTGCCAATGCAGGTAGGAGCCCAGTACGAAAGGGAAGCCTGCAGCGGCAGGAGACACAGAACGAGCAAGTGAGGGAGGGGAAGTGAGTGAGCTCAATGGAGCTCTGTTGGGAATGCTGCAGATTTGTTTGTAGGCAGAAAAAGGCAGCAATGCATGCAGGGGCCCAGTACAAAAGGGCAGCCTGCAGTTGCGTGAAAACCAGAATGAGCGAGTGAGAGAGGGGGAGTGAGCGAGCTCAACGGAGCTCTATTGTAACTGCTGCAAATTTCTTTGTGGGCAGACGAAGGGTGGCAACGCAGACAGGAGCCCAATAGAAAAGGGCAGCCTGCAGTGCCGCAGAAAGCAGGAATGAGTGAGTGAGAGGGGGAGTCAGCAGACTCAACAGACCTGTTTAGGACTGCTGCAGATTTCTTGTGGCAGAAAAAGCCACCAACAGGGCAGGAGCCCAAATAAAAGAGCAGCCTGCAGCACCAGGAGACACAGACTGAGTGAGTGACAGAGGGCAGGAGCAAACTCAACACACCAACGCAATCAACATTAGGCATTGACAAGTGCTTGTTTTAACTTTATTGTGCTGTTGACCTCCTGACACCAAAGTGAAAAGTGCTCCCTCTAAATGCTTCAGTATGAGAGCACACTGTACACATGATAAGAGGTACAGTGGCTCTGCATGCTGATTGGCTGAAATCACATTAGTGATTTATAATGTATCATAAATTGAGGTTCAATAGCCTCATTCACATTATGCCATTCATCTTCATGATGACAATGAGATGGTTTTGGCGCAGTATTAGTGACCACTAAGCAATTTAAATCCCAAATTGTAGTGAGAATGGAATAATACGACCTTCTGGGAATTGAACCCAGGTCCCAGAAATACCATCCCAGTGCTGAAATCACTGGGCTATAGGCTCACATGGTTGACCAGTGCAGTGGTTAAATTGGAAATGTTGGAGAGGTGGAACTGTAATCCCTATAATTCCTATATTTGTAGGAGGTGGAACTGTAATCCCTATAATTCCTACATTTGTAGGAGGTGGAACTGTAATCCCTATAATTCCTACATTTGTAGGAGGTGGAACTGTAATCCTTATAATTCCTACATTTGTAGGAGGTGGAACTGTAATCCCTACATTTGTAGGAGGTGGAACTGTCAACCATTGGTGGTGGAACTCTTCTTAGTATTCAATGGAGAAAGGTGTCAGAGGAGGTGAAGCTGAGCTCCTGTTAGTTTCTGCCCAATTAAACCCCTGGACCTGAGGTTCCCAGGTGCACTTCCTTTCTCTGGTATTGCATATCCTGCAACTAGGAACAATCACAATTTATCTTCGTGAGTGAAGGGGCTGGATCTTAACTCACAACAAAAGTGGCAGAGCCACAAGTTAAACAATTTGCTACTGTGAATAGGTCCCTTGGGCTGACTAGGCAGCGCAGCAATAATGCTACTACTAGCTAATAACCCGACTTCACAATCCATACAGACTGATGCATACTTACAATAGTGTACAAGTGTACTTATAAGATAGGCAGACAAACTCCTAGGTCCTTATTGGCCGAGAAGATTCCAAAACCACGGCTTTCAGGAAAAAAAAAAAAACATGGCTTTGCACTTCTTCTTTCTAACAACACTCAGCAGATTTTTTTGTTAATGCCGACAATTGTTTTAAATTTATATGCGGGGCAGATATACTTATGAAGGCAATATTTGCCTTTGCAAACTACCAAATGTGTCTTTTTTTAAAATGTACCCCCATCCACCACCTCAGCCATGGTTCCAATAAATAAATATGTATTTTGAAAGTCTACAATACATATTTCAATGTTTGGGGAATAGTGATTGGAGATTAGTGCTTGTGTAACTTGTAGTACTTTTTGTGGCTTTACTCTATTACAACCCTTGAGTAGTAGGTATGTACAGTAAGTAGGAATTTGTAGGGAATAGAAAACCCAAGAACAAGGGCGAGAAGAGTGCCGGAGGAGGAGGAGGAGGGGGATGGAGATAGACAAAAAATGCTCCCTAAGCAAGGAGTGTGTGTGTGAGTGGTGGGTTTAAGTAGAGTTTGTGGGAGGAGCTATTCCCCGCATTGAACCTCGGGCTTAAGCCCTTCCATTCAATATTTGGGGAAAAGTGATGGGGGGGTTAGTGCTTGTGTAACTTGTAGTACTTTTTGTGGTTCTACTCTATTCCCACCCTTGAGTAGTAGGTATGTAAATAGGAATTTGTAGGGAATAGAAGGCCCAAAAAGATATCTCCTCCAACTCACGTAGAGTATTACCGCTAGCACTCAGGAAAGGAAACACTCTCCAAGTGGAAGAAACCTCTGAGGACCCATAGCTATTGGTCTGCCCATCCTCTGAGCATACTAAGAAGAGATGCACTTCGGTTCTAGCAACCAATAGCTAAATTTATGAGGAAGGTGAGCTGTTTGGAGAGATGATGGTCCATCCTTGATCCATGGATGATGTATTTTGGAAGGACGATACTGAGGCTGAAGAAGTAGGTCTTTCCTGAAGGAACATTAGAATGCAAAGAGTGAAGCATATCCAGTCAAAGAAGGGCGAATGAAGTCCAGGTTTCCAAGGCGATGATGGATGATTGCCCAAAGGGATTACAGGGACAAATGAGCAGGGAGCAATGATTTGATTAATACACTACCAGACTGTGAACAGTGGAAAATGCGATGGTCTGTACAGTCATAGGTAAACTATCCAACTTGTAAAAGGTTTGACATTCACGGTAGAGTGTGGAGCTGAGGAATTCAGTGGTGAGTGATAAGTTGCTAAGTAAGCATCTTTGAAGTGGATGAAGGAGCCGAGCAGAGTCTCTGAGTGCCTGATAGGAGAAATGATAGAAGTGGTTTGTGTAGACCAATAGGGGGAAGATAGGCATATACAGTCAAGATGGTAACAGAATATATAAAGAATGGTTGGAAATTCAGTACAAAGAATTTGATAGCTGATTGAGTATTGCTGTCATAATTATACTTGAATAGGCTCTTGCTGGTCCACTGGCTGAAGTAAATATGGGCATTTCTGTGGTGTAAATGCCCATGAAATGCACTGAGGTAGCCATGGCTGGTTAGCTTTACAGGTATTCTGATGACTAAATACTTGTTGGAAGCCTGGAAGCAGGTATGTGGAAAAGTCAGTAGGCTGGGGTGGTAGTGGAGTTGAGAGTAGTGTGGAATGCCACTGGAGACTAGTGCTATAGTCGATTAAAGGTCTATTGGGAGGCAAGACTGGGATAGTGAAATCGCCATATCGGTTGTGGATTTTTGGATTGAGAATCGAAGGAAGCCTGTTCTCGATGAAAGTCTTCACTGGAGGGAGTAACAGAGATAAATCATGAAGGATAAACTAGAAGGGCTGCTGGATGGGCAGCTGACTTAACCAATGGTAATAAGATGAAGGACTGCAGGTGTTGTATAAGGTATGATGATGTCCAGGAGCTAGAAAACGGTGGTTTGGATAGAATGACGTTAGTAAGGCAGCTAGGTGTGGGACATCCAATGATGACAGTTCTGAGAAGGCAGTTTTGAAGGTCTTAGGACAAACAATGGCTATTGAGAAAGTACTAGTAGTAATCGAGTAACATGGTCAACAGAGTCAGTGCTGGTAGGAGAGGTTGCAGAAAGATAAAATGGATGATGTCAGTAGTGGTATGAGGTATCTTGTGGTTCTCAGTATCCATAGCAAAGATGATGGTTATGGAGTCAGAGCATAACGGAAGGAATGAAGTCCTTTCCATGTACGAGGATAGCCTGTGGGACATGGTAGATAGGGAAGCTCCAGTGCTTGATTAGGCAGGATGTGTGAGGGAGTGTCTAGTAGAGCAGATGAGATCTTTCTATTGTCCAGTTGATGGGATTCTGGGACTGATCCTGAGGAGATGATTGGGCAATATAGAAAATTCTATGGTGATGAAAGAGTCTATGAGGCATGTTATCCAAGGAAGCTTGCTAGAAGTAGTTTTCTCAGGTGAAATGAACAAGTGCTCCATTGAGAAGTGGATGGAGCTGTTAGAATGGCCAGAGTAGGAGTATGAGATGGATAAATGGGAGGAGTAGTTGACTGGTAGGAATACTGGCTGGAGATAGGGTAATATGCCCAAAAGAGTCACAGCAAACAGGACGAAGCCTTGAGCTATCAACACGGAGATGAGAAGGCTGCTATCCCATGATAGAAGGAGAGTCCGGACTGAATCTCAATGGACAGGAGGAATGATTCTAGGAAGAAGATGGCATAAGCTAAGCAGTAGGGCATTGCAAGAGCGGGAAGGAACAGGACCGAGTCAGCTCCTGCACGAACTGAATAGGAATGCGGGAAGGCTGCAGCAAGCTATGAGAGGATGATCCATGGAAGGCCAAGGAGCCATGCCAGGTACCAAGAGCAACGGAGTTGAGATACAGGAGTCCCACATCTGATGAAGGTGTCAAACAATGAGTGTACAGGACAGAAGGTTCTGCAATGATGAAGGATGAGGTTCCACTGTCGAAAAAGAAAACAAACTCACACAGAAGTTGGAATGGGTGATCCGCTGCAAGGAAGTCCATGAGGCAGATGAACTGGATTGAGGTAGAGACTGAACAAGTTGACATGGTCCAAATCGAGAGTGAAAGGAGAGCTGCATGGTTGAGCGATGGTCCATGGAAGTGCAGGATGGAGACTGGTGAGGAAGGATGCAAGGCAATCAGGGTATAGGGGTCCCGGTCCTGGAGGGAAGCGCCAAGCAGGTAGTAGGTAGAAAATGCTTATGATAAACAGTCATTTGCAGACACAGGCTCCAAACTCAGGCAGTCAAGGTGAGATGACCTGGACACAACACACCTGAATGTATGATAGTGAAGGCAAAAGAGGTAAATAGTTCCGTTCTAGGAGGGAAGCAGCAATTGGTGGTCTGGTAGAGAGTGCATATGGTTGAAACAGTTGAATGCAGACACGAGCTTCCATTCCTGGCAGGTGGGGCAAGATGCCCTTCAGTCGATACCAATAGGCAGAGGTAGGAGGATGGAGGCAAATGAGTTAATGAGGGACCGTTCCAGAAGGGAAGCAGTAACCGGGTATGAGACAGAGAATGTATTGAACTAGTGGATTCACAGAAACAGGCTACCATACCTGGTAGTTGGTACGAGATGACCTGCAGTTGATGCCGTCTGGTGGAGCTGAGAGGTGGAAGGCAAATGGAGTATAGAGGTCCCATGTCTCAAAGGAAGCAGCAGCCCATATCAGGTAGAGGATGAGAAGGTGGAAACAGTCAAATGGAGACTCAAGCTCCCGGCCATGGAAGTCAGTGAGATAATATCTTGATTCGAGGCTGCGGGCAAGGTAGGATGGAGAAGACAAGTAGGACAAAGTCCTGTTCCTGAAGGGAAACGGCATCAGGGTATCAGGCTGAGAATGCATTGAAGCAGTGGAACATAGACTCAGGCACCCATCCGTGATGATGTAGGCAAGATGATCTTGACTTGATGTAGCTAGGCACAGGTAGGATGAGGATGGCACATGGGGTAAAGAGTTCCATTCCCAAAGGGAAGCAGCAACTGGTATTAGGTAGAGAAGGCATGGTATGACACAGTAGATTGCAGACATGGCTCCAATCCCTGTTAGTCAGGGCGAGCTAACCTGCACTCGATGCTGCTAAGCAGAGTTAGGGACGGAGGGTGTCAGGTTGGTAAGTAGAAGGGGGTAATGATTGTAACGGAATCCCATCCCTGGTAGACAGGGGAAGCCTACCTTTGCTCAGCACCTCAGAAGGTGTGAGTTAGGGACGGAGTCTGGAGTACTGCTGGTATGGGCTGGCAGAAAGCACAGAACACTGCTGTAGAAAGAGAGTAGATTAGGAAACTGAAATGAGATAGGTATGATGAATCAGTACATAGGTATGATAAGACATCTGTAGAATGATAGGAATGGTAGGCACACAAACAGGCATGATATGTAGAAGGAAGGGGCTGGCCTTGGAGCATAACAATGGACGGAAAGGAAAACTCCACTGTAAACTAAAGCATGTATCAGGGAAGAGAAGTATATAAATATAGGTAACTGAGATCGTAGGCAGCGGGGGAGGCTTAAATGGGAGCAACTAGGTTCAGTGGAGTGGGAGAACCCCCCACACCCCCTCCCCCCCAAAGTCCTGAGGAGGGTAGTGCAAACATTCCCGCAAAGGGACGGTTAGCATGGGCATCCATCTAAATGGTAGGGAAACAGAGGAATCAGAAATAATAGAGTGAATACAAGCATTGAATTGACAAGTTTCAATAGTACTTATGCGATATAGCTTACAGCACACTATGGTAGGAAATGGCAATACACTAATCCACTGGGATTATCAGCAGATATGGAGGAAGGAGGCCAATGATAATAACCTCATGGATGCTTGAGCTCATGGGGTCCAAGAGCCAGAAGGAATGCCTGGGGATAAGGAATGCAGAACTGCTGTGGAGCGGACGGTATGCTGCAGAGCTGGAGGAGATGAGGAGGAGAAGGGGACGGCTGCAGGGAATGGACAGAAAACAGACGTCCTTCAGGAGGGGACCAGAAGGAAGTCTCAGAAAATGGTTAGGAGGAGCTGGGGATGCTCGTATGCACTGAACGAGAGGGTGACTGAAGGCGGGTGGAGAAGCCAAAAAGAAAACACAGAGGGGAACCCAGGAACAAGTGGGAGATGAAGACAAGCAGAAGAAAGGAGTGGGAGGCGGAAAGGAGCCACTGAGGGAGAGGAGACGAGCAGGGACAGGGAGAAAAGGCAGGTCAATACACAATACAGGAGAAAAGAACATGAGAGGGAAGGGGGACGGAGGATGGATGGGAGAAACAAACCAGACAGCAGAAGCAGTAGGGCACAGGAGAGAAGCGACACAGCCACACTAGCCACGAGGGAGCTCAGAGAAAAACACTCCTAAGCGAAGGTGTGTGTGAGTGGTGGGTTTAAGTAGAGTTTGTGGGAGGAGTTATCTCACATAGAACCTCAAGCTTAAGCCCTCCAAAAAATAGGCACAATAGTACCTTTAGGTGGAATGCCTCAGTCACTCTGCATCAAAGCACAAATGGCCTCCCGTAAAGCACATGATCTCCTGGCTCACATCTCAACCAAGCCCACCCCTCTTAAATAGAGATGCAGCAAAATTTAATTTGGCAGCAAAATTCCAGTGAAATCGCCAATTTCACTGTGCGAAACATTTCACATAATTGTTCCTTTATGGTGACATTTTGCCTGTTAATTTTGGTGAAATTTCACTGTCAATTTCACCTTTCGACTGCACATTTCATCACATGTAAATGTCAGGTGAAATTGGGGAAGAAAAAGCTTATCACATGACTTTCTCTCTAGCAGACTGCTGGTCACATGGGTGACTGCACTTAGGCAGGAAGCCAGACTAAATCTACTTCCTTTAGAGCTGTTTCAGCTAAGAAGTAGGCGAGGAGAGAGACTAGGAGAGCTAACTTCATTGAAAAATTAGTGGATTGCGTGTGTGTGTGTGTGTGTGTGTGTGTGTGTGTGTGTGTGTGTCTGTGTTTGTTTGCATTTGCAGCTTATTTGATATCTGATCTCTGTTCCTCATTAGTTTAAAAAGTTAATATTTTCGGTTAGTGGTTTTTCTTCATTTTTATTGTTATCTATCTTTTGTATTGTGTGTGTGTGTGTGTGTGTGTGTACAAAATTCCCCTTTCTTTTTTTCTTTTGTTTTTAGGGAGGAGAAGAAGATAGAGATAAAAATTATGGAGACTTGTGGGAATGGGAAGATGGCAACTGGACCACCCCGACCCAGTATCCGTATTAATAGGCAGGCCTTTATGTCTGTGCCCCGAACAGCAGCAGGAGCACTTGCCCCCACCCTCCAGCAGGAGAATGTAGCCCCAGTCCCCAGGAGCAGCATGAGCCCTTGCCCCATCCAAGCAGCAGCAGCAGGATCCTCCTGGCCCCACACCCAGGCAGCAGCAGCAGCAGGCACCTCCAGATGCCACCCCCAGATGGAACATGTGCCCCTGCCTCCTCTGAGCAAGAGCATGATGTGCCCTGGGACATCAGCTGTTTCCCCATGGACAGGATCATCTGCTGTGTGTTTTTTTTTTTTTTTTTAGGAAAACTCAAATGACGATTCCATCGTGATCTGCACCTTGTGTGGAGATCATGCTAAGGGGCAAGAATGGGGTCATTTTGGGACTGGTGGGCAAAGAAGCCATCTACAGCACCACCATTGCAGATTGTTTGAAAAACAAAAGAGGTTGCAGCAGGTAGAGGGGCCCGGGGTGCTGCTGAGCTGGTAGTAGAAAGTGAAGGGGGCCAGCAGGAGGCAGGGGCCAGTGGTGGGCATAGGCGCCGCAGCAGAAGGCAGCAACAGCAGCAGCAGGAGACAGGTGCACAGCCCCCATCACCCTCACCCCAGAGACAGAGGCATTGCCGGGTTCATGGTGGGGACCCAGCACAGCCTGCAGCCATCCTAGTGCCAGCACCAGCAGCAGTAAGTGATGACCTGAGAGCACTGTGCAGAGAGGTGGAAGCTCTGTGCAGTGAGTTCAATGATTCTGAGAGGCGGTCAGGGTGGACCTCAGAAACTCCTACAGGAGCAAGACAAAATGTTTGAGCTTCTGAAGGAGCTGTGTGGTGGTGGTAGTGGTGGCACGTCAGAAAGTGTACCTGGCGCTGGTGCAGTGTAATGGTCAGCCTCCAGACCGGTCAGCGCTGCACTGGCAACAACCTTTTTTTTTTCTTTTCTTTCTCTTGTCCTTACTTTGTTACTGTCACTCTTCCATCATCTGCACCCTCTAAAACAACAACAACAAAAATATATATATATATTCTGTCCTCCTCTTCTATATCCTTTCATTTGTTTCTGTCCTCTTTGTCTTCCGATCTATATCCACTTGTTTATTTTATCTTTTCCAGTTGGTTTGTGCTCCCTCCATTTCCCATCCCCTTTCATATATGAATATGGGTAAGTTTCTCCTCCTCCTGACCATGCAGGTCCCCACTCCCCGGTTCCCGCCTCCCCGTTCCCCTGTTGTACTTGTAGTACCATGCCCATAAATTGTGTACCTTCCTACTTTTATCTTACTCCATTTTCCTTTATATGTTTCCTCCTTGCTCCTTCTATCCTATCCACAAATGTCAAGTATAAGCACTTTATTATGAGCAAACATATTTTCCAAAGCTATGTGAGAGTGAATCTTGGCTCTGCTCATGTAAAACAGGGCCTTCAGGTAATGAAATGCTTCCCAAAAAATGTGACATCAAATTGAGACTGAAACACGCTGTCATTCCTGGTGTTTTATGGTGTCTCACCAGCAAACAGACATTAAAATGCTGTTTTGGCCGCTGTTTACAATTGTCTTTAGGCCCTATCTTGTTTCTGCCACTGCAACACTGGCAGTAAATGTTCAGAAATGTTATAGAAAAATGGTACATTATATTGGAAGTGGAATCTGGTCTCAGCCATTATGTTTTAGGCTGCCCCCACCACCACCCAGATATTCAGTAGCTGTTTTAGGGCCTGTTTACTCAATATTTCTGCCTGAAGCTCACTGCTGCCGGCTCAAAGCATGTCCAGAAAGGTTTCCAAAAAAATTGCACAGTACATTGAGAGTGAAATCAGGTCTGAGACATGCAGTTACAGGCTCACACCCACCCTGCGGACCCAAATGTGCTGTTTTCTGCACATTTTAAATGCTTTGTGGGCCTATGTGTGTCGCTGCACGTTCAAATCATGTCCCACATGTCCAGAAATGTTTCCAAAAAAATTGCACAGTACATTGAGAGTGAAATCAGGTCTGAGACACGCAGTTACAGACTCACATCCACCCTGTGGACCCAAATGTGCTGTTTTCTGCACGTTTTAAATGTTTTTTTTAATTTTTATTTTATTTTAATCTTTGGTAACCGGATAAGGCCTACTAGGCACAAGTGCCTGTTTTCAGGGGTGACCTGGGAGCACTGGGAGGTTAAGTGACTTGCTTAGAGTCACACAGTATGCAAGTGGAGGTTATGAGAATTAAACTCAGGTCTGGTCTGCTGGATGAACCAAGCTTGTTCACACCTTGTTCCTCTAACCTCTAGGCTATTCTGCCAACCCGGCCTAAGTGTGTGGCTGCATGTTCAAATCATGTCCCACATGTCCAGAAATGTTGCAGAAAAAGTACATTGAGAGTGAAATCAGATCTGAGACCGCGTTACAGGCTCACACCCACCCTGAGGACCCAAATGTGCTGTTTTCTGCACGTTTTAAATGCTTTTGGGTCTAAGTGTGGCTGCATGTTCAAATCATGTCCACATGTCCAGAAATGTTGCCAAAAAATTGCACAGTACATTGAGAGTGAAATCAGGTCTGAGACACGCAGTTACAGACTCACACCCACCCTGTGGACCCAAATGTGCTGTTTTCTGCACGTTTTAAATGTTTTTTTTATTTTTTATTTTATTTTAATCTTTGGTAACCGGATAAGGCCTACTAGGCACAAGTGCCTGTTTTCATGGGTGACCTGGGAGCACTGGGAGGTTAAGTGACTTGCTTAGAGTCACACAGTATGCAAGTGGAGGTTATGAGAATTAAACTCAGGTCTGGTCTGCTGGATGAACCAAGCTTGTTCACACCTTGTTCCTCTAACCTCTAGGCTATTCTGCCAACCCGGCCTAAGTGTGTGGCTGCATGTTCAAATCATGTCCCACATATCCAGAAATGTTGCCAGAAAAAGTACATTGAGAGTGAAATCAGATCTGAGACACAGTTACAGGCTCACACCCACCCTGAGGACCCAAATGTGCTGTTTTCTGCACGTTTTAAATGCTTTTGGGTCTAGTGTGTGGCTGCATGTTCAAATCATGTCCCACATGTCCAGAAATGTTGCCAAAAAAATTGCACAGTACATTGAGAGTGAAATCAGGTCTCAGCCATGATGTTTTATGGCGCCCCACCACCACCCAATCCAAACGATGGTCCTTGGTCCACTTTTACAATTGCCTTTAGGCCCTCTCTTGTTTGTACTACTGTAGCACAGACAATAAATGTTCAGAAATGTTGCAGAAAAAATGGTACATGAAATTGGAAGTGGAATCTGGTCTCAGCCACTATGTTTTAGGGTACCCCCCACCACCCAGACATTTAGTTGCTGTTTTAGGGCCTGTTTACACACTACTTCTGCCTGAAACTGCTAGTGCCTACAAGTCCAGAAATGTTTATCCAAAAATGTGACATCAAACTGAGACTGAAATGTGCTGTCAATCCTGATGTTTTATGGTGCCCCACCCCCTCAGGGACCTGAAAAGAGGTGCCAACATGCAGAGAAAATGAATTCCTCCTGCAAAATGCTACTGCTACTTTCAATTCTTTCCTGCTGCTGCTGCTTGTTTATTTTGATTGACATAGAAATGAAGAAGTATCATTTCCCTATCCCTGTGCTGCTGTGCTGATTGTCTAGGTGTGCTGACTGACTGTCTCTGTGGTAGTACCTTGCCTGGTGGTGGGGTAGTGAATGATATTTTGGGGCACAGTAGCTTGCTGCCTGCTGCTGTCTATGACTACTGCTTTCCAAGGTGCCACAAGAACTGCTGTTCTGGATGGTTGATGCCTGGTGGATTATCCTCACACAGTCCATACTGCTACTAATGAACACGTAAGTATCTGTCTTCATTGTTTTTCCTGTGCAAGGTTAGGGTGTTGGTGGGTTGGTATTATGGCATCTTGAGTTCTAATATGCTTGTACTGCTCTTATATTATTTTTCAGTGTGCTGTGGATGACATCATCATGCCAGGCCGTGAGGGAGGGAGATGTCAGATGTATGGATCTTCCCAATTTCCCAACACAGACAGTAAGTATTGGAATTTTCATACAAGTGTGGTGTGTCTGTCACTGCCATATGGTTGTCTGATCTTGACAGTAATTATGTTATTTTTTGCTTTTTTTCAATATCAGGAATTCAGGTGAAGTTAAGTATTTTTCCATCCTGCTGCTGCTGCTGGTTGCTAAATCAGGTCTGGGTGATTTATTTAATTGCGCCTCAGCGATGGTTCCACTTTCCCAATCCTTGAGGTAAGTATATCTTCATTTTTTATGGTTCTCAGGGGTGGGGGAGGGGGGTGGATGGTCAGACTCACGGGTGGTGGGGGGAATTTTCAACAATCACCAACATTTTTTCTTAATTTTTTTCTTATGTCAAGGTACGCAGTGCTGATAGGGGAAGGGGAATGCCTGCTAGTGCTACTGTGGTTCGTCGGACCTTGTCTGGATTGGAATCATGTGCACCACACAGCATGTTCCTGTGAGGAATGTCCTCAACTGAATGACATCACATCATGGGGTATGTTAAGTATACATTTTTTTCTCTTCTTCTTTCAACTTGTTAGGTAAAAGCAGGTATGCAGATTGATTAGTATCCAACAGTATTTTTATCTTTGCTCTTGCTTAGGTCATTTTCCTCTGTTGACATTTCAATATGTCGTATCTTGATGACTACATGATCAATCCAGGCCATGCAGGAGCAGGAGCTGTGTTGTGTCGTTGGAAGACAGGGGTGTTGCTTGAACTGTGATGTTGACCACTAGAATGGTGTCCATACCATTACCATTAATGAGTAATCACCACTGCCACTCGCATACAGGGAGGAACTATATGCGAACACAGATGGTTGAGATGGCATTTAGTAAATAATTAGGTGGAGGGGTTTAATGTCTTTTCTACTCAGTGGGGATTGCATAGCTAAAGTGAGGACAGCAGGACACTCACCCTGCCCTGAACCCCCGGAACCATTGCGATTTGGGTGTACCTTAACCTGGTACTGTAGAAGTAACCTTTTGGGGGATTTGATGTTGTAGTTGTTAAGCCTCTTCATGATTACTCTTGTAATTAATGACTTGCATCTTAAAGATGGCCACCATTCACCATTTTTCAAAATGTGTTCAGCTTGGTGTTATCTATTGAATTAGCATGTTACATTCATATGCTACTTGTACACTTGTCTAGGAGCCAGGATTCTTGTACATGTCACCAATACTAAGTGGCAGAAACATTTTTTTTTCAGTCGAATGGAGTGCATGGGTGTGTCAGGTCAGATTAGTTGATGAAAGGGGACGGTGGGGCAGTGTGGAATTTGCCATACTGGGCACTTTTAAGGACATCAAGGCAACATATCTTGCTGTAAGATGATGATGTGTTGATATAGTCAACATGAAAAGTAATATATTTTTTGAAGAAAAACATTAATCATGCAGTTGCAAAATATTTATGGTTATGGGAATTACATTGCTGCTGCTTTATATAGGCTTGTGGCCTTGGGGGACTGGTGGAGGTGGTGAGGTGACCAATCAACGGGTTATGGCAAAGGGTGATGAAATGAAACTTATACACACTGCAGGCTGAAGCACATAACAACATATTTCCATAACCAATCCAGTGGTACATAGCTAGAAATAAGGTGTAGCATACACACCCCAGCAACCATACTGAGTTGAAAGTTATTGTTTGGGGGGAGCCTTGGAGTAAACTCAGCCTTTTTCAACTTCCAATTCCACATCATCCAAGAAGCAGCCCTCACAGTCTTCAAGACTGGAGTTCTCATCGAGTGGGAATTCTCTCAACATTGCTGCCTCATCCACCTCGCTGCTGGTGGCTGCCTTACTGAAGGGATTGTCATCATCCTCATCACTGAGACACAGTTCATGTGGAAACACCACTGACATCACTGTGTTGTGTGGAATGTGCCTTTCATTCATTTTGATGAATGTTAGCATGGACACATTCTTTGGTGACAAATTGGTCTGATGGTCACTCACAATTGCCCCAGCCACACTAAACACTAAACTGCTGGTGGGCAGCTCAGGTATTTCACAGCAACTGATATTAGTGCTGGCCATTCAGTCATTTTACTGCTCCAGTACAGCAGTGGCTCGACATTAATGGCAAGGTGCTTTGGGTCCCCCATGCAGGCTTCCACCATTCGTTCTGCTGCCCAGAGTCCAGCTGCCTCATCTGTCTCTTCCTCCTTTTCCTCCATATCTTCTACTCCCACCTGAAAGAGAACATCCCAAATGGGACTGCTTACTGTTTTCTGCTCTGCCTTGCCCATTTTCTCTGATTGGGTTCCTTGTGAGCCGCTGGTGGTGGTAGCAACACCCGTTGTTGATGCAGTGCGTGCATTTTTCATTTGTGCAGCATTTACCAATCTAATGAGGTTCTCTGTTAGCTGCTGTACTCGCTGATGACCTCCTTCAATTATAGAGGGCAGGTCACATTTGTACCGTGGATCCAGCATGGTGGTGACTGCAAACTCAGCTGACTGTAAAATGCCAGATACATGGGTATTTGTGTCCAGCACATGGAGCATGTGATCCATTAGATCACAAGTACCATGGGCCCCACTTGCCTCTGTTTGGTGTCGCACATTCACTAGTGTCTGCCTCAGCACAAGTATGAGAGATATGGACTGACTTATGCAAGCAGTGTCCCCACTTACTGTCTGTGTAGCATGCTCGAATGGACGGAGACTACATATTAGCCCATCAATTTGGTGCCACTGCTCTGTTGTTAGAGCAATGGACACTCCAGCACTGTCATGGGTGGCGTGCAGCAGCAGGTATTTTGACAAAGCCTTATACTGTTCATACAGCCAGTCAAGCATGTACAGTGTGGAGTTCGTCCTGGTGACAACATCAAGCTTCATCCGGTACTGAGGCAGATTATTATTGCGCTGTAGCTCACGTAGATGGTCACGGGCCTTTGCATAATGGGCAAAGTGGACATAGATGCGACGGGTAACAGTAACCATTTCCTTAATGTCTGCATGGTTGAGAAACTGCTGAACAACAAGATTAAGGCAGTGTGCCAGGCAGGGCACTCTGAAAAAAAAACACCATCGCTAATGCACTTCACTACATTGGAGCCATTATCATCATGCGCGAATCCTGCTATGAGTGAATCCTGCTGTGAGTGACTGTGTGTGTAGCCACCCATCAATCTTCTCCAGCAGAACATAAAGCATTGTAGCCATGTGCAAACCCGTGAACATCATAGTCAGGGTTGCATGCTGTGAATACCAGGTGTGTTGCTACCCCCACTATTTTGCTTCATGCATGTTTTACTAGACCCAAAATCAAGTACCACACCAGGCAACTGTACCCAGGTGCTGTTATACACAGATATGAGCTTGCTGCTGTTTGTCCACTGGTCCACATATCCATGCTAAGATGGATATAATGTGATGACACTATGCTTCAATGCATGTCTAATGTAATCAGCAACTCTACTGTTCAGCTCGCATGGCACACTTACTAAAATAAGTTCGCTATGGAACTTGCCATTTGGGACAGGCACAGGCCATCAACCTGCAGAAACCAGCATTCTCTATGAATGAGAATGGCAACAGATCAATGGGCAACATTTCAGCGGTGGTAGCATTTAACTCTCATGCAGCAGTATGATTGGGTGGGTACTTTGTCTGCCTCTCAAGGATGGTCTTCAGAGTGGGCTGCATCTTTGGGGCTGTCCGACCAGAACGCTGTACTTGTGCCAGCAATGATTTTCTTTTAGGAGTAACAATTGACTCTTGGCCGGGTGGTGGAGACCAAATGGAAACCAGTTATTTTGGTTGCTCGTGGATGTGGGTGTGGTGTACTTTTAAGACTCATGGGACTGGGACTTGCACCGCCACTGCTATGCCCATTACTAGAGAAAGTAAAGGACTGCTCACTCTCCTCCTCCACCACTGACCCACTCTGCCCTCCCTCCTCATGTTCTGGCTCTATTACATGCACCTTGCTACCAACAACTCTGGCATCCTTCTGGTGTTGATGCCATCTCAGCGGGTGCTTGTTTTTCAGGTGGGCGTGTTGGCTACCAGTGCCTATGTGGCTTCCCTTTTTCCCCCCGACTAACATGAGCTTGACAAAGTTGGCATATTGCTGTGGTCTCATCAGCAGGATCTAGCAATAAAAGTCCCAAACTAGGGACTTTTGACCTCTGGGCTTCAGATGCTTCTGGGACTGGGATGATTCAGAAACAGGTATGGAAGTGTGTATTTTTTGAGCTGCTAACATGACTTCCATAAGACTACTATTGGGAAGGATGATTACTTCATTGCTTGGAGGTGTGCTTATAGGCTTTGTGACAGACTGACCCACCACGGGCTGTACATGTAAATGACCTACATCACCCTTGACCTTTTTTAACTCAGGCTCCCATGTGGGATCATCCCAGTCATTACCTGGTCAACAAAGCTAAATAAATAAATCATCATCATCATCACCACCAATAGTGAAGATGTCCTTGTCTTCCTCCTCCTCCCCCTTATCACTGTCTTCTTGGAGGAAGGCACCTTTTTTTTCTCTACAACTATCTCAAGGGGCTGACTATCCTTATCTCCAGGACTATCAGACTCTTGTTGAACACTATCATCACCAACTCCTACAGGAACATGGACAGTCACACTGACAGACTTATTATCACCCCCCTCCAAGTCCTGGACCACTGTTCCTGTGCTGGTGTCAGTGCCTCTCTTCTTCTCACTGTCAGCATCCCCCACTAGCATGGCTGCAACAGTTGGAGCTTTAAAAAAGTAAAACACAGGTATGCCTGACCCAGTTCAGCCACCAACTCCTTTGCTGGTTCCTGCTGCTCCACCAGGGCCCACATCAGAACTTGAAGACAGTGATGCAGACATACCTGTGGTTTCACTGCTATGGGGAACTGGAACTGAAATTGCACTTTTTTCAGCAGACTTCTTAGCTCCCTCATACCCCCGCCATGTTTCCCCCCTGTACTTGGTCGCTTCTTACCAGGCATTTTTTCTGACTGCTGCTTCAAAGCTTTGCCTTTCTCTGGGAGTATTTAAAGAAAGGATGTATTACTACTAACTGTGTGAATAATGACATCACACACCTACAGTACTGGCTTCCATAAAAGTCCAAAAACAATCAGGACAGGTACCGGCACTTACAGTACAGTAGAACTAATGGGCTGGCAGTATAGCCTAGAGGTTAGAGGAACGAGGTGTGAATGAGCTTGATACATCCAGCAGACCAGACCTGAGTTTGATTCTCACAACCTCCACTTGCATACTGTGTGACTCTGCGCAAGTCACTTAACCACCCAGTGCTCCCAGGTCACTCCTGAAAGCAGGCACTCGTGCCTAGTGGACCTTACCCGGTTACCAAAAAATAAATAAATAAAAATATACCGTATATGATAGGAAGCCTGGTGTAGTATAAAACAAAAGGGTAACTTTTTTCCCCAAACAGGAAGGAATTAAAGAAACACACACAAGGAAAAAGGGTACAAGTGGCATAGTTTAAATACAGATCACCTGTGTCTCTCTGGACAAATAAAGTACTGTAATGTGTTATGTTACTCAGTACCACAATTTGTATTTTATATGTGGGCAGAGACCACCATAAAACAAGCAACAAAGCAAATTAGTGCCACACAATATGTTAGTGGTCTGGATGGGAGGATCAACAAGAAATCTCTTGAAAATGACTATTTTAATATGTACTGTTTTATAATGCACGCGTCAGGTGAGACACAAACAATGCTATAACAGAGAAAGGGTAATGTCTGTAAGTTAACTAAAACAGGAACACCGCGCAGTGTGCAGAGTCAAGCTCCAGCAATAGCATACAGGGGAACAATTCAACAATGCAGTGCGACTGTAATAGACAGGTTCAAGTGATCGAGTAGAAGTACTTTACAACTGTTGATATCCACAGTTTTAGTAACACAAAAGTTAACACTCCAAATAACAGAACTAACCACAAAAAAATAAAAGAAAGGATCAGCTCTGTGTGTTTAAAACTTTAGAATTCAAAATCAATTCGCAACTAAGAGTAAGAATGGTTTATATAACACAGCTAACAGTGGCAGGAACTCTCTCAAACAGGACAGAGAAACTTTAGAGAGAAAATAAATTGCAAGATATAACAAAATTAATAAGAAATAACAGTAAATAAATAATAAACAATTGTGAGTAACTATACCAATCTGCTTAGCTGGAAATAGCCAGCACTGCCTTACACAACTACCCTACCCCACACAACTCTTTCAAAGACAGAGAGAAAAGTAAACCTAATTCAAACTATGTATTATACAAAAATTCACAAAATTAGAAAATGTTCCCTAGTACCAGGCACTGCCAGCATAGCAGCACTGGGAAAAAACTTTATATTTTGAAGCTATTAGCTCTCAAAAACACATTTTAGCTATGTTTTCAAAGACTTGATTGGCTCTGATGCACCACAACACACACACACACACACACTGCTCTCTGACTCAACACGCAGCAGAATGAGCTGGAAACAAGCTACATGTGACTTTTTACCTATTTACCCACAATGCATTGCACATTTTGCCTTTGTACCAAAATTTTGCTGGTGAAATCAAAAGTTTCGCTGGTGAAATTCCACCACATGGCAAAATTTGGATCATCAATGGGTGAAATTGTCATGATAAGTGAAATTTCACTGTTATGCAAAATCAAGAAAACAGGCAAAATTTAGTTTTGCATAGGTGAAAAATTTCACTTAATTGCAGAATTACATGAAAAATTTCGCCAGGGGAAATATTTCAATTTCACTCAACACTACTCTTGAATACAGTCCCAGTCCTCCATAGCCATTTCTTCTATTCATTTCAGCTGATAGAGACTGAAGACTGTTGCACCAGAAATCTGGACCCCTGGATCGAACCCTGAATCCATGGACCTGGATAAATACAGACTTCACTGCAGAAGTCCAGTTCCAGGTCCGTGGAAAGCAGGGTTTTTTTTCTGCATGCCTGGCACCCCACGGAGAGGAGTAGGGAGGAACAGACGGTGCTAGGTGGACCAAAAAAACTGAGGAGAGGAGGGAGTCGAGCCCAGGAGCAGGAGGATGACACATCACAGTCACGTGTAGTGTGGTGGAGGTCTGAGTGCGGGCTGCAGGTGCTGTGGTTGGTTGGTGACTCCACAGGGTTGGCTGTCGGTCTTTTCTCAGAGTGGAGATCGGTAGTAGTATCACAGATGATCTAGTCCTGTAGCCTATCCCATGTGGGTTTGGAACATACTGAATACCAGAAAGAGGAGAGGAGAGTTGTATGTACAGACCCAGGGCAAGCAGGCTGGCAAAATAAATCTTTGACTAGTGCCAGAGGAGAAAGTGAGAGAGACTATTGGGGCCAATGAGAAATTATATAGTCACAGAAATCACAAAGTGTATTTTTCGCCCCAGTGTGGCTGTGTTTGTGCACAGGGCAAGAGCAGGCTGGCAGAATACATATTTGACCTCTGCCACCATCCAGAGGAGAACGAGAGAGAGAGAGACTACTGGGGCCAAAGAGAAATGTTATAGTCACAGAAATCACAAATAAAGTTTATTCTTGGCCCCAGTGTGGCTGTGTGTGTACACAGGGCAAGAGCAGGCTGGCAAAATAAGTCTTTGCCTTGTGCCACCATCCAGAGGAGAAAGAAAGAGATAGAGAGACTATTGGGGGCCAAAGAGAAATGCTATAGTTTCAGAAAGCACAAATAAAGTTTATTCTTGGCCCCAGTGTGGCTGTTTGTGTACACAGGACAAGAACAGGCTGGCAAAATAAATATTTTACTTGGCCATCAAGAAGAGAGAGAGAGAGAGAGAGAGAGAGAGAGAGAGAAAGACAGAGAGACTGCTTGGGGGCCAAAGAGAAATTTTACAGTCACAAAAATCACAAATAAAGAAATTAATCTTGGCCTCAGTGTGGCTCTGCAGTTTGTGTACACTGTACAGGGCAGGCAGGCAGGCAGGCAAAATAGTTATTGCATCTGTCTGTCTGTCTGTCTGTCTCTCTTCCTCTTTCTCTCTCTCTCTCTCTCTCTCTCCCAGCACACTCACGTCACGGGCCCGAGCAGGATATGCCACCAGTCATGAAGCAGCTAGCAGTTATTGCTTGTATTTAGCAGTTTTACTGTAATATTTATACAAATCATGCATTAAATTATTTCCTTTTGGACTCTGTGTTGAATATGACTGACTTTGGCTACTTTTATGCATTTCTTCATATTTGTTTCCAATATGTATAAATAATCAGAACTAATCAGAACTCCACTGTGTTCCAGTTCTTATTTAATAGGGATCAGAACTTCACGAGTTCTCCCAGCCTAATAGCTACCTCCCATAACACATAAGTGGCATGACTGTCACAAGGACTTTTGTTTACTATTTTTTTAGAAATTTCTCAATAATATAAAATTTTTAAAAATTTGTTACTCATTTTACTAGCTCACTAAGACACTCCAGGGTGCTGGTTTCTTTTCCTGAACCTCACTGCCAGCTGGTTGAAGGCCCTTGGCATAAGTGTCTGGTGCCCTAAAATGTGCCTGGGCATTTGGTTCAGGAAAAGAAACCCACACCCTGTTTTGTCTTCTTGCTTACTTCACTGCATCTGACTCAGTAATTACAATTTCAAATAAGCAATTACAAGTACTTACTCATGATCTCCTCAGGCACATCTTCTTGTTGAGCCTTTATGAGTCTCAAAGGACCAGTAGCATTTTCATCCTCCAGTGCACTTACCAAATAATTAACACAATTAGAAAATATAATGGACTGCACGGACCCCCCAAAAAAAAACCCACAAACCACACACTGATACCTGTTTGCCACTTTGGAATGTACAACAATATGATTTCAAATGTTTAGATTGAGGTGGTGGTCTCCATGTTCCAAAGACAACACCGTAAGTGTTACAATGAAAACATTTGCACTGTTTTCTTTTGAACCACTTGAACATTGATTCATAGTTAAACATGCTAGCATATAGAACAAACTATAAAGTCTAGGGGAATGGTCTTGGCACCTGGGTGGCTTGGTGTGAGTTAGCTTGTTTGACAAGTGTAGTCCCAGAAGAGACTGTTGTAAATATAGGCGACAGACAGGCATAAGTGTGTGTGTGGGGTGGGGATACAGATCAATGCCCACCATAATTTGTAATAAAATTGAAAGGTACAATGGTAGAGGAGATGGTTCTTGGCAATTGGGATGTGAGTTCATGAGATGTGCAGCAGTAGGCCATACCTCATTCAGAGGCTTGCAATCGTTGGTTATGGCTGCACACCTTATCAAATGCTTTCAGTATTCACGTAATTTTACAATTCCAAAACCTCAAAAAACAAAAATCACTTTATTGTTAACTAGCAGCAAAGAAGAACTTGACGATACCAACACTGAGCCCATGTCAGGCGCAGCCTGCTATCTAACAGTGTGTCACCAGTAACTTCCCCAACTTTCTACAACCTCCCTCATGCCCTACTTACATTATGGTCCATAGCACTTCATAAAAGCACATCCAGCCTCCTGGTTGTCTTCTTATTCGCTGCTATCAGCAAGAAGATGGAGGACCATTTTGGTGATTGAGTATTTCACCTGTTTTCACAGCGAAAATATATAGTTTGCACGACTGTAATCCAAACATCAAACAAAGGACGGGCGCATACTCTACTCTCCTCAACTTCTTAAAGGAAAACTGCACCCTCATATCTTCTAAATGTCATTTGCTTTCATGTCAACAGACAACTCTTTTCATGTAGCTGTTAAAGATGTATGCAATTGCTTCTGTTAGTTTTCACACTTCATACTAGGCCCTGTCACTCTCCTGGGAGGGTCCATTTCATGGTTGTTGAAATCTCATTGTCCCTAATAGCTGCATTAGCATATGAGAATGTGATGCATAATCAACCTTTAAACTCCTCAGCATGCTGTCTGCTTAAGTAGTTTTAAAAGAGCCAAGCTGCAACTTAAGAAGCTGTGAAATACCACATTTACCTTCAGTAAGTTTTACAAGCTATCTGAGTTGTAATGCAGTTTTTTTGCCCTTAAAACTCCATTCAGTTTATAAGTTTCCAGAGAGTGCTTGCAGGGTATTTGTTATTTTAGCATAGAGATACATGACATAAATGGTTGATCTGACATCATGTTCTCATATGCTAATACAGTTCTCAGGGACAATGAGATTTCAACAACCATGAAATGGGTCCTCCCAGGAGAGTGACAGGGCCTAGAATGAAGTATGAAAATTAACTGAAGCAGTTGCATACATCTTTAACAGCTACATGAAAAGAGTTGTCTGTTGACATGGAAACAAATAACATTTTGAAGATATGAAGGTGCAGTTTTCCTTTAATCGAAATGGTAGTTGAGAAAATATTGCGGCAGAGGCAACTGAAGAGGACGAGAGGAAAAAAAAAGTTGACAGGTTTCTGCCTCATCACCTTCTTTGTTGGGCATCACTGGCTGCTCAACACTCTGATTCTGGAAAACATGGACAAACTGAAAAAAAAATATTAAAAAATTGTCTTTCTGCAGACAGCAAATTGTAGAAGAAATTGAAATGAACAGAAGGATGGTTACAATACCCACTAATTGGTTGGCATCAAGGGACAAATTAATGGGGAACTCCTTGTCCACTAGTACCAGCCTGGTCCAGATGCCACTGTTAGCCACTGCTTTGAGCCCCACTATCTCCTTGATGCCAGGTGTGTCATACTGCTCTATATCAACCAACCTTTTTCAACTGCAGAGGGATACATAACACCCCTATTTCTCTGGACAGTTTTCTGATGATTTCTAGCCAGAACTCCTCCTGGCCTACCAATGAGAGACTCATGGGCTCCACAAGACTGTTTGAATACTGCTTCAGGCTGGCAATAAATAGTGCCAGTTCTCTGCCATTTAATTTTTGGGTGTACCTTCCAGTAACCCTGGCTCTTTCACCCAAACCCCCAGACATATCTGCCTGCCTGTTTGTCTTTCTTTCAGCCTGCTCTGTCTGTCTGTCTGTCTGTCTGTCTGTCTGTCTGTCTGTCTATCTATCTATCTATCTATCTATCTATCTATCTATCTATCTATCTATCTATCTCTCTCTCTGCCCTAACTCACACACTCTCTCCTCTCTTCGGCATAATCTTGACAAAGTACATCCTGTTACTGTGCCACGTTGTACTGGGGTGGGGGGGGCAAGCAATATTTTAAAAAAAATACACTGAAAGTGTGCACTTTTTTCTGCATTTTTTGTACTGCATAAAAACAGCACCACTTGCAGAATTCAACAAGCAAATTGAACACCATTTATTGAAACTGTACATCTGTAAAAAATGGCATATTGAAAAATACACAATTTGGGTAAAATATGCTATTTAAAAAAAGAGTGTAAAATTATGTTGGGTTTTGGTGCCATTTCAGTAAAATTGCAACAATTGGAAGTTGGCAGTTTTGCTCTATTTTGCTAAGTAGGGCCTGCAGAAAAAATGGAAGTTAAAAAATGGGCACAGTGGGTGGGTCCGGCGGCCCTTATCTGCCGTCACTTTCTATGTTTCTCTATTTCTATGTAAACCTAATTAAAATATTGCGGCACTAGGTCAAAAGAGCTAAACAAGGTTGGGGAGGAACACACACTAATACAAAGTAAAAAATACGCAGCTGTTGTGGGGGGACTTCAACTCATTTACAGCCCGTGTCACAATTTTATGTGGTGGCAGGGTTGTGCACTACCCATAAAATATATAAACATACTTCAAAACGCACGATACACCAACCCCCGCCCCCCAAAAAAAACCTGATGCCGGAGAAAGTCTTGAACCCAGATCCACTGGCCGTCCCAAGCATTCACAGCCTGTTGCCATAACCACTGTACAACACTGGCAGCATGCTGAGTTAGCCCACAGACCGGCACATATTCACAAAGGTACAGTGTGCTCGGCCTGATTGAAAACAGCTAGCTACAGGTATTGTGATACAATGTCCACGCTATACTTTCCCTGTAGCTGTTTTTACCTACGCTGTTTTGCTTGCACGACTTTTCACCGCACTCTTTTACATAAGCGTTCTTATCCAAGTACCAGATATTGCCCACTACCCCTTTCTATTTAAAAATGATTTCTGCTACATCCCTGCTTTAAAGTCATTTTTCTGTATTTTATTGAATACATATGTTAAATCGTACCTTTTAATTCATGGATTTCTAGCGTTATGGGGATAATAGCGGCTAGAGCAGACAAGATTGGCTTGCTGCCCTTGTCCGCCAACACTTCTATGTTTTTGTGTCAGAGGCATGCACGTGTAAGCTGGGGAGGAGGTGGGATGCAACATGGGAGAAAACCACCACTGGATGCACAATGACATCAGACCTGTTGCCACCCATGTCCAAGGGGCATGCCGACAGGACCAATCCCTCTCACTCCCTGTGACACAGCGATGCAGAAGCTCCCTAAGAGTTTGCTGTAATGGGGCAGCTGGAAACAGAGAACTATCCTGGGGATCCGGTGGGCAAGAGTCATAGCTAGCCAAGAGACCTCACCAACTAAGATGGAGACCCTGAACTTGAGATGGGAAGGCACCAGCAGAAGCACAGTACAATGGAGAATAGCAACAAAACAAAAAACTACCCTTATAAAGAATGGTATGCATTCCCTTTCAAGTGAGTTTCCTAGCCCTTTGTCATGATATATAACAACACAGCACTATGAGATTGCTGATAAGCTGCTGATTAACTTCCGAGATGTTCCTAGTGCTGTCCCATGATACTAGAAATGTTCCACATTATCCAGTCTGGTGGCCCCCAATGCACAGAATCCTCAGGGATCTAAAACTGGGCACATGCCCAGATATGAATAATTTAACCGGCTACCCTGGATAGCTCGCCCACATAATACTGGCTACTAGATCAACTTATGATGGTGGATGATCCAGTGTGGGCCTGAAATGAACTTTAGTTTTAGTTTATTTTACCAGGATAATGCTCCATTGAGCAAGCTCATTTTCAAGGAGGTCCTGGGTAGGACAGTATACATTATAATAATCTGGATGAGATACATAGACATATAGCACAATAATTACACAATAGATAGAGTTCCAGACATATAAACTACAGAGTAATATAGACACATAACTTGACAGAGTAAACTAGCATTTAATGGAGGGAACAGAAGACAGAGAACTCTGAAACATCTGTTATGAATATTACAGTGTGATCCTATATATGGTTTTTATCCAACTACAACTATCGGGTAACAGCACTATGACACAGACATGGTTTTTTACATAGGTTTTCAATCATTGAGGTAAATGTTGTGTGGCTGACCAAACCAGTGAGCTTAAAGGAGTTCTGTAGCATGTTCCATAAAGCTGGAATGACATAACTTATAGCCATTCTGCCATAATGGTTGGAAACCTTTGGAGTAGCAAATAAAAACTTTTTCTTAGGGAGTAAACACCATTGTTGTTGTTTAAATAATACTGTGATGTAGTTAGGGACCTTTTCAGTGAGCACTCTGGAGGCCCAGTTTTATGAATTCTGCAGCCTTCTACTAGCTAGTTATCCCAGGTTTTGGCTCAACCTGTGGATTATTCCTAGCAATCCAACATGAAACCATGAGACAGAGCTAACAACTCACATAATCATTGATTAATGTGCTATTCTCAGAGCTCTATGTAGTCATGCAGATCTACCACTGATGTCATAATCATACAGTCTCAGCATCTCTGACTAAAATAAACAGCACGTAGGTGAAGCCAGCCCTATCCTGTGTCCACATTCCAGAAACCACAAGTCTGCTATCATCCCAAAGAAGTTGGATAAACCAGTTGCAAAACATTCCATGCACCAAACCACACTCTTACTGCTTCTTAGATCATCCCAGTCCAGAAACCTGAAGGCCTGGATACAAAAAAAAAAAAAAAGTTAGGCTATGCAGACTTGAAACATTTTCTCCTCAGTGTTAAACCTGGAACGAACACACCTATTTACCGCCTAGCAGTAACCAGATTGCTCGCTGAGAATTTTGTGGTTAGATGCCTTTTTGTAACAGTTGATATACAAACGTTCAATGTTTCATATGCCATCATTTACTTATGACTTGACAGAGGCAGAAACCAAAACACTAGATTGATATTATCTTTTGAGATGTTTAACATTTGATAATTATTATACAATAATAGCTGAATGGTAATTTTAAAGGTGATAGGAAACAGTTTTTACACCTCTAGATGGCCTCCAGTTGTTCTTTAATTGGCTATGCAGAATTCTGATATGTTTTTGACCCTTTTTGTTAAATTAATAATTTAATTTTGTTGTCTTTTTAACTACCCTGAATCCCTCTCTCTCCTCATCAGTTGCTGCTCTCTCTTTTCATACTGCCTGAACATTCTATGACACCACAAACTCCAATTCCAGGCCATTCAGATGAATAACATGGAACAAGAGTTTGTGGTACATAGATACATAGACACATAGACGGTGTCGGCAGATAAGGGCCTATGGCCCACCCAGTCTGCCCATTTGAGCTTGTAAGTTCAGTTTATGTTTTCCTAGAAGTCTGTTGCCCCTTACCCCTGACCTCCAGAATTCCTTTATGTCTATCCCATGCATTCTTAAATCCCGTGATTGTTTCAGCCCCCACCACTTCCTCTGGCAGGGTGTTCCACTTGTCCACCACCCGTTCTGTAAAGAAATTCTTCCTCATGTTTCCTCTGAATCATCCTCCCTCCAACTTCATCCCATGCCCTCTAGTCCTGGAACATCTTTTTCGCTTAAAAATAGTGTATTCCTGCACCCTGTTCCTCCCTGTGAGATACTTGTTGTCTCTATCATATCCCCTCTCTCCCTCTCCTCCAGGGAGTACATGTTCAGTTCCTTCAACCTGTCTTCATAGGACTTGTGATGCAATCCATGCACCATCTTTGTTGCCCTCCTCTGAACCTTCTCTACCCTGTCTATGTCCTTCGTAGGTATGGTCTCCAGAACTGTACACTGTACTCCAGGTGGGGCCTCACTAGTGTCTTGTATAGCGGAATTATGACCTCCCTTTTCCTGCTGGTGATGCCCCTGCCTATACATCCCAGCATCCTATTTGCTTTGCCTGCTGCCTTGTCACACTGTTTCCCTACCTTGAGGTCATCAGAGATGATTACCCCAAGATCCTTTTCCCGCTTGGTGCATGCTATATCCTCACCCCCCAACTGATATGTTGTGCCAGGGTTTTTGTGCCCCATATGCATTATCTTGCACTTCTTTGCATTGCATTTCAACTGCCAAACCCCTGACCATTCTTCAAGTTTCTGCAGGTCCCTTCTTATTCTGTCTACACCCTCTGGTGTGTCTACTCTGTTACAGAGCTTTGTGTCATCAGCGAACAGTGAAATTCTGCCTTCTAGGTCCTGTGTAATGTCACTGATGAAGATGTTGAATAGGACCGGTCCCAGCACTGATCTCTGTGGTACCCCACTGGTCACTCTTCCCTCTGTGGGTGACAGCCATTTACCACCACCCTCTGTGTCCTGCCACCCAGCCAGTTACCTACCCACCACACTATTGTCCTGCCCACACCCATATTCCCAGTTTGTGTAATAGTCTTCTATGTGGCACAGTGTCAAAGGCCTTGCTGAAGTCCAGATGGGCCATGTCCACTGCCCTCCCGATCCACCTCCCTAGTCACCCAGTCAAAAATTCAATGAGGTTGGCCGGCCCGGTGGCGCTGAGGGGTTGAGGCGCTGGGCGCCACACCTCGCTCCACGCCGGCGACCGGGTTCGGGGGCGGACTCAGGTGATCGGTGGGTCGGGGAGAGCAGGCTGAGTGTCCGACGAGACAGCTCACCTGCTCCAGGGAGGGATTCGCCGATGCCCGCACTTGCTTGACCTCAAGCGGAGGCTCGGGGAACTGCAAGCCCCACTAGGGGATGGCTGGCCGTTGAGCAGCACGGACGTCGACGTGCGCGTCATGACGTCAGGGGAGGTCGTCAGCTGCTCGGGGAGGGAGAAAAGAAGAAAAAGGAGCCTGCCTCATCCGGGAAGATGCGAGGACCTCGGACGTGCCCATGATGTGCCCGTGCCCGCCCAACAGACCGCAAGACTGACGAAAATGTAGTTACGGGTTAGACCTCCACTTGCCCGCCTGGGGTAAAACCGTGGTCTGGGGATCTATGGTCTGTGGGCAGGGTTCTGGGCAGCGGATGTCCGAGGTCATCGCTGAAGGGTCAGAGGAGGCAGGCTGTGAGGAGGATAAGAGAAATTTCAAAAAAATTCAATGAGGTTGGTCTGACATGACCTCCCCTGGTGAAACCATGCTGCCTTGGGTCCTGTAGTCCATTGACAACCAGCTGTTCCACCAATCTCTCCTTCAGTAGTGCTTCCATGATCTTCCCCACTACCGAGGTGAGGCTGACTGGTCTGTAGTTCCTCTGCTTCCTCTTTGTTCCCGCTTTTGTATAAGGGGACTACATCTGCTGTCCTCCAGTCTTTGGGTACCTCCCCTGTTTCCAGTGATCGGCTAAACAGGATAGCCAGAGGTTCAGCCACCACCTATCTTAGTTCTTTAAGGACCCTGGGGTGCACCCCATCTGGCCCCATTGCTTTATCAACTCTTATTACTTCCAGTTCCTTCAGGACCCTTTCTCGTGTAAAGGGACTTGTGTCTATTTCTGCACCATTCTCACCCCTTGTACTCCCTTCAGACCCATTACCTCCTCTTCCTCAGTAAAGACTGAGCAGAAATACCTGTTCAATATGTCAGCTACTGCTCTTGAGTTTCATATTTCTAAGACATTCTGTGATGTCATAGAATGTCTTAGAAATATGAAACTCAAGAGCAGTAGCTGGTGAGGAGAGTGGAACTCAGTGTAGATCTGAGGGCACCCCAAAGCTAGATGATTTATTTATCAAAAAATCATCAAAGCATATCAGAATGCATAACCAGCATGGAAAGGAAGATGGAAGGGCAGTTAACTATGTAAAAATAAGTTCCTATCTCCTTTAACGCTTGACAATACCCATGAACAATAACGCAGTTAGAGTTTAAATCATAAAAACATTAATTAGTAATTATGGGCCCAGTCCTCAAAATGTTATGCACCCATAGAGTGGTGCCTATGTGGGCTAGAGGTGTACAGAGGTCCTGCTCCACACATGAAGAGACCTCTGCACATCCCCAGCCCTGGCTATGCACACCCACTGCACCCGATCCCATGCAGTGCACGCACAGCTAAGTGACAGGCTGGGTTGGGGCAGGCAGAAGGGCGGGGACATGCATGAGCCCCATTCTCAGCTGTTTCTTTGCAGTATGGAGGGCCTGTGGGGTGGGGGTTATGTGACCTTAGGTACTGCTGTAGCACTTATGTGCCTCCCACTATGCAGCCGTTTTGGACACTCCTTGGGGCCAGAGTAGGCCCCCCTTCACATGCCCTTAGCACCACTGTGGAGGTAAGGATGTCTGGGGGGACATCCTGGTGCTGGCTGGTAATACTAACACAGGGTTTCTCCCCTCCTCCCTTCCTTCCTTCCTTCCTTCCTTCCTTCCTTCCTTCCTTCCTTCCTTCCTTCCTTCTTTCCTCCCTCCCGTTATAAAACAATGATCAGTAAAAAATACACAGTAGACAATTGAGAGGAAGCACAAAGTAGTGCACAACATAGCATATTGCTAACATATCAAAAGCACTAAGGATATATGTACCTGCCACAGGTGATTCTCCTACTGGCCTCCCCTGCCCTGCTCTCCATTTACTTTAGCATTTTACCTACAACTCCAGCGCTTCTCTGCACATCTCCCTCTGTTTATTCTTCTTACCCCCTGATCTTACTATGTTCATGTCATCACTCCCCCTAGTGTTGTCATCCCCCTCCTATATCCCTCCTTCCCCCATCCTTAGTTCTCCATTAAGGGTCGACCCTCCTGGTCAGTCCGTTCATGCCTTCTTGTTCTGTTGTTTGTATAATCAGCTTACCACACCCTGTTACTTCCTTGCCTTGTTAAGTATTCCTCAGACTTTGGTGCTCCCCTTAATTTTAAATTGTTAACAATCTGCACACTCTGTATTATCCTATGTCGTTGTTGCTATTTTTTCACTGTATGTATCAGCCTGCTCTATTGTCCAATTGTATTATTCGTATTATTGTGTAATTAATTCTGCCAGGACCATCTTGAAAATGAGCTTGCTCAATGATGACTCTGCCTGGTTAAATAAAGTTTTGATTGATTGATTAAAAAGCAGAAGTTCTGGAACATACAACTGGCAGCAAAATGAGGGAGGGAAGAGAGATTACAAGTACAACAACAGACATGTGAAAGAGAAAAGTGGACCAATAAACCAGGGCAGTGGGGAGGGCAGGGTATGGAGGAAGGAGCAGTGGGATTACCCTAGGTTCAGCGTCAACAGCAGCAGTGAGTAGTGAAGTTATGGAGGATGATAGATGTTATTGATTTGGAAGAGGGAGCATTGAGAATGGCAACAGGGAGGGTGTTCAAAAGTTTGAGGAAGCAGAAGGAAAAAGCAGCATGATCAACAGAGGATTTTACAGGGGGGAGAGTGGCAGAGTTTATGTCAGAGCTGCAAAGGGAGTAAGTGGGGGGGGAGCAGAGGATGGAAGAAAGGTGGTGTGCAGGGAATTCAGACAGAATTTTGAGACAAAGATGGCACACTGAGCAAGGTGCCTAGCATCAAGGGAGGGCAAGGAGAGGGAGGAGTACAGGGAACAGTGATGGGTTCTGGGGAGGCAAAGCAGTAGAAAAAGCAAAAGAGAAGATCCAGCCTTGACAAGGGTGGACTTGGGGGCAGTGCTATATACAATGTCACCGTAATCAAAGATAGGTAGAATTATCTTTGTGACAATTAGCGCTGTGCAGAATGTGGAATTCCGCCGGCGGAATTAGTGCAGAATGACCATTCTGCCAGTGGAATTTCCGCTGGAATTTTGCTGGCTCTTCCACAAAATTCCGCCTGCTGTTATCTGTGGAATAATATTCCATGGAACAACATTTTTCCACAGAAAATTATTCCACAAACATTTCTGCAGAAAATACTGAGATCCGTGGAATAATATTCTCCAGAAATGTTGTGGGAAGTCTCATTCTGCATTTCTCTGCAGTGGAATTCCGCCATTCTGTTTCAGGTGAAATTCATCAGAATTTCCAAAATTCAGTGGAATTTCGTTCTGCTGGAATTTGAAAATTCCTGTGAGCAGGAAGTGGGATACTTGCTTTGTTCCTGTAAAGTGCCCCAAGTGTACTTGGAGGCTTGACATATCCCATAGTCTCATACTCCATCCAGAATGGTGGATCCACTGCATCATTGACCTGGGTGTCCGATTGGGATGCCCAGTGTCCACCACAACCCTGCCCATGCTGCCTCTATCCCTGCCTGAAGCTCTGCACCCAGTGGCGGGCAGGGCTGTGAATGTTGTCTGGTGTGGACAGACATCAGGGTGTGGAGCTCTGCGGCTAGAACATGGATGAATAGCATGTAACCCAGCCTTTTTTTGTGGATTGGACCCTATGGCAAGATCAGGGGTTGAGTTATCGTCACTAAATCCAACCCTAGGAGGTCTTGAAACAGACACGGTGAAGTCGAGTGCCTCATGCCCTCAAAACCCAACCACTAGTGTACCTTAACACTATTATTAATCTAAACTGTTTGAATTCTTTTAAATGAATATTTTTATAACTTAGATTCTTATTGTACGATTGTACATGAAGGTTTCCAGTTATTACCATAACACTTTTAGAAGGCAGGAGGCAAATCAGATTTCCAGTTTCTAATAATTATTATCTTCTGATACTTTTGCAGGTCAAGACCACCCCAACAGCAGAGAGTAATCAGCTTTAGGCAAATGTAAACAGCCGCAATGATCTGCCATTCATGCAAATGTTCTTAATAATGAAGGAAGAAAAGCAGACGTAAAGTGAAAATACTGTATGGGAAATAGAAGCTGAATTTTGTGTGATATTCTGTTTTTTAGAGTTGTCCCAGATGCGTTGAGTGCTCTTTAATACGTTGAGAAGTATAATACTAGGTTTAGAATTTTCCTCTGGGGAAAATTAAATACTGATGTGTGGCTTTTCTTTTTTTAATGTTTCAGGGAGCAAACATGAGGCAACTGTCTGAAGCTGTTTTTACACACCAGTAAAATAAAGCCACAAAAATGTCACCTTACCTTTTCTCATCCAGTTTTGTGCCAGCATATTCTAACTGCCTGGAACTGTTATATTTCTTTTCGTGCATAATTTCAATTTTTTTCCCCAAGTTAATTGCTGACCATGTGTTTGTAAATCTCAGCAGCTGTCATATTATTTGGCTTGCTTGGTTGAATGCTCACACCCTACCTTACAAGAAATCATAAAATATAGCATGCAATCACTGGGTGCACTTTTAACAACACTTACATTCTGTGGCCAGCGCCAACATTTGGGTGGTTATGAAGTATGGCTTCTCGTGACAAAGATCCTATAAAGTAAAATCTAGTTCATTCTGAGGATAGGCTTTGAGCATATGGTTCTGGATTTATTAAGGCTGTGCTGAATTTTACAGTTCAACATGGGGGCATTCTGTGGAATTTCAGACAATTCTGTTTAATTCTGCAAAATTTAGTTTGTAGCCAAATTCAAAATTTTGAAGGAGAATGTTTTTTGCAGATTAGTAATCCATGTGGTAGTTAAACAGTGCTGTTCTTTCCACAATCCATGGAACACAATGTGTGGAAAGGTATTCTGCAACTTACCAAGAGATGCTTTTTGGAATTAAAAAATAATAAAAAAAAGCATTTTAGTGGCATAATTCTGCATTTTACATAGAAATGCTTTTCAGAAATTAATAAAATTAAATTGTGGAAAGCATTTTGGAAGCAGAATTCTGCAGTACACACAGCTGTGGATATGTATTGCACAATGTTAGATCAAATAATTTAGTTCTAATCGGTCTGGGGGTGCTGAGGGCTGAGGCACTGTGAGTGCCTTACCTCGTCCCACATCAGTGACCTGGGTTCAGTAGTGAACTCTGGTCACCCAGGCGTTGGCCAAAAGAGGGAGAGGGAGAACTGAGCATCTGCAGGATTGCTGTCCTTCACTGGGGAGAGGGGATCCTGTGCCTAGCCGCTTGACTGCCATCTGTAGGAATCCAGTTGGTAGCACATGCGAGGTTTAGCAAGTGTGTGGGGCATGCATTCTGAGCACCAGGGGTGTCTCCATGGAGGCGGAGCATGCATGCCCTGCTCATTGCATGTCTGTGCAACCAGGGGATGAAAACAAAGAGGAAAAACAGAGGATGGGCTCCATGAAACCCTGCCTGCTTGCGCCGACAGACTGCCTAGACTCCCCGGCTTTCAGGATATCTGGATTTGTGTTCCAGGAGGGGGAGGATGGCCCTCCCTTCCCCACCCTACCAGAGGGGATTATCTGTGGGGGATACAAGTCCCCTGAGACTGGAGATGACACCAGACATCCACGGATGACAGGACAGGGCTGAGTCAGCTGCCCATACCTGCCTGGAGGATAACAACTTACACAGACAAAAAAACATAGTTTTCTATATAATTAATGACAAAGGATGCACTTGTTTTAAATGTATTTGTTGTACTCATTAGAAAAAAAGAAAACGGAAACATTTTTTTGTAATATCTTTTATTTGACTAACGGAAACTTACTGTGAAAGTTTTCAAGGCTAAACCGGCCCACTCATCAGGCAGGGTCCTATGTAACCTTCAAAGCTCGAAAAGTAAGTTTTTGTTAGTCAAATGAAAAGGTACAGTATTACACATTTGCAACCCTCTCAGCTGCTGCTGTAGGATATTTTTATGCTTAGTTTTTTTTTAGCACCAACTGGTAACCCTCTCTTGACATCAGCAGAGGTCATTCATTGGGAGACCCTCTGTGTCCTGGGATAAGATGGTCTGCTTGCCAGGGGGTTCCTCCCACACATATAAACACGCACACACACTGTACACATTTTCTCCTGCCTTTGGATGCGCTTAGCTCAGACCTCTCTTGTGACAGAAAATATCAGACTCCAAGCAGTAGCAGAGCTCGCGGAGGTGAGGGGAATCACTCCCCGGGCCACTGGCTGTCAAACTGGTGCCCCTCACCAAGATGTGTGCTGATTCCCAACATCATCTCTCAAAGACAGGGTGCCCACACATCCCGGTTTTACCTGGACAGTCCTGATTTCCTTTGCCCTGTCCCATGTCCTGACACTATTTTAAAACTGGGAGTTTTGCCTCAGTTTCAATTGCAAGCCCAGTTTGCCTCAGAAAATGTGTCCTGGTAGTACAGGGCTGTGCCAATGCTGTAAGACCCCATGCAAAATATTGTATGGGGCCCTACCTCCCCACCAATAAGTCAAAATAACCATTAAAAGTATAAAATATTTATAGTGTAGGTTCTTTTGTAGCAGTCCTGCTAAGCTACCGCCTTCTACCTTGCTGACACCATGATTAAGAAAGTGGACAGTGTCATTTTTCCCTGCTCCTCCTGGGAACACCAGCATCAAGATCAGAAGTTTTGAGTAATAGGCCCTATTGTTTCTTTGTTCTGTACCCCATCCCATGAAACTGAAATTGGAAACTGCAGCACAGACCCCACTGCTGCCGCTGCTGACAGACCCAATTTCAGATGGATTAGCAATGTTCAAAAGGAAAGTTGAAAGTTTGTTTCTGACAATGGAAGATTTTGTTAATGCTGACATCTAAAGCAATGTGACAGTGTGGGCCCTACTGCAGTCACATCTCTTGCACCTCTCTTGTCATGGCCTTAAGTGCTGTGATGTTGCTACTGGCCTCCTTGACCCTTAAACCTGAAAGACTTGCCTGCCTTTGTTATCTTGCCATATGAATGGGGTCGGACCTTTTCTCCCTGCCTGGCTTCCAGCTATCCACTAGTATACTCCTTTGTCTGAGATTGGGACCCATGTATTACACAGCAAGCCTCCAACTGTGACTACCCAACATTTAATATAGATCTCTGTGGACTGTCCAGTGACAGCAGGTGCACACAACACCAAGTAAACCGTGATGCTACCAATGTAACCACACATCTGTCACACACACATGCCGGAGAGCAATATTGCTCAGAGTTTGCAGCCTGGAAGCTTGGTGGCGTGTGCAGGGTGCTCATGGTGTTTACCAGTATGGCTGCTGGCAGCTGACAGGGGCAGTTTTTATAGACCTTACAAAGGCCCTTGAGTTCCAAAAGGCCTGGTAGATAAATTGATACCTCCTAGATTATGGGATGTGTTGTGGCTTAGTAGCCATGGCCGGCTAAATGTCAGGGGAAATGCTAAATATAAACTGGTATCTGATAGAATGTGTCCTAGGAATACTTGTGTGGCTCAGGAGAAAACTATGGCCCATTTTTATTATGTTTGCCTGCATGCATGTGCAAGAAACATAGTGCCATCATCGGAGATTTCGGAGGTGTGTCACCTCCTCCTCCAATTCAGTCAGTGTGTTGGCAGGCGCGGCCCCTGTAAGCCAATGCATGCTGGAGCTGTCTATGACAAGCTCCAAAATGCAGTGGCATACAGTTGAAAGGGGGAGCTACGCTTGAGTGAGCAGCGATAAGATATCGCTTGCTCATGCGCAGCTCCCCACACACAGGCACCACGCTGGCATGCGCGCCTCGCCTCACGACGCACGCGCATTGAATAGCCGACGGGTGCCCAATCTGCCGGGTGTGCTGCATTCCCCACCTCCCCCAAAGCTTTGAAAATGCCAGGCTGGGTGCCCACCCCAGCGCAGTACGATATAGCCGACGGGGTGCCCAATCCTCCGCCGGGCTCCACTGTCCTCAGTCCCTCCCCAGTACTAAGTGCCACGCTGAGGCCCACCCCAGTGTGGCAATCGATACACAGCCGATGAAATTGCCCAAGCCCCGTCGGCTGAGCAGCCCCCAACCGTCCTTGTGCCACACTGGGAGCCCACCCCAGCATGGCAAACGCCCCAGGCCGTTTTTTTTTAACCTGTAAAGAAAACGGTCCCAATGTAGTCTCCCTGGCCCCCTAACACAACCTGCACTCACCCACTGCTCACCCCGCCTCCCCACACCCCCACTCCATACTTACCTCCGGACCTCGGCACAACGATCTTCGTGACGAAACACGCTCTGCACTCTTCAAAGCTGACTGCGAACTGAGAAATGCTGGTAAGCTGTATAATGGGCTAGATAGGGGTTTCAACTTTGTTGCATATCTCAGAGCATTTTTTGAATTTTTGCACCAATTTAACATGGTGGCTGTGATCTCTTCTCATGAATGATGTCACTGTCATTGCATTGCCTGGCCCAAAGGGTGATTTTGCAGTCACTGTGCGAAATCACCCTTCAGGCCTGAATAACACCATGACAGTGATGTCATTCATGAGAAGGGGTCCAAAACCACATGTTGAAAATTTGGTGCCAAAATTCAAAAATGACTGTTTTACGAGCGTGCATTGAGCAGTTCCTACGCAGGCTCGTAAGTTCGCGAATTTTCAATATTTTCACTCCAGATTTTCAACATTGCTATTTTATCACACCTTCTTATGAGTAGTACAGCTGTCATTTTTCACATCTCACCCAAAATGTGTTTCCGTCCATGTAGCGCACAATGGCGCAGTTGGTGTGCGAGATCAATGTACAGGACAAATTAAGAAAATCACAGTGATACTGTTCATGAGCTGAGGTATTAAAATGGCTATATTGAAAATTTGAAGTAAAAAATTCCAAAATGACTTGTTTTACGAGCGCATTGTACAGTTCTATGCATGCTCGTAGTTTGCAAATTTAATATTTTACTCAGATTTTCAACATTGCCATTTTATTACACTTCCTTATGAACAGTACAGCTGCAATTTTTCATATATCGCCTAAAATGTGTTTTCGCACATGTAGCGCATAATGGTGCTGTTGGTTGCGAAAGCAATGTTTAGACAGATTAAGAAAATCACAGTTACACTGTTCATGAGCAGAGGTCTTAAAATGGCTATGTTGAAAATTTGGTGACAAAAGTCCATAAATGACTGTGTTGCGAGTGAGCATTGCACAGTTTCCACGCACTGGTTAGTTCATGACTTTGTCATATCTTCAGTCCAGATTTTCACCAGTGGCATTTTTCCACACTTCCTTATGAACACTACAGCTGTCATTTTTCACAACATGGCTGAAGTGTGTTTTCACACTTTCAGCGCAGAGATGCGTGGTTGCTGTGGGAAATCATTGTTCGGCACAGATAAAGAAAATCACAGTGACACTGTTCATGATCGGAGGCACCAAAATGCCTGAGTTGACAATCTGCTGTAAAAAATCCCCAACCTAATTATATTACGGGTGTGCTTGCACAGTTTCTATGTACGCACGTGACTTCACCATTTTTTTAAATATTTTTACTACAGATTTGCAACATTGCCATTTTTTACACCTCCCCATGAACAGTACAGCTGTCATTTTTTACATCCTGTTCGGAATGTTTTTGCACCTGTGGTGCTAAATGCCGTGGTCACTGTGCACAAGCAGCTTTCGGCTAACAAACTGATATTCCCCCTGTTCATGAGGTGGGGTCACAAAAAAAACATGTTGAAAATTTGGAGTGAAAATAACAACGAATGCCTGAGGTATTAGGGTTTCCAACCATACGCCAACCCTGTAGAGAATGACAGGCATCAGGGTGTGACTTGGGATTCTTGCCTGTGATGCTCATACCATTCCACACCCTGCAGTCAGTGAGAGGCATCGAGGTATGCCTTGGACTCTTGACCCCCAACTTCACCCCATTCTTCCTATATCGCACCCATCTCATCATATTTCCTAATGAAATGGGTGCGATAAGGGCCAAAGACCCAAGGAACACCGTGACACTTGTCAGTGTCTGCAGGTGTGTGGTGAATGGCATGGCTGTTATGCTCGGACAACCCAAACACACCCCAATGCCTGTCACTCTCTGCAGGGTGGTGGTGGGGTTGGCTTCAGTTCAATACTTCACTGCCATTCCTATTACGCAGCTCTGTAACTTCTACACTACCACTACCACTGCCAATGCCAGCAAGCAAACATTCGGCATTGACAAATGCTTGTTATATTCACTGTCCTTATGCACAGGATTTTTGGAAGACCCTTTCCATTCTCTGGAGTCAGTCCTTTTGGCAAGCTGTTACTTATGTGGAAGTTGTGTTTTTTTTTTGTTGCGTCATATTTCCCTGGATACTGGCGCTTTGAGACTTTTATTTGCCATGTTCAAATTTCATTTGTGGCAGGTGAGATGTCAGCTTACTCTGAGACAGATATATCAATCTCCTTCCTGTGTTATTGAGTGTATTGAACATGATTTATCATTTCAATGTTTTTTCAGAACAGCATTATTTGCCTTATGATGTGTGGATTACACGTTGGAAGGAGGTTCCCTTTCTGAAAGATAAAATTGGATGATTTTTTTTCTATATCTTGTTCCTATTTGCATATATTATATCCTGTGTTATTTTCTCCTCTGTTGTATGTTCTGTTTTATTTTCTTGATTGTTTATTTTTCTTCCTTAAGGCATTTTGTATTAATGTTATTGGTTGCTTTTCTGATGTACTGTTTATTAATAAAACCTTCCCCTACTCTTTTCGAGAAGCGCCATGGGATCTTTAACATCCACCTGAACAGACAGATGGGACCTTTGTTTAATGTCTCATCTGAAAGACGGCATCTCAGGAGTGTAGCACCCCCCTCATGCTGCACTGCAGTGTCAGTATTAGGATATTAACCCAAGTGCCTGGTGTGGGGATAGAACCCACAGCCTTCTGATCTCCCAGCCTCAGAGGCGGTGTGCTACCTGCTGAGCCACTGGACCGGTGCCTATTACTATAATTAAAATTAGATCTGAGGTTGTGTTAGAGGAGAGACAGTACAAACATTGGGAGCATAAGGTGGGGCTACTGGCAGGAGAAGTCTGAAGCTCTATCAGTACTGCCAGCGGACAGAGAGAAGGGAGGTGGTGTGAGTCCTGTTAGTGAGTAACACTTCTGTAAGTCAAAAAAAAAGAAAAGTCAGTAAATTAAAAAAAAAATCAGTCTTTAAAAAAAGACCCCGAGGAGAAGACAGGAGAGCTAGGTCAGGAGGTTGCAGAAGATTGAGCTGAGGCCTGTGCCATGCAGATCAAGGTTACAAGCTATTTGACTGTCTCTGAGAGAAAGCAGCATGGGCAATGATGTGAGTAAAGAAAAATTAGTATTTTCTTATCCAGTCTTTAATTAAAATATAAAAAAATCCTGACAAGGATTAGGTTTTCTGCTCCTGGAATCACACGTGAGCTAAGACTTAAAACTGATAATTTCTTCTCAGTATCCCCAAAATGCAGCTGAGAGCCTCTAAAATCCCAGCTTTCTAGTTCTGGTGGCCCCAGGCCCCCCAGCATATTGTCAATAATTTCTTTTGTGTACTTTGCACACATGTTCCAATTTCTAAGTTAGGAACTGGTCACACTACTCTAAGAGAATTTAAGTTCTTGGGCTTGATTTTCAAAGAACCACTAGATCACCACAATTTGTGGTGATCTAGGGCTGCAGTGAACTTTGGGTGCACCAGGGATCCTGCAGCTGATTTTATAAAAGCAGGGTCCTGACAACAAATCCCTGGGCTATGCCAAGCAACAGCTGCAGCGAAGACTTGGTGCAACTGATGGCAATGCTGCAAGCCACAGGATGCTTGGCACCATGATAGTGATGACCTGCTGATCAGTCACCCTGGTGGCTGGCGGGTCATCTTAAGCATACTCAGGCCCTGGGGAGATGGGTCAGGCTGGGGGAGGGGTGACAACTGCCGCAACAGGGGACATCATGAACAGATGGGGGAACACCAGTGCCACCATGGGGGGGGGTTGGAGTCCAACCTGACATGGACCACCAGTCACTCCAGCGATGTTCTGGAAGGTGTCAAGGGATGTATGGGCACCTTCCCAGGGGTCCACAGGGTCACCCCTCACCTAGCCAAGGCTGCAGCTTTGACAAACAGCAGGTTAGACCAGCTCCAGGCTGGTCTAATGGCAGGCTCTGTGTGCCCGTGGGGGGGCTTCCAGAATCCCATATTAGGGGATATGGCAGCTCCACCATGGCACAAACCCCCTAGCACCATGGCGCACCCCCATGTTGGGTGCAACCTATGCACAGGGCCAGTTCAGCACAAGTGGTTCGGTGTTGGATGCAGCTCGCATCAGAAAATCAGGCTTGAGGGGGCGCTATAGAGCCATCTTTCAGGTTGGAAGCACTCCTTTGAAGCTCTTAATCTCGAGGCAGCAAAATAGATTAAAACTTGCAATTTGAAGCAGTTTTTGTCAAACCCAACTGTAGATCTAGCTCCAGTATGATTCCCTGCATCGATTGATATCACATTTGGTATGGGCAGACAGAAAGCGCAGCAACAGGGGCCATCCAAAGATCCATCGCCTCATGTCAGCAATGCCATGGGACCATATGGCAGAGCAGCCAATAACAACTTCACCAACAGACCTATCACGACAAATTATGCTTGAGCCCAAGAGGGCCATGGACTCAAAAATTGAGAAAACTTTGCAGAAGCTGGAAAATCATGATGCTGCCATACTACAACTAACTGGGTCTGTAGCTGAGTCAGACAAACATGTGGTCTCTACCTTAGCTACTGTGGCTTCCCTTACTAAAGAAAACGTTCAGCTTCGAGGCTGCATGGAGGCCTTGGAGAATGAAATTCGGGCTGGAAACATACGCATAGTAGAGATGCCTGAAGGTGTAGAATGAATGGCACTGTTATCTTATTTAATGGACTGGTTTAAGAACAAACAAGTTGCAGGATGGGTTTCCCTGGTCTTCACACACTAAAACCTACAGGGTTTACCTGAGGGTCCACCCTGCTTCCTCTAATCAGCCATGTACCATTCTGTTGAAATCCTCAGGGCCCAAGATTCTAGATGCAGTGCTTCTTGCAGCCTGAGTGATGTATCCATTGGAAATTAACGGTGCAGACATCAAGCTGTATCCCAACCTCTACTTTCAGACTCATGCCAGGAGGAAGAGTTTCAATGCCATGGACATAGACTTCATGCTCTGGGCATCATCCATTCATTTCTGCTGCTTGCTTGTCTTCAGGTAGCTTATGGAGGAAATCCTGACAATTTACAAATCTTCAAGATGCTGGCCACTGGACGAGAGGGTCGAACAATAGCTTGCTGCATGCCGACCATTCTGAACCTCATAGCTTTGACTCTGAGGAAACCTGAACTGTGAGTCTCTCTGTAACCCATTGAAACGGGTCTGAATTAATCTACAGTGTTCCCCTTATTTCTAATTTTTGCCTATGTTTTGACTGATAGTTGTTATTTAGTATTTTCTACAACTGCATGTTACTGTGATATGTAGGGTATAGAAGGGAGTACAGAGTTCAAATTATAACATGTTCTTTTATTCTTGGAGGTTTCACCAAGTGATTCTGGCTGGGCATTCTGACATTTTGTATGTCCCTTCAGTTCTTTCTCACATTTGTAGGCACTGCGTGTCATCAGACCTACTGTTTGTTACACTCACTGTTTGATTTGCACCAACCTTAGTTTCATTCTTACTGTTTTAAACTAAGTTTGCTCTAAGTATTACATTTATACCTATTTAGTATTTAGTTCCTAATATTTGCTGTGCATTTGCTTTATTTGTGGGTAGAGGGTTGCATAAGGGGTCACTTATTTACTATATATTCTACCTAGTTATGCAACAGGTTTAAACAGCAATCCTAGGTTTTTCCCTAATAGACATACCTTTTACCTTTGCAGAGGCTGGCAACTTTTGAAAGACTTTTGGACTTCATTAAATTGACTTAAGGTTTAGGATTCCCCTCTTTCCTCCTGTACCAGAATACATGGGTATTATTATATCTTTTATTAATTGTTTGATGATGCCATATCATATCCAACCTGTACCCTGTATGAGCTTTTGTGGATGTTAATTGTCTGCTTATACAGACATTAATAAACATAAAGCTAAAAAAAAAAATCGGGCTTGGCTCAACTTTTGACACAAGGAGCCACTTGCGTCAATTCTGTCCGATGCAGACTCCTTGTGTCACCATTTGGGCTTTGAAAATTGAGACTCTTGTCTCTAGTCTCTCTTGTTCTTCTCTCTTGTGTCTAGTCTCAGCCTCCAGACCCCCAGCGTATTGTCAAAAATTTATTTTTTGTGTACTTTGCACACGTCCCAATTTCTATGTTAGGAAAACTGGTCGCATTGTTCTAAGAGGATTGGTTCAGTCAGCATAAATTGGTTGTTATTATTAAAAAGACAAAGACTATGCTATTTACTGGACCTTGTAAGTCTCTTTTATAATTCTCTTAAGTTGCTCGATTCTAAGGGTGAGCAAATTGAAATGGATAAGGAATTCTGTTATCTGTCATTCTTGACAGTTCACTTTCATTTGAACCTCACATATCCCATATTATGAAACAACTTCATCAACGACTGGGTGCCCTATATAGAGTTAAAAATTGTTTAACAACTGAGTCTAGGAAAATTTTAGCTAATGGTTTGTTATTTCCTTTGATTGATTATGGCCTGCTTATATACAGTAGTCTTCTGTGAGCGAGACAATGCTGTATAGGGTAAGGGTGCTTTATAATTTTATATGTGGATTTCAAATGACTCTCCCTAACTGTACACATCATTGTCATTTGCTTTACTCTGTTTTTCGCCTTTCTTTGGACAATCGTATTAAATTCTTGCCATTGTTTTTTCTCCAGAAAGTAGTCTTAGAACTAGCTCCACCAAGTATTCAGGATATTTTTGTAGAATCATTTAATATCAAATGTACAAGATCTTTATCAGTTGTGTTTTTCATGTTCCAATTATGAACAGCTGCATGAGTCAAAGCTCCCTAGTTTATAGGTCTATGAGTTGGTATAATGAGTTGCCTACATCTATTACTGCCCATAAATCAATTGTCAGTTTTAAAATGTATGCTCTCACTTCTTATCTTCTTGGTCCATTTGTAATTGCACCTAGTTAATTGTTTTATACTAATGTGTATTTATTGTTTGTTTTTGTTTTTGTTGTGTATCTACTGGACACTTATGAAAAGGGTTTTTGCCCATTAAGGTGTTCCAGTATAAGAAATGAAATGAAGGCTGCACAAAGACGGAGGTAACTGACTTCAGGGGGGCGGATTTTAAGGAAATGGGAAGGATCCTTAAGGAGCATTTGGATGGGATTGGGTCAGACATGAACACTGATAAGGTGGAAATCATCAGGAGAGGGTGCAGGATGCTACCAGCACCTGTGCAAGAGTAAGATGAAAATGCGGTAGGGCCCGAAAACCCTGCTGGTGGACCTGGGAGGTCCAGGAGGTGGTGTGGGGAAAGAAGGCAGCCTATAGGCAATTCAAGTGCTCAAGGAGTGAAAGGGATCTAGGGGAGTATAAGCTGATGGCTAGAAGGGCCACTAGAATGGTGAGGGCGGCTAAGGCAAGGAAGGAGCAGAACCTGGCCAGGGAAATTAGGAGAGGGAACAAGGGGTTCTTTAGATACATTGGGGAAAATGAAGGCGAAGGGCAGATTAGCGGGATTAAAACAGGGAGAGATGGGCACAAGACCCGGGGAGCAGGCTGAGGTACTAAATGAGTACTTCACCTCAGTTTTCACCAAAGAAAATAGGAAGCTGCATTATATGGGAGGAGACAGCAATACTGGGGCCCTTACTGATGGGGGTCTGGGGAGAGGGGAGGCATCACTGGCAGGAGGGGAGGCTAAGTAGGGAGAAGAGGTAGCAGAAGGGAAATCAGCAGAGAGTGAGGGAAGCCCCTCAGGTCCCTTAAGATGGAGAAAGCACCAGGGCCGGATAAATTACATCCCAGAGTGCTGAAGGAACTTTGGGATGTCCTGGTGAAACCCCTGGCAGAGCTTTCACCATCTCTCTGAGGACAGGGTGGGTGCCCAGGACTGGAAGGTGGCGACATAGTGCCTATCCACAAGGGGGATCAAGGAGGTGGCAGGGAACTACAGGCCTGTCAGCCTGACATTGGTGGTGGGGAAAGTGATGGAGGGCATTGTCAAGGAGAGGCTAGGGGGGGACCTGGAAAAGTCAGGGTGCCTGGACAATAGACAGCATGGATTCATCCCAGGGAAATCATGTCAGACAAACCTTGTGGAGTTCAATGACTGGGTGACAAGTGCCTTGGACCTGGGTAGACCAGTGGAAGTCCTCTTTCTAGACTTCAGCAAGGCATTTGACTCTGTTCCTCACATGGGCCTGTTGGATAAGCTGGGAGAAATGGGGTGGGGAACCAGATGATCAGATGGCTAGGTAGTTGGCTCCAGGACCGGACCCAGAGGGTCGAAGTTGGCGGATAGTCTCATCCCCAAGGAGGGTCATTAGTGGGTCCCACAGGGATCAGTCCTGGGCCCTCCTGTTCAACAGCTACGCCTCTGACATATAAGGACAGGTATCAGGAGTGAGATGAGTCTCTTTATGGATGACTCAAAACTGGGGGTGGTGGATGGGGAGATGGGGAGGGTGGCCCTACAGGGGGACCTGAAGCCTCTGGAAAGATGGTCTAGAAGGTGGAAGCTGAGGTTCAATGCAGGGAAATGCAAGGTACTGCACCTGGGGACCAGAAACCTGGGTCAAGTGTACACCGGGGGAATGCTACAAGTCTCGATGGCTGAGAGGGACCTGGGGGTGGTGGTGGATGTCAAGATGAACAACTCTGAGACTTGTAGGAGGGCAGCAGCCAAGGCCAATGGGATGCTGGGATGCATCGCTAGGGGGATCACCTCCAGAAGGAGGGAAGTGATACTCCCTTTGTATAACTGCTTGGTGAGGCCACACCTCGAGTACTGCGTGCAGTTTTGGAGGCCACACTTAAAGAGGGACATTAAACTCCTGGAGAGGGTCCAGAGGAGGGCAATCAAAATGATTTGGGGCTTGGGGGACAGGACCTATGAGGAGAGGCTCGAAGAGCTAAATATGTACACATTGGAAGAGAGAAGGGACCGGGGGTACATGATAGAGGTCTTCAGGTACATGAAGGGAGTAAATAGGGGAGGAACAGTCAAGGTGCTTCGAAGGAAGAAGGAAGGGGGCCACTAGAGGGCATGGGTGGAAGCTGGAGTGGGGAAGATTCAGGGGAGAAAGGAGGAGGTGCTACTTCACTGAGAGGGTGGTGGAGACATGAAATGCGCTGCCTAGGGGGCTGATGGAGGCAGAGATGGTGGAGGGGTTCAAGAGGGGGTGGGACAGGCACAGGGGAAGGGTTCTGGAAGCAAAATCCAATGCAGCGAGAATATCTGGAACTGGGAAGGGAGAAGCCAGAGAAGGTGAGGGGGGCAGCAAGGTCAGCTCCCAGGGTGGAGGCTGGCCAAACGAGCAGATGCGAAAGACCATTAGGCCTATTCTGCTGGCATTTTAGTATGTTAGTATGACATTGTAAATCTCTGCAGTGCTGCACTTGGCTACTAGATGCATGCAGCTCAGCAAAATTGCCCATATGTGTGTGTGAACACAGAACAGCAGCCAGGTAAGGCAGACATGAGTGTATACACACATGCAGCATGACTTGCTTTCAGATGGACCAGGTGGCCTTTAGTTTGAAATGAAGAGGCTCTGAGCAGGCACTCAGTGATGTGAGCTAAACACCACTCCCAGACTCGCACTCTTTCAATATGGTATCCCATTATGTGAGTGACTCAAATTGAGCGCCTCAATTTTGAGCAACTCAATTTGAGCACCTGTGAGAGGAGCAACCGTTAATGAATAGCGAGGGTGTAGGGGAATGGTGAAAGAGAGTGAATAGCAAGTGCTGTATAGTGAGGGAGAGTTAGATTTGTAGGGTTATAGGGTGTTGTTGTAGAAGCCAGTTCTGAGCTGCTCATGTGGTGTGGCGGCTACAGTTACTGACACTGATGCTGGTGGACTTGGGTTCAGAACTGGCATGGGGTGTTGTTGTATGTTTTATATTGAGGGTGTTAAGTTAAAATTTTTTTTATTTATGAAGTCTCGTCCCCTGACTTTGTCCCTCCCCTGTTACTGTTCTCCCTCTCCTGACATTTGTTCCACTTCCCAAGTTGTATCCCCCTCAAGTTTCTCCCCTCCTTGAAATGTGCCCCCCTGGAGTTAGTTTTATTAATTTTTGAGGGTGCAGGGGGCAAAGCCCCCCACAAAGAGTGGTGTGTGGGGTGTAGGCCCCCATATAAAAAGTTGGTATGTATATCGGCACCTATGCCTAAATTTAGCAGCTGATCACTGTTGTTTTAATGGTGATAGAAGTGCACATCGCCGTTTGTGTTTTTTGGCAATGTGCGCTCACTGTTAGGGAAGTTGCTGTTTTAGATTCACTATTATGTCATAGAACCTTTTAATATACATATATTTATTTATTTAGTTTTTATTTACCGGGTAAGTGCACTAGCTATAGCAATGACTATTTCCAGGCACAACCCGGGAGGATACAGTACAAACAGAGCATACACACAGAGTAAGACATCATTTACATAATTGAACAATGTAGAATATAGAGCAAGTAGCAAGCATAGTAGACAGCAGAAATACAGGGCAAATAGTTTTAGACAAGGTGGTTTCAGTACGTTTCATTTAAATTACAGACATTATCAGCTCAGGGAAGATGAGTATACAGACATTTTGCTAAAAATACACACACATTTGCAGTTCAGGGAATATCAAAATGAAATCAAAAAGAGCAGTATCAAGAAAATTTTACATTCACAGGGATGAGTGATAATAGGTAAGGACAACAGAAAGATACACTAATTGAACTCAGCAACAACATAGAATTCCACAGAAGTGGTAGCCAAAACCGTGACAGAGATAGGCAAAAGCATGACAGCAGACATCTTGGGTCTAGTAACCCTCTTGTGTGATGCCCAGCACTGATGGGATCATTAGATCTCCTTTGAGGATAGCTCTCTCCATTGAGCTACATGATGAAACTCTAAGCTTTGGAGTCAGAACCACCTGGAAAATTTTGCTAGTTGGGGTCACTGACATCAACATGCATTGTTGCTGCCTATATAATGTGGTTGACCCCATCATGCATCAATTATTTCTCCAGCCATCAACTGCTCATCGATCCACCACTATGGAAGAATGCCATCGAACTTTGCAAGTACTGCTTATGCTTCTACTTCAAAAGTTTAAATTTAATCAAGATTGTCTATGCCACTGATGAAAGACAGTAAACCGCTGTTCCATTACTGTCTTTGTGGTAAAGTGAAAATCTACAAGGACAATGGTCACTCCATGTGCACTCACTGCTTAGACTTTTCCCACAACATTAAAGCATGTAGTACTTGCTAGGGCTTTAACCAGGCCACTTGGTGACATCTTAAGAAGCCTTAGAAGTTTATGTAAAGCTCATAGAAATGGAAGAAAAACATCATGAATCACAGACAACATCACCGTCCTCACCTACTCCTTCTCTCCACAACTCCCCATCGACCAACCACTCTTTATGGTCAATTAAGGTGGCAGCCGATTCCCCTAAGAAAAAGAACAAGTCTGCTAAATCAGTGGACAAACACTGCCATGCAGAGAAGGACAAGCAGAAGCACAGGGAAAAGGCTGCCTACCCTGAAAAGTCCCAATTTTCTCTCAAAAGAGGCAAGTCCTTTAGACAAAGACAAATTCCATTCCAAGGCCTGGGGATCTGCTGCCCCCCTGACAGTCTCTTGGACACCAAAGTCAGGGTCTGGCACAGGCTGTGTGTTACACACTTCTGTCTATTCCTGAAGATGCCTCTTTCCAGGTTTTCCTCCAGCAGGCCCAGATTTAACTGGGATTTGCTGCACAGGAGGAAGATCTCGCTAAGAGAAATCTTTATGAGTCCTTAGAGGTGTCTCCACCCACTGTGATTACACCTCCAATCCACATGGTTTTGGAGGATGTCACACTGGCTGATTGGCATGTGCCCAGTGCATTATCAATTTTGCCACATGAGGGAGATAAACAGTATCTTGTACCTTCTGATAAGCCAGTTTATTCCTCTCAACCAGAGACAGATTCCGTGGTTAACATGGCTGCACATGGCAGGTCGAAGGCTCCTAAACATATGAGCTCGCTCCCTCCGGTTAAGGAATCCAGGAAGCTTGAGATCCTAGGCAAGAGGACAGATGCTTCAGCATCCCTTGACATCAGAATTGCCAACTACCAGGCTTACATTATCAAATAACAGAACAGCCTGTGGAAGTCTCTGGCTGCCATGGCTCACAAACTGCCTGATGGCCCAGAGAGAACTGACATCCAGCAGACCATTGCTAATGATTCAGAGTAGGATAAGCACCTGCTAAGGCCAACTTTTGATGGCTTGGGTGTGGCTGCTCATGCTGCTGCTGCTGCTGCTTCTGGCATTTACCTGCGCCGCCAATCCTGGTTAAGGGTTGCTGGCTTTGCCTATGATTTTCTATAATCAGGACTTAATGTTCGCTTTAAAAGTAAGCAGCTTCTTGGCACCGTTTTTGAGTTTGCCTTGCGGGGCCTCCAGTCATATAAAATGACCCTGCAGTCCCTGCATACTCTGAATCCAAGCACCTGGTGTAGGCAGTGGGGCTCCTTTCACAGGCCCTGTGCCCACCCTGGTAGGGAGCTCCTGGGGATCCTGCCATGGCTCCCAGCAGGTCAGGCCTCCCTCCAGGCCCTTTTGCCTCCCAGTGCCCATGCCAGGGTCACAAAAGGTGTGGGCTTTGGCAGTGCCATGACTGCCCATGAAGCTATTTGAAACCTCTGCCCCTTCCCCAGCTCCTGTAGATCAGGAAGTCCTTGTTGGGGCAGAATCTCCCCCTTCCTTCCAAAGTGGGGTGAGATCACAAGAGATGCTTGGGTGTTGGAGATAGTTCAGCAAGGGCACGCCCTAGAACTCCTCTCTGTCACTCCTGTACATCCTCTTTTGCTAAACAGATATGCCTCAGGACATCTCACCTTCTTACTGGAGGAAGTTCAAACTGTCCTCTGCAAGATGGCTATAGAAACCATCCAAATTGCAAAAATGAGCCAGGGCTATTATTCCCGGTACTTCTTAGTAGTAAAATGGACTAGTGAGTTAGTGCCCATTCTAGGCCTTCAGGGCCTTGACTTCTTATCGAATACAAATGGTTCAGACTGTTCTTTGCAGTTCCTTCTCCACCTGCTCTTGCAATAAGAGTGTATGAGTGCCTTGATACAGAGAATGCTTACCTCCATATCAAAATCTGCAAATCCGCATACAATACTTGCAATTCATGTTGTAGGGTTTGCACTATCAGTTTTGTGTCTTGCCTTCTGGCTTGTGCTCTGCATCACATGTCTTTACTAAATGCTTTGCAGTGGTTGCAGCTGCCCTCCAATGGGAAGGTCTCTATGTTTTCCAAAACATCAATGATTGGCTTCTAAAAGCCCAGTTGAGGGAGGTGATAGTGTACGGCCTGTTCTGCACCAGGCAGTTGCTCGAGCAGTTGGGCATTCTGGAGAATGAGATAAAATCAGTCTTCACTCCATGCCAGTGCCTCCAATGCATTTGGAGTGGTTCTTGACGCAGGGCTGGGTTAGGCTTTTCTTCCCTTGAGCCTAGCTATGGGATTGGTTGCCCAGGCTCAGCTGGCCTCATCCAGCGACTATGTCTCAGCCAGCTGTCTCCTCAGGCTGATAGCCCTCATGGCTGCTGCTATTCTTACTGTCCCTCTGGTATGGCTGTACATGAGGATTCCACAGTGATTCCTCCGTGCCCAGTGGCCCAAAACATTCGGATGAGCCTGAGTGTTTCATAGAGGTGACACCTTGGCTTCATTGCTCCTTGCTCTGGTCGCTGGAACACTCCAACCTGGAGACAGGATCGCCCTTTCTCTGCCCATCTCCTCTGCTAGTGAAGATAATAGACTCCTCAGGTTCCAGGTGGGGTACCCATCTGGGCCCCTTCTCAGTCAGGGTTAATGGTCCCCTTTGGATATGGTTCTATGAGCAACACTCAGGAGATGAAAGCTGTTCTGCTTGGCCTACAGGCTTTTACTACCCTCCTGCTAGGTCATAAGCTGTTGATCCATATGGACAACATCTTTTATGTACTACATAAGCCACCAAAAGAGTATCCACTTGTACCCCTTCTGCAGTGAGGCAATGAGAGTGTAGCACTGAACCATGGAACATGGCATGTTCCAGGGCTGTGCACGGACCGAATATTATTTTCCGAATACCACAAATAATGGGCTGTCTGAATATTCGGAACCGAATACTGAATAGCCCACTATTCAAGTGGTATTCGTTATTCGGCCGGGGGGGTTGTTTAAAAAGTTTGAAAAAGCATTCCCCCCCCTTCTGGTCAACATTAAAATAAATTTTAAGGATCCCAGCAATCCCTATTGTCTAGTGGTCCCACCCCACTGGGCGATCACCGACCCAATATGAAGAACCCCCCCCACCGAGATTCAAACCTGTTCCCTGTCCAGAAATTGAATTAAAAAATAAATAAAAATGTCCTGGTGTCTAGTAATACCACCCACCTGTGCTGATTGTTGGCCCAATATGAAGAATGACCCCCAGTGAGATTCACCCCGTCCCCCATTGTCCAGTACCACGTCCACAGTTCCACACATTTAATTAAAAAACAACTTTCCTGGTGTCTCTAGTGGCCCCACCTCATCCAGTAGTGACTCCCCACTCTCCCCATCCATGATCCTATCAGGATACCAGCACAGCTCTCCACTCACCTCCGGCCAGCAGCCCAACTGAGGCACTTTCAATGAATGAGCGAGTGCAGCACACGCTCATTCACTGAAAGTGCTCTGTCGGGCTGCTGGCCATGGAGGTGAGTTGAGGACTGTGTCAGTGGCCCGACGAGGTCATGGATGGGGGGGAGCAGGGTTGGGGTCACAACCAGACAGGGTTTGGGGTCCACTAGACACCAGGGAAAGTTTTTTTTTTCAATTAAATGTGTGAAACTGTAGATGGCAGCACTGGACAATGAGGGACTGGGTATGAATCACAGTGGGGGGCATTCTTCATATTGGCCTGGCAATGGCTGGGGTGGTACCACCAGACACCAGGGCATTTTTATTCATTTTAATTCAATTCCTGAGATGGGGACAGATGTAATCTCAGGCTGGGGGATTTGAGCACGCCTCAGCTGGGGCGGTGGGACCACTAGATATCAGGGACTGATACATGTTTTTAACGTTGGCCGGGGGGGGGCCAGAAAAGGCTTATTTAAACAATCCCCCTGGACACCACGAATAACGAATACCGAATATCTCGCCACCAAATAATGAATATTTGGAAAAAGGTATTCTCACAGCCCTAGCATGTTCCTTTCAGGTGTCCTCCTACCTGGTACCCTCAACACTCTTGTGGATTGCCACAGCTGGTCCTTGTTGCTCCACCATGAATGGGAGTTCTTAGACTCCGCTGTGGATGACCTTTTCATAAAGTGGGGCCACCCTGACATAGACCTCTTTGCATTTCCACGCAAAAAGGAAAACTGCTGTGCTTCTGCTTGCTCACTACAGGACCTGGAGTTTTTGGCAAGACGCGTTGTCCCTGTCTTGGAAAGGGATGTCTATGTATGCCTTTCCTCCATCCCCTCTAATACAGAGGGTTTTGGTCAAGCTGATGGCTGAGTTGGCCACCCTGATTCGGGTGGCTTCGTACTGGCCGAGACAAATCTGGTTCCCTCTGCTTCAGTAATTGGCAGTAGAACTCCCTATCTCGCTCCATCTACCAGTGAGACTTCTGTTACAGGAGCAGGGCTGTCCGGTGCATCCAGATCTTTGATCCCTACACCTTCACACCTGGCTCCTAACTGTGTAGAGCTCTCATGCTTTGGAGTTTCCACAGTGGTTGTAGTTGTTCTGTTGGTGACGCAAAAGTTGTCTACTAGGTACACCTACTCGCAAAAATAAAAATAATTTTTGGTTTAGTGTGCTACCTATTGGCTGGACCCCTTTACGTGTCCATTTGAACTGATCATTGTCTGCCTCCTGTCTACTATGGACACAGGTCTTCTTATTTATTTATTTATTTATTACCTGGAGAGACACACTAAGATGAAAGCTTGTTTACAGGTGCGACCTGATAGCACAAGGAAGTCATGTGACTTGCTCAGGGTCATACAGTATGCAAGGTCTCAGGTATTCCTCTGTTAAAGTCCTCTTGGCTGTGGTGTCAGCTTTCCATGCCCTCACCAATGACAGGATGGTGGCCCCAGTTGAGGTTTCCTACAGGTTACTCAGAGGTATTCGGCTTCTGCACTCCACAATCCATCATACAGTTTTGGTTCTGGTGTGGGATTTAAAATTTGGTTCTGGAGACCCTTACAGCTCCTCCCTTATATCCTGCTCCTACTTGTGATCTACGCTTGCTCTCATGAAATACATTGTTCCTTTTGGCTATGATGTCTGCTAGACATATTTCTGAATTGTAGGCTTGGATTGCAGAGCCTCCTTTTCTTGTTCTTTACAAGGATTGGGGTACCTTGTATGCCAATGCTCATTTTCTGCTAAAGGTAATTTCTGAATGCTATTGACCTTCTAGTTTATTTTCAGCTCCCACAGATAGTGGGGGACATCATCTGCACACATTGCTGGCCCGGTGGCACTGAGGGTTGAGGTGCTGGATGCCACACCTTGCGCTGCACCGACGCCCCGGGTTCGGAAACGGACTCAGGTGCTGGGGGTTGGCAGGGGGAGGAGAGGATTGAGCGTCCAGAGGACTGCTCTCCTCGTCGGGGGGTTGATGTTCCTCGTTACTATGCAGTTCCCAGTGGAGGCTGGCAGTCACAGCAAGATGTGGAGCATGCAGAAGGGGGATATGGGAGCATTGGCAGTTCTGCAACAGCTGCAGGATAGCCTGCGTTGTGCTGGCTGTCATTGCGTATCCGCGCTCCGGGGTAACATAACAGAAAAATTCCCACCCTCAAGGATAAGTGAGGCACCTCTGCCCCTGAACCATGCTCCCAGCACTAGACCCTCTCCTCTCTGGCCCCGCTTGCGTGGCCGACCCTCTACACTATAGATAGAGTGCCCTGGGCAGATAGGGTGGCCCCTCCCCGGGGGAGATCCGGGGGCAGTGTCGGCTGGAGCATGGGAGAAGGATGAGAGTCTCAGGTGGGAGGTACAGCTTGGAAAGATGGAGGATGCCGGAGAGAGTTCCCTGAGAGAGTGGTGCAGAAAAAAAGAATTCAGGAAAAAAAAAAATCATCTGCACACGTTTGATGTCTGTCGGATGTTGCTTTGGTATCTTAATCATAATCCTCTTAGGTCTTTGTGTCTTTTGCCCCCAGGATGGTGGGCTCACTATTTCAAAGCAGGCCTTTCCAAATGGTCGGCCTGCTGCATTTCTTTCTCTTACCAGGAGCACAGTAAGCTGCTTGTTGTCTGTGATCACGCCACCCATTGGGTGATTACTTCTGTGGCTTGTTTTCACAATGTTTCCACTGCTGACATATATACTGCTGTCACTTGCGCACTATGCACACTTTCACTAAACTACAGTCTGAACATCGTCTCTGGTATGTGCAGATCTGGCCTAACTGTCCTGCAAAGCTTCCTTAATCAGGTCCTTAGATCCTGCCTTCCTCCCTTGGTGCTTCGGTACTGCTTGGGAATCATTCCATGATGTGGCTCAATGGAGGGAGATATCTTCAAATAAGATAGGATATTTAGTTACTATAACAGTAGATTTTTATAAGAATCTCCTCTATTGAGCCACAGTTCTCCCTCCTTCCCCCCTTTTCTGGTGAAGGGTGATTCTCCTGTTTGCTCTTGCATGCTGGTTCTCTTCTTATGCCTGAATTCAACATATTTCCATATTCTCTCCTGTATGCCTGGTTTGATCCTGATTGCTTTGGTTTCTGCCAATTTGATTATCCTCCGACCTTGTCTCGAGCGGGGAACTGAGGCATGATGGTGACATCCACATTATATAGGCAGCAACGATTCATGCTGAAGTGGTGGCCCCAGCTAGCAACATTTCCAGATGGTCCTGATGCTGACAGCCATAACACCTGAAGAAGGGTCACACTAAGACCCAAAGTGCCAGAGTTTTCTTGCTGTACTTTCTTATTTTCAGTAAACTGTGAGTAAGCAGATTTCTAGGATAGGATGGAATATTAACTTTATTTATATAGCTCTCCTTCCCTGAGGCTCAGAGTGCTTAATAATATTTAAAAACATGCATATTCAAAATTACATATGAAGCAGAGACTAATAGAATCCTATCTATCCAACATTCAACAATAAACGATATTCCAAAGAAAACAAATGAATAACATAATAACCAAAATTCCAAATACAAGTAAAAATCAGTAGCTCAGTAAATTAATAAATCAGCAGGAGATAGCAGTTATTATCTGATCAAATTAAATGCCCGCTTAAAGAGCAGTGTTTTTAGGCCCCTTTTAAAGGCTTCCACTGAGGGTGCCTCCCACAGATGTTGAGGTAAAGAGTTCCACAGGGTTGGCACAGCAGCCGAGAATGTCCGGTCCATAGATTGCCACAGCCTAGCCCTGGGAACCACCAGGAGGCAACCCTTGGAGGAACAGAGAACCCAAGAAGGGCAGTGAGGAATCAGAAGGTCTTGCAGGTAGGCTGGTCCCCCCATGCGGTGCTTTATAGGTCAGCAACCTGACCTTGAAGGCAATCCTCCACCCCACTGGCAGCCAGTGCAGTTCTCAGAGGACAGGTGTGGTATGGACAGATTTTGAAATGCCAGTCAACAACCTTACTGCCATGTTCTGCACCAGCTGCAGCTGATGAAGGTTGCCTCCAGATAGCCCCAGGTACAGGGCATTAGACTAATCCTGCCTGGACATGACAAAGGCATGTACCAGGGTAGGCAGGTCACCAGATGATATCAAGGCTTGGATCCGGCAATGTTCTTCAGGTGGTAAAACCACTTTAACGAAGGCCTACACCTGTGCCTCAAGTGTCAGGCCATCATCCAGGAACATGCCCAGATCCTTCACCTGATTCAATCAATCAATTAATCAGTCAAACTTTATTTTTATTAGCGCCTTTCAAAACCAAGGCGCTGCACATAAAACCAAATACAAATATAGCATTAAAACAGGAAGATAAAATACATTAGTCATTAGGGAAGGCCAAATTAAATAAATACGTTTTTAGCTCAATCTTAAATCTGTCAACAGTCAGGCATTCTCTTAACCAGCGAGGTAGAGAATTCCACAGAGTTGGAGCCGAAAAAGCAAAAGCACGGGCGCCTGATGTTTTTAGTCGTACCCTGGGAATCTCTAGCAATCCCTCGTCGGTGGATTGGAGAGGACGGGAGAGACAGTAGGATATCAAGAGGTCTTGCAGGTAACTGGGTCCCTGATCATGTAGGGCTTTGAAGGTTAGCAAACCAACTTTAAAGGTGATTCACCACTGAATAGGCAGCCAGTGTAGTTCGCGGAGCACAGGGGTAATATGACTGGACCTAGAAGTCCCAGTCAAAAGCCTGGCTGCCGCATTCTGCACTAGCTGCAAGCGGCGGATATCAACCCCTGGAAGCCCAAGGTAGAGATAATTGCAATAATCAAGGTGGGTAGTGATGAAGGCATGGACCAGTGTTGGAAGATCATCCAGAAGAACCAAGTGTTTCACCCGGGCGATATTCCTCAGATGATAGACAGAGGATTTGACAACAGCCAACACCTGAGATCTTAGTGCCAGGACGTCATCAACAATAACGCCGAGGTTACGCACTTGGTCTGAGGTAGTGAACTGTATGCCATCGATCAAAACACCTGATGCCTGGCCAGCTCCCATACCCGCCCCCAGACAACCAGGGTCCACAACCAGCACTTCAGTCTTATCCGGATTCAGTCTCAGCCAACTAGTACTCATCCAGGTTTTGATCTTGGTAAGGCAGTTGTTTAGCGCAGAGAGTGCTGCATCCTGTCTGGGCAGAAAGGACATATACAGTTGAGTATCATCTGCATAGCAGTGAAAACTCAAACTATATCACCTGATGATATCTCCCAATGGCAGCATATACACTGCAAACAACATGGGGGCCAAAATGGAGCCCTGTGGCACCCCGCAAGACAGGGACTAGGTGCCAGAGGAGTAAATTCCGGTGGTAACTCTCTGAAGCCTGTCTGCGAGGAAAGAATGGAATCATTTGAGGACTGTACCAGACAGACCACAAAGCAGCCGCAGGCACTCCAAAAGCACACCATGGTCTACAGTATCAAATGCTGTGGAGAGATCAAGAAGGATGAGGATGGTACACACCTTTTGATATCTAGCCATCAGGAGGTCATTCAATACTCGGACAAGTGCAGTCTCCATGCTATGCTTCTTCCTAAATCTGGACTGGAGAGTATCATAGATCTTGTGAGTTGTAAGGTGATCATACAGTTGCAACACAACCACCTTTTCAATAACCTTCCAACAAATGGCAGGTTAGCGTATAGTCCGTAGTTAACTGGACAGTCCTGGTCCAAGGAGGATTTCTTAAGGAGTGGTCGAATGACCACCTTCTTTAGGGTTTGGAAAGACCCCTGTCTCCAAGGACCTCCAGACAATTTCAGCAAGGATCAGGCAGATAAAATCAACACATCCCAATAAAAGGGGTGTCTGGCCCCGGATCCAAACTACAACTGGTTGGGTGCATTGACTGGATGATCGTCACAATATCTGTGAATTCTGGCTGGCAGAAATCTGACCAGAGAGACCAAGTGCACACCACATCCTGCCAATCACCACAACTCCTCATAGGAGAGGCTATGTCGATGCTAGACCTGATACTGGCAACCTTATCTGCGAAGAATCGAGCAAACTCCTCGCATTTCAGCTGAGAAAAAGCTTCTCTGGGCTGAAGACAGATTGGATTGCACAATCTGTAAATGGTCCAGAAAAGCAAAGCTGGTCGATTCTGCATGGCAGAAATCTCCCTGGACAGGAACTCTGCCTTCTTACAGGTGATTTCTAGCTGATAGCCATCATAATGTGCCATCAGCTTAAGCCTGTCAGCATCAAGGCCAGACTTTCACCAAGCTGTCTCCATCCTTTGACCAGCTCGCCTCAACTCCTTCAAGGAATCATCAAACCAATGGTTCCTTGGGCGAAGGGTGAGGGGTTGAACGTGAACAGGAGCAATCTTGTCCAGGGCATCTCCCACAGCCTTATTATAGGCTGATACGAGATTGCCTGGACTCATGCATTCACCCGACAAACCCGATAGGTCCAGTGCCGCCGATAGGTCATTAGGGATAACTCCCCTCAAAGGGCGGTACTGAACCATCTCTGTAGTGGCAGACCTATTAGGGGGGGCCCTGAAGCTGAACCTTATGGTGTGATGGTCAGACCAGCTGACTGGTTCCACCCCCAAATCAGCTATCTCCATACCCAAGAGAAAGATCAGATCCAATAAGTGATCCCCTACATGGATTGAGGAGGTAACTACCTGTGTAAAGCCCAGCATTATCATAAGCTGGAGGAGATTTTGACCAAAATGCAAGAGTTCATCGTTGACCCAGGCATTGAAGTCCCCCAGAACTATCCATCTGGGGGACCTCAACACCATGTCGACGATGAAGTCCGCTATCTCCTGCAGGAATGCTCCACCATCTCCTGGTGGACAGTAGATGAGGAGTATCCCACAGCCTACACCCTCACCCAGGATATACTCGAAGGATCTGGTACTTCCCAATGGCACAACCACAGGGCCCAGCTCACATTTAAATATAATGGCCACACCCCTGCCCCTATGATCCGACCTTGGGCCGTGTATCACCGAGAACCCGGCCGGAACTGCAGAAGAAAACAGGGCCTGCATTATCATCCAACCAGGTCTCGTGATGCAAGCCAGATCAGTGGTTTCAACAAGATTAGCTATAATAGCTGTCTTGTCTTAATGATTGATTGATTAATTTATTTATTTATTTGTTTACTTTATTTATTAGATCATCGGTTTACAGACCTTTGAGTCAAAGACTCATTTACAAAGGCACCTCATCAAGAGAGCAATACATCACAGCAAACAAAACAGTACAGTACATAATGCTTAAATTAAAAAGCAACCAGTGTTACAGGAATTCACTGGTAGTACAAGCTTGGTAATAGGTAGATCACAGTAGTCATAATATAGGTACATGAGTACCATGTCAGGTAGCAACCAGGGATATTTTATTACATTAGTCAGCAGATGTTGCCTGAGACCCCAGGCATATACAGCAAAAGTAGACAGGGCAAACCCAGCCTAGGGGTGAGGGTAAGGGGCAGGTGGGGGATTATGTGCAGTTGCAGCAGTGAGTGCTTGTCAGATGGCTTCTGAGGGAGACCTTGAAAGGACCAAGCTTAGTGGAGTCAGCTATGTTGGCTGGGAGGGAATTGAACCAGGAGGGAGCCCGATAGCAAAAGGATCCCTGTGCCATAGAGGTCCTTACCCTGGGGACAATAAGGGAGGTTTTGACAGTGCTGCGGGTGGAGACTGAGGTTGAGGCATGCTGCAGGGAGGTGGCAAACCCAAGGGGGGGGGAGAGACCTAGTAGGGTCTTTTTCACAAGAAGGCAGGTGTGGAAGCGGAGTCTTTCTTCAAGGTTGAGCAAGTTGGTGGAGTAGTACAGCAGGCACTTATGGGTGCGCCTAGGGGCTGCCAGCATTAGTCTGTAGGCCTTGTTTATAGAGAGTTGGATTCTTGCAAGTGCAAGTGCAGTGTTGTTGGCTGCAGCATAGATGGGCAGCCCATAGTCGATTAGCGACAGGAAAGAGGAGGTGATTGTCAGTCTAAGGGCTTCTCATGGTAGGCAGTCCCTATGGCAGTATAACAGTCCAATCCTGACATTGGTGGCAACAGAAAGGGCATTGATATGGGAATGGAAGGAGAGTGCTGAATCAAAGGTAATGCCCAGATACTTGTAGGAGGAAACCTGCTCAATGGGGTTTAGTGTTCTAGGCAGTATAACGAGAGAGGCACCACTGGCTTTGCTTTGGTGATGCGAGAAGAGCATAGCTTTGGTCTTTTTTAGGTTCAGGACTAGCCTTCATGATGTGAACCAATGCTGATTGGAGGGAACAAGGGGAACACCACCTAGGGTTATCCCAGGGGGGATTCCCAGATCCCCTTCCATCACAGCGATGACCTGGCTCCACCAGTAGTACCTCCATCTTGTCTGGGCTGGGCTGAGCCATAGCCAGTTGTGTGTTATCCAGTTCTGGATCTCCTCCAGGCAGTTGTTAATCACCGAGTCCGCCACCTGGTTTCCAGGTGCACAGGACAGGTATAGTTGGGTATCATCAACATAGCAATGAAAACCCAGCCCATATTGCATGATAATGTCTCCCAATGGAAGCATATACACCATGAACAAGAGGAGTGACAGGACTGACCCCTGTGGAACACCACAGTACAGTGGTATCGGGTTAAATGAGGCTAACCCCATCGTCACACTTTGCACTCTGTCCATGAGAAAGGACCTAAACCAGTTGATGACTGTTCCAGTTAGTCCAACCCAGTTACGCAAGTGGTCCAGTAGCACTCCGTGATCCATGGTGTCAAATGCCGCCAAGAGATCGAAAAGTACTAAGATGGTACACTCTCCCCTATCCCTCGCCATTAGAAGATCATTAAGCACCCTCACCATTGTGGTCTTGGTGCTGTACCCAGACCTGAACCCAGACTGGAAACACTCATAAGTGCCACAGGAGGCAAGATGCATCTCTAGCTGAATGGCCACAACTTTCTCTAGAACCTTCCCTAAAAATGGGAGGTTCAAGACTGGCCTGTAGTTGCTGAGACACTCAGGGTCCATTGAGGGTTTTTTCAGTAGTGGTCTAACTAATGCCTCTTTCAAGGCCCTGGGAAAGACCCCACTCTTGAGGGAACTCCAGACAATCTCAGCAACCACAGGTCCACACATCTGACCAAAAGATGGGTTGGACCTGGATCAAGGTCACAGTATGTTGGCAGCAGCATCAAGATTATGTCAGCCACCTCCTCCACTCCAATCAGATCAAACTCAGCCCAGACAAGAGGGGTGCCTTGACATGGCTCAGGATGAACTCTGAAATTCTTTTTAGCAGTACTGGAAGAGATTTTGGCCCTGATAGAGGACACGTTGTTAGCAAAGAACAGAAAAAACTCATTGCACCCTCTGCTTGTGCCTGCTCCTCCCGCATGAAGACAGGCTGGATATAATAGCCTATCTACCATGTGGAAGAGCTTAGCTGGTCTGTTCCCTGCCATAGCAATCTCCCTAGACACAAAATCTGCCTCTTTTGGGAGATTGCCCACTGATAGACAGCATAATGTGTCCTCAGGGCCAATTTGTTCTCCATCAGACCAGAACTCCTCCAGCGTCGCCCTAACCTCTGGCCTTTAGTCTTTAACTCCCTAAACTCCACATCAACCCAGGGGGGCCTTCGGTGAGTAGAAAAATGTCGGACATGGACGTATGCGATCGAGTCGAAAGCTACCCCGAAGGCCCCATTATACATAGTATTTCTACTCAGTATCAAACATCCTTTCTGGTTATGTGTGCTGTACCTGTGTTTTTGCCTCTTCTGTGGGACCCTCCCTGCGCATCAAGGCAAATATGGACTCCACCTGAGGGGAAGCCCCTCAGGGTTTCTACACCCTCCTGGTGTGTCTCCTACATACTCACAGAAATTAACAGCAATCTACACTAAATGTCCCCGGATTCCTTCTCTGACATTTCCACTGCTGCTCAGTGCCTGTCCCTGGAGGCTACCCAGTGACTGGGTATTGAAATAAGTTGGTCTCAGAAGCTGGATCCATCGACAGATGTGAGGCATGAGGCCCTTGCCATCTCAGGGCAGTCTGGCACATGACCAGAGGCAAGTGACCTAGAGGACACCCTGGCACCCTTCTCATTGGCACTAAGCTCTGCCCACAAGTCTCTCAATGTGAGAGTCACTACCAGTCAGGCTCTGGACTCCTGGCATTCTCATAACCCCCGTGGCAGGAGGTTTTTCTATATGCATTTTTGTTCTTTGAGACTTTTTTCCCTGTATTACCTTCAACCACCATGGAACTTGCAATCTTAATAAACAAAACCAGTTTTAGTTATTATTTCAGGGGACTGGAAGTTTCTTGTTTTTTTGTACTGCTGTTTACATAGTTGTTTAGATGTGGGCAGCCACATATTGCGGGGGAGGGAAGTAGGAGCAGCATTCTCCTGATAATGAAGTCTTGCATCACGTGATTCTGTACGGGATTTTCTCCCAGCCTGGGTTCTGAATGAAGTAAACCAGAGCCTCAGGAGGAACTCTCATTTTGAAGAAAGTCAGAGACTGAGAAATACAACGCCCTGATGGCAAAGCTTTTGCATAAAAAGTCATGATATAAGAAGTGCTTGCAAACACAAGCAAAATAGTGAGTGGCAGGTAGAACAGGTATATTCGAACAGCAAGGATGACAACAGTGTGAGTGTAAAAGCAGTTTATTAATATACTGTCCGGTGCACAAGGAGAAAGTACAACACAAACAGCAAGCCCACTCATAAAATGTGATCATGTGACTGCACTGACAAAAAACTGACAGCTGCCCATCATTGTGAGCAACAATATATGGTGGATACAAACACCCTTTGAACACCCCCAAAGCTGCCCCCAGTTGCAAGCATGCCTGCAAGGACCCCCATGCACACAGATTTTCAAAACTGATCCATTGAAGTGATACAAGAATGAGATAAAAGTACAGTCATATGGCAAAGTAACACAAACTCAAACCCAATGAGCACAATTGCAAAGAACAAAACCTGCTTGTACCTCACACATGGAAGTTTATTCACCTGGTAAAGGTGATTGTATTAGCATTCTCTACAGCACTCCCACAACCATTACACCATGGGTTACGTTCACCTGATAGACTGACGATGCACATGTAACAAACGAAGTCCGACCCCTTAGTAGAGATGCATCGAATTATAAATCCACCCCCGAAGTGGACGCAAAGTGACCACTTCGCGTCCGCGGAACACAATGTGAAGTGGACCCTGTAAAGTGCTCACTTCGCATTATAATTACCACTTTGCATTCTCATTATGCCTTAACGTGAAGTAAGGCGAAGTGAGAAGAAAATAGGCACATCACATGGCCTGCAGTACTATAAGTCACATGCTTTAGCCAGAGTTTGCTTGGCTCTTGGAGTCATTACTGCCAATCCAATTCAAGCAGCTTTTTTAAAAGCTATTTTATTTAGTGTTTGTATTGTGTTAGTGTTTTTTTGGTTAGTGAATTTTTTTGTATAAGTTTTGTTTTTGTTTTGTGTGTGCGACTGACTGTGTGTGCGTGTGTGTCCACTGTCTGTGTGTGTGTGTGTGTGTCTTCCTGTGGACTCAGGAGGATGGAGGGTCAGGTTGGAGTCAGGGAAGGTGAGTCGCTGGCACGTGGGAGCATTAGTAGGGGAGGAGTGCGGACCTGTGGGGGGCGGGGCGGTCGTGTTATGTTGGACCGCTCCAGACTCCTGGCCAGTGGTGCTTCCCCTGTGGAAGCAACAGGAGCAGCAGCAGCAGCACCAATGCCACCGGTGGCTGTTGCTCGTCCACTTTCTCCACCACCATCACTAGCAGAAGCTATTGGGGCTCCAGCAGCACCCACTCCGCCACCTCCACAGCCACAGGAGGTGGCCCCAGCAATAGTGGGTGGTGGTGGGACTCGTGCCCCCAAGTGCGTGCTGTGTCTGGTCCCCCCTGCAGCTCCCCAGTGTAGAAGTTTTTTAATTGTGTGGGGGAGACAGCACAGTGGTGCAGTGCCATGTGTGTGGTGTGCTGGTGCGCCATGGTCCCCTGGGACACATTGGGGACCGTGGCCGCGCGCTCCCATGATGAATCACCACAGGGCAGAGTGGCAGGCTGCCATGGAAGGGCCATGCATCCACCTGCTGGCCCTTCCGTGGCAGTGGCCGAGGGCTGCTAGGGTGGAGATGTGCCTCACAGCAGTCACCACGCAGCAGGAGGAGGAGGAGGCTCACATCAGGTGCTCCACCACCACCACCACCACCACCACCACCACCGCTACCACAACCACCAGCACCACCCTGTCCACCACCAGCCCCACTACCTGGATTACCCACTGCAGTGGACCCCGCACAGTCCCTGTTAGCCAGTCTGACCTCCTCCTGGTGTAGGCAGCACTGGAGGAAAACAACAAGCGTTTCATTAATTTGGAGCAGCAGGTTACTAGAGTGGAAGCACAGCAGCGGCAAATACTTTCAGTGTTGCACCGGCTTCTGGACCATCATGGCATCCCACAGCCATTGTCAGTCCAGGTATTGTTTTCTGCCCCCACACCCACCTTACCCCTGACCCCACTACATTGTTGTACTTTTGTTGTGTGTTTTGTTTGTTATTATTAAATCATACACATTTTCCCCTCCAGGGGAATCTTTCTTGTACCACAAAGTGCAATACGTTTTTTTTAAAGCAAAGCGTAAATGCATTACAGTGAGTCATGTGACAGAGGCATTCCCATTCTGAAAATCTGCCCACATTCTGCCTCCCTTCTCAGCAACGTTAGGACATGATGGCAGGGAGAGCATGTGTGCGTGCTCCTTACAGTGAATATCGGAATGTGCAGGTTTGTGAATGTTTCTTTATGTTAATGGTCAGTTTTGTTGTGAAATGTGTGGCCACGTTTCCAGTAAGAAAAGCCTTGGTAGTGGAAACATCCCACATTTCACCACAAAGTGAACCTTATAACATTAGGAAACATTGCTTGGGATAGCTGCTGGACATTCAGTATAGTGCAACATGCACCTGCGTTCCCCCTGCCATCACATCTTAGCGTTGCTGAGGAAGTGTGGCACAAATGTGGGTTGCTTTTCAGATTGTTAATTCCTCCATCATGTGACTCACTGTAATGAAATTATGGGTGGTTTTCACAGACATATATTGCACTCTGTGGAGCAAGAAATATTCCAGTGGTAGTAATGCCCCCACATATTAGTTTATGTGCATCATCATAACTATGTAATGTGGTGACTGTCTGTAAAGCAGCAGTGCAACAATCTGTTGATAACTCTGACCTATATTTTTTTAATGCTATGCTAGAACTTCCTTTACTTACATCCTGACTGACTGAAATGATACGATAATTTGCAGTAGTTGAGTGTGCTGTACTACCTTTTTTCATGTGTGAAATAATGTAAGGAGCATTCCTTTTAAATTGGTGCTGCTGACAGTGAGTGTGACCAGGTCTTTGTCATTGTTCTCCTCTGCTTTTCTTCATCACATCAAGTAGTTGTCATATATAACTTCTGTTGTTAACTAACAGTTATGCATCAGTCAATGTTTTATATGGCACCACGGAACAATAGTTTTTGAAAAGCAGCTGCAAATAAATACAAAGCTGGCTGAAACAATATTGTAAGATGTGCTCATTTTGTTTTCATACATGAAAAAAAGTAGGAGTAAGAGAACAGACATAAATTGTGAGAAGAATCGTATCATTCAAGTCACTGACGACTCGCACATAAGTAGTGGTTGCTGTGGCAATTTAAAGTAGCATAAAAAAGTACAGTTCAGAACTGAGGACATTCTTGCAATGCTGCTTTAATTGTAAAAATGTCACTATGACATCATGACTATGAGCTCACAGCAACAATCACAGAACACACAAAAGTGGCACAGAGTCCCTGGATTTTTCTGCAGGCCCACAATGTGTCCTCCTTGTGTGCAGAAAATTGACAAGTGGTATCAAGTGAAAAGAGACTGTTTCAGCACATACAAAGTCCCCAGAATTAATGGCGCACTCAGCCATGCGGCGCAGTGTTGGCACAGAGTCCCTAGATTTTTCTGCAGGCCCACAATGCGTCCTCCTTGTGTGCAGAAAATTGACAAGTGGTAATGAAGTAAAAAGAGACTGTTTCAGCACATACAAAGTCCCCAGTATAAAATGATGACTGTGAGGTTTGTGTTGCTGGTCCAATGTGTTGTGCGAGACGATTCCACCAAATGAAATGTGATAATCTCAACTGGATTGAAAGGTGCCCTTTGGATGTACACTAATAATAGCCTTGGTGAGTAGATATATATATATATATATATATTATGGTAGCACGGTAGTGCTACCATAGTTAGGGTTGAGGAGCCATTTCTATGTTAAACCCCAAATTTTGCACCTTAATAACTTTGCAACCGTTTGACAGATTTACCTGTAGTTATTAAGCGTGATCTGCGCGTGCGTTTATGATTTTTCTGGAATTCTGCTGTCGCGCCTACAGGTCGCACGGTTTGCATGACTGGCCCGAAATCTTCAGGGAATGTGCGGCCGGGGTCCCCGATGTGCCTTTCAAAGATTTTGTGAAAAAAATATTAAACGGTTCAAAAGTTATTCAAAAAACAATTTCCCATTATGTCAATGGGAAAAGTTAACAAAAAGTTTGACAGTGTCGCAAATGCACTTTTTACTGTCGCAAATGACCCTGTTACTGTCGCAAATCTGCCATCCTGTTTTCAGTTAGTGATCAGAAAAATGCTTGGCATTTAAAATTGAGACCCTCTAGCAACCTAATTCTTTTTGTATTCACCTAGTCGGGCCCTGAGGATGCTAGCCATGTCTTTATTTTGGGGTAAAACACCCCAGAAATATGTTTTTAGATTTCTGGAAAAAGTACTTTCACAAAGTAGTGTCGCACTCATGAAAGTGTCACAAATTTTTGAGAAAGCTTTCACAAATTGCGACACTACTTTGTGACACTATGCCCAAAATAACAGTAATTCTTGGCACTCCACTGCAAAAGAACGGTTGGGAGTTTTGGGCTGAAATTTGAGGAACACAGCCGATATCTCACAGATGTGCCTTTCAGTGTTGTATTGAAAAAATATTACACAGCAGCAAAGTTACGGCACTCCAAAGTTGACAGTTTTCCCATAGGATAACATTACGGCGCCCACTTATTGTAGCACTTGTTTGGCGCCTGTTGCAAAATAACGGTCTGGTCTTTTTTCCTGACATTTGGAGGGAAAACAGCCAACAGCCCACAGATGTGTCTTTCAGTAGTTTGGTGAAAAAATATTACAGGGAGTCAAAGTTATGGCACTCCGAACTTCTCTTTTTTTCCCATAGGATAACATTACAGCGTTTGCCGCGCCTTTCAGGGCCCGTATCTTGGAAACGGTGCGAGATATGGACTTTTTGTTGGAAAAAAGCTTAGCCCCCTAGTGGGGGCTAAGTGCAAAACTAGCCAGGACACTTGTAAATCATATGACTTTTAAATTCTTTTTCTACATCGTACGGTTCCTGAAATATAACCTATTTAGTATTCCAAGTCCTCATTTTCTGCTCCAATACCCATTATTATGCATACATTCTTTGTACTCACTGTCTTTCTCTATGCAGCTTTTGAGGAAAACCAGCCTGTGCCCTTACATTACTGTTACCATTGCCCTTTCTGCTTGCGGTTCCATACCCGTTTCACTTACCATTGACGTCTACGCCACCATGTGCGTTATCCTTTGCGTTTTCATTTGCGCTTGTGTTTCTGTTATTTTTTGCCATTTCTGTCTACAGTACTGTTTCTCTTTCTGTTTCACTTTGCGTCACCATGCCCATTGACAATTCCATTTTCAGGCACCATGAAACTATGTGACAACACATCACGTGGCAGACTGTTCCCGTCTACGCCACTGTGTGCGTTACCTTTTCTGTACTCATTCGCGCTTGCGTTACCATGTGCACCACTGTTAGTGCTTCTGTTTGCATTGCTGTTCCTGTTACTATGCCACAAGACATCACGTGGCGGGCGCAGGGCTCTCCCGTCTTTGCATTACATTCACTCATTTCTCGTTATCATTCTCAAAAGAAGGAAATTAGTCGTCCAAATTATACTGACAAAGAGGAAATTTATGTTGCTATTCTCCTTACAGTCATGACATTGGGTCGCCGGGTCCCAACTCTCACCCCATTCTCCATACTTATGCTGCTTTGCCATGTCATGGGGTGAGAGTTAGGCTGACGACCCCAATGCGCACCCCAATGCCGGTTGGGGGTGTGGGGGTCCAAGGGGTTTTCAACCCTAACACCGAATTTCCTCACTTTTGTCGCTGTGAAACAACCTTAACTAATGCATTAAATAGAGTTTTTGCCTTTAATATATATATATATATATATATATATATATATATAGTTGTGTATTTTGTAGGTGACGATGGGTTGAACTTGACATGGACATGTACTCATGCTATTGTTCTGCATCACACAGGTGACTCCAGACTGTTGCTGTGCACATTCCAGTGCTCAATGAGAATTTTTTGCACTTAAATGGAAATGGATAACTCTCAAGCACATGAAGGAAAGTATTTTTTTTTTTTGGGGTGGGGAATCATATTTTTAGTTTTGTCTGTAATGGTTTCTTATTTTTTTACTTCTTCACAGATTTCATCAGCATCCTTCTGGAGTCTGGTTGTTAATGATGGTCATGGTCATCGAATGAAACGACTTCTGCGTGTTGCATGTGTGCCCAAGCTCAGGTCGGGAGGGGTGCCTGATGTTGAAGAACTTTGGATAAGGCCACTTTGACAGAACAACAAAGTATTGCAATTTTCCTGAAAAAAGAAATGAATGACTTCTTAAAAGTTACAACTTCATTGTTATGTGTCCCTCCCTGGTTCTCAAATCTCAATCCTATTGTCAAGTTACATTGCAGAGACACATCTTGTCAACTACTAAGACAACCTGTTGTGTGCAATATTTGCAGCAGTCTTTACAAAGCAAAGAAACGGATGAAATAAAATCTTCATACTTACCAGAATGGATTTCACATGGACATTACATCGCTTCCTCTCTGTCTGTACGGTATAGCTACAGCAACTTTCCCAACGAGTAATATTAGCGATGGAGCCTGTTTTTGTTCTCCTGTAAAAGAAACAAAATAAGTGTACTGTATGTGTTTTGCCACTGCCGCTCTGAAAAGCTACAGAAAACAAAACAGACAACTTCAGGAAGTGAGGCAGCATAACAAACATGAGTGCACATACTCACTTTATGGTTTAAAGATTAAGAAGCTGGTGGTGGTGGTGCACTGGTGGACTGGTGGTCTGTGGGGGGCAGACAGACTCATGGTGGCAGCAGAGTTGGATAACATCAGTTCCAGTTGTGGTGGTGGTCCAACCGTGGGGAGCAGACAGACTCTTGGTGGCAGACTTGAATAACATCAGTCCCAGTGGTGGTGGTGGTCCGTGGGGGCAGACAGACTCTTGGTGGCAGACTTACATAAGATCAGTCCCAGTGGTGGTGGTGGTGGTGGTGGTCTGTGGGAGGCAGACACTCATGGTGGCAGCAGAGTTGGATAACATCAGTCCCGTTGTGGTGGTGGTCCGACCATGGGGGCAGACAGACTCTTGGTGGCAGACTTGAATAACATCAGTCCCAGTGGTGGTGGTGGTCCGTGGGGGGCAGACAGACTCTTGGTGGCAGACTTGCATAACATCAGTCCCAGTGGTGGTGGTGCTGGTGGTGGTCCGTGGGGGGCAGACAGACTCATGGTGGCAGCAGAGATGGATAACATCAGTCCCGGTGGTGGTGGTGGTCCATGGGGGGCAGACAGACTCATAGTGGCAGCAGACTTGGATAACATCAGTCTCGGTGGTAGTGGTACGGAGTGGGGGGTGGGCACACCGCCTTTTAAATACTGCAGTTAAAACCTGCCAACATTAACCACATCATCATCCTCATAAAGAAAACTGCCCTCACAGTCATCGATGTCTGAAGTCTGACCACTGGGAAATTCTTTCTCCATTGTGTCATCATCTACGTCAGTGGTGGGCCATTTCAAGCAGCCACTGCCAGTGCCACCAGCATGCTCCATTTCCACATCAGCAAGACCACCACGACTAGGCCGTGGTACGAATACCGAGGTTGCAGTCTGTGCTGATATGTGCCTCTCATTCATTTTAATGAATGTTAGCAAACTAACATTTGCAGGTGACAGGTTTGTCCAACGATCCCTGACTATTGCACCTGCTGAGCTGAATACCCTCTCAACACTTACACTGGAGGGTGGACATGTGAGGTACTTCAGTGCCACTGCAGTCAGCTCTGGCCATTCAGTGACCTTTCCACTCCAGTACAAAAGAGGATCTTCACTTATTGTCAGATGCCTGTTTTCAGACAAATATGACTCAACCATTCTCTGTGCCGCACTAAGTCCAATTGTTGATGCATCAGCCTGTTCCCCGGAATCATTGATTTCACAAATACCCACTTAGGACAAAATCTCCCAAAGTGGGTTGATGCCAACCACTTTGGATGACAGACCACCAGGAACTACAGTCCCCTTACCCTTGCATGATATGCTTGCTGGTCCTCCAGCTACACCTTCAGCTGGATTATGCTGCTGAGGTTTGCAAACCTTGACATGTGACTTCTGTGCCCCATGAACCAAGCGAACCAGTTGACCACTGATATTTTTTACCTGTTCAGGCCCTCCCTCCAGTACTGATGCAATTCCACATTTGTATCGTGGGTCCAGCATTGTTGCTATGGCAAAGTTGTCACTATGCTGAATGCTCACAATGTGACGATTCTGGTCGAATACTGTCAACATGTGTTGCAGCAACATACTGCTACCACCATCTCCGGCAACAATAAGGCTATGCTGTACATTCACCAGTGTCTGCCTCAGCACCCACAGCAGTGGAATTGATTGGCTAATGGAGGCAGACTCGCCACTCACTGCCTGTGTGGAATGTTCAAAAGGCCACAAAGTTGTTATTACAGAGTCCATGAGGTGCCACTGTTCAGTCATCATAGACATGGAGGCCCCGGAACTGTCACGGCTAGTGTGCATAACAAGATATTCTGAGACGGCTTTGTGTTGTTCATACAACCTCTCTGCCATGTATAAAGTGGAGTTCCATCAGGTGACAACTTTCAGCTTCAAGCGGTGCTGAGGTAGGCTGTTTTGTATCTACAACTGCCACAGTTGGTCACGGGCCTTTCCAGATCTTGAAAAGTGAGAGCAGGTACGTCGTGCAACGGTCAGCATTTCCTTTATATCAGGGTGCTGCAGAAACTCCTGAACCATAAGATTTAAACAGTGGGCCATGCATGGAACATGAAAAAAAAACACCATTCGTGATGAATTTCACCACATTTAACCCATTGTCACTTGCTATGAACCCAGCTCTCAGGGACAGAGGGTTTAGCCATCTGTCAATTTCAGTCAGTACCATGTCCAACATGTTCTCACCAGTGTGTGAACAGGTCACACTGCGCATAGCAATTGTTGCATGCTGGCAAATTCCAGGAAGATTGCTACCGCGACAATCCACCTTCCTGCACTGATTATTCACACTACCAGCATCACAAACAACCCCTGGCACCTGCACCCAGTGTGCAGTTATACACAGATATCAACTCCCCGCTGTTTTGCCACTTGTTCACATATCCATACTTAAATGGATGAATGGAGAGGAGGAATGTTGAAGGGCATGTCTTATTGAGTCTGAGACAGTGCGGAACAACTCGGGAACAGCATGGGTAGAAAAGTATGTCCTGGATGAGACTTTCCATTTTGGACAGGCACGGGCAGCAAACCGCCAGAACCCAGAATTCTCCACAAAGGAGAAGGGCAAAAGATCAATTGCCAGCATTTCCGCTACAGTAGCATTGAGTTCACGTGACACTGTATGATTTGGGGGGTACTTCAGCTTATGCGCAAAAATACTCTGTAACGTGGGCTGACTTAAACGTTTTACACGGGGTGTGTTGATCACAAATGGTTGTGCTCTGTGATGAATGGCATTGGCAGGGGGTGGAGTGTGGACATTTGATGAAGATGGCTGCACAGGTGATGATGACAAACCCAGAAATTATGTTATTTTTCCAGATTTGCCAACCGGGGTTGATGTATCACTTGCACTAGACATACTGCATTCTCCACCACCACCACCACCACCACAAAACTGCTACTTTCACCAGCACTGACAACATTTCAAAGTCATTATGGTCCTCCATCTCATCATTCCTGTAGTAATCCTCTGCTCTTATTACCGCACTACTGCATACGCTTAATTTCCTACTGGGATTAACAGTCATGGAAGGGATAACATGCTGGCTATGGTTGCCGGTGATATGGGCTAATGCTCTAGTCTGGTATTAGCTGCCAGCTTGTGCTGGGTTCACAGAGCCAAGTGCCTATTCTTAAGATGCATATGCTGTCCTCCTGTCCCAAGATGGCTCCCTTTACCTCAACTCACATGCACATGGCAAACCTGGCAGATTGCAACTGAATCATCATTTGCATCTTGAACAAAAATCCCAAACAAGGGACTGTGATGCTCTGCTTTAACATGTCCATGATGATGTGCTTATTTAAGTCTGTTATTTTAGGCACTGAAGTGTGGGGGGCACGTGATGTTTCTGCCACTGCACACCTGGACTGCAACTGACCCCCACGACTAGCTATCATATTGATTACTGGGTTGACATCATCATCATCATCATCATCCACTAAAACCGTAAATCACAAGTTTTACAGGGGGATTCCTGCAAACAGATTCAGACACAGCCACTTTTAATTTCTTTTCTCCGTTCCCAACTGGGTCAATTACATCATCATCACATTCATCAACGCCACTGTCACACACATCCACATCTTCTGCTTAGATGCTAACATGTGGACTGCATGTTGCAACAACAGCAACATCATCATCATCAGCATCAGCACATTCATCATCAGCATCTACACCACCATCACCTGATATTTTTTCACCACACCGTGAATCACTGCATGTAAAATGCGTGACGTTAAGTACCACGGTGGATGGAATATCACATTGTATGCTATCATTGACATGATCATCAGAATCAGGTTCAGTTAATGGGATGTTAATGGGAAGTATGACATCATCTACGCTGTCACTCACTTGCACTGCTTCATACTCAATATGTTTGGATACAGTACACTGGTCAGAATTAGAACTTGACGCAACAATGCTAATACTACCTCCACCACCACTAACACCAGTAACACTAACACCACCGGCTGGGAAAACATCATCTCCTCCAACTATCAGTGAAGCTACTGATTGGGCTATAAAAAACATTGCAGGAGAAATACCTTTCCTCGCATCAGCAATGCACTTCTCCTTCCGCGTACTACTACCATGCCCACAGACCCTCTTACTGCCAACATTGCTATGGCCAGAAACAGCTTTACTTGCATGTTTCTTTGCAGGCATTTTGGGGATCAACCACAAATATTATTACCAAATTCAGATTTTGATACGTTCACTTTCTGACTGGAGGGGATGCTGGCTGGATGTGAGGCAAAATAAACAACTGTGGCTTCAGCAACAGATAAGAGACTACTGTGTTGTGACACTGTCACGGAATTAAAACAACTTCAGTAACCAGTGGTGCTGATGGGGTCACAAAAACAATCCAGTCTGGTGAAAAATACCTTTTCAACGTGGGGGTGGGGGGGACCACTGAATACAGACAGTGTTGATTTTTACGGCACTACAAGCAGCAAAACTTAGAACAGAGAACACGATCGCAGTACAAAATCAGGCAGCTGCAGTGGATAGCAGGTTCACACTGCTGCGCTTAGTTGCACTTACACTAATCTGTATCACAAATGTTAAAAGGTGTATTATATTTGCTGCATGCAACACTGCACACACAACACAGGACACTTTGTGTACAATGCTGAACGAGGAATGTGATGCAAATGCAAAAGTTCAGTGTACTGCCAATGTAATGTAAATTTGTAATTTAAACAACCTGACCTTATGAAATGCTGCACCACATTCACACAACAAACAGCAAGAAAAGTTGTACTATTACTGACAATGTTACTATGTGTACAGTAACACAGTCAGTTATATAACAAAAACACAAAGAAATCACTAGTTCTCCAACTTGAATCTATCTACACACAGATACGCCCCTCCCCCACACAGCACACTTCACTGTCTTTCACCACTCACACTCAGTGTTATAAATTTACATTCAAAGTCCACACACAAACAAAAATGCTCGATGATGTGAGCAAAGGAGGGTTTCCTACAATCGATGAACTACAGTTGGATCCCCCCAAAAAAAGCAAAAATGCTTTTTGAACAGCTTTTAAAAGATTCCTACAGACAGCTATCAGAGCACATTGTCTCCTACTCCTTCCTACTCATACTACCCCGAACTGAGGCTGTGCAGATCACTATAGAGCCCATGTGACCTGAACTCCCATGAATTACTGCACAATCCACCTTCAGAGCTCAAAAACAAGGCAAAGTGAGGTGAAGTGAACTGTCACCAATGTACTTCGCCTTAAAATTGAAAGAGTAGTGACCAGTGGAGGCAGAGTAACGCGAAGTCGCTGTTTTCAATGCACTTCGCGTTCCTCATTATAACGCGAAGTACCCCGCTTTGCGTGGCAGAGCACGCCGCGAATCCGTCTGTGTTCCACAAAAGGGTTCGTGGAGCGGATTGAGCCCGCTTTGTCCATCACTACCCCTTAGCCCTTGATCATCTCAGGTATCCTCAGCTCCATGTCTTCCATAGCTGTAACTAAACTGTGTTCCTTATATAAACATATAGCCAATTCATTTCAAGCTATCTGATGCTGTAAGAGAATAAAGATACAAGAGACTGAATACAGCTAGACTACTTTATTTCCTGATCGTGCCACACTAATGAACCGTTAACAAGTTGCTGACCATAAGCATCACCACCATGGCTGATCTTGGCTCTGGAATAGGTCAGTCTCATCAGGGAGGGTTCAGAGTGCCACAGAGAATGCTCCCACAATCACCTTTACCAGGTGCGTAAACTTCCATTGTGAACTGCATTCCCTATGGCTCTCCCACAATCACTACATCATGGATGTTCACAAGCAGTGCCCTGGAAAAGATGGGTGGGAGAGAGTGACCAGTTACATGGGAGAGAGTGACTAGTTACATGGAAAGAGTGACCAGTTACAGAGTCATGAGGTTTTGCCATCTGTAGTACTGCTTTGCCGAATCCAGTTTGGGAGGCAGTAGCAGTATACAGTCTGTGATACCTTACAAGAGTGTACTAGTTGATCAAGTGGCAGCCACACAAGTATCCTCCGCTGAGGCTAGGCTTACCTCTGTACCAGAAGTTGCAGTTGCCCTGGTGGCATGGGCTTTGAAGTCTTTTGGGTACTGGTTGATTCTCAGCTTTGTACGCTTTGGTAATTGTTCTCTTTGTCCATCCCACTGCGGTGGATTTGGATGCTTCCATTCCCATTTTGTTGCTTTTGGTGATTACGTACCATCTCTGAGTACTGCATGACCTTAGTCCTTTGTAGGTAAACTCTGATCACCCTGGCAGTTTCTATAGTCATTAGATTTGATTCCTCTGGTGACCGTGAACCTGGGTCAATTGATGGTAGTGCAATGATCTGGTTGTGATGCCAGTATGTGGCCACTTCAGGAATGAAGGATGGGACCATTCTGAGTGAGACTGTCATGAAAGAATATTAGGAATGGATGCTTGTGTGATAAGGCATTAAGCTTGCTGATTCTCCTGGCCGAGCAAATTGCTACTATAAATACTGTCTGTGCCGATGCCCATCATAGTTCCACTTTGTTCATGGGCTCAAATGGTGCCTTTATCAGTCTGTACAGCATACGGTTTAGGTCTCAGGATGCTGTGATTTGTCTGGCTCTTGGCTTGATGTTGTTTGTTCACCTAGGGACTAATGACCTGGCAAGGGACAGGGCTGAGATAGTGTGGGGGGAGTTTAGAGAGCTGGGGAGGAGTCTTAAGACAGGTAGCTCACTCAGTGGCTTCCACTGAGGTGCTGCCTGTCTACAACAGGAACAGGAGAGGATCTGCACCATGAGCTTCAACTCATGGCTAAAGGAATGTGCAGAGAGGAAGGGTTCAGCTACATTAAGGACTGAGGTTCCACCTGGGAGGATAAGGACATCTACAGGGGTGATGCCCTGAATTTATCTGGGAGGGAGCAGCAGTTCTCAATGGATAGATTAAATGTTATTTTGATGAACATTTAAACTAACCAAGGGAGGTGGCAGAAGGATTTGGGGAGTCAGAAAGTAGGGGTGGGACTGTAAGCTTAAAAAGGGAAGGGAGGGGGACTGTTCAGAGAGGAACTAGGAAAAGGCAGAGATCCTGAACAAATACTTTTGTTCAGTGTTCACAGAGGAGGAAGAAGAAGGGGAAGGGCCACAAAAAAGTAACAAAAGCTTTAGAGGAGGGAGGGAGGCAGATGGACACTAGCCCTTTTGGAGGCGTAGAGTCCTGAAGGAACTGCTAATCTGAAGGTGGACAAAGCAATAGGGCCAGATGGGGTGCATCAAAGGGTATTGAGGGAGCTCAGGAAAATACTGGCTGCACCCCTAACAGTTCAGTTTAAGAGCTCATATACATAAAAAATGATCAAAACACTGACCCTGCAAATTACACACCAATAGCCTTACTGTCAATCATCTCGAAAATCCTGGAATGAATGGTCCAGGAGCAATTATGAGACTACTTTGATCAGTATTCATTAATATCTAAACATCAGTTTGGAATCAGATGTGGGTACTACACAGACACCGCACTCACTGATCTGGTTGACTTGATAGCTACTTCTTTAAATGGTGGCCAGGAGGTGGGTGCAGTGTTCATGGACTTATCCAAAGCATTTGACACGGTAGACCATCAAATCACGATGGATAGGCTCTTGGAAATAGGAATAGCAGAGGATACTTTATAACGGTTTAGGTCTTACTTAAGCAATAGGTTCCAACAGGTCTTAGTAGATGATACTTTGTCTAAGAAAGAAACAATAAACAGGGGAGTCCCACAGGGATAAATTCTGGGGCATTTTGCTCTTGGTGTACATGAACCAGGTTGCACGGCACATAAAGAAGACAGAACTGTAATTATACGCAGGCGATACAGTGCTGCTAGTGACAGGCAGCACCCTACATGAAATGGAATGTCATCTTCAAAATGACTTCGGTGTGCTGTGCACCTGGTTTGTAAGCTCCAGATTGGTCCTGAATGGGAAAAAGTTCCAGACCATGGTATTCAGTCCAATAACCAAAAACAAGAAGAAGAGAGAAATAAATATAAAAACAACAGATGGGGTGGCATAAATTCAGGTTAATATATATAAATACTTGGGCATATGGATAGACACAACACTAACCTTTGAATACCATATAAAATATATAATTAAAAAAGTGGATGCAAGGCTAGGGGCATTCAGAAGCGCAAAACACTGCCTAAATTTTAGGATGAGAGTCAGTTGTAAACCAACATTTAATTCCTATGATTAATTATGGGGAACATATATATAGTTTGGCAAATAAAACAAATTTGTTAAAAATAGACATGTTTTACAACAGGATGGTGAGGTTTGTCTTACAATGTAATTTTACAACCCACCATTGTGCTATGTATAACAGCTTAAACTGGTTAGATTTAAATACCAAAAGAAAACAAACATGGCTATGTTTGATACATAAAACAATTAAAACAGGTAAACCAGGGTACTTGATTGACAAATTAGATAAACAAGAAAATAAATACAATTCGAGAAATAAAAATTAATATAATTTCACAACTCAAATGATAAGTAATAAATACGGAAGTATAACCTTTTTAAATAACATAGCCAAATTTATGTACAACGTAGGAAAACAAGAAGAAGAACTAAGAAAAGCAACTAAAATATTTCTTGCCAATCTCAAAAAGATCTGAACCTTGAATGTAGATGTTACAGTAGCAAAACACAAGAGAGAGCAAAACAAACTCCATCTTCTGTTGTAAATTTTATTTTATTATTTAATATTTACAGATCACATAAAGGAGCCAGGAAACTGAGGTGGATAAGTGAGGAATTCACAAAAGTCCATACTATTGAAATGTGCTATGTTTTACCAAACTGTATCATGATGTAGTGTAAGGGTTTACTGCACAAGTAGGTGTGCTAGATTACTGTCTGCAATTATTCTGTTAAATGTGGTATTTTTAATTTTTTTAAACAAGACTTGCTTAAACATATATATAAACAGGACCACCTTGAAAGCAAGACTGCAGTCCTAATGTTGTATTTCCATCTTCCTTTATAAAAAATAAAGATTTTACTACTACTAGTAGTGGTTTTCAAGAACTGAAGGAGGACAGATGCAGTTCCACAACATAAAAGTGGTAGCAGAAAGGAGCTGGCAATTATAGGTCAGTCAGCCTGACATCGATGGTGGGAAAATTAATGGGATCACTCTGAAGGAAAGGATTGTGGAATATCTTGAATCCAGTGGGTTACAAGACCCAAGGCATCATGGTTTCACAGGGGAGATTAGTACTTTATGAATGCGAATTCTGCTGGCAGAATTAGTGAGGAATGACCATTCTGCTGGCGGAATTCCCACTGAATTCTCACTAGTTCTTCTCCGAATTCCACCAATTGTGATCCACGGAATAATATTCCTTGGAACAGCATATTATTCCATGGAAAATTATACTGCAACAATTTCTGTGGAAAATATTGAGAGCCACAGAATAGTATTTCCATGGAACAGCATTTTTTCTATGGAAAATCATTCCACAACTATTTTCTGCTGTGGAATTGCAGTGTTCCATTTCTGGCAGAATTTCATCGAAACTTTGGTGGAATTTTGAAAATTCCATGGAATTTCATTCCGCCGGAATGTGAAAATTCTCCACAGTACTAGAGGAGGTCATGTCAAATAAATCTAATAGATTTCTTTGACTGGGTGGCCAAGGAAGTAAATCAAGGTGGAGTGGTGGACATAGTCTACCTGTATTTCAGTAAGGCATTCAACACTGCTTTCATAGGAGACTAGTAAGCAAGCTGGGTAGCTTAGGAGTGGGTCCAAAGGTGGTAAACTGGATAAGAAATGGATTAGGGGTAGGCCACAGATGGTGTTCATACATGAAGTTTACTCCAAGGCAGGGATTGTGTCCAGCAGGGTGCTTCAGGGATCAGAGCTAGGATTGGTCCTCTTTAATGTCTTTATAAGTGACATTGTAGAGGAGCTTAAAGGGAAGGTCTGCCTTTTTGCAGATGACACCAAAATATACAATAGTGTGGACACTCCAGGGGGTGGAAAGGATGAGCAGAGACCTGAGAAAACTAGAGGAGGGGTTAAGGGTATGGCAGATGGGTTTCAATGCAAAAAAGTGCAAAATAATGCACTTAGGGCACAGAAACTCAGGGGCAGAGTACAAAATGGGTGGAGTAGTATTGATGACCACCAAGTAGGTTAGTGACCTGGGGATAATCATATTGGATGACCTAAAGGTGGATAGGCAGTTCAACAAGGCAGTAGGAAGATGAGTGGGATGTTGGGGTGCATAGGAGGGGTATAACCTGCAGAACGAGGGAGGTGGTGTTGCCTCTGATAGATTGCTGTTAAGACCCCACATGGAGTATTGTGTCCAGTTCTGGAGGCCACATCTCCAGAAGGACATAGAAAGAGTGGAGGCAGTCCAGAGGAGGGCAACTAAATGGTGCAGGGTCTGCATCAAATGCCCAATGAGGAGAGATTAAAGGACATTAATATGTACACCCTAGAACAGAGGAGGGAGAAGGGGGATATGGCGGAGATCTTTAAATACCTCACACGTGTGAATAAGGTACAGGTGGGAGGTATTTTTCAGAGTAAAGGGTGCTCTGGAACACTGAGTCACAATATGAAGCTGGAGGGGGGTAGGTTCAGGAGAGATGTGAGGAAATACTTCTTCACAGAAAGGGTGGCAGATGCCTAGAATAGACTTCCAGTGGAGGTGGTGTCAGCAAAAACAGTTGTGGGATTCAAAAAAGCCTGGGATAGGCACAAGGGATTCATAAGGGATACAAAAGGGGTGGAAGAGAAAGTACCATAGACCTAGAAGGTTCTGCAGCAAAAGCAGCACAATGAAAAAAGGCAGACTGGATGGGACAAGCGGCCCTTTTCTGCTGTCAGTTTCTATGTTTCTGTTTCCAGCAGCACAGCGTGTTGTGTGACTGCTGCATGAGGGGGTCACACTCATGCCCCAGAACATGTTCAAGGCATCTGCATGCTCTGTGGTGGGCTGAACATTAGATTTCAATATAAGCAAGTCTCTTGGCATGTATGGAGTCACATAAAAAACACTTCGAGATCAAGGAAAAGGTAGTAAATGTGGCCAGAACCGTTGTACTCACAACATAGCCATGAAAAAGGTGGTGCCTGAGGCAAGGTGCATGCTCCATTGACCATGCATGCTTACCAGCATGTGGAATTAGAGAAGAAGGGGGAGGAGGAGTCAGGGCACACTCCAGGCAAAGCCATAATTGCGCCAGCAGGAGGACTGGGTGGAGACAATACATGTTACAAACAATAGGAATTACCAGCACATATCATTTGCAGTAGATTCCTGTTTCCACAAACAGCAGCTGTCTATTTTTTCCCCCGAAGTAAGGAATAGTGCTGGCCAGTTGGAAAGATTCTGGCTCCATCACTGCACCCTGTAGACCAACACAGGGGGCAGCAGAGTGTAGGCTCCTGCAGCCTCTGGCAGGGGCTGCGAATCACTCTAGCGCATTCTGCTTACTTCACTGAGCACCTCTCCCAGGGTAGTGCTCCACTGCTCATGATGCAGCACATTACAATCACTGCCATAGGGATCATAGCATGCACAGGCACATAGGAGAAGGTGGAGATGTGCCAAATTAAACACACGTGGGCACTCTAGTTGAACTAGATGAAACAGCATGCAGAGTGAATGTTTAAAGGGGAAGACGCTGCTTGCTAGCCTAATAGCCACCGACAAAGTAAACATGAGGCTGGCTCCTGCTAGAACAAGAGGCCAGTATAGAGAATCAGAGTTCCATATTAGTGCAACTTATAGAGTGTATGGCCTGTTAGTGGGCTGTATGTATATATTATATTACTACAGGTCTGACTCACAAATTGCCCTACTGTAGTGCATAACATGTATGATAATGGAGCTCCGAGAGGGAATGTGGAAGCTTCACTGACATTTGGGACATAGAAACATAGAATGAGATGGCAGATGAGGCTGCTGGGCCCACCTAGTCTGCCCATTTTTAACCTTCATTTTCTGCAGACCCTATTTAATCTATGGTACAATCTCTTCCTCTCCCTTACCTCTGCAATTCCCTGTAACTGTCCCAAGCATTTTTTTTAATTCATATTTTATTAGTAAGTTTTACTATTACAGGGGACAGAGAGTTACCACATACAATGCCTATACTCAAAATGATACATGAGCTGTCCCAATCCTCCCCCACCCCATACAGCAGCAGAGTACATGCAAAGATAGAAAGATGCTATATAGTATCACGAATCAAGGAACACCGGATATAGTGACTCATTTAGCAGCTCTGGCCATAATTAGCGTGTGAAGGGATCCCAAAATATTCTTGTACCACTGCAACTTATTATGGAGGCTCGCTATCGCTTTCTCAGTACGTAGGTTAGCCAAAATTTCATTAACCCATTCCTGATATGTTGGGCTTACTGTATCCCTCCAATGCTGAAGCACAATTTTTTTAACAGATAGTGTAATCATGGAAATATGAAATCTTCTGATTCTCACCTTGCTAGAGGATAAATCCCCCAACAAACATATGTCTGGGGTGAAGTACTCCTGCAACCCCAGTATACGGTCTAGGTTATTCTGTATGGCTACCCATAATGGCTTTATCTTGGGGCATGACCAAAAGAGTGAAGAAGCATACCCTCCTCTTGACATCCTCTGGTACAGGCCCCTAACTTATGAGACCCCATTTCCTCAGCTTCACAGGGGTATAATACATATTATGTATTATTGCATAAGGCAGAGTCTATCCTGAGAGACGTATTTATGACGGAACTTCCATAAAGCTGACCAGTTAGGAGTATATTGAGGAAAAAAAAGAAACCCAGAGCCTAGTGGGGCCTTCAGGTCTCCCATATTTCCAATAATATAGGACACGATATATTTTGGAAATAGCACCTGGTGGCCCCAATAAGGGGGAGAGATCCGATACAAACAGGAAAGTGGGTGGACGAGGAGGGATATTACCAAATACAGAAGAGAGGAGATGTTTCAATTGGGCCACCCTGAAGTGAAGAGTTAACGGGATGTCAAACTTGCGAATTATTTTAGAAACTGAAAGCCACTCCCCTGCGTCATCCAGAAAAGCAGAGATTATCCCATCCCCAATCTGAGGCAACCATTTACGAGATATCATCTTTTGTTTATTGTGAAAGACGGGAATTCCAAATGGACTGAGACAGGTCCAAGTCTGTGGAATACCGCAGAAATGAACAAAGCTGCGTGTGAACTCTGAGGGACGTTCGGATAGTGGGACAACTAACATTGTCAGGAAGGGAGGCTATTTTAAGATAGAACATTGTCTGGGGCTCATTGTTCTCAAGCTGAATAAAATCTAACTCAATTTTGAGCCAGACCGGTCTTAAGTATTCTGGACCCGGGTTCACCCACCGCAAATATTTTGCAATATGACTAGCCCAGTAATAAATTGCCAGATGGGGGATCCGCAGTCCTCCATCTAGTTTCTGAGCGGCTAAATTATAATATGCTAACCTGGCTTGTTCATTAGACCAGATGAAATTTGTGAAAATTCCATGCATTTTCTGGAACCATGATAACAGTGTAAAAGAGTTAAGAAGCGAGAGGGGATAAAATAAATGAGGAAAAACATTCATTTCAATGTTATTAATGTGACCCCAGAGAGAGAGGGGGAGTTTAGACCATCTATTGAGATCCTGAACTATCACTTGGGAGAGAGGCTCCAAATTTTCTTTAAACCAGGAGGAGGGGTTACTCGTCAAATTAATACCAAGGTATCTGAGAACACGGGGAGACCAACCAAGACCAAAAGAAGACAAATCATTTTTAAAAACCTTATGATTAAGAGGGAAAATGGAGGATTTATTTATATTCAGCTTATAATTTGAGAGAGCACTGAACTTGGCGATTTCCCTCAACATGATGGGAATTAAAGTTTTTGGATGAGATAAATGAAGGAGGAGATCATCAGCGTAAGCCGTACTCTTCACCACCTGATTACCTATCGGGATACTGCTTATCTCCAGATTATTGAGAATGTTTTGGATAAGGGGTTCTAAGTACAAATTAAATAAAAGGGGGGAAGGGGGCAACCCTGCCGGGTACTGGAAGACAAATGAAAGGGTTTGGAAAATGCTCCGTTGCCAGAGACTCTGGCAGATGGAGTTTGATATAAGGCCCGAATCCAATCTATAAACTTAGTCGGGAAACCAAATACTTTAAGGGCCTGAAACAGGAAATTCCAATTGACGCGATCAAATGCCTTCTTGGCATCCAAGGAGACCAATCCCGCGGGAAAGGCAGCATCCCTGGACACCGAGACAACATGTGACAGGGTACGTAGATGGTCGGCTGATGAACGTCCCCTCATAAACCCTACCTGAGACATATTAATCAGGTGTCCCAAGCATTTTTAAACCCCACCACAGTTTTTGCTCCCACTACTTCCTTTGGAAGGCTGTTCCAGGTATCCACCACCCTTTCTGTGAAGAAGTACTTCCTCATTTCCTTCCCAAAGTTACCCCAACCAGCTTCATAGCATACCCCTTGTCTTAGAGCACATTTTTATCTGAAAGATACTCTCCACTTGTACCTTCTAACCCTCGCGAGGTATTTAAAGGTTTCTATTATATCCCCCCTCTCCTCCAGGGTGTACATATTTAGCTCTTTTAGCCTTTCCTGATAGAGCTTTTGATGCAGACCCTGCACCATTTTGGTAGCACTCCTGTGGACCGCCTCTAATCTGTCTGTGTCTTTCCTGAGATGTGGTCTCCAGAACTGGACACAATACTCAAGGTGGGGTCTCACCTGTGATCTACATAGGGGCAGCACTACCTCCCTCTTCCTGCTCGTAATACACCTTCCTATGCACCCCAGCATACTACTAGCCTCTTCGACTGCCTTTGCACACTGCCTGGCCACCTTTAGGTCCAAGGTCTCTTTCTTGCTTGGTCTTTATCAATATCACTCTGCCCATTTTGTACTCTGCTCCCGGGTTTCAATGGCCCAAGAGCATTATGTTGCACATTTATGCATTAAAATCCAGCTGCCATACCCTTGACCACTGTTCCAGTCTTTTCAGAGCCCTGCCTATCCTTTCCACCCCCGAGAGTCTCCACTCTGTTTCAGATCTTGGCACCATCCAGAAAGATGTCTTGGTGTCATCCACAAAGATGTCTCGTGTCATCCACAAAGATGCCTTGGTGTCATCCACAATGTCATGGTGTCATCCACAAAGGGCAGGAATGCCAGTGCAGCTCTGCATCTGCCCTTTCCAAGATGGCTGCCCTTCATGCCTCAAAAGGACCAGCTGCTTAGTCCTAAATGCTGTAGATTCATCCACCTGCACTGTAACTGTGGGTAGCAGAGGAATATGATGCTGCCCTAGTGGAGACAAGAATAGCCCCTAGTTAAAAGTTTTGGCTCCAGGTCTTATTAGTGTAACCCCCCCTCCATTTTGGGAGTTACTAAGATGCCCACTGGTATCAGGACCCAGTGTGGTGGCAGGCTTAGAAATGCGGGCATGGCCCTGGCATCATGCGCAGAAGGGGATAGAGAGGGAGAAAGCATTTGAAAGGGAGTTTGTTGCTGTCAATGGTGGTGTAAGGAGGCATTTGGGGCCTGTAGTGCCAGGCTAGAGAGTGGGCCACCAGTCGGGGCCAGAGGGGTCTGTGGCTGGGGTTAGGCCGACTGCCGCTCCAGTCCCACAGAAGCAGAGGGATCCCCAATTGATCCATCAGGAGGGCGAGAGTGCCGCAGTTCCTGTCAGAGGTAGTGCAATGAGAGAGCCCATCTGGTTCCGAGGAGGAAGGCTGACTGACTGCTGGTGGCTGCCATGGCAGGCCAAGACCCAGTAAGTGGCAAGTGCTGGATGCTGGAGGGTCTAGGTGGAAGACTGGACTCATGCCATAAGCCAATGTCCACCAGAAAAACTAATGGGAGTGTTGTCTGAGTATGGCCACCCCAGGAAAGGATCGGCTCCAAATTTGCAGCCCCCCTGCGGAGTTGTTAAGGGTGAGAAGGACATATGAAGAAAAGACTGTGCCCAAAAGTGTGTTCCCTGAAGTTTGCAAGGGGTGTGGTCCCAAACGCCCCACAGCTGGTAGTTAAGTGTCCAAGCAAAAGCCTAAGAGACAAAAGAGTTAGAACCCTGCCTGCCATCACGTATATTAAGAACCCATTGGTTCCACAAAGAAATTAGCAAGGATCCAGGTTTAAGAGCTTGGTCCTCCAAGAGAGGTGCCATGGCCATCTGCCATTGTCTAGTAACTTGTCACTGAATGTTTCCCCCACTGCTCAATGGAGCAGAATGAGTTATGTGGCTTGAGCCTTTTTGAACTTCATGGAAAAATAAACTATGCCTGATTGCAATGGATTTTCTGGCTGGACTGTAATCTTTGTGCTATGCCAAATGAATTGCTTGACTGTTAATGTTCCTAATGACTTTGTCCTCTGGCAAAGATGGAGCAATGTCTCTCCAGCTGCAAGAAAACATCTATGCACCCTCAACAGGGTTCACACTGTCACCTGAATGAATCCCAATATCTGAGGTACTGTTTTCATTATGCCATAGTTGAAGTATTGTTGAACTGTCTGAGTCCTGACCAGGGGTCCTACCCCTTTCCCCGTGACTGTTCCATCACTATACCACTAGACTTGGGAGGGGAGGAGAGGTGTCCAGGGATACCAGCAAAAAGACTCAGGCGTGGCAGCCTGCCCCAAGGTGCTTCTGTGAGAGAAAGATGGTGAACATTATAAGCTAAGAGAGATGGGAAGGGTTACATTAAGAAACGTGTATTTGAGAGTGGGAATCACAGTGGATCACATGGTTTCTGTCATTTGCAAGATAGTGACCAGAAGTGATGCAACATGCCACTACCAGTTGGCCAGGCTGAAGAAGAGTGTCTGTATCATGTGGCCCAATGGTGTGCATGTGTGCTGCTGTGCAATGTCAAATGTCATGCAAAGAAGCCAGTAAGGCAAGAAGAAGGGGTGCCTAAGAGAAGTTCCTTCTGTGATGGAGATATAGGGTATGGCTGCATGGCCAAGATGGCATGGAGGGTGCCATCTTGAATGGGATGTTGCAGCAGGTATGCAAATAACAAATGGGACAGCCTGGGAGTGGCAGCTTGGATGAAGACGGTGGGGGGGGGGATAGCTATTTAGAACTGCACAGTCAAAATTGGTAGGTCCCACAGAAAACCTCAGTATGAACAATGGAAAAATCTAAAGAGAAAGAAGAATCATCATCAAAACCCTCCTCAAACCCTCCCCCTTATAGCCACCATAAGCATAGAGATAAAATGCTTCAACGGTGAGATCAAGGTCTCCATCGAAGGAGTCCTCGTCATTGTCAACTCTGGTGGCATCGACTACTGCCCCCCCCATTTGTCACTGAGACAACAAGGTCTGGGCCTGACTCTGGCACCACTGGACCTACTATGGACAGTATGCATCTCCATTGTCGGGTTCTGTTCTGGCGATGACAACAATCACAAACCCACAAATGGGTGTCATTGATTATAAGGCTATGCTGGCATTTTTTTCAGAAATGTAAACTCACTTGACATGCAGCACCCTGCTCCGTCTGTCAAGTCATACTATGCTGCACAGCCAAAAACTGATTCTACGATAATCATGGCTGCTCATGATTACTCTAGGCCCCTAGAGTGATGAGTACTGTACCGCCAGACAAAGAATCCAGGAGATTAGATGAAACAGGCAAACGTATGCATGCCTTTGCCACATTGGGGTTAAGGATTGCAAATTACCAGACATACATGCTTAAGTATCAAAATAGCCTGTGGAAACCTGCCCTGACTTCGATTCAGACTCTCCCTGATAGCCCTGCAAAGGCAGAATTTACTAAAGCCCCATCGGCTTTTATTGATGCTGGTAAGCATCTATTACAGTCAGCATATGATGTGCCTGATGCCTCTGCCAGGGTTGCTGCCACTGGCATTTGCCTGAGGACATATTCTTGGCTCAGAGTGGCTGGCTTTGCTGCTGACATACAGCAAGCCGTATTGAATGGCCCTTTTTTGGGGCTCCACGTTATTTGGGACAGATGTGAATAATGCACTAAAAGACATTCAATCATCTAAAATGACTCTAAGGTCTGTGAAATCCTTAACCATGCAAAATACAAGAGAATGCAATAGGAGTCTCTGCTGTAGGTCTGAAGGCTGTGGCAGCCATGACTACTGTCCACAGTACCATGGTCAAAGAGGCAGTTTCACTCCAGGTCCCTCTGCCACTGGTGGCCATTCGAGCAACCAAAGGTTCCAGTTCAGGTGGTCCTGCCACGCCTGGCACCTTCTGACTCCCCACTTCCTCCCCCTTCACTGATACCTCAGGAAGTACAAGTGCGGAGAAGGATGTCCCTTCACGTGCTAAAATGAAGGGAGACCACCAGGGGTGAGTGGGTCCTGGAAATAATACAGAAAGTCCATGCCCTGGAGTTGCTGTCCAAACCTCCAGTGCACCTTCTGCCTCCTTCTCATAGTCAGTTGTTCTTGCTGAGAGAAGAAGTGCAGTCCTGACTTCTAAAGAAAGCAATCAAATCCATCCCTCCCAAGGAAGGGAACAGGGAGTTCTATTATGGATACTTTCTGGTACCCAGATCAGAGAGACCTGCATATTGGATCTCAGAGACTTGGACAAATTCATCAAAAAAAAGTTTTGAATGGTGTCTTTTCAAGCTGTCATCCCCCTACTACAGAAAGGGGATTGCCATTGTGCTCTGGACATGAAGGACACTTACCTTCATATCAAAATCTAACATTGCTGCATGAAGTAGAGGAAAGGAAAGGGAACATTGTTTAACCAGGAGAGGCACACTTAGCCAAAGCTTGATTCCAGGTGTGATCTGGGTGCACAAGGAAGTTAAGTGACTTGCTCAGGGTCACACAGTATGCAAGTAGGGGCTGTGGGATTCAAACCCAGGTCTTCAGCTTTGCAGCTCAGAGCCTTAAACCACTGCACAGTACTGCCTCCTCAGTACCTCATCTTTAAGCCGTAAGACAGCCATTATCAGTTCTGGCACTTGCCCTTTGGCTTATCCTTGGTGCCACAGGTATTTTCTAAATGCTTCACAGCAGCCAACCAGAAGGAAGGGCTTTTTGCCTTCCCTTATCTGGATGACTGACATTTGCAAGGCCCATCCAGGGAACAGTTCAGCAGACAGTATCCAGAACTCAGCCATTGTTCAAGGACCTGGGTGTTACAGTCAGTGTACTGATATCCATTCTCTTACTGCCAGCATCTCCAGTACATTGGTGCTGTACTGGACACAGTAGTAGGCAGTGCTTTTCTGTCTGAAGACAAGTCTGTGGCCCTGGTGACCTAAGCCTGTCTGGTACACTGGAGTCATTATGTGTCCACTAGGACAATGCTTTGTTTCCTGGGACTTACGGCAGTGGCCACCATGACAGTCCCATTGACCCACCTCCGTATGAGAATCCCACAATGGATACTCCGGGTACAATGGGATGAACTGACTGATGAATTGAAAGAGATGGTTCTCATCACATCTCCTCTTTGAAAGTCACTACTGTGGTGGATGGAGCCCCTACACTTGTTGCTGTGAATCCCATTTTTCTCCCCAACACCAGTGCAGATCCTCTTAATGGATGCCTCCAGGTTAGGATGGCATGCCCACCTGGGCCCATTCCACACCCAGGGGTTGTGGACCAACCTAGACTCAAATCACCACATCAGGGTTCTGGAGATGAGGGCTATTCTTCTTGGTCTGAAGGCCTTTACAGAACATCACAGTCCAGGCTCTCTGTTGATGAGGACAGACAACTTAGTGTGATGCACTGTGTCAACAAGCAAGGGCAGCACGCACTCTTACCCCCTATGCAGAGGAAACAATGAGAGTATGGCACTGGGCACTGTCTCATGGCTTTCAATTGACAGTTGTATTTCTTCCAGAAGTCCAAAACTTCTTGGTAGACAAGCTAAGTCAGTCACAATCATGGTTCATGAGTCCGAACTGCTGATCTCTGTGGTAAAAGACCTCTTCGCAAGGTGGGGTCATTCAACGTTTGACCTTTTCTCATCCTCACACAGTGCAGAACTGCCACATATTTGGTCACTTTCTCCAAGGCCTGAAGTTTTTTCCAAAGATCTGTTGTCCCTGTCCTGGAAAGGGAAGTTCCTTTTTGTGTTCACTCCAATCCCTCGCAGTCAGAGGGTTCTGCTCAAACTGTGAGCAGAACAGGTCTCCCTTATATTAGTGGCTCAATTCTGGCCTTACCAGATCTGGCTTCCCCTACTACAACATCTAGCAGTAGAACTGTCTGTGTTCAGCTGCCCCTGTCAAGGTCTCCTGTCTCACAATGGAGGTCCCTGGTCCACCCTGATCTGCATTCCCTTTATCTGCATGCACTGCTTCCGAGGAGATGGCCATCATGTGTTTTAACTAATGTCTTGCTGGCAGCTAAGAAGCCTTCCACAAGATACACTTATTCACTGAAATGGAAGTGTTTCCCCATATGGTGTGCTTCCTGTTTTGAGGACCTCTTTATGTGTCCTGTCAATACTGTACTAGCCTATCTATCTTTATCAGACTCTGGTCTACAGTACTCATCCGTTAAGGTGCTCTTGGCTGCCATTTCAAATTTCCATGCCCCTATTGATAGATGCACAATGGCACAACTAGAAGTGTCCCGTACATTCCTTAAAGGTATCTTGCACATGTATTCCCTGATTTGTAAACTGGTTCTGCCTTAGGACCTTAATTTCATTCTTGAAAAATTGAGATTACAGAAAAACCTTAATCTTACACTTTCAGACTCAGAGTTCTTCTCTTTCTTTTTCTTCTTTCACTTCTTTTGAAAAAGAACTCTGAGTTCGAAAGATTAAGATTAAGGTTTTTCTATAATCTCTGTTGGTCCAATAAAAGGTATCAAATTACCTAATTTGTGCATCTGATTTTTCACAGTGACAGGGTGACCTTGCTTACTAATCTACGTCTTTTACCTAAAGTGGTTTCTGGCTTCATACTAAATGACCACAACCTACCAGTTTATTATCCTGAGCATGATAACAAAGGTGAATCATTGCTCCATACACTTAATGTGACTAGAACATAGACATAGAAACATAGACTTTGATGGCAGATAACGATTGCTTGGCCCAAACAGTCTGCCCATTTCCTTACCTATTGGATAAGCTGCAGATCCTAGTTAATCAACAGCTTACGTCCTCCTACCCCCATTAGAGCTGCCTTATGTCTGTCCCATGTGTTCTTGAATCACCCCACTGTTTTTGAGTCCACTACCTCCTCAGGAAGGCCGTGCCATGCATCCACCACCCTCTCTGTGAAAAAATACTTCCTCGTGTTGCCCCTGTGCCGTCCCCCCTCCATCTTCAAATTGTACCCCCTTGTTCTTACACATCTCTTTTCCTGAAATATGCTACCCTCTTGAACTCTGTTGATTCCTTGAGGTACTTAAAGTTTCTATCATGCCCCCCCCTCCTTCCTTTCCCCAAGGGTATACATATTAAGCTCCTTTAGTCTCTTTTCATATGGCTTCTGGTGCAGACCCTGTACCATTCTAGTTGCCCTCCTCTGGACCACCTCCATCCTGTCTATGTCCTTGTGGAGATGGGATCTCCAGAACTGCATACCATACTCCAGATGGGGTCTCACCAACTGTCTGTACAGAGGGATAACAACTTCCTGTTTTCTATTGGTGATGCCTCTCCCTATGCATCCCAATATCCCCAAACCCCTCCTTACTGCCTTCTCACATTGCTTGCCTACCTTTAGGTCATCTGATATGACCACCCCAGGTCCCTTTCTATTTTGTTGTTGTTAGTACCTCCCCCATTGTGTACTCTTCCCTGGGTTTTTGTTTCCCTGGTGCATTATTTTGCACTTCTTTGCATTGAATCTAAGCTGCCATACATTTGAGCATTCCTCCAACCCTGCCAAGTCCCTCTCTTTTCATCCTTTCCACCCCTTCCTTGTGTATCAACCCTGTTGCAGATCTTTTGTCATCTACAAAGGGCCCTCCACAATGTCACCTATAAAAAGACATTAAAGAGGACCCGGTCCCAGTACTGAACTCATAGTACCCCACTGTGTAACCAACCACCTTCTTCAGAGTTGACTCATTTACTGTTACCCTCTGCATCCTGTTGTCCAGCCAATTTTTTAACCAGGCTACCACCCTCGGACCCACTCTCAGGCTGGCTAACTTGTTCATTAATCTTTTGTGTGGTACTATGTCAAATGGCATGCTAAAGGTAGGCCATATCCACAGCCCCTCCCTGGTCTAGTACTTGGTCACCCAGTCAAATAAATCTATTAGATTCATCTGACATGACCTTCCCACTGTGAATCCATGCTGCCTTGGGTCCTGTGCCTCGCTGGCCTCTAGATTCAACAATTCTTTTCTATCTAGATTGTACTAAGGACTGTAGAAAGTTCTCTCAGCTTTTTGTCTCATTTACCCCCGGGAGAGAGGATCTAACTGTCACTGAACAACGCCTGTCCAAATGGCTGGCGTACTGCACTGAATTCTAACATTTGTGCTACTGCCACATGGAGCACTGTACATACTTTCATAAAGCACTGCAGTCTAAACTAGGGGTGGGCGGGTCGGCTGTTTCCTGGTTCTGATTCAAACTCTGATTTATTTCTAAAAGCTTCTGATTTACTCTGATGAATTTTAGACCTATTTTAATCTGAGTATGAGAACTGCAACAGTATTATTCTTTAGATCCCTCTGTTAAAAAAAAATGTAACTTTTTTTAAATGTTATATCTGTATTTTCATGTTGTTTGGTCAGCAAGCAGCCTACAGCAATAAAAAATAAATATATAGCAATCGCCATTACTGCAGTACTGAGTCACTGAACAAGGAGGTCAGGGCAGGGTACTCAAAAATAAAAAAAGAACTGTTTTTTTCCAGTTTCTTACTCACTGGACCCCCATGACCAACAAACTGTATAAAAAGCAACACTCATGAAACTGAGGCACTGAAGGGAGCCAACCAATTAGGGTCTTTTGTTTGATTGACCGTTGTTCTTGCCAATGCTGTGTGTCAGCCAGGGTGCCATACAGCTTTTGAATGCAGGGGGGGTCTCCCACATCTCAGACTCTGTGTTGACCATCTCTGTGCCTGAACTACTATGAGGTCATACTACCCTTCTACCATTTAAAGAGGATATCACATCTCAGACTCTGTGTTGTCCATTACTGTGACTGATCTACTACTAGATCATAGTGCTTCATGTATTTTGAGAGGGAGGTGTGGTGTCATATCTCAGACTCTCTGCTGCCCATCTCTGCATTTGAACTAATGCTACTAATTAGGTAATTAAGTTGGACACCAAAAAATGGATTCAGAATCAAAATCTGTTATGGAACATGTGGCCAATACCAGCTGTATGGCTGAAATTGGTACACGTAACAATAAACATATTTCAGAAAAAGAAATTCTGAAAAAAAGGGAAATTCACTGCTACAGTTATAATTGAAACAATTGGTGAAAATGAAGCAACACAACCAGAAAAAAAAAGAATGTTGGTGAATCCCTTGATCAAAGAGGTGCAGCACTGTTGGCATTGCCAGAAAAATCGGATAACACACAAAAGCAGATAGCTTAAACAGTTAGATCTAGAAAGTCAATCATTAAGGAAAAAGATCTGTTTAATACCATTAGACGTGGCACTCTATGAAATGCCACTCAGGCATATCAGACTCCTTCATCAGAAAGCAGTACAAGAACAAGATCACGAACACAATGTATCACAGTTATGCTCTCCCAAAGGTGTTGAATCAGAATGTGATGATGATGAGGTAGAGGATGCCACCTGGGCTCCCGAACCCAAAGAGAAAAAACAAAAACACATACAGCAAGCACCACCACTAGCCATAGTCAGTAGTGGGAAAAAAAATCAATAGTAATCATAGTACCTCTTCTGGGGACAGCCACAGTGTGCATGAATCAGGGTCAGAAATACCAATCACCAAAATTGCTATAGTTCCTGGCACGATGACAAAATGTTCTACCTCAGTTGTGTGGAGCTATTTTCATACAAATCCCAAAAATGAATGTTTTGCTGTCTGCACCTTTTATCATAAGGAATTAGCAAGCGGAAAGCGAGGGGCCAGTTTGGGACAACATCACTAAAATGCATTTGCAAAGAGTACATCCAACCATTCGGCTGGGCAGTAGTCCTGAGCAAGGGAAAAATAACTGTGATGAAAATAATCCTACAGACAATATTGATGGTGAAGAGACTGAGAGACAGTGCAGAAAAAAAATGTTTGACTTCACTGACAAAAGTATGTGCACAAGCTACAGCCTCACCGTTGCAATCCCGTGGTTTTTGCTCCCCTGCATGAACTAAACAGCAGACCATTACTGCGATGCCTGAACAAAAAACTGCCTACAGTAGATCACCTCAGGTAACATTCAAAATTAATCAGTTAACAGCTGAATTTATGGCTACAGAGGATCACATCAATCAAGTAACATTAAAAATTAATCATAATTTATACCCACTGTAGATCACATCAAGTACATTAAATATTAATTGAATTAATAGTACAGTAACATAGAAACATAGAGTTTGATGGCAGATAAGGACTGCTAGGCCCATCCAGTCTGCCTGTTTTCTGTACCTGTATCAGTAGCTGCTGACCCTACTTGGTCATCAACTTTAGCCTCTCTTTCCCACCTCTAAGGTTACCTTGTGTCTATCCCACCCATTTTTGAATACCTCCACTGTGTTCGCTCCCACCACCTCCTGGGGTAGGCTGTTCCATGCATCCATACATCACATCAATCAAGTAACATTAAAAATTAATCAGTTAATAGCAGACTTTATTGCCAGGGACCTACAGCTAGAGCTGTGCAGAATGAGAAAATTCCACATTTGTGGAATTTCAATGAAAGTTGTGAAATTCACAAAGTTTTTGAGGAATTTCATCAGAATTTTGTTTTTAAATGTATTAATTTGATCATAACTCAGCAGTCTATTGGGCTAGAGCTCTGAAATTTGGCATGCTTACATTCTGGGAAGAGGTCTAATGATGTGATAGTTCATGAGATTAAGATGGAGTGTCTCAAAATCATAGGTGCTCAAAGTCTCTCATTTTATTTTTTGTGGGAAATTTCATGAAACTTTTCATCTGCATATACCTCAGCCATCTGTTGGGCCAAAGATCTGAATTTTGGCATGGTTACTTGATGGTATGAGTTCTAACAATGCACCACATGTTTCTTGGCAGTAGGATGGATTGTCTCAAAACTGTATGTGCTCAAAATTTGTAAATTTATTTGTTGTTGGAAATTTCATGAAAATCTTTTTCTTCATGTTTCTCAGCCATCTATTGGACCAGAGGTCTTAAATTTGGAAATATTACTTGATGATAGGTGTTCTAAAATGTGCCAAATGTCATGATATTAGGATGCATCATCTCAAAATTATATGTGCTCAAAGTTTGTCATTTTACTTTTGGCGGGAAATTTCATGAAAAAGTTTATCTGCATATAACCCAAGCACTTTTGGAGCTAGACATGTGTAAATTAGCATTAATAACCTTTTTGTAATGGTTATAAAATCACCTAAATATGGAAAAATTGGATTAGAGATTTTTAAGTTCGAGAGGTTCATACTTTTACTATGTAAATATTTGCAACATTTTGTGACAATTCTCAAAAATGTAGATGTCTGTAACTTCTCTGCTCTTGTAGCATAGACTTGACATTTGATTTGCATATCCAATGTCAGTGTTTCCTGCTGTCTAACACAACTAGATAAATTGGTTTAGCAGTTTTAAATTTACAGTGGAAAAAAGACCACCCCTCAAAATATTGGTAACATTTTCTCAAATATTTATAGTAGCATATAGTCAAAGCATCCAGAATTCTTTTTGTGGAATTTAAAATCCACAATGCAAGTATCACTACTTCATTTGATAAGCTGGGCTGAGCTTTTTGCTGTCCTGCTGTTCCTCTCTGGCTGATTATTTTGCACCCCTTCCCTTCTCTCTTAGGATGGCCAGATTGACTCAGGAGAGCTATTGATCCCACTGATATCCTCTTTGTTCTTTACAATGAAAAAAATCCCTTAAAACAAGAGTCACTTACTCATTTTTCTATCAGCCTATCCTCTTGGAATAGTTAGAATTCTTCCTTCCTGGTACCCCAGACATTATCTCCCCCCACATCTTTTTGAGTACCTCTAAGTCCAAGACCTGCATGTACATTAGGCTCCCTGGATCATCAGTTTACTGGGTATGATCCTTATATATCCAACATTCAGGTTGGAATTGTTGACACTCTGTGCTTCCTTGCTCCAACTGGGGGGTCTACCACTGTGCTACCCAGCTCAGCGGTCCATTTCTTGTTGAAACTATGCATCTAACTGCTGGACCTCGTGACCCTTGCAATACCTGCCTCTCATATCCCTATTCTTTAAATTGAATCCCCCCGATAAGGCAAAGTGAAGCTGACAAATTATAATTTTAAGGAATGTTCATGAAATTCCACAATTTTCACAAAGCCTCATTGAATTTGACTTTAAGTACAGATGTCATTTTGCAATTTCTGGCTGCAAGCAATTATTAAAATGACACAGAGTCTCCTTGTAAGGTCTAAGAACCTGCCAAATTTAATGGAATTCTATTCTCTAGTTTTTCAAGTTTTGGGGGGGTTTATAAATTTGCAGTTTACATTCTTGCACAATTTAATTTTAAAATGTGAACGTTTGACTATTTTTAATTCAGTCCCATTTAAAGCTGTAAATATGAACTTTGTCTGAAATCACTATGTGGTATAGCAATTTAAATATTTCAAAACTGGCTAAATTTGGATATGTTGTTTTAAAATTAGTGGGAAATAACTAAAATTAAAATTTTGGCAACATGTTTTCCAGGCTATAGTTCAGTGCCATTTGATGCTAGAAATGTGAAACTGTGTACATATATAAAAGTAGTGATAACCTGTATACATGTAACATTTTATAACATTTCAATGAGTACTATTAAAATAATACTAAAATAACAGCAATCTAAATTTTGGCAAAATTTTGGCTACCTATATCTCAGCTCCTGTTTAAGCTTGAGACTTAAAACACGGTGCACATACTCATGTTGTAAGTGTCTCTAAGTTCAGAAACTGAGGAGAAACTTGGATAAGAGATGTTAAAATTATTTTAGAATAACTGAAAATGTATCTGGCCCACAAAATACTGTGGAATCAGAATGATCATTCCACGGGTATTCCATGGGCAGAATTTTATATTCTGCACAGCTCTACCTGCAACCATTTTCTGGGATGGAGAATGAAGGTTTTAGAGCCCTTTTAAAATATTTTGCTCCACCTAACTTACAACATACCAAGCCATAAATATTTTGCAACTGTTGCTGTTCCCAAAATGTATGACTATGAATGTATGCAAAGTAAAATAACATTTGCTCTTAATGGGAGTGAATGTGGTGCTGTGCACATGACCACAAACATGTGGATGAGTTCTCAAATCACTGATTGTATGTGCATCACAGCACACTGGGTGTCACAATCATCTACAAAACCATCACAAGCAGCCATGTACTGGAAGGAAGACAAAGAATGGCATCTCTTTGCATTAGCATTTTGGTAAGCATCACACCACTGACAATATTTTGGAAGAGTTCGTGATGAAACTTCAGAGGGTTAGAGCCCGGGATTCAGTACTGAATTTGTGGTTTCAGACAATGGTGCCAATATTGTTAGTGCTAGAAAATTTGGTGGCTTTACTTACATTCTGTGCTTTGTTTGCACACTCATCAAATCTGTTTGTATGGGCTTTCCTGTTCAGTTGACAACAGTATACTGTAATAATGCTAGTGGGAACTGCAAAGAAAAATCTGTGGCCCTTTTTAGTCACTTTGTAAAATCATGTGTATCTTGGCTGACCTCCAGAAAAAAAATGGATTGCCAATACAGCAACTAAAACAAGATATTACGACAAGATGGAACTCAACGTTTACATGTTTGAGTGACTTCTTGCACCAAAGAAGGCAGTCAAGTCTAGAATGACAGCAGAATGATGCTGACAAATGGCTTACTTAAACATGGATGTGAAATAGAAGATTTAGTAAATGAACAGGATTGCACCCAAAATAAAGTGGCATGATTCTTGAGAATAGTAACTAAGTGACGTGAAACAGAGGATTCCATGAACAGGATTTCATCCACAAATAAAGTGGCATGACTCATGACTAAGTGACGTGAAACAAAAGATTCCATGAACAGAGTTTCAACCAAAATTAAGTGACATGATTACGTGATTAAGTCATGTTAAACAGAAGATTCAGGCCAGATATTCAAAAGGTTGAGCCATGCTCAATAGGGTTGCACCTGCGCAAGTCCAAAACTGTACCATTCTGCGATATTAATATATGCGATAAATAACAACATGCACCATGCACAATAGGGAAGCAAGCGGAAGTTGCGTCATAGTGGAAATGAGCCAAAATAAAAGGGAACAAGGGAGAGGCGCAAGAACTACAGGGAAGGCACATGAGGCTGAACTCTAGCAAGACAAACTGGACAGCAGGGACACACAAGGCAGGCCAGAAAAGAGCACCTGGAACCAACAGGCTCAGGGGAAGGTGTGGGGAGCCACAGTGCAGAAGGGGGAAGTACTTGCCACACAGCAGCGAAGCCAGCACAGGCAGGTGTTCCCAGTGCAGGGGAAGTAGCAGCCAAGACAGCGGAGAAATACAGAAACAGCTGCTAGGGGGGGTGAACACAAGCCAGGGACATGACCAGTGCCACCATCCAGATGGAGGCAGTAATGAGGGGGGCCAGAAGGCAGGCAGCAGGGGGGTGTGGCCATGGAAGGGCCCGTCGGCGGTATGCCCCCAACAGACAGTACCGAGCCCACACCAGCTGTACAGTGATACTGAAATCGTGGGCCAGTACCGCCTGAATCGGGCAATTCTGAGGTGGCTCTGTGAGCTGTGCAGTGATGTGATGCAGGCAACCACACGACAGAGCCATGCCCTTTCAGTGGAGATGAAAGTGGAAGCTTGCATGTGCTTGCTCACCACAGGTACCTTCCAGAGACCAACTGGGGACACCACAGGCATAACCCAGTCGGCCACATCATGCCACCTCACCCAATTCCTCAGCACACTGCTGCCACATGCTATGGAGTACATCCATTTCCCCAGCACACTGGCCCAGCACACAGCAAGGAGTTCCACAGTATAGCACGTATGCCTGGCATGCTAGGGCAATAGACTGCACCCATGTGGCCATCCGCTCACCACCTGGCCCCGAGGGGGCCACATATATAAATTGCAAGGGCTATGCCAGCATCAACTGCTAGGTGGTGTGCGATGCCAGGGGGTGCATAATCAATGTCTGTGCCACGCACCCTGGGGGAGCACATGATGCCTTCATCTGGCACCAGTCGGCACTGTGCCACAGACTTGAGAGTGGGGATATCCCCACTGGCCATCTAGTGGGTGAGTATGCAAACCACATGGACAATCATAGGGCCTGGGGGGGGCATGGTCAGAGGTGACATGGGTAGTGGCTTACATGACCTGGGGCAGGGCGATGCTGATCACCAAACTAACCTCCACCCTCTACATACAGGTGACAGTGGATACCCACTCTGTCCCTGGCTGCTCACACCCTACCAGTGGCCCGCAACCCCATCGCAGTAACTCTACAATGAGGCACATGCCACCACACGTAATGTCATCGAGCGGGTGTTCAGGATGCTGAAGGCATGTTTCCATTGCCTGGACACCTCTGGCAGTGCCCTACAGTACAGCCCCTCAAAGGCCTGCGGGCTATTCCTGGCCTGTTGCATCCTGCACAACATGGCCAATGAATGTGGGATAGCCATACAAGTCAAAGAGGGGGACAGCGATGGGGACGATGAGGACGCTGGTGACAATGGTGATGGACAGCCTCCCCTTGGGCACCGGGACTCATGACTGCTCCTGCTGGCACAGCTGCACCAGGACACCATCACAGTGGAGCACTTCAGCCAACCCAGGTAAGTCATGGGGCCATGTGCAACCACCAGTGGCTAAGGCACAACCCACAAACACACATGGACACACACCAGGGGTGCATGCCGTCAAGGGAAGTGGCCGGGCATGGAACCACACACACCACCAGGGATGGGTGAGGTCTAACATGCCATGTGGACACACACACACACACACACACACACACACACACACACACAGAATGCACCAGACATGCACAAAGGGTAGGAGGCACACCTACCCAGAATGCCACCCCTAGCCACACACATGTCCACAGACCACCATGCCCACTGCCTGTCCTTGTGCATGTGTCAGATGCTGAGCACCATTGCACATTGGTGTACAACACAATGCAGGCATCATCATGCACATGCAACTGCGGACAGCACCCGGGAGGGTGTGCAGATGGACTGTGTGTCCACGTGCAGGGCTGGGTACCCACCCATGCAATGCCCACTGAATGACACAATGCACACAGGGCAGCACCAGACAGTAGCCACGTTGGGAGACAGGTCAGTCATGCACCACAGTGCTCTGGCCACCAGGGATGCATGGGCGGCCCCGCCAAGACCCACCAGCACTGAGGGGCTGACCACTGGCCTCATGGGGTGGCACTGATGGTCTCCCAGGGGTTCCACTGCGTGAACTCGACCGTGCTTGCATAGGGGTCTGCAGCACACCAAACATGCCTGCACCAGGCGTACTCGGGATGCCCACAGCTGAACCCGGTGTCGACAAGGTTGGTGTCGCACGATGCTGGGAATGGAGGGTGGACAGTGCACTGCGTGGTGTCTGCGACGCATGGGCAAATAACTGTGTGCCCATTGTGGTCATGACAGCAGTGAATGCCTGTGCCTGCCTGTCAATGGCAGCGGTCACATCTTCCCACAACCAGTCCATCTCTGCCAGGATCAGAGTGGTGTCTCTGCTGCAATGCTCCTCTGCCCACTCCAGAGCCGCATGCAGTGCATCCACTGACGTCGCAAGCCACATCTGCTGGTTGACTGATGCTTGCAGTATGCGGGTGTACTCATCCAAGAGGTCATCTGCCTCCTCGGCATCCTGTCCCTCAGGGAGTGCGCAGCCCTGATGGTCAGCACCCCTTGAGGGTGGGTGCTGCACACCAGGACCAGGTCTGGACATGTCCACAAGCGGTGCACTGATGCCGCCCCCTGATCCTGTACTCCCAAGCCCATTGGCCAACTGCTGATGCTGCCCCTCTGGCTGCCACTCCTCAGGGCTCAATGGTGCCGCTGCAGTGGCCGCAACAGTCCCACTGTCTTGTACACACACCAGTGCTGCCCCACTGGTGCTGATAGGCACAGGCTGGGACTGTGATGACACACAGACCTCCAGGGCGGCACCACCCACAGCCATGGCCATGATTTTACCTGCTGTGTGGCCATCCCGTGGCACACACGTGTCACTGCCCATGCCGTTAGCGACATCATCATCGGTGACAAACCCGGCACCAGCCCGAGTCTCAGCATGCTGGCATCCATGGACGCTGGCAGTCTGGGACACGGGCTGGGCCTCCTCTGCACCTGTTCCAACAACATCAGTCTGGACAGCCAGGTGGGCCCACTGTCGCACTGAGCTGTGTATACCTGTGGAGGTGGATGGGCCCTCCTCCATCTCCATCTGACTGACCTCAGTGGACAGGCCCACCACCGCTCACCCATGCAGATGCTCAGGATTTGTAAGGGAAAACAAAGTCGAGTAACTGCATGTGACCTACCCTGCCCCCAATAGACAGACCATGACCTACCATGCAGTGACGGGCTACCACCCGTCTGGAAGCTACCACCCGGAACACCCTCATTGGCACAACGCTGCATGCTTCCAGCAACCCTCTCCTCCTGTGGGGTAAGGTGTAGCACCTCCGGCTGTCCCCCACCTGTCGCAGCTCGTGCTGCCCTGATGGCAGCCACCTTCCCCTTTATCCTCCTCCTGTCTGTGCCCATCTTCTTCTTGCACTCCTGCACGGAGCGCTGTTGACTGCCATGAAGGTTCACTGCATGTGTCACGTCCTCCCATGCAGCAGCACAGGCCTGTGGTGTTCCCTGCCATCCGCTGAGAAGCGGCTCCTGGTCCAGGTAGGCTTCAAACAAGGTGTCCGTCTCAGCCTTGGTGAAATTAGGCCTTCCCCTCCTCCCACCACTGTGTTCCTCCTGTCCCACAACTCGCTTGGTCATTATTTAGCCTGTGAGAATGAAAGTTGTTACCTGTGACTGTGCAGTCCCATGCATGTCCCAAAATCCACAGTCCACACTCCCAAACAGCATGCAACTCACCAATAGACTGCAGTAACTGACTATGGCCATTGCAGCCCAATGTCACACTTTTATAGCGCAATCCATGCAAATGAGGTGAGGCGCAACTTTAAGTGGATGCAAATCACAGTGCTGCACCATTGAATGACTGAGTAGCTGATTTGCATATGACGGTTGAATATCGCTCTGTTGCGCTTTGTGCAATTGTGTTGAACGTGCTGAACCAAGGGTGCAGTTCTGTGACATGCACAGTACACACCTCATTGTGCATGCCCGGATTGCTGACGCAGGCACCTGCCATGCTGCTGACGTGCTGTGCATGGGAGGCAATGCAGGGCACGGCCACCATTGTGCCAGTGGTGCTACAGCAATGTTCACCTATATGGCGCTGTGGCACTGGGGCATCTTAGGCGCACTGAGGCAACAGCACGGTAGGCTGCTACTGGAGGTAGCACAGAGGCACCCAATCGTGCTACACGTATTGGGTTCCAATGGTGCTGTGCCTGTTCTTGCACCAGAGACCCTTGACCCTGTGCCCAACCTTTGCCCCCTAGGTGCCATGCATCAGGCATGGGTGCACCACTATCACGCTGTTTGGTGACAGCGCAATAGGGAATGGCAGTGCTGCACCGCGCAGCATCTGCACATGGTGGAACCGCACTGCAGAGTGCCATTTTGAACCAACTGAGCAAGTGAGATGGCATGGAGGACAGCTGCCCAGTGAACTCAAATCGAACTGGCAAACCTGGTGGCCATTGTTGAGCCACTTTATGGCCCACTGTTTGGGGAGGCACCCCTGGACAGGTCCAGGAACCAGGTGTGGGAGGAGGTGGCCGACACCCTGGAGGAGGCCACAGGAAGGGGGCGGATGGCGGAGCAGTGCTGCCACAGGTATGGTGACCTGAGGAGGAGGGAACCGGACCTGCTTGCTTGCCTGCGGACATGTGCCAGGAGGGGCACAGTGCCATGGCCAGGTAGGTGTTATGTCCACACACTTTATCTTCCATATGGGTATTACGGTTGCATGTGTCCGGAACATGGGGGAGGGACCATCTGGTGTTGGCTGTGGTGGTGTTATCAGGGTGTGGGGTGGGTGGGTCTGGCTGGGTGGGATTGCACACACATGGGGCAGGGGAACTTTGCTACAGGACTGTACTGATGTTCCTCTCTCCATGTTTGCACCTCAGGGCTGGAAGAGAGGTGGCTGGCCAGGGAGCAGAGGCGTCAGTAGGAAGACAGGGCCATTAGGAGGGGCGAAGGTCCACAGCACCAGAGGGACTGGCCTGATGATGGTGAGTGCCATACCTCCATGATTACTATTGCATGCTGTGTAATAGAGGGGCAGTGGGGCATGGTCACCATCCATTGACGCCACTGCCATGCACGCAACTTGTTACAGTCAGCACTGTCCAGTGGCACTGCATGTCTGGGAGTGCATCAGTGGTGGTCCATGTGCACCAGGTACATGGCTGTGCCACTGCCTTCGCACCACATAGCCATGTCACTAAACAGCCACGGTGGTGCTGTGCAGGACTTGGCGGTGGGTGTGTGCAGCAGTCGCATGGCTGTATGTGCCTGGGTGGGCAGGTCTTGTGGAAATGATCACTGTGGTGGTCACACACCATCACAGAGGCATGTTCCACAGCCGTATGCCATGCACAGTGGGTGGGCAGTATGGGGCTGTGCATTCACACTATTGACTGTGCTCCCTTGTCCTAGGTGTCCGCCAGCTGCAGGATATCTGGGAGGCACTGCAGGAGATACTAAATGTGGCAAGGGCATCATTGGACATCCTGCAAAGGATTGACTGGCTGGGGATCCAGAGGAGACACGGGAGGCGGAGCAGCTGGAGTGGGGAGCAGGGATCCCATTGAACATCCTTATGCCCCTCATTTCCCCTACCCCCCTGGACCCACCCTCACACCCCTCTTTTCCTGTCCCATTTGTTCATCCCTGCCCTCTACCCACCCCCACCTTGTTTGTGGCCCTCCCCACACATTTGTACATAGTTTTGTAAATAGTTCTTTTGATATTTTGATTACAAATCTTTGATATGAATACTGTGGCAGTCTCTGATTTGTAGTGGGCTATAGGTGCTCAGCTGCAGTGGTGTGCATGGCGTCAGGGGTGGTTCAGTCATGGGTATGTGTGTGTGTCCATGAGAAAGTGACTGTGGTGTGGGAGTAGCTATCAGTCAGTGTCTGTGGTGTGTGTGTTGTTCCCTGTGCACTGACTGTGTGCAGTGGTCCATGTGCATGCTCTGTGTCCATGGTGCACCTGTCAGCCCATCCATGGCCTGTGCAGCTGACACCCTTGCATGTCTCTGACCTGCACGGTCTGCTGGCATGTCAGTGGTGGCTGTCCATGCAGGGCAGCCACTGTACCCGTCACAAGGCTGGGATGCCTCCTGTCACTGGTGTGGGGCATGTCTGCCTCGGGTGACACTGTGGCCTCCGCTGTTGATGTCTCACCTCCATGCTGTGGCTTGTATGTGTTGCAGGGGATGTGTACCACTGTCTGTGACTTGTGCTCTGGGAAAATGATGGTGGCGTACAGATCCACAGTGCCTGCACAGGGTGGCTGGCACTCCTGTGCCATGGAGGACTGCTGGCTGTGTGTACACGGTTTCCATGGGCCCACACTGGGGGCTTGGTTGCCCCGCTACTGCGTCCCTGTGTTGTTGTGCCCTTGGGTATGGGTGGGTGTTTGTCCATGCACTGTGTTGCATCTGGTGTGGTGCATGCTTCCACGCACCACTGTGGGTGTCTGCGCTGGCTGTTGTGGCCAGTGCTGGGTTGAGATGTGTCCTTGGGAGGGGTGTGCAGGGTGCTGTACCACTGGTGGTGGGGTCCGGGGCATGCCCCGTCACATGTGGGGTACCTCGTGTGCCGATGCATGGTTGGTCTCTCAGCTGTACCTCGGCAAGGCTGTGCGTGGTGGCACTGTGTATGCCGTCGTTGCATCACTGTGTGCTGCCACCCGCTGATGGGTGCTCATGGTGGGGCTACCTTGCATGGTTCTGTGGTGCACAGGGTTGCATTGTCACAGTGGGGGTGGTGGCATGCATGGAGTATCCTGCAGTGGTGGACACTGCTCCTGGGCAGGGTGTCTGGGGGTCACGGTGCAGGGTGTGCTCTGCATTGGTGGGATGGTGTGGCACAGGGTGTTCGGCCCCTCCTTGTGTGCCAGTCACAGCTTGCCAGGGGGTTGTGATGGGGCACCATGGCTCAGCTGTGGGTTGTTTGCTTGTCTCCATAGGCCAGTAGTTATTACAGCCCTCCCCCAGCTGTGCAGTGCATGGGGTGTGGGGGGACGATGTCTGTTCTGCTGTGTGTTCCTCTGCCCATCTGTGGCATGGGTGGTGGGCCCCTGCATCCCTGGTTGTGCTATTGCATTGCTGCCCTGCTGCTGGGGTGCATCCCTGGTTGCGCTATGGCACCTCTGGACTGCTCAGCTGAACATCCCTTGTTGCGCTATGGTGCATCAGATCTGCTCAGCTTCCCCTCCCTAGTTGCGCTATGGTGCAGGTGGTGCAATATTCAGTCGTTAGCTGTAAGCGCATCTTGACCAGCTCAGTTTTTGAATATCATGCCTCTTGCACATGGGTGCAATGGACTTACGCTTGCTCCTGCTATTGAGCACTTTTTGGGCGTAGTTTGAATATCTGGGCTTCAGTGTGTAGGGTTGCACCAAAAAATTGAGTGGCATCAAATGGAAGATTTAGTCACACTGAAAATCACTAAAACTGTAACAGAAAGACACTGACAAAATAACTTACTTAAACACAGAAACCCAACTGAGAAAAGAAGTATTCAAAATCTATGAATTCAGCTGTCAGCCAACAGGGGTAATTTATATTTTGTTATGATATCAAAAAAAAAAAAAGTTTTATTTTGCTTTTTAAGTTTTATGGAAAATATAATGAACAATGATATACTGGTATGCAAGTTTAATTTTACACTGTAATTTAGATAATAACTATATGTTTTTTTTCATCAGCAATTTATGTCCTCTATGCTTCTGGCAAACCCCTTCTGTTCGAATCTCCTGGCACCATTCCTGGTTGCCCCGAGACTATCCCTTTCATTTTCATGATGGGTGTTCCCAGTTGTCGGGTGAGGCCTCTGAAGGTCAGACATCATTCTGTGGCCAGAGGGGTTTTCCTCCTGTTTTTGCTGCTGCTGCAGCTGCCCACCTGTCATGTCTTAACAGGCGAGCTCTGCCTCCCGGTAGATGTCCTTAGATGCCTGTGTTGGGCCACTGTGTGTGTGCCTGAACTGCGCTACCACCCGGACACCTCCAGGTGGCAGGCAAGCTGTGGGTCACACAGTCCCCCCTCCCCAGAGGGAGGAGAGCAGTCCAATGGGATGCTTGATCCTCCCTCCCCAGGCCAGTTCCTGAGTGATCCGACTCTGTCTTCAAACTCGGATCGCTGGTGTGGCAGGAGGTAAGGTGCTAAGCGCCTTAGCCCTCCACGTCATGGGGCTGGCATTAATAAGTGACAGATGTAGCTGTGCCTGTACATTAGGGTTGAATAAGCACTTTAATGTTTAACTCCAGTTTTTTCACCTTAATAACTTTGCCCTCGTTCAACCGATTTACAAGAAATTTGGAAAGCACAGTGTTTGTGCCAGGATCTCAAGATCCTGAAAATTTCATGTGCAGTATGTTAGTTCTGTGGGGCAAAATTACAGAGTTGTAAAAACATAAAAGTCTGCATTTATAAGACTTTTTTTGCTCCCCAGTAACTTAAAAAATATTAGGATTTAAAATCTGAAACTTTCAGATTTGTTAAGAGTTTGACCCAAGGTACATTCTATTGTGTTTTTATGTATTGGAGTCAAGTAGTTTTTAAATAATGTATAAAAGATTTTTCATGCTTGGGCATGGGCAGTGCTAAAAATAAGTATTCTATGGATAGCTGAATTTTTGCGAAACTGTGATGTCCTGTTGTCATATTTCGTTATGTGTGTCGTATCATAAACTGCCGTGTTTTCGTATAGTGTTATGGTGCTTCGTATATTGTATCACTTGAGGATTAGCATATGATACAATATATGAAACACCATAGCTATACAAAAACAGGATAGTATATGGTACAAAACACATAATGAAACATGACAATAGGACATCCTTCTCTGGTGTTTAGTGGTACCCCACTCACCGTATCCATCCATAATGGTTTTTTGTGTTTCCCGCATCTTGTGGAACTCTCCACCTTTGATCACCTTCTCTGTGCTTAATTCATATTTCCTTGGTGTCTAGTGGCACCATCCACCTCCAGTCACCATCCCATAATTAAATTTTGTTTCCCTGGTGTCTAGCCCCCCACTATCCAATCACTGTGCCTGTTATTTTTTTTCTGTTTCCCTGGTGTCTAGTGGTACCTCCCCATCCAATGGCTATCAATAAATGTTTTCTTGTGTTTCTCTGTTGTCTAGTGGAATCCCCCGTCCTATTCATCCCTGTTATTTTTTTGTATTCCCCTGGTGTCTAGTGGCACCCCACCCTCTACTCACTGTTCCTGGCCTGAAATAAAGGAATCCACCCATTGATGTCTTTTTTTAAATCTGAAAGAAAGAAAATGGGCCCTCATCATCGTTGCCATCCCCCATCCCTCATCATGACCCACCCAGTGAGCACCGACCACATCACCCCCACTTACCATATACTTATCAGCTGAGGCCCAATGCTGTAATCCTATCTGGACCAGAGACACATCTTCACTCTTCAGTGCTGAACCATGAACTGAGGAATACAGGTAAGTGCCATATAATATATTTCAATGGCATTTTAAACTTCTCTTCATAACTTGGCCAGTTTTACAAGTCAAGTTTTACAAGACAAGCCAAGCTCTCTGCACTAGAATGAATGCACGCAAACATACAATTAATATGAAGATGACTGACAAACCAGATGACTGACAAACCAGTGGGAAAACACTTTTCTCAGAATGACCACTCAATTTCAGATATATACAATAATGGATGGGGAAGTAAGCGCTGAGAATTTAATGGTTGCCTGAGGTGTGGGATGCTATGTAAACCCCAAGGGTGAAGCCGAGGGGTTTAATCAGTGGGTAGAGGGGACAAAACCTTTTACAGGTACATAAGTGAAAAAAGAAAGACAAAGGGAGGGATAGTGAGACTGAAGAGGGAGGATGGGGGCCACGTGGAGAATGATAACAGTAAAGCTGACATATTGAACAGGTATTTCTGCTCAGTCTTTACTGAGGAAGAGGAGGGTAATGGGTCTGAAGGGAGTACAAGGGGTGAGAATGGTGCAGAAATGGACACAAATCCCTTTACATGAGAAAGGGTCCTGAAGGAACTGGAAGTAATAAGAGTTGATAAAGCAATGGGGCCAGATGGGGTGCACCTCAGGGTCCTTAAAGAACTAAGAGAGGTGGTGGCTGAACCTCTGGCTATCCTGTTTAGCCGATCACTGGAAACAGGGGTACCCAAAGACTGGAGGACAGCAGATGTAGTCCCCTTATACAAAAGTGGAACAAGAGAGGCAGGGAACTACAGACCAGTCAGCCTCACCTCGGTAGTGGGGAAGATCATGGAAGCACTACTGAAGGAGAAATTGGTGGAACATCTGGTTGTCAATGGACTACAGGACCCAAGGCAGCATGGTTTCACCAGGGGTAGGTTGTGTCAGACTAACCGCGTTGAATTTTTTGACTGGGTGACTAGGGAGGTGGATCGGGGAAGGCAGTGGACATGGCCTATCTGGACTTCAGCAAGGCCTTTGACACTGTGCCACATAGAAGACTATTACACAAACTGGGGAATATGGGTGTGGGCAGGACAGTAGTGTGGTGGGTAGGTAACTAGCTGGGTGGCAGGACACAGAGGGTGGTGGTAAATGGCTGTCACTCCACAGAAGGAAGAGTGACCAGTGGGGTACCACAGGGATCAGTGCTGGGACCGGTCCTATTCAACATCTTCATCAGTGACATTGAGCAGGACCTAGCAGGCAGAATTTCACTGTTCACTGATGACACAAAGCTCTGTAACAGAGTAGACACACCAGAGGGTGTAGACAGAATGAGAAGGACCTGCAGAAACTTGAAGAATGGTCAGGGTTTGGCAGTTGAAATTCAATGCAAAGAAGTGCAAGATAATGCATATGGGGCACAAAACCCTGGCACAATATTTCAGTTGGGGGTGAGGATATAGCATGCACCAAGCAGGAAAGGGATCTTGGGGTTATCATCTCTGATGACCTCAAGGTAGGAAATCAGTGTGACAAGGCAGCAGGTAAAGCAAATGGGATGCTGGGATGTATAGGCAGGGCATCACCAGCAGGAAAAGGGAGGTCATAATTCCGCTATACAAGACACTAGTGAGGCCCCACCTGGAGTACAGTGTACAGTTCTGAGACCTTACCTACGTAAGGACATAGACAGGGTAGAGAAGGTCCAGAGGAGGGCAACCAGGATGGTGCATGGATTGCATCACAAGTCGTATGAGGACAGATTGAAGGAACTGAACATGTACTCCCTGGAGGAGAGGAGGAGAGAGGATATGATAGAGACATACAAGTATCTCACAGGGAAGAACAGGGTGCAGGAATGCACTATTTTAAATGAAAAAGATGTTCCAGGACTAGAGGGCATGGGATGAAGTTGGAGGGAGGATGATTCAGAGGAAACATGAGGAAGAATTTCTTCACAGAACGGGTGGTGGACAAGTGTAACACCCTGCCAGAGGAAGTGGTGGGGGCTGAAACAATCACGGGATTTAAGAATGCATGGGATAGACATAAAGGAATTCTGGAGGTCAAGGGTAGGGGGCAACAGACTTCTAGGAAAACATAAACTGAACTTACAAGCTCAAATGTGCAGACTGGGTGGGCCATAGGTCCTTATCTGCCGACACTGTCTATGTTTCTATGTCTATGTATCTATGTATTTAAGCATCCCACACTGAGGGCAACCATTACATTTGAGTTTAAGCACACTTCCCTGATCTTTTATTTTTTTATAATTGCTGGTCAGCAGTTTTTTCAGCCTTGACTTTCTTTGGTGTTCCTGAGTCTCACTCGTGCAGACACACATGCGTGCACACACAGCACACACACACACAGTCTCTTTGTACTTTTTTTAATTTGTCTTGACTTTTTTTCTTGTTTGTTTCTTTTACTTGCAGTTTCAGATAGCTCCCAGAAACTGCTGTTGCGATCAGGCTGTTCACTTCAAGTTGGAGCTTATGCTGTGTGAAGCCACCATCTGTTTCATGGGGATGAAGAGCAGGATCAACCAGATAAGAGTTTAAAAAAAAATACATGGAAAGATCATCCAGATATTATTGATGTACACTAAAACAAAACTCTCCAGAGTTCAAAGGCGTTTGGCGACTCAGGTGGTGGCTCCTCGTTAAGCGAGAGATGGAGCCGCCATGTTTCTGTGACCGTTGAGCCAGGCCACAAATGGGAGATTAGCCAATGAGGGAGTGAGTTTGTTTTGAGTGTCTCGGCTCGTGTTCATCGTTATAACCCGTGGGTTCTAATGGCAAATTATAACTTGGTCAGACTATAGAAAAAAATTGCTGATCAATTATTATATAGAGAATAATATATGAGGTGGCATGTGAAACGAGATTTTACACACACCCGAGTTGTGGGATGCTACACCCTTGGGGTTTATGAAATGCATCCCACAACGAGGGTGTGTGTAAAATTGAGTTTTACACAATCACACTGTATTTTATTTTATATAATTGCTGGCATGCACTTTTTGCCTTGGCAATTATTCAAAATAAACAAGCAGACCAGTGTCCTTGCAGCATGAAGAGGTGGGGAGACCCACTGACTTGTGCGTGCCCAGCCCACCTGTTTAAAAATTTCCATTTAGTTTTCATTTTTAAGGGTCATTCGGTGACTGGAGAAAGAGAATGTCTTCTTTTCTTTTCTTTTAATAAAAAATTAACTTACCGCTGGCTGCAAGTGGCAGTGAAGTCTGTGGCCAAGTGACTTGCTCCAGTGGATGAGGAGTGCAAGAAGACCGTGACTGGCATATGCGTGGTTCTAAGGAAACCCGTCGCATATTTGCCATTATAACCAGCTGGTTATAATGGAAAATCACAACCAGGTTTCCCTATGGGAAAAAGCACACACCAGTTATTATATGTCAGTAATGGTCTTAAAAGAACATTAAAAAAATACACAACAGAGATGGACTTCTGAGATTAAGCTTATTTTACTTCTCAATATGGTAACAGATGGCATGAATATTGATTTGGGTTTCATGACACATTACCCCACTTTAAACTTTTCTGTTTCTGTTCATATAATTAATTTATTATATACTGATTCATTTATGGCCTAGCCTCCATCCAATATTCCATCATCTACTCATCCTCTGATCCGGACCCATGATGCCCTAGCTATCCATGTGACCCTCCCTTCACTCTCCCAATCTTCGTAGCTGGCATATGCTACTGCCAAATGGCCATCCTTGGTTGCACTAGACCTCCTAACCTCCATCACTTCCCTTGCTCGCTCTGGGGAATTATTCATCCTAGGCGACTTCAGTATAAAGTGGTTGTCACCTAAAACTGCCAAAACTAAAAATGAAAATGGAGCCCTAAACCTCTCCCAACTGGTCTTTGATCCCACCCCCCAAAACCACAAGACACAACAATACTCCCTACTCAACTGGGCCCTTACCTCCCACTCCCACCGCGTCATCACCTCTGGCATCCTTGCTGATGCTCTCAGTGACTATAACCCAATATTCATAGTTAGTAAAGTCCACAGAACTAAATCACCACACAAAACCATACAACTACACTCTTTCAAGTCTCTTGACCTTGAACCTTTCTTGAGTAACCTTGCCACTTCTGACTGGTCTTCCCTAACCTCCTTCCTCTCAGTTGATAAGGCCCTTACCTACTTCAATTAAATCTTTTTTGTAAACCGGAATGCCTTTGTCCCACTCAAACAAACCAGAGTCAGAGGTAACCACTTACCTTGGATAACCCCTGAACTTCTGGCCTGCCTCAGGGTTAGAGATCGAGCCTGGAAGTGTCATAAAGCTACCCAGCATCCTAGTGATCTCACAAACTACAGCATGCTCTAAAACGCCTGCACCAGGGCAACAAGTTTATCCAAGTCTGAATATTTCAAATCTGCCATCATCACCAACATAAACTCCCCTTCAAAGTTCTGGAAGGTGGTCCATGCCCTATTTACCTCCTCATCTCGCCCCCTCGATACTTAAAGTAAATAGCTCACTTGTGTCCGACCAACCAGCTGTAGCTGCAGAATTTAACTCCTACTATACCTCCTGCACCACTGAGCTACTTAAATCCCTCCCCTCCTACCTTCCCCCTTCCCATCCTCTACTGGTGTGCCCCCTCCACCACCTTCCCACCTTTCCTTCTCTTTTGCTACTGTAACCCCAAATGATGCCCTAAGTACCCTCTTCACCATCAACCCTTCTAAAGGTGCCTTCCCTGATGGCCTTGACCCACAATTCCTCTCACTCTCCACTTTAGCCATTGCCTACCCCTCCCAGTAATCCTAAATCTCTCATTCTCTACTGCCTCGGTCCCGTCTTCATGGAAACATGCTGTGGTCCTCCCTCTACACAAAGGGGGTGACCCCTCATCCCCTGGCAACTCTGGCCCCATTTCTCTCCTCCCTACCCTTGCCAAGCTTCAAGAACATAGTCCTCTCCCCAAATCACCTCTTTTCTGACACCTCCTTTTTCACCCCTTTTCAGTCTGGTTTCAGGAAAAACACTCAACCACCACCTCTCCTTCAGCTCTCAGACTCATAGAAACATAGAAACATAGAAACATAGCTTTGGCAGATAAGGACCGCTAGGCCCATCTAGTCTGCCCATTTCCCTACAGGATAGGCCATGAGATCCTATTTTAACCAACAGCCTATATCTTCCTGCCCCCCACAAGAATTGCCTTATGTCTGTCCCATGCATTCTTGAATTCTCCCACAGTTTTAGACTCCACAACTTCCTCAGGAAGGCTGTTCCATGCATCCACTACCCTCTCTGTGAAATAATACTTCCTCACATTGCCTCTGAACCGCCCTCCTTCTATCTTTAAATTGTGTCCCCTTGTTCTTGCAAGTCTCTTTTTCTGAAAGATGCTACCCTCTTGGACTTTGTTGATTCCCTTGAGGTACTTGAAAGTTTCCATCATGTCCCCCCTCTCCCTTCTTTCCTCAAGGGTATACATATTAAGCTCCTTTAGTCTCTCCTCATACGGCTTCTCTTGCAGACCCTGCACCATTTTAGTTGCCCTCCTCTGGACTGCCTCCATCCTGTCTATGTCCTTGCGGAGATGGGGTCTCCAGAACTGGACACAGTATTCCAGATGGGGTCTCACCAACTGTCTGTACAGAGGGATAACAACTTCCTGTTTTCTGCTGCTGATGCCTCTCCCTATACATCCCAGTATACCCCCGGCCCTCCCTACTGCCTTCTCACATTGCTTGCTAACCTTAAGGTCATCTGATATGATTACCCCAGGTCCCTTTCCTGTTTTGTTGTTGTTACTACCTCCCCACCCATTGTGTATTCTTCCCCTGGGTTCTTGTTTCCCAGGTGCATTATTTTGCACTTTTTGCATTGAATCCTAGCTGCCATACTTCTGACCATTCCTCCAACCTTGCCAAGTCCCTTTTCATCCTTTCCACGCCTCCTTGTGTATCAACCCTGTTGCAGATCTTTGTGTCATCTGCAAAAGGCATACTTTCCCTTCCAGTCCCTCTGCAATGCCACTGATGAAGACATTAAAAGGACTGGACCCAATACTGAACCTCGCGGTACCCCACTAGTAACCGCCCTTTCTTCAAGTGGACTCCATTTACAATTACCTTCTGTGTCCTGTTGTCCAGCCAATGTTTTACCAGGCTACCACCCTGGGACCCACTCCCAGGCTGGTTAATTGACTAATAATCTTTTGTGTGAGACTGTGTCAAATGCCTTGCTAAAGTCTAGGTAGGCCATGTCCACAGCCCCTCCCTGGTCTACTACTTTGGTCACCAGTCAAAAATCTATTAGATTCGTCTGACATGACCTTCCCTGTGAACCCATGCTGCCTTGGATCCTGTGCTCCACTGACCTCTAGGTATTCAACTATTCTTTCCTTCAGAGTGACTCCATCACTTTCCCTACCACAGAGGTCAGACTGACAGGTCTGTAGTTTCCTGCCTCTGTCTTGGTCCCACTTTTGTGAGAGGAATCACATCCGCCTTCCTCCAGTCCTTGGGTACCACACCATCCTCCCATGATTTATTAAAAGAGTAGCCAGTGGTTTCACTAGTTCCTTCCTTAATTCTTTTTAGAATTCTGGGGTGAATTCCATCAGGACCCATTGCTTTGTCCACCTTCAGTTTTAGGAGTTCTTGCAGAACCCTTTCTTCTGTGAAAGGACTGGGATCGACCCCCCTATCAAGAGTGCTTCTGTTAATTGGATTAGGCACTTCCCCCTCCTCTTTTATGAATACTGAGCAGAAATATTTGTTCAGTATTCCTGCTTTTCACTGTCCCCTCTGCCCACCCACCATTTATTCTATTCAGCCTCACTATCCCTCCCTTTGTCTTTCTCATCGCTGATGTACCTATAAAGGTTTATCCCCTTCTTAACTGAGTTGGCTATCTTTCCTCAGTTTGGGCCTTTGCTATTCTGACTTCCCTCCCTGCTTCTTTCTGCCTTAACTGGTACAGCTCTCTGTCCTGCTCCTTCTGTGTTTCCTTATACTTCTGGAATGCTATCTTTTTCTTCCTGACTTTCACAACCATCGTAACTGGGACGGGCAATGACCAAATTACCTCTGCCATTTTTGTGACCTGGTCAAGGCCTTTGACATCATCTCTCACTCCCTTCTCCTCAACTCACTCCCGGCAGCTGGCCTATCTCCCTCCACCACAAACTGGTTCAAGGCCAATCTTATTTGCAGAACCCAATCAGTTAAGATCTTGGATGCCACTGCCCCTCCCCTCCCAGTTAGCACTGGAGTACCCCAGGGCTCTGTATTGGGGCCCCTCCTATTCTCCATCTTCTTAAATGACCTTCCCTCTGTTTGCTCCCCATCCTCCACTATACATATGTATGCCAATGATGCAGTCCTGTATGCACCTAGATCCTGTCCTAATGAGATTACAACCAGCTTACAGCACGACTTCGACAAGGTTCAGCTCTGGTTTGCTATTTATTTATTTATTGAATTTTGATGACCGGATAGGCCCACTGGGCCCCGAAGGTCTGTTTTTTGGGGGCAACCCAGGGAACATAAACAGTACAATAGGTACAGTCAGGTGAGACAGGGTAACAAGAAGTAAACATGATAATGAAGATAACAGTAAAGGCAATTATTCAAATTATAGACCATAAGTGCAACACTTGAGAGAAATTAAGGCATGATTTGATGTCAGTTCTGATGATAAGAGAAGGAGGATTGGTGTTGTGATTAGGACTTGGGGTGATATCCTATACCCTCACAAAGTCAATCAATCAATCAAAATCTTTATTTATCCAGGCAGGCACCATTGAGCAAGGCTCATTTGCAAGGTGGACTTAGTCATGAATACGTCAAAGTACAGTACAGAAGCAGGTATACAAAAAGCAATAATATACAAGGAAGAAAAAGTATATACAGTGTATACAGTACAAGGTTGAAATAAATAAATAAATTAAAAAACAGCATTATTTTACAATTGAAGAAGTCAGCAGATGTACAATCAACCATCGGCATACAGGGGTTATAAGCAGAGATCTTTTGAGTGAGGCAGCTGGCAACTACACATATAGGGGAAAGAGGCCATGTAGGGGGTGGCAGGTTAGAGAGATAAAGAAGAGGAGGGATATATTAGCAATGACTGAAGGAAAAATTGGGCTAAAACCACAGAAAGTGACGATGGCTGTCGTGTACTTGTTTATTATGATAATGACGGAGATGGGGAAGGTAATTGGGACACTACTATGGATGGGGTAGGACTTTAGCCAGGCTGGAGTGGACAGGGAAGGGTGGGTGCAGCAGGAAGAGTTAATAGGGAAAAGTGAGAGCCAGGGGTAGAAACATGGAGTATCAGGATGGAAAGGGGAGATTGCGGAATTAGTGGGCTAGCGGTGGGGAAACATTTGCAAGGTATTTTCATGTAGCGATCATGGAGCACCTTGAAGATATTCAGGCTAACAGGGCAGCTCAGCTTCAAGATCCTTTGTAAACCGTTCCACAATGTGGGTAAAGAGAAGCTTAAAGCAGCTTTGCCGAAATGAGTGTTGACCCTTGGTACTTGGAGGGCAATTAGGGAATAGCTCCTTAGAGCGTAGGTGCCTAGCACACTCCGGGGAATACAATCTGAAACATATGAGGGGAACTTGTTGGTTACCACTCTGAAGGCCCATAGGACGGTGTTTCTATTCCTTCTATAGTGAAGTGAAGTCCAACCTAACAGTGAGTACAGGGGGCAGTGTTGTGTGGAAAGTGGAAGGCCAGTAATGAACCTGATAGCTCTGTGGTAGAGAGTGTCCAACTTAGCCAGTGCAGAGGCAGTGCAGTGACTGTAGAGCAGGTCCATGTAATCTATTAAAGATAGGAATGTAGCTTGAACCAGTTGAATCTTGGCCTCCTTTGTGAGCAGGTGGTTAATCCTGTAGAATAGTCCTAATCTTTGCCTTAGTTTCTTCTGTAGTTCTTCAAGATGGTTGGCAAAGGAAAGTTTATGATCGAGCCAAACCCCTAGATATTTGAATTTAGCTACATACTCTAGTGTTTCTCCAAGGACAGTGGTAATTTGTATGATAGCCCCTCCTCCAGCAGGAATTGGCGCATGCAAGGAGGGGGAGAAGACCATGGCTTTTGTCTTTTTCTCACTGAGCAAAAGATTTTTGTTTATGAGCTGGTATTGTAGAAGGTTAAATTCAGCTTGGAGGTCTTCACAGGCTGCTTCTGGCGTTGGATGACTGAAGTACAGTACAGTGTCATCCGCGAATAAGTGGCCGTTGGCTTCTTTGATGGGGTCATTGATGTTGTTAATGTAGACTGCAAAGAGGAGGGGACCAAGGATAGAGTCCAGGGGCACGCCCCTCAGCATAGGTTTTAATGGAGAAAGATCACCTTCAGCTTTAACCTGCTGTTTCCGTTCTCCGAGGTAGTCTGCAAACCAGCAAATAGATTTATGGTCCAGGCCTAAGGTGTTTAGGGAGGAAAGAAGCAGGCTGTGATCGACTGTGTCAAATGCCTTACTAAGATCCAAGAAAACGTCACAGACATGCTTCTTGTTGCCAAGGTCTAGGAGCCAATCATTGGTCACCCTAGCTAGGGCTGTTATGGTGCTGTGCTTTGCTATGAATCCAGACTGAACCAGGTTTAATAGGCTTCTGGATTCTAAGTATACCCCTAGCTGGCCACACACTATTTTTTCTAGTAATTTAGACAGGATGGGGAGGAGGGAGATCAGTCTGTAATTATTTAGATTGCAGGGGTCACCTGCTTTTAATAGAGGGATGACATGGGCTATTTACCATTGAGGGGGAGGCTACCCTGGGAGAGTGACATGTTGAATAGGTGAGTGATTGGCACTGCAAGCACATGGTAGGCACATTTCAGATAGTATGGCTCTATGAAGTCAGAGCCTGCTCCTTCCTGGTGTCCGTTGCAGCAGTAGGTCTTCCACCTCTTTTAGAGACAGGCAGGAGGAGAAGGCCTCCTCGTGGGGTGGGGACTCATGGGTTGGTGGGCCCTGAGCTGTGTGGAGGTCATTGGCAGGGAAGTATCAAATGCTAGCCCTGCCGTGCATGAAATGGTTATTGAGGGCTTTTAAAAAACAACTAAAAGCGTTCCTTTTGCCCGAGCATTTGCTGGTACATAATAAAGTGTGCTGTATGATTGTCTGATTTATTGTTTTGAAATATGATTTTACTGATTTGACAAATTGTAAAAGCACCCTGAGCTTAGGAAGGGTGATTAATATGAATAAAATTTTACTTTCTTACTTACTTCCAATATTTCCAATCGGTTAGAGATAATGCTGCCACTGGACTTAATTTTTGCTGGAATGGAATTGCCAGGTGTGTGTCCAGACATGTCTTTTAATGTTTTCCAGAGCTTTAAAGGATTTCTTGAGGCAGAGGCTAGCTCTGAACGATAATAAGCAGCCTTGACTGCTCTGACCAGCTTGGTGCACTTATTACGTGCTCTCTTAAAAAGACACCAGTCCGAGTCGTTCTTGCTTCTTCGGACTTTTTTCCATAAAGTATCCCTTTCTAACAGGAATGCTTTGAGCTCAGGTGAGAACCAACAGCAGGTACTGCTCCTGACCCTCACTTTAACCAAGGGTGCATGCTTATTTAAAACCTCACTTAAAATATCGTAAAAAATAGTATATGCCCTGTTAACCGTTTTTGCTAGGAAGAATTCCTGCCATCGCGGTGAATGTTTCAAGTAGTGGACATATGCAAACAAATCGAAGTTGGGTTTTCACCTCTTGATAGAGAACTTTGCCACAAACTGTGTTTTGTGCTTGGATCTAATGGTGGTGATTATACAAGTGATCGCTAATGTCTGAGAAAAATGTTCTGACATGAGAGAACAGATGTGGCTTGCTAACCAAATTACATCTAAAAGGGAGCTGTTGTTAAGGTTCTTTTATTTGGGTGAGTGTACTGAGTTGCACCAGCCCTAGAGTGTCACAAAAGGATTTCAAGGAGCTGATGCACTTGATAGCCAATCATAGTTCAGGTCGCCAAGAATAATGGTTTCAGGAACTGAGCCCTAGTACAGAACTGAGGTGAGACAGGAGATGAGGCCCGGCAGAAGGGAGCCAGCAGCCTATTATACAGAGTGCACTGGAAGGAGAAGTTCGATCTTTACAGTCAAGCACTCAAATTCTTTGGAGGAGGATGATGCTCTATGCATGCAGCTGAGTGTTTGTCCCTTACATAAATTGCCACCCCACCTCCCTCTTGATTGCCTGTCCACTCTGAAGAGTAAATAATTTGGGATATTGAATTCATTGTCTGGAGTGGCTGGCCTAGCCAGGTCTCAGTAATCACTAGGATGTCAGGTAGGGTGGCTCACCCAGGTCTGGATAAGGGTGAACTTTTCAGCAAACTACAGGCATTAAGATGCAAAAGACATTCCTTTGATACCTGCCAGGTCTGATGGAGAAGCAAGGGTGTCTAATGGTCCTGGGTTGAGTTTGACATTGCCTGATCACAATAGTAAAAAGCAGAATTCTTTTTAAGGCAGTGAACTGTAATTTGTAAACACTATTTTTGGGCGATGGGAGGCGGTGTTGATGGGTAGGCCTGTACCCACTCCTGGTGCTGTACTAGCCTAGTGTTGCAAGCCACTAGTGTCCTGGCAGAATTTTCCATGAATAGGAAGTCTCGAGGTCTGGATGGGAGTAATCTGCAGAGGCAGCTCGGAAGATGTCCGCTTCCCGGCAGAGACAGCTGAGAAAATTATCCAGAATGGCTACCTGAAAGAAGCTGTTGGCGCTGGGACAGGGTCCCAAGCAAGTGGGACTTTAGCCTAGTACGAAAAGTTTAACAGTGAGGGCTTCCTGTACTAAAGATGGGAGAGTGTTCCACAGTTTAGGGGCTGTGAGAGCAAAGGATTTACCTCCTATGTGTTTTGACTCTGGGGATTGCCAGTAGGGACCGACTCGAGGTCCTGAGCATTCGAGGGCTAAGTTTAGGCATGATAATTCTTGTTAGGCTTGGTGGGGCTGCCGGGCTCTGCAATTTGCATGCAAGGCAGAGCAGGGGATACTGTAGTTGAACCTCGAAGGAAGGCCATTGCAGCTGGGCTAGTGAGATGCAGGGGTGGATTCTTGGGTGACTCATTGTTGCAAACCTCGCCACCTTGTTGCACAAGACCTGAAACCTGCCAACCTCACCCTTTGCCATATCCTGAATTAGCAGGGCAGCATAAGTTAATGTGAGTAGGAGAACACTGGAGGCAATTGCTCATCTAGCCTCTGGATAAGTTGTTTTTAGCCTGTGCAGTGCTGGTTAACGTGGATGAACCTAGTTACCTGGTCTATGTGGGGCTTAAAGGTGAGACCTTGGTCAATTGTTAGCCCTAGATATTTTATGTTGTCTACTATGTCTATTGCTTTTCCACACGGGAAGTAAGTTGTAGGGAATTGTTCCTTATCCTGGCCAAGGCATCTAGGGCCAAACAGCAAGGCTTTTGTTTTTGCTGCGTTGAGGATCATTCTGTTAGATGTGAGCCAGGCCTCGTGTGTTTAGGTCCCTTGGAGGAGGGGCCTAGATCATGTGGTGTAGACCTGGATCGGTAGATGACAGTATCATCAGCTTATTGAACTACTATCTATCCCCACAGTGATGGTTTAGGTCATTTGTGAAGAGAGAGGAACAGGAGGTGGCCAAGAAATGAGCCCTGAGGCACACCCTCCTTGATGGGTAGAGAGCGGATAGCTCTACCTTCCAAATGACCCTCTGGGGCGGCCTGATAGGTAGCTCTTGAACCAGTTTTGGGCCTGGGCATCAAGACCTATGTCTTGAAGCTTTGTAAGAAAGTTGTGGTCCACAAGGTCAAATGTTTTGGACAGATCTATAAAGATAGCACCCGTTGACATGCCAGTGTCCATTGTCCTGAATAGGTCCACTCTGAGTTTGATGAGCGCTGTGTCTGATCCATAGTTTCCCCGAAAGCAATGTTGTGAAGGGGCTAGAATTTGGTGGAACTCAAGGTAGTCTCTCAGTTGCCCATAAACTAGCCTTTCTTGCAGTTTGGCCAGAGTGCACAGCAGGGAGATGGGCCTATAATTGTCAATTTGTTCACAAGAACCATCAACTTTTCCTCAACGCCAAGAAGACTGTCTCCATGACCTTTGGCACAGGGCAGAGACTCTCTAGGCTTCCCTTCCTACCCACTTTCCACACCCTTTGATGGGACTTTACTTGAGGATACATCCTTCTTCAGGTACTTAGGTGTTTGGTTGGATCAACACCTAAACTTCTCTGGGCATATTGACGCCATCCAGAAAAAACTGCACCCAAGCTTGGTGCCCTATTCAGGAACCATATTTGCATCCCTCCAATGGCTAGGAGTGAACTTGTTCAGCAGATGATACTGTCCATTTTTGACTACTGTGTCATAGTCTATGGTGCTGACACTAAGTCCTCCCTAGCCAGACTGGACACCCTCTTCAATTCCTTCTGCCGCCTTACCCTGGATGCCCCCCCCACACCCATCACTGCAATCTTTATCGTGCCCTATACTTCCCACATCTTACAAATAGGCGACTCTCCCACTGTGCTAAATTCACCTCCAAGCACTGGTTGGGTGAGCTCCTTCCTCCTCACCTCCTCATGACACCCCACCCTCCCATTCCTTTAGATCAACCGACCAGATCCTGGGTTGTCTCCTCCACAGAGCCACCCAATCGGCCAATCCGGTTACTCTCACTGCCTCCCAAAAACTTGGAATTCCCTCCACTCTTAAGTCTGGCACTCATCCTCTGCCTATTCCATCCTTGCACCTAGCTGCTCCTGCCATGTCCCTCCCTAATTCCCTCCTCTAAGCTCTGGGCCCACCCCCCTCTACCGTTACCTTCATTTTACCCTGTGCACACTCACTCCCCAACTTTCTAGCCCTCCTTCCCTTTCCCCAATTGCTCCCCCTTACTGGCTTCCTTCGATCTCTCACAGAATGTAAAGGACCCCAAATACTCTCCAGGGGTCCCTCTCCTACCCCCTCAAGTGGCTTGTATCTCTCATCTACTCTCTTCCCCCACCATCCTAAAGGGGTCTGTCTGGGACACTGCCTTATCCCCTTCTCTCTGGTCCCCCCAGTCCCCTTGCAGGGTTCCTCGCATCCTGAGGGGGTCTCCAGGGACACAACTCTTTCCCCTTCCCCATCTCATCCCTCCCTCCCCCTTTCCCACTTTTCTTTCATGCAAGCACTTGTTTACTTATTAACCCAGCGCTTATTATTGTCCACTCCTTCTACATATTATGTGCAACACTGTTGTAACACCGTTTGTAACACCTGCCTTACAACCGTATGTTAATGTTGATCTTGTAACTTGAATGTTTAATGTCTCATTCCTATTGTATCCCTCCCCCCCCCAGGTTGCACTGGAAGATGAGCGACTTGTTACTCAGTGTGCTTTCCTGGTGAAACATTTCAATAAATAAATAAACTCACACAGACATTTACTTCATAGGATGAACATTTAATAGGACTTCAGCGTGTTGTTGTTTTGTTTTTATTTTTATAGAGTCTATTTTAACTGGTTATCAACATTTTGGTTTCTTACCAAATATACGTGTGTGTTTGGGGTAAGGGGTTGGGTGAGGTTGGGTTGTTTTGGGTGAGTGTGTCTGGGGGGAAGTTTAGTATATGTGTGTGTGTGTGGGGGGGTCATTTTTTGTGTGTTTTTTGGGGTGTTGGAGTATGGTGTTTTTTGTGGGGAGGGCCTGTGTATGTGGTGGAGGGGGTTGGGGTTGTGCTTATATATTTAGGTAGGCTTATATTCAGGTACATGTCATGATTATGCTACATGGTGTTAGGATTCTTGGCTCACATGCATAGTGAATATACACATATACACTTCTTTTCTAGTTATCTTTTCCGGGGGTTAATTCTATTGGGGTTTTATGTAGGTTCTTAAGACTGCTTATGTTCATATAGTTAATTGATTATATACTGATTCATTATTGAACTTTTAACTTTTTAAAATGCATGAACTTATTTTCTAGGTGGTCCTTGAGTTTTTTTTTTTTTTTACTTTTTTTATTTGGCAATAATACTGACAATTGATATTATCTTGTAAACAATATTTTTACAGCACTGTAGGTTTTAATGTTTATGGAGTATGTTAACTGGTTGAGAGTATAGTTTAGAAAACATCTCCAGATAAGTTTAATTCTGTATGAATGTTTTAAACAGTTGTTCATGCAAAAATTACATTTTTCTTAGTCCCCTCTTATTTCCATGCATATATTTCTATTCTGCATTTTTTTATCATACAATAATATTAAGTTTTAATTTGGACATTTGCGGTATTAAATCTAAAGGTCTTGCTTTTAGTTTTGAATGTATTTGCACAACACAATCATTCATTAATAATTCCAGTTAGAGATTTTGTCTGCTTGAATGTTCAGCTTATCTAATTTGGATGTCATTTGACCTTGAAAAGATTATCAGTAGTTGCAGGCTAATGGGATACTATTCATTCCATTTAAATTTGTGATTTTTTGAAATAGGTACTTTAAACCAATGAGAATGTTTTCTTGTTTTTGTATGTATGATCTGGGTGTTAACAGATTGTGACTCTGAACAACTGTCATAAGTCTCAGAGGAAGGACTTGGTTGGCCCGAAAGCTTAGACATTGTTTTCTTTTTGTAACATCTGTGTTGGTCCAATGAAAGGTATCAAACCATTTTGCTTCTGGATTTGGCCAGTTTGGGTACTGTAAATTTTTAACATGGCCTTTGGGACCCACCTCATAGACATTAGCAGTGACATTTCATTAATCCACACCTGCAGGGATTTTGTGGTCACTGCACAAAATCACCTTTTAGGCATGACTAACTTAATTTCACCACAAGTGTTTATGAGGTGGGATCCCAGTAAGGCCATGTTGAAAATTTGGTGAAAAAATTCCTAAAAAGCGTTTTTCAGTGCCGAATGTTTGCTTGCTGCTGTTGGCATTGGTAGTGCAGGAGTTAGAGAGATGCATAATAGGAATGACAGTGGAGTATTGAAGTAATGCCAACCCCCAACCCTACCCTGCAAAGTCTGACAGGCATTGGGGTTGTGTCTTCGAGTCATTGACCATAACACTCATGCCATTCCACCTCACCTCACCCTGCAGTGTGCCTTGAGGTCTTCAGCCCTTATGCTCACCCCATTCCATAAGGAAATAAGCTGAGATGGGTGCAGTATAGGAGAATGGGGTGAACGATCGATGCCTGTCAGTGGCTGCATGGTGGGGGTTGGAGTGGAATGGTGTGAGCATTATGGCCGACGGCCCCAAGTCACACCCCCAACACCTGTCAGTCTGTACAGGGTGGGCATTATGGTTGGAAACTCTAATGCCCCAGATGTTTGTTGGTATTTTAACTCCAAATTTTCAACATGGTCTTTTTGGGACCCCACCTCATGAATAGTGGCAGTATCATTTTGTTACTGAATCCCAAAAGATGATTTCGAACAGTGAGTGTGCCATTCGACACCACATGTGCAAAAACACATTTTGAGCAGGATATGAAAAATGGCAGCTGTCCTGTTCATGAGGAGGTGTGAAAAAATGGCATTTTTGAAAATCTGGAGTGAAAATATGAAAAATTGGTGACGTTACGAGTGTGCGTAAAAAGTGTGCAATGCACGCATGTAATGCAGTCATTTTATGTTTCCTTGCATGCATGTGCAAGAAACATAGTGCCATCATCCGAGTTTCGAGGTGTGTCACCCTCTTCTAATTCAGTCAGTGTGTTGGCAGGCGCAGCCTGTCCACCAATGCATGCTGGAGCTGTGTATGACAAGCTCCAAATGCAGTGGCATACAGTTGAAAGGGAGAGCTACGCTTCAGTGAGCAGCGTTAAGATATCGCCTGCTCACGCGCAGCCCCCCTACACACACACACACACACACACACACACAGACATGCACTCATACTGCGTGCTGCCCCATGCACACACTCTATAGCCGCGGCGGTGCCCAATCCCCATCGGCTGTGCCTGCGTTTCCCCCCCAAAGCCTTCCAAATGCCACGCTGGGTGCCCACCCCAGCTTGGCAAGTTATCGTATAGCTGATGGGGTGCCCAATCCCCCACTGGCTCCACTGTCTCCCCCCCCAGAAAGTACCGGGTGCCACGCTGGGAGTCCACCCCAATGTGGCAACAAATGCCATGGCTGATGGGGGTGCCCAATCCCCTGTCGGCTTCACGCCCCCCAAGCCATCCTTGTGCCATGCTGGGAGCCCACCCCAGCGTGGCAAATGTCCCGCGTTGTCTTTTTAAAAAAAAAAACCCTGAAAAGCAAAAACGGTCCCCACGCAGTCTCCCAGCCCCTCCCACAACCCCGCACCCACCACTCGCACCCTGCCTCCCACAACCCCCTCACCCCATACTTACCTTGAGCACGGTGCGATGATCTTGGTGGACCGGAACATGTCTGCACTCTTCAAAGCCGACCGCGAACTGAGGAAATGCCGGTAAGCTGTATAATGGGATAGATAGGGATTTTTCAACTTTATTGCATATCTCAGGCATTTTTTGGAATTTTTGCACCAAATTTTCAACATGGGGTTTTTGAGACCCCTCCTCATGAATTCTTGCACTGTCATGGCATTACTCGGGCCCGAAGGGTGATTTCGCAGCCACTGCGCGAAATCATCTTTCCAGAATGATTAATGAAACAACACTTCCAGTGTTCATAAGGTGGGCTCTCAAAAACACTATTTTGAAAATTTGGTGAAAAATTCTAAAAATATTGTTTTACGAGCGCAAGGCTACAGTTCCTACGCAGGCCTCGTAAGTTCTAATTTTCAATATTTTCACTCCAGATTTTCAACATTGCCATTTTACCACACCTTCTTATGAACAGTACAGCTGTCATTTTCACATCTCACCCAAAATGTGTTTCCGCCCATGTAGCGCACAATGGCGCAGATGGTGTTACTTGAAATCAATGACGGAACACATTAAGAAAATCACAGTGACACTGTTCATGAGCAGAGGTCTTAAAATGGCTATGTTGAAAATTTGCGAAAAAATTCAAAATGACTGTGTTACGAGCCGCATGCTGAGCAGTTCCTACGCACGCCGTAAGTTTGCTAATTTTAATATTTTCACTCCAGATTTTCATCATTGCCATTTTATTACACTTCCTTATGAACAGTACAGCTGCCATTTTTCATGTGTCGACCAAAATGTGTTTTTGCACATGTAGCGCACAATGGTGCTGTTGGTGTGCGAAAGCAATGTTTGGGACAGATTAAGAAAATCACAGTTACACTATTCATGAGCAGAGGCCTTAAAATGGCTATGTTGAAAATTTGGTGACAAAAGTCCATAAAATGACTGTGTTACGAGTGAGCATTGCGCAGTTTCCACGCACCCTTGTAAGTTCATGACTTTGTAAAATTTTCAGTCCAGATTTTCACCAGTGGCATTTTTCCACACTTTCTTATGAACAGTACAGCTGTCATTTTTCACAACATGGCTGAAGTGTGTTTTCACACTTTCAGTGCAGAGATGCGTGGTCACTGTGGGAAATCATTGTTCGGCACAGATAAAGAAAATCACAGTGACACTGTTCATGATCGGAGGCACCAAAATGCCTGAGTTGACAATCTGCTATAAAAAATTCCCGACCTAATTATGTTATGGGTGTGCGTTGCACAGTTTCTATGTACGCTCGTCACTTCACCATTTTTTTTATATTTTTACTGCAGATTTGCAACATTGCCATTTTTTACACCTCCCCATGAACAGTACAGCTGTCATTTTTACATCCTGTTCGGAATGTTTTTGCACCTGTGGTGCTAAATGTCAGAGTCGCTGTGCATAAGCAGCTTCGTTAACAAACTGATATTTCCTTGTTCATGAGGTGGGGTCACAAAAAACATGGTGAAAATTTGGAGTGAAAATACCAACGAATGCCTGAGGTATTAGGGTTTCCAACCATAACGCCCAACCCTGTAGAGAATGACAGGCATCTGGGGTGTGACTTGGGATTCTTGCCTGTAATGCTTATACCATTCCACACCCTGCAGCCAGTGAGAGGCATCGGTATACCTTGGACTCTTTGCTTCAAGGTTCTCTATTCTCTATATCGCACCCATCTCACCATATTTTCTAATGGAATGGGGGAGTGCGCATATGAACCAAAGACCCCAAGGAACACCGTGACACTTGTCAGTGTCTGCAGGGTGGGGTGTGGTAAAATACGTGGCTGTTAAGCCTGATGACCCAAAGGCACACCCAATGCTGTCCACTCTCTGCAGGGTGGTGGTAGGGTTGGCTTCAGTTCAATACTTCACTGCCATTCCTATTATGCAGCTCTGTAACTTCTACACTACCACTGCCAATGCCAGCAAGCAAACATTCGGCATTGACAAATGCTTGTTTAGAATGTTTTCACCAGATTTTCAACTTGGCCTTTTGGACCTCCCCTCATGAACAGTGGCACTGTGATTTCATTAATCTGTCCTGAAAGCTGATTTTGCACAGCGACTGTGCCATTCTGCACCAAAGGTGCAAAAACACATTTTGGGACAGATGGTAAAAGACAGGGTGTGTGTAAAAATTGCAAAGTTGGAAATTTGGAGTGAAAATATTAAAAATTGATGGTTACGAGCATGCGCAGAAACTGGCAATGGATGCTTGTAATGCAGTAATTTTTTGGATTTTTTTCACCAAATTTGCAAGAAGGGCTTTTTGGGACTCCACCTCATGAACAGTGGCACTGTTGTTTCATTAATTGGTCCCAAAAGGTGATTCCGTGCAGCTACCATGAAATCACCTTTCAGGACTGAGAAACAAAATTACAGTGCCAGTGTTCATGAAGTGGGGTCCCAAAAAAACCCATTTTGAAAATCTGGAACCAAAACTCCACAAATTGGCTGAGATATCAACCTAAGTTGAAACCCCCAATTGACTGCCATTATAGTGCTTGCCTTCATTTCTTCAGTTCCTGATTGATCTTTGAAGAGTGCAGACATGTTCCTGGTCCACAGAAGATCACTGTTCCTGACCTTTAGAGGTAAGTATGGGTGAGTGGGTGGGGGGAGGTGGTGTGCACAGAGGGATGGTGCAGGTTGAGGGAGGGGGGTAGGTGGGAATGACAAGGGACTGTTTTCTTTTTTATAGGTTAAAAAAAGTGGAGGGACTGTTTTCTTTTTTACAGATGAAATATTAACAAAATAGATTTTGGCACACTGGGATGGGCTCCCAGTCTGCCAAAGTACTGGGGGGGGGAGATCAATGCCAACCCGGGGATTGGGCACCCCGAGGTTAGCTGAGAACATAAGGGTGTGTGGGGGCAGAGCATCTGACACCGGGAGTGAGCATCCTGGTGTTGGAAACATCAAAGAAGTATTTTTTGGCACACTGGGGTGGGCTCCCAGTGTGCGACATTAATGGGGGGATACATGGTGAAATGGGGATTGAGCATCCTGATGTTGGCAGGGGATGGAGAATGGAGGGTGTGGGTGGGCAGCAGCAGTGGGAGGGTGGGAGGGTTGTATGCCGGTGCAATGGAGAATGGAGGGTGCAGTGTGGGCAGCAGCAGTGGGAGGAAGTGGGAAGGTTTTATGCCTGTGCAGAGAATGGAGTCTGTGGGGCAGGCAGCAGCAGCAACAGTGGGAGGGAGTGGGAGGGTTTCATTATATGCCGGTGTGACAGGGAATGGACGGTGTGGGGTGGGCTGCAGCAGTGGGAGGGAACTAACATTTAAATTTGTTTTCCTGCTGTGTGCCTGGTTGGGATGGAGGGGGGATCTGATGCTGCAGTGACGAAATTGCCCCTGATTGCAGTGGCAGATTTCTTTCAAGTGCAGCGCCTGCACTGAAACTGTCGTCATTGGCAACTTCAACATTAATTGTTGGCCGAGAGACGTACCCATTAAAGCATCCACTGCACTGGCCACAACACTGCCACACCTCTGCAATGCTCTATTATCTCAATATGTTTCTTGTGCACTGTGCGCACAAGCACACATAAACATGCCCATGTTAAGAACGTACATTGACATTTTTCTATGCATGCACACCATTTTAGTAATTTTCAAAATTTTGACCCCTGATTTTCAACATAGCTATTTTTTCACACCACCTCATGCACATTACAGCAGTCATTTTTTCTTACTGGCCAAAATGTGTTTTCACACCTTGGTGTGGAATGGTGTTTTGGCAGGGATTTGAAAATTTTCACCTACTGGGTTCATAAGGTGGAGTCATAAGAAGACTATTTTGAATTTGGGTCAACATATTAAAAAATAAAGAATTTATGAAGTAACACTGCTGGCAGGGATGTCCGTTGCCCCACTGGGGGCCATGCTGCCTTACCGTGCCTGTGACCTGAGGTCAGGTGTGAATTCAGTGAGCCTGTTTAATGGAACAAGGCTGATGGGGAAGGTGCTGTGCCATGCAGCACCAGCCCTGGCTTGGGTAGGAATGGAGCAGTGTTTTGGTGCAGACATGATAACCCTGTGGTGGGTCAGAGAGCCTTCTCCACAAAGTATCGACATGTGTGCTGAGGCCTGTTGGGCCCATGCACTGGGTCAGGGCAGTCTTCAGTATTGTATTTATCTAATTTTGCAGAAGTCATTGAAGGGACCTATGCAAATGGGCATACAATTCCACTACCAGAAAAAGAAGGGAAATATACTGCAAAAAACTCTGTTGATACAGACCTTAAGGCTGAAGAATGCGAAGTGCACGAAGTTCAGAAATAAAAAAAAACCATGAAGGTTTTGGGTCTCAGGAGTATTGCCGAATCAGTGGTGGGATCTTCCTTGTGGTTGTCAGTCATAATGCCCTCCCCCTTTCCTAAGCAAATGAGCTCAGATGGGATGTCTTCATGCAGGTCCCACAGGGCTCTATGTGAAAAAAGCTAAGATACTGTATCATTATGAGGCACTAGCTTGGAGCTGTACATTGTGCTTCATACAGAAGACTAGAGGCAGGAGGGGGTGGGCATTAAGGTTGACAACCCCAAGGAAGACCCCACCACTGAGTCAGCAATACTCTGGAGACCCAAAACCCTAATGATTTTCATTTCCCTACTTTGCACACTTTGCTCTTGAACCCCAATGTCTGCATTATTGCAGTTTTTTAAAAAAAAATATATATATATATTCATTGCAAAAACTTCATTAATGCATCAGTTAGGGTTAAAGCAACAAAAAATAGGGAAATGTGGCATTAGGGTTTCCAACCGTCATACTCCAACCCCATCCTGCACAGATGAGGAGGGATCGGGTTTGGTATTGGGGTCATCACACCTAACGGTCACCCATTCCTTTAGAAAATAAGCTGGGTGGGCACAGCATAGGAGAATGGTGTGAGCATTAGGGCTGATGACCCCAATGCCACCCCCCGATCCCTCGTCATCTGTGAAGGGTGGGGTTGGAGTGTTAGGGTTAGAACCCTTAATGCCACATTTCCCTACTTTTATCACTTTAACCCTACCTGATGCATTAATGAAGTGCCATATAATTAAGGCGTTTGAAGGGACCTAGTTAGTTCATGTTGTAATGATGTAATTCTATTTATGTTTTTAAAATGCAATGAACACTATTTGTTTTATTGTTGTTTGTTAAGATGCCCTGAGCTCTGGAAGGGCACTTGATACAAATGAAGATTTACTTACTTACTTACTTACAGATGCATTAACAAAGATTTTTGCAATGAATTTCCTTATCTTTTGAGATAGTTTAATAGTACCCCCATTTTATTGTGAGAGCGCAGGCAATTCTGCCGTAGATGAGCATATGTATGAAGCTGTGGTAGTGCAGGGCCCTCTGGGCCTTATGCTTCCATGTGTAGAACAACTGTGACCAAATTGTAAGCACAGCCATCTTATTACCTCACCTCATGTACCCTGGTACAGAGAAATTGTGAAATGCAAGCCAAAACATAATTTTGTACAACTGCAATGCCATTCTGTGCCACAGGTGCGAAAACGTATTGTGGGCAGGGTATGAAAAATAACAGCTGTGACATACATAAGGTGTGGTAATAAAGAGGATATGTTCTAAATCTGGGGTCAAAATATTGAAAATTTACGTAGTTATGAGCATGCATAGCAAAATTGCAAGAAATGGTCATAACTTTGTCATTTTTTCACATTTTGGCCCCAAATTTTCAGCACAGTGAAAAAAGGGCTATGTTGAAAATTTGTAGTGAAAATATTAAAAACTGGCAAAGCTATGAGCGCACGTAGGAACATTTCAACTACTGTGTGTTTTTCGGTATTTTGCTCCAAATTTTCAACTTGGGCTTTTTGGGACCCCACCTCATGAACACTGGCACTGTTACTCAGTCCCGAAAAGTGATTTTGTCCAGTGGCTCACGAAATCAACTTACGGGTCTGATTAACAAAACACCCACCCATTCCAATACATAATTAGTTGACATGGGTACAGCATAGCTAGAATGGGGTGTGCATTAGGGTTCACAAGCCCAAAGACACACCCTTCCCCCTGCCTGTGGGTCTGTGCAGGGTGGGTAATGGGGTGTTAGGGTTGAAAACCCTAATGCCATATTTCCCTACTTTTGTCACTTTGACCCTAACTGTTGCATTAACAAATTTCTTTGGAATATATATCTATATATTTATCTATCTATCTATATATATATATATATATATATATATATATATATACACACACATACTGTATATATATATATATATATATATATACACACACACACATACTGTATATATTATGGTAGCACGGTAGTGCTACCATAGTTAGGGTTCAGGAGCCATTTCCATGTTAAACCCAAAATTTTGCACCTTAATAACTTTGCAACCGTTTGATGGATTTGCCTGAAATTTGGAATGTATGATCAAGACCCATAGGCCTTGGGATCTGCCAAGTTTTGTACTGATCAGGTATACGGTTGCGGAGTTATTAAGCGTGATCTGTGCGCACGTTTACGCTTTTCTGGAATTCTATGGTCGCGCGTACAGGTCGTACGGTTTGCGTGACCGGCCCAAAATCTTCAGGGAATGTGCAGACCGGGTCCCCAATGTGCCTTTCAAAGATTTGGTGAAAAAATATTAAACGGTTCAAAAGTTATTCAAAAAACAGTTTCCCATTATAAGTCAATGGGAAAAAGTTAACAAAAAGTTCGACAGTGTCGCAAATGCATTTTTACTTTCGCAAATGGGCCTGTTACTTTCGCAAATCCGCCATTTTGTTTTCAGTTGGTGATCAGAAAAATGGTTGGCATTTAAATTTGAGACCCTCTAGCAACGTAATTCTTTTTGTATTTAGCTATTCGGGCCCTGAGGATGCTTGCCATGTCTTTATTTTGTGGTAAAACACCCCAGAAATATGATTTTCAAATTTCTGGAAAAAGTACTTCAGAAAATTACTTTTGTGCTCACGAAAGTGTCGAACTTTTGCAGCTTTGTAGAATTAGCATAGTAATTTTCTAGTCTGTGGGAAAATGACAGCAATTCTTTGGCACTGCACTGCAAAATAACTGTTGGGAGTTTTGGGCTGAAATTTGAGAGGACGCAGCCGACATCTCACAGATGTGCCTTTCAGTGTTGTATTGAAAATATTACACGGCAGCAAAGTTATGGCACTCCAAAGTTGACAGTTTTTCCATAGGATAACATTACGGGCGCCTCAAGCATTACAGGAATCCTTTGGCACCCTGCTGCAAAATAACGGTTTGGTCTTTTTCCTGAAATTTGGAAGGAAGACAGCCAACAGTACACAGATGTGCCTTTCAGTAGTTTGGTGAAAAAATATCACATGGCGGCAAAGTTACGGCACTCCAAAATTGACAGTTTTTCCCATAGGATAACATTACGGCGCCCGACACTTAACAGAAATCATTTGGAGCCCTGCTGCAAAATAACGGTTTGGTCTTTTTTCCTGAAATTTGGAGGGAAGACAGCCAACAGCCCACAGATGTGCCTTTCAGTAGTTTGGTGAAAAAACATTACAGGGAGGCAAAGTTATGGTGCTCCGAACTTTTCCTTTTTTCCCATAGGATAACATTACGGCGTTCGCCGCGCATTTCAGGGCCCGTATCTCGAAGCGGTGCACGAGATACGGACTTTTCGTTTGAAAACTTAGCCCCCAATGGGGCTAAGATTCAAATTAGCCAGGACAGTTGTAAATAATATGACTTTTAAATTTTTTTTCTACGTCGTACGGTTCCTGAGATATAATGTATTTAGTATTCCAAGATCTCATTTTCCTCGCCGATACTCATTATTTTGCATACATTATTTGTACTCACTGTCTTTCTCAATGCAGGTTTTGGGGAAAACCAGCCTGTGCGCTTACATTACTGTTACTGTTGCCCTTTCCGCTTGCGGATCCGTACCCGTTTCACTTACCATTGACGTCTGCGCCACCATGTGCGTTATCCTTTGCGCTTTCATTTGTGCTTATGCTTCTGTTATTTTTGCCATTTCTGTCTACAGTACTGTTTATCTTACTGTTTCACTTTACATCACCATGCCCATTGACATTTCTGTTTGCAGGCACCATGTTACTATGTGACAACACATCACGTGGCAGACCATTCCCGCTCACGCCACCATGTACGCATCTTTCTGTTCTCATTCGTGCTTGTGTTACCATGTGCGCCACTGTTAGCATTTCTGTTTGCGCTTGCAGTCCCTGTTAGTATGCCACAACACATCATGTGGCGGAGCTCCGCCGCTGCATTACATTCACTATTTCTCGTTATCATTCTCAAGAATAGAGGCAATTAGATCCGTTTATCGCATTAGTTGGTTCCATAGCGACAGTGAGGGGTTGAAAACCTCATTGATTCTTCGCCACCCTCAACTGGCAGCTGGGCGCGCATCAGATCAGGTCCCAACCTCACCCATCTCCCATACCTTCTGCTGCTTTACAAGTCATGGGGTGAGAGTTAGGGCTGACGATCCCATGCGCACCCCAATGCCGGGTTGGGGGTGGGCGGGGTCCAATGGGGGTTTTCAACCCCAACAGCGTAATTTCCTCACTTTTGTCACTGTGGAACAACCCTAACTAATGCATTAAATGGAGTTTTTTGCCTCTAATATATATATATATATTATGGTAGAGGAGCCATTTACATGTTAAACCTAAAATGTTGCACCTTAATAACTATGCAACCGTTCAACGGATTTGCCTGAAATTTGGAATACACAATCAAGACCCATATGCCGTGGGATCTGCCAAGTTTCATACCAGTGAGATATACGGCTGTGGAGTTATTAAGCATGATCTGCGCACGCATTTACACTTTTTTTGAATTCTACAGTCGTCTCTACAGGTCGCACGGTTTACGCGACCAGTCCAAAATCTTCAGGAAACATGTGTCCGTGGTCCCCGATGTGCCTTTTGAAGATTTCATGAAAAATATTAAACAATTCACAAGTTATTCAAAAAACAAGTTCCCATTGTAAGTCAATGGGAAAAGTTAATAAAAAGTTTGACAGTGTCGCAAATGCAGTTTTTACTTTTACAAATAGCCCTTTTACTGTTGCAAATCTGCCATTTTGTCTTCAGTTGGCGATCAGAAAAATGCTTGACAATTAAATTTGGGACCCTCTAGCAGCCTAATTCTTTTTGTATTCACCTAGTCGGACCCTGAGGATGCTAGCCATGTCTTTATTTTGAGGTTAAATAGCCCAGAAACATGTTTTTCAAATTTCTGGAAAAAGTACTTTCGTAAAGTACTTTTGCACTTGCGACGCTGTCGAATGCATTTGTGAAAGCTTTTGCAAATTGAGACAGTACTTTTCTAGGCTGTGGGAAAATGACAACAATTCTTTGGCACCCCGCTGCAAAAGAACAGTTTGGTGTTTTGGGCTGAAATTTGGAAGGAACGCAGCCGACGACATCTTACAGATATGCATTTCAGTGTTTTGTTGAAAAAATATTACATGGCGGCAAAGTTACGGCACTCCAAAGTTGATGCTTTTTCCTATAGGATAACATTACTGCATCCGACGCATTACAGGAATCCTTTGGCACCCTGCTGCAACATAACGGTTTGGTCTTTTTGGGTGAAATTCAAGGGGAAGACAGCCAACATCCCACAGATGTGCCTTTCAGTGGTTTGGTGAAACAATATTACAGGGAGGCAAAGTTATGGCACTCCAAACTTCTCTTTTTTTCCCATAGGGATAACATTACGGCGTTCGCCGTGCCTTTCAGGGCCCGTATCTCAGAAACGGTGTGAGATACGGACTTTTCGTCAGAAAAATGCTTAGCCCCCTAATTGGGGCTAAGCATAAAACTAGCCAGGAAAGTGATAATTCATACGACTTTTAAATTTTTTTTCTAAGTCGTACTGTTCCTGAGATATAAGCAATTTACTATTCCAAGTCATAATTTTCTGTTCCAAGAGCCAATATTTTGCATACATTCTTTGTACTCACTGTCTTTCTATATGCAGCTTTTGGGAAAAACTATTGTGTGCATTTCCATAACTCTTACCCTTAATGCTTCTGCTTCTGGTTCTGTACCTGTTTCAGTTACTTTTCCTGTCTATACCACCTTGTGTGTTACCCTTTGCATTTTCATTTGCACTTCTGTTTCTGTAATTTTAACCATTTGTGTATACAGTACTGTTTATCTTTGTATTTCACTTCGTGGCACTATGCGCATTACCATTTCTGTTTGTGGGCACTGTGTTGCTATATGACAAGAAGACAATATGCGGCCTGTCGCTGGTCCCATCGCTGTATTACATTCACTATTTCTCAGTACTGTTTATCTTTGTGTTTCACTTTGTGTCACCATGCGCATTACCATTTGCGTTTGTGGGCACTGTATTAGTATGTGTAAGACATCACGTGGCGGGAGCATGGGGCCCGAAGTGCCCCGCGCTCCTGCCACCGCATTACATTCACTATTTCTCATTATCATTCTCAAAAAGAAGGAAATTAGAGCAAAAACTCTGTTTAATGCACCAGTTAGGGTTGTTCACAGCGACAAAAGTGAGGAAATTCAGTGTTAGGGTTGAAAACCCTCTTGACTTCAGCCCACCTCCCCAACTGGCATTGGGGTCTTTGGTCCCAACTCTCACCCCATTCTCCTATACCTCTGCTTCTTTACACATGTGATGGGTGAGAGTTAGGGCCAACGATCCCAATGCACACCCCAATGCAGGTGGGGGGGTGGGCTGTGGGGTACAAGGGGGGTTTTCAACCCTAGCACTAAATTTCCTCACTTTTGTCACTGTGGAACAACCCTAACTGATGCATTAAATGGAGTTTTTTGCCTCTAATATATATTATAGTTAGGGATGAGTAGCCACTTTAATGCAAAACCTCAAATTTTGCACCCTAATAACTTTGCCACTGTATAATGGATTTGACTGAAATTCTGCATACACAGTCTGAAACTATAGATCTCTGTATCTCATAAGTTTCGTTATGGTTGGATGTATGGATGCGGAGCTGCAGAATACAAATAAATGCAACAAAAGTGGACTTTTTGTGCATTTTTTGCTTGCGCACACAGCCCGCACGCTTTATCTGTTCAGTCCGAAATCTTCAGTGAAGATGCAGTTTTGGACACCAACGTGTCTTTTGAAGATTTGGTGAAAAAATATTAAACAGTTCAAAAGTTATTCAAAAAACAAATTTCCCATTATAGTCTATGGGAAAAGTTAGCAAAAATCAAGAAACTTTCTTGCAAGGCCATTTTTACTGTCGCAAATGGCCCTTTTACTTTCATGAGGCAGACATCTTGTTTTCGGTTAGTGACACAGAAAAATGACTGGCATTTAAAATTGGGACCATCTAGGAAAACACTGATTGTTGTGTTTACCTAGTCGGGCCCCAAGGATGCTAGCCATATCTTTTTTGGGGGGTTAAACCCCCCAGAAATGCATTTTTTAAATTTTTTGGAAAATACTTTCACAAAATACTTTTGCAAATGTGAACATTTCATGAGGTTTTCTCACGAAACGTTCGTGATTTGCGAAAGTGATTTGCGAAAGTACTCCCAAAATAACTGCAAATCTTTGACACCCCCCTACAACAAAACACTTGGGTCTTTTGGGCTGAAATGTACAGGGTGGCAAGCCCTGGTCCCACAGATGTGCCTTTCGGTGGTTTGGTGCCAAAACAGTACAGGGGCCCAAAGTTACAGCATTCTGAAGTTCAGAAATTTTCCCATACGATAACATTGAGGCATCTGTGACGCCTTTCTGGGCCTGTACCTCGAAAACTGTTAAAGATACAGACTTTTTGTCACAAAAAGTTAGTTAGAAAGCCATGAAACCCATGAAATTTGATTTTTTTTCTAGCTTGTACAGTTTGTGAGATATTTGCAAATTAGTGTTCCAACTGCTCATTTTCATGTCTGTATTATGCCCTCAGAGTTAGCACACACAGTGGCTTTCAGTGCCCGTATCTTGGAAACGATACAAGGTATGGATTCAATCAACTATGTTGTGAGAAATACTCACTCTCAGCATTACAACGACACTTGAATTTTTTTTCTATGTGTTACGGTTCATGAGATATTGGCAAATTAGTGTTATATGGGTTCCTTGCCCCATGGGGCTGCTGTATGGCTCTGTGCTGATGTGTAAGTGGGAGTGCAGGGCCAAGAGGGCCCACGCTCCCAAAAACACATATCATTATGCACAAATAGGCAGTCAGTGTCAGTGGCACTGGCTCAGGAGGTAGCACACTCGCCTCTGAGGCTGGGAGATCAGAGGGCTGTGTGTTCAGTTCCCACATCTGGCACTTGGGTTAATATCCCAGTACTGACACTGTAGTGCAGCATGAGAGGGGTGCTGCACTTCTGAGGTGCCGTCTTTTGGATGAGAAGTTAAACCAAGGTCCCATCTGCCTGGATTGGTGGTAGTTCATGTGGATGTTAAAGATCCCATGGCACTCATCGAAAAGAGTAGGGGAATTTCCTCGGTGTCCTGGCCAAATTTCACTCATTCACTAAAAATACCACCAACAGCTTAATCTGGTTCAAGGTCAGTTGGCATTCATCTGTATCCCCCTTCCCCGGGTCGTGCCTGAAAATAGGCAGGATTTGTCTAGTGCACTTACCCGGTCAACAAAAACTAAATAGATAAATAAAAATAAGTATGGCTCTGTGCTGATGTGTAAGTGGGAGCGCGGGGCCAAGAGGGCCCACGCTCCCACAAACACATATCATTATGCACAAATAGGCAGCTTGGGGCCCCATGCTCCACCAATACATACCATTTACTATTCATATTACACTTTCTTAAAAAGAAAGGAAATTCATTGCAAAAAACTCTGTTAATGCATCAGTTAAGGTTATTTCCACAGCGACAAAGTTTGAAATTCTCTGTTAGAGTTAACACCCCACCACCCCACCCCCATGACCCCATCCTCAAACCCCTAACTACGCATTTCCCACCCCACTCCCCCCACACACACACACATGCAAGACACATGCATGATTGTAAGACACCATGTCAGTCACATCTGTAAGCACAATAATCATGACACTGTATGCGTTTCACATACCACAATGTAATGAAAAACACATACAGTATGATCGACTCTATACTGCCAGCAGAGTATGATGACACATTATTGCTGGCATATCTTTTTCATAAACTGAAACTTAGTCTGCACAAGCATTCTAAATACTGCTTTTTATGTTATAATTCAGTGATTGGCTCACTGCAGGTATCGCTGCCACCACATAGGCATGTGGTAGCAGTACAGACACACCTGATACATACATAGTACTCTTCACATACTGCTCAGGTATGGAACTAGCACCATCACATGTTTTAATACTGCTGTGTTAACTGCAAATACTCATTAGCAGCATGTTATGGTTAGCTTTGAATGTTGCAACTGTTGCTCTCACATGTTGCTTGTAAACTATACTACAAAACATTACTTTTATTATTATTACCATTTCTTATCAGGACTGACTCACTCTATCAGAAAAAAATATGCAAATATCCACTGACTGCTGCTAGGGTTATCCAAACTCTTATTTCCAATACAGCTATCTATAGGTAATATACTGCATTTTTCATTATTTCTTAACAATTGAAATATAGGCATCTGCTTGAATCTTGTTACTGATGTTTGTAACAGAACAATGCTACCTGTGGGCCATCTCCCATGGTTGCCCAGCGTGTGTGTGTACCCACAAGGCACTCTGATGGCAGCAGAACTCATACAGTTGCTGCACCATGATGATGGATGTCTCTTGTACTGCTTGCATGTGTGTGTGCGGGGGTTGGGAAGGAATGCGTAGTTAGGGGTTTGAGGATGGGGTGGTGGGGTGTTAACCCTAACACTGAATTTCCAAACTTTTGTTGCTGTGGAAACAACTGTAACTGATGCATTAACAGAGTTTTTTACAATGAATATATATATAAATCTATATATATTATTCTTTGATAACTGGGTAAGGCTCACTAGCCAGAAGTGCCTGTTTTCAGGGGCAACATGGGAGCACTGAGGAGGTTAAGTGACTCGCTTAGAGTCAAACAGTATGCAAGTGGAGATTGTGAGATCAAACCTAGGTCTGCTAGACATATCAAACACATTCACAGTTCATTACTCTAACCTCCAGACTAGAGTGCCAGCCATATAAAAAAATAATACCAATGGGTATAAAAAATTACTTTATTTTCATTGGCAGGGGAGCTGGAGTGATACTAAATCATTTATTTCAACTCAGGCTCAGAGAACAATGAATATGACCTAGTAGTAGTAGCAGTTCAGGCACAAAGATGGGCAACACAGAGTCTACACTACAGAAGTATGACCTAGTAGTAGTTCAGGAACAGATATGGGCAGCAGAGAGTCTGAGATGTTACCCCCCCCCCCCTTTCACAATCTGTATGGCACAATGACCTAGTAGTAGTTCAGGCACAGAGTTGGGTAACACAGAGTCTACACTGCAGCAAAAAGACCTAGTAGTAGTTCAGGCACAGAGATGGGCAACACAGAGTCTGAGATGTGACCCCCCTTTACAATCTGTATGTCACTATAACCTAGTAGTAGTTCAGGCATAGAGATGGGCAACAAAGAGTCCACGGCAGTATGACCTTTCAGGGCAGCACAGAGATGGGAAACACAGAATCTGAGATGTGCGTGACACCCCCTTCTGAATCTGTACAGCACTATGAGCCCTCCCCCCCAAATTACTGAGGCACTATTACCTGTTCAGACAGAGTCCTCCTCTCCTGTCTGACTCTGCTCCCCTTAATATTTTTTTGTTTTATTTTCTGCACTCTTTTGTTGTCTATTGTTGAATTCATTGGTCTCTCTCTATTCTCTCTCTGACTAATGACAAATGGTTGTTTTTTCATTTTTACTGTGGAGTCTGCAATGTCTGCACTCTGCTGTTGTCTACACTGCAGTCTGCTATTGAATTCATTGGTCTCTTTCTCACTCTATGCTTTCTCTCTTTCTGAAAAAAAAGAAAATTGTTTTACAGAGTACTCTGCTGCAATGTCTACACTCTGCTGTTGTCTGTTGAATTTGTTGGTCTCTCTGCTCTCCCTCTCTCCCCTTCCTCTCTAACAAAATGAAAAACATTGTCATTTTTACTGTTTTTTTGGGGGAAAGCTCTCTACACACACACACACAGACACACACACACACACACAGACACACACACACACAGACACACACACACACACACACACGCATGCAGGACTGTCTCCTTTGAATGCAAAGCCCCAAATACGCTCAATACAGTTTCCTAAGGATATCTTGTGGTGGCTGACACACAGGATTGGCTAGAACTAGTCAATCACAAAACAGAGATCCTCATTGGTTGTCTCCCTTCAGTACCCAGGATCATGAGTGTTTGCCTATGTTGGTCAAGTAACGATCCAGGGACTCGGGAGTATTCATCAGAGATCTGGAAAAAACAAAATGCTTTATTTTTTATTTTTACACCTTTCTGAATCCTGCCTTGCCTTTTCCATGCAGTACTGGTGGTGAGACTGTTATTTCAGGACTGGACCTCACTTCCGAACTGTGCCAACTTGGTAGTTCAGGTCGAGCCACGAAAGGCTCAATTTTCACAGTCAGAGACGAGTTGGCCCAGTCCGGGGGGGGGTAGGACCTGCTGCAGAGCCAGTATACCCATCCCTAATCTAAACATCTTCTCAGGCAGAACTGCTGGCTTTGATCTTGTTGTTTGCAGAGCCTTCTGTCCTGATTTCATATTAGACTGCCATCCTCCCTGGGTAATTTTGAAAGGCTTAAGCCTGTGGTTCAAGGGGTTGAAGTAACAGCCACGCACCGCCCAGCCTGATCTGTTTAAACCCTGTCTTCCTCCTTCATTCAGAAGCAGTTTTTCTTTGCAGCTGGAGGCTCTGTTGGTCTCTGCCTTTCCCAGGTAGAAGCTCTGCTTCTTTCAGCATTTGCCTCCCTCCTCTACTGATTTTGGATTTTCTGCTTGCTTTGTGCTGGACTTTCTGCTGGTTTGTGTTTCTCCTCCTACCTTCTGGGTCTGTATTTTGCTTTTGCCTCTGGCTGTTGTGTGCTTCTCCATTGTCTGTGATTGCTCTCTTCTCCTGTGCAGTTTCTTCTGTTTGCTTGGGGGGGGGGTTGGGGCTTTAAGTTTTACACTGTGCTACAAATGTTGTTTCCTTACCGTAAATCTATTCTTCAGGATTGTGCAGTTTCCTGTGTGCTCTCAGTTCCATTGCTCCTTCAGTTTACCTGCTATTGTTCTCTGTATGTTTCAGCTACACCATGCCTGTAACAGTGTGTACTTCCACCTTAATTATTTGCACCTGGACTGGCTTCACTCAGTGCTGGTTCCACCTCAGCAGCTGCATCTCCCAACCTTCAATTCTTATATGCTGCTTCCACTCCTTTGGGGTTTTCTGCTTCAGCCTATCTGAACACACTCTTTTAATTCATACCTTACTGAAATGCAGTTGTAATCAGTTGACCTGACTGGAAAAATGAGAGTACCTCTACAATTTATTTTTTTGGGGGGTTCCTGCCCTACCATCTGAATTACACTCTATCATAAATTTAACATTATTCTGGTCCTACATGCAGGACTCGTATAAATTTGTAATCATAAATCAAACTCTCATTACTTTTACCTATGTATTCAATCCAAGGTTTTTCAGCTTGGCTTATAGCTGCTGGCATTTAAACAGCACATTTCTAATTTCTATCTATAGTGCAATTTTCAGTCATTAAATTAGCTGTTTGGTCTCATGGTGTTCAGCTTGTGGCTTCCCTGTTATTCCCACAGCAGGAGACTGTGATGTCATCATGGGCATCATGGTTCCAGATGGCAGGAGCACACTTTTATGTAAGTTTAATTATGCCCTGCTCCTTTGGCTACATGGCTAATCAGTAATCCATCCATAAATACATTAACCTTGCAGCCTACATGGCTTTCAGTATATTCATTGTATTCTATTACTGCATTGCAAATGCTCCTTACTTGAATAACCTAACTCAGCCTTAATGGCATATCAGGTATTCGTGCCAATCATATCAATTCTCTGTTCATGCTGAAACCATAGCAATCAACTGCTAAACCTCATTGATTCAATTGCTGGCATCATAGCATCTCACTTCCTAAACACCTGCGTTCTATGTCACCATTAATTTGGCTTTCTTAATGAAATTGATTGGCTTGCTTTCCACTGGCTTTGCTTATATCAGCATTCCTATGTGTCAGTCTCATCAGTTAATTGTATCAGTCAAGCATCTTGGTCAATTATCTCAGTCAATCATATCGCCTAGCATACTAATAACTAACCAATGGTCACTGACTTCTCCCGACCTCCTCATATCTAGTGCTTCATAGTTGACATTGACTGTATGCTCGCATTCATAAATCAGAGGCATGCCAACTATGACTATTTTTTTTTCTATGGCTCAGGGCCTGTCCTGCAGTTGATGATCTCACTCTGCACCCATGAAGTACACATCTTGAGCATGTGAGACTCGGAGTTTGGTTATTCTCCTCTGGCCCATAGTGAGAATGTCCTCACTATGGGAGGAGCTTTAGCTGTGCAGCTGTATTGATGGTACCTCTTGATGCAGAATTTAAGACTTCAACTATGAGGGAAGGGGCCCTCACACCTAGGAGCATTCCTTTAGTTAGCCAAATTGGATTTGGTGGCACCTTCTATGCTATTCTCCCCACGACAGCCTCTGGTTCATCTGGTCTGTTTTTAAACTTTAGGCCGGCGAGTGCCTCAGCAGTCTTTACTTTCCTCCTCCTCCTCCCACCTTGGGGGTCCCACTCTAGCTTCAGAGTATCTGATGTCACAGAGGCCTCTCACAACCCTTCATGACATCCTCATTAGAGGGATTGTGAGAACTTTCCACTAAATTTAAATATTTCCCCCCTTGATTTTGGTTTCTAAATTGCAGCAGCAGAACCATCATTAAATGAATCATCCCTAGCCTGGAGGGAAGTTGACCTAGGCATTGGCTCACCAGAGGTTTCCTCCTTGAGGGGGATTTTTCCTTTCCTCAGTGCCAAAGGTCATATCTAGTTACTTTAATTGTAATTCCCTAAGTTACTTAGGTAGGTTTCCGCAGTTATTTAGGTAGGTTCCTGCTGTTGGATAGACATGTATGGTGGCCCTCCTTTACTGTTCCCTCTCTCCTTGAGAAATCATGCTTTCTCATTATAATTCATTCAATCTACATTAAAGTCATTACTCATTTCAGTTATCTGCTGACCATTATCTCTTCTGACCTATGTGAAGGTCCAAATACTCAATACCAACTTATTACCTTTGCTATGCTGCAGATCTACACTCCTTTTGTGCTACTTCCTAAACTACCTTTATCCTAAGAGAATCCTCCCTTGGCATCTCTAGGGTGGAACCCTTCTCCAGGGATCCATGCCTTCAGCTTTCCTACAGGGTGGTATTTCCAGGGCACAGAGAGGTGAATGGCCACAACAACGTTTATTCATTAAGTTGCATAAGCACAACACCACACAACACCAAGTTGCATTAGCACATTGAATTGAAAGGCTTAAATCTGTGGTTCAAGGGGTTGAAGCAACAACCACACCTCCCAGCCTGACCGATTTAAAACCTGCCTTCCTGTTTCATTCAGAAGCAAATTTTCTTTGCCCCATCATCCTAGCCTCCTCCTCCAGTGACTAGTCTCTCTCCTCTGGGCTTCTTCCTAAGCTACCTTTAGGCTAAGGGAATCCTCACTCAGCACCTCTAGGGTTGGAACCCTTCTCCAGGGTTCATTGTCTTTGGCTTCCCTATAGGGTGGTATTCCCAAGGCACAGAGAGGTGAACAGTCACAACAAAGTCTATTCATGAAGTTGCATAAGCATAATACCACACCAAGTTGCGTAAGCACATTGAATATACTGCTTGGAAATCATCCCAAAGGTGTGGCTCAATGAAGAAGATATTCTCGATGAAAATTGAATGGTTACTCACCATTACAGTAGATCATTGAGAGAATCTCCTCCATTGGGCTGCAGCACACTCACCCTCCTTACCCCTTTTTGACATATAAGCTAGCAGATTTTCTACTGCCTTGTCTGCCCATGTCTTGAGGTGTCCCAAATTGCCTTATGTGTACTATATTGCCAGTCTCATGCTTCTCCATGTGTGCCTAGTACTGCTTTGATCACTTGATTCTTAAAGGTAAGAGGCCATCCCAGTTTTCTCTGGTGAGGAACTGAGAAGCAAGGGGCTACCTATGTTTTATAGGCACTAATGTTATATATCATCATGGGGGCTCCCAGCTGACAAAGGTTTCTGAGTGGACCTGACACTAATGACTTAAAGTTTCAAAGATATGGCCCAATGAAGAAGATTCTCTCAAAGATCTTCTGTTACAGTGAGTAACAGTTCTTTGCCATGGCCAACATGTATTATTTTTCATTGTAAGACATCCTGTTTTTGCTCACATGCTCACTGTGTCACAGTCCTTCTGTAACCTGCTCACAGTGTATATCGACTTATTAGGACAACCAATGTTGGTGTCATCCATAAGTTTTCCATTCCCACATAGAGTACCCATTTCTAAACTGTTTATATTGTGAATAATGCATTGGTGACTGTGCGTTATGGATTATTTTTTATATTCCCAATGTGTGTGATGACCCATAAACTTCAACAGCGCAGCTCAAGAGGTTTATGAGGTCATCACACACTGAGGGGGTGTAAAAAAATCCATAGAAACACAGTCGCCTATGTTTTATTTTTTATAATTACTGGTGCAGGGAATTTACAGCATGTAAAGTGAGAAAACAGCCTTAAACAATGCTGAAAGAAAACAATGCTTTTACAGGCTCAATTACAGGGTATAGAACACTTTCAAATAACTAAATTGTAACTGTACTGCTGTGATCTACTGTAGATAAACCTTGCAAAAGAAATGTATTTTTTCCCAGCTCACATCATTCAGTGCCCATTTACAAAAATGTCACCAGCTCACGACATTCAAAGTACCTCGTCCTGAATTGCCAGCACTGGTGTCTCCACTTTAAACATATCCAAAAAACAAGTTTTTTAATCATGTTCCTGACTTGTGCTGTGATTATAGTAAATAACACTGCATGCTAGCATCCTACAAATATTTGGTTTGTACTTTTAGTTACCTTTTTTCTCCACATAAATAAATCAAAACCTCAGCCTCTCCCCCTTGATGTAACTGCCACCCCCCCAACTCAGGCTAGCTCTGACAACAAGAAAAAGAAGATTAACAATTTGTTTTTGAATTATTTAAAAGGAAAACCAAAAGCAGATCTAATAAAGCAGTGCTGCTAACACTCTCGCTGGAACTGCCACCGCTCGTGCTCACTGCAGCTGCTGAACACCCTGGTGCCCTCCTCTAGCTCTCAGGCTTCACTCAGGCTTGCTCTTCCACACAATAATTGTTTTCATTTATTTTAAATAGAGTGGTTTAGAAGTGGAGAAATGTTTTGTGAAGGATCAGACTCAGAACACTGTGAGACAGATGCATGTTGCTTTCCCTGACTGTCTTGAGACCGCAGATTCCCGCTCACTAGGGCGCTAAAGCAAAAGTGGTCAGAAAATGCTGTAATAACTGGTATGATGTCATACCCAGTTATTATGGCATTTAAATCTAGATAACAATCTGTGTATTTTTTTTCCTTCATTTTTGTTGACCGGGTAGGTGCAACAGACAAATTCTGCCTATTTTCAGGTACGACCCTGGGGAAGGGGATACAGATGAATGTCAACTGACCTTGAACCAGATTAAGCTGTTGGTAGTATTTTTAGTGAATTAAAGGGAGCCACCAGTAATTATATTGAGATTAAATAGTATCAGACCCAAGGCAGAACCCCCTGGGGCACAGCACTCAACACTTTTATCCAAAACTAGTATTCTCTCTTGAAACATACCATGTCTCCATTCACTCAACCAGCTTTCTATCCAGTTCTGCAGTGGGTTATCTAATCCCATTAATGTTAATTTAGGAAATAAGCAGTTGTGAGGTACCTTGTCAAAAGTTGGCGGATGAGAAGAAGCTTGATTTGTGTCCAGTCTGACCCAGATTTTGCAAGTAGGCACAAACAGGATTTTAACCACAAACGGCAGGCTTCCAATGCAGCCCTGACCTCACAAACTGCTGACCCAGCATGCACAAGCCCAGTTTGTGAGGTGCAAACACATTTTTCTGCCTCACAAATCATTTCAATATGCTACCCAAAACTCTTTCATTTATGCACTATATTTTGTGAAAACAGCAGTGCTACTAAGGTGGTCCCAACTTGTGATGCAAATGGACCCTCCCTTCACCTCATTTCTCTGATGGGGCTATTTGTTTTTGAATGGGTGGAATTAAAGAACAAGTACCTTCTAAAATAAAACACATTGCACCATTATGTTTACATTGCATTTAACATGAATGTTTTTTTTAGGAGTTTGACTTTGTGCCATTACTGGTCTCTTAAATATTTCACATACAGTAAATATTTGTCCACTATGTGTTTCAACAGCAGATTGCCAGCAACTGGCTTCATAATTGTTGTGTTTGTGGCATCACAGTTGGTTGTCATGGAAAAGAACATGAAGCAATAAATCATTATTTTGTGACTTCAGAAAATTCTATTTTTCTATTGATTTCATGGGCAAGTTGGTAAAAATATAATGTATATCCTGGAATGGGCAATTCATATTTTTAAATAATGTGTTCTTTTTGTAATAGCAGATGCAATGCATTAAAGTGGGCATGCTATTTAAAGCATATTACATTATATAAAACATGCAACTTAAAAAAATATGAGCCAAAAAGATGGTAGCAGGCAATAAACCCAAACCTTGTTATCTTTCAGCCTGATGACTTCAGTTTCATGCCAATTATCAGTTGTGGGAGTTGGGGAAATTAATGGAAGTAGACTTTAATGTATTCAAATCTTTAAGTAAAAACATACATCATATATATATTGAAGGGAGTTGCCAGGCCATAGTCAGAAGGCCTTTATTTGGATTCAGACATGTTACTGGACTGCACCTTAACTCAGCAGGCCATGAACCCCTTCCCCCTTTACTACTTCTTTTATCCTGAATTGTTAGCAGGTTCTGCAACTTAAGTTGCATTTCTGCCTATGACTTTTGCCTGTACCCCTCCTGGGGATAGACTGAACCTTCATTTTAATTGCATTTATTTTCTTGGCTCCCCGGTGACTGTATATATACATTGCATGTAATACTTTATCATAATCCCCACATTAAGCCTTTTATATTGCATAGCCACTTAATGTATGTCGCTACACCAGTATGTACTGATTTCTCTGAAATATTTGTACTATGTAATGTGACCTCATGCCAAGTGTTTTTGGTGGTTCTGTTTTGTTCTAATTGCATTTCTGTATTGTATTGATGTTTGTTGTACTGTATTTGCCACCCTGGTGGCCTGGGTCACAATTGAAAACGGTCCTCTGGATCAGTTTGCTCACCCAGTTATCAAAGACATACATACATGCAAAAAATAAATAAATAAATAAATAAATAAATGCTTGCTTGTATCTTTTGTTTACAAATCCTATTGATATCCTTGACATTTGATGTATATTTCTTCAAGTATCCCTTCCCATCCCCCCTTAGGTCAGAATTCCCAAAGATTCATGAGCCTGCATGCAAGCCCCCAAAAAAATGCAACACAGTCAAACTTGAGGCCCTTTCACATTTGCCATCAAGGTGCCACACTAGCAGTGACAATTTGATGCACATGGATATTAGAACATGTTCCTGCAAGCAGCAATAACACACTGCTTTCACTGTAAGAATTAACAGTAGCGGGAAGCAGTTCAGCACTACGTTCATGCAACTTTCATCATCATCTTTTTTGTTCCAGGCTTTCTTTTCACCAACTTTCCCCCTGTTCCACACCTTAGTAATCGGGACCATCCCTGATGTGCCCTTCCCATGACAAGGAAGGTGGGCAATTAGCTTTCCTCAGAACTGATGCCTGTAATACTCCTTCGACGACTGGCCCTGCATTCAGCTTTTACTGATGTAATTCAAGAAAAGTTGTTTTTTCACTAAGTTTAATAATGCATTTTTATAAAATGAAAAAATAAGATTTGTAATATAGTTATGAAACTGAAAGCTTCTTCTTTTGGACCTCGGGGCAATGCTCTGCTGAATGTTCAGATTCTGATGGAATTCTGTCAGTAATGGAATGCTTACTCTCCGCATGTGTATTTTTTCTGCAGATTAATAGTCTGCCTTTTTCATGATCCACAAAAATTAGTTTGCCATTTACATGATCCATAGAAAATAATACACAGTTTATACAGAAATTCTTTTGCAATTCCACAGAATTTAAAATGAAATTCTTGAAAGAGCATTCTGAAGTGAAATTGCCATTCTGCACAAATGCAGCTGGTGGAATTCTGCCTACTGCACAGCCCTACCTTGGATAATTGGCTGTTAGCAAATGTTCACTCAAGCTTACCTCTAAAGCTTTATTTATTTATTTATTTTATTTTATTTATTGAAATCTTGGAAATATACCTTTGAGCTGGAAGCTCATTTACACAGTTTCCATGTCAAATGAACAAAAGACACATAACATACCTGTAGATAATTTGAACTTGCCAGAAACTCCCTTGGAATCTTTCACTGTCTCCCTTGGAAACCTTCATCTCCTCCAACTTACCCTACCCCACCTGTTCCTCCACAATCATGCTATTTATTCCCCCATCCCCTCTCTCCTCACTAGTCCATGCCTTATCACACCCTCCTAACTTCCCTCTCTACTTGACAGTCACTGTGACAATTTTTCCATCTCATTCCCCTCACCCTCTATTGATGAGACCCTGCGCTGAAGTATCTCTTACCTTGCACACATACCCCTTACTTTTTGCCATGTCCATTCCTTGAAATATTGGCATATATTGTACATTGTCTGCATTGTTGTTATTCTTTCTATCGTTCTGTAGCTCTACAATGTATAGCATTGTATGTCTAGTCTTTGAATTACCTGTTTACCTGTAAAACCAGCTGTTGTCACTGTTATTGTTATACCTGACGTGGAACCGATTGTAATGAGCTTGTTCTCAAAGGTGTTAATCTGAGATCACAATAAATAAAGTACAATACAAGATTGGAACACTGGGAACAGTAAAAGAGCAGTGTTACAGGGCACCATGTTCGAACAGAGAATACAAGGATAGCACGCAATTAGATTACAATGTAACAACAGATGAGGTATTTAAGCAGAAATAAATGTTTCATTGTCAAGCTCAAGAGTTAAGCAGGATAAGTACTTCTTTGTCAGATTCCATGAGAGAAGGGTTGGGGAAAGTGGTGGGGGGTAAGTGCAGAGGGCATAACAGGTGGGGGGGGGTCAAGGACAGGAATCAGAGGATAGCAATCACAAATGTTAAGACAGGTGAGGTGTTGGTGGAGTTGTCTTTTAAATGTGCCAAGCTTGGGTTCATTGATTATATTTGGGGGGAGTTCATTAAGCCATAGAGGGGCCCAATAATCGAAAGATCTTTGTGCTTGTGAAGTATGGAAAAATGGGACATGGAGTGATTGTCTGGCAGTGCTTCTTGTACTGTGGGGATGGGGCGGTGTAGAGGAGGTTCTGGATGGCAGGTGGAGTTAGGTTAAGACAGTTTTGTTCCCTAGAAGACACACTTGATACCACATTCCATCTTGTAGAGTAAGCCAGTTGGACTGTGCATAAAGGGCACATGTGTGTGTGTTGGTCTATTGGAACCAAGAAGAAGTCTGCAGGATTTATTAATGGCAGTACTAATCCTGTTGAGGGTGGTGTCAGGGGCTGTCCCATAGACTATTAACCTGTAGTCAATGATGGACAGAATGGAGCTTTTATTGGCGAGTGACAATTCTTTTTAGGTCAGGCCATGACGGTATCCAGTGATATGGGTGACTCCACTTGAGCGAGTACATTTGAGCGACAACATCTGAGCACCTTGCAAGAGAGTAAGTAGTATACGGCAGTGAATATAGATATAGCGAGGGAAGGAGGAACAGAATTAGCGACAGAGTAGAGAGAGTGATGGTGGAAGGGGTCTATGATGTGGATGATGTGGGATGTGGTTTTGGATGGTCATTCTGAGCTGGCCGTGTGGTCTAGTGGAGGCAGTGTATGCCTCCAGTGGTGTAGGAGTTTGGTTCAGACCTGGACAGGAGCTCTATATCTTACAGATTTGTGTGCGTGCGCACTTACCTATTAATTTACCCCAGTGTCAGACTCCCCCTTGGAGTTAGTTATAATAATTGGGGGTTTGGGGGCATGGGGGGCATAGCCCCCTGCATTAAACATTGTGTCACTGTGCTTTTTGTGTTGTGCCCCAGACCATAGCTGTCAGTGATCCCGCTATTGTGCACATTACCAATATGTTTTTTTGGCGATGTGCACCCGCTTATATGTTGATCGCTATTGTGTGTTCGCTCATATGATGTGGAACCGGCAATGACAGTGCCTGTATAGTAGACCATTTCTAGGATTTACAACCTTAACAATTTGATCTGTGTGCTGAGCAAAGGTTAGAGCACTGTCCAGAGTGATGCCTAGATATTTGAAGGTTTGTACTCATTCAGTGGAGGTGCATATGCTGTTCAGGACTGTCTATTCAAAACTCTTGTGCTTATTGGCCCCATTCACTAATGGGAAGAGTGGCTAGTGCCGTGTAACTAGGGTGCATAGCCACCCCACACCAATGTGCCTCCGTGGGATACCAAAGGGGCTGCAGCACCTACACACCCGATCCCTGGGCCAGCGAAGAGCAATGGTCCGGGGCTGGGCCAGGAGTGGGCCAGCACTATGTGCCATGCATTAAGACACATAATGCTGGCCGCAGGAGTATGGAAGAGGGCACAGGGCACCACAGGGAGAACCCTGTCATAGGCCCTCTATGTACTCCATGCACACCACTGTTCACCGTCCAGATGGGGCGGTTAGACTACTCAGCCAATGGGACAACTGCTGCCTGACCATCCCACGGCTGCCCTACATCACCCAACACACAGCAGTGCACAGCAGGCACCTTGTGCCCTCCCAACCATATTCACACTGGCATGGTCTATGGATGCACCCCCCCAAATGCACTGCTGATCAACCCCCCTGGGCCACCCAGACATATTGTGGGGTACAGTGCCCCCTGTACCACCAACTGACACCATCACCCTGTCCCTGCAACCTCTCTGGGGCCGCATCGTGGGAGGGCCGGCGGCAGTGCCCTCCTCCCACCTCGGTCACCAGCCATTGGTCTTCCATGGGGTGTGCTGCCAATGTGTGCCCTGCTGTGGATGTGATCCACTCTGTGCCCTGGTCTGGGCATCTGATAGGATGCCCGGCCAGGTATGCGTCCCCACCCCTGGTGCCCTGTGGAGTCTGGTGCGCTGGGGGGGAGGGGCCATACACAGGTGGCAGCCATTAGTGAATACCATCCAGTGTGTGCCTGTCCACAAGTGCACAGCTATGTGGGTGGGGTATGTTCAGCGCCCATGTACCCCTACCCGCATAGTGCATGGGGCCCAATATGAGGGTTTGCAAACAGCATAACTTTATTTTTTTTTGTAATTCATTAGAAGCTTGTATTTAGAAAATCAAGCTTCTGCCACAGTGAAGTCAGTTTGAAGGTTTGACTTAAGTTGGAGTGGGGCTGGGCTTTTGGAGAAGATGATAGCGTCATCAGCATAAAGAAGAATTTGCTCTTTGCAGACTGAGGGTAGTTTGTTAATAAAAAGGCTAAATAAAATGGGGCCAAGAATTGACCCCTGAGAGACACCCGTGAGAACTGGATGACTGTTGGAGAGTACACCATCTATTTTTACACATTGGGACCTATTGTAAAGGTAGCTCTGAAACCAACCAACAACTTCCATGGAGAGTCTCAAGGACAGTAGTTCAGAGAGAAGTGTCTTATATTTGACAGAGTCAAAAGCCTTAGTTAGGTCGATATAAATCACCCCAGCTTTCTGACTACTGTCAAGGGTGCCATGCAGGAAACCAGAATACTCCAAGAGGGCAGTGGAGGTGTTGTGCCCCTTCGGAACCCGTGCTGTTCTGGGCACTGTATTCCATACTTTTCCAGGCACTTGACCAGTTGGTCAGAAACTATTCTTTCTAACACCTTAGAGAGGAGAGGCAGTATTGATATTGGGTGTTAGTTTGAGTGAAGTCCTCTGTCCCCACTTTTAAAGACAGGGGTGACTACTGCAGCTTTCCAAATTGAGGGTAATGGACCCAGCTGGAGAGATAGGTTCATGAGATGTGTTAGTGGCAGAAGCACATCATCCAGAGTCAGAGCAAGTATCTTAAGGTCCAGCATGCCACTGCTATGTCTGGATTTGCCTATAACCTGCAAGAGATATTTTCTGGCTTGGGGGATGGTGATTGCTTTAAGGTAGAAGGGTGGAGGGCATGAAGAGGGCTCGTTAGGTAGAGTCATTGGTCCATGCGCATTGACATCAGATGCATCAGGGAGGTCAGGTGACAGTATGCTGCTGAGGTCAGTGAAAGCATCATTGAAGGTGTTTGTGATAGTGCAGGGATCCTGGGTGATTACCCTATTCACAAGTAGCATAGAGGGAGATGTCTTTTTATTTTTACCAGTAAGGTTTTTAAGGTTTTCCCAGATTTTCTTGCGATCTCCCCAGGAATTAATAAAACAGTCCCTGTAATATTGTGATTTAGCAAGTCTGATCTAGTGGGTGCAGGTTTTTCTGGTCATTTTATATTTTTGAAGGTCAGTCTGTTGGCTTGTAGCCTTGGCTCTATGCCAAAGATGATCTCTGGTGGCCATGAAATTCAGCAAAGAAGGGGAGATTCAGGAATTGTAGACTCCCTTCACTTTCCGCTTTCTGATTGGGGCATAGATGTCACATGCTTCATTAAACTTAGTGATAAAATAATCCAGTGCCTGATCAATATCTAAGGCAGAGTCAAGGAAGGACCAATCTATATGGCTAAGGAAGGTCTTGAGTGCATTTAGCTGTCCCAGCTTAAGTGTACGACTTGTCATGAATTTGTGGGAGGCTTAGAGGCCTTACTGGTCCTGTGGCAAATAATAGGGGAATAATCACTAAGTGACTCAGCTAGGACTGTGGTGTTGGCGATCTGGCCCAGTTGATTTGTGATGATCCAGTCAAGCAGGATACTAGAGCTGGTACGATAGTTGATCCTAGTGGGTGAGTCAACCAATTGTATGAAGTTAATGCAAGATAGGGCATCTTTATATTGGGCTACATCGGGTGACATCCAGTTGATATTGAAGTCACCTAGGACAACCACCTCCCAGTTTTGCTTAAGGCCTTGCATAAATTCAGTGATTTTGTGGCAACCAGTCGCTTGATCTCTAGGGAGGATTTATACAGAGGCGATTGTAAGTGACTTGCTATTTGCACCTAAGAGCAACCTAATAGCTAGGGCTTGTGCAGTATTCCCAGTGTCAATTTGAGGGAGGGCATGGCACCGTAGGTGATCCCTAACATAGATAGCACAGCCACCACGTCTTTTCCCTAACCTCTCAAGTTTGAAGAGTGTGTACCCATTTAGAGCTATTGATACATCAGAGACCTTGGGTTAAAGCCAGGTTTCTACTAAGCAAAGGATGTCAGGGTTATGTTGGCTTATCCAAACTTCGAGCTGGTCAAAATTGGCCAGTAAGCTACAGATGTTAATCGGTGCAAGTTTTAGGCCTTGATGATTGTTTCCACAACCTTGAGGCAGTTGGAGGGTTCTGGGACTGGGGTGGATATTACCAGAGCTCAGTAGAAGTATCATAGCAAGGTGTAGTAGAAAGCTTTTTAGGCAAGTCAGATTACCTTTCCATTTCTGATTTTTGTTAGCACCCTTATGTGTTGTACATGGGATAGTATCTGTGCCAGATAGAAGTTGTGTGATAATGACCCAGCAGTTGGTCACTTAAATGTGAGATACTGATTCTCAGAATGTGGGACAATATGGAACACTAGGGTACCCGGTTAGATTAGCGTTACCAGAATAGTGCCAGTCAGCTGAGTGCTGGTCTGGATAGCGCTACCATGGACAGTGAGCAAGGATGTAGAGCACTTGTGATATGCACTCCCCTGGTCGCTGTTTATGGTGCTGCCACAGGACAAGGGCAGCAAAATACCAGGGTCTGGCTGAGCTGCTGCCGTGGTGTTGAGCACTGGAACATGGAACAGCTCGGCCAGGAAGCAGTGGAGACCACAGTTCTAATCCTGGTCTCTGACCATTTTGCTCAAATTGGGACTTTTGCTTTTTGACAAGGGGCCATGGAAACAGCATTTCACGGCCCTAGAATTTAACTTGCCCTATGATCCTTCGCAGTGGGATCCTTACGTCCAGGGGGTACAGGGGTGGAGCCCCTGCAAAATGAAATCAACAGCATTTTTGTCATGCTGTTCCTGCCGATGGCATTGTGGCCAGTTATGTTCCAACCCAGTGCCCAACACTAGCCCTCATAATGAGGGACATATCAAACATGGAGACACAAGTTCATAACAATGTGGAAGGCAGTGTGCATAGCTTAATTTTGTTATTTAGTAGTATCATAAAATATTATGAATTTCTTCTTTAGTAGGAGTTTATAGCACCTTCACTGTGTGGGCAGCCTCTTTTCTATGTGGGATGGATGTGGGACAAAGAAATTTTGAAAGGTAAAATGAGGGATGCCCTTTATAATGTGGGGCAGTCGAGAGATATACACTCAGGTTATTACAAAGTGCTACCCACCCTGTGTGTTCAAAAGGTTTCCACACCACAATCAGCTGTCCAGCTATAGTACTTGAGACTGATGAGCTGTTTTTTGCTAATGACTTGTACTTTGTACACTATTTTCAAGGACTGCAGCCATATTATAAAGTACTACTTCTTCCAAATAAATGCATCCAAACTCCACTCATTCTTAAAATTAAATCACCTCACTGTGAGGAGAATTCTCATTTGGTTGATGTTCTTCTCAAATGATGGGAGGCATTTTAATTTAAAAGAAAGTACTGTCATGTTTGGACACTGTCTTAGCAAGTAGTGCGCAAAGTACCGGAAGTTTTGAAAATGCTGTAAACCCAGTTCTCAACAAGCATTTGTCAATGCCGAATGTTTGCTTGCTGGCATTGGCAGTGGTAGTGTAGAAGTTACAGAGCTGCTTAATAGGAATGGCAGTGAAGTATTGAACTGAAGCCAACCTCACCACCACCATGCAGAGAGTGACAGGCATTGGGGTGTGCCTTTGGGTCGTCAGGCATAACGGCCACGCCATTTCACCACACCCCACCCTGCAGACACTGACAAGTGTCACGGTGTTCCTTGGGGTCTTTGGCTTAGGGCGCACCTCTGCTCCATTAGGGAAATATGGTGAGATGGGTGCAATATAGAGTATTGGGTGAACTTTGGGGCTGAAGAATCCAGGCATACCTCATGCCTCCCACTGGCTGCAGGGTGTGAATGGTATGAGCATTACAAGCAAGAATCCCAAGTCACACCCCTGATGCCTGTCATTCTCTACAGGGTTGGGCGTTATGGTTGGAAACCCTAATACCTCAGGCATTCATTGGTATTTTCACTCCAAATGTTCAACATGTTTTTTTTGTGACCCCACCTCATGAACAGGGGGAATATCAGTTTGTTAGCTAAAAGCTGCTTATGCACAGCGACTATGGCATTTAGCACCACGGGTGCAAAAACATTCCGAACAGGATGTAAAAAATGACAGCTGTACTGTTCATGGGGAGGTGTAAAACATGGCAATGTTGCAAATCTGCAGTAAAAATATTTAAAAAAATGGTGAAGTCATGAGCGTACATAGAAACTGTGCAACGCACACCCGTAATATAATTAGGTTGGGGATTTTTTTACAGCAGATTGTCAACTCAGGCATTTTGGTGCCTCCGATCATGAACAGTGTCACTGTGATTTTCTTCATCTGTCCCGAACAATGATTTCCCACAGCGACCACGCATCTCTGCGCTGAAAATGTGAAAACACACTTCAGCCATGTTGTGAAAAATGACAGCTGTACTGTAAATAAGGAAGTGTGGAAAAATGCAACTGGTGAAAATCTGGACTTAAAATATTACAAAGTCATGAACTTACGAGGGTGCGTGGAAACTGCACAATGCTCACTCATAACACAGTCATTTTATGGACTTTTGTCACCAAATTTTCAACATAGCCATTTTAAGACCTCTGCTCATGAACAGTGTAACTGTGATTTTCTTAATCTGTCCCAAACATTGCTTTACGCACCAACAGCACCATTGTGCACTACATGTGTGAAAACACATTTTAGGTGGCATATGAAAATAGCAGCTGTACTGTTCATAAGGAAGTGTAATAAAATGGCAATGTTGAAAATCTGGAGTGAAAATAATAAATTGCAAACTTACGAAAGCATGCATAGGAACTGCGCAGTTAACGCCGTAAAACAGTAATTTTTAGGAATTTTTTCACCAAATTTTCAACATAGCCATTTTAAGACATCTTCTCATGAACAGTGTCACTGTGATTTTCTTAATGTGTCCCATACATTGATTTCGCACATCGACTGCGCCATTGTGCGCTACATGTGCAGGAACACATTTTGGCAAGATGTGAAAATGACAGCTGTACTGCTCATAAGGAGGTGTGGTAAACAGCAATGTTGAAAATCTGGAGTGAAAATATTGAAAATTGCTAACTTACGAAGGCAGTAGGAACTGTACAACGCACCATAAAACAGTCATTTTGGAATTTTGTCACCAAATTTTCAACATAGCCATTTAAGACCTCTGCTCATGAACAGTGTCACTGTGATTTTCTCAATTGTCCTGTACATTGATTTCGCACACTGATTTAGCCATTTATTGCTACATGGGTGTAAACACATTTTGGTGAGATGTGAAAATGACAGCTGTACTACTCATAAGAAGGTGTGGTAAAATGGCAATGTTGAAAATCTGGGTGAAAATATTGAATATTCGCGAATTGACGTGCTGCGGAACTGCACAACGCGACGCCAGAAAACAGTCGTTTTAGTGATTTTCCACCAATGCCAAAATAGGCTTTTGAGAGCCCACCTTATGAACACTTGCAGTGTCATTTCATTAATTGGTCCTGAAAGGTGATTTCATGCAGTGATGCGAAATCACCCTTGGCAACGATATCGCCATGACAGTGACAGCATTCATGAGAAGGGGTCCCAAAACCCCATGTTGAAAATTTGGTGCAAAAATCAAAATACCTGAGATATGCAACAAAGTTGAAAACCCTATCTATCCCATTGTACAGCTTACCGGTTCCTCAGTTCGCGGTCGGCTTTGAAAAGTGCAGGCGTGTTCCCCGGTCCACGAAGATCATCGCGCGGAGGTCGGAGGTAGTATGGGGTGAGCTGTGTGGGGAGCAGGGTGCGTAGTGGGTGGGTGTGGGTTGTGGGGGGCCGGGAGACTGTGTGGGACCGTTTTAATTTACAATTTTTTTAAATTGACGATGGGGCGTTTGCCACACTGGGGTGGGCTCCCACGTGCGCACAAGGACGGGGTGGGTTGTGGAGCTGATGGGGATTGGAACCCCATCAGCCATAATATCTATTGCCACGCTGGGGTGGGCTCCTAGCGTGGCACCCAGTACCTGGGGAGGTAGAGGATAGTGAGCCAATGGGGGATTGGGCACCCCCATCGGGCTATTCTATAAGTTGCCATGCTGGGGTGGGCACTCAGCATGGCATGTGGAAGGCTTTGGGAGGGAGCGCAGCACAGCCGACGGGGATTGGGCACCCCTTGCTATTATACGTGCCTGGGGGCAGCACGCAGTATGCATGTGTGTGTTTCTCTCTCTGTGTGTGTGTGTGTGTATGTGTGTAGGGGGAGCTGTGCATGAGCAGGCGATATCTTATCACTGCTCACTGAAGCATAGCTCCTCCTTTTAACTGTATGCCACTGCATTTTGGAGCTGTCATAGACAGCTCCAGCATGCAGTGGCAGACTGGGGCCGCGCCTGCCAACACACTGACTGAATTGGAAGAGGGTGACACACCTCCGAAAACTCGGATGATGGCACTATGTTTCTTGCACATGCGTGCAAGCAAACATAAAAAGGGCTACATCTATTGTAGGCTGATATGGCAACACTTGAATAGCTGGGCCACCTAGGTTTATGCTGCTGTTCCTGCCATCTAGTAACCTCTTGAGTATTAGGTGCTTCAACTAAATGAGGCTATTCTGGTGTGGAAAATGAATAAATGTATTATACACATATGAGCTGCAGTTGAGGCTTACAGTAGAGAACTACTGCTCAGAGGGTAAAACATTATTGACAGTGTTCTGTATGCCACTGTTGTAACCCAAAGGACAATAGTTTTATATTAGAAGTTGAGAACTCTAGTCCATATTTGTTTTATTAAATCCTTTTCAATGTCAGATTTATACAGCTTTTTATCCAGCAACCAGGCTGAGAAATACAATGTCCATTCCCAGACCTGAGATGTAGAGGGAGTCATCACTGCCTTTCTGGTTCATGAATGCTTTACCACTGGAGAAATTCCAAGACACCATTTCATTATTTTCACACAGGCCATATCTCTGTAGACTCTGAGATTTACAGAACCACATAAAAAGGTTGTTCTTGGAGAGAAATCAGGTACAGGTTGTTGAAGTTTTACTTGGCAGGATTTTGACTGAGCTAATCTGATCAGCTGATTTAAGATAACTTTGATCCCTTAGTGAAACTAACTATGAATAAATTTAAACAATGCCTATAATACATGCACAAAATAATAACAAAGTAATATAACTGCTAAAGTGATTTATGGAAGTTCCCCAAATGCCTTTTTCACATAGTATGCCATTGCCAGCCATGCTTCAGATGTTGAAGCTGCAATTTGTTTTGTAAAAAATCTGTCAATCATTTTTTTAATGTTTTATCAGCACTTTGTTTCTGGTTGCTCTCCAATTTTCTCTATGTGGCCACACTCCCAGAATTATGTCATGCAAAGGAGCTGTCATTGTTTTACATATAGAAACAAGGAATTTTGATTAAATAATAAATAAATAATGTGCCTTACTTAGCGATGCAGTCTCTTATTTTGGTATTGGTGACTGCAGTATAGCACCTAATATATACATGTACATTGTAAGGCATTGTGGGTTCAATAAGAAGTTGTTTTCCAATTTCCTTTCTGTGATTTGCAATCCCATATTTCTGTAGTGGCTTCAACAATATAAGCTCTCATATGTTTATTTTCAAAACAAGTTAGATATGTTGCCGTATTGGTCCTTGTGACAACAGATACAGAAAAAAAGAGATGAGCTGATACCTTTTACTGGACCAGCATAGATGTTACGAAAGGAAATAGGTGCTTGAGCTTTCGGATTACATCGAATCCTTCGACAGGAAAGTAACAGTTGGTTTGGAAGAATACTTTTTCTTAAAGTCCAGATCATACATAAAAAAAAAAAAGCATAAAAAATTGTTAAAAATTCCATTGGCTTAAACTGCTTTTTTTTAAAAAAAAGCACAAAACCATATGAAGACAGAGTTTCATCACAAGAAAGGTATGTCAAGGTCAAATGTTACAGAATAGACAAGCTTCTTCACTGAGAACAGCCATAAAACGTACAGATGAAATAAGCTAAAGAAATGCATAGTATATAATGTTAAAAGTCTTCTAAATAAAAAAAATATCTTTGTGTTAGGCAAAAATGTGGGTATAAAGATGACCCTTCCTAGCGTAAATTAAGCATTAACCAGCTGTTTCCCACATTTATACAGCTTAAGTACTATTCAGTTATGTATGTCTTAAAACCAGTGTACAATAAGTCAATATTATTCATGAATATTAAAACGTATACTGTTTAAACATGATCTATCTGCAACTCTGTAACAAGTGACTAGTGTTTCTGCACATTTACACCCAAACCTAACACAGACCCCCTTGTAATGGAGATGCTGTTATCTAATATATCCATGTATCAACAAGTGTCTCTATATACCTAATATTCTGTACTATTAAATAACAGTTCTTTCAATCAAAATCAAAAACTGAAGAAAACAACACTCTGCTACAATGCCTAACCCCCCACACCAAGTATTAATGCATCATTAAAAATCAAACTTAACAAAGACTCCCTAGTAATTGACACCCTGTATCCTAATATGTTCATTGTTTTATAATGTGTCAGTATATGATCAATCTGCTGAATACCCATCCCCCCCCAAGGGAACACCAACGTTCAGACAGAATCATATATCCATTTTGTATGTGAAAAAATAGTCCTCGCACAACTTAACCCCAAAGAGATATGTACTAGATGCCAAGAGTTTGTGCACATAAAAGAAACAGGCACAAACAACAACGACCTAGTAAATGAGATACTGTACCTTAAATGTCCATTTATAAACATGTATCTGTATATAAGGTTTACCTCATACCGCCAACCAACCCCACAACCTAATTTTGTTGGGGTTGAAACCAACATAATGATAACCAATTAAAAGGGATTCTATATCCATTTAGTATTAAAACCTACAACAAAAACACAACATACTACCATTATACGTCCATTCATTGTTCCTGAAGTAGATGAAAGTTTAAGTTGTGCAATGTGACATAATATTAATGTTCATACCATCTCCCACGATATTGAGAAGTAAAATGAGCTTGATTTTGAAAGCCCGTCTCTGTTGTGTATTTTTAAATTGTCCTTTCAAAACCAGGAGCGACATATCTGAGATGGAGTGATCAGGCTAAGAGAAGTGTTGTCCCGCTGGTTTATCAATTCTATGTAATCCAAAAGCTTAAGCACTTAGTTTCTTTTGTAACATTTATATTGGTCCAGTAAAAGGTATCAAACCATCTCTTTTTTTCTGGATCTTTTTTCAAAACAAGGCATTGTGCATTCAGTATCTAGCTGACAAGATTTCTTTACTGAGGGATGTAGTCTCCTATTTCTGCAGTGAGAACAGAAATATAATAGCCAGCATACTAATTTACATAATGAGGCATTCTGGGTGCAGTAAATAGCTGAGTTTCTATCTCTCTAATCAAATTGCAGTCTCCTGTTTCAGTAGAGTTTACAGCAGTACATTCTGTAGAACAGCTTCTGGAAAAATGTTTCTGTGATGCAGGTAGGCCAGAAAGATAATTTGCCATTCTGTATAGATGTTGTTTCACTTTTACTGCCTCCTGGTTAAGTGACAGTTCCTGAAGTGACAGCATCTGTCAGAATGTGGGCATATATTGACACTTTTCTGTGGTTATGTTATAGGGCTTGAATGGCTATAAGTTGTTAAGGAGTGTAATTATGGATCAGTGATTACATGGCTCTGAGCTCCATTCAGCCAATCAAATCACTAGAATTTTTCTAAATATGCTATAATGCAGGATACAGCTACTTGCAAACAATGTAAAGAGTTAGCTTAAAACTGACAGCATCCCTTTAAACACTTTGTTTCCCTTGCATGATGTCATTGTTGGGGGTTGCAGCACTGAGAAAAAAAGGGGGCAGAGTTATGCAAATGTAACCCCTAGGTGACGCTAGCCCAAGGGCTACTACCCCTACCTGCTTGGCTAGTTGCAGGTTAAGAGGCCTAGGTTCTGATACGGGTGCCTCCACCTGGAGGTCAGGGTTGGTAGTGGTCAAGCTGACCTGGGCACAGCCCTCCGGGACACTGTAACCCCCTTTTCTCCTTCTAGTGGCCTGAACAGTACACAATAATCACTTTCACAATGACCCCTATTCATCAGGCAATTACCTACACTTTTGGTCTTACCACCAGGGCTGGTTCCTCTAGCTTGACTCTGGGGACCCCCTGTAAAACAAGGTTAAGCACAACAAATAACAACAGTACAATACTCTTGGCACAAACTGGAACCACAGTCAGGTTAAATGCCAACAAAGTTAAATCTGATTAATTCAGGGGACTTGAACAAGGGAAGAGTGTAATCAGGTTGATTTGCTTAAAAGCTATATTAATGAGACAGTTGTGCATGCAGTTCAGCGTCCCTACACGGTCACACACCCTGGGTACCCAGGTAGGAAAATGGTGGGCTAGCCAGGAACATTGCAGCTGGTTGGGGCCCTGTGATGGAAGAAAGCAACACGCACAACACACACTCTTCATAATCCGAAGCCGGAGGGCTCAGTTCATGAAAGAAAAGGCAACAAGACAATTAGATGACAACACTTTTAGATTTAGCTGTTGTTGCAGGGAGCTACCCTGATGTTTACTCACGATACCCAATACTGGATGCAGGCAGGACGAAATCAAGACTGCAGGCTGTTGAACTGGAGTACTTGGAGAAGCAGGGCCCACACGAATCACTGAGGCGTCATTCCTGTTCAAGGCATTGAGCAGAGGGCTGATCCCCAGGCAGGTCTCCTGTCGATGACTTTCTCTACGTAGCAGGTATTCTGGTTTTGCCAGTGTAGCAGGGCCCAGGCAAATGGAAATGGATATGGATCCAGTCCATGGAGCTGGATACAGCCTCCAGCAAGCAAAACACAGTTCAGACACACAGTGGGGAACCACCTCACTATCCACTATAAGCACACAGCACATTCACATGTAAGGAAATTCCACTGTACCAGGCAAATGGCTCTCCGGTCGCAATTACAAAGTCTCTGCACAATCCGAGAGTTCAGAGGTAGCTGGAAGTCCTGACAGGCCAGTCGCATTCAACAAATCTTCAGTCTTCTTCAGGTTAAAGCCTAGTCACAATTCAGTGGCTTCAATCGCTCTCCAGGTTCATATTCAGTCCGAAAAAAGCACAAGTTCCCTCTCAGGAACAGCAGGCAGGCATGTAGGCCAAACTCAGGCCTTTCCACAGTTCTCCCAAGTGAATCCACTATGGATTGCTGCTCGAACTATCTTTAGCTGTTACTTCTTCACTTCCCAACTCAGATCTAACTGAAACTGCAAGCAGTGTGGGACTTTCCCTAAGATCCAAAAGGTTTGGTTGGCTGATCTGTCTGTCAGTCACAACAAGGGCCTCCTCCAGGTTATTTAGGCACCAAAAGCCCAAAACTACAATTCCTGCAAGTTTTGGCTCCACCAAGCCCCTGTAGGCAGGCTCCATTTTAGAGTCCCAAATGTACTGATTGGCCCATTCTGCAGTCCAGGACCAAGATGATGGAAACAAACAGAACTGTCCATGCTGCAAAGAAGGCAGGTTAAAACAAACTGCAATATTATTACTACTCTAACAAATGATCAGCAAACAAGTACATCTTCTAACAGAGCTCCCTCTCAGATTATTTCTGACTGCAGTCCAGGCAGCTCTTAAAGAGACAGTACACAGAGGCTATACAGGCACTCTGGCAATCACATTTAAATTGCTAAAACGCAGGACACCAGCCTGGCAGTGAGCATTTAGGCAAGCTCAAGGAAGACTTTTCAGGAACCCCCATTTATGGGGGGGGGGGGTTACACAAATGAAACAGAGCTCAGAAATAAATATATTTTATTCATGGAAAACAGCACTTTTTGTCAGTTTGAATGATTGAACACTGATTCACAACTCCTATGGGTTACTACTCCCATTTGGTATGGCAACCTTCCATAAATCACTTTAATTTAATATCTTAATAAGTTTTTAAATACTCAATGGATTTATGACACTCACAGGCGTGGGTAAACCAGTTAAAACATGCAATCAGGTACATAGTTTAAACCTAAAATTACATTAATACCAACCAAAACACATGTTTTTAATCTAGTTTTAAAACTCTTGACAAATATGCCATGGAAACCCTACTGGTGAATAGTCCACCACTCTGGATCAATCAAAAAGTAAGCCTGGTTAGCTGATGATCACAATCTAGTGCTGGGAAGGGTTAATAGCATCTCCCTCAACAATCACAAAGCGAGAAAAGAGGTATAGGGGGCACTGAAAATTACAGATACATGGGAATCCCAGTCCACTGTGGGAGAAGTAATAAAATATACTGTACATTTGCCCAAGGATCATATCTTACCCTAGTGTAGATGACCTTCATGTGTATTTCATTCACATCTAGTGTGTTCTTGGGCTAAGAATAAAAACCCTGCTATATCACATAATGAGAAAGAAAGTTCACTCAGCTAAAATTTATTCAAGCTGTACAAAACAGAAAAGGTGTTATATGCAATTAGCAAATATCAGGAAAAAAAAGTCTTGTTCCTTCTTTTTGAGGATGGGGATTGGAAGAAGCTGGTAAAATGTTACATAGAAACATAAAAACTGACAGCAGATAAGGACTGCCTGGCCCACCTGGTCTGCCCATTTGCCCTACCTACTGTAATACCATAGACCCTATTTGATCTCCGGCTTTATCCCCCCTTTCCTAACAACTAAGATTCCCTTATGCCTGTCCCATGCATTTTTGAATTCCATTACTGTTTTTACTCCACCCACCTCCGATGCGAGGCTGTTCCATACATCCAAGTGAAGAAGTACTTTCTCACATTTCCCCTAAGTCTACCTCCTCCAGCTTCATAGCATGCCCCCTTGTTCTTGAACATCTTTTTGTTTGAAAAATGCGTCCCTCCTGTACCTTATTTACACCTTTGAGGTATTTGAATGTCTCTGTCATATCCCCCCTCTCCCTCCTTTCTTCCAAGATGTACATATTATAGCCCTTTATTCTCTCCTCATATAGATGTGTTGCAAAATTAAGTTTTGCCAGCGAAATTGTGGCAAAATTGGTAATTTTACCGCACAAAACATTTTGTGAAATTCCGCCATTCAGAAAAATTTTTCACTGGGTGCGATATTGCAAAATTTCACCTGTGAAACTTGAAATTTCACCACAAACTTGGAAATGTTGCCAGTTTTTGCTCGAATTTCGCCATTTTGCAGGCAAAATTTTGCATTTTGTGCTGAAATTTTGCATTTCACAGGCAAAATTTTGCATTTCACCCGTGGAATTTTGCATGTTGGACCTGAGAAATATTTCACAAAATGTGTGAATTTTGCAAAATATTTTGTGGAATGGAATTTTTAAATTTCACACGTCTCTATCATCATAGGGCTTTTGGTGCAGATCATGCACCATTTTAGTTGCCTTCCTCTGGACTGCCTCCACTCTGTCAATCTCCTTCTGGAGATGTGGCCTCCAAACCTGGACAGAGTACTCTAGATGAGGTCTCCCCAATGATTTGTACAGTGGTATCACCACCTCCTTCATTCTGCTGGTGATACCCCTCCTTATGCACCCCAGCATCTCCCTGACTCTCTCTACTGCCTTGTTACACTACTTGGCCACTTTTAGGCCAACAGAAATGATTACCCCCAAGGTCTCTTTCCTCTTTGGTGGTCGTCCGCACCATGCCCCCCCATCATGAAATCCACCTCTCGATTCCTGTGTCCCAAGTACATGATTTTGCAATTCTTCACATTGAATCTCAGTTGCCACACTCTTGACCACTCCTCAAGATTACTTAGATCCCTCTTCATTTTTTCCACCCCCCCAGTGTCAGCCATATTGCAGATCTTTGTGTCATCTGTAAAAAGTCATACCATACCTTCCCTTCCAACCCCTCTGCAATGTCATTTATAAAGATATTGTAACATGGGACATAAGCTGGACCCAATGGGATTGCTGAAACACCATCAGGTGACCGTGCATTAAATTGCCTGTGTATGCACTGTCCCTGTGATGCTCCCCTAGCTTGTATCCCAAGGCGGTTCAGTACTTGTTATAGTTAGCAGTATTATAATGTGAAAGGCAGCCATTTTGCCAAGCGCCTTAGCGAGAGTGAGCTGTAACAGTGGCAGAGACCTGCGGCACTGTGTGTCTCATTGTGCCTGACTCTGTCTCTGTGACCACTGGAAAACCACTGCAGTGTCTCCCTACCCATCTGCCCCATGGACCTCTGACTCAGAGCGATGCACTGTACAGAGTGCATTGTTACTGTCCCACAGTCTGTTCCCCTGCTCTCCCCCCCACACACTTCTTAATCACCTCCCATGTAGCGCTCCAGTGTCTGCAGCCATTGGGAGTAGTGCCATAGGAGAGCTACCTGTGAGAGACGCACAGCTGGACAGAGTCAGAGAGAGATAGACAGTGCTGCACAGCAGACACTCTGGGGGGATGGGCTGGCAGTATAGCCTAGAGGTTAGAGTAATGAGCTGTGAACTAGCATGGTACATGCAGCAGACCAGACCTTGGTTTGATTCTCACAACCTCCACTTGCATACTGTGTGACTCTGAGCAAGTCACTTAACCGCCCAGTGCTCCCAGATCACCCCTGAAAACAGGCACTTGTGCCTAGTAGACCTTACCTGGTTACCAAAGACTAAAATAGAAAAAAAAATTATTGGCGCACTGTAGTTGTGTGAGCCTCACTCCCTGTGTGTCTTTCAGCTGTGGTGTCATCACTATTGTCCATCTTCATCAGCGCCAGTCACAGTTATCGACACACAGTTGACAGAGCAAGAGCTGACAGTGTTAGTGTTCCCCCTCCTGACTCCTGGTCAGTCAGCATTCCTTCCCTCTGTGCGGTGTGGTATTCTGCCTGTGTGCCTATGTCCTCTAGCACTGCACAGACAGACAGAGAGTGCGAGAGAGGGAGGGAGATGGTCTGTTCCCCCTGCCGTGCCATGGTGAGTCAACATTCCCCTGTGTGCTATCCGGTTCATGTAGTGGCTACCTGTCTCCTCAAACTGATTGCCAGAAGCCCCGAAGATACAAACAACAACATACACAGCCAAAGCAGTATGTGTTTTCTATGTGGCACATCACTGTGTGAATCTCGCTAGTAGCTTGTGGCCCGAGAATGTAAAGCGGGCGAGTTGTCAGACGAGCTACAGAGCTGACCTGCACTATGTTTCTGTTTCTGTCTGTGTAGATCTCCATGACTGTATTCCAACATGATGCAGTGCTAGCTTCTTGTCTCTGTGGCCAAGTGATGGATGGTGAAAGAGATTGCGGTGCTATGAAGCTGGATGCTTTGGTGTTCGCACTGTCTCACTGTGTCACTTGGCTTTCCCTCTGTCTGCCACTGTGTATTATTGGCTGTTTCTGGGTGCCTATTGCATTGTGGCATACCTGGCATAGATGTAGTGACTTACTAGTCAGCAGCACAGGGAGAGATATGATCAGAACTGAGTGCAGCACAGCTCAGATGGCATGCTGGTTGTTATTCCTACAAGGGACTATTTTATGACGCAGCAGGGTACATCTAGGTTTCCACTGTTTTTCCACAGAAAAAACATATTTCTGTGTGTTTTCTGTCATACTTGAGCACACCCATGTTATAAGTGCAATAACTCACTCCAGGCTGTGCATTTATAGGCATTTAATGCCTGCAGCCTCGTGCCTCACAACATACTCCAGGTGTGCATTAAATGCCTATAAATATATACCCTGTTGTGGGTCATTGCTTACTTAAAGAGGACTGGCCCCAGTACTGATCCCTGTGGCACCCCACTGGTCATACTTCTCTCCATGGAGCAAAATCTATTTACCACCACCACCTTCTGTTGCCTATCCCTCAACCAATTTCCTACCCATTTTACCACTTTAGGACCCACTACAAGGCTGCCCAGCTTATGTACAAGTCTCCTGTGTTGAACAGTGTCGAAGACCTTGCTGAAATTTAGGTAGGCCACATTCATTACTCCACCCTGATCTAATTCCCTGGTCACCCAGTCAAAGATATCTATTAGATTTGTTTGACATGACCTCCCCCCCAGTGAATCCATGCTCCTTTGGATCCCGTAAGCTGCCGGATTTAAGATATTCTACAATCCTTTCCTTCAGCAGTGATTCCATTAATTTCCCCACCACCACTGTCAGACTGACTGGCATGGAGTTACCTGCATCCTCCCTGCTCCCACTTTTGTGAAGTGGGACTACATCTGCCCTCCTCTAGTCCTCCAGAACCACTCTTGTCTCCAGCAAGTAGCTAAACAGGACTGTCAGTGGTGCTGCTGGTACCTCAGTTAGCTCCTTCAATATCCTTGGATATATTCCATCTGACTCCATTGCCTTGTCCACTTTCAGTTTTGCGAGTTCATTCAGGACTCTCTCCTCCGTAATTGGGCTGGTGTCCACCTCTCTTCCACTGATGCTCCTGTCACTTATCTGTGGTCCCTCTCCTTCCCTTTCTTCTGAGAATACTGAGCAAACATATTTGCTTTGGATGTCTGCTTTGTCCTGGTCTCCCTCTGTACAGTTGCCTCCTTAGTCTAACAATCCTTCCCTTGGTTTTTCTCCTTTCGCTTAAATACCTGAAGAATGCCTTGTCCCCTTTCTTTACTCCCTGAGTTATTTTGTCCTGCATTTGGACCTTTGGACGCCTGACTGCTTTCTTTGCCTCCCTCTGCTTCTCCTGATACACCTCCCTGTCCTCCTCCCTCTGAGTCTCCTTATATCTCCTGAATGCCAACCTTTTTGCTCTAACCTTCCCCACCACCTCCTTTGAAAATCATAGCAGTCTTTTTTCCTCTTGCTTTTGTTTACTTGCCTAACACAGAGGTTTCTTGCCTTCACCATAGCACCTTTCAGTTTTCCCCACTGTTCCTCTACTCCACCCAAGTCCCCCCTTCCCCAGCCAGGGCATCCCTGAGGCATCCCACCATCTTTTAAAGTCAGCCCTCTTGAAGTCCAGGACCCTCACCTTCATGTGGTTTGACTCAGCCACTGTTCTTATGTAACCACCCCCACCGCTACTTTGCACAGTAAGCTACCCCTTGGTACCCTCGACTGGGCACCCAAGCTACTGGGCACCCAAACTACTTTGACACTTTTGGTACCATCCCTAGCTTTTTGTATGTACAAAAGTAAAACTACAAATGGCCAAAATTCCCAGGTCCTGAGGAGAGAATTGTTGCTTAGGGCTATGCTAGGTTTGTACTTCTAGAGGGGTACCCAGTAATTCCACACAGGAAGCAGTAACAGGAATGTGCAAACCAGGCTGGGATTCTAGAGTGTGGCTTTATTCCAAAGATGGTACACTAAAGCAAAGGTGGACCCCCAAGGTTCATACATTGTGGCACAAGGCAATGGCAGAACAACAGAAATCTGTAGCTGACAGAAATGCTATAGATCCCATACTGCATAGGACCTTGAACTCTCTTCAGTGGCAATGGCCTCAGCTGAACACATATTTTCCTCTAGAGGCATTGGCCACAACTTAGCACACAATTCCCATATGGCATAGGATTTAAACATTTTGGCAGTGTAGCAACTGGCCACAACGGAGCACACTGGTGCTCAAAATTAGCACAACCCCCACACTAGGGGGTAAACTTTCTCTTCAGGCATTGGCCACCATGTCCTGAATAAGCAGGTGCCCTTATGGAACCTGTAGTGCTGAACTGGTCACTCCAGTTGGGGGGCCTGCCCACCTTTTGCTTCCACATCCATACCGAGCCATTCTTTCAGAGTTACACCTCAAACTTTTAGTAAAACAGTAGGATTATGCATCCTGGAATGTATTTCACATCCTGCATATGAAAAACACTACTTCTGAGTGTAGAATTAAAGTTCTGAACAATGTGTCAAGTCTCTCAGAGGACCCCATGATTGTCAGCCAAATTTAAAAGCTTGAGAATAGTCTCAACTTATAACAGAAATTGGTGTATATTTCCCTTTATCAGAGTACACCCAAAGAAAGAACAGGTACTTTCCTCCTGGGAAGCACAAAGTCAGATTACCCACAGTTGGTACACAAAACAGGCAGCTTCAAAGTCCTGGATCAAAGTCAGGGGATTGCCCCACAGATCCATCCTGGCAGTCCTTCTCATCTCACAGGGGATGAAAAATCAGGAACTCCTGCTAGACAACAGTTTCCACCACTTCTCTTGGCAGGCAGATGTTTCTCAGCACTAGGGTAAGACAATAGGCTCTCCTCCCAGAGCCCACCGCAGCTCCTCACTCCTCCAACTGCTCACCACTGCTGCCGACACAGAACTAACTGAAGGTTCTAAAGCTCCCCACTCACGGCCAGCTACCATGGCTTATGCTGCTGCGAGAGTTCTAAATGACATCACCTCTCTCATCTCAGCTGAGACCAAGTAAACAGAGAGGGAGCAGGTGAAAAACCATTTAACCAGTTATTCACCAGCTACCTTCCCTACCTAGCACTGACACTGATGGGATTCTAGTAACCCCAGGGGACGGGGGGGGTTACGCTTATATTGAGCCACACCATTCAGTGATCAGTGGTTCCCAAGTGGTCACCCACTGTGACATCTGCAACATTGTCCCTGTTGGTGGGTACTAGGTCCAATATTGCTCCCTCACGAGTGGGCTCTTTTACTAATTGCCTGAGGAATGCCCTCTGCAGGGAGTCCTGGATATCCCTACTTCTAACTGAAGCTGCAGCTGAGATGCTTCAATCCACACTGGCAGGTTGAAGTCTCCCACCAGCAGCATCTCCACCTTAGTTGCCATCTTATGGATGGTTTCCAGTGGAACCCTGTCCATCTCCTCCCCCATGCTGGAGGTCTGTAGATCACCTCAGTTTGAATATCAGCTCCTTTTCTCAATTCAAGGGTGACTCACAGTGCCTCTGCCCCGCCCTGTATTTCCTGTATTTCAGTTGCTTTTATGCCCTCCCTTATGTAAAGAGCCACTCCTCCTCGCTTCTTAGCCACCCTGTCCTTCCTAAACAAAGTATTGCCTGGTATGGCTGTATCCCAGTCATTGTTCTCATTGCACCATGACTCAATAATAACAACATTGTCCAGGTCAGCCTCTACCATTATGGCCACTAGGCATTTGCGCACATGGCCTTCCAAATTCTGCTACCACACCTCCTATCAGCCCCCCTTTTTCCCCCTTGCCTACTCTCCTTACCCTTTCTGCTACATTCCTATCCCTCTTTTTTTCTACCATTCTGCTTCTCCCATTTTCTGGTGCCTCTGGGGTTTTCCCTCCATTAGGGTTCTGCCTACTCACCACTTCCACTTGTGGGGAAAGGGCAGCTTGATTCTCCTGCTTCCTTCCGCTACCCCTCGGCTAGTTTAATGCTTGCCAATGAAGCATTTAAACTGAACACTGAGGACCTTGGTCCCCCTCCTGGATGGATACAGACCATCTCCCCTGTATAGGCTTACATTCCTTCAGGTGGGACCCCAGTACCCAATGAAACTGAACCCCACCTCTCTACACCACTCCTTCAACCATGTGTTGAAACTCCTAGTGTGGAGAACCATATCCTGCCCTTGTCATAGACTGGCAACACCTCAGAAAATGCCACTGAACATGCTACCTGCCTTAGACCCCTCCCCAACTTCCCAGATTGCTCCTACACTACCCTAACCTTGTCCCTAGCCAGGTCATTTGTCCCCAGGTGAACAATGATATCTAGATCTCCCTCCCATCCTGCTGCCCCAGTGATCCCCAGAATTCACTTTCTATCCCTTAGAGCCATGGCGCCAGGTAGGCACCTAACCTCCCTCTCTCCCTCCTTCCCTTCCTGCCCCCAAATCCCCCAAAATCTACCCCTAATGATGGAGTCCCCCACCAGGAGTTGCTTCCTCCTCCTCTGGGGTCCTTTGCCACCCCCTTGAGGTCTCCACCACGGGGACTCACACATCCTCTTTGGTCACTACTGTGGGTTCCTCCATGGGACAATCCTACCCCACCATAGTGGCATAGGAGTTCTGTAGTGGTACTGTCTGGGGGATCTGCCTCTGACCCACTATCCTCACCCTCCCCTAGCCCACCATGGTCCAGCCACCCCCCTCCTCTTCCTTGGCATCCTCTGAGGCAGTGGTGGCAGACCAGGTTGTCACTGGGTGGGGGAGGAGGCCTTCCGATTCCCAGCCAACTCAGACTTGAGTAAAGTAACCTCCAACCTCAGACCAGAGAGGTGCATGCAGATGGGGCAGCTCCACAGTCTCCAGAACGTCTCCTGGAAAACTGCTTCCCCACAGCCACTGCACTGCACCTCTCACAGCATATCTAATTTTCTGCTCTGTCTGTTTTTGTTTCCCTTTCTATTAAACCTTTTCTTACCCCTGCCCTAGACTGGGTGTTTCATCTAGTCCCCGAACTCTGCTTGCTTAAATTCATTTGGTATCCCTATCCTAGATAGGGTGTTTGGCCCACTTTTTGTTTACTTCTAAATCCCTTTTTACTCCTACTCTAGATATGGCTTTTGGCCTAATCTAAACTTTCTTCCCACCTTTAAACCTTCTCTTAACCCTTACCCTATATAGGGTGCTAACTCCAAGTCCCAAACTTTATTAGTGACCATTGCACTCCTCCCTCCTTGCTGTTTGTAAGTTATGACAGTAGAGTAGAAGGAATCTCACCTCAGTTGTTAGGTATGGCTTCCTGGTTTCCTGCTTCCTCACCCTGCTTTCCTCCCTCCCTTATTGTTCCTCATCCTCCTTTCTTTGATGCAGAGTCCCTGGGTACTGGCTGCCTCATTGGGCTGACTCCAGTGGGCAGACTCCAAAGTCTTTAGTGCATTGGTCCTTCATGTGGGGTCCTTCGTGTGGGGGCGGGGGGGCGCTTGGTGCTTATGCAGGTAAATAGGACAACAACAGGAAAAGGGCAATCAGTGCCACTTCCTGTTTGGTCCTTTCACAAGGCCAGAGGGCACTTGCTCTGGATTGGCTCCCTTGTGAGCTGTGGGCACTGCTTTGCTTGTGATTGGCTCCTGCCCGGAGCCTTAAACCAGCCATCCTAGCAACACTCACAGTCACTCCAAATTACAGTTGTTTTGTGCAGGGGAGAGCTGTTTTCTCTTCTTACAGGAGACCCTCATAGCTCTGCTTCTCCCTGTGAGTCTTGACAAGGTTTTAGACCTCTGCTGGGGTTTTAAATCCCCTTTGGTCTTTGTTCTCTAGGGCACTCACCCTGGATTGGCTCCCTCACAAGCTGTGACGTGACTTTGCCTGTGATTGGCAGCCACCTGGAGCCTTCAACCAGTCACCCTAACTCCAGTCACAACCACTCCAAATTACAGTTGTTTTGTGAAGGGAAGGGCTCCTTTCTCTTCTTACAGGAGACCCTTGCAGCCCTGCTTCTCCCTCCAAGTCTTGGCAAGGTGTTGGACCACCAATGTGGTTTTAAATCCCCTTTGGTCTTTGTCCTCCAGGGCACTTACCCTAGATTGGCTCTATCATGAGCTGTGGGTGCTGCTTTGCCTGTGATTGGCTACTGCCTGGAGCCTCAACTAGCCACTCTAGCTCCACTCATAGCCACTCCAAATTATAGTTTGTTTTGTGCAGGGGACAGCTCCTTTCTCTTCTTATAGGAGACTCTTGCAGCCCTGCTTCTCCCTCTGAGTCTTGTCAAGGTGTTGGACTGTCAACGGGGTTTTAAATCTCCTTTGGTCTTTGTTCTCTAGGGCACTCACCCTGGATTGGCTGCCTTGCAAGCTGTGGGCATGGCTTTGCCTGTGATTGGCTTCTGCCTGGAGCCTTCAACCAGCTGCCCTATCCCTGCTCACAGCCACTCCAAATTACAGTTGTTTTGTGCAGGGGAGGGCTCCTTTCTCTTCTTACAGGAGACCCTCACAGCTCTGCTTCTCCCTCCGAGTCCTGGCGAGGTGCTGGACCACCAACAGGGTTTTAAATCCCCTTTGGTTGATTCCTTAAATTGTCCTTTTGTAGCTTGTGAATAGTTTGTAACAACACCCTTTACAGAGCACATCAGTTTAAGATTGGTATAAGGTTTGTGTACAGTTGTAAGCTGACTTTGGTAGCAGGCGGAGGCTGGAAGAACTTGATACAGATACACAGTAGATGTAGACTTTATTGTTGTTTATAAAAATGGGATAATTTTAACAGTTCTTAGATGTAATTATGTAAACATGCACACTTAGCCACTTTTAGTCCATAGTTTCCCTCCCTGGGCGGTCATTGCATTTCACTCACCTTCTTTTCATCACTAGCCAAGTATTAGATAAGCTGAAAATTTGATAGCAGACTTTAAGAAGTATTTGCTGATAAGGGCTGCAATCACATAGCAAACAATAGTTAACTTCCAGTATTTTCATTGATCTCTAGGACATCTTCAGGCTAGGTGTGGCACTTGCCCTCCTGTTGGTCTTTTGCTGTAGGTAGGTGATTGGAGGAGGTTGGTGATTTTATTGGCTGGTTGTCTGTGTTGGAATATACATGATGACAATGTTTTTTTTTCTCCCTTTAATCAGCCCATATATTGGAGGTGATGTCCCTAGATCAGATGTACAGTTTCTTTATTGTACTCAGGAGACCTCTTTAACACAATTTTTTGTGTAGTTACCATCTTCCTTTCTATGTAAGCAGTCTGGAAGATGACTTGCACAGGAAAACAACAGTATCAGTGAGTGTCAACTATATAGAGAATAATGTATGGGCAGCCATACACAACAAGGCTGTGTTTCCATTGAGGGGTTGAGATGGCAGCATATGGACCTCGAGAGTGAAGCTCAAGAGGTCCACGCTGTCATCTCAGCCCCAAGATAGAAACAAATCCTGAATTTTGTGTGGTTGCCCATATTTTATTTTATATAGTATATAGTTTTGTACACAGGAATCACAGAAGTGTTCCCTCCACAATTTTACAACTAAAGAAAATAAAAAAAGACCTTGCCATTTCTTTGTTCTGTGCTATAATTGAAACTGAATTTACAGATTTTTACAAGTTAAATGGTACAGATTTGGGCACTGGGTGATTAGTAATCAGCTGCCTGCTGGGCAAATGAGGAATTTAAAATGTTATGACATTGAACTGTGCTAAACAACTGCTCAGAATGTGCACAACAGCACCTTGGGAATCCGCATAACAGTTTAGAATGTGCACAAGGATTTTGAGCAGTAGCTGCCAGTTAAATTGATTGAAATAAATGATTTAGATGCCTCTAGCTTCATATCAAAAATTTGTAACTTAGAAAAACAACAGCAAAAATCATAAACTTAAAAATTTTTGTAGAGAGCATTTTTGTATCTTTACATATTTATATATTTCTTATACACATACAAGGTGTTTTATATTTTTGTGAATTTTTCATGATTCTTCTTGGTTTGCCTTTAAGTATTGGTCTCCACTTTAATTATGTACTTGAATATTAAAGAGCAATACTATTTAAATCATGCTTTTTCCTACTAGCACCATCCCCTGATGAAAACTCGTTAGGCGTTGAAACACTGGGCATCTACTAGGCTGTTTGTAGTACTGCTGTGTGTTTATTTCTGCCTGTATTTTTGTTTTACTTATTTTTCAGTAAAAAGATATTTTTGCAGAAACACACTTGGTGCTGCTTATTTTCTGTTGTTCATACATGTCTGGCTGGCTGCCTTTTATTAGCTAGCATCATACCCTTGAAGAGCTGTGCCACTTAACTTCATTTTGGACCAAGGATTTTGAGCAGGTTGATTTTACACAGATCAAAGGCTAACCATACACAATAGGATACTCTAACTGAAGTCAATAAGAACAGCTAGAGAACTCTGCCTCACTTTTGTGGAACAGACTCATATTCCACTTAGTTTAAACAGTAATTATATTCCAATAGGAGTTCTATTACAAGACTATCAGGATGTTTCCATGTCATAACAGTGATCACAAAACAGTGATCGTTGTTACAGCAAATGTACATCACCTAAAATCAAAACAGCGAATCGCGATGTACACTCCCCACCAAACCCGACAACAGTGGTGGTAAAACAATGTATCTGCAACCCCCCGCACCCTCCTAAATTTATGATTTTCAACTCCAGGGAGGGTGCATGTCAGGGAGGGGGAGAAACTCATCTGGAAAAAAAAATTTAACTGCTGCACAAGTTCAAAACAAAATAAACTCCCTACCCAGCCCCGATTTCAGCACCTTTTTCACTGCAGCCCGCCACCCTCATCACCATTCCAGAATGGCAGCTGAGCAGCACACCACCAAATTACACCCCACATACCTTATCCTTCCAGAACGCTCCTGTTCTGGTCCTTCACCCTCCTAGTATCTCACTCTTTTATCCCATACCTTGGCACTATAACTGTGCCTCACTACCCTTCCAGGGTAGCTCACATTACGGTTGCTGAAACTGAGCCACTCAAAACTGAGTCACTCAATTTCAGTCACCATCACAACGTGCTACCTATCGGGATCCTTCAGATTCACAGGTGACATCCTCTAATAGGTATTTCTTAAGGTGGAAATTAGTACAGTACACCAAACACAGGACTATCATAACCATATAAGATGCTTACCAGCATTTCAATAAAATAATGTCAGGTGGCACACATATCTAAGGACTTACGTACTGACTTCAGTCAATCTATTTATGGTGGATGATGTTTTTAGACACAGAATTCTCTATCTGCTTGGGTTCTCAAAGCATGTGATAAGGCGCATTGCAGCAACAGACATGCTGAACATTATTATTATTATTAGAAGAACAAGTAAGCAGAAAGTTTCTATAGAGTGATTCAGAAGGTTATCTTAGTAGTGTAAAAATGTAGAAACATAATTACTGAAATCAAGCTTGCCTTAGGAGAGTTGGGCCTGCATTGTAAGAACCAGACAGCAAGCCTAACCTAACAAGTTCTAGCCAGAGCCAATACAGCTGTGGCGAGCTTGTAAAGCTCCAAAGAGCAAGCGCCGCTGAGTGCCATCTCCAAGATCACGGTGGTTATGTAGCTGCACATGTGCGGTATTCACACATGCATGGTTGCGGTGAATGGCATTCTGCCATTCCCAAGATGGTATCATCGGTGGAACTGCAAATGCATGCGAGAACTACTGATACCTCCTGATGTTCCTCTAGCAGCAGTATGTACTGTATACTGCAAACAATGTCAATATTGGAGACAAGACCAAACCCTGCGGAACCATTAAGCATTGGGTTATCAAAGGTTCCCAGCAAAGGTTTTTTTCCTTTCATCAGTGTTAGGATCATAATGAAAATGAAAAATGTGGGCAATAACTCATGGCAGGTTATGTGTTCACTGAAAGATAAGCACTCCTTCAGTGTGTGCTGACACACCTAAAGGAGTTTCCTGTATCTCCCAAAGAACACACACACACACACACCCTGTTGTGTGGTATTGCACTTATAAAATTACCCAGAATTAACAATGTGGGTTTCGGAAATGCAGTACTGTATGTATGTGAGTACATATAGGCACAGCAGTATTTACTGTGACCATCTTGACCATTTTGTAAGCTCAGATAATCTGTAGCATCTTTTAGATACCCTGAATAATGGGAATTGCAGGCCCTGATTTTTTTTTTATCAGCAGATAATAATGTGTCTGGGTTATTATCCTAATAAATCAGTTGAAATATCTGGAAGTATGTTTCTGCCAGGAACACCTGCAGTCACCACTCAGTAGGGATTTCTAAGCACAAATGCAGTTCCACACATGTAGCTCTTTAATAAAGTACTTATATTATTAGTGCATAAAGTGCTTGTGCAGAGAGACAAATACATAGCAGCATATTAAGATCAGCAGAACTAACTATACATTCAAATGATCTGTTATCTACTTACATCTACTTGCTTGCATGTATATGTTATTATAATCTAGAGTAGTTACCGCACTATCTAAGCATCTCAACAATATAGAATAATAACAGGGTACCAATGCGTAATGAATTTTATTTTTACATATTCAAGGTGTGCGATGTCACATAAACCATCACTTTTTATTTATTTAAATTTTGGTAACTGGGTGAGCCCACTGAGACCACAGCTCCCTTTTTCAGGGGCGACCCAGGATTAGTTACATAAAAACATACTTTCACACATTGGACAACATTCAGTGGTTGCAATTGTTACGTACATTGGAATGACAGTAATTACAAATGACATTATCAATTATACCTTTGACACAGTACAATGGGGTAGCATTAGACACAGTAGATACTATCATAAAAATGAGCATGGAGTACCATAGTCATGGTTAAGACCTATGTAGGAAGGGGAAATATGTGGGGGCTAACGACTGCAGCCACAGAGGCTGAGTTCCAGGAGGTAAACTTTGAGGCCCAGCTTGAAGCCTTGGAGAGACAGCTTGTTGATCAGGTTAGCTGGGAGAGCATTCCATAGGTGTGGGGCAGAGTATTTAAAGGAACACCTGCCAGAATTGGTGCAGACCTGTGGGATGGCCAGGGGACAGCCAGCTGAGGACCTTGTATCATGGTCATGTGCCCTAGGGTTGAGCAGGCCCCGCAAGTGAGGAGGGGGGCCTGCGGTGGAGAATGTCAGGTCAGGCAGATAGCGGAGTAGGCCAGTTTGTGCTGTGGCAGGGCCAATGGAGGTCTGCAAGGACCTCACAGTGATGCCTCCTGGGGGTCATTGTTTGTAAAGCATGTCACTCGATGGTAGAACACAGAGAGTACGTAGTTCCTCTTCCCTAAGTGACTGGAGGAGGGGGGGGGCCAGTAGAGGAGGATGGAGAGTAGGGTGCAACTGGCGATAGCTGGCTCAACCTCATCAGAGAGTGAGTGTCCCAGGTGGTAGAGGAGTCCAGTCCTCTGGTGGATGGTCTTAGTTAAAGTGTCAATATGAGGTTTGTAGGACAGCTCCTGGTCAAGGAGGATTCCAAGGTAAGTGATCTTGCCAAGGACCTCGACTTTCCTCCCCTGGGCTGTTTGGAGTTTAAGCAGGTCAGATCTGATGGTCCCCAGACACCTGGTTCCAAACAGGATGGCTTTAGTCTTTTCCTCGTTCAGTACTAGGAGATGGGTGGAAAACCAGGCTTCAAGTGCTGACAGGCTAGCTTGCAGCTTGGCAGTGATAACACTAGGTTGAGGATCACTGCAGTAGATAACATAGAAACATAGATTTTGACGGCAGATAAGGACCGCTTGGCCCACCCAGTCTGCCCATTTCCCTACCTATTGGATAAGCTGCAGATCCTAGTTAACCAGCAGCCTACTTCTTCCTACCCCCACCCCCTAGAATTGCCTTATGACTGTCCCATGTATGCTTGAATTCCACCACTGTTTTTGACTCCACAACCTCCTCCATAAGGCCATTCCATGCATCCACAACCCTCTCTGTGAAAAAATACTTCCTTAAATTATCTCTGAGTCACTTCTTCTATCTTCAAATTGTGCCCTTTGTTCTTGCACACCCTCTTTTTGAAAGTTGCTACCCTCTTGGACTTTGTTGATTCCCTTGAGATACTTGAAAGTTTCTATCATGTCCCCCCTCTCTCTCCTTTCCTCGAGGCTATACATATTCAGCTCCTTAAGTATCTCTTCATATGTCTTCCGGTGCAGACCCTGCACCATTTTAGTTGCCCTCCTCTGGACAGCCTCCATCCTGTCTATGTCCTTGCGGAGATTGGGTCTCCAGAACTGCATGCAGTACTCCAAATGGGGTCTCACCAACTGTCTGTACAGAGGGATAATAACTTCCTGTTTTCTGCTGGTGATGCCTCTCCCTATGCATCCCAGTATCCCCCCAGCCCTCCTTGCTGCCCTCTCACATTGCTTGCCCACCTTTAGGTCATCTGATATGACTACCCCCAGGTCCCTTCCATTTTTGTTGTTGTTAGTATCTCATCCCCATTGTGTACTCTTCCCTGGGTTTTGTTTCCCAGGTGCATTACCTTGCACTTCTTAGCATTGAATCTAAGCTGCCATACATTTGACCATTCTCTAACCTTGCCAAGTCCCTTCTCATCCTTTCCACCCCACCTTTGTGCATCAACTCTGTTGCAGATCTTTGTGTCATCTGCAAAGAGACATACTTTTCCTTCCAGTCCTCTGCAATATCGCTATAAAGACATTGAAGAGGACTGGACCTAATGAACCCTGCGGACCCCACTAGAACCCTTTCTTCAGAGTGGACTCCATTTACTATTACTCTGTGTGCTATTCTCCAGCTAATTTCTTACCCAGGCTGTTATCTTGGGACCCACCCCAGGCTGGCTAACTTGTATATTAATCTTGTGTGGGACTGTGTCAAATGCCTTGCTAAAGTTCTAGGTAGGCCATGTCCACGGCCCTCCCTGATCTACTACTTTGGTCACCCAGTCAAAGAAATCTATCAGATTTGTCTGGCATGACCTTCCTGTCAGAATCCATGCTGCCTTGGGTCCTGAGCCCTCTGGCCTCTAGATACTCAACAATTCTTTCCTTCAGAAGTGATTCCATCATTTTCCCTACCACTGAGGTTAAACTAACAGGTCTGTAGTTTTCGCTTCTGCCTTGCTCCCACTTTTGTGAAGGGGAATCACATCTGCCCTTCTCCAGTCCTCGGTACCACCTCATCCTCCCATGATTTGTTAAACAGGGTAGTCAGTGGTGTCACTAGTTCTACCCTTAGTTCTTTTAGAATTCTGGGATGAATCCCATCAGGCCCCATTGCTTTGTCCACTTTCAGTTTTAAGAGTTCTTCAGAACCCTTTTTCTGTAAATGGGCTGGTATCAACTTCTGTATCCAGAGTGTTTCTACTGTTTGTTTTAGGTACCTCCCACTTCCTTTGTAAATACTGAACAAAATATTTGTTTAGTATCTCTGCCTTTTCACAGTCACTCTCTGCCCACCCTCCCTCCTCTTTATTAAGCCTCACTAGCCCTCCTTGGTCTTCCTTCACTCCTGATGTACCTATAGAAGGTTTTATCCCCTTTTAACAGAGTTGGCTATCTTTCCTCAGTTTGGGCCTTTGCTGTTCTGACTGCCTTCCCAGCTTCCTTTGCTTTAACTGATACAGTTCCCTGTCCTGCTCCTTCTGTGATTCCTTGTACTTCCTGAATGCTTTCTTTTCTCTGAACCTTCACTGCCACTTCCTTTGAGAACCATAGTGGTTCTTACATCGTTCGCTTTGTTAATTTGCTTCACACAAAGGCTTGTTACCTCTGTGATGGCAGTTTTTATTATTCCCCATTGTTCTTCCACCCCTCCTTCCTGCCCATTTGCTAGTGCATTCCTTAGGCACTCACCCATTTTGGCAAAGTCAGCCCTCCTAAAGTCCAGTACTTTTGCCTTTATATGGCTTGACTCTATTGCTGTGTTTATTGTGAACCATACTGTTCGATGGTCGCTAGTTCCCAGATGGCTACCCACTTCTACATCTGTGATCCTCTCTTCATCTCCATTTGAGAGAACCAGGTCTAAGATTGCTCCCTCTCGAGTGGGCTCCAATACTAGTTGTCTAAGGCATGCCCCTTGTAGGGCATCTAGAATAACCCCACTCTTTGAAGTGGCTGCTGCAACTGCATTCCAGTTAACATCTGCATATTCAGATCACCCATCAGCAATATCTCCCCTTTTTCTGCCATTCTAGTATTCTTTTCTATCATTTCCTTGTCCATTTCCTCCCCTGAGAAGGGGGTCTGTATACAACCCCTGTGCGGATTGTGGTGCCATTGCCGGTCTCCAAATTTACCCACAGTGCTTCTTCTCCTCCCTATTTTCCCTTTTGTTCTGTTGCCTTGATTCCTTCCCTTATGTAAAGAGCTACTCCTCCTCCTTTTTTACCCTCCCTGTCCCTCCTGTAGATAGTGTATCCTGGTATGCATAACGGTGCCATCTGCATAGAGGATTAGTTTACACGGCCTGCAACCCCTTTCAATGTCATTGACAAAGAGGGAGACAAGCAGGAAGCCCAAGATTGAGCCCTGGGGTGCCCCAGAGACCACAGGTTGGATACCAGATTGGACACCTTTCCAGACAACATTTATGGCTTTGATTAAGAAAGTAGCTCTTAAACCAGGAGAGTGAGAGCCCATCTAGTTCAAAGAGGTGGAGTTTGGAGAGAAGAAGTTGATGGGGGAAACGATCAAAGTCTTTGCACAGGTCAATAAACAGGGCTCCCGTCAGGGAGCCATTGTCCATTGCCTCGAGGACATCAGATGTGAGCCAGATAAGGGCCATGTCTGTGCCATGGCCTTTCCTAAAGCCATGTTCAATATCTGCTAGGAGAGAGAGCGTCTCAAGGTAGTCTTGCAGTTGGTTATAGACTAGCCTCTCCTGCACCTTCCCTAGGGGACAGAGAATGGAGATGGGCCTGTAGTTCCCCACTTTATCACGGGGCCCTTTTTTGTGCACTGGGACTACGGTCGCAACTTTCCACTTGCTAGGAACTGTTTCCTGAAGGAGGGACCTGTTGATGAGCCAGGTGACAGGGAGGGTAGTGGCTGAGGCAGCAGCCCTCGGCAGCCTTGGTTCGAGCAGGTCATGTCCCTGGGTGGAGTCCAGGTTAATTTTGAGTAACAGTGGGAGAACCTCTGAGGGTTTAACAAGTTTCAGGTGAAACTGGGGCCAAGCAGGTTCCCTGTTGGGACTGTTGTACTGGGGAGCCCCAGGCAGGACAGAGGGAGATATGCCATCTAGGTTAGAAAAAGCAGCATTGAACGCCTCTGCTATTGTGGATGGGTCACTGGTCAAGGTATTCCTGACCAGTAGAGCTCCATCCTGGGCACTGGGGGCACCCTTAAGTAGCAGGTTTATGTGGCACCAGAATTTCTTGGGATCCCTTAGGTGACTAGTCTGGAGGTCACGCAAGTAGGAGGACTTAGCTTGTTTGGCAGCTTTCTTACAGTGGTTCCTCAGTGCCCTGCATTTTTCCCAGTCAGCATTGAGGCCTGAGGATTTATATAGTCCCCATGCCCTATCCCTGAGCACCATCAATGCAAAGCTTAAGTGGTATAAACAGGCATCACACACCAAGGGTGTGTATGACAATGAGTTACATATTGGTACCATATTTTATTTTTTATAATTAATGATTTTACAGTCCCAGGGCAGGTAACACACACACACTGCTGTGGGGGCAACACTGGCAGAGGCAAGCATGCCTGCCAGTGTCAGCCCAGATAGCCAAAGAGCCAGGTACTATATATAACATTTTACCTTCTTAAGCACTTATAACATCTACTGCAAATAAAGCATCATATCAAACATGGCAGATGGTAACGATTTCATTATCTCAAAGCAGTACTGGCCAATATGTGGATTAAGGTCCACTGGTGGATCGCAAGAGATTTTTGGTGGATCTTGGGGCAGAGGTTGCATTTTCAAATCAATGAAGATTCTTTCAGCTGATATGTGTAATTATTGTACTTTATGTTCACTTTAATGTTGGTGTATCTCTGAGCTTCTTGAGATCCACCAGAATGGATCCCAATACAAGGTGTATTGGCCACCACTGTCTTAAAGTATGGATGTATAGCACTGCAATGTATTACTTGTGGATAGTTTAGTGCAGAGCAGATGACCAATTTCATCAATTACACATGCAAGGAATGTAACTTAGTAAAGCAGCTAAACTACAGAATATAACAATCAGAGTAGGAGGTAAATTTTAAAAGAATTAATAAAACCTTGAATCAACTGAAAACCAGTACTGACAACTCAGAACAAGCAATAATGCAGGAGGGTGGGGTAAATTAGTACTGTACCACTTAGAAAGCAATCAGAAAAAAAGGCAGAGAGAGAGAGAGAGAGAGAGAGAGAAAGGCAACATTACTGTGGAAGAATGGAGTATTGCTGGGGGGGGAAATCCAAAAAAGGTAGAAGAGCATTAGGAAATGTTACTAATCTGCCATACAGCTTTACCCCCCCCCGATAGATCTATCTGATGAAATGACCCTTCCAACATTAGAATCCTGCACCATAAGCACAACACAAAATTCTAACGTCACAAACAAACAGGATATGTCCTAGGCAATTCAGTCATCAAGTACACAGACAGAATTATTTGCAACCCTGACAAAATCAATAAAAGGGTCAGCCGTTTTTCAGGAACTAAGACTAAAGATGTGTCAATAACGATATTTTATTATTTATTTTAATTTTGTTAACAGGTAAAACACAGGAACAGACAGCAAGATAACAAAATACAAAACATACATTACAATATATAACAGTTATTGATAACATTTACAACAAAAATCAGATATTAAATGTTCTTCGTACAAAGTTTTAAAACAATAGAAACTATTTGCATTCTTAATTTTTGCGACGTAATGAATTACAGTTTTTTTTGCAGCAACATAAGCAAAAGATCTCTGACCTGTTGAGGTTTTAAGACGTGAGATAAAGTTAAAGTGTCATCTAAACGCCAGTATGACTGCTTGTTTTTGGGGATAATAATGCCTGTCAATGATCCCATATTCCCCATTCTCAAAGCTTTGTAGATCATGCAATTCATATAGAAATAATCTCTACTATCAAGGGGTAACAGAGCCAAATGTAATGACGAAGGTGCTCCACTAAAAGTCATTCATTAGTGGTGCTTCACAATATCAAGACTTTAAACAACACCCAAAAAAAATCGGAGCACCCACCAACGACTAATAATTTAAATAGAAGATGCTTTTTAATAAAGTATAAACCAGAGATGTTTTTAGAAAAAATGTATATCTTATTTATTAATTTCAGCAAAAACTTTATAAACATTCAAGATTTAGAACAGCATCTTAAAAATAGCAAAACTTACAACAACACCAGTAACCCATGGAGGGGAGAAGCAGGCAGACCACAACAGTAGCTACAGCACGCCTGAAGGCGAAAAGCCTTACGTTTCACTCCGACTAGGTGGGGCTTCTTCAGAGGTATGGCTTACAGGTAAAGGACTGCCCCTTATATAGGGACCACAATTAAAGTGCCAACATTAATTAATCCCAAAACACCTGTGTATACTAAAACAATTTAAAGTGCTTTACAATGCAGTATACCAACATCTCATTTTAAACATAGTGTTATCTATAAATTACTCCAGATCTATTACAAAAAAGTTTATTTTTGTTTCTTTATATATACTTTTTTAATATCAAGCTAGACATTAATTTTCAAATAAGATCTTTTTGAACACTAACTGTGAAGAATTCTGTTCTGACAAGTCCAAATGTTACTTTATTCTTCTTAGATATGCAGGAATTCATATTTTTCTGTATTTCTCATTCTTGATGCTATCAAATCAGTAGCCCTAATTTAATAACAAACTTATGGTACTTGTACTCAAGATGTACAAAAGAAAAGGAGACTTTAAACACATTTTTGAACCTGTGTCTATGTCTTGCAATTCGTATATTCCTATACTATATTTTTACCAAGATTTCATAATAAGTTTGGCAAATACAAATTCATCAGACTTATCATAATTATAATATCTATTGACACAAAAATCTCACAAGAAAACCTAAATGAATGCAAAGCAGTTTATAGTATATATATATATATATATATATATATATATATATATATATATATATACAAATGGGTGGAGGGAATTAAAATATATATACAAATATTATTTCTGAGTATAAACAGTCATATTTGAACCCCTGTTAAAAACAAATTTGGTCAACGCAGGCACGGGTCTGTTATTCAATCACAATAATTGTCCAACTTCCACAGAATCATTAAGACCTGGTAGAAAACAAGCACATGTTTTAAAAATCCGTTGTGTTTCAAATTGACTTACTTTTTGTTCCCAAGTACCTCCCCTAATGTTCTTATCAACTTTTTGTATGCCGAAGAATTTTATCTTATGCTCATTTTTGTTTTTCCAACCCCAAGTCTTCCTATGGCATATTTAATATTATTATCTTTCCATGCTCTCACATGTTCTACAATGCTGATCTTGTAAGTTCTAATTGTATGACCCACATAAAAAGCATTACATTGGCATTTCAAAATATATATTACCCCCTCTGTATTGCAGTTGATAAAAGCATCGCAAACAATGTTTCTTTTCTCCCTAGGATGTGGGATAGAATCCCCCTGTGTAAGACGGTCACAATATGTACACTGTCCACATTTTTTATTTATGTCCGGAACTTTCCAGAGAGTCTGACTTTCTAACTGGGGTTTAAATAAGGCAGAAATTACTGTATCTCCAATACTTTGTGCCCTTCTGTAGACAAAATTAGGTCCAGTCTGCACAAGTTCTGTTAACCTAAAGTCATTTGTCAGAATGGACACCTGTTAGCTATAATTTCTCTTAATTTCTGTATACCCAAAGTGTATGTTGTTATAAATCTTACACCTTCAGTGTTATTTTGCCTTTTGGTTTTCTGTAATCCATTTCCCAATAGTGCTGTTCGAGGAATATTTTTAACTTCCTCAACTGCTTGCATAACAGTCTTCCGATTATACCCCATTGCTGCAAACTTCATAATCTGCTGTTTTTCTCCCTCTTTACGCTGTTCCATGTACGCACAATTTAGTTTCACCTTTATTAGTTGTTCTTTAGGGACAGCTCGTATCATGTGTTGTGGATGAAAACCGTCTGCCTGCAAAATTGTGTTCTGTCAATAGCCTTCGTTTATAAATCTGACAAGAGGTTACCATTCCGTTCATCCCGCTATAGAGTCACATCTCAAAAATTAATCCTATGTTTTCCCATACTTAACTGAAATTTTAGGAACAGGCTACTGTTATTGAAAAATAACACAAATTCCTGCAGCGTATTGTCATCACCCTTCCACACAATCAGGATGTCATCGATAAATAATAATATGCTTTATTTATTATGTGCCTTTCAGGCATCAAGGCACCGTACAATAAGAAAATAAACACATAAAGTGCCTGCACAAATAAAAAAAAAAAGTATGGATTTGTGGAGGTGCTCCTGATGACATACGGTTCCAATTTGGCCAGAAAAAAATTGGCAAAACTGGGTGCAAATGTTGCACCCATTGCTGTTCCCCTAACTTGTAAATAATATTTGCCTCGAATTACAGGATAGAGTTCTTTGTACTATAGGTTTTAAATATGTATCTATGAACTTTAAAAGTGGTTCTGTTAACCACCCTATTCCTTCTATAATAGGGCAACCAGGGGGTCTCTCAAGATCTTTATGAACTTTGGGAAGACTATATATTGTTGGAACCACTGGATTTTTCACTGTTAAATACCCATGTTCTTCCCTACTAATCCATCCTACGTCAGCCGACCACCTTAAATACTCATCTATTTGCTTTTTAAAAACTCCTGTAAGATTTTCTGTGAATCTACAATGTAATGGAATGTCAGTAAGCTGTGATAATATCTCATTTTCATATGCAGTACTATCAATAACTGCAATAGCCCCCCCCCTTTGTCGGCAGCTTTTATGACAATAGATTTATCTGCCTGCAAGTCTCTAATAGCATTTTTTCATTCAAAGACAAGTTATGGGGTACTTTCCTGATTGGTGCACTTTGTTTAATTATAGACAATGATACCTTTTATGTAATGTCCACATGTCTGTGTAAATGCTTCAGGACCTCCTTGTGAATGACCTTGTTCAATGGAGACTTCCTGCAATAAACTTGAACTTGGTGCAGGGTTCAAATCCAAATTCACAAGATCCATCTCGCACATCCATAAAAAGGTAGAAACTGCAGCTCCATGAGGCGGACAAAAAGATGATTTGGGATTGAAAGTACTCTTCTGTTGATTTAATTCAGAAGTCTGTTCTGCATCACCTGTTTTTTGTACAAGGGGTAACCAATTTACATTTTTATATAGAGCAAAATGATGTTCCCTATACTTTGCATGTAGAACAAATCTACTTGTCGCATTATACATCAATGTTCTTTTTGGAAAAATCCTATCCAACACCCCACCCCATACCACTCTTCCATAATCTAATGAGGGAAGAAGACAGGCTTGGGATAACATGATACATATGATGAGATAACACGATACATATGATAGAGAACATTTTGGCAGATGGGGTAAGAGACCTACTTGTGATTATACATACTGGGACCAATGACCTGGGTAAAAATCAATCAGCAAAAGAATTCAAACATGATTTCCATCAGTTTGGTGATAAACAAATAAAGAGAGGGTGAAAAATAGCCTTTTCCAAAATGTTAACGGTACTCAGAACATTTTACCATAAACAGGAAGGAATGCAATATCTGAATCAATGCATCATAGAAACATAGAATTTGATGGCAGATAAGGACTGCTTGGCCCATCCAGCCTGCCCATTTCTCTCTATCTACACTATTACTTCAGACCGTACTTGATCTACTGCTCTTGAACCCCACCACTGCTTTCACCCTTACCACCTTCACTGGAAGTCTGTTCCAGGATTCCACCACTCTTTCTGTGAAGAAGTACTTCCTCACATCTCTCCTGAATCTATACCCTCCAGCTTCATAACATGTCCCTTGTTCTTGAGCATCTTTTCTTCTGAAAAACACTCCCCTCCTGTACCTTATTTAACCCTGTGAGGTATTTAAAGGTCTCTATCATACTCCCCTCCCTACTATGTTCCAGGGTGCACATATTGAGGTTCTTTTGTCTCTCCACATAGGGCTTTGATGCAGATCCTGCACCATTTTAGTTGTCCTCCTCTGGACTGCCTCCACTCTCTCTATGTCCTTCCAGAGATGTAGTTTCCAGAATTGGACACAATACTCTAGGTGGCGTCTTACCAACGACCTACACAGAGGCAACATCACCTCCCTCTTTCTGCTGTTAATATCTCTCCCTATACACCCCAGCATCCCACTCACCTTCCCTTGTGCATTATCACACTGCCTGGCCACCTTTAGATCACCTGATATGATTACCCCCAGGTCTCTTTCCTGCTTGGTGGATGTCAATACCACTCCATCCATTTTGTACTCTACCCCTGGGTTTCTGTGTCCTAAGTACATTATTTTGCACTTTTTTTGCAGTGAAACCCAGCTGTCATATCCTTGACCACTCCTCTAGTTTTATCAGTTCTCTGCTCATCCTTTCCACTTCCCCCTCCCCAGAGGGTCCACCCTATTGCATATTTTGTTGTCATCTACAAAGAGGCAGTCCTTCCCTTCCAAATCCTCTGCAATGTCATTTACAAAGACATTAAAGAGGGCTGGTCCCAACACTGATCCCTGAAGCACCACACTGGTTACCCTCTCTTCCTTGAATTGAACTCCGTTTATCACCACCCACTGTCACCTATCCCTAACCAATTTCTTATCCAGTTGCCTACCTTTGGGCCCACTCCTAAGCTACTCAACTTGCTTACTAGTCTCCTATGTGGAATGGTGTTGAATGCCTTACTGAAATTTAGGTAGGTCACATACACCGCTTCACCCTGATCTAGTTCCTTGGTCATCCAGTCAAAGAAATCTATCATATTTATTAGACATGACCTCCCATTGTGAAACTATGTGGCCTTAGGTCTTTAAAACCAACTGGATTCAAGATATTCCACAATCCTTTCCTTCAGCAGTGATTCAATTAACTTTCCCACCACTGATGTCAGGCTGACTGGCCTATACTTGCCAGCCTCCTCCCTGCTACCTCTTTTGTGTAGTGGGACTACATCTGGCCTCCTCCAGTCCTCCAGAAACACTGACGTTTCCAGTGGCTGTTAATTAGAACTATCAGAGGTGCAGCAATGCGCTCCCTCAGTGCCCTTGGATGCACCTTATCTGGCCCCATTGCTTTGTCCACCTTCAGATTACAAGTTCCTTCAGGACTCTCACCTCCAAAAAAAGGGCTAGTGTCTACCTCCCTCCCTCAAAAACTTTTATTACCTTTTTGTGGCCTCTCCCCTTCTCCTTCCTCTGTGAACATGTCAGGAATTGGGTAAAGGAAAGAAGGTTTTTATATATTGGAAATTGGGATACCTTTGAAGGCAGGAATGACCTCTATAGCTATGATAGACTGCATCTGAATAAGAAGGGGAGGAGAATATTGGGACACAAAATTGAAAGTTTTATAGACAACAGTTTAAACTAATGGAGATGGGGAAAAGGAATAAGAAGAAACATAGCAGTAAAGAAAATAACATGAGGGCTGTTTTGATAACTGCAAACAGCTTGACATCACAAACAAATGGAATTAGAACAGTTATTAATCAGGGAAAATATCAAAATAGCAGGAGTAACTGAAACATGGTGGGGTACCGAATCTAATAGGAATAGGAATAGAAATAGAATAGAAATATCATTGGATATAAAATATTCAGTAAAGAAAGAACTATTTAAAGAAAAAAACTTTCCCAGTACAGCCAAAACCTCAAAGAAAGTTATTCAAAAAGATTTTTATTAGTAACTGCTCTGGGGAGAGGATAATTACCAGTATTGGCTTATGCTTAAACTACAATGTAAATACTGGAAGTCAATCCCACTCACCCTAAATAAATCAATACCATTCTAGTTATATGTTTTTAATTATTAAATATTTTCCATCCAGCATATTGGATGGAAAATATTTAATAATTAAAAAACATATAACTAGAATGGTATATTGATTTATTTAGGATGAGTGGGATTGACTTCTAGTATTTACATTGTAGTTAAAGAAAGAAGTAGTAAAAAAGGAGACAAAAAAAATGATTGTATACAAATTACTTCCACATTAGAAAACAAACAGAACATGGAAAACTTATGGATCAAAATAAATGATAAGCAGGGAAAAGCATTCCATATGGGCTTATACTATAGACCACCAAAAACAAGTGACAATGTCATCAGGCTGCTTACTGAACAGACAGAGACTATAGATATTATAGCGATGGGAGACTTCAATCTTCCCAGCATAGATTGGATAAATGGCTCTACAGCGAACAATGTGTAGGGAGAATTTTTAGACAGAGTAATAGGGCCTGATATGGAACAATTGGTAAAGAAAGCCACTAGAGGAAACAATACTCTAGACCTGATAGCTACAAACATGTCAGCTAATATCAATGATATAAAAGTAAATGAGCCCCTATGTAGCAGTGTTCATAACATGATCAAATTCACTATAAAAAGACATTTGAGACAAATTAAAGAGACATTTACAAGATCAAACTTTGGTAGAGTGGACTTCAAATTGGTGGAAACAGAACTGTCCAAAATTGGCTGGGATAAAAAAATGTATAAATAGAAATGTAAATGAGTGTTTGGAAAATATTCAAGAACATTGTGCAGGAACTAGACGATGCATATATAATGAGGTAAAAAACAATAAAATAGAAAAGGGGGAAAAACATTCCGGTTGAACAGAAAAGTTGAGAGGTTAATTAAAAATAAAAAGAAGATGCTAAAGAAATACAAGAAACCACCAAACAACCTAACTAAGAAAAAATATAAGGATGCTGTAAAGATGTCAAAAAGACACATTAGAGAAGCTAAAAGAAACACAGAAGTAGAATTAACAGTCACTAAAAGTAATACTAAAGCATGCTATGCCTACGTAAACTCACATAAGACTAACAACAGAACATTAGGCCCTCTAACAACAGCATAGAGGACAACTTAACCCAAGGAAATGGCAGATGAATTAAACAACTTTTTGCATCAGTTTTCAATATTACAGGCAGTATCCGAATTAACACAAATACTGAGGAAAACCTTAACAAATCTAACATTGCTAATCTTAATCTGTCCAGCTCAGAAAAGTTCTAAGAAAATATAAGCACATTGATTACCACATCAGTTGGCCCAGATAATCTGCAAGCATGGGTATTAAAAGAACATAGGAAAGTAATAGCGTACCCTTCCACTTACTGTACATAATCAATAAATCACCAGATGTGGGGAGAGTACCATGAGATAGGAAGGTAGCAACCGTGGTTCCAATATACAAAAAGGTGACAAATCTAGAGCTGAATATTACAGGGCTATTGGCCTGACATCTATAATTTGTAAAACAACAGAAGGTTTTACCTAAGATAAGCTCATCAACTACTTAAATTCAATGGTTTTTTGGACACAAACCAACTTGATTTCACAAAGAAGAGATCTTGTGTAACTAATCTTTGAATATCTATGAAAAAAATTAGCCTTGCATTTGATTAGAACATGCTGAGGCATATAATATAACTGGACTTCAAAAAGGCATTTAATAAAGTGCTCCACTACACACTACTTGATAATTTACAAGAACTTGATATAAATATCCAGTACATAAAATGGATTAGAGCCTGGTTAACTGTTAGGACCCAAAGGGTGAGAATAAATCGAGTATCATCAGAAGAGTGTTTAGTTAGCTCGGCCCAGTGGTGAAGAGGGCTGAGGCACCATGAGTGCCTTACATCTTTCCATGACAGTGCCCCACATTCGGGAATAGATGTGGGTCACTCGGAGGCTGGCTGAGAGAGGGAAGATTGAGCATCCATAGGACTGCTGCTCTCTTCCCTCGGGGTGCATGGCTCACTGCTTGACTGCCACCTGGAGGACTCCAGGTGGTAGCATGTGTGAGTCACTTAGATTGGAAAGGCCTGTGTTCAGAGTGCCTGGGGAGTCTCTGCAGAGGTGGAGCTTGCACAATGAGCTCATTACATGTCTGCAGAGCCCAAGGGGAGAAAATAGGAGTAGAAATAGAGGTCAGGCTATATGAAGCCCTGCCCATCAGGCTGGTGGCCCACCCGATCTCTGTGGTCCAATGACAGTCTGGATTTGTGTACCAGGTGGGGGAGGATGGCCCTCCCTTCCCAGCCCCACCACGGAGGTCAATCCATGGGGGGATAATGGTCCCTGACACTAGAAGAGATATGGGACAGCTGCAGCTGGTGCAGAAATACTTCTTCATGGAAAGGGTGGTGGATGACTGGAACAGCCTGCCAGAGGAAGTAGCAGGGACAAAGACTGTAGGGAGCTTCAAGGATCCTTGGGATAGGCACAGGGGCATAGTAGATAGAGTAACCTGGGGGAGAGAATGACACCTATGATCAACTATGGTCAGTGGTGACAGAAAAGGCAGGGACAAGGAGCAGTCTGGATGAGCCTAAAGGTCTTTTTCAGCTGACAGAAATCTGTTTTTATGTTTCTGTGTAACACTGAAAAATATCAAGTATTACACTGTGGGAATAACAATTCACAACATAACTGTCCAAGCTACAGAGCATGGTAGACACATTAGCTGGGCTCCCCTAAGCATCTGCATTAAAATGATAAAAGCATATTAAAGCAGCAGTGCTTCATTTCCAAAGTTCATTTTACTGCCCAACGTCATTTACTGTTGACTCAGTTGTATAGAATGTACCTTTTTCCTCTGCTGAATGCTTGCTGGTGTTGAACTGCATGTTGGTTTATATCTGAGTCTTTCATGAACCGCCGCCAGGATTGCCATTTTGTTAACTTTCTCCAGGACCTGATCCTGCCACATGTGCATTGTTGATGTTGCTGTTTTATCCTATCAGGTAGTACGCTCTTAGAGAGAGGTGCAAATTGCATGCTGGTGACTGAGAATTCTGTGTATGAGGGGTGCGTTCAGTGACAGGCTGTCAATCAGATCAGTTGTCAGCCTGTACTCTGTGTAGTACTAGTTCTGTGTGGGGAGTCGCCACTCGTGTATCACTTTGAATCGTTGTTTGCTTTACAAGTCAAACAAATAAAGAAATTGCCGAATACAGCAATGTCTAGCAGATCGAGTACCAGTGACTCTACAGTGACCGGGTGATTTTTCTGTTTATCACATTAATTTGACAGCAATGTGCATTTGTAATTTTATGCCTTAGATGTTTTAGTGAATTACATGTTCAGCATTTGATCTTTGCAATAGCGCTTTATAAATAAAGTTTATTATTATTATTATTATTATTATTATTATTATATGCTTGCATTCAAAGTGTGACTGGAGTGACAGAATAGTTGTTTCTCACGTGGTCCTTGCATTAAAGATACTAATGTGCACTGTCATCTTCTTGTTTTATGATTTTATGAGTGAGTTAATACACTGTGAATTGCTGGTTGTGGTTGTGTTTTTTTTGAGGGGGGGTCACGATTCTGTTCTGCATTTAATGTATTTAATGAGATGTCAGTCAGGATTTTTGTTGTAAACAAATGATATTCAAATGCCACCAAACTCTACTATTAGAACACTACATCAAGCAGCACCCCACAAACATGTTATTCATTAGTCTCATATCATTGCCTCAACTGCTGCACCACCTTTTCAGATGCCCTAATGTATTCCAATTGATTCTCACTCATGATCACTGTAATGCCTCTATGTAATGTACACACAATAACACTGGAAGCCTTTTTTTTTTGTTCTTTTTCCTGTTTCAATTTAATAACTACCAGTAGTGGGGCCATGTTTGGGAGCATGGGGTGGTGAAGTTAGTCAGGTCTCTGCTCTAAATGGTAGACAGTGCAAGTGACAGTTTGTAAATATGGTATGTCCAGAAACCAACTCCACCCCCACACACAGAAACTCACACCACAGTATTCAGCAACACCAAAGAAATGTTACCCTTCTGCATACACAACTACCACAAAAAAATTAAAAAAAGCAATAAACCCAGAAAATAATAAATTAAAAAAAAAACCTAACCCAGAAAAAATTCCAGACCCATGTTTATTAAGTCACACATTTTAGCCTTCAGCTCTGTAAAGCCATTCACATGGCCAGCTGCCCTTCCAGGTAGCCACACCTGCATAGCAAACATTCATTTCACATGGCCAGCTGCTTGCACAACCACGGTCAGCCCCACTGCACACACATGATCCCCCCATGTACACACACAATGGAATGCTCTTCCCCCACACACATGACTAATTCAACATCCCAATACAGACTGCTCTTCCTGTCTCCATTAATGTGATTACCGATACCTCCTACCACTTAAACAGGCATAGCCAGCTCCTCTTCCTCATCTTCACCTTACACACACACACCTTCCCCCCCCTTTACATACAGCCAGCTCCCACCTGAGCACATGTCCAAGCACCCTAAGTGTATGAATTTGCACTTCTTAGTATTGAATCATAGTTTCCACAGTCGTGACCACTCATCAAGCTCCCTTAGAGTACTCTTTATTTTGTTTATCCACCACTCTAGTGTTCACACTTTTGCAGATCTTTACGTCATCAGCAAAAAGGCATGACTTCCCATCTAACGCCTCTGCAATGCTGCAAATAAAGAAATTAAATATGACTGGCACCTGCACTGTTCCAGGTGGCATGCGACTGTTGACTCTCCCCATCTAAGAGTGAACTCCATGTACCACCACCCTCTGTCACATATTCCTCAACCAATTAGCTACCCATATTATTATGTTAGGAACCACTCCTAGTCTGGGTAAGTAGTGGGTGAGTCTTCTATGTTGAAGTGACTCGAAATCCTTACCAGAATCTAGGTAGGCCACATCTACTGCTCCACCATGATGTATTTCCCTGGTCAACCCGTTAGATAAACATATTTGTCTGACATGACCTCCCCCCCATTGAATCAGTGCTGCCTTAGATCGTGTTAGATGGTGGAATCAAAATATTCCCCAATTCCAGCATTCAGCAGGAAGTTAGGCTGACAGGTCTATATTTTCCTGCTCCTGTCTGCTATCAATTTTGTGAAGTGTGATGATATCTGCTCTCCTCCAGTCCTGTGAAATCACTCTCAGTTCCAGCAAGTGGTTGAAAATGACTGTCAGAGATGCTGCCAACACCTCTCTGAACTCCCTCAAAATCATTGGCTGTAACGCATCTGGCCCCATTGCCTTACCCACTTTCAATTATGGGATTTTCTTCTGGACACTCACCTCTGTAACTGGTTTGGTATCTACTTCCCACCCAGTCATGCTTCCATCATTTGCCAGTGGTACCTTTTTTCCCCCTTTTACTGTAAATACAAATGAGACAATAATATTTGTTTAGAATGTGTGCTTTGTCCTGGTCTCCCTCATCATAATCTCCTGCTTCCTTCCTTATTCGAACAATTCTTCCCTTGGTTGTACTCCTTTCACTTACATACATGAAGAATGCCTTTTGCCCATTTTTTAACTGTCTGGGCTATTTTCTGCTCCATTTGTGCCTGTGCACATCTCACCGCTTTACCTGACTCTCTCTCTCTTTGCTTTATCTGCTTTTTGTTCAATGTTTTGGGAACAGCGATGGGGTATTTAGTACTTGTGTAACTTGAAGTACTTTTTGTAGCTTTGCTGTATTCCACCCTTGAGTAGTAGGTATGTAGGTAGGAATTTGTAGGGAATAGAAGGCCCACGTACAAGGGCGAGAAAAGCACCTGAGAAGAAGGAGGAGGAGGGGATGGCGGTGGACAAAAAAGCACTCCCTAAGCGAGGAAGGTGTGTGAGTGAAGGGTTTAAGTAGAGGTTGTGGGAGGAGCTATTCCCCACATTGAACCTTGGGCTTAAGCCCTCCCACTCAATGTTTGGGGATAGCAATGAGGTAATTAGTGCTTGTATAACCTGTAGTACTTTTTGTGGTTTTACTCTATTTCCACCCCTAAGTAGTATGTATTTAGGTAGGAATTTGTAGGGAATAGAAGGCCCAAAAATATATCTCCTCCAACTCACAGAGAGTATGACCACTGGCACTCAGGAGAGGAAACAAAACCAGGTGGAGGAACCTCTGAGGACCCATGGCCATTGGCCTGCCCATCATCTGGGCATACTAAGAGGAGAAGGATCCAGGTTCTAGTAACCATATCTAATTTTGAGGAAGGTGAGCTTCTTGGAGAGACAATGGTCCATCCTCGATCCATTGGCGATGTAGTTTGGATGATGATGCTGAGAGTGAAGAAGTAAGTCTTTTCTGAAGGAGTGGTAGAATCCTAAGTGTGAAGCAGATCCAGTTGAAGAAGGGTGAATGAAGTCCAGAATTCCAAGGTGATGAAGGATGCTTGTCCAAAGGGATTACAGGGATGTAATGAGCAGGGAGAGCATGAGTTGATTGATATGCTACCCGATAGCGAATGGTGGGATATGCAATGATTTGTGAAGTCATAGGTGACTGATCCAACTTGTCATAAGATTTGATCACAGTAAAGTCTTGAGGTAGGGAATTCAGTAGTGAGCAGTAAGTTGCTAAATAAGTATCCATGAAATGGAAGAAGGACTCAGGTAGAGTGTTTGAGTGCCTGATAAGAGAAATGTCATGAGTAATTTGTAGACAAATACAGGAAGATTGGCATATGCAGTCCAGAGGGTAATTGAATATATATATATATATATATATATATATATATTATATATCAATCATATGACTGGAAGTTCAGTACAAGGAATTGAATCAAGTATTTGGGCATTGATGTCATAACTACACTTGTACATGTTTTGCTGGTCCACTGGCTGAAGAAAATATGGGTATTTCTGTGGTGTAATTGCCCATGAGATGCACTGATGTGGCTATGGCTAGTTAGGTTTACAGGTAATCCAATGCCTAAATACTTAAGAGAAGCTTGTAAGTGGATATATGGACGTGTCAATAGGCTGGGCTGGTAGTGAAGTCGAGTACTGTGAAATTCCAGAGGATCCTAGTGCTATAGTTGATTAAGACCTGTTGGGAAGCAAGACTGGGATAGTGAATTCACTGTAACCGTTGCGGATTTATGGATTGAGAATCGGAGGAGCCTGTTCTCTGTGAAAGTCTTCACTGGAGGAAGTAATGGTGATAATTCATGAAGGATAGACTAGAAGGACCTCTGAATGGGCAACTAACTTGATGGATGGTAATAGTATGGAGAGTGCAGATGAGTATATGTGATATGGTGATGTTCAGGAGCTAGAAAATGGAGGCTTAGATGGTATAACGGTGGTAAAGCAGCTAGGCACAGGAGATCCAATGATGGAGTTCTCTGGGACGGCGGCTGAGAGGTCTGGGGACAAGCAATGGCTGTTGAGAAGTAGGAGTCGAGTAACATAGTCAACAGAGTCAGTATTAATAGAAGAGGTTGCAGAAGGTAAAACGTGTGATGTCCGTAGTGGTATGAGGTATCTTGCGATTCCCAGTATCCATAGCAGTGATAATGGTTACAGATTCAGAACATAACAGAAGGATTTAAGTTCTTTCTTTGTAGGAGGATAGCCTGTGAGACATGGTAGACAGGGAAGTCACAATGATTAAATAGACAAGATTCTTAGAGAGTATCCAATAGAGAAGGATGAGATCTTTCTCTTGTCCAGATGAACGAAATTCTAAGAATGATCGTGAGGAGCTGATTGGGCAGTATATAAAACTCTATGATGACGTAAGAGTCTATGGGTCAGGTTATCCATGTGATGTATGCTAGATGTGTTTTTTCTCAAGAGTAATGAACAAGTGATCCATCGAGTAGTGGATGGGAGCTGCTTAGAATGGCCAGAGTAGGAGTATGAGATGTATAAACAGGAGTAGTAGTAGACTGGGTAGGAATACTGACTGGAGATGGGGTAGTATGCCCAGGAGATCCACAGCAATCCAGACGAAGCCCCGAGTCTGCAAAGAGAGATAAAAGGCAGCAATTGAAAGGTGGAAGGAAAGTCCAGCATGAATCCTGATGGATTGAAGAAATGGTCCGGGGAAGGTGATGGACTAGGCGAAGCTGAATGACATACTTTGCAGAAAGGAATAGGACTGGGTCAGCTCTTCAGTGAACAGCAGCAGAATGCAGGAAGGCCGTAGCAAGGTTTCAGAGGAGGATCCAGGGAAGGCCAAGGAGTAAAGTGAAGCACCAAGAGTATCTGAGCTGAGATACATGAGTCCTACATCTGACGAAGGCTTCAAACGATGAGAGAAAAGGGTGGAAGGTGCTGGAGCAATGAAGGACGAGATTCCCACATCTGAAAAATAAACAAATTCATATAGCAGCCAGAAGGGGGACCTGCAGCAAGGAAGTCCATGAGGCAGCTGGCAAGATCCATATCATGAGAGAAATGAGGCCAAAGGGATTAGAGAATGATGGTCCATGGAAGCACAGGATATGGACAGGTGAGGAAGGAAGGAAGGAAAACATATGGAGAAGAGTGGTCCTGTATCTGGAGGGAAGCTGTGATCAGATAGGAGCTAGAAAATGCAGAGGGATACACTTTCAAGTGAAGACGCAGGCTTCTAAGTAAGGGAATTGAGAGGAGAAGACCTGGACATGGCATGTCAGATGCTGTATGCCAGTGGAGGCAAAGTCGGTAAATGGTTCAGGTCCAGGAGGGAGGAGCAGGCAGTGATCTGGTAGAGAGCAAACAAAGTTGAAACAGACAATTGCAGAAACTAGCTTCCAGTCCTGGTAATCAAGGAGAGATAACCAGTAACTGATACCACCAGGCAGAGGTAGGATGATGGAGGCAACTGAGAGGATGAGATCTCACTCCAGATGGGAGAGGCATCCGAGTGTGAGCCAGAGACAGTATGGAACAAGTGGATTCACATAATCAGGCAACCAAACCAGGTAGTCAGAGTGTGAAGACCAAAGTATGAAGCTTGTATGAAAAGCTGAGAGGTGGAAGGCAATTGAGGTATAAAGGCTCCATTCCCGAAGGGAAGTGGCAACCCGCATAAGGTATGGGAAGCAAAGGGTAGAAACAGTCAAGGCAAATGCAGACTCCCAGCCAAGTTAGTTTGTGAGGTAGGTCCATGTATCGAGGCTGCAGCCCAGGTAAGATGGAGAAGGCAAGTTGGGCAAAGTCAAGTTCCTGAAGGGAAGCAGCATCTGGGTATGAGAGTAAGAATGCCTACAGCTGAAGAAGTGGAATGGAGAGTCAGACACCCATTGGTGACTGCTGAGGCAGGATAATTTCGGCTTGAGGTGGCCTGATATTAGTAGGCTGATGAAGGCATATGGGGCCAAAAAGTTCCGTTGCAACTGGTATGAGGTAGAAAAGGCATGGTATGACTCAGTAGACTATAGACATGACTCTCATCCCCAGTAGTCGGGGCGAGCTAACCTTTACTCGATGCTGGCCTGCAGAGTTAGGGATGGAGGATGTCAGGTTGGTAAATAGTAGGAGGTAAAGAATGTAATGGAATCCCATCCCCAATAGACAGGGGAAGTCTACCTTCACTCAGCACCTCAGAAGGCATGAGTTAGGGATGGAGTCTGGAGTACTGCTGGTATGGGCTGGCAGAAAGCGCAGAGTGCAGCTGACAAGAGAGACTAGATTAGGAAACTGCAATGTAGATAGGCATGAATGAATGTCATATGGATATGGTAGGACACACGAAGGAAAGATGAAAGGTGGACACACAGACAGGAATGATATGGAGAAAGGAGGGGTGTGGTAGCTGTAACAATGGGGTGCAGAGGAGGACTTTCCAGGAATGGATGCACACACCAGGCAGGGGTATCAAAGTAAGGGTAGGTGATCGAGATCATGGGAGCAGGGGCAGTTAAGTGGGAGGAACCCCAGGGATGGCCGATTGGGAGTCGTACCCCCCTCAGTAATATCCCAAAGAACAGAGCTGGAGCACCAGGAAGCCCAACGAGCATCCCTCCATTAGCATCAGACAAATCTAATCAATTTTTTTGATTGGGTGACCAAAGTAGTAGATCAGGGAGGTGCTGTGGACATGGCCTACCTAGACTTTAGCAAGGCATTTGACACAGTCCCGCACAAAAGATTAATATACAAATTAGCCAGCCTGGGAGTGGGTCCCAGGGTGGTAGCCTGGGTAAAACATTGGCAGGACAACAGGATAACAAGATGCAGAGGATAATAGTAAATAGAGTCCACAGTGAAGAAATGGGGGTTACTAATGGGATAAAGCAGGGTTCAGTACTGGGTTCGGTCCTTTTTAATGTCTTTATAAGTGACATTGCAGAGGGACTGGAAGTAAAAGTTTGTCTCTTTGCAGACGACACAAAGATCTGCAACGGGTTGATACACAAGGTGGGGTGGAAAGGATGAGAAGGGACTTGGCAAGGTTGGAGGAATGGTCAAATGTATGGCAGCTTAGATTCAACACAAAGAAGTGAAAAGTAATGCACCTAGGAAACAAAAATCCAGGGGAAGTGTACACAATGGGGGGTGAGATACTGAGAACAACAAAAGTGGAAAGGGACATGGGGGTAGTTATATCAGATGACCTAAAGGTGGGCAAGCAATGTGAGAAGGCAGTAAGGAGGGCTGGAGGGATACTGGGATGCATAGAGAGAGGCATCACCAGTAGAAAACAGGAAGTTGTTATCCCTCTGTACAGACAGTTGGCGAGACCCCATCTGGAGTACTGCATGCAGCTCTGGAGACCCCATCTCCGCAAAGACATAGACAGGGTGGATGCTGTCCAGTGGAGGGCAATCAAAATGATGCAGGGTCTGCACCAGAAGACATATGAAGAGAGACTAAAAGAGTTTAATATGCATACCCTCGAGGAAAGGAGGGAGAGGGGGGACATGATAGAAACTTTCAAGTACTCAAGGGAATCAACAAAGTCCAAGAGGGTAGCATCTTTCAGAGAAAGAGATGTGCAAGAACAAGGGGACACAATTTGAAGATAGAGGGGGGACAGCTGAGAGGTAATGTGAGGAACTATTTTTTCATGGAGAGGGTTGTGGATGCATGGAACAGCCTTCCTGAAGAGGTCGAGGAGTAAGAAACAGTGGAGGAATTCAAGAATGCATGGGACGGACATAAGGCAATTCTAATGGGGGTAGGAGGAAGTAGGCTGTTGGTTAACTAGGATCTGCAGCTTATCCATTAAGTAGGGAAATGGGTAGACTAGATGGGCAAAGTGGTCCTTATCTGCCATCAAATTCTATGTTTCTATTTTTCATCTGGTTATGGGAGAAGGAAGGAGAGCAAATGTAGACACAGAAACAAAATTGTAACACAGGTGTAGGTAATGACCAAGTAAAGTGGTACTAATGGTAGGGGAATTGACTGCATGCCAGCTAGTAATGGAAAGAAATATGTGGCAGGCATCGAGGGGTGTTGTAAGGAGTGTGATAGATGGTAGATAGTACATATGTACCGCATTTGGCAAGTAAAGACATAGGAAGCCCAGAGTAGCAGTTAGGTGTGACCTGGAAATTCAGGGGGATGAAGTGACATTCTGAGGAGGACATAATATTCAAGTAGCGTTTGAATTTAATTTTTTCCCCATTAAGACGTCGAATCCAGCCTAGTCAGAATTCCAAGTTGCAAATGGCGCATGGAGCACTGGGCTATAATTCCTCAGGACAGGATCATAGTCAGACCTAACATACAATGCGATGGGCAGGTAGAGGGAGTAAAACCAGAAATAACAGTGAATCATGCCAGAGTAGTGTTGTACACTAACCGAACTGAAACTTCCATGATTCTCTGGGACTAACGGCAGTGCAGGCAGTGGAGGGATGCACAGCTCAAGATGCAGGGAATAATGTACAAGGAAATGAGAATGCAGTTCCAGAGCAGCAGAACCAGTAGGGAAGTACAATAGCCAGATGTGGTAGAGCTGGTATTGGTGATGAGATGTGGGGAAAGAAAACCATGTAGGAGTATGCAGAAGGAGAGCATCGTAAATGCAACAACAAATCAAAAAGCTAAGCTCACTCACTACAAACATGTCCAGGTCCATGAAGCAGAGAAGGGCACCTGGGGAGAAGGTCCAACTGCACTACGGCAGGTCGGCGTGCTGCAGGGCCATAGCAGGAGCTTGGGAACCGGAACTGTGTGTGAATAGAAATGGCAAGTCTGCCAGCAGAAATCGTTCTCGGCTGGAAAGTTTCCATCGTTGAAGTACAGGAAGCAGAATAGGTATCGTTCTGGGTCAGGTCAGGTATCGGTCAGATAGCAGGATGCATGAGGTGAAAAGACATTGGTCTGCCATGAAGAAGTCAAAGAGGAGATAGGGACAGCTGGCCAAGGACAGACAGGAAGCGGGCAAGCATCGAGAGGGGCACTGGAGGCAAGCTGGGGACGCTCAGAAGTGCCGAGGTGAGAGGGAGACTGATGAGGGTGAGAAGTCCAAAAGAAATGCAAAGGAGGGAACTCAGGAGCCAATGAGGGACGGGGATAAGAGAAAGAAGGAGCTGGAAGGCAGAACCGAGCCACTGAGAGGGGAGATAGTATAGGTAGGGAAGACACACAAAAGGAATAAGGAAAAACACAGCAATGAGAGGGAAGAGGAAATACGCAATGGAGGAAAAAGTAACTAGACTGACAGAAGCAGCAGGTGCAGGAGACAGCACAGTCACACAAGCCACACAGAGAGCCCAAGGAACAGAAAACACTCCCTTAACAAGGGAGGTGTGTGAATGAAGGGTTTAAGTAGAGGTTGTGGTAGGAGCTATTCCTCACATTGAATGTCGGGCTTAAGCCTTCCCATTCTACTCCTCTCTCTCCATTTATTTATGTTTCTTGACAAATACAGCACCTTTTTTGCATTAACCTTCTTCTTCAGTTATTCTGAGAACCTTAGTGGCCTTTTTTTCCCTCTTTCCTTATTTGAGTAGCCTAACACAGAGATTTGTTGTTTACAGTGCAGCTCATGTTATATTCGCCCTTTGCCTCCATACTCCACCTAAGTCACCCAACACTGCCAGGGCATCCCTGAGGCATTCCCCAATCTTAGTGAAGGCGGCTCTTCTGAAGTCCAGGACCATCGTCTTTGTGCAGTTCTACCCAGCCATGGTTTCTATAGTGAACCACACTGTTCGGTGAGTAATAGTTCCCAGTTTGCCACCCAATGTGATGTCTGCGATATTGTTGCAGTTGATGATTAATAGGTCCAATATTGCTCCCAAACATGTGGGTTCATTTAGTAATTGTCTGATGAAGGCCCCCCCCCGCATGGAATAAAGGAAATATCTGCTTATAGTTTAAGCTGCAGCCCAGATATTCCCATCTACTTCTTTCAAAGTGCTTTTATTGTCCTTATTTCATCCTAGTCACATGGTCACTTTGACGCAGCCTGTCCCTGTCTCGTGGTGCTACTACAGTGTGTGAGAGAGGGTGGCATGATTGGTTGTGAGATTGACTTCAACTGGATTCCCATGCCAATATTTGTGCCTGGGACATCATGTTGTTGGCAGTTCAGGGGTTTCTTCAAGCTCCATGACCAAGTGTTTTACCTTGGTTCCTGTCAGGATTGCAGCGGTGCAATTACATCACTGATGCATGTTTTCATGGTGCCAACCTGTCCTGGCTAATGGACACCCATTTTACACAGTGTCTCTCCAGTATGTAGGAAAACAGCAACCATTCCTCTTCCAGAAGTGGTTGCATGTGCAACACCTTTTAAGCAATAAGGCATGCCCATGGGTTAGAGTAACAGTCTGTTAATCACCCACTAACGGTGTAGTGTGGCTCAAGGCGGTGATTAACTGACTCTTAATCTTACTCCTGTGAGTGTCTTATTGGTATTATAAAAATTATTCCAAAAGAAAAGTGGTAAAAGTGTACCTTTTTAATTTCTTCCCCATTAAGACGGTGATTTTTACTAAAATAGTTCTTCCATCAACAGTTTCACAATACTGGTTCAGAATCACAAGGTATCATTCCAGTCACTCTGCAGTGCTAGATGATGGAATGCTAGCAAGAAGAATTCTTGTGCCTTGGTGATTAGGCTGTACATGACAATGTGACATGAATTAATGTAAGACTGTCAGAATCATTACAGCGTATCAGATCACAGCATTTCTGAGACCTTTTTTATAATTAGGGTTATTGATGTTGACCATGTCAGCTTCCACCATGTGAGCAACTTGTAACTGTGCATAACTGTTGAGAAGCATACAACTGATGGTAATAACCACTGCTTTTCATTATGTTCTGCAGGAGCAGCACTGATACATCAACATTAGTCGATGTTCATGATAGTGCCTTTCTGATGTCTAGTTTGTCACTCGCAAATGTGTCCTGCTCTCAACATGGTAGTAGTGCAAGACAAAGAGGAAGAGGATATTGGACGACACAAGCAGTATCTCCGGGTCATGGACATTCAAGAGGGAGGACACGTAGAGGCAGTCAGTTGAGTGGTAGGCAGTTCATGACAAGTTTCAGTGTTCCAGGCTACGCAGTGACTGATCCTTCTGAGCAGGCAACGGAAGTCAATGTAATTGTTTTTTAAAATGTTAAATATATATATATTTTTTTGTGATTAATTACAATTTATGTCCTATTCTTCTAATTATGCAGTCTGATGTACTTCATCTGCACATCAGTGAGTGGCAAGATCAAACTGTACAGACAACATATAATAGTGCATAGTTAGTACTTTTGTGTCATATTTCATATATAAAATCTATGCCAAACAGCCAGGAATAATTACTGCAGTAGAGCAATGAGGAAAGACATTGTCTACAATAATTAAGCAATAAGACATGACCAGGGGTTAGATTAATAGACTGTTAATCACCCCATAGGGGTGTAATGTGGCACGAGTGAGTTGCAGTCAAGTGCCATATTGCCTCTAGTTGGTGATTAACTGTTTATCTAACGCCTGGTCATGTCTTATTGCTGTTTAAAAAAAAATATACTAAAAGAAAAGTGTTGAAAGTATACTTTTTGAATGTTTTCCTCATTTAGAGTGAGATTTTTAATAAAATGGCTCTTCCATCAACAGTTTAAGAATACTGGTTCAGAATCAGAATGCATCATTCCAGTCAGTTAGCAGTGCAAGAGGATAGATTGCTGACAGGAAGAATCCTTGTGCCATGATGATCAACTGCACATTGGGAAGATTTGGGGCCAGGAGGGGAGGGAGTGAGGGAGGGAGTAAAGTGCCTGTCTGGTACCATGGCTTGGAGGGATGGACAATGCATCCTATGGATCACTGAGGCAGTAGGATAGAAGGTGGGGGCTAGACATCATTGTCCACCTGGGGATGAATGACCTGGCAAGTGGTGAGGCTGTGGTAGTGCAGGATCAGTTCAAGGAGTTGGGGAGTGGTCTTAGTCATGTGGCAAGCTCTGTATCCTTTTCCGAGGTGTTACCCATGGAGGACAAGGGGGAGAACAGAGAGATGCAGGCCTGTACATAAAAGCAAGGGTCCTGGAATTCAGGTGGGCCAACTTTGAAAAGATGGGGAAATGTCTTATTAAATGACTGGCAGAGAAGGAGAAAAGAAAGGGGGTGCAGAAACAATGGGACAGTCTTAAGGGAGATATAGCGGAGGCAACAAAACAATGCATTATGCAAGTAAGTGAAACAAAGAGAAAGACAAAAACACTATGGTTCTCAAAGGAAGTAGCCATGAAGGTAAATGCGAAAAGGGTAGCATTCATGAGGTACAAGGAAACACTGAGGGAAGAAGACAAAGCAATGTATCTGGAAAAGCAGAGGGAGGTGGGGAAAGTAGTCATGTGCACAATGCCGCAAACAGAATAAGAATAGGCCAGGCAATAACAAAAGGTGACAAGGACTTTTTTAGGTACATTAGTGACATTAAAAAAAGACTAAGAGTGGGATTGTGAGACTGAAAAGGGAAGGAGGGTAGTGTGCGGAGGGGGAACAAGGAAAATCAGAGAGATCCTGCAAAAGTGTTTTGTTCAGCATTCACAGAAGAAAAGGAAAGGGAAGGGGCCAAAGTTAGGTGACAGAAACATCACTGGTAGAGAGGTGGACACCAGTCCATTTAAGGAGGAGAGAGTTTTAAAGGAACTCACTAATCTGAAAGTGGACAAGGCAATATGGCCAGACGGGATACATCCCAGAGTATTAAGAGAACTCAGGGAGGTGCTCTCTCCTCCTTAAATGGACTGTTTGTTTGTTCAGGAAGAAAGGGAAGTCAGCAGCCATAGCCACAAATGGAAAGCTTGGTGGCTGTTACCCACTGGACTTGGCTCTCATGAGGAGCCAATCAGGAAGGAGGGTACCAACAGTTAAATGAGTGGCTGGGCTATAAAAGCCATAGCCTGCCACTTGAGTCCAGGACTGTTTGTTTGTTTGGGAAGAAAGAGAGGTCGGCTGCCATAGCCACACATGGGAAGCTCGGCGGCCATTGCAGCATTGAAGGAGGAAGTGGGGATTTCGGCAGCCATAGCCACGGGGGAAGAGTCAGTGGCTGTAGCCACAAAAAGGGTGGTCAGCGGCCATAGCTGCAAATGGAAAGCCTGGCGACCATTGCCTCACTGGATTTGGCTCATGAGGAGCAAATCAGGAAGGAGGGTGCCAACCATTAAACAAGCAGCCGGGCTATAAAAGCCAGAGCCTGCCACTCGAGTCCAGGACTGTTTTCTTGTTTGGTTAGAAAGGGAGGTCGGCGGTCATAGCCACACATGGGAAACTTGGCAGCCATTGCCACATTGAAGGAGGAAGTGGGGATTTCAGCAGCTGTAGCCACGGGGAAGAGTCAGCAGCTGTAGCCACAAAAAGGGTGTTCAGCAGCCACTGCTGCAAATGGAAAGCTTGATGACCATTGCCGCACTGGACTTGGCTCACGAGGAGCCAATCAGGAAGGAGGGCGCCAACCGTTAAACGAACAGCTGGGCTATAAAAGCCACAGCTTGCCACTCGAATCCAGGACTGTTTTCTTGTTCGTGAAGTAAGGGAGGTTGGCAGCCATAGCCACACATGGGAAGCTCAGCGGCCATTGCCGTATTGAAGGAGGGAGCGGGAATTTTGGCAGCCATAGCCATGGGGAAGAGTCAGTGGGCATAGCCTCAAAAGGGGTGGTCAGCAGCCGTAGCCAGAAATGGAAAGCTCAGCAGCTGTTGCTGCACTGGACTCAGCTCATGAGGAGCCAATCAGGAAGGAGGGCACCAACAGTTAAACTAGCGGCCGGGCTATAAAAGCCACAGCCAGCTGCTCGAGTCTAGGACTGTTTGTTTGTTTGGAAGAAAGGGAGGCCAGCTGTCATAACCACACATGGCCACACATGGCCATTATCACATTAAAAGAGGAAGCAGGGATTTTGGCAGCTGTAGCTGCAGGGGAAAGGGTATCCAGCTGCCATAGCTGCAAATGGAAAGCTCAGAGGCCTTTGCCACACTGGACTTGGATCATGAGGAGCCAATCAGGAAGGAGGGCACCAACAGTTAAACGAGTGGCCGGGCTATAAAAGCCACAGCCTGCCACTCGAGTCTAGGACTATTTGTTTGTTCGGGAAGAAAGGGAGGTCAGTGGCCATAGCCACACACGGGAAGCTCAGTAACTGTTGCTGCATTGAAGGAGGAAGCGGGGATTTCAGCAGCCATAGCTGCAGGGGAAGAGTCGGTGACCTTAGCTGCAAAAAGGGTGGTCAGCCGCCATTGCAGCAAATGGAAAGCTCAGCGGCCATTGCTGCACTGGACTTGGCTCATGAGGAGCCAATCAGGAAGGAGGGCACCAACAGTTAAACGAGTGACCAGGCTATAAAAGCCACAGCCTGCCGCTTGAGTCTAGGACTGTTTGGGAAGAAAAATTCTCACCCTCCTGCCCCACCTCCTCCATTTATTAAATATGCTCCCTGGGCTCCTCCCAGAGGAAGCTACCAACATTGGAGGAGGGGAGTCTTTCTCATAGATAGGGTGTGAAGCAGTTAAAAAGTGACTATATATCTCTAATACAGTGATTTTTGTATCTCTAACGTTTTATCTTATAGGGTGTCTATAGAGTGACTTGATATATAGTTTATCTTATAGAGTGACTTCAGTGTTGGAAACAATTACAAGTAGAATGTATTATGTGATTTAAAGGTACTCTGAATGTAGTAATTGTAGGAGGACTGTAGGTAGGGGAGCTGCCTATCATTTCATCTTACGGGGGTCTATAGAGTGACTTGATATATCGTTTATCTTATGGAGTGTATTATGTGATTTAAAGGTACTGTGAATGTAGGGATTGCAGGAGGGCTGAAGGTAGGGGAACTGACTATTGTTTTTACCTGATAGGGGGTATATAGAGTGATTTCATAAGGGCTAAGTAAGGGGAACTGAAGGGTTCTATTTCTATTGTGTTATCTTATAACAAACTGAATTAACAAGCTGATTTAAGAGATAGTGACATATACAAGGTAGAATGTATTAGGAGTTGTGTAGGGGTTAACGGCCTTGGTACATACTCAGAAGGGTAATGGTTACAGAAGGGCTAAGAAAGGGGAACTGTAGGGTACAGTACTAACTAATTCTGTGTCTTTTTTTTTTAGGAGATATTCTTTCAGCACCTTTAAGACTAAGGTGATCAAATGGACGGGCAGCGAAGTTGGAGAAGTAGCCTGAAATGGGGTCAGGCAGGTCTTGAGTATGGTCTCCGGGCCAATAGGGCAAGGAGAATCTTTGGGAGAATAGGAGGGTGCAGTGGGCGTCAGACAGCCATGGTGTTGGATGTAGCATGGAGGCTGGGGAGCTACACGATGTGCAGACAGCTTACACAACCAAGAGAAGAGGTGGGGTGGATGAGGTGGGTGCTAAGTTGGGGAGAGAAGAGGGGAAGGGAAGGGGAGAGGATGGGAGGAGGGCCAAAGAAAACGCCAGTTGGGTGGGGGGTGAAAGAGAGAAAATAGGAAGAGATGCAGGGTCTTAAGAACAGATGTAGGGGTAGGCACGAAAAGAAGGGGAAAAGACTGGAGGAGGTTCATAGGATGCACCGGGGGGGGGCCAGAGGAGAAAGGGGGGCACAAGGGATACTGCAGGGGTTTTAGATAAAAGTAAAGTAAAGGACGAGAGGGGCGAGGGGAAGTGGAAAGTGGTGGGATCAAAAAATGCACAGCAAGCACCATCAGGGAAGAGGCAGGAATTAGGGAGGGGAGCATCAGACAGCAGACTGCAAAGCAAGAGGACAGAGCAGGAAAACAGATTTGCAGCCCTGGAGGCACTTGAGTAGGAAGACGACAAGGAGTGCAGCAGCGAGGAATTCATAGGAGAGGGGGGAGGAGGAGGGGCTAAGGTGATAGAATGACTGAGAATGGGTGATGCACCTTTGGGAGGTAACATGGAGAGAAGTAGCCAAAATGGACAGGAGGAGGGGGTGAAAACAATCTCATGGGGACACAACGCACAGAAGAGACAGAAGGAGCCTATAGTAAACTCAGGAAAGGAAAGGATGGGGGGGGGGAATACCCATACACAGAGGGATTCAGGCAGTAGAGAGGAAGGAAAGGGGCAAAAGGAGGGGTCAGAGCCTGCAAAAAGGGAGGCTAGGATGAGGGAGACTGGTGGGGCACCGGGAAGGGATGAGAGATTTAGTCCAGGGGGAGAGCAAAACTCTGGAGAAGGAGATGGACAAGGGGGAAAATGTGACCAGGGAGGGAAATGGGATGCCAGGAGAGGGGCGTAAGCTAGAGAATCAAAAGCACAAACAGATGGAAGGGAGTAGCAGGGTTGTGCTCCTAGGAGACTCAAATTAAAGGGAATCAGAAGGGGGAGAAAGGGAGTCAGGAGCAGAACCATTTGGGTTTAGTGTATGCCAGGAATGATGGTGCTAAAGGTGAGGCACAATATACCCTTATGGGGCAAGCAGCAAGATGAGAGGTCACACTTGGTGTTCCACCTAGGCACCAATGATCTTGAGGGGAGTAGTCTAATAGAGGTGCAGGCTAGGTTCGGGGAACTTGCTAGGTTCTGCAGTAGTGCAGGGTTCCATTCGATTGCTTTCTCAGAGGCACTGCCTGTGACAAGAGCAAGCACATTAAGAAAGCAGAGGATTGAAGTATTTAATCAATGGCTGGAGGGTTGGTGCAGGCAGATGGGGTTTGGGTTAGTGGAGGACTGGGGAGCAAAGTTGAAGGACGAGAGACTGTTTGCCCTGGACAGGCTACATATGATCATGGAGGGACAAGCAGTGCTAAAGAGAAAGTTAGTGGACTGTATTGAAAGAAACTATAATTTAAACTGATTTCAGGGGGGGGTCAAGAAAGGGGCCACTCAAAGTTGCAGGAGTGATGGGAGGCTATAAGCCTCACCCCCAGGATGGAGATAAAATACTGGTAGAAAGCATGAACAGATAAAGGTTAGTAGGGGAGAGCAGTGAGGGGAGGGGGTCCTGGTGGAAGGAACTATTAGCCAATGCCAGGAGTTTGGGGAATAAAATTGTGGACTTGGAAGCCATTATGGTAGATGAGGGACTGGACATAGTAGTGGTAAGTGAGACGTGAACAGAACATCATGCCTGGGAGACAGTTACCCCAGGCTACAGACTGTTTAGGAAGGACAGGGATGGTAAGAGGGGTGGGGTGGCATTAAATGTCAAAAAGACATTAGGGCAATGGAAGGGCAGGAGGAGGTAGGGTAGGCAGAACTCATGTGAGTCACGCTTGACAAACAGAGTGGAGAATCATTGAGGATAGGGGTGGTTTACAGACCTCTGATGCAGGGGGAAGAAGGGGATAGACAGCTGATACAGGCAGTTACAAAGATGGCTCTCAAGGGGAGCTTCTGCTAGTGGGGGACCTAAACCTGCCAAATGTGGACTGGGGGGATCCCTGCTGCGGTATCAGCTAGAAGCAGGAGATCTTCATTTCTGGCCATTAGAGCGCCGGCACATCAGGGTGCTCATTTTGGGACTCGCACCCCCTCACATGAGGTCCAGCCCCCCTCAGAGTTAGAATAATAATAAAGGGATTGGGATATAGGGGGCATGGGAGACACAGCCCCTGCAAAAACAGGATTCCGCAAAATCCTGACCTGGTGCCCTGATGACTAGGTACACTAATGCCGGTGCTCTGAATGGGTGGAACCAGGGATCCTAGAGGCGCTACAGGGGGTATTCAAGCAGCAGTTGGTCAGGGAGCCCACTAGGGGTGATAACCTGCTGGACATGGTCCTCACAAATGGGGAAAGTGTGGAAGAGGTGGTGGTAGGGGAAGGACTAGGTACTAGTGATCACAGGACAGTGAGATTCAGGGTAAAAATGGGGTGGGAGACAAATCAGACAAGAACGAAGATGATGGACTTCAGAAAGATGGATTTTAACAAAATGAGGAGGCTATTTGGGGAAGAAATGGCAAGGAAGGGGAATATAGGGGATGTTGAGGAGCTATGGGGAGCTGTCAAAGGAGGGGTACTGAAGGCCACTGAAATTTGCATTAAGAAAGTGAGGAAGAACAAAAAAGGAGGAGACTGCTCTGGTTTACAAGGGAGGTGGCAGGGGCGGTCAGGGAAAGGAAAAGAGCATTCAGAGAATATAAGACACAAAGGGGGGAGGACAGGGAAGCTTATAGAGAGAAGAGGAGGGTGGCAGGGCAGAAGATAAGGAGGGCTAAAGTGGATACTGAGGAGAAAATAGCAAAGCGGGCCAAAAGGGGGGATAAAACCCTTTTTAGGTATGTGCGGGAAGGAAGGAAGGTAAGGCAAGGGATAATAAGGTTGCGAGGGGATGAGAGGAATGCAACTGGAAGAGGACTTTGAAGAAGCAGAGGTGTTGAATAACTACTGCTCGGTCTTCATGGAGGAGGGGGAAGATAGGGGACCAGAGCTGGAGGCGAGGAGCAGGGTAGGCAAAAAGTGGATCATAGTTATGTTCAGCTTAGACAGGGTAAGGGAGGAATTGGGCAGGTTAAAGGTGGACAAGGAATGGGGCCGGACAGCTTGCATCCGAAGGTACTCCGGGAACTGAGGGAGGAGCTGGCAGCCCCACTGACAAAACTGTTTAACTTGTTCATGGATACAGGGTGAGTGCCAAGGGACTGGAGGAGGGCAGATTTGGTGCCACTGCACAAGGTGGGGCAGTAAGGAAATGGTGGAAAATTATCACCCGTTCTGCCTTACCTTGGTGGTGGGCAAGGTGATAGAGGCACTAATAAAAGAAAGGGTGGTGGACTACCTGGCGAACAGTGGACTGCAGGATGAAAGGCAGCATGGATTCACAAATAGGAGGTCCTGCCAGATGCACCTAATAGAGTTCTTCAACTGGGGGATGCAGGTGGTTGACTGGGGGAGAGGGGTGGTGGATGTGTCCTATCTGGACTTCAAAAAGTCCTTCGACACTGTACCTCACAAAAGACTAGTAAATAAGCTGGAAAGCTTAGGGGTGGGACAGAAAATAACTAGGTGGGTGGAAAACTGGTTGGTGGGCAGAAGTCAGAGAGTGGTGGTAAATGGGGTGCATTCCATGGTGAGGGGGTAATGAGTGGGGTGTCCCAGGGTCGGTGCTGGGACCCCTCCTTTTTATGTTGTCCTGCGTGCCCAACGTAGACAACATATTGTGGTAGCTTGGAGTGGAGTAGCAGGTTTTAAGGTGTGGTCATGTTGTGGCCAGTGGCACCACTGCTTTTTCAGGCTGGACTCTGTGGCACGAATGAAATAGCATGCTGTCTATGACAGCACTGCAAAAGTGTGCCACCAACTTGAAACAATTTCGCTGCTGCAATGAGGGAGCTCCCTGTCATTGCAGGGCATGTCTTGCTTTGTGTAACATTTCAATAAACATGGCAGCAGCTGTTGCCATCTACCTCTCACAATCCCCAGCAAGCCAACTTTTGGGGGTGCCCAATCCCCCTGTTGACATGGTTAACCCCACCCAAAGATTGTGTAGCACACTGGAAGCCCACCCCAGTGTGTCTCCATGTTCAAAAGCCGACCACGTTGGTGTTTTCCTGCCCCGCCCACCGCATTGTGTGTCACACTGGGAGCCCACCTCAGCATGGCTAACATCATTCCCCATACTCATAGGACACATTGGGAGCCCACCCTAGTGTGCCCAACATTTTCCTTACACCTGTAAAAAATGAAAACGGTCCGCAGTGTTCTTTTTTTTTATGACCTGAAACAAAGAAAACAGTGTTTTGCCATTGGGTATTCTCCCCCAACCCGCACCCACCATCTGCACACCCCACCTTCCTACACCACCCCAACCCCATACTTACCTCTGGAGTCCAGCACGACGATCTTTGGCGGAGTGGGAACATGTCTGCACTCTTCAAAGCCGACCGCAAACTGAAGAAATGCCGGTAAGCTGTATAATGTCATCAATGGGGTCAACTTAGGTGGATATTTTGGCCATTTTTGCAAGTTTTGGCTCCAAAGCTTCAACATGAGGTTCTTGGAACCCCACCTCATGAACTCAATCACTGTCATTTTGTTATTTGGTCCTGAAAGGTGATTTCTCTGTCGCTGTGTGGAATCACCTTTTGGGACCAATTAATGAAATGACAGTGTCACTGTTCGTGAGATGGGCTCCCAAAAAGCCTATGTTGCAAATTTGGCAAAAAAATTCCAAAAAATGACTGTGTTATGAGCATACATTGCGCAGTTTCCACGCATGTTGGTAATGTCGAGAATTTTTAATATTTTCACTCCAGATTTTCAACATAGCCATTTTTCACACCTCCTTATGAACAGTACAGCTGTCAGTTTTCACATCCGACCCAAAATGTGTTTTCACACATCTGGCACACAGTGGCATGATCGCTGTGGGAAATCAACATTCATGGCACATTACGAAAATCATAGTGACATTGTTCATGAGCAGATGCCCAAAATGCCTATGTTGAAAATTTGGTGAAAACATTCCACAAAGTGACTGTGTTACGAGCATGCATTGCGCAGTTTCTACACACGCTCGCAACTTCGAGAATTTGTAATATTTTCACTCCAGATTTTCAACATTGCCATTTTTTCACACTTCCTTATGAACAGTATAGCTGTCATTTTTCTCATCCTGCCCAAAATGTGTTTTTTGCACATCTGGCATATAGTGGCATGGTCGCTGTGGGAAATCAACATTTGGGACAGATTACTAAAATCACAGTGACACTATTCATGAATGGAGGTCTCAAAATGCCTCTGTTGAAAATTTGGTGAACAAGTTCCACAAAATGACTGTGTTACGAGCATGTGCTGTGCAGTTTCCACGCACACGCGTAACTTCAAGAATTTTTAATATTTTCACTCCAGATTTTCAGCATTGCTATTTTTCACACATCTTTGTGAATGGTATAGCTGTCATTTTTCACATCCTGTCCGAAATGTGTTTCTGCACATCTGGCACACAATGGTGCAGTTGCTGTATATCAACGTTCGGGACACATTAACAAAATCACAGTGCCACTGTTCATGAGCGGAGGTCCCAAATGCTTTCATGAGGTGGGGTCACAAAAAGCCCATGTTGAAAATTTGGGGTGCAAATACCAACAAACGCTCGAGGCGTTAAGGTTTCTAACCATAATGTCCCACCCTGTAGAGACTAACAGGTGTCAGGGGTGTGACTTTGGATTGTCAGCTGCAGTGGTCATGCCATTCTACCCCCACCCTCCACCCTGCAGCCCGTGACAGGCATCAAGGTGTGCTTTGGACTCTTTGGCCCCAAAATTCACCCTATTCTCCTATACTGCACCCATCTCAACATATTTCCTTATGGAATGGGGTGAGCATAAGGCCCAATGACCCCAAGGCACAATGCAACACTTGTCAGAGTCTGCAGGGTAGGGTGAGGTGAAATGGCATGAGCATTATGGCTGATGACCCAAAGGCACACCTCAATGCCTGTCAGTCTCTGCAGGGTGGTGTGGGGTTGGCGTCACTTCCATACTTCATTGCCTTTCCTATTATGCATCTCTCTAACTCCTGCACTACCAGTGCCAAAGCCAGCAAGGCAACATTTGGCATTGACAAATGCTTGTTAATATATACATCAGTTACATAGCAGAGGGTCTGGAGGGAAGAGTGTGCCTATTCATGGATGACACAAAAATCTGCAATGGGGTGGACACCCGGGTGGGGGGATAGAGGCCATGAAGCATGACATGAGGAATCTGGAGGGGTGGTCAGAAACTTGGAAATTAAAATTCAATGCCAAAAAGTGTGCTGTGATGCATCTAGGGTGCAAAAATCTGTGAACAGCTTATACCCAAGGAGGGGAGGAAATAAAAAAAAAAAAACAGCAAGAGATGGATCTGGGGATTATAATATCAAGCAACCTTAAGGTGGGTGGCCAGTTTAGCAAGGTGGTGGGGAAGCCAAATAGAATTTTGGCATGCATTGGGAGGGGCATAACTAGCAGAAGGAGGGAGGTGCTGATGCCTCTTTACAAGGCCATGGTGAGATCACACCTGGAGTACGAGGTCCAGTTCTGAAGACCACACCTATGCAAGGACATTGATGGAGTGGAAAGGGTTCAGAGAAGAGCAACCAAGATGGTGCATGACATACAGGGGAAACCATATGAACAGAGGTGTAGGGAATTGGATCTGTATGCATTGGAGACTAGAAGGGAGAGGGGGGACAGGATTGAGACTTTTAAATATGTGAAGGGGATCAATAAGGTGAAGGAGGGGAACTTGTTCAGGAGGAAGGAGGGGGCTAAAACTGGAAGGCATAACCTAAAATTGGGAGGTAGAAGATATAGAGACAATGTGAGGGTGTGTTTCTTTACAGAGAGTGGTTCAGGCCTGGAATAAACTACCAGAAGAGGTGGTGGAGGCCGAAATGGTGGATGGATTTAAGAGGACATGGGACAGACATATGGAATTGGGAAGTGAGGGGAGGGGGAGGGCCCACAAGAGTGGAGATGAGTAGGGGAAGGGAGATAGGGCAGACTCAATGGGCTGATGAGGTCCTTTTCTGCCATCAGATTTCTGTGATTCTGTGATTCAGCACCACTGACAGCCCTGTTCAATAGTTCATTGGAAATAGGTGTGGTACCAAAGGACTGGAGAAAAAGTGGGAGCAGGGAGGAGGCTAGCAATTACAGGCCAGTCAGCCTGACCTCGGTGGTAGGGAAGCTAATGGAATCACTACTAAAAGAAAGGTTTGCAATATATCTTGAATCCAGCAGAGCATAGGATCTGAGGCAGCATGGAATCACAGTGGGAAGATCTTGTCAACAAATCTGATAGATTTCTTTGACTGCATGGCTAGGGAGGTAGATCAGGAAGGGGTGGTATATGTGGCCTACCTGGATTTCAGCAAGACCTTTGACACTGTCTCACTTATTTAGTTAAACATCAGTTTAGAAACCTTTGAGCCAGAGGCTCATTTACAAAGGTACCTCGTCACAAAGAGGACATCAGAACAGTAGTACAAGGGACACAGTACTTACAAACAAAAAAGTTACAGTTCAATTACAATTTTGTTACAATAGAATACAATCTCCAACGAAGCAAAAGATAACAAAGGTGCAAAACTTATGGTCAGGGGAGAGCTGGTGGGAGTAGAAGGGAGGGAGATAGGGGAGGAGGAATTAGTAGGGAAAGGAAGGGGGAGCCGCTCAGTGAGCATTGTCAAACAGAGTATATATATATATATATATTTTTTTTTATACACTAGGCTAGCGGCAGTTGCATTTTCAAGAGCTAAGCAGGAAGTTTCTGAGCCTGGGCTTAAAGCAAGCTAAGGTTAGTGAGTTTGAGACACTGGCAGGGAGGGAAGGAGTTATACCAGTGGGGCGCACGGTAGGGGAATGCCCTCTGACGCGGGAGGTCCTGGCTCTCGGAATAACTAGGGTAGCTCTTGATGAGCTGTGCGTGATCAGGTCGGTGCAGTACGGTGAATGGAGTTGATAGGGCCTATGGGGGGATAGGCACGAGGCTTTTAAAGGTGAGCTGGCATGTCTGATACATGAGTCGCTTCTTCCAGGCTGAGTAGGGTAGCCAGGGTGTACAAGCTCACATGTGTGAGTGAGTCTGGGAGCACCAGTGATAAGTCTGCAGGCCTTATTAACTGTGAGGCGAACCTTGTTGAGGCAGTCTGATCTGCTGAGCCATAGACCGGAAGGCCATAGTCAATGAGGAGACATGACAGAGGAGGTGACAGCCAGGTGGAGGGCATCAGGAGGGAGGCATTCTTGTGCCGGTAAAGAATGCCTAGCCATGTGAGTTGGTGACAGAATTTAGGGCAGATATATGTCCATGGAATGAAAGTGCAGGGTCAAAGGTTATACCAAGATATCTATAAGACTGCACCTGGTCAATGACGAGATTGGTGTGGAGTGGACAGCTAAGGAAAACTTGCTGTACTTATTTTGGGGTGGGAGAAGAGCATCGCTTTGTTTTCTTAAGGTTGATAACAAGTCGGTGCTCAGTGAACCAGGTAGCTGCAGAGTCAAAGACTAGTTGGAGGGAGTTCTGTAGCAGCATGGGGTCATTTAGGAGGCAACGAGAACAGCATCATCAGCATAGAGAAGCATCTTACCCAGACAACTGCTGGGTAGGGAGTTAAGAAAGAGTGAGAATAGTAGGGGTCCAAGAATTGAGCCCCGCGGCACCCCAGAGCGAATGGGGCATGTTTCAGAGAGAGTACCGCTGACTTTCACATATTGGGAGCGGCGGAGAGATAGCTGGTGCACCAGGAAACAGGTCCTGAGGCAAAGCCTATTAGGTCGAGGGTGGAGAGCAAAAGAGATGAAACGTATCGAATGCTTTAGACAGGTCAATGAATATAGCACCAGCCAGGGCACCAGAGTCCAAGGAGGCATGGAGGAAGTTGGAAAATTCCAGGAGTGCTGTATTGGTACTATGACCTGCTCTGAACCTGTGTTGTTCAGGGCAGAGAACATTGTGCCACAGAGGTAGTCAGAGACTTGGGACGCCACAATTTTTCTAACACCTTAGAGAGGGGGGAGAGGATTGAGATGGGTCGTAGTTACCTGAAAGAGAGTCCTGTCACCACCTTTATGGGACAGGGGTAACTGTGGCAATCTTCCAGGCAGAGGGGAATTGTCTGAGACAGAGTGATTTGTTGAAAATGCACTAATAGGTGAGAGGACCTGATCCAGGACCTGGACGAAAGGCAGGGATCAAGTGAGTCATTACCGATGGTGTTACCTTTTAGGGCTTTTAGCAAGTAAGGCCTAGCTTCTTGCATGGTGACACGGCGCAGGTGGAAAGAGGGGCGGGCAATGGGTGGTGGTACAGATGGAGGAGGTGGACTGAAAAAGTTACCAGGAAGTACTGAGCTAAGGTCGGTAAAGGAGTTATTGAGGTGGGTGGCAATGAGGGCAGGGTCAGAGGAGACGGTACCATTGATGTTGAGAAGAGAAGGAGAGGGGGGACTGGGAGTGACCATTCAGTTGCTTGATGTTGTCCCAGAAGCACCTGGGGTTCCCCCAGGAGGAGGTAAGAGAGGCTTGGTAGTATTCCGCCTTTGCTTTGCGGATGGCCCAGGTGCACTGGTTGCGGGCAGCAGCATAGGACTGCCTGTCAGCTGAACGGCCAGTAGCAACAGCAAGGTGCCAAAGATTGTCGCGTTGCTTAAGTTGCCACAGTAGGGCAGGGGTGATCCAAGGGGCATGTTTCACTTTGGACCTCCTAGCAGTTATGGGAGTAAAGATATCACAGGCAAAGTTGAAAGTGCTTACAAAGAAGGCCAGGGCCAAGTCAATGTTGGTTGCCCTCGCCAGAGGGGACCAATCAGTGTGGGCAAGGAAGTGCTTAAGGCCTATGAGTCCCCAGGCCTAAGCCACCAGAGGTGGTTTTGACCGGGATGAGGGCCGAGGGTTTCCCAGTTGAAAAGCACAGGGAGTGGTCACTGAGGCAGTCAGGAGGATTTGGATGTTGTGGATGTGGATTGGCCTGTTGGTGAGGACCACATCCAGGAGGGTGCTTGTCCCCCAGGGTTTTTCTAGTAGGCTGTGTGACCAGTTGAGTTAGGTCAATTTAATCGAAAGCCTCACGGTGGGAGGAGGACGAGGGCAGAGCCAGGTTATATTCAAGTCGCCCACCAAGATTTGGTCCGACGAGTTGGGTAGGGAGGTGGAGGTAGTCAATTAGTGGGCCCAGGCCTGGGATTGGTTCTGGGGGTATGTAGGCTATGGTTAGGAATAATGGGCCTCTAGCTGGGTCAGGGACAGCTTTAGAGTAAGTGCCTGGGCCTTATGGTCGAGGTCAGGGCGGGGAGTGGTAGCCCCATGAGAGATCCTTCAAATAGAAGACACTGCCCCCACCTCTCCCTGCCGACACGGGTCCAACCGGGTGGAGAGTGTAGCGGAGAGAGACATGAGAGTTAGGAGTGAGGGAGACAGCCAGGTTTCAACCAGGGCAACAACATCAGGTTTATGAAGCGTCACCCAGCAGTGTAGAGAGTCCAGTTTTTTCAGGAGGCTACAGATGTTCATAGAAGCAATGCGCAGCTCAGGAGATTTCGGGGGGAGGACCAGTGCTGCCAGGCCCGGGATTGGGGTGGACATTGCCTGACAGGAGCAGGAGGAGGAGGGCTGATCTGGGGAGTGCACAATGGCGGGATAGCTTTCGACGATTGGAGAGGGGGTGATGAGGGAGTGATGAGGGGGTGATCACCAAGTGAAAACAGCTACTAGAGAGCAGTAAAATGTGACAAGTGAGGTATTGGGAGCAAATTGTTCAAACTTAATCAGGCTCCCTCTAGTGGCAAAACAATATAAGGAGCTAATGGAGAAGTTGGGTGTTCAAAAAAAAAAAAAAAAAAAAGATCAAGGTAGAAATTACCTGGTGTGTCTTGTGTGCAGTGACTCTCAGTTTTTAAATACAGTTACAGGCAAATGCAAATAGTTTTAGCTGGTTCGTTTTAAAAGTTTCAAAATCAGGCACAAAAGTAACAGTTCTGCTCTGTTTGAGCCTGGGCAGCAACTCGAGGTGCTACTCTGGCCGGGATTCATGCGCTGAGCAGGGGTTGTGGCCATTTCAGAAAAGGTGCCAGATGGCCAATGATGGTGGCAGCAGCCTGGATCAAGGTAGAAATTACCTGGTGTGTCTCGGGTTCGGGGCTTCTGTGGGCAGGGAGGGCTTCAGAGCAGGCCCTCGCGACCTCCGGTCTCCTCAGGAAGGGGGGTGGTCTCTGCGGGAGAATGAAGAGAGAGGGGGGATTAAATATGCAGCACAGGCAAAGGATTAACTTGCTGGGGGCGGGCTGGTAGTGGGTGTGGAGAGAAGAGCAAATGGGCTGTGGGCTATCAGGTACTATTGTGATTCAAAAAAGAAGGTGATTACTAGCAGGGCAAACTGAAATTCTGCACACTGGAAATGCACTTAGAAGTTAAACAGTCCCCAAATGAGTTTTTCACAGGGGGTAATTCAGTTACAACTGGAAATGCACTTTACAAATTAACAAACAGTCCCCAGTGAGATTTGCACAGGGGGGATTTCAGATAGAACACAGGTCCTGGGCTTGCAGTGACTCTAAGCTTTTAAATACAGTTACAGGCAAATGCAAATAGTTTTAGCTGGTTCGTTTTAAAAGTTTCAAAATCAGGCACAAAAGTAACAGTTCTGCTCCGTTTGAGCCTGGGCAGCAACTCGAGGTGCTACTCTGGCCGGGATTCATGCGCTGAGCAGGGGAGCTTGGCCGTTTCAGAAAAGGTGCCAGATGGCCAACGATGGTGGCAGCAGCCTGGATCAAGGTAGAAATTACCTGGTGTGTCTCAGGTTCGGGGCTTCTGCTGGCAGGGAGGGCTTCAGAGTAGGCCCTCGCGACCTCTGGTCTCCTCAGAGGAGGGTGGTCTCTGGTATGTCTCGGTTGAGAGCTTCTACGGGCAGGGAGGGCTGAGCAGGCCCTCACGACCTCTGGTCTCCTCAGGAGGGGGGTGGTCTCTGGTGTGTCTCGGGTTCAGGGGGGGCTTAGAGGGGCTAGTAAACAACCTGGGAAGCCTGGGAGTGGGTCCCAAGGTGGTAAACTGGGTCAAAAATTGGCTGAGTGATAGGGCACGGAGGGTGGTGGTGAACAGAGTTCAATCTGAAAAGAGGGGGTTGACTAGCTGGGTCCCACAGAGATCAGTGCTTGGATAAGTCCTCTTTAATGTCTTCATAAGTGATATTGCAGAGGGTCTGGAAGGGAAAGTGTGTCTCTTTGCAGACAACATGAAGATCTGCAGCAGGGTTGACACTCCAGGAGGGGTAGAGAAATGAGAAGAGACCTAAGCAAGCTTGAGGAGTGGTCATGGGTGTGGCAGCTAAGATTCAATGCAAAGAAGTGCAAGATCATGCACTTAGGGCACAGAAATACAGCGGAGGAGTACATGATTGGGGGGTAGGTACTGACGGCCACCAAACAGGAAAGGGACCTGGGAGTAATCATAGCTAATGATCTAAAGGTTACTAAACAATGTAAGAAGGCTGTGAGGAGAGCCAGTGGAATGCTGGGGTGCATAGGGAGAGGTATCTCCAGCAGAAGGAAGGAGGTGGTGATGCCACTGTATAGAACACTGATGAGACCTCATCTAGAGTACTGTGTCCAGGAGGCTGCATCTCCAGCAGTACATAGACACAGTAGAAGCGGTTCAGAGAAGGGCTACAAAAATGGTGCAGGGGCTGCACCAAAAGTCATATGAGGGGAGACTGGAGGGTCTCAAGATGTGTTCCCTGGAGGAGAGGAGAGGAGGAGAGAGAGAGAGAGAGAGAGAGAGAGAGAGAGGATATGATAGAGACTTTCAAATACCTCAAGGGTATAAATGATGTACAAGAGGGTAGCATCTTTCAAAAAAAAGATGTTCAAGAACAAGGGGCTGTGATATTAAAATAGAGGGGTAGACTTAGGGGTAATGTGAGAACTTATTTTTTCATTGAAAGGGTAGTGGATCCATGGAACAGCTTCCCAGCAGAGGTTGTAGGGGCAAAAATGGCAAGGGAGTTCAAAAATGCATGGGACAGATATAAAAGTACTCTAGCGATAGGAAAGAGAGGGTAATCTGCAGATCATTTAGGATCTGCGGTATATGAAACGGGTAGGGAAAATGTGCAGACCAGGTGGGCCAAGTGGTTCTTATCTACCATCAAATTCTATGTTTCTGTTTCTACAGTTCTTCAGGATATTTTGTAGGAATATGGGAGTATAGTTAGCAACAAGATTAACTGGACAAAAAGTGAAATCCTTGTCTTAGGTAATCATGACCCAAACATGCTATCTAACATCCCATTGCAACCAAAAGTAGTCAAGTCCATGACATCATTCAGACTGGGATGGGGCAGGGCTAATGTGAGATCAAAAGCAACAGGAGAAGTAGAAGGTATTAGGCAGAAGATGGGTTAGGTCCTGGGATCTGATAGGTCCAAGGAACACATGGGCAGACTACATGGATCCTTGATCTCCTTCTGCCATCTCTTTTTCTGTTTCTATGTTTCTAACTTCTTGAAATATTTGGGTATCAACATATCTAGTAAGGCATCACCTCCATATAAGGAAAATTACATTGCCTTATTGGACAGTGTGAGAAAGGTCAGTGAGAGATGGGAGGATCTCCCTATTACTCTTATAGGAAGAGTAAATACTTTTAAAATGAATATTCTCTCCAAATGTATGTACCTGTTTCAAAATCTCATCATCAGGGTGCCCAAACTAGTTTTTAAACAACTCAATAGTATTCTGCATTGGTTTCTATGGGGGGAGGGGTAGCTGCAAGGATAAAATTGAGCATTTTACAGTTACCCTTAAAAGAAGGCAGCATGACCATGCCCAAATTCAAATACTATTACTGGACAGCACAACTGTGTCGTCGAGGCACAGGTCAGGAAGCACAGGAAAAAACAGGAGCAGTTGTAGAATTCACCAAAAATTATTGATTTACACTAGCAGTATCATAAAATAAACTTGTTCAGTATAACTATTTACAAAGGCAACATAAAATAAAGTTTTCTTTCAGTCTTGTGTCCCTTGTTCTCCTAATCTCTCTTGCAGTTGCAGCTTAGCTCTTTTATAAGTCTTTTCAACCCCCATTCTTAGCAAGCCTCCTGTTTTTGTAAATATGAGGCAGGAGCTCCTAGAACACATTGTACTTGCTGAGGCCCCTTGTGCACAGCTTTTGCAAAAGGCTCAAAGATTTGCAGTAAGGTAACCTCTAGTTTCCAACAGCTTTTTGCAGTCATCTCAAATTATATGTAACCCCCTTGTTACCCGAGGTTACTAGAATCCCAGTAAGACCTAGTGGTAGGCAGGGAAAGCAGCTTGTGAAACTCCAGTTAAATGGATTTCACACTGTCTCACTCTGTTCTCAGTCTCAGCTGAGACTGAGGGATGACATCACCAATAGAACTATCGCAGCTGAATAAGCCACAATGGAATCTGCAGCAAGGGAGTTGGAATAGAATGTTGGGAGGTTTGAACAGTAGTCTGTAAGTCAGTTGATGTTGGGAGCTTGCTGTGAAAGCAGCACAGCAGCTCAGTGTAGGCTCTAGGAGCCTCAGCCCTGACAGAGGGCTACTTTTAGGTAAAAAGGGTGTGTGTCTCCACCCAAAGAGAGACACAGAAGATAATTGAAGTGGAGACCGCTGTTTTTGGGTCTCAGTGCCCTCTCCCTCTGGGGATGGTGGCAGGAAAGGGTTCCCTGCAAATTCCTGGGGCAACCCCCTAGTTCTGCTAGTAATGGAGAAGCTGCCTATTTGTTCCAGAGTTTATTTGGGGAACAAGAAGACTTGTGAATTGCCTGTGGGGCACCTGCAACCGGAGGGTGAGTGTCTGCTCTTCCTGAAAGGGCCTATGTTTTTCACCCTGGGACTTGTGTGACAATGTGGGGATTGAACTACTGAGATAGTGGGAGGCCTAGAGTAATAGGCTAAGCGACAAGTAAAAGTAGGTTCAAGTCCAGAGCTTATTGGGATCAAAATAATATGTAGAGGAGATGTGACATACGTCTACCCAGGAATCTACATTTGCAAGTTTTCAGTAAAGGAATTGTTTAGTTTCCAGAGAAATGGCTGGGTATGGGCTGTGGGAGCTGGAGGTGGGAGACCCTCCATCTTTAGTGACCAGGTCCACCTCTACGGATTTGCTCTGTGGATTTCTACTTTGCCTCAGGCACTTGGCCAGTGATGAGGGGAAGTACCCAGACGTGGGATTGGAAGAAAAATTCCCTCTAGGAGTCGAAGGCTCTAGTGTGGTTTGGGGGGCCACAACAAGATAATTGGTTCATTCCCAAAATGGACTGTGGATCAAGTGGCCGGCAGGGGAGCTGGGCCAGTGGGGAAAACCCAAGTAGTGTACAAGTAGGGCTGTGTACCCTAAGCTGCGTGCAAGTCCAGGCTGTGTGCCTGGTGGGTTCAGAGCCTGAGGGCTGGAAATAGTGATAAAGTGTTCTGTTATCTCTAATCTGCATTACCAGGAATGTAGCCCCACGGGGGTCCGTCTATGCTTTGTTTGTTCAGCTTGGATGTGAATAAAAGCCACACTGTAGAATCCCATTCCTGGTTCTGGACATTACAGTTATTGCTTTCTGTGTTCGGATTACTTGGGTGCCCCTGTGCAGAGTAGCCAAACCTAGGTCCCCTGTGCCGAGTAACCTCATCCTCCCCGAACCCAGTCCCCACCACGTACTGCTGTCAGTTTCAACAGCATGCCACCTGTCATTTTGCTAAAAAAGGCAGGTTGAGGGGTTACATATAAATATATACATTTCAATAGTAACATTATATATTTTGTAAGCAAAAGAGATCCCAACATCAGTTACATTTTGATAGAATGAGTTGCATATACTTTTATATCTGCAGATATGCAAGGAAGGAAAACAGACAGCAAGGGAGAACTGAGACAGTGAGAGGCAAAGAACTGCAAGATTGTCGGGATGATCAAGTCTCACAGGAAAATTTGGTTACGCAACCAGACAGAGAATAGACAGAAAAGGAAAGATCCCTGCACTTAAACACTTTCTCCATAACAAAAAGGACAGGGTCCTATACCACCCTGTCACATACACCCCCCTCCTTAAGAGGGAATCTGTTTTATTAAACAGGTTTCCAAAACTTTTTTATTCTTTAATAACATTTGCTGCTTTCAGCAATTAAGCACATGTGCATGATCTATCTCTTTTTTTATAACAGTACAGCAAACCGCAAACTTCAAACCCATACATTTGTTTTTTAACCTTCAGAACTGTCAATTCTTGATACATATCTTGACAGAAAATCAGCATTGCTATTCTCTTTACCAGATTTGTGTATCACTATGAATTTAAATGGCTGTAGTGCCAGGTACCACCTTGTGATTCTGGAATCTTTATCTTTCATATGGTTAAGCCAACAGAGAGGATTGTGATCAGTTACAAGAACAGTCTGTTCCTAGCAAATAAAACTTAAGGGACTCCATGGCCCACTTTGCTGCTAGACATTTCTTTTCGATAGTGGAGTACATTTTCTCTCTGTCATACAATTTCCTACTTATATACAGAATAGGATTTTCTGTTCCATCTATATTTTGACGTAGGACTGCGCCTAGGCCTACCTCGGATGCATATGTTTGTAGCAAAAATGTTTTTTTCAGAGTCTGGGCTTCTTAAAATGGGCAGAACATAATGCAGCCTTTATGGTTTGAAAAGCTTTATCACACTCTGGGGTCCCTTTCACATTATTTGGGTACCTTTTTTTGTGAGTTCAGTGAGGGGAGTAGCCAACTCAGCAAAGTTGGGAACAAATCTCCAGTAATGACCAGCCAGCCCTAAAAAAATGACCTGACATGTTTCTTTGTTTTAGGGACAGGGCTGTAAGCTGCAGCTTCTATTTTAGAAACCTCTGGCTTAACGTCTCCATTTCCCAACACATAGCCCAAATATATGGTTTCCTGCATGCCCAGTGCACATTTGGTAGGACTAATAGTCAGACCTGCACTTTTGATAGCTTGAATAACTGCTCGTAGGTGTTCCAGGTGGCTTCTCCAGTCTGGACTGTACACCATGACATCATCCAGGTATGCAGCACAATAACCAGTGTGAGGGGATAAAATGACATCCATGTACCATTGGGATGTAGCTGGTGCACTATGTAAACCAAAGGGCATGGTGGTGAACTGATAGAATCCTATAGGGGTGGCAAATGCAGTTTTATCTCTAGATTCTTTAGATAAAGATATTTGCCAGTAACCCTTGGTAAGATCGAGGTACTGATATATTTTGCACTCCCCAGTCTATCCACTAAATCATCTATTCTGGGCATAGGATAACGGTCACATTCTGACTCTTGATTAAGTTTCCTAAAATCAAGGCAGATTCTAACACCCCCTTCTTTTTTGTTTACAATTACCATTGGAGATGACCAAGCACCCCTCAACTCTTCTATGATACCCAATTCTTTCATTTTTTTGTTTCCTTAACCACAGCAGCTCTTAACCTCTCTCTTATAAGTCTTTTGTCTAATAGGACGAGCATTCCTTGTCACTATTACGTGCTCAACCCCTTTTGCTCAGCCTGGTACTGGGGTAAACATACTGTTAAATGTCTTTAGCACATTACAAATGTCTGCAGTTTGTTCTGAGGTTAAGGAAACATTAACCTTTACAGCATCAGCATTTACAATTTGTTCCAGTCTATCATAAGCTACATCAATATCTTGTTTATCGGTTTCTGGTAAAACTAGCAAAGCCGCTTTTGGCATTTTTTCAACCCATTACTTGAGATTAACATGATATATCTTAGTAGGATTTTTCCTGTCAGGTTTCTCAATCTCATAGTTAACAGTGCCAGTATGTCTAAGAACCTTGTAAGGCCATTTCCACTTCATTAACAGCTTATTTTCTGTTATGGATAACAGTAGCAAAACCCTTTCACCTGGCTCGAAAACTTTTTCTTTTTTTTTCAATTCAAACTTTATTAACACAATTTGCCACAACAATGGAAACAACATACATGAGAAGTACAACTTGGATACAATACCATACTGTACTCAAACTGTCCCCCCCCCCCGTACAGCAGTATTATGCCTCCTTATAACATAAGTTCCTAAGACATTATACATAAGTATACAGGGACAGTTAATACAAAACAATACTCATATCTGGGTAGCTATAATTAAGGTGTGAAGGGGATCCCAGATATGTGTATAAGCGGGTAATCTATTGTGGAGACTAGCTATAGCTTTCTCTGTATGAAGGTTAGCAAGGATTTCATTCACCCATTCCTGTAATGTCGGAGTGACCTTATCTTTCCAATGCTGTAAAATAAGTTTTTTGACAGATAGTGCAATCATAGATATGTGAAATCTCCTCACCTTAACCTTGATGGAGGACAGGTCCTCTAGGAGACAGATGTCAGGCGTGAAACACTCCTGCAGACCCAATAAGGGGTCCAGGAAGGTTTTAATAGCGTCCCACAAAGAAGTTGTTTTGGGACACAACCAAAATATATGGAGGAGTGTTCCTTCTCCCTGAGAACATCTGACGCATATGTTTGACTCAAGGAGACCCCATTTCACTAACTTAACTGGGGTATAGTATATATTGTGTAAAATGTGGTATTGCATAAGGCGCAATCTATCTTGGGACACATATTTATGACAGGACTTCCATAAGGCCTGCCAGTTGAGAGAGTATTGGGGAAAGATAGATCCCCAGAACCTAGTCGGTCTGAAGGATCCCCCATACCGTCTATGAAACAAATCTTGATATCATTTAGAAATGACACCCGAGGACCCTAATAGGAAAGAGGTTTCCAGAATCAGGGCCCTAACTGACTGGCGGGGGTATTGCCCAACACCATCATAAGCAAATGCTTTAATTGGACCACTTTAAATTGTGAGTATACTGGGATATTAAATTTCCGGATAAGTTCATCTACTGAAAGCCACTTTCCTTCATCATCCAAGAATGTGGATACTATCCCATTTCCCAACTGGGGCAGCCATATGCAGGGAATTAGCTGTTTATTCATGGTGAAGGTCGGAAAGTTCCAGATAGATTGGGACAGGTCCAAATGAGGAGTATAGAGCAGAAAAGAACAAAGCTGCATGTACACTTTCAAGGAAGTCATAAGAATGGGGCATTTCTCAGCACCTTGTAACTGGGACACTTTTACATAAAACAGAGTTAGGGGATCCGTGTTCATAGACTGGATTAAATCTAGTTCTATTTTGAGCCAAGTCAATCGCAGATTCTCAGGACCTGGACACACCCATTTCAGACATTTAGCCAGATGGCTGGCCCAGTAATATATAGCCAAATGAGGAATCTGCAATCCCCATCAAATTTAGAGGTGGCCAGCTTGCAGTATGCTAGTTGGGGGTATTTGTTTGACCAGATAAAATTGGTGAAGATTCTATGCATTTTCTGAAACCAGGATAAAGGGATAAATGAATTAAGAAGAGAGAGGGGATAAAAAAATTCTTGGGAAGATATTCATCTTGATTGTGTTAATCTGGCCCCATAGTGAAACCGGGAGTTAGGACCATCTATCCAGATCCTGAACAATTAACTGGGAAAGAGGCTCCAAATTTTCTTTGAAACATGCTGAGAAATTACGCGTTAGTTTGATGCCCAGATATTTTAGCATCCAGGGTGCCCAGCATGAGCCGAAGGGGATAATATCAGTCTTCAAGACCTTATGATTCAAGGGGAAGAAAGAGGACTTATTAGCATCTAGTTTGTAATTTGAAAGGGCACTGAATTTAGCAATTTCCCCTAACAAGGCTGGAACAGAAGACACTGGGTGGGATAAACAAAGAAGAAGATCATCCACGTATGCTGTAATCTTAACCTCATTGCACCCCACCCAGATGCCCTGTATCCCCGCGTTGCTGAGGATATTTTGAATGAGAGGTTCCAGATAAAGGTTGAATAAGAGGGGAGAGAGGGGACAACCCTGTCTGGTACCTAAGTATAGAGAAAAGGTCTTAGAAAATGCACCGTTTCCTGAAATCTTTGCTGAAGGGGCTTTATATAATGCACATATCCAGTCTATAAAGATGGCAGGAAACTGAAAGACCTTGAGAACCTGGAAAAGGAAATTCCAGGTCACACGATCAAATGCCTTCTTGGCGTCCAGGGAGACTAACCCGGCAGGAAAAGTGGCAACTCTGGACTCCGAGAAGACATGTGAAAGGGTGCGTAGATGATCTGAGGATGAATGTCTCTTCATGAATCCAACCTGAGCCATACCTACCAGGTCCGGAAGAACCATTGTTAACCTATCGGCCAGTATCTTTGAAAGGATTTTGATGTCTTGATTTAAAAGGGATATGGGCCTATAGCTTTGCACTAACTCTGGGTCTTTGTCCAGCTTGGGGAGAAAAACAATCAGGGCTTCGAACAGATAGGCATCCACCACCACCCTGGATAAAATGTGCTGAAATAGCCGGTGAAGCACCGGCAATAAGAGTTCTTGGAAAGCTTTATAAAATAGTGAGGAGAAACCGTCCGGCCCCGGGACCTTGTCCGACGGCAAGGCTCCGATAACCTCTGAGATCTCCTCCTGGGATATTGGAGATGCCAAAAAACTCCTATGCTGTTCTGTTAGGGTAGGCAGATGGGAGTCCTTTAAGTACTCCTTCAAAATCTCCGGACAAGGAGGACACTCCATGTCCCTGTATAATTGTTCATAGTACAGTGCAAACTCTTGCACTATCTCAGAAGAGGATACTCTCAGAGACCCATCTATCTGAGCCTGAATTGGGGGAATAAATCTTGCAGATTCCTGTTGTTTTAACCGCAATGCGAGTAATCGCCCCGCCTTTTCTCCCTGATCCGTCTAACTAGCTCTGATTCGGATAATAGATAACTCCTCCTTTTCCCTCAGCAAATCTAGATATCTATCCCTGGCTACCAGAAGCTTCTTTCTGTCCTCACTCGAAGTGCTGACAGAAAGGTTAGCCTCAAGGGACCGTATTTGGGACAATAAAGATAATAATTCTTCTTCTTGTGCCCTTTTCCTCTTAGATGCTAAACTAATAAGGATTCCCCTCATATAGGCCTTAAAGGCATCCCATAAAATATCCGGCTTTGCACTATCAATCGGATTAAATGAAAAGAAGAACTCAATCTGTTCTTTTATAAGCTTGCAACACCTGGCATCCTTTAGTACCTGTTCATTAAGCTTCCAATGGGTCTCCCTTCTGGGTGTGTTAAGAAAAGCTAAATTACATACCACGAGGGAGTGGTCAGAAATAGGGCCAGGCTGGATTGAGGCGTACATAACCCTGGGCAAGAGCCCCTGGGAAATCAATACGTAATTGATGCGAGACTGCGATCCATGCACCGGCGAGCTTAAGGTAAACTCCTTGGAGTTAGGATGCAGGACACGCCAAACATCACATAGCCCACACTGATCTACCAAGTTCTTGAATGCCCTTTGCCCTGGGGATAGCCCCCTCAGTCCACTACCTGACCTATATGACGGATACGAGGCTGCCTGACCATTGAGAGTTTTAAGCTAGAATTAAAAACGTATTTATTTAAACAGGCATATGGAGAGTGATTTTATTGTAATCATATTGTTATTTGTTGTTGTATGTTATATGTATGTATTTTAATTATTTTATCTGTGCAGCGCTTTGGTTTTGAAAAGCACTTTAAAACTAAATTTTACTTACTTACTTACTTACTTACTATCCATATTAGAGTCCAAGACCAAATTAAAGTCACCACCCATAATAATCATTGTGGGAAGCATTGGGAGAATAATGGTAATCAGCCTCATGAAAAAAACAGGATCATCAATATTAGGCCTGTAGATACTGCAAAGTAAAAGTGGTACTGACCAGAGAGTGCCCTGAACCAAGACACACCTACCCCCCCGGATCTTTAATGACATGTGAGGAGATGAAGGGAATGCCTCTGTCAACAATTAGCATGACCTCGCAACTGTTGGTGGATCCCGAGGCATTAAAGACCTGACCCACTTGTTGCCTCCTTAATTGTGAAGCTTCAGACTCTAATAAGTGGGATTCCTGTAGAAACGTTATCTGGGAACGTAATAGACTTAGGTGCTTAAGCACCTGGTATTGTTTGGATTTTTTCCTGAACCCTTTCACATTCCAAGTTGAAAAAAACACATTATTAGTCATCTAAAACAGTAATAGTGACCTTAGAACAAAAAGCCCTGTACAAAAACATTGAGAAATAATTAACCAGGTTCCCTTAATTACTGCTGTACCCACCACCCTACCCCCGCCCCCAACACAAACCAAAACTTCTCCTGACCCTCCAAAAAACTCCCCCCCTTCGTTTGACATAGAAAGAACCAGTTATTTAGACTGTACCTTACCACCCCCCACCTAACCACCCCAACTGTCACAAGCAGTACTTAGCACAGTACTGCGTCCCTTCCACAGCCCTCAGGCTCCTGAAAATATCCCTCGGCCCCAAGCAAATGCTACAACCCCCTCATATAAGCAAATACCCAATAAATCAAGAAAAGGAGAACTCTACTACATAAGCAACACCTGGTAGCTTAAAAGAGGTGCTGGGCTTTTGACATAAGGGCACGGCAAGTGCGCTGATGTAATTAACCAGGTTAATGTGACCTGCAAAACTAATACAAGCACCCAGAAACCCTGGGTAAATAAAATAGGAACTAGGACCCCATAACCCCGTGAAGGGTGTATTAATAACTCGGAAAATGAGCAGGGAGTCTTGCAGAGGGAAATACACCCCTTCTAACCTGACTTATGTGGCCCGCTAAACAAAAAGGGACTCAAAAGCCCTGAACCCCAGGCATGAGATTAAGGAAGTAGGGCGTCTTTACTTCGGTGTCTTGCCAGCCCAAAAGCCGAATAACACAGTGTAGGGTATTTTAATACCCCAGGCTACAAGCGGGGAGCTTTACAAAAGGGAATCATCCCCGATTTGTCAGCAACGCTGAACTGAAATTCCTGCGCACTGAGCTCCCTCCTGTGGTTACTGAATGAAAATTCATGACTACACGAATAGCAGTAAAAGAAAAGCCCAGCACAACTCCTAAATTAAGCTACTCTTGGATTTGAATAATGATCCTAAACAATATAAAACAATCCTCCCCTTGCTATTGAGGGCCTGCACATCTAGCTATATTGGGATAAAGAACACCTTCCCCCAAGTAAACAAGCCATACATTCCGACGAGTCCTTAATGTAAACTTCAGTCCTGCTCTTAAATTCAGAGCATAAATGTCCCATAGGAATTAGCTCAGCGAGATGGTAGCTATGCCTTTTCCAATAGCGAAATCTTTAGGATGCATCCTGTAGTTGCTGTCCTTGTCAACATTCAGCTTAATGAACAGTCTAAACTTGGCAGTGCAGGGCTCCCCTCTTAGGCAAGGCAAGGCAAGGCAAAATTTATTTAAAAGACGACCAATCCCAGAGGCTCTGGGCATTGTACAAAATTTTAAAACAAACATATAAAGATAATAAATATACAGTTTATACACAGTAAAAATACAAAATCTAAAAAAAAAAAAAATCAGAAACATTGCCGTAAATATCAAACTAAACCTCAAATGCTTTAGAAAAAAGAAAAGTCTTCAACTGGGCCTTAAAAATGTCTACTGTGGGGGCTTCCCTGACCATAATTGGCAGAGAATTCCACAGAACAGGAGCCGCGGCACTATACGCTCTATCGCCAGTGGATATCAGCCTAGTTCTGGGAATGGCCAGGAAGCCACCACTAGAGGAACGAAGAGGGCGTGAGGAGAGGGTGGGTAGCAGAAGGTCTGACAGGTAACCAGGGCCCAGCCCATGTAGGGCCTTATAGGTGAGAAGACCCACCTTAAAGAGGACTCTCCACCTGACTGGCAGCCAGTGCAGTTCACATAAAACCGGTGTAATATGACAAGACTTCTGCTGTCCGGTCAACAACCGGGCAGCTGCGTTCTGCACCAGCTGCAGTCTACGGAGAGATCCTCTTGTGACCCCGAGATAGAGCGCATTACAGTAATCAAGTCTTGATGTGACTAAGGCATGTATCAGGGTAGGGAGTCCAGAGGCAGAACAAGGGGCTTAATCCTGGCAATGTTTATGAGATGATAAAAACAGGTACGAACCGTGGAGGAAATTTGAGCCTCCATAGTTAAGTCCCTGTCCAGAATCACTCCCAGATTTCACACCCAAGAGGAGCCCTTCAATGACACAGTTCCAAGAACAAGCCCAGTTTCTGTGACAGAGGCCATCCTATCATGGACTCTGTTCAACTCCACTATCAATACCTCCGTCTTATCGGGGTTTAGTCACAACCAGCTGGAGGCCATCCAGTCATTTATCTTGGCCAGACAGATATTAAGCACCTCCACAGCATTTGATGTTCCTTGGGCAAAGGAAAAATATAGCTGAGTATCATCAGCATAGCAATGAAAACTCAGACCATACTTCCTAATGATCCCACCCAGAGGCAGCATGTACACTGTGAACAACATTGGGGCCAGTACCGATCCTTGAGGAACTCCATAAAAAAGGAGACTGGGTGTAGATGAGGAATTCCCCATCATAACCCGTTGCCTCCTGTTGGTAAGAAAGGACTCAAACCATTTGATGACAGTTCCGGTGAGTCCACAGAGGTCCCTAAGGCGGACAAGCAACACACAATGGTCCACAGTGTCAAATGCTGAAAAGATATCGAGGAGAACAAGAATTGTCTTGTCTTCCCTATCTCTAGCCCTGAGGAGATCATTGTGCACCCGAACAAGTGCTGTTTCAGTGCTATGTCTGGCATGAAAAGCCAACTGGAAGGGTTCATTCAACTCGTGAGATACGAGGTGCTCTTCCAACTGAAGTGCTACCACCTTCTCAACAACCTTCCCCAAAAATGGAAGGTTGGAGATAGGACAGTAATTTGCCTTGATCCAAAGATGGCTTCTTTAAGAGGGGTCTCACCAGAGCCTCCTTTAAGGCATCTGGAAAGACACCCTCAGAAAGGGAACACCATACAATCGAGGTAAACACCGGGCCAACAGAGTCAACACATCTCATTAAGAAATGCATTGGCACCAGGTCCAGTTCACAAAAGGTATGCTTCATATTGGTTGCTACCTCGATAACCTCACTAACCTCCACTGGTCTAAACTCTCCCCAACCAGACAGAGTGCACTCAGAACACATCAGGCGATCACTGCCTGCTATAATATTTCTGGCTGGGGAAGCCACCCGCTGGATGGAGGATACCCTGTCCGAAAAGAACAGAGTGAATTCCTCACAGTCTATGTTGGAAAAAACCCTTCCGGACTGTAGACAGGCAGGATGTAAAAGCCTATCCACAGTCCGGAAGAGTGAGGCCGGCCGGAGCGCCCTTAGCGGCAATCTCCCTAGACAGAAACACTGTCTTCTTTACGAAGTTGATTGCCTCTTGATATGCACCATAATGGCGTAGGACCAGTTTATCCGCCTCCAGACGGGATCTCCTCCAGCAGTGCTCCAATCTCCGACCATCTTTTCATCTCCCTGAGCTCACCATCAACCATGGTGACCTCAGTGTAAGTTCTGGGTCGTGCATGGACGGGTGCGAGGGATGTTAATGGTGTCGGATAACACCCAATTATAGGTGTCAACCCCAACAGCAACACCTCCCACGCATGCATCACCCACACTAGACAATTTCCCTGCCGCCAAAAAACCCTCAGGGGTCAAACCCCGCAAAGGGCGACAGCTAATCATCTCGACAGGGGAAGGGCTTATGGCGGGAGCCCCAAGCGTGAACTGCACTGTGCAGTGATTGGACCAGAGGACCGCAGAACTGAAGGTGCAGAACTCCTCATGGGTCCCAAAACAAGTCAGGCAGGGTGAGTTTGAGACCAGAGAGAGCAGTATCTGGGTCCTCGTAGGCTAGCCAGGATCCGTTCACAAGCACTTGCAGCCTGGCCGGGTACCCCATCCTAAACTTGAGCCCAACAGCAATAATCCTGGACACAATGGGGTGGAATGCTGTGCGTTTCTGCCGGACAGATCTCGGCAGGTCTTGTGCTATTCTTAACTTTGAATTCTCCCAGAAGACCTCCTGTAGATCTCTCACTTTTGACAAAAAGTGTTGCCTCTCTAAAAAATTTAGAAATCGGCATATAATGGGGTGGGGAGCAGCCCCTAATGGAGGTTTCAGCCACAAGGACCTATGCGTTCTTTCAATAGTGTATGCAGGGCCAAAGGGAGAGGGACCAGCAACCCGTTCCACCAGCTTCTGTATAAAAACAACAGTATTCTGGCCCTCTTCACCTTCTGGTAGCCCTAAAATTACAACATTGTTCCTGCAGCTGCAGCCCTCGAGATCCTCTAGTTTTGCTTCAACTCGAGAGAGCTTCTGCCGTATTGCCACTAGCCCAGGGTCCACCTTTTCCAGATGTTTCTCCAGAGAGACTATGCGAGCAGTATTATCCGAGGCTGTCATCGAGACCTCATCCAACTTTTTAGAAAGGGCTTTAAGGTCAGTCACTATCTCTTTCAGCTCCTCACAGAAGGGTTTAAATTCTTCCAGGAACCTGTTCAAAGTTAAAGGTTCCTGCTCCAAGACTTGGCTGGGATGATCGGGCCTATCTGGCCCACTCGAAGCCTGAGATTTCTTTGGGGCCTTCTCGGGGGTGACTGATGGAGTATGTTTCTGTGGGGCTTTTTTCATATAAGCTGCCATCAGTGCTCAGAAGCTCAAGATATTTAGTATGCAGAATTAGCTGAGAACGGAGGGTTTTTGATGATCTAGAAGTCCGAAAAAAATGATTATAAAATCAGGAGGCTGGAGCTACGCTGAGGAGCTTCTACACAGCACTCTGCATGACGTGGTCCCCTTGAAAACTTTTTTTTTACCCCATGTTCATAATATACCTTCTGCTGGTTTTGGACCTCTTCCTGATTACTATGGGCAATTTCAACATATTTTGCCAGCTTCTTTCTCGGGGCTGCAAAAGATACAGCAAAAGCTAAAACTGGAATAGGTAAACACAGTCAGAAACATACAGGAACAGACTAAATAACTGTGCCCAACAGGGAGCCTGTTGTCAGCAACACGAGGGGGATAGCACATAGAAGTGCTGGAGACACAGGGTGGAGGGTTGCACCCCAAGTACAGGGTGTCCCAGAGAGAGAGAGAGAGGTCAGTTTGGCAGAAGGGCAGATGGTAGGAGATGCCTTTGCTAGGTGCTAACAATGGCAGACACATTGAGATTCCTGTATTAAATGGTTCTTTATGTTCTTTTTGAAGGTCCACGGAGTGGGCAGGCTAATAATATTCTCATGGAGGGAGTTGAACCATAACAGTGCCCGAAAATAAACTTGCTCAGTATAACTATATACAAAGGCAAAATAAAATAAAGTTTTCTTTCAGTCTCTGTGTCCCTTGTTCTCCTAACCTCTCTCTTGTAGTTGCAGTTTAGCTCTTTTATAAGTCTTTTCAACCCCCATTCTTAGCAAGCATCCTGTTTTTGTAAATATCAGGCAGGAGCTGCTAGAACACATTGTACTTGCAGAGGCCCCTTGTGCACAGCTTTTGCAAAACGCTCAAAAAGTTGCACTAAGGTAGCCTCTAGTTTCCAACAGCTTTTAGCACTCATCTCAAATTATAAATATATACATTTCAACAGTAACATTATATATTTTGTAAACAAAAGAGATCCCAACATCAGTTACATTTTCATACATTGATTTGCACATACTTTTATATCAGCAGATATGAAAGGGGGGAAAACAGACAGCAAGGGAGAACTGAGACAGTGAGAGGAAAAGAACTGCGAAATTGTCGGGATGATAAAGTTTGAAGTCTCACAGGAAAATTTGATTGCACAACCAGATAGAGAATAGACAGAACAGGAAAGATCCTTGCATTTAAACACTTTCTCCTTAACAATTGGGGCAGGGTTCTATTCCACCCTGTCATAAACTGGCACGTCTGCACAATTCTACAACAGTCTTACCTCCTTCCTGGTGAAAAACAGAGGAGGAGTTTATACCTGGAGGGCTACTTTGAGTTTTTTTTATCATCCAGCCTTAACAAATGAACTTCCCCCAGTGTGTCCAATCTGTTCACACATCAGCTGACTAGAATATGGAGGGGTGCACATCATTGTATAGGCCACAGCAAAACTGTTTCCCTCAGGGCGACACTACATGCAAGCTTTATAGATCAAAGGGGATACAATGTCTTCCCTCACCAAGTCTAACTGTGGTGGGAAAAACCTGGAGTTAATTCTCCACAGGATCTTTCCTACAGAGGGTTTCTCAAGTCTTTTACTGACCTGAAGCAGCAATATGGCATACAGGCTGGAAACTTCTTTGCCTACTTAAGCGTCAGACAGTTTCTGCATGGTCAAACTCCAGTACTGTCTCCAATTGAGGAAATTTAATATAGTCCGCAACCTGGCCTGTCAATCGTAACAGCACTGTATAGATTATTCACTGGTGTGGCTCCTACTCCAAAGATTAAAGCAAAACTAGAGTGGGAAAAGGATCTTGATATGGTAACTGACGATTCCACTTGGCAGGCAGCCAAATTCAACTCAGCCTTATCTGATCTGACATCCATCAATGTAGGAGTTCCCCAGGGCTCCATTCTGGGTCCTCTTCTCTTCTCTATTTTCATTAATCAGGTTGCACTGAATACTGCTGCTTGTTCTTCCATCCTTTATGCAGATGATCTTGTGCTGTATTCGAGTTCCTGTGATATACTCGAGATTAACCTTAATCTATCCTCAGCCTTCCTTAACATTCAGTCTTGGTTGTCTAGGCACAAACTTATACTCAATGTAGATAAAACTCAGTCAATGCTCTTTGGCTCAGAAACTAAACTAAAAACCTATCAGAATCAGCTTAAGATATTTTGCCCAGATTGCTCCTGTTTGGAGTTGGTGAGCTCCTTCAAATACCTGGGGGTCCTGCTTGGTGGAACCCTGGACTTCGATCAACATATTTTGGCTACCTGTAAATCTGAGAATAGCAAAATTTGAATTACTTACAAAACTAGTCATATCCTTAAGCCCTCTGCTAGATTGGTCATTGCCCATGGCATATTATCCCCAACACTCACCCATAGTGCTGTCACCTATCTAAATGCATCCAAGACCACTTTTAGAAAATGGGATACTACTTACAATAATATTTGTAGGTATGCCTCTGCCTCCCCATGGCTCAGACATCATTGCCAGCCGTATGTTGATCTTAGTTTGCCTTGACCCTCAACCCATAGTCTCCTCTCCCTTGACTCACTGATGGGAGCATCATAAGGAACAGAACCCCTATCTTGCTGGCTTCCATGTTGCTCTCACAGTCCTTCTCCTATGGCCTTCTTTCAGTTGACAGATCCCTGCTATGCATGCCAAGATGCAAAGCCTCCAAGGTTGCTTGTGCATTCTCCCATGCTGCTCCTAAACATTGAAACTCCCTACCCCTAGGTGTTCATCTGGCTCCAAGTCATGCCCTCTTTAAAAAGAAGTATCAGGCACTACTTATTAACCTTGCCTCTTGCACATGTTTTAAACCTCCCTAGGCACCTCACCTTCTTCCTAGTTCACATGTCCTACTGTCTCGTGTACTGTTGTCTCTACTCACACTGTATTCTGAGGCCTTGCCTCACTATTATTGTTAAATGTGTACTGTTTCTCACTAATGGACTTGTACTTGCACTTTATTTGGTTCCAGGCTAAAATCATCCTGGCACTTACTCTGAATTATCTTGTAAATTCATACCTTACTTACCTTGTTAATCTGCCTGTTAAACTGCACTATGCCTCACCATGACTGTATTTGTATCTACCTATTTGTACCAGTATCTTTACTTTGTATGTAATGCTATTTGTGCTAAGTTTTTACTTTGTATACAATATACTTGACATTGTTCTTCTTCACTTCTTTGTAACCTCCCGGGTCATGCCTGAAAATAGTCATATCTGTGGCTACAGCACCTACCCAGTCAACAAAAACTAAATAAATAAATAAAATAAATACCTATCCACACTTGTTCCAGATCCAACAAGCTACACAGGATACAATATAATTATTTGTATAGAATTTATTTAACCCCAATTAAGTTACATCAGTTCATCCCATCTATAGCCAAAGTGTGTCCCAAATGCCATGTGGGAAAAGGTGACTTTGTGCAGATGGCTTTACTGTGTACTAGGGCTGTTCCATTCTGGTCAGGTATACATGATATACTGCAAAAAATACTGGGTATCACTCCACCTAACACACCTCTAAGTTTATGGTGGGTGCCAAATCTAGACCATTTGGCCAGCATCGGGTGCACAGCAGTGCTGGGTGAGTTACTTTTTCTATTGCTTTCTATTACTTTTGGAAACTTGTTCCAGGAAGCTCTGTACAGTTACTAACAAGGATGGAGAAGCACTAGAAAATGTAATATACCTTACAGTTACAGTTACTTTTTTCCTTTTATACAAAAATAATATGTAACTGTAACTGATTACATTTCTTTGAAAGTAACTAGTAATTAGCATATTACTTTCAAATAAATGTAATCTGTTATAGTTACTTATTACTTTTGTATTGTTTTTGTATAAAAAGAAAGACATAACTGTAACTGTAAGGTGTATTACTTTTTCTAGTACTTCTCCATCCTTGCTAGTGACTGCACAGAACTTCATGGATCAAGTTTCTCAAAGTAATAGAAAGTAATAGGAAAAGTAACTTACCCAATACTGGTGCACATACTCTGGGATATAGCACTGGTCTATGCCAGGAAAACAATTTCCCAACACTAGGTTAGTAACACTCCCCCAGAACTGCACACTGGCTAAATAATCTGATGCTGCACATAAAATTAGACAAGTGCCAGTGGACAGCAAATGGTTAAGAGAGTCTTTTCCATGGCACCTGGCCATGGCAACTCCTCATGCAAGCAACAGAAAATAGTATAATACATTTCTGAGATGTGGGCACCAGAACTAAAATAATATATGAGTGCCTGGGTGTGGGGACTTGGATGGCATGATGGGATTGTCCCCTCTCTGTCCCTGTCTCTTGCACATATAGCAGACAACTGAATGTGTGAATACCATTCTTGCCTAAAATTTGTGTCATGGTCAGCTCTTTACATATCCAGATCTACTGTAAACTGTACTGTTCCAACATGAACACATGTATTGCAATGCCTTGAAATGTAATCCCTCACTTGATTGCATTTGAATTTACTGGGTCATACTGTACGTCTTATAATGTTTTGTAAGTATGAAGCTTTTCAATAAAATATGTTTACAAAAAAAGAAAATACAGGAAAACTATTATCTCAATGGGAAGTAGCTTAAAAGGGTAAATAATGAAAAAGATCTGGATATATGAATCGATAATTAAAGTTCAGTGAATACTGTAAAGCAACAGCCACTAAAGCTAATTGGGTCCTAGGGTGCATATAGAAATTATTTGTTAATAAATGTGAATCCATTTATTAGCACACCCTATAGTTCAAGTGTACAACTCCACTTGGACTACTCTTCACAGATATGGAGTCCATATCTTAAAACAGATATTGAACTATGAGAAAGACTGCAACATTGTGCTACTAAATTAATACCAAATATGGTCAATAAGCCATATGAGGAAAGACTAGAACATCTGAGTTTACATACTTTGGAAAGGCATAGAATAAGAGCGGATTTAATGTGAATGTACAAAATAGTAAGGTGCAAGCAGCTCATAGCACAAATGGGTATAATTACAAAAACTATAACAATTGCCTTCATAAACATCAGTGCCAGATTGCTACCACTGCAGTCAGGACACAGCCAATGAGATATTTTTTGTTTCACAAATCGGACAGCAAATACATTTATTTATTTATTTACTGAGCAGTTTAACCAGGAAGTACCAGATGCTGACAAACAGCTTGTTTCAAGATCAGTCCTGGGGGAGCGAGGAGATGAAGATTGCTAACAAAAAAAATAACAAGGTAAAATTCAAAATACTAGAAAACTATAAGCAGAATCATGATATTAACAGCAAAATAGCAAATGAAAGCAGCTAGAAGAATAAAACACAAAATATATAGAAGGAAAATGAAAAAAGGAATTGCAAGGAAAGGGCAAGACAAGAGAAAATATTGAAGAACAGGAAGAGAAACATATACAGTATGGAATATATTACATGAAGACATAATAGTGCCACCAGTTAAACAATATTTAAAAACAAAATTGATAGGTTTCTGACTGCGAATAATATTAATTTAATGGATACTACTGCTGAGAAATGGGTGAACAGTCCAGATAAGCAAGTAACCTTTTACTGTCTCATTGTTTCCTAGTATATTGATCCTAGTGTGGTATGGCACTTATAAAATGACCAGGGATTAACAATCTGGGTTTAGGAAATGCAGTACTGTGTGTATGTGAGTATGTATCGACACAGCAATATTTGCTGTGGCCATCTTGACCATTTTATAAACTCATGTAATTTGTAATATCTTTCAGATGCCCTGAGTAATGGGAATTGTAGGCCCTGATGTTTTTTAAAGAGCAAATAATAATATGTCTGGGTTATTATCCTAATAAATTAGCTGGAGTGTCCGGGACTATGTTTCAGCCAGGAATATCAGCAGTCATCACTCAAAAGGGATTTTTCAGCACAAATACAGTTCCACACATGTAGCTCTTCAATCAAGTGCTTACTTTGGCTTCTGTTCATGAAGGTGGCTCAGGTATGCTCAAAAGATACATAAAGGAGCTGCGTTGTTCCACACCAGCAGTGCTACTCAACTCAGGCCATATTCATGAACCCAAGCCACACGTCACCAGTGCCACCCCTCACCCACGTAGCTGCATGGAGGCATGGCAAGTGCCTTGGCCACCCAGTTATATGGACAGACAGCCTTGTAAGTGGATCCCCACTCTGCATGGTATGGGGGCTGTGGTATACAGCCAGTCCTCTAGAAACTGATGAATTCCTTACAAAGATGGGCTGGTTGGCCCATAGCCATGGACGTACCTCCAGTCCTGCCAATATGCTCTGGGGTTAGCAGGTTGGTGGGTGGTGTGATGTCCACTACTCTGTGTGACCAGCAAGAGGGGGTGAATAACCAGCTACAACAAGGTCCATGGTCATGTAACCAAAGCCCCCTCCATGTAAAGTGTGTTTTTGACATGGTGCATAGCCGTGGCATGACCCCATCCACTTTCCCCCCCAGGCCACATGTAGCCTGCACCAAGTTCAGGTCGAGGGTGCTGAATGGGCACAGAACCCCCATCGTACATGTGTGGGGTTTCCATGCCACCTCCACTGCACAGCATATTGCCATGACAAAGCCTAAACACCACTTATCTGGGGTATTTAGGCTTCATGAATAGATGTCTTTATTAATGCATGAAGTGCTTGCACAGAGAGAGCAGTTCATAGCAGCATATTGAGATCAGCTGGGCTGACTATCCATCCAAATGATCTGTTATTTGGTTACATCTGTCTGCCTCTCCAGATACATGAGTTATGTGTGGATCATAATTGGGTTAATGCACTATTCAATCGTCTCAAAAACTAGAATAATGGCAGGGTACCAATGTGTAATGAATTTTATTTTTACATGCATAGGGTGTATGCTGCCACATAAACTATGCCTATTTTTCCTTATGGTGTCAGTGTTATTGGTGCTACATGTCTGCCTGGTGGAGGTAGGACTGTGCCTGCTACTAGTTAGGGCTATTGGTTGTACTGCAGGTGCAGAGGTGTCATGGCCATGTTTCTCCTATATCTAGGACTGTGGTGAGCCCAATCTGTGTACCATAAGCCTTGTGAGTGCTATGCAGATGTAGGCTTGCAGCTTTGCCATGGACAGCCATGTCATATACCAGTCTGACTTGTTGCTGGTGTGTTGATTCGTTCTTTTTTTTTCTGAGGGTGATTTGTGCTATTTTGATTTGTGATGCTTTTCCTATGTGCTATAGATGTCTTTGGCACAGTTACATCAGTTTTTTTTTACTGAGACACTTTTTGTCTTGGTATTAATATGTGATGCCCTGGGGTGGTGGCAGGGCACTCAGGAAGTGAACAGAAAACATGGCCTTCCACTAAGGGTACACAGCAGCAGGGGGCACCTAGATTCAGGGAGCCAGGAGGTCCCCACAATTAAAGGTAAGGGTTGGAATCAAGGTGCAGCAGTCTCTTTTTAGTTGTTGTTGGTATCTCTGTCACTTATGGAAACATAGAAATGTAGAAATTGTCAGCAGATAAGGACTGCTAGGCCCATCCAGTCTGCCTGTAGGCCCTATACATTGTATATGGCCACTGATCCTATGTGATCAATGGCTTTTCATCCCTCCCCACTCAAGCATGCCTTGTGCCTGTCCCAGGCATGCTTAAACCCCTCCACTGTGCTTGCCCTCACTACCTCCTGTGGCAGACTATTCCAAGTGTTGACTACCCTTTCTGTGTAAAAAAAAATCCTCGCATTACCCCTTAATCTGTCCTCTTCCAATTTCATATTGGGTCCACTTGTTCTAGTACTTTTTCTACATTGGAAAAGGTCCCCCACCAGCACCTTGTTTATGTCCTTGAGGTACTTGAAAGTTTCAATCATGTTTCCCTGCTCTCTCCTTTCCTCCAGTAAGTACATACTGAGGTCCCTTAGTCTCTCCTCATGTGTTTTGTGGTGCAAGCCCTTCACCATCTTTGTTGCCCTTCTCTGGATAGTCTCTAGCTTATGCGCAGGTGTGGCCTCCAGAACTGCATGCAATACTCCAGGTGAGGCCTTACCAATGTTTTATACAATGGCATCAACATCTCCCACTGCCTGCTGGTGATATCCCTGCCAATGCACACCAGCATGCCACTGGCCCTCCCTGATGCCTTTGTGCACTGCTTTGATCCCTTAAGGTCATCAGAGATGATAACCCCTAGGTCACTTTGCATTGAACCTCAGTTGACACATCTCTGACCATCTTTTAAGCTTCTCCAGGTCCATCTTCATTTTCTGCACCCCTTCTGGAGTATCCACCCTGTTGCAGATCTCGGTGTCATCTGCAAACAGGCAGTCCTTTCCTTCCAGCCCCTCTGCAATGTCACTAATGAAGACATTGAACAGCACTGGTCCTAGTACTGATCCCTGTGGTACCCTGCTGGTCACCCCACCCCCAGACTGTACCCCATTTACCACCACCCTCTGTCTCCTGTCTGTTAACCATTTCCTAGCCCAGTTCACAACCTTGTCTCCCATGCCCAGACTACACATCTTGTTAATCAGCCTTCTATGTGGGACGGTGTCAAAGGCTTTGCTGACATCTAGTTAGACGATGTCTACTGCCCCTCCTGATTTACTTCCCTAGTCACCCAATCAGAGTCATTTGACATGACCTTCCTGCTGTGAATCTGTGTTGCCTCAGATCCTGAGCACCACTGGATTCCAGATGTGCCACTATCCTTTCTTTCAGCAGTGTCTCCATGATCTTTCCCACCGCTGAGGTGAGGCTGACTGGCCTGCAATTCCCCACCTCCTCCCTACTGCTGCTTTTGTGCAGTGGGACTACATGTGCCCTTCTCCAGTCCTCTGGAACCACACCTGTGTTGAGTGACTCTGTGAACTAGTTCCCTTTGCAGCTCCTTTAATATCCTCAGGTGGATGCCCTCTGGCCCCATGGCCTTATCTATCTTCAAGTTTGTGAGTTGTTCCAGAATTCTCTCCACTGTGAATGGACTGGAGTTCACTCCCCCCCCCACCCCATTGCCTCTGCAACCCAACTGTGGTCCTAAGTAGTATACACTTATAGCTCCTTTTTGTGGAAAGTGGCTGAAAGGGGCCACATTTTCACAATGAACTGGCAAACATAAATTGAAAATGTTGAACTTACTGAGGTTTGATGTGAAAAGTTTATGAAATCACACTGTAAGAGGTTCACAAAATTATATACTGTCATATTTTGATATATGGTTATTATCCTTAATCTGGCATTAAAATCATACATATTTTCATGAGTATGTTCCAGCCATATCACTCATGAGCAGCAGACCCACAAGTGAGTAATGAGGTTAGAACATACAGTATGAGTGAAAATTAAGTATGATTAAACTGCCATACCCAGTGTAATAACTGGTTTATATGATACAGAGATGTGCAATTTTAGTTGATTTAAAAGTTTAATTATATAGATACACACATACAGTATGTATGTATGCACATCATTGATGATATACATTCATCTAAAAATACCAATTTGTCATATATCTATACTGACAAGACTATATAACAGAATTTATTTTTTGCTGTTTATTCTCACTCCAGTAGTTATACTTAGATCTATATCCATATTCTTTGCAAAAATCTTTGTTAGTACATTAGTAATGTTTAAATCAACATAAATAGGGAAATATGGCATTAGGGTTTCCAACCCTAACACCTCACCCCCACCCCAACCCACCAGACAACAACAGGAAAAAAACATTACAGTTTCACATCTCCTGCATCTTTGCTAATCAGGCATTGGGAGTGCCTTGGGGTTGTCAGCCCTAAGAATGAGATGAGCATTAGGGCTGATAACCCCAAGGTACTTCCCATGCCTGATTAGTGAAGACAGAGGGGAGGTGAAACTGCAATTTTTTTTTCCTGTCGCTGCCTGGTTGGGGGGGTGGTGTTAGGATTGGAAACCCTGGTTAAGTATATCATGCAACAGTCCCTGATACATATAAAATACTTAGGAGTTAATTAATATAGCTGCTAATTTACAGGAAATGTATGAAAATAATTATGGGGAACTACTGAGTGAGACTGAACAAGATCTACATAAATGGAACCCACTATTGTTAACTCTAATAGGGAAAATCAACTTAATTAAAATGCAGATCCTACCTAGAGTTTAATTTTTCTTTCAGGCTTTAGCCATTCCTGTACCCCAATCATTCTTTGTTAAATTGAAATCCATTATCTCTATTTTTTTATGGAAACACTCCAAAGTAAGAATTGCTTGACACTGGACCCAGAAAGACAAACCAGCATTCACCTCCACCCAGATGGAAGCTGAAGCACAAACATTCAGCATCTCTTCATAAGAGACAAAATAAACAAAAATTGCCATAACTACAGAAACCACATATAAATGTTGGCATACTAATCAGATAAACTAAATAATGACAATAACATAAAGACTTTCCTACAAATATTTGATATTTGATTTACCTAACACGCAAATATTTCAATGTACTCAAATTAAAAATGTTCTTAAGAAAAATAAATCTGTGGTTAAATTAATAGACTCCCAATGATGGTACAATTATTTTGGAATAATAAAGATGGTAAAAAACTTTTATCAGTAATTTATCAATCAATCATGTTCAAAAACAATACTAACCTTAACAAATTAAAATAATACATGGGAATGTAATTTGGGACTAAACCTTACAGAAGAAATATGGCAAATGATAATTAATGCTTATATAAACAATATGCAATCAACTGAATTGCAATAGATACAAATGAACGCAACACATTGGACATACTACACACCTACCAAATTATATCAATTCAGTAACACTATAACAGATAAATGCCCCCACATACCCCAACACAACAGGAACTCTGATTCACTTAATACATTCATGTCCCTATCTAACTAATTTTTGGAGTAAAATAGAAAGAGTACTAGCAAAAGTATTTAAGAAAAATATAACTTTAACCCCCATTATAACATTACTGGGCATACACACCTCAAAGGAATACTTGGACACAAATGAACATAAATTATTAACCATGGAGACTATTTTTGCAAAGAAGTGTATCCTACTTAAATGGAAGGAATGAGTCCCACCGGTATATGAATCATGGGTTAATATGATGCTGGATGTCTCCAAAATGGAGCAGATTTGGTACTGTAAAATCGATAAGAAGGAAATATTTGACAAAATATGGACCCCTTTCTGAGTCCTATACAGAAAGGACTAGTATAATAATAGCCATTACTCATAACTGAAATATTGTAAGGACAGTTAGAAAATTCCTGGACCCCTTCATAATGATGATAAACTGTAGAGTGACCATCTGAAGAATTTAAGTGATGATCTTCCATGGTCTCTGTTTAATTATCTGAACCTTATTTAAAAAAAAAGGGTTGGAAACTCCAATGCCAAATTTCCATACTTTTGTCACTTTAACCCCAACTAGTGCATTAATGAAGATTTTTGCAAATAATTTCCTTACTTTTTGAGCTAGTATAATTGTATCCTCATTTTTATGTGGAATGCAGGGCCCAGAGGGCCCTGTGCTTGCATTTGTAGTAAAACAGGAGTTAAATTGTCAGCATGGCTTTCTTATTACCCCACCTCATGAACCCAATAATGAAAATGTTGAAATCCCCGCCAAAACACAATTTTGTGCCACTGCAACAACATTGCGCGACTCAGGTGTGAAAACATAGTTTGGTCAGGGTTTGAAAAATGACAGCTGTCACACTTACAAGGTGGTGTAAAAAGATAGTTATATTGAAAATCTGGAATAAAAATATTTTAAATTTCCAAAGTTACGCGTGAACGTAGTAAGATTTCAATGCATTTGCATAACTTTGCCATTTTTACATATTTCACTCCAACTTTTCAACATAGCCTTCTTATGACCCCACCTCATGAACAAGGGTGGTGAAAATTTTCAAATCCCTCCAAAAAGATGATTTCACCAAGCAACCGCTAAATCAACTTTTGGCCTGGATTTGTATAATTCCACTGGCAATGTTCATCAGGTGTGGTCTCAAAAAGACCATGTTGAAAATGTGGTGTCAAAATATGCAAAAATGGCAAATATATGCAACAAAGTTGAAAATCCCATTGAAATACATTGAACTGCACTTACCTCAGTTTCTGATATTGCAGTCAGCGGTTCCAGCAGCAAGACGTGTCTTCGATCAGAGAGTGGATTCTCACTCTGTGACCTGTTCAGGCGAGTGAGAGGGTGTGGAGCAGTGGGTGCTGAATGGAGGTCAGGGTGGGGGTTGGATTGGCGAGGAACCATTTTTACAGGTTTTAAAATAAAAGACATTGAGGGACCATTTTCTTCATTACAGGCAGGACAACGATCAGAGGTGTGGAGTGCCACTAGACATCAGGGAAACAATGTAAAATACAGGGGTGAAAATCAGAAGGGTGGGGGGGTGCCACTAGACAGCAAGGAAACATTGAAACATAGGAGAATGACAATCAGAGGGTGGGGGTGCCACTAGACACTAAAGAAGCCTAAAGAACCATGGGGATGGCAATTGGGGGGGTCACTAGACACCAGGGAAATATGGAAATATAGGGGAATGGTAGTCAAAGGGTGGGGGTTGCCACTAGACACCAGGGAAAGACTATTAGGGGACACAAGGGGGAGGTCTAGCCAGACAAACCTGATTGAGTTCTTTGACTGAGTGACCAGGGATGTGGATCAGAGTGGAGCAGTAGATGTGGCATACCTGGATTTCATGAAGGCCTTCGACACTGGTCTACTCAGAAGACTGGTGAACAGGCTGGCCTGTCTAGGAGTGGGACAGGAAGTGGTAAACTGGGTAGTAAATTGGCTGAGCAACAGGAGGCAGAGGGTGGTGGTAAATGGAGTCCACTTAGGAGAAGGCATGCTGACCAGCAGGGTGTCTCAGGGGTCAATACTGGGCCTGGTCCTCTTCAATGTCTTTATTAGCAACATTGCAGAAGGACTAGAAGGACAAGTCTGCCTGTTTGTAGATGACACAAAAATCTGCAACAGGGTGGACACACCAAAGGATGTAGAAAAACTGAGAAATAATCTGTGGAAGTTGGAAGAATAGTCATGTGTCTGGCAGCTGTGTTCCAATGCTAATAAGTGCAAAATTATGCACTTGGGGTACAGAAACCAGAGACTACATACCAGTTGGTAGGGGAGATACTGGCAACCACCGAACAGGAAAGGGACCTGGAGGTGGTAATTTCTGAAGGTGGCCAGAATGAAAAGGCAGTGGGAAGGGCTAGTGGAATGGTGGGGTGCATAGGGAGGGTTATCACCAGTAGGAAGAAGGAGGTAATATTACCCCTGTACAGGTCACTGGTAAGACCTCACCTCGAGTACTTTGTCCAGTACTGGAGGCCCCACCTCCAGAAGGACATAGATAGCATGGAGGTGGTTCAGAGGAGGGCAACCAGGATGGTGCAGGGACTGCATCAAAAGTCCCACGAGGAGAGGCTGAGAGAGCTGAATATGTGCTTGGTGGAGGAAAGAATGGAAAGGGGGATAAGATAGAAACATTCAAGTACAAAACAGGCATTAATAAGGTACAGGAAGGTGGCATCTTCCACAGAAAGACAGACTTGAGGACAAGGAGTCAGGCTATGAAGCTGGAGGGGGTGAGGCTCATAAGAGATGTGAGGAAATATTTCTTCACAGAGAGAGTGGTGGAGGCCTGGAACAGCCTCCCAGCTGAGGTGGTAAGTGCCAGAGCAGTCATAGGATTAAAGCATGCATGGGACAGATACAAGGGGACCTTGGAAGTAACACGAGGGGTGGGGACGCCCAAAGTTTGGGTAGAGTCTGTGGTGGCATAGTAGGCAGTGAAAATAGGCAGATTGGATGGGCCAAAGGGATCTTTATTTGCCGACAACTTTTATGTTTCTGTGTTTCTATATCTCTCCTCTCACGGCTGGCCTCATTTCAGTACATGTTCAGTGCCCTGTGTGCATCATTTTAAGAGCTGTCCTGCTGGCCCTGAATCATTTTTGTCATCCTGTATTGCACTGTCTTGATCCTGTCCTTTTCTTTCCTTAGGTGAGAACTCCAGAACTGGGAACAGTACTCCAGGAGGGGCTTCACCCTTGTGAATACAGAGCAAAAATAGTCATTAAGAATGATAGAATAAATATATATTTTATTTGCTTTTGTTTACCAGGTAAGCACGCTAGACAGCCAAGTGCCTATTTTCAGGTGCGACCCGGGAGATTACAAGGTTCATACAAGAACATCAGGCATATACATATACAACAAGTGGTAGGAAAAACAGTGATAGTACAAGCATGGATGGCAGTGATATGCATTTTGGGTCAGCCATACCCTCAGGTGGGCATGGGTAATAGGTAACATGAGTAGTACAATTTGTAGGAGCGAGACCAAGGAAAACATGAAATAGACTCATACAAGTACTGTTTACCTGAACAGCTGGGCCAATAGGAACCCAGTACATTTAATACATCAGATAGCAATGAGCTCACCAGAGGGATATAGTGCATTTTGTATCAGGAGACCCATATCCTCATTGGTCACAGCTGGGATTTTAGTGACTCGGACGGTCAGGTAGGTCTGCACAACGAGGCGCGGGGGGGGGGTCCTTAAGTGCAGAGACAGGTGGAGACCGATTTGAGCAGTTCCCGTAGGGAGGCTTTGAAGCAGAAAGTGGAGGGGGAGGAGTGAGTGTTTACTGGAAGGGAGTTCCACAATCTGGGCATACATGCAGTGAATGCCTGATCATTCATCTGGGTCTGTGTTTTTGGAACCAGGAGGACCTGAGTGTCACAGGAGCTTAGGTGGTAGGAGGGGGTTGCAGGTTTGAGGGATATGGCAAGTGGGGGGGATGGCAGTTCTGACAATATTATTGATGAAGTTGCCTAGGACAAAGGTGCAGTGTATTTCCAGGGGGAGCTACTCAAGACTGAGGTATAGCTTGCAGTGGTGCGTGAAGCGGGGGACAGAAAGCGCAAAGCAACATACATTGTTGTTCCATTTTGAGAGACTGGATTTTGGGACATGGCTAGGCAAAGGAGACAAGCCCATAGCAGAGTGTGAGAAGGAGGACCCCCTTGGCTAGGGCGAGTTGTGCAGCTGAGGTAAGGCAGCTTTTTGCTCTGTATGCCAGGCCCAGCTTGCAGTTTGTAGCCTTGCATGTGTTGCGAATGTGCAGTGTGAGGTCCTAGTTAGAGAGAGAGAGAGAGAGAGTGATAGATAGATAGATAGATAGATAGATAGATAGATAGATAGATAGATAGATAGATATGTAAGCCTGCCAAAATGGGCTTACCTTAAGGACCTCTGGCTCCATAGGATCAGTGGCTGTGGATGGTTTCAGATCCCGTTGGTCCACGGTGGTCCCTTGTCGGCTCCGGCCATCCTTCTGTTGTGTCCTGGCTCTTGGTGGGTGGGTTGGGCACCGCTTTGTGTTTTCCATGCCTCCAGGCATACTAGGAGGCAGTTTTTAATTCCGGGGGGTTGCAGTGGCAATGGGACTGAGAGTGTGTAAATAAACATTGTAGCCATGCCTTTGGGCACATGCACAGCTGCCAAGTTGAAAAACATTTCATGGAGCGGCTGCTCTGGATCCTGGGTCCAGTGAGAAGCAGGCTGGACTCAGGACCACATTCTGGAGGCAGGGAAAAAATATTAATAAAATAAATATTTGTTAGACAGTTTTAGGTGGACTGCACTTCGAGGCATGCACAGCCACCTGTGAGAGGGAGAATTTAATGGAGTGGCTGCTTCTGTAGTTTCGGTGCTGGCTGGCACTGCTTTTGGGGCAAATGTAAAATGTTAGTTTGGGACTATGAGTCCCATAGGGCTTTTGGGCTACCAGAGTTTTTGGTGCCCGGTGCAGTTGGTCCTGCTTGGACCATTGAGGGTTTTGGTGCCCTGGGGAGAGCAAATAAAAGGGTCAATCTGGTGCCATTGGGAGAAGATTTCCTGGAGTAGAGAGACTGTCAGTGGATGGAGCAGGGGTGATTGCCTGCTCTGCCATTAAGGCCATAGTTTGCTTTTTTCTCTGTGGTGGCAGTGCAGTTTCACCTCTCAGGATGTGGTGGCGGCTGTGCTAGTTTGGAGTCCCATTGTTTGGGCTGTGATCCAGTCGCTCATGTGTGGAGAAATGGAGGAAGGCCAGCTGCATCACCTGGAAGAGAAGAGAGAGATGGCAGTAGGAGGGGACTCACAGCATGGTGATGGGCTGAGCTAAGCAGGCCCAGAGGACCACTGGTGAGTGTGACCCCAGTAGAAGATAAAGAGAAAGAAAAAGAGTGCCTGAGAGGTGAGGGGATCCAGGGGTCTTGGCGAAGCCCCTGGCTCCAGGGACCATTTGGCTATGGCATCAAGTGTGGAGGGACTGTGAACTGAGTACTAGTGGGTTCCAGGGGGTCTGGAGACAGCTCACTGGTCCCAAGTGTCCTCAGTGTAGAAATTAGACAGCTTCAGTGGTTGACGTAGCCTTGTGACTATCTGTGGAAAAAAGCCCGATTAAGTCACGAGTTAAGCTGCCTGTGTTTGGACTGTGGCTGCCTAGCTGCAAGGTAATTGCCTACAGTTTGGCTTCTGATGTAACATTTATGGTCCAGAACACCAGTTAGCTTCTGCTGTGACCTCTGTGGTCCAGAGCAACTTCTTTTGTGCATTCTATAGCTCCACAGAGTGACTGTTCTTGATGCTATTAATTGTTCATTAAATGGGATCCCCTCATTCCTGCAGTTTGGAGTGTTGTCTCCTTTGTTTGGATACACTGTTCTGCTACTAGCAAGAATTCTCCCTCCACAGCCCAGCCCCTGTAATGTGTTCCAGGTGGTGCAGTGGAGGAGCAGGAGGACCAGTGAGGATGATGTCGAGAGGCCTGCCTGGTGAAGACTGCCTATAAAGGCCTTTGTGGAGAAGATGGCAAGGCCAGGCAGGTGAAGACCAGCATCTTCATCTCTACAGTCATTCAGATCTGCACCCAGCAGTCTGGGGGCACCCCAGCTTCATCAGGTCTGCTAAGTCAGGCTGACCAAGTATGTGGACTCTTTACTGCTGTATACTGCCCCCTCCCAAGGACTTTCCATCACCATACCCCTAGACACAGGTGGGAGGGGCTTACAGATAGATCGCTAGATAGATAGATAGACAGACAGACAGACAGATAGACAGACAGACAGATAGATAGATAGGTTGGAAAAATACAGCATACCCCAAGAGACAAACCCAGTAATCTAACTGGCTGAGAACTGTCACACTGTGTCCAAAGATCTCAGCATACCCAGATAGCTTAGATCTTGTGACTAATTGTTCATTAAACGTAATCTTGGAAAATTATTTTAAAAGTAGAGTAATACCCTTCTGGGTGTCCTGGTGTGCTAAATAAATAGACATTTCTGGCAATTGATAGTACTTGGCTTCACATCATACCTCAGTACACTCAAGGTGGACATGTATCCCAGCATATCCAGATACCTGGCATGTGATATTTGCATATATTTTCTAAAATACGTAAGAAATATTTCTTTCTGTCTGGGCAGTGAGGCAGGTAGACCCTGTGGGAACTGTAAAATTACTGCATCTTCAGTGTTCATGTTACAAGGAATACCCCAGGCCGAGGTACAAGCTAACTGTTAGTGTGGTGCTGGGAAGTCCAACAAAACTCCAAGAGGCACCCACTGCCATGCTGCAGCTGTGATGACATTGCTTGATTGCTTTCCCACAACATAATGCACACACTGTAATTTTCAATCCCATCCTGACCGGGATTTGAACTCAGAGCTCTTGAGTGCAGATCCACACACAAGCATATTGTTGATCCCATGTCTCAGCAGGCATCCAGCAGACGAGAGTCTAAAGTTTACTCATCTATGGAACTGAAAGATGATAACCTTGAGTTTCAGTGTTTAGAGAAGATTAAAAATAGATACAGATGAACCACCATGAGCAGAATCTGTGCAGAGCAATGCTTGGTTATTTGTGTTTCAGCATAACCATGTTTTGAACATGAGGAAAAAAAAGCAATTTTTGGAAAAAATTTTTACATAGAAATTTAGGAAAGAAAGAAGATCATTGGCTCAACAAGCCCCCCACTAATTCAATCAGTGGGAATAACCTGTCACCCCTTTTATTCAAGGTACTTATGCAGTTTGCGCTTGAAGGTAAAGACAGTACCGGTTGACACCACCTGTTGTGGAAGTCTATTGTAAGAGTTCACCACTCATTTTGTGCAGTAGTACTTCTTGACATTTCCCTAGAATTTGTTTTTTCAAATACATCATATGCCCCCCTGTCCTTTTGTCCTTTTTCATTCTGAAGAGCTGTGCTGATAGTATTATCCCTTACAGAATACTGTTGTCTCTACCCTGGGTTTTCTCTTCCACATGGGGAACAGTCCCAGTTCTGTCAGTCAGTCCTCATAGCCCATGTTTTCCAAGCCTCCAACCACCTTGGTCATTCTTCACTGCACCTTCTCAATCCTTTCTGTTTAAAGAGTGCACAATGGCTGGGGTCCAGGTCTAATACAAGTCTAGAGAGTCCCATTATCGACTGGGTGGGCCAAGTGGTCCTTATCTGCCGTCAAATTCTATGTTTCTATGTTTCTATTCTCCCTTCTACAGTTATGTACATAACAAAGGAAACAAAGAGATCCATATTTAGAATGAGTGTGTCTCTCTGTTGTTATTATACTGGTAACCCCCACACTGATGGATTACTACATCGCACTCCATCAGCCAACATGGCAGTATAGCAAGGGGGCACTTTCAGATGACATAAAAAGAAAAATGTATTATAAATATCTCACAGCAAAAGGAAAGTAGTGAGGCACATTCCTTCTTGAAAAGTTTAAAAGAGATCATTGTATCAAATAATTTCAAATGGAGAAAACTTTCTAAAGATCCAATTGCCTCATACTTTTTTGATTGATTTTCAAACATGTTTTTTTATTCTGTGTCTTCTCCTCTTTCTGATCTCCTTTTAGTTAGGGATCTGTTACCTAGTTTGAGGTCTGCCAATGGGGTTGTACTTACTGAAGGTTTTTGTAAAACTAGAGCTGTATCATGTGCATTTACTGCAGCTGCTCCGCATTTCTGGAACAGCCTGCCTGACTCTTTATGTATTGGTTGCTCTTTACAAGTTTTTAAAAGGTGTCTAAAGTTGTATTTGCTTCATCTATGTATTTGTAATAGCTATCGATTGTTTATTATATGTTTTGTACGTTTTGTATTTTATGACTTGTCTGGGTTGAGCCTGAAATAGGACCCTCGGTCCAGTGCTCTTACCTGGTTAACAAATTAAAATAAATAAAACTTGTTTAGTGTATTTACAGTATTAGTTATGTAGGATTGCATGTGCCTGACAGTTGCATCCAGGGTGGTGAACTACTTCCAAATTCTTCTATCACAAGGCTGAGTGACATCAAAGGAATAAACTCATTTGGAAGGAAAAGTCATGGGAAATTTTGGTTCTTTCTTGTAATGTCGGCAATTTCATAATTAGATGGGACTTGAAAGGCATCTTAATCTGCCATACTTAAGTAAACACAGAGGTTCACATATCTGACAGGACAAGTTCCAGCATTCATCATCCAGCCCATCCCTTGTTACCTGTGTCATTAGAGTAACACTAAGTGTCACGCCACTTTGTGCTACTCCTACCACACTAGAACATATTTACCAGCGTGCCCATGTAAGCCCACACATACACTACAAGATTCTTTGGGGGTGAACGTGATTAGTCTGCAGTGTCACTAAAAATGAAATATCTGTACAGCGCTCACGCAAGAACCTGCTTGAACCATTCTCTCTTTCTTCCAGTCAGCATCAAAATGGTTGCAGTGCCAGTCTGAGGGAGGTATTCAGGCAAAGGCAACTTGAAAGTGTTACATTTACACTAAATGATTAATTTTGGCAAGTCTTCAAAGAGCTAAGATACCAGAAAGTATAAGGAACAAAAACCTCTTGGAGCTGCTGCAAGAATTTTTAAAATACTTAACCTGTATTAACATTGATTGATATATAAATATTAGAAGTTTTGCTACAAATAGAGAGAAGTGTTGAGAAAATTGGGGCTAAGCCTGCTGCTGTGATTGATTCAATGGAGATTATAGTGATTTAATATAAAGTAGCTTGACAGAAGACACCAGGAGAAAGGGCTGCTGTGTGACTGGACTTCTCCACCGGGACTAAAGAAGTAGAACTCTTGTACTTGGAACTTTAATTTAGGGTAAAAAAAAAACTAACAAACAAAACAAAAAAAAAGTGTGTGTTTGTCTGAGTTAACTGAACTGAATGGTTATCTGAACAGTTATCTAGGTGTAAATCTCAGGTGATTGAAAGGACTTGATGGCTGTAAGGTTTAAATTACTTGTAGAAAGATCTAGTAAGTAGGGAGAGTGGCTTAGCTAGAAGGAAGCTACATTTAAAGACTGCCTTAGGAAGATTTTGCTAGTAGCTTGGCAGAAGATACCAGGAGAATGCACTGCTGTGTGACTGGACTTCTCTACTGGGACTATATTGCCCTTCTTCCCTCCCCTACACCCTCCCACCCAAAGCTAGTTCTACTTTCACAGGCACAGAATTTGACTGACAACAGGAACTTCCTGTTTGGGAGCAGGAAGTGAGTGATCACAGAGCCACCAAAGACCCACCATCCTAGAAGGTCAAGAGTAGCTCTCTGGCCCCCTCTAGCTGCTGGAGGTCTGCCTCTGAGCAAGTAAGGGGTCTACTGAGAAATATAGGATATTCTTGTCTCAGAACAGGACAATCAGGAGCTTAAAGGGCACACAGGCAGAAAGTAAGGTGAGAGAGGAAAAAAAAGAGGAAAGAGTAAGGATTGCAAACAGTTAAGGGGCCAGAAATAAGACATGATGGGAGTGGTGCAGTGCAGTGGCTGTAGAGCAGCAGTCTTCCAGGAGATGTTCTGGAGGATGCGGTGTTGTCCCATCTGCAGGCACCTCTCTGGGCTGAGGAAGGAGGTTGCTCATCTCCAGGCTGAGTTGGCCAGGATTTGTGGGACCTCCTGTTCCATCCAGGGACCACCAGTGCCACTGCCGTTGCCTCAGAGGCTGCCAAGAAAGAGGAGCGGTTGGACCACAGTGGGCTCAGGGAGGGTGAGGGTGGTGGAACAGAGGCACATCCCACCAGTTGTACCTCTCCACAATTCCTATGCCATTCTAGCAAAGTGTGGTTCCTCTATGGAGGCACCCACAGTGGAGACCAAGGAGGATGCTGGGAACCTCCACAAAGGAGACCCACAGGAGGGTGGCAGGGGACCCTGCAGGGGAAGGAAACAACTCCTGGTGGGGGACTCCATTGTTAGGAAGGTAGAACTGGGGGAGGAAGGGGAGAGGGAGGTAAGGTGCCTGCCTGGCGCCATGGCTTGGAGGGACAGGGAGCGAATCCTCAGGATTGCCGGAGCAGCTGCACAGGGGAAGGAGCTGAATGTCATTGTCCACCTAGGGACAAATGACCTGGCTAAAAGGGATTACAGAAGTGCAGGAAGAGTTTGTGGAATTGGGGAGGGGCCTTAGACAAGTAGCACGCACGGTAACCTTCTCGGAGGTGCTGTCCATCTATGGCGTAGGAGAGGCTAGGGTCTTCCGCACCATGGGATTCAATCAGTGGTTGAAAAACTGGTGTGGAGCTCAGGGATTTGGCTTTATTGGGGACTGGGGGCTCACCTGGAGTGATGCAAGCCTATACTGGCATGATGGGTTGCATCTGTCCAGGAGGGGAACCAGGATCCTAGGTGATAGGTTTAAATGCTTCATTGGCAAGCATTTAAACTAGCCAAGGTGGGAGGCACTGGAAAGGAGCAGGAAAATCCTAGCCCCCCCAAAAAAAATCATGGTAGTAAATGTGGTAAACACCAACATAGAGGTGTCGATAGTGAGAAGGGTAGGGGTAAATGGAGAAAGTGACAAAGGCAAGAAGGACAGGGATGGGGCAGAAAGGAGTAAGACCATCAAGAAATGGAGGGTAATGAGTACCAATGCCTGTAGTCTGGGCAACAAGCTCCCTGAGCTGGTGGCCTTGATGGAAGAGGGATGCCTGGATATTGTAGCAGTCACAGAAATATGGTACACAGAGAACCATGACTGGATGTTAACATACCTGGGTACATAACCTACAGGAGAGACAGGCAGGGGAGAAAGAGGGAGAGATCTCTCTATGTAAAGGAAGGGATAAAAGCAACTGAACAAAAGAGTAAACAGGGAGGAGAGGAGGCACTGTGGGTCACCTTGGAGACTGGAAAGGGCACCACAATCTCACGGGTTGTGTACAGACCCCCATGTCAGGGGGAGGGAATGGACAAGAATATGATAGAAGGCATTCTTAGAATGGCAGAGAAAGGGGAGATACTGTTGATGGGAGACCTGAATATGCCAGATGTTAACTGGAGCACATTTACTTCAGCCACATCTAAGAGCAGGGCCATTCTTGATGCCCTACAGGTGGCAGGCCTCAGACAGCTAGTTTCAGAACCCACTCATGAGGGAGCAATCTTAGACCTCGTACTCTCAAACGGGGGCAGTGAGAGGATCTCAGATCTATAAGTGGGTTGCCATCTGGGAACAAGTGACCATCAAACAGTGTGGTTCACGTTAAACTCAGCTACAGAGTCAAGTCATACAAAAGCGAGGGTACTGGACTTCAGGAGGGCTGACTTTGGCAAGATGGGAGAGTGCCTCAGAAAAGCACTAGCAAACAGGCTAGAAGGAGGTGTGGAGCAACAATGGGGAATCATCAAAACTGCCATCACAGAGGCAACAAGCCTTTGTGTGAAGCAAATAAACAAATCAAAATGAAATAAAAAGCCACTATGGTTCTCAAAAGAGGTAGCTGTGAAAGTCAGGAAGAATAAGATAGCATTCCGGAAGTATAAGGAAACACAGAAGAAGCAGGACAGAGAGCTGTACCAGTTAAGGCAGAAGGGAGCAGGGAGGGAAGTCAGAATAGTAAAGGCCCAAACTGAGGAAAAGATAGCCAACTCGGTTTAGAAGGGGATAAAACCTTTTATAGGTACATCAGTGAGCGTAGAAAGACAAAGGGAGGGATAGTGAGGCTGAATAGAATGAACGGTGGGTGGGCAGAGGGGGACAGTGAAAAAGCAGGGATACTGAATGAATATTTCTGCTCAGTATTCACAAAAGAGGAGGGGGAAGTGCCTAATCCAATTAACAGAAGCACTCTTGATAGGGGGGGTCGATCCCAGTCCTTTCACAGAAGAAAGGGTTCATCAAGAACTCCTAAAACTGAAGGTGGACAAAGCAATAGGGCCTGATGGAATTCACATCAGAATTCTAAAATAATTAAGGGGGGAACTAGTGAAACCACTGGCTACTCTTTTTAATAAATCATGGGAGGATGGTGTGGTACCCGAGGACTGGAGGAAGGCAGATGTGATTCCCCTTCACAAAAGTGGGACCAAGACAGAGGCAGGAAACTACAGACCAGTCAGTCTGACCTCTGTGGCAGGGAAAGTGAAGGAGTGACTTCTGAAGGAAAGAATAGTTGAGTACCTAGAGGCCAGTGGGGCACAGGACCCAAGGCAGCATGGGTTCACAGCAGGAAGGTCATGTCAGACGAATCTATTAGATTTCTTTGACTGGGTGACCAAAGTAGTAGACCAGGGAGGGGCTGTGGACATGGCCTACCTAGACTTTAGCAAAGGCATTTGACACAGTCCCACACAAAGATTAATAGTCAAATTAACCAGCCTGGGAGTGGGTCCCAGGGTGGTAGTCTGGGTAAAACATTGGCTGGACAACAGGACACAGAAGGTAATTGTAAATGGAGTCCACTCTGAAGAAAGAAGGGTTACTAGTGGGGTACCGCAGGGTTCAGTATTGGGTCCAGTCCTTTTTAATGTCTTCATAAGTGACATTGCAGAGGGACTGGAAGGAAGAGTATGCCTCTTTGCAGATGACACAAAGATCTGCAACAGGGTTGATTCACAAGGAGGCTTGGAAATGATGAGAAGGGACTTGGCAAGGTTGGAGGAATGGTCAGAAGTATGGCAGCTAGGATTCAATGCAAAGAAGTGCAAAATATTGCACCTGGGAAACAAGAACCATGGGGAAGAATACACAATGGATGGGAGGTAGTAACAACAACAAAAAAGGAAAGGGACCAGGGGGTAATCATATCAGATGACCTTAAGGTTAGCAAGCAATGTGAGAAGGCAGTAGGGAGGGCTGGGGGTATACTGGGATGCATAGGGAGAGGCATCAGTAGCAGAAAACAGGAAGTTGTTATCCCTCTGTACAGACAGTTGGTGAGACCCCGTCCTGAGTACTGTGTTCACTTCTGGAGACCCCATCTCTGCAAGGACATAGACAGGATAGAGGCAGTCCAGAGGAGGGCAACTAAAATGGTGCAGGGTCTGCAAGAGAAGCCGTATGAGGAGAGACTAAAGGAGCTTAATATGTATACCCTTGAGGAAAGAAGGAGAGGGGACATGATAGAAACATTTAAGTACCTCAGTGGAATCAACAAAGTCCAAGAGGGTAGCATCTTTCAGAAAAAGAGACGTGCAAGAACAAGGGGACACAATTTAAAGACAGAGGGGCGGTTCAGGGGCAATGTGAGGAAGTATTATTTCACAGAGAGGGTAGTGGATGCATGGAACAGCCTTCCTGAGGAGGTTGTGGGGTCTAAAACTGTGGGAGAATTCAAGAATGCATGGGACAGACATAAGGCAATTCTTGTGGTGGGGTAGGAAGAAATAGGCTGTTGGTTAACTAGGATCTGTGGCCTATCCTGTAGGTAGGGAAATGGGCAGGCTAGATGGGTCAAGCGGTCCTTATCTGCCGTCAAAGTCTATGTTTCTATGTTTCTATGTTAAGTCGCTACCTGTGGCATATCCCATTATTTTCAGTGAGGGTACCCCAATCCTGTGCCTTGCATCGATGTCATGAATTTCGTAATTTCTTGACATTCTAAAGCATTACTAATATCTATGGGAAAAACATTAGAAAAGATTGTATTTAAAAACAATTCAGGATTTATACAATGTACAGTAGGTGCGAGTTAAATATTAGAGATAAATATATATATATATTTTTTGTTACTGAAGCACTCTAAATGAAAATAAATTACGTATTTCAGTGTCAGGTGGGCCATCAACATGTTTTTTCCACTTTATGCTGGTCATAAGGGAGCTCCAGTCTTAATTAATGGGAGAATAACTTGCACAATGCCAGATGACATCTCATTGACTTCTGCTGTACTCAATACAGAACAGTGAAATTAAACAGAAATAGCAAAATGTTCATTAAAGGAACTCATCTGAAAGCTCTACAATTTAACATACATTGTATGATGTGAACACAAAATAGCTTCACTCACATGACATTTATTGTCACTTGTGAGGGGGGAAGGACTTTCATAATTACTTGTGGTTCTGCCACTCATGAGCTATGGTCCTGCCCCCTTACTGAAGAAGATGAATTGCACATTCCTTGTTTATATATATATATATATATATATATATATATATATATATATATATATATATATATATATACACACACACACACACACATATATATGTGTTGTTCCTGATATCTGGAAGATAGCCAGAATTACCCTATTCTTAAAAAAGGTGATCCCAAGGACATGTCTAACTATCGATCCATAGCTATCCTAGCTGTGCTAAGTAAAATCCTGGAAAAACTAGTGGCGTCCTAGACCATAGCATACCTACTGAAACATAACCTCCTCTCTGATTCCCAGCATGGCTTCCGCAAAGGCCACAGTACTTCTACTGCCCTCCTAAAACTAACAAACGACATCTATGCTGCTGTGGATTCAGGTCTCTTGACAGGTGCTATCCTTATTTATCTAACTAAGGCCTTTGACCTGGTTAACCATTCCCTTCTCCTTACAAAACTCAGCTCCCTTGGTTTCTCTGCTGAGACAGTGGCCTGGTTCAGCTGTTATCTTACTGATAGAAAGCAGGCCGTAGTTTTCAACTCAGCCATGTCTGATCTTACATCCATACATATAGGTGTTCCTCAGGGATCCATACTAGGCCCTTTGCTCTTCACTATTTTTATAAATGACCTTCCATCACAAGCATCTACCTGCTCTTCCCTGCTTTATGCAGATGACCTTGTCATCTACCATAGTGCATGAGATGTCTCAGACTTAAACAACTCCCTAGCCTCTGACTTCCAAAGTATTCAAACCTGGCTCACTGAGAATAACTTTGTGCTCAATATAAGCAAAACGCATTCAATGCTCTTTTGCTCTCCTGTTAGACTAAAAGAGAATAGCAACCCCCTCTTAAATATCCTGTGCTGATGGTCCCCCGGTAGCCAACACCAGTACCTTCAAATACCTGGGCGTTTTTCTCGACGAATCCCTGGAATTTGACTTTCATATTACTGCTATCTGCAAATCTGTCAATGCAAAAACTGGGGGGGCATACCGCATAAGTTATGCCCTCACCCCATCAGCTAGGCTTGCTTTGGCACAAGGCCTCCTGCTCCCGTCCCTGGCCTATTGCTTGGCTATCTACCTAGGCACCAGTAAGACCTCTCTCCATAAGTGGGACACTACCTATAATAACATTTGCCGCTATGCCTCGGCCTCACCAAGGTATAAACACCACTGTCAGCTCTATGCCGACCTAAAATGGCCTAGCCTGCTGCTCACCGACTCCGGTTCTATGGCTCTCTCATTGACGGTATAACAAGAACAGGCCTCCCCCAATCCCTCGCCTCCTTGTTACACTCTCAAACACCCTTGTATGGGCTCTGATCGAATGACCAAGCTCCTCTCTATATCCCTCGATGTAAAACTGCTATGGGTGCATGAGCTTTCTCTTACACTGCCCACAAGTATTGGAATTCTATCCCTCAAGCCATATGCTTAGCACCTACCCATGCTGGTTTCAAGAACCTCCACTGTGAATATTTACAAGCATCAAATCCCTGCACTTGCTTCTAGCCACCTTAAGTTCCTTATCTCCCCAGCTCTTATCTTCGCTATACTACACTCCACTTTCTACCCTTCCTTCTCCTGATTTCATCCTCCCCCCATTTGTACCCTCTCCCCCTCCCCCTCTCACTTCCCTTCCTCCTCTCTACTCTTTCTAGGTGCATACTCCTCACAACAGCACTTACAGTATGCAGTACTTTACATCCCTGTATTTCTTGCACTCGTTTGCTCAGAATATCCCAATGTAATGTTTATATTTTGACCTGTTCCAACTATGTACTTCACTGATTCACTAAGCTGATTGTATTTCTGACTCCTACACTTTGTATTCACCTGTGTTTTGTGCTGTGTCACATTGTTGTTGTTAATTGTATTCAACTTGTATCCTCCCGGGTCATGCCTGAAAATAGGCATCCTTATGCCTAGTGTACTCACCCGGTTACCAAAAGCAAATAAATAAATAAATAATATATATATACATATATATATATATATATATATATATATATATATATATGGGATATGCAATGGGGGCAAGTGGAATACATGATTTATTTACACAAGAGCAGTTTGACCTCAGGTAACCTCACGAGTGGCGTCTTACCTGATGATGGCTGTCTGTGGTTGCTTGTGTGGTGTTGTCCTTTTGCTGCTTTGGGGGGGTAGGGAGTTAGGGTTGGAAACCCTAACACCACATTTCCCTGTTTTTGTTGTGTTAAGTTGAACTCTAACTGGTGCATTAGTGCAGTTTTTTCAAATAATTTTCTTTCTTTTTGAGATAGTGGAATTGTATCTTCATTCTCGCATGTCCCTTCGGGACCTGTGTGAACAGATGTACAGGTACAGAGCCCAGTGGGCCCTGTGCCAAGGGAAGACTCCATCTGCTTATGGAAGTGTAGGGCACTTATGCATGCAGCAATGGATGTCAAGAATTCATGGTGCTGTCTGGTGGGCTGTGGAGGGCCCTGCACTATCATGTGACCACAGATTCAGATGCACAGGGCAAAGAGTCCATCTCTCAGTCAATGCACAGGGCCCTCTGCCCTATGCCAAGAGAAAAGTTGTCTTCACTATGTGGTATCTGGGCACTTGCAGGCAACTATGCACCATTCCTTCCCTGGCTGAGGGGGTTGCACACCAATGCCACCCCACCTTCTCTCAATCCAGCTGGCTCACAGAACTCACTTGCAAACTCAGCTCACTGGCACAGAATCACAGTGTTCTCTCTGCTAGGGTAAAAGTTGTCACTACACACAAGGATCGTTAATAATAATTTTTTTCTTATTTTGTCCTTAAATTTTCAAGATAGCTGTTTAATGACTCCCCTTAGAAACATGATATATGATATGTGGCATTTATAGTATATTGCCCAAAACATCATTTCACACCCCAAGTGCGAAAACACATCTTATCCAGGATTTAAAAGATGGCACCTGTCACATTTATGATGTAATGTGAAAAAAATCTCTATGTTGAAAGTTTGGAGTTAAAATATTGAAAATTAGTGAAGTTATGAGAGAACATTAAAATATTTCGATGTTCACTCATAACTTGGCCATTTTACCATGTTTTTATGCTAAATTTTCAAAATGCAGCCTTCCTATGAGCCCACCTCATGAACTTCGTCAGTGAAAATTTACGAATCCCAGACAAAACTTCACTTCTCTCCACAGGTGCAAAACCACAGTTTGGCCAGGATTTGAAAAACAACAGCTGTAACATTCATGAGGTGGTGTGAAAAAAATGGCAATGTTGAAAATTTTGGGTTAGAATACTGAAAATTACCATATGAGTGAGCATATAAACATTTTAACGTACGCTTATAATTTTGTTGTTTTTTAATATTTTGACACCAAATTTTCAGCATATCCTTCTTATGACCCCATCTCATGAACCTGGTACTGTAGGTGAAAATCTTTAAATCCTGCCCAAAAGTGGTTTTGCATGGCAGCTGCTAAAAAGCCTTTCAGGCCAGATTTGAAAATTACCACCACCCTTGTTCATGAGACGGGGTCCCAAAAAAGCACTGTTAAAAATTTGCTGTAAAAATATTAAAACAATTACAATGTTATGAATAAAAGTTCAAATCTCATTGAAATACATTAAATACATTAAACCAAACTTATCTTATTTTCTCGTATCGCAGTCACCAATTCCAGCAGCAAGACGTCAAAGGCGAAACAAGTCAGCTCCTCAGGTACCAGTTCATTTCACAGGACACCAATGATGTGTTGCAGGATAATGAACAGCATCAAAAATAAAAACAGCAGTGGCTTTGATGCTCTCTCCCTCTGAGGCTCAATGCTTTTTGCCTTCTGACACCTCTCAAGAAAGAAAGAAAGTATCAGCTGGAGCGCAAACATTTGGTTTGGAGGCAGGGAAGGAGCGTAAAAGCCATTGGCACTTCTGTTTTTATTTTTAACAAAGTTCTTTATCCTGCAACACATCGCTGGTGTCCTGTGAAGTGCACTGGTGTCTGTGGAGCTGAGCTGTTTCACCATTCATGAATAAGGGTGCGAGGTGACCAGTGGGGTGCCACAGGGTTCGGTGCTGGGACCCACACTGTTTAACCTATTTGTGGCAACAATGCAAACATCAGATAGCACATGGGTCTGCAAGAATGTTGATGACAACAAGACTGGTGCTATAGTGAATGATGGCAAAGCTATAAAGCAGCATCAGGTGAATCTAGACCAGCTTCAGCAATGGGCAGCAAAAACAAACTAAAATTTAATGCAGCGAAGTGCAAGGTTATGCACCTTGGGTGAAACAACCCTAGAAAGGAATATAAATTAGATAATATAACATTTCAAAAAACAACTAATGAAAGAGACCGAGGTATCACAATTACAGATAACTTATCCTTTGATATGCGTACCAAGAATATAGTCAAAACTGTAACAGGATCCTGGGGTGCATATTTGGGAGCATCAAGAGCAGAGATCCATCTGTAATTGTGCCACTGTATTCATCACTGGTTGGGCCTCACCTGGAATTCTGCTCACTTTCTGTGCCCCACAAAGTATTAGTGGAATAAAATTGATTGAGAGGATGCAAAGGAAAACAATAAAAAATTAAAAACATGCAACATAAACCATATGGTGAACGGTTAAGAGATTGGGGCTGTACTCAGTGGAGTACAGAACAATGAGAGGAGATCTTTGCCTTGTATACAGTGCTACAAAAATTGAAATAACTTAGGAAAGTGCAGGACTACGTAGTCATTATAACCATATACCAACCAGGTCACACAACTTAAAGATAAAAGGAGAAGTTGTCAGTACTGTAAAGAGAAGTAAATGGTATAGTCAAAGGGTGGTTTCAGCATGAAACGCCTTTCCAGAAAAGGAGTCACAAGTAGTGTCATGGAAGAATTCAAGACTTCCTTGGATGTCTACATGGGCAGTGACAAATGTAGGCACTACCACTGAACAAAAGTGTCGAGATCACATAGGTCCTTGACCTCCAAACTTGTAACTTACCTATGAACCTATGTAAGCCTGTGCTTTTGGTCCCAGAGCTGTTGCTTTAGCCAACTGTGTGTTACAGGAATATAGTCACTCCATTTTCTTCATGGTATTCACTTCTTTTTACTACTCTTGAAGGTAGCAACAGTGTTAAATGATACTGCTTCTGGAAGTCTATCCCGAGTGTGGACCAATCATTTTGTGAAGCAGTTCTTGTCATTTCCCTTGAACCATTCTCCTTTTTAAGACATTGAGTGTTCCCTTGTCCTCAAATCTTTGTACATCCTGAAAAGTGGCATCTGATCTGATGGTGTTATTCATTTCAGATATTTGAATACTGTAATCATGTTACCACTGAGACTCTTCTTCTGCCAGTTCATCCTCATAATCCATGTTTTCCAAGCCTCAAAAACATCAGTTGCTCTACTCTGTAGCTTCTGCATCCTGTTAAAAAAACAAGAAAAGTCACTTAAGAACTATGTCATAATGACTGGCTACTTTTAGTATCTAATAATATTTTATGTTTGATTTTTGAGGGAGTAGTGACTCTTTATGGGATTATATGATGAGGCACAGTTTTCTGAATTAGTTGAAGAGCCTCAAGAATTTTAGAGAACACCATTGGACACCTCATGTCCTTTAGTGCACCAAGAAGTCCTCCTGTCATGCAGTAAGTGGGATGTAATAGTATTGTGTTATCTGTTTTTCTTGGTATAAACATTCCTCTCCAAATAAAACTCTAGGATCTCTCTGACTAATACAGTGACAAGTTTGATTGCTGAATGGTCTGTCTAAAATATTACCATACTGTATCTGATTTCCAGTTCAGACCAACAATAGCTATTCAGGAACAAACCAGTCACTCACCCACCTCCCTCCCTCCCTCCCTTCCTCCCTTCTTCCCCTCCCCACTGGGAAGGAGCCTGTTTACAGGAGCAACCCAGAACACCAGGGACATACATACATACATACATCGTGCAAGGATGAGCAAGATGGTAATCATAGTAGCAGCGAAATTAATACATACAGGAAAAAAGGTAGGAATCAGGTATTACAGGTACATTTAAATTTCTTTAGTAGGTTACAGTCCAAACTATGTTGAAATGTTCAGAGAGTTTCAGCTTCTTGTACAAGTCATAACAAAGAGTTCCAGAGCTTTGTGGTCACATAAGATAAATGTTTTTTCATGTGGGTTTTGCAGAGAGAAACAGAGAGCAGGCTATGTGCAATGGATTGTGGTATTAGCTGTCTATCATTTGTGCTGAGCATTGTAGCCAATCAGTCAGGGGTGCCAGTAGTGTAGATCTCACCTCAGGTACTTCAGCACACTTGTTGAACAACCCGGAAGTTGTTTGTTTGGACTTTGAGCTCAGTTTAAACTTGGCACCATTTTGCTAAACCGTTGGCCCCTTTTACAACTGTGGGACTTTTCTACCGCTTGATTTACTGAATTCCTGTCTGCTTAATTATTTAAAATTGCCAGTCAGCTCTCAGTTAATTGCTTGATTTTTAAAATATTGCTAGAGAAGATTCCTGTTTTAGAAACCAGCCCGTTTTTCCAAGTTAGAGAATAGTCATTTATTTCTACATAGAAGCTGCAATAATTTCATCTCACGCTATAGTTGTGGCAAAGGTTTTGATTCATTCAGTGTAACCTGAGCTTTCATCCCACCTTCCTCCCTCCCTCCTAATTTGATAATATTTAACCCCTGCTCCACTTCCTTTCTCTGCAGCCTTCAAACCTTGAGTGCTCCGAAGGCTTCCAAGAGACGCCACCACTGCCAGGAGCTCACCTCACCTCAGGTACTCCAGCACACCAGTCAGACAACCCAGCAGTTGCTTGTTTGGACTTGGAGCTCAGTTTAAACTTAGTGCCACTTTGCCAAACCACTGGCCCCTGTTTACAGCTATGGGACATTTCTTCTGCTTGATTTTTTTTTTCACCCGCTCATCCTCCCCCACCCCCGACACTCATTAAATGGCCTTTCTGCCCTACAGGCTCCACCCTAGCTGGTTTGCACAACCAATTAGGGAATCAATAAGGCTGCCTTCTCCACTTAAAGGGCCTGACGCAAATAAGTATGCTGACACCCCAACGCTCATATTGAAAGGTGCAAAAAATGAGCTTCTCATAAATCTCAGCTATCCATGCATAACTAGGTGATATAAAGTGTAAAATTATAAAGAAATCAGCAACTGTAGAGTCACCTTATAATAGGGGAGCACCATACCCTTACCCATCCCTGGCAGTAACAGTGCCATAATACCTTAAAAAATGGTCTGGGGTGTAATATTTGCAACTATGTATACCCTGGTGGTACTTGGCTCAGATCACATCCTGCTTCATAAACACCATGAAGCCAAGCAGCCAGCTGACCTTCCTCAACATAATTGCCCTAATATTAATACTCTGAGTGAGCCCTCCATCTCTGAAATCAACCTGCACCATATTAGGCAAAGGGGGAACATGTACAAATTGCTGTGCTTCATAAGAGATCGCAGACACAGGATCACCCCCCCAGGGTTCCTAATCAAAATCCTGGCAAGACTAAAACTCCTACTTGAATGCTGGCCCAGTGGTGTGGAGGGCTGAGGCATCACTGCCTTAACTTCTGCCACATGGATCTGTGACCCATGTTCATGGTGTGAGCGGGTCACTGGGGATTGGCCAGGGAGGGAGAGGATCGAGCATCTGAAGGACAGCTCTCCTCTCTCAGGGAGGTGTGGAACTAGAGACCAGTGCATGCCTGGCCCCTATCAGTGGCTGGAGGCTGGCACACTGGCTTTAAAGAGAGGGGGCAGAGAAGGAGCAAATGCCTGGCGTGCCATGTGCAGAAGCATGCATGGCTTGGCCATTAGCATCATTGCATGCATACAGCTTTGCACTGAGGGAACAGGACTAAAATGGGGGCTGGAAAATTCTCCTACCAGTGGGATGATACTGGCCCCTTGCAGGTGCCACACCCAGTCAGCTAGCACCTTGTAACATCCAAGAGGTAAGTACCAGTGGACGCTAGGGTCATGGGGCTGGGGGAACCAGTGGAAGGGGGCCGGTCTGAGGAGGTGAGAAAGAAATAAGGAAAAAAAAACCTTCTACTTGGAGGTGACATTGAGACTAACCCTGCACCCCCCCCCCGTACAAATGCTCACATTAATTCATGCACAAAACCTGAATGGGCTAGCACTAGAGGGTTAAGGTTAACCCATATGAACATAAACAGGCTAAGGCCAAAGATACAAGGAAGTAGAAGCCGGGGTGAGTCTGTACTCCCCAGATATTATAGCCATCTAAGAAACATGGCTTCAACCTCACATACTTGATCGTGAGGTAGATAAATGTTTTTAAAATTTTCAGACAGGATAGGAAAAAAAGGGGGGGGAAGAACACTAATTTATGTCAGATCCTCTTTAAATGCCTCCCAGCTGAGAACACCTGCCTTAGAGAATACAAGCTGTGAAGCAGTATTCATAACCCTGGTGTTGGGAAGAACCACACACTTGACAACAGGGTGCATGTACAACCCTCCCAACGCAGCAACAGATGCCCTAAAATCCCTGCTATCCATGCTATGCAACCTCCCCAGGGGGAAAAAGTAATTCTGGGTAATTTTAATATTCACTGGGGGACCCAAATGAATAAAGAACTAAAAAACCTCCTACTGGAGTCAAACCTAACTCAACTGATCCAGGAACATATGAGGCTAAACATGAAAACAGGTAATCACTAAACACTTGACTGGATCCTGGTCTCCAAACCCAACAACTTCAATCTGGTGGGTACCCTCGCTGACTCCCTAAGTGACCACTTCCCAACATTCGGAATATGGAAAAACAGCTTCCGCATCCCACCACCAAGAATATTCTGGACTCAGAATTACTCAAACTTTAAGATGGATTCCTTTCTGAAAGCACCAGCCAAGGTAAACTGGGCACAACTCAAACTTGCCCCAAACCTGGATACAGCTCCAGATTTCTTCATTAACACCTTTCCGTTAAAGGCAAATAAACATGCCCCAATGAGAAAGCGCAGGGTAAAAGGACATGAAGCCAGATGGCTATCCCGAGATCACAAAAAACACATGAGGGAGAGAGACAGGGCATGGGGGACCTTCAAAGCAACAAATCTGTCCAAAGACTGGCAGGCTTTCAGGGAATTATGAAATAAATGTAAAAAAAGAGCTAAAAACAGCCAAAAAAACCCCAATATCTCAGAGACCTTCAAAAGAAAATTCTCTCCAATTCCAAAACATTTTGGTGGCAAATCAACTCCCTCATCAGGGGTCGCTCAGCACAGGGTGGATGTGACATAATAGCTAATGACACTTGTCTAAAAAGCCGAATAGAAGCCATCAATGCTTTCAACCTTTTCTTCACAGACCTAGACAAATTTAAGACCCTCTGCTTAGGGACACCTCTTACCATGCAAAAAAACCTAACACTATTCCCCCCCTTTCTCAGACTTCCACTTTAAGCTCTCATCAAAACAAGAGGTCCTTAAATTAATCAGGAAAATCAAAACACCTGGATCCTGGGCACAATAAGTTAGAACCTAAATTACTCAAACTCGCTGCCACAGTAATTGCTGCCCCAATCACATGGCTGTTTAACAGATCCATCCTAGAAGAGAAAGTCCCAGTTCTCTGGAAAGTGGCCCTGGTCACACCAATCCATAATGGTTTTTCTCATGAAAAAGTTGGAAACTATCAGCCCATCTCACCCCTTTCCATCCTGAGTAAGGTGCTAGATAGAGTTTTCTATAATCAATTAATCGATTACATAGAAAATCACAATATACTCACATCTAGGCAACATGGTTTCAGCAAAAACCATGGGACAGACACTGCCCTTGTCAGCCTCACCTCTGACATATTCACAGCTCTTGATAAAGGCCAGTCAACTGGAGCAGTGTTCATCGACCTCACCAAGGCCTTCAATCTGGTTGATCACAAACTACTCATTGACAGTCTTAAACAAATAGGCCTAGACTGTCTGACAGTGAAATGGTTCACTGACTACTTCCAGGGAAGAACCCGTCTTGTAAGATGGCAGTGTAGCCAATCTAGCACACACCCTATACATGATGGGATCCCCCAGGGGTCCAGATTGGGGCCCCTACTATTCTTCTTATTTATTAACAGCATGCCAAATAACTGTGGTGAGGCAAACATAACCCTATACATGGATGACACAGTACTATATAGGCCCTCCACAGATGCAGTGACATTGAACCTTGAGCTGACACATGACCTACAACTCCTTGAGGGCTGATTGGAAAGTAAAAGCCTCATGCTGAATGGCAAAAGAAATTAAGGCAATGCTGTTCGGTCCAACAAGCTTAGGTCCAAACAAGGAGCTAATGCTGTTACCTACCCTCTCCGACGGATCAAAGGTTGAGGTGGTTGAATATATCATATACTTAAGCATTACCTTAGATCACAATTGCACTTTCAAAACACACATCAACCAGCTGGCCAAGAATGTGAACCAGAAACTTGGTTTGCTATATCACCTTAGTCCCTTTCTCACACGAGAATCCCGGCTAAAGGTGGTAATTGGCACCTTACTACCCAACCTGCTCTATGGAATACTGGTCCTTCTCACTGTCAAAGGGGTAGAAATGCAAAAGCTTAGTACATTGTACCACAGGGTAAACAGGTTTGCATCAGGTTCCCCAACCCATGAGCATCACTGCCATGTGCTACAAGCCGTCTTATGGCTGCCGCTTGAAGGGCGATTCCAGTACCCATCACTGTAATTGGCCTTCAAGCTGCGGCAGGAAAAAGCTCCTCCATGCTTGGTGGAACACTAATGGATAAACCAAATAGAAGGACCCTCAGATCCTCAAATCGCAAGCTCCTTAATGTGCCCAAAGTCAAGTCATCCATAGGACAGAGGTCATTCCCTGCTAGCATCCCACCTCTTTGGAACGCACTCCCTTGGGGTTTTAAAAAGGGGCTCAAGTGCACCTCTCTGAACTCAACCAATGCAACTGCTACCACTGACACCCTTTGCTCAGTCATCATTTAGCACTGGATGTAATTTCAGTGATCATCTGCTACCAGAGTTGTCTTAACTGGATTAACAAATGTCAAGTATAGATGATTGTTGTCATTGGTTCTTGAACAAATGCTGTAACGTAAATGTTGTAAAGTAAGAAACTCACTGAAAGTGCCTCTACTATGATACTGTCTGTATTGTGCCTCTACTATATGTAAATAACTCCGGGTCACCCCTGAAAAAGGGACTGTTATGGCCCCCCTCTTCAGCTTGGCCTTTGACTGCTGATACCCTCTTTAGCTTTGGCCAGTCTCTTGAAGATTGACTTCTGGAAATCTCTATTTTGCTGAATTTTAATCCTGTTATGGTTTTAATGAGGTTTTATTATGTTTTTATTCACTGCTGTGTGTCCTCATTTATGTTCGGCACCCAGAGCCTCCAGGATTGGGTGCCTTATAAATAAAATTGCTTTGCCTTGCCTCAGTGGGCATACCCAATTACCAAAATAAAATAAATAAATAAATAAAAAGTGCCCATTAGGTATTCCAATCTTTTATCTTGGGATAGCTGAGCCAAATTACAGGTTATGTGTAACGGTGTAGCAACACAGGCATGTTGCAATAGGAAGTGCTTCCAGAACATATTAGGGATTTTGTCGCTTTGGAGAGGAATACAACTTGCAGAAGAACACTTTGGGAACCCAAGACCATGTGATCCACTGTTTCCTCCTAGGCATGCTAGTGATTCTAGGAAGAATGATCATTATGACCCTCCCTTCTCTGGTATATTGAATGCTGTACCCAGCACAGAGTGGCTTTCTAGTCAGTGTTGACATTTCTCTTTAAACTGAAATAGTGTGAAAGCAGCCCAGTGAGTACAATGGAAGCACCCCCTGCTGCTATATGGGAGTTATGCATTCAGGAATATTCTGAGGACTCCCTCTTCATGCCAACAGCAGTTCAGGGTGCAGCCAAGAAAAACACTGGTCACGTTGATTATTAACTTGCAGCTGTGTGTCAGGAAATGTCCACCATCACTGTCTGATTGGAAACTGGTGGCTGGCAGATCCCTCTCCCTGAACTGTGGGTCTATAGGTTTGGTGCCAGTAAATTTGGGGACAGTAATGAGCTCCTTGAAAAGGCAGAAGAAAAATGGGGAAAATGGGGATAGAGAAGGTACAAAAGGGAGAACACTGTGCCCCTCAAAACAAAATTAAATATTGTCCAGTCTGGAGTTGAAAGGGATCACAAATGGCCACAACTCTCGTTCCTCATTCATTCATTAAATATTGTCCTTCTGATCTGCCTGCTCCCCTTCCTGTGTCAACAAACAGACTAGCGTACTCTCCAGTCCAAATGTTTCCAAGAGACGAAAGGCTCCAGTACCATCAGTAAGTAAAACAGGCTTTGCAGCACTTCACACTCCATGGTGCTGCTTGACTAAGAAATCTGTAACAGACGTTTACCAACAATAAACCAAGCACCCTAGGGTGGCAGCTACTGCTGGAGTGTGCTTTGCTTATTATTGTAAGTTTTAGTACCCCCTTCAGAGATCAACGGGGTTTAAAAATAGTTTTCAATATTTAGTAGTATTCACAAAAGGTACCAAATAGTTCTGGAGGGTCATATCCCCAATTTACATACATTTCCAGTCTTCCTATTTTTGGAGAGTCTCCCTCATTTTGCTTATCTTTCACAATTCCCCTGCTTTTTATGGCATGATATCAGCCCCCCCCCCAAAAAAAACATCAGAATTAAATAATAAGCTGTACCTTTTGTCGTTTTACATATCTAATACTGCATCTCTAACATCTTATGCATACAGTACGTTAGGGCAGAGCCATCGCACCCGTAGACTCAAGGGGGTGGGGCATGTGCCCCAATTTCAGTCCAAGTAGTGCTTTTTGTGCTGAAGGAGGCTATAAAAGTGTCATTTAGTGTTTGGCCTAACCTCATATGTGCCTTCTCTCCCAGAAATTCTCCTCTACTGACATCCTTGCATTAGGGATCTGTTACAACCTCTCTGACTTTAGTGATCTAAGTTAGGAGAGTTCCCTGATTTGAAGGGCATTAACACAGAAACATGGAACTCTGTATTTATCCTTGAGCAGTAAAATATGGGCTGCTGCGATAATAAACTTCCCCATACTGTCCCATCAACAAGAACTGTGCAGAATGTTCAAATTTTGTTTCTAAAGGAATTTCTGGAATTTCAGAAATTCCACTGAATTCTGCAGAATTCTGTCAGAAGCAGAATTTCAAAATGCCAGAAGTGGTTTATGGTTTTCTATTTATAACTGATTGGAAATAATTTGTATATAACCAACTGCCCCACACTTTCCGTGTCTTTTATGCATTCTGATATGCTTTAACCAATTTTGATAAATAATTTAGCTTTGGGGAGTCCTCAGATTTACAGAGCTCTGCCCTCCTCAAGAGCTACTGCCATTTTCTTCATATTTCTAAGGCATTCCATGACATCAGTTACACCATTCCATGCTATTTATCTGAACGGTCTGGAATGGTGCTACTGATGTCATTGAATGTACAGGCAGTATGACAAGACAGCAGCAACTGCTGAGGAGAGAGAGAAGGATTTCAGATAGTTAGAACGAGGGATTCCAGCTAGTTAGGCTATTAAATTAAAGATCAATGGCAACCATTTTACACATTGTGAAAAAAATGCCTTAAAAAAACCTGAATTCAGGTTGCAGTGTTATAAGTAGTGTTTCCTGAAAGTTACATGGTATTTGGTTTTGTAGTTTGCTTTAAAGCAGCATTTGTTAACTTGTTCTGCCCTAACTGAAAACAGTCTGTTTCTGCCCCTTTGACTGAGCCTATGAGAGTGATGACATCATATGGGACTAGGCTACAGCTTCAGCAGTGTAAGTACCTGCTTGACTGATGAGCTGTTAACTTCCCAATAAGAACAATTTGTGAGGTAATTGTTTGCTGTCCAGGGTTTGTACAAAGTCAGCCTCTGGTGTTTGTTCAGATGAATTAGCTGAAAATCCACATTTTGGTCTTCTAAAGAGCTTATCATATGAGTTTCAGTGCTGAACTGAAGTGGTATGCATGTGAGAAATCAGCTTACAGTATCTGTGTCTCAGCTGCTGCCAGTTCTTTCTGATCAAAACTCTGTGTTTTACTCTAGCTATAACACTGGGTTGTTTATTTACTGGATATAAAATAAGTCAAAAGTTTGTTAGTTCATACAAGTAGTTTGTCTTTTTATGTTGGCTCGCCAGCCAACATACTGCAGAAGTAGCAGATTTGGAGGTGTGGTTACTGTGGGCGAATGCAGGGCATGCATCAGTAGGTGTGTCTCTCATTCCTCAATTAGGCAGCTGCAGGCGCTGACACCAGCAACACGTAAAATGGCCACCAGATCGAAGGAAAGGTCACTACAATGAGAGCCAAGCTCGTCATGCAGCAGCACCTCCCGACATGCCTTTCCTGGTGAAACATTCTAGTAAACATGGCGGCAGTGATTGCCGCCACCGCCTGCCACAGTGGCGACTTCAGGGATGCCCAATCCCCCTGTTAGCATGCCCTGATCCAGTTCATGTGCCGGTGGGGGAGCCCATTCCCCACCAGCATGATGTCCCCCCCCATATGTTGTGTGCCGAGGAGGGTGCACAATCCTCCTCGGCTCTTGCCCCCCTTTGGAATATGATGATGAGGGTGCCCAATTCCCCATTGGCTAGCCCCCCCAAACTCTCAGGTGGCACACTGGGAGCCCACCCCAGCATGCCAAATGCCTCTGTAAAAACAAAAGTTCCGTGATTTATTTTTTTTTAACCTGTAAAAGAAGAAAACGGTCCCTTGCGGTCTGTCCTGCTCCCTCCCCCAACCGCACTCACCCTCTACGCACCCTGCTTCCCCATACCCCCCCTTCACCACATACTTACCTCTAGAGTCCAGCATGACACTCTTTGGTGGAGCGGGAACATGTCTGCACTCTCAAAGCCGACCACGAACTGAAGAAATGCCAGTAAGCTGTATAATGGCATAAATAGGGTTTTTTCAACTTTGGTGCATATCTCAGGCATTTTGGGGTTTTTTGGCACCAAATTTTCAACATGGGGTTATTGGGGCACCTCCTCATGAATTCAGTCACTGTTATGGCGTTATTCTATCTGGAAAGGTGATTTCATGGTCACTGCACAGAATCACCTTTTGGGACTTAATTAATGAAATGACAGTGCCACTGTTCATGAGGTGGGCTCACAAAAAGCCTATGTTGCAAATTTGGTAACAAAAATAAAAAAATGACTGTTTTACGAGCATGGGTTGCACAGTTTCCATGCGCACTCATAACTTTGTGAATTTGTGTAACCCCCCTGTTACCTGGGGGTACTAGAATCCCAGTAAGACCTAGTGGTAGGCAGGGAAGGCAGCTTGTGAAACTCCAGTTAAATGGATTTCACACTGTCTCACTCTGTTCTCAGTCTCAGCTGAGACTGAGGGATGACATCACCCTAGAACTCTCGCAGCTGCATGAGCCACACTGGAATCTGCAGCTGGAAGATAGGATAGAATGTTGGGGAGTTTGAACAGAGTCTGTGTGCAGTCTAGAAGAGAGGAGCAGCACAGCAGTCTGTGGACTGGCTTCCTGAGCCTTAAGCTCTGTCATAGAGCTACTGTAAGGGGAGGTGTGTGTTTCCACCAAAAGAGGAACACAGTAAGCTGTTTGTGAAGTGGTGGAGACTGCTGTTACTGGTCCATGTGCCCCATCCATGAGGGGATGGGGTGGAAGGGTTTGCAGAGCAATCCTCCTGGTTCCGGCTAAGGAAGAAGCTGCCTTTTTTCTAGTTGTGCTGCGGCACCTGAAGCATTGGGAAAGAAATTCCTGTGAGGAATTGCCTGTGGGACACCTGCAACCAAAGGGTGAGTTCGCTCTGACAGAGGGCCTGTGTTTTCACCTGACTTGTTGAAATGTGGGGACTAGACTACTTAATTTGTAGGAGGTCTAGTGTAATAGACATTGCCAGTAAATTCAAGTAGGTTCAAGTCCAGCACAAAGAGTAAAGTGGGGATTGGACTGCTAAATCATTGGGAGGCCTAGAGCAATGGGCTAAGCCAAGTAAAAATATGTTCAAGTCCAGCACAATGGGAAAGCAAGACAAGTAGAGGAAAAGTGACATACATTTAGCCTTAATCTACATTGCCAAGCTTTGCAGAATGTGATGTTTAATGTCCAGAGAAATGGTCGGGTATGAATTGTGGAAGCAAGAGGTGGGAGACCCCCCCCATCAGTAGTAACCAAATTCACCTCTACGGATTTGCTCTGTGGCACCTTTACTTTCTCTCAGGTACTTGGCCAGTGCCTGAGGAAAGTACCCAGACGTGGGATTAAAAGGAAGTTTCCCTTATAGAGCTGAAGTGCTCTTAGGTGGTTTAGGGAGCCACCAGAAAATGTTTCCATGACATATGGAAGGTGTCCAAGTGGCCGGCAAGGGAGCCAAGCCTGAGAATCCCAAACAGTGTACAAGTTCGGGCTGTGTACCCAAAGCAGCATGCAAGGCTGTGTGCCCAGAGGGTTCAGAGCCTGAGGGCTGAAGTGTTGAAGAAGTGTTCTTGATTTTCTTAATCTGCATTACCAGAAATCTAGCCCCATGGGGGTCCGTCTATGCTTTGTTTGTTCTGCTTGGATGTGAATAAAGCCACACTTTAGAATCCCATTCCTGGTATTGGACATTGCAGTTATTGCTTCCTGTGTTCAGAATTACTTGGGTGCCCCTGTGAAGAGTAGCCAAACCCAGCCCTTGTCCCGAGTAACCTATTCATCCCCGAACCCAGTCCCCACGTGGTACTGCTGTTAGAGTCAAACAGCGTACCACCTGTCATTAGCAAAAAGGCAGGGGTGGGGGGTTACATTTGTAATATTTTCACTCCAGATTTTCAGCATTGCCATTTTTCCACACCTCCTTATGAACAGTTCGGGACAGTCTGAGAAAATGACAGTGACACTGTTCATAAGCAGAGGTCCTAAAATGCGTATGTTGACAATTTGGTAATGAAAGTCCATAAAATGACTGTGTTATAAGCATGCATTGCGCAGTTTCCACGCACCCATGTAACTTTGCAAATTTGCAATATTTTCATGCCAGATTTTCAACAGTGGCATTTTTTCACACCTCCTTATGAACTGTACAGCTTTCATTTTTCACATCCTGCCCAAAATGTGTTTTCACACTTGTGGTGCAGAATGGCGTGGTCGCTGTGGGAAATCAACTTTTAGGACAGATTAACAAAATCACAGTGCCACTGTTCATGAGGGGAGGTCCCAAAATGCCTATGTTGAAAATATGTCTCTTCAGGGTGTGGGTGAGTTTGGCATCAGTTCAGTACTTCACTGCCATTCCTATTATGCATCTCTAACTCCTGCACTACCAATGCCAATGCCAGCAAGACAACATTTGGCATTGACAAATGCCTGTTATTGTAGTCTCAATAAATAGGTTCATGTAAGAACATTATGTTCCTCTCAGATTAACAGACAGGTGCCTGCCACAGTCTGCACATTACAGGCACATGTACCATATGAACTCGCAAATTTCAGTTCTTTGGTGGTTTATGAGTTAAAATACATCATGCATATGTATAACTAGAAACACTACATGGCATTCTGATGCCCCATCTCCTACCTACAGTTGAGGCAGCAGCACACTGCTGCCCCATGTCACCTGCCCCACATGCACCCTGCCTCCTACCCCAAATTCGAGAATGCAGCACCCTACTGCCCACTCTCTTGTTCCATAGATTCAGGGCTGCTGCACCCTGTTGCCTCATGTCCTGCCTGAACAATTATGGCCTCAGCACCCTGCTTCCACCTACCTGAACAGTTGAGGTTACTGCACCCTACTGCAGACCTTTGTCCGCCACCCCCTTAATCAGAACCACTGCACCCTGTTCCCCCTGTTCCTGTCGCCATAGTCGGGGCTGCTGTGCACTGCTGTACCTACAATTCCATGTCCCCTGCTTCCACATCTGGGACTGCTGCACCATGATGCCCATGCCACCAGAGGTGGGGCTTTCTTCTTGTATTATGGGGGTGAAGGACAGAGGGCATTAGGATGCAGAAGTTGCAACTGTTTGGTCAGGAGACGAGGGTGGCATTAGGGTACAGCAGCCCAAGCTGTGGGACAGGATGCATCAGCCACACCTGGGTGAAAATGACACAACTATGGAGGCAGAGGAAAGGGGGTAGCAAATGCCCTAACCCTTGTGGCAAGTGGCAACATAGTGCACAAGCCCCAGCTGTACAGGCAAGGTGCTCTAGGCACAGCAGGCCATAGCAGCCCTGCCTGAGTAGTCCGGAGCAGGGTGCAACAGCCCTGACTATGGTAGTCAGGGACTGTGGACAGCATGGTGCAGAAGTCTTGACTGTGGGGCAGGACACAGGGGGCATCAGGGTACAGCAGCCCTGACTGTGGGATGGGGTGCTCATGGTGCAGCAGCCCAGCTCATTTGGGAACTTGGGTGTGGATAGCAGGGTGAAGCAAAAGCCCCACCTCTGGTGGCATGGGGCAGCATAGTGCAGCAACCCCAACTGTAAAGGCAAGATACAGTGGACCCTAGGGTGCAGCAGAGCTCAGCAGCCCTGACTGTGAAGACAGGAACAAGGGGAAACAGGGTGAAATGTCCCCAACTGTGGGTTTGGGGGACACTGGATAGCAGGTTGCAACAATCTCAACTGTTCTGGCATGGGGAAGCACGATGTAGCAGCCCTGACTGCTCAGGCTGATGGCGGGCAACAGGGTTCAGCAACCCCAACTGTGTGGGAGAAGACAGCTGGCAGCAGGGAGCAGTGGCCTTCAATGTGGGGCAAGAGACAGAGGGCTTGTGGGGGCAGAGGACAGAGCATCAGCGTGCAGCTGCCTCAACTACGGTGCAGGAGACAAGGGGCATCAGGATGCTATATACTGTTTCTAGCTATACATTATGTATTTTCACACAGAAACCACCAAAGAACTGAAATTTCTGAGTTCATATTGTACATGTGCCTGAAATAGCAGAGTGTGGAAGGCAATTGTTCGTCAATCTGAGAGGAAGAAAAATTGTTCTTACATGTACCTCTTTATTGAGGCTACATCAAACTACTTGTATGAATTAACAAACTTTAGATTTATTTTATATCCATTAAATAAACAACCCAGTGTTATATAACTAGAAAAAAATAACAGGATTTTAATGAGAAAGAACTGGCAGCAGCTGTGATACAGATAAGCTGATTTCTCAAATGCATATAATTTCAATTCAGCACTGAAACTCAAATGATCAGCTCTTTAGAAGAACAAAATGTGGATTTTCAGCTAATTCATCTAAACAAACCCCAGAGACTGAGTTTGTAAAAACCCTGGACAGCAAACAACTGCCATACGGATTGTTCTAACTGGGAAGTTAACAGCTCAGCATTCAAGCAGGCACTTACACTACAGAAGCTGTAGCCTAGTCCCATATGATGTCATCACTCTCCCAGGCTCAGTCAGAGGGACGGAAACAGCCTGACTGTTTTCATTTAGTGCAGAACAGGTTATTAAATGCTGATTTAAAGAAAACCAAATAGCATGACAATTTCAGAAAACACTACTCATAACACAGGGACATGAATTCAGATGTTTTTAGGCTTTTTTTAAACAAAAGGTGGGATATTCAGACTGCGCCAGGCTGTGGCACAAGCCTGGGCACAGTGCAATTGGGATGGGCCAGGGTGCTGATAGGGTGATATTCTACGGTGCTGCGCCATGGCGCAGCACCATTGAATCTCGCTCTGTGGCCACCACCATTGTGCATGGCACAGTGGCACTGCACCAGCGTAAGTGGCCAGAGAGGGGCAGGGGGATGCACTAGTGCAAGTGCCCTTTTGCTACGCACATCAACCACAATATTCAAAGGTGCACATGCAAATGGGGCCATAATGCATGCAAGGTGCAAATGGGGCCATTGCATTCGTCTCTTCATTGCATGCAGGTGCACCATGCCGGCGACTTGCACCTGGCACCCTGCCAGGCTGCAACCATTGAGCACCGATGCCCCCTGCACGCGGCAAAGATGCCCACTGCCCGATCATGGCAAAAATATAAAACTAATACACTTCTATGTCCTGGTGGTCCAGTGGACGCTCCCAGCAATCAGCGGGCATGTGTATAAACATAAAGCGTCCTATATCCTGGTGGTCCAGGTGGACGCTCACAGCCGATCGTGGGCAGGCGTCTAAAAAGATTAAATCCTATCCCTGATGGTCAGCGGTACCCCTCCCCCCCCACTGAAGCCCCACCACCCTGCTCCCCGATCAGCGGGGCGGCGCTCCCCACCCGCCAAGCCGCTGGCCGCCGCTGACTGACTATGTACAGTACAGCTGTATGCCCATTAGTCCACAGTGTGGGCCAGTGGGTGTCTGGTAAATGCTGTACTACTGTCCGATATGTGAATGGATTCATTCATATCTCAGACAATAATCTGATATGGTCTGCATGCCCGATAGCCGCGGCGGACCAGCGAAGCTGTACCGCCTGCCTGACGTCGTGGTGGCCGGCGCGGTGAAGCAACCGCCGCAGACTGGGGAGTGAAGTGGCGAGCTAGTGGAAGGGTGAGGGGGGTACCCTGGACCCCAGAGATGAGATTTAATTTTGAGACTGCCCTGCAATAGGCTGCAGCAGTCCACTGGACCACCAGGGATATGGGACTGTTTATTTCCTACTTCTGCCCGTGATCGGGCATGGGAGGGCACTACCTGATGGAGGGTGCTGCCGGAGCTCAGGTGGCCACCCACAGCTGGCAGCTGCCGTATTGCATCCTACAATATGGCAGCTCACCTGTGGGTGGCTGGCTGTTGCTCCTTTATTTTTTGAACAACTGTATGCAGCACATGTAGGGGTTGTACCTGCATGGGCTCCGCACATCCCGGGCTGAATATAGGGATGTCCAGGGGTATGCATGGGCACGCCCCCCCCCTACTCGCACCGCATATATTACTGATGTGCCCCGGTGCATCAGGATTTGTGCCATGCACCTTCCCCTTTTGAATATCGCACCGGGGCGCAACCCTTCTGAATATCCTACCCAATGTGTAAACTGGTTGCCATTGATCTTTAACAAAAAAGGTCAAAACATATAACACTGGATAGACACTAAATAGAAAATAAGCAGGCATCTAGAAGTGTAAAATCTGTTTCTTGTCACCTTTAAACTGCTTATTAGTAATTATAAAATGGAGAGGAGAAATCCTGGAAGCTTATTGGCTGAAACATTTTTTGACCTTTGATAATATCTCAGAATATCGTTACGATCCAAAACTGATTACCAAGATCAGCCCTTTGCTAACATTTTAGCGCCATTTTATAATCACAATAATACATTCCAGGGTGTGGTATATCATGGGATATTGTGACTTCTTGAGTGGTTGAAGGCACTCTGCGTTGCCTTGTCCCTCACAATGCACCCAAGGCGTGATGATATCCCATTATACACCACACCCTATAATGTATTAATGCTTAATTTACAATTTACATAAACCACAGATTAGTGTTCCATGGTTTGTTTACACTGCTGATTAGTTTTTCACAGACTACAATGCTGATTAGATTTTCACAGACTACAGAAAACTAATCTGGGGTTTACTTGTACTGTGAAAAACTAATATGCAGTTTAAATGAAAACACATTTTGAATTCCATAAAATTTATCAAAATATGTACAGGAGCGTTTGGAAGTGGAATTGCTATTCTGTCTGAACTATACATTCCACACAGCTCTGCAATCAGTGCCAGCTCCTTTAATCCAATCCCTAAGAAGACTCCTTCCCATGGATAATTCATACTCCATACTCACCCAGTTTTTAGTCTCTCATGTCAGACTACCAGGAAAATTTTAACTCAGAACTCATTTCACATACATTTGGTCATTGAACAACCATCTGATCAGCCAGAGGAAATTTTAGAGTAAATTTCCAATTTTTTTTAAATATACATAGATACATAGATGTTGACAGCAGATAAGGACCTCTTGACCCACCCAGTCTGCCCTATTTATTCTTACCTGCCTAGTATGAGGTCTGATGCACAAACTGAGCTCCAGAGCACCTCCCTCCCTCTTACCTACAGGATACCCTGGTGTCTGTTCCACTTTTTTTTTAATCCTGTGATCATTTTAGCTCCTACCAGCTCCTCTGATAGTCCATTTCAAGCGTCTACCACCCTCTCTGTGAAAAAATATTTTCTCATGTTACCCCTGAGCCATTCCCCCTCCAAGCTGATACTGTGCCCCCTTGTATTGAAATATCTCTTACTTTGGAAGATGCTCCCTTCCTGTGCTCTGTTTGCACCAGTGAGTGTTTGTATGTCTCTATCAGGTCCCCCTCTTGCCTCCAGGTAATACATATTTTAATTCTTTTAGCCTTTCCTTGTAGGTCTGCTCCTGCAGGCCCTGTACCATTTTAGTTGCCCTTCTCTGCACTGTTTCCACCCTGTCTATGTCCTTTCTCAGATAGGGCCTCCAAAATTGGACGCAGTACTCCAGGGGTGGCCTCACCAGTGTCTTATACAGGGGCAAAATGACCTTCCTCCTTCTACTTAAGATTCCTCGCCCAGTGCATCCAAGCATCTGGCTAACCTTCTCTGCCACCTTGTCACACTCTCTAGCCTCTTTCAGGTAATCCAAAATGATAACTCCCAGGTCTCTTTCCTGCTTTGTGACTGGTAGTACATCCCCCCTTAGTTTGTAAGTTGCCCTTGGGTTCTTGTACCCTATGTGCATGATCCTGCATTTTTTTGCATTGAATCCCAGCTTCCATGATCCAGACCATTCTTCCAGTTTTTTAAGGTCCTTCTTCATCTTTTCAACCCCGGGGTATCCTCCCGATTACATTCCTTTGTGTCATCCATGAAGAGCATGTCTTCCCTTCCAGCCCCTCAACAATGTTCCCAATATAGACATTGAAGAGGACCAAACCCAACACAGACCCCTGTGGCACCCTGCTTGCTACCTCTCCCTCCTAAGAATGTTCCCCACTTACCACCACCCTCTGCCTCCTGACAGTAAGCCACTTCTGTACCCACAGTACTATTTTAGGATCCACTTCTAGGTTACATAGTTTCTTTATCAGTGTATAATGAGGGATAGTCTATGAATATGTCTATGAATGCGATGTTATATGAATGGGCACTGCACCCACTTTACTAGAATTATTAATCAGAGAGAATGTCCACTTTCTGGCCACTGCAACAACCTTTGGGCCTCCTGGGTGGTATATGCTATCTGTAAATCTTTTTAAGATTCAGTGCTAAAGGATTTCACCAATGTTCTTTATTGGCAGGTGAATTTAGGGGAACATCTTGTAATCAAGCAGATGGTTTATTTACAGGGCATTTTGTGGTGATAGTGTCCTGTAAATAAGGCAGAAAACAGTCAAGGCCTCAAAAATGCTAATTAGTCAATAAACAAGCCAGGAGAATGCAAAGTACTTGGTAAATATCCTCAGAATGTTGATATGAACAGTAGTCATTTCAAGCTTTCAAAGAATCTCTGACCCAATGTAACTGGCCTTTTTTTGTGTGTGTGAAAATTGCCTCTGTATAATAACAATAATTGTAGTGGGGTCAGTCTTCTGGAATAATGGCACTGAGCACCGTGGGACCTGACCTTGGCCAATGGCCTTGGTCATGGTCCACAGTGCCCATTGCCGTTTTTCCCTCATATACCTGCTGTTCCCCCCAATTATCACTATAGCAAAAATAAATACATACATACACATAAAAACATACATATCTGTGGTGACCATTGGTTCAACAAATCACTCCCTCCCACCAGCTTAGTGGGAATACCCTTCCACATAATATTCTTTTAAGTACTTGCCAAGTATGGGTTTTTAAAGGTCATTACAGTATCAGCTGATACTGCACAACATGCTCTGAGCCTCTGGCAGTCTATTCCAAGTGTTCACCACTTGCTGTGTGAAGTAGGTCTTTTTGAGGTTTCCTTTGAATTTTACACCCTCCAGTAGCATTACATGTACTCCTGTCCTTTCTTCCTTGTGCATCTCAAAGATCCACATTTGGTCTGATGGTGTTATCCCTTCTCAGTAACTGAATGCAGTTATCACATCTCCCGTTGTTCTTCTCCTTTTCATGGAGAACATTCACAGCTCTGCCAGTTGGGCCTCATAGTTTGTTTTTTCTCCGTATCATAAGCCATCTTGGTCACTGTCCTCTGTGCTTTCTCCATTTTGTCAATATCCTTCCTGAGATATGGTTTAAGAACTTCCCATTAAAGAGCACCTTTCATGCTCTGTTACAGAATACCCCCCCCCCCAAATGCCACAAAGGGGCCTTACCTTGTTCTGAGTCCGATGGTATAAATAGAAAACATTTTTATATGCTGTCATTTTTGGGAGGGAAGGGATCATATTTTTGCTGTGAGAAGCCAAACAGCTGATCCCTTCCACTTCCCGGTTAAGAGACATGTCCTCATGCTGTTCCAAATTCTGACATCACAATCTTCTTGCATGGGGGACGCACTCCAAACATGCCTATGGTGTGCGCGCCTGTACAAGCGCATTGTGATGTCATCATATGGAACAGCAAGGGGGCATATCTCTAAACCAGGAAGTGGAAGGGACTGGGTGCTCGGCTCCTTGGAGCAAAAATATGATCCCTTCCCTCTCAAAAATGGCAGCATATAAAAATGTTTTTTTTTTTTTATGCCATCAGACTTGGAGTCAGGTAAGGCTCCTTCATGGCTGTGAGCACTCACACCACAAAAGATGCACTTTAAGGGTGGTATTTTCATAAGTGCTCCAAAATGGTGCAGCTGCATCAAGGTACGCAAATTTTCATCCTGCAGATGTGACATATTATTGCACCATATTTTCATAGCTGCATCAAAACTTGACACTTGCATCAAAATTGTGGCATATTAGAGGCATATTTGCTGTGCAAATGCTGAATGCATGATAATTGCATCGTCACTTTTGCAACACTTTTGTGTTACTAATCTGGACACAAGTGTTGGCGCAACAGATCGTGTTGTAGCCATTGTCTGATAGTAGCACACCCTTCTGACACAGAAGTAGCTGCGATTTGCGATGCAAAAGTGATGCATCATGTGTTTGTGTTTGTTGCAGCTCTTACAAAATATAGGCCATAATGTTTCCTTGCCCCTACATCACACTTTGTTTGTGCAACTGGTTTAGTGGTTACAATTTAGGTCATCAAACTGGAGTTTTATAGTGCCATTCCTGGTGTGGCTCTGCATAACTTTTGCACACAGAGCCCGTGATCCAGAGGGAACTAGGAAGCTCACTCCGGCATAAGAACCAGAACTTGCTTAGCTTGAACCAGATTTTTATTTGTTTACTCTAGAGCAAAATGATTATGAAGCAGCACATCAGGAAACACATAGTGTACATAGTAACATCGTACTGTGATGATGGAAGGGATTTCATGGCAGAGTTAGCCTTAGCATGGTGTGAACTGTGCATTCTCACAGGGCTCCAAGAGCAGAGGTGCCCTCCAAAAGCCTCAGCTGTCCAGCTGTCCTCCTTTCTTCCCGATCCTCTATGTTCTAATTCAAGTAAAGTGCAAAAATGACACAACACTAGCCAAACATGAAGATATAGGGAGGCCAGGGTAGGGATTAGGATGCTCCTTGGGGGCTTCACGACTTTTGATATGGGGCCCTAGCAAGGAGGTTTGCACAGGGCTCCAGGATAGCTAGGGCCAATGCTGCTTCGTGGTGTCCATCTTGTCTGTCCCTCCTGCTCCCTGGCAGTAACTATACCTCATTTGAGCATGGACACACATCCAAGCTTAACAGCTGCAGTGTTACTCCATTTTATGTTGTGTAATCCTTGATGCTATTTTCCCACAGGAATCATTCTGACCCAGCTTTGAAATCATTAAAAAACATGTCGGGTCTGCTGTTCCAGGGTATTACTGAGATTAGCCACTAAATTGAAAATACTGTATCATGTTTGACAAATACAATATGCACCATTATCGGCAATCCTACCAGCCAAAGCAACAGATTTGCAGAGCTGCTGACAGCAAAATCTTGACAATGTTTCCATTTCTGCAGCTGATAAGAGTTTTGTTGCAACGCTTGTCTGCTGGGTAAATATCTAAAGCAGGCAAGGCCGCTGAGTGACCCTCATAGAAACTGTTCTGCCCAATGACTGCTGATGTGGTAGTGCAGGTTTGCATAAATTGTTCAGAACCCATTATTAACCCACCCCCCCCCAAAAAAAAATAAAAGGCAGAGGAGAAAAGAATTATACCCAAACTGGCACCACTGTCCTGCAGATGACTGACAGTGAAGTACAGAACTTTGGCTAAGCTGTGATGTATTTGTTGACTCTACTGGAACTGTGACCGTGGGAACTGACAGTAATATGAATTTACTCTGAATAACTCTTAATCCAAATGCAATCCAGGTGCATGGAAAGTCTTAGGTAACATTAAAGATTCCTGTAATTGCTATAACAAGAAGAATGGATACGTAAGAATACAATTTGGCAGTATAACTACCAGGTTGTGAAAATGAAGCCACCACAAATGACATGATTGCCAGTTTTAAAGAGTACACTTTTGATTTCAGCTTGCAGAAGTACAACAATGAGCTCATGATGCCCCAAATCCCTGATCAGTTCCTTCACTCTATGGATTAGTGACATGATAAAGAAAGAACACAGACTGTGACAAGTGAGCAGTAGTCTCAGAATAAAGCCTTGTCTGATACTGTACCACTTAATCCAGCTGGTACACAATAGAAACTGTACAGTACCAGCATCAGTAACCTGTTGAAATGGTCAAGTTAGATTTCATTTTAGGATTAATTTATTTTATTGTAACCTTTTGCCAGCTGTAATCTTTTTTGTGTATATTTTGTTTATTCAGTGTGTGCTGAGCAATACAGAAAAATTGGTCCTCATAGGGATTATACAACGCAACGCTATCGGTTCAGGTATTATTACACTAGGTATGCACCAGCAATCCTAATGCATGGTACAAGAGATACAGGGCTATCCTTTATATGTTGTCAAAAACAATCTTTTGAGAAGAATGAGCTATGCAGTCGCCCATGCGTGGGTTCTATTTCAATAATATTTAACAATTACTTGAAAATGGCTTTAATAAAAGCCTTAAGAAGCCCTGATATTGTGTTTCTGCACATATTTATCATATATTGTTTACTGATTTTGGTTATTTTGTTAATTTTGTCTACTTTATTTGTTGATTTTATTGTATGGTGCTCTGAGCCCCTGGGAAGGGGTGCCATAGTTATTTACTTACTTGCTTACTATAGCTCATAAAAATGCTACGTCCTGTGAACAAAGCCCTTGCTATGAAAACATAAACATTACTACAGAGGTACAGAAACACAAAGTAGCAGAATTTGTTAGCAAAAAAATTGCATTGTGCAGTTGTTAGCAATAACATATGTATGTGTGGTAACATTTCTGAACTGAGATATGTGGTTTGGAAGTTTTTAAAAGTCTACTAACATACCCATGAGGAAAAAAAAATAAACATCTTGGTTTGGTGTTGTGCCATTTGCCATCCGAAATACATAAGCAGTATGAAATCGCTGCCCAGTGGCTCAGTGGTAGGGCTAATGCTTGTGTCGCCAGTGACCCGGGTTCAAAAACATCTTAATTTTTGACCTGTGGGTAGCATCTACATGCTTGCAGAACCACAGAATCCCACTATATTTTCAGTGGAAAATGTAGTATTGCATCAAACATAATAGTCCTGCTAACTAATGATCTTTGTGGGCATTTTGTGTTTTGAAACAAGGGGTAAAGAAAATCTGTAACATATGAAGGCATCCTACATGATCACTATAGGGTTCTGAAATTTAAAAAAACATATCATTGTATTTCAAATTATAAAGCTGGGGGCTAGCCATTATAGTGTGTGTGTGTGTGTGTGTAGGGTGGTAAAAACTTTCACTTTGTTATTTATTTTAATGATTAGAAATGAAAGTACGTAAGTATTATGCCTACCCTTTACAGGCATAAGTTCCCCATCCTGAATTTTTGTGGCTTTGAAGCTGATGCAAACCAACACAATAAAATGTGGCAGTCTGAAAATCACAAATGGTTTAAAAATTCCAAATCCAACTTTGGCAGCACCTTGTAGTCCACAAGCACTTTCAAAACCTGGAGTGCGGTACACAATCACAGTCGGTGGTGGTGCAAACCACTTTGTTCCATCATCAACATCTGCCATACGCAGGGCCTTAAGTCTCTCCGGAGCCTATGTCACAACTCGCAGTGCAAATGTACAGTAGCTACATGATATTAGTAGGAGAAAATGGGGGGTTTGCCTGCTAACATGTTGGCATGTGCCATTGACAGAGGTCTGGTATGACAGCACATCAATCATATACCTATAGTCTATGTTTTTGTTTTTCTCTGCACCGTCCTTCAGGGAACTCTCTCCAGCAACCTTCACCTCCAAGGCTCTACCTTGCACCTGAGACAACTCTTCTCCTCGCACCAGCCCGATGGACCCCTCAGCTCTGAACCCTCTGAGGTGGGGCCACCCTATCCACCCAGGGCACTCTATCTATGATCTAGTATGCTGGGCTGGGCAATCAGCCTGGAGAGGAGAGTGCTCGGTAATTGGGAGTGTGGTCCATGGGGCAGAGGTGCCTTTGCCTATTCCCGAGGAAGGGGATTTTTCTTGTATAGATTCCCCTGGAGTGTGGCCATGCAATTACATCTGTGCAATCTTGGTCACTGGCGTCCGCCACCACTCCACCCCCTCTTAGTGCAGCTCAGTGCTAGAGTTACCTCTGGTCTCCACCAGCAGTCCCTACTGCACCAAGTAAGCCCCGAACCCCACCACGGGAGAGGAGAGACATCCATCAGATGCTCAATCCTCTCCCTCCCCTTCCAACCCCCAATGGCCCAGGCTCGTTCCCGAACCCGGGTCGCCGGCATGGCATGAGGTGTGGCATCCAGCACCTCAGCTCTCAGCATCACCGGACTGACTACCTATGGTCTATGTTGAGAGGTGCTAACACTACCACCTCACTCATACCCCCCAACCTTTACCTTAAAGCCCATCATGGTCCATTTTGTTAGATTTCTTTTAAGTCCCTTGCTGGTCATCCATTGTGGTCCAGAAGCCCCAAACAGCACCACATAATGATTTTGATCCCATACTGTCAAGTGGAACCCTCCCTTCTGGTATCCAGTGATAAATAGCACTCGCTATTGAGCACACACCAAAAAGGGTGACTCAATAGCCACGTCTTATCAGAGGGCTATTGCATGGGCTGGGCGACTGCAGGTATAGTGACATCCTGTCGCTATACATACACATGTGCATGGGGGGGGGCCAAGCACAGTAGAAAGGGAGGGAGAGTTTGTGTGGTGTGTTATGGCGACTGACTGCTGAGCTGCCCTGTGGTGTGGTGGGTGGGTCACAGGCTTCAGCTGCAAAGGTGACAGGTTCAGGTCTGCGTTCAGGCATGCATACATTTTGTTGCACCTGGCCTGAATAAATTTTTTCGCTGAATTTTCACCCCCCCCGACATGCACCCCCTGATGTTAAGAATTGTTTAATAGGCAGGTGCGTGGGGGGCGCATTCCCATAAACATAAAAAATGTAAGTGCCTAGCGCCCTTTTGCCATGCACCGGGGTGTACATTGGTGAAATAGATTTTCTGTGATGTACATTCATCGTAACGGCGATCGCGTTTGTGCGATTGCCATTATCACATAGAACCCTTCCTTCCTGGTTCCATTTCCCCACATGTGGTGGCATTTCATTTAGCCTGGTTCCCCGATGAACATCTTCTTTTTCTATTATTATAACTTCAGGTTTATTGAGACAGCAAGGTACAATACAGCAAGAGACCTCAATAAGATCTTATAGTAAAAAGTTCATTTAAGTGCAAGAATGTACATTTAAAAAAATCTTAGAATAGATTGTACTAGATGTCAAAAGTTCATGTTGCACCAGATGCATTTATGATTGCTCACCATCCATATTTCTGATTTAAGTCCATATCACTGCTTTTATTGCCTATATTATCAACTGGATGTGCAGCTCTGTTGCTGCTTGCATTTGTTAAATGGAACATGCATTTGAAAATAAATAAAATCAGATTATAACAAGCAAATTATGTACAGTAATAAACAGTAACTGGAAAAGTAACAACAGCTGTGTCTGTCATTCATTTTGTGTTCGTCATCTGTTTTTTTTTTTCTCACTCAGAGTATGATGTTATGCTCGGATTACAATAAGCCTCCCATTTTCCCCATTTATCCACAGATTTTGCCTGTTCAACCTAACTTCTGATGTTATTCTTTCCATGCTCCCCGACTGCTGCACTTTAACTTTCCATTCCATAAGGGTTGATATGAAAGCCAATAGCCAGTGACAGGTGATTGCCTTCACTGCCGTGAGACACTGTGCATGACAAACTTCACTGTATCTGTGTCTTTTTAACACCAGTGGAGCTAGGCCCAGCATCATGACTTCATACGTAAAGGAATGGGGATACCCGAAATAGTGTCCATTTCTGTATGTACCTTTCTCCAGTGTGTCCTATAACAAAGGGCAGTCCCAAAAATGTGGTAGTGGTTCCCTATTCCCTGGCACCCCGTCCAGCATTTGTTGGAAATATGAACACTAAAGTGCACCATTATTGTCGGGGCATGGAAGAATCTCAGTGGTGTTCCTGCCAGCAGGGGGATGCGGTAACTCTCCAACCCCTACTCAGAATTTGGGCCCTATCTGTATTTGAAATGGGGTGCCCTGCTTCAGCCTCCAAGCCTTGTCTGGTCCTGTCTATGGTGTGACCATCTGTTGCCTGGAGTGTGTGTGATACATTGTCAAACTTTTTCTCCTCATATTTTTGAGTTTAATTGTCAAATGCAGGCATCTTTCAGTTCATTGTCATGACAACAGTGCCTTATTACTTCCAGTTAGAATATAGTGTCTGACTTGCAAGAATCTGTAGTGGCTATTATTAGGTAGGTGAAACTTGGCTTTTAAATCTGCAAATTAAAGGCATACCTCTTCTTAACAAGAATTGGGAAAAGGTGGTCAGCCCCTTCTGGTTCCAGGGACGAAAGCCTGGGTCATGCCCTCCCTGTGGGAAGGCAGGAATCCTTATAATTACTGTAAATTGGCCTATTCCCTCTGTATTTTGGGTGAGCTTACACAACTCTAGTAGCACTTTTACCGAAGCTCTGATCCAAGGATTGGTTATGCCTTGCGCCTGCTGGTTGATCCAGTGTATAAAGGGAAGGGCATAGAGAGGACCAAACAGAGCATTCCGGTTCTCTAAAATATACCACCCTGTGCCAAGGTTTTGCTTCGCCATGGAGATTAACTGTGGAGAATGATGAACCTCTTCTGCCCCATTGCACACCTGCGCCACCCTGAGAAACTGATTCCAACAGTTTTTCAGGGATGCCGCTGCTTCGGCACGTGATCTGTGCGATGGCTGGTATATGTCTGTGCATATAACAGAGCATGATTTGCATGCCTACCCCCTTCCCTTTGCCCATGCTTTCCCAATACCCCTCTTGACAGCACTGGGCAAGCCTAGTAACCTTGTTGTGTATATAACAATCGGTCACAAACAAGAACAGAGGTGCAAAATGATGACCACAACCACTTAATTATAATGGCATATTTGGCCCCAAGTGTTTGTCAGTTGCAGTTTCCAGAGAAAATGTCTTGAACCCCTTCCCCCAGTTAACAGATATTCAAAGACCCTCACATTTACAGGAATCCCTGGCTACAAAATGACCTTATTTGCATGACAGTAGTGAATACCAAAGCAATTTAATGGGGTACATACATGTACAGTGATCTATGCAGTCCGAAAGCGCATAAAAAGTTATTTTAAAGAGGCATTGGGCATAGTTGTAGCTGAAAGCAGTTCAAAGATTAGGGTTGCTCAGAATCCATTCATCACGATCAGATACCTTGGATTTTGGACTTTTTTCAGAAGTCAGATGTTTGGTATTGAAGACCAAAAATCCTAATTCAGAAAAGTAGTCTGAATCAAAATTGCCATCAAAACTATAATTTGAATCCAACTGCATTTTAAACAGTTTGTTTTATAGCCCTTCCCTCTTCCATCCTCTGTCCCTTTACCTGAGTTCTGCTGCTTGTTCTGTTCTCTCCAGTTGTGGGTCCTTCCTGTCTCCAGTTCACTTCACACAGGCCACCTGTCCTGCACCAGTCCACCACCAAGGTCACGTAGTCACTGTTGCTGGTCAACCACTCTCCAGGGATCCATGCCATACAGACCAGGGACACACAGGACCAACCAACTGACTCAGTAACCCCATCATTGACTCCCCTGTGCCACTCTTGGGGGAGCCACCAGTGCTGCCACCTTGCCAAGTTGTTTGCTGCCAGTCTATCATTGGCAGACTCAGCACACATTCCCAAGCAGCAATCACCCCTCAATCATTGTCCCGTGCACTATCTGGTGGCCTGTGGTAGTCATGGGCTTATGCTACCAGTAGCCCAATAGGCCATCCCATGCCATCCCAACCCTGAATGAAAAAATTCTCCCAGAGTCAGATGTGTTTTTGTGTGTGCCCGTAGCATGTCATTTATTTTCTTGACCTTAACACACACTATTGCGTTGACTTGCTTGTTGCTTCAGCGACTATGACACACAGAGCAGTTATTCCCACAGTCCAAGTACCATTTTGGTTGGATGATTGTGCTGATGGCAGATGGCCTATCAGCACCAACTCTGAAATACACTGTACTTGTCTAATACACTGTACTTGTCTAATACAAGAAGAGAGATACTTCTGGTCCAAGTGTCACAGGTTGGCTGGCCAGGCCAGACAGACACACAGTGCCCTGGTCCTGCTTATTTGTCATTGTGCCATTTGCCTTGCCTTGCCATCAACAGCCAGGTGAAGAAGACTTGTCAAAAAAAGTTTACAATTAAAACTTTACACTATACCACTCCATTCACTGTGAATGTACTTGTGCTACTTTGCAGCTGGGTTGCGGGTGGGGGGGTATTGGGTGACATGGTCAGGACTCACATGGCAGCAGGGCAAGGGGTTGGGGGTCAAGGGAAGCTGCATACCACCACACAACTGTGATGACCAGATGACCAGCAGCTATGGAAAACAGGGGACTGAGCTTAAGGCACCAGTCCAAGGAAGCAGAGGCATCAAGGCCAGGTAAGCAGCGGCACTTACTACTACTAGTATGGGCTAGTAGGAAGACCAGGTGAGGGGATTACTGTATTGTGCAGGAGTTGGATGCCACACTGAACATTCCAATATCATCTCTGACTCTGATTCCATAAATGGAATGGATCAGAATCTGAATTGAAATTACCAAAAATCTGACAACCCACACATGGAATGGATTCCAGTGAATCTGCACACCCCTGATGATTTCAGTCTGCCATATAATGATACCACTTAATTTTTTTACCATCAAGGTTTTCTTATCCTCTTTGGCAGAATGGGCAGTTTCTTAGCCCTGTCAGCATGCACTGTGGCCATCTCTTACCTCCTCTAGTCAGGGGTCCAATCCTCCGTGCATTCCCCCCAAGGTGGGGCCAGAAGGGAAGGACTACCCTCTGGCCCTGGTCACACATCCAGCTGTGTCCCAGACTGAAACAGCAAAGCACAAAAGGGGTCACAGAGTGACAGGCAGGGCTTCAGCTAGCCTGTGCTCTATTTTTCCACTTTTTGTCCCTGGGTCTGCAGATGTGCAGCGAGTATGATGTGCATGCTCCACCTCCATCCATTCTGTTGGCATCCATCAGATTATTGAAAAATCAGATTCTGGTTATGATTTCAATCAGATGCCACTTAAGACATTAGAAGCGGGAGCCAGAGTCAGAATCAGATTTTCCAGTTTCATATCTAACACTTAGCTAAGCCTCCTCCCTCCCTATAAAATACAACAAAGTATGGGAAAACAAAGATCTTACTTTGAGAGGGCTCTTGCAGTAGGTACTCACATATAGGACTAAGCCGCCAGGTGTTAGGACCACACGGAAAGTTTCTAGCTAGCAGTGTTCAGTGGGGGACCACCCCTGATGTCACGTGACTGACATCAGCATGTCTCTGTATAGGAAGTGGTCCCCATGCCTGCCCTCCAGTTCTTTGCTGCCGTCGACCTGCTCATGTTGAACCTTGTGGAAGAACGCTGCTACTGTCGATGCCATCTTTGGATAAGTATAACTGTTCAAAACTCTATTTTTCTTTTGTATTTTCTCTTAATAGTGTTATCTATAACTATTGTGCATGTCATCTCCAACACCTTCAGAATCACATAAGAACAAGTGCGACTCCTTTGGAACTCAGCTCCCTCACAAGAATGGCCATTCCCTCTGTCTTCTTTGTCTGGGCCCACACCATAAGGTTGAGGCGTGTAAGCACTGCCAGAAGTTTAATTCAGCCACACGCAAACATCATCTGCAGTCCCTGGAAGCAGGGTGCCCAACACTACACTATCCAACAAATGCCAGGTTACCCTCTGTTTGGTTTTAATTACCCTTACTATGGGTACCCCGAGTTACGGATTCCATAACCCACCACCTCCACAACCGCAAGTGGACTTACAGGCGGTCCTCAAATCATGGTGGGTTGAAGCCAAGTTGCATTTCACATCAGAGCTCGAGAAGCACCAGCCACTGATGGCTCCTACGCTGGCTCCCAGGCCTCTTTCTCGGGAGCAACCCCCGCCATCTGGCCCTAGGGCCCCGATGTTGGACAGAAGACCAAAGTCTTCACCTAATCTGTGGCCTTTGAAATTTTTTCTGGCTGTCTAATTTTTCAAGGCCAATTGACAATTCCATGATCAGATCACCTGATGACAGCCAATCGTTGGACTCGGACAGTGATTCGGTTCACTTTGGTCCGAATTTGACACCCCTACGCCAGAGGACCCCAAACAAAAGAGTCTCCCAAATCCCCTCCTGAGGATCCTTCCTTTCTGGAGCTTCTCAAGAAGATCCAAGTGGCATACAACTGGCGTATAGTCGCTCAGGATCCACAGAGACAGAGACTGGCTGCACACTTGGATCTGGAAACTCTTCCCTGACCCTCATTCCACCCTGGATAGAACCACACGAGGACTTGATCACAACAATTTGGAAGCAGCCTTCCTCCCTGGCTCCAGTGGCCAGGAGAGCAGACAGGCTCTACCAGACCCCTGAGGACAAGGATTACCTCAGCCTCCATCCGAAGGCTGATTCAGTGGTCATTAGTGCGGCCCATGGTTGGTCCACAAAACATAAACATCTTTGTGCTTCCCCTCCTGATAAGGAGTCTAAGTTCCTCAACCAGTATGGAAAAAAAGATTTATTCTTCTTCCAATTTGGGAATCAGAGCTTTAAATTACATCACCCATATGGGGGACTACCAAAAATCAGTCTTAGGACAGTTGGAGTCCAAAGTAGACTCTCTCTAAGACCCGACCCTGAAAGCAGAAATGACAGATCTAGTTAGGTCTGCTAGATCTGCATGCAGATATACGTTATGAGCCACCTACGATGCAGCTGATGCTGCAGGTAGAGGCTCAGCATCAGCCATTAGCCTCAGATGCCACGTATGGCTTAGGATCTCAGGCTTGGTACCGGTGGTCCAGACAGCCATACAGGATGCCCCTTTTAGGGGGTCAGTTCTTCTCAGAGGAGATGTCAAGGACATCATTACTGACCTTCAGGACAAGGGCAAAGCCTTGTGCTCTGTAGTTTATGTACACACCACCCAAGAAACCAAAGCAGCCATTTCAGAGGCAACAATGTCACCAACAAAGACAACCTCAGAACTGATGTCAAAACAAACGTTGGATGCCTTTGGCTGGTTGAGCTCCCCTGGCCAAATCCCACAAGGCCTCAGATGCTGCAGCCTCATTCTAACTCATTAACCATCCCACCGCTCTGCACCCCAGAGAAGCCAGTAGGGGGAAGATTCTCCCATCACCTACCAGGGTGGGAGAAAATCACAACAGACTCATGGGTGCTACAACTGGTGGCAAAAGGCCACACAATAGAATTTATAGAGACCACCAACAGATCCTCCAGGTCATTCATTCTACCCACTTCATCACATACCCTCGGTAAGAGAGGAAAAAAACTCCCTGCTGTCAAAAGCAGCAATACAGCCAGTTCCCAAAAAACATCAAGGGAAGGTGTACTACTCGCACTTCTTCCTGGTACCTGAAAAGACAGGTGACCTCAGTCCCATTCTCGATCTGAGCTCTCCGAACCTCCTCATGGAGTGTAAGAGGTTCACAATGTTGTCTCTTCCCAGCCAGCTTCCTCTATTACAGAAGGGTCATTGGCTCTGCACTCTGGATATGCAGGATGTCTATCTACATATCCCAATTTTTCCTCCACACCGCAAATTCCTCCAGTTTTGTTTTCAGGGAGAGCATTTTCAATTCAAACCCCTCCTTTTTGGCCTTTTGTCAGCACCCAGAGTGTTCATGAAGTGCCTAGCGGTGGTGGCATCCTTTCTACACAAACAGAGAATCCAAGTATTCCCATACCTTGACGATTGGCTGATTTCAGCCCCATCGGGAGTTGTCCTCGCCAGTTCTTTGGCCTTTACCCTGGACATTTTTCAATGGGTGAGCATCACAGTCAGTAATGACAAGTCCCACCTTTTCCCTACCATATAGCTCCATGTTATTGGAGCAGTGTTGGACACAATCCAGTGCAAGACCTTCCTGCTGCCAGACAGGATGGCAACATTACAGCAGCAAGTGCACTTGGTGGCCACAAACAGAAGATTACCAGCCAGGGCGATCCTTTGATTACTTGGGCTCATGGCTGCGTCCATCCCTTCTGTCCCCTTAGTTAGGTTGCATATGAAAGTCACCAAATGGACACTTAGTGTAGAGTAGCACCAGAGATCTGATGATCTGGACCATGAGATTCTGGTCTCAGGTCCCATGACTCAGGACCTCTCGTAGTGGCAGAATCATGACAATCTCTCCAGAGGTGTTCCATTCCAAACAGACCTCCCCCCACAGACTTGATGACAGATGCCTCAGGCCAGGGATGGGGAGCACACTCAGGGCACAGGGTCCTTGGTCCCACAATGAACTGTCCTTTTATATCAATATGCTTGAGATGAGGGCAGTGTTGTATGAACTGAAAGCTTTCCAACACCTCATCCAACTGGGACAGTTCACCATTCAGACAAACAACATGTGTGTAATCTGTTATATGAACAAACAAGGTGGAACCCGCTCTTATCTTCTCTGTTGGGAGGCAATGAGAATATGGTACTGGGCAGCTGATCACAACCTCCATTTGACAGTGGTCCATGTACCAGCAGAGCAAAACGTCCTTGCAGACACTCTCAGTCGCACACAAGCCAGTGCACACGAGTGAGAACTCAGACAATCAATGGTCGAAGATATCTTCGAAAGGTGGGAAAAACCACAGCTAGACCTGTTCGCTTTCCTACTTAACACAAAACTGCCAGTTTTTGCTTGCTTACTCCAGGGTGTGATGTTTTCTGGCAAGATGCGCTGTCTCTACGTTGGAAGGGGAGGTTCGTGTATGCCTTCCCTTCACTTCCATTGATTCAGAGAGTACTAATGAAACTCCAGGCAGATGGAGCATGGATGATACTTATCGCTCCCTTCTGACTGAGACAAATATGGTTCTCTCTGCTGCAACAACTTTCAGTGGATCCTCTAATTCCACTGACAGTCTCTCCAGATCTCTTAACTCAGGAACAGGGGACCCTGGTACACCCAGGTTTCAGGTCCCTTTATCTACATGCATGGCACCTACTGACATAGCTGATGCACATTTTGGGGTTTCCCAGAGGGTAGCACAGATTCTAATGGAGGCCAGATAGCTGTCCACCAGAGCCATGTATGCTATGAAATGGAAAAGGTTTTCCATATGGGCAGATTCTGCCCCTACTACTCCCGTCAGGGTCTGCTCTGGTCATGGACCCCTTCGCCACCACCTTCGGTTATGCCTGCATCCCCCAGTTGTTCCTGGCTTTCCACCCAGACAGCGGGGCCGTGGCACTGCCCCCCTACATTGGGGCCACGGTACATGTATCTGGTTGGGGGATTGGCTCCAGAGGCTAATAGAGGCACATGGGGACAGAGCGTCATGTAGACAGCGAGGTTTGGGTAATTTTTTCCCCCTTTAAGCAGGATGGGGATGTGCAATGACAACCTGCGTCTGCCCCATCCTGACGTTCTGTTAAGTGTCGACGTGGTGCAGCTACCCAGCCTCTGCTAGGTGCCACTCTTGCACCGAACACTGCCCTGCCCTCCTTCCTGGAGAAAGGGAGCTGTCCTAGGGAGGCTTAATCCTTCTCCCCCAAGAAGGCCCTCTGGTGACCCGGGTCCATTCCTGAACCTGGGTCACTGGCTTCGAAAGTGGAAATCCAACCGCTGCGCTGATGGGCTGGCACACAGGTCTTAGATTACATGCTGCACCCTCTATGACCTGGAGCTTAGTTACTCAACTTTAAAAGTTAATTTATCTGCAATTTCTGCCTACCATGTCCCTGTGGAAAACAAGACTTTGGCTCAGCTGGAGGTATCCAAAACATTCTTGAAGGGGATCCTTCACTTGAAACCACCAATACAGAGCCCAGCTCCACCCTGGGACTTGAATTTCATACTAGAAAAACACATACTGCCTCCCCTTTGAACTGGCAGCAGATTCTGATATGCGCAACTTTTCTTGGAAAGCATTTTTTCTAGTAGGCATTACTTCAGCCTGGAGAATTTCTGAGCTTCAGGTCCTAATGTGTAAGGTGCCTTACTTGATCTTTCACAGAGACTGGGTGGCTCTGTGAACTAATCCCAAGTTCTTGCCTAAGGTGGTTTCGGAATCCATCTTAAAGGGATACTGTCAGCTTTGCCCCTCGTTTTTTCCTGTAAATTTATATCAGTGGGTTTGAAGGCACACATCTGTAAGAATGTTCCTCTAGAATGCCCCTGCATAAAACAAAAAGTAACCAGTGTACCAATTTTTGAATATTTTTAATTATTTTCCTTTGCTGTGGTCTGCAGTTAAATCTCCAGACCCCCAGAAGCAGACCCACACTGAGAACACGCATGTCTATCAGTAGCGCTGTCCCGATGTGCACATTTTACCATCCCCATTGCAAAAAGCATGTAATCCACTACAGCATGTTATAGTAAATCATTCCTAGCATTTATAAATAAAAACCAAGCACTCATTGAGATGCAAAGTACTTTGAAAAGCTGGTGCCAAAATCCTGCGCATGCGTAGTAGTGGCACATTCCCACGCATGCACGAGATCTTTCCCCATACAGCTTCTGTGCATGCGTGGGATGTCGGCACCAGCTTTGCAAAGTACTTTGTGGCTCAATGAGTGCTCAGTTTTTATTTAGAAATGCCAGGAATGATTTACTATAACATGCTGTAGTGGATTACATGTTTTTTGCTATGGGTATGGTAAAATGTGCACATCGGGACAGCGCTACTGATAGACTCGCGTTCTGGGCGTGGATCTGCTTCCTGGTTTCAGGAGATTTAACTGCAGACTGCAACAAAGGAAAATAATTAAAAATATTCAAAAACAGGTACACTGATTACTTTTTATTTTATGCAGGGGCATTCTAGAGGAACGTTCTTACAGATGTGTGCCTTCAAACCCACTGATATAAATTTACAGAAAAACGAGGGGAAAGGCTGACAATGTCCCTTTAAATCAGTCAATTGAGTTACCAGTGTACTACCCTGAACACTCCAACTGGGGTGAAACAATTCTGCACACTCTGGATGTATACAGAATCTTACGATATTACATGAATATGACAAAATCGGTACGTAAAACTGATCAACTATTTGTGTCCTTCGCGACCAAACGAGAAGGTGCCACAGTTTCAAAACAGTGTTTATCCAAATGGTTGGTAAACTGCATTTTCTTCTGTTACCAGAAGTACAACAAACCCCTTCCAGGGGAGGTCAAAGGTCAGTCAACCAGAGGCATGGCTCTTTTACTGCTTGTTTTAGGAATGTCTCAGCTGCCAACATATGTGCGGCCACGACTTGGAGTTCTATCCACACTTTCACTAAACACTACAGTTTGGACATTGCTTTGAGGTGAAGGGTGGGCTTTGTCCTAGCTGTCCTGCAGGGCCTCTTGTCCTAGGTCACTGCTCACTGCAGATCCGTTCTACCTCCCATGTCTCAGACTTGTCTCAGTTCATTGCTTGGGACTCAGTCCTATATGTGAGTACCTACTGCAAGAGCCCTCTCAAAGTAAGATAGTACAGCTATGTAAGAACTTACTGTAACAGTAGATCTTCGAGAGATGCTCTTGCAGCAGGTACTGCTTTCCCTCCCACCTTCCACCTAAGTTTCTTCTTCTTCTTTTCTTTCTCCTGTAATAGCTTTCAGCTCCAGGAGCCCACTCTTTATCTCCTGTTGCACCTTTTTAGGTCTCCAGTGGGAGAACTAGAGGGTGGGCACGGGGACCGCTCCCTATATAGTGCCACACTGACGTCAGTCACGTGATGTCAGGGGCTGTCCCTCACCAGACACTGCTAGCTAGAAGTTTTCTGTGTGGTCCTAATGCCTGGTGGTTTAGTTCTATATGTGAATACCTACTGCAAGAACCTCTCTCAAAGATCTACTGTTACAGTAAGTTCTTACATAACTGTACTATATCTCCCTTTGCCCACCCTTGTTCAGCCCTAATTTGGCTTCCTTCCTTGGCAATAGGGCTCCTATCCTTCTCCTATATCCAGGTTGGTTCCAGCCTAGGTACTGGTAAGCTACTGAAGAAGATGTCTCTGAGGCTCTCCCGCCCTTCCCAGCAACTGATCCCCTTCACCCAGTGGCCTGTTCCCCTTCCCCATTGGTGACTACAGTCCAACCACAGAATTTTACCTGTAGCAACTCCAGTAGCCACTTCCTCACTGGTCATCTTTTTATTTTATCTTATACTTGTAAGCATAATGAGCATATCTGCCCATTTTCATGTGCGACAAGTTAACATGTATACAAAACATAAATACAGTATTCACATACAAACAGATAAAGTACAAAGTAGTCATACAATAAATAATTTGTAGAACAACATCTTTAATTGACATCATAAATTCACATAACACAATTGCATTCATCATTATCAAGAAGCCAGTTCCATAATAATTTTTTAAAACTATACAATGATGCACAGTTTGTGATATGAGAGGGGAGGGAGTTAAAACGGATAGGAGCAGTAAATAGGAATGACTTCTGACCAACAGATTTCCTAAAAAAAAGGTGTTACAAAATTTAATTTATTTTGAGACCAGGTTCCTTGCAAACTTAAAGCTCTTGGAAAAAAGGGCAGTAACAGAAGGAGGTAAGAGGCCCAGAACATTCTTCAACATAAACATTGAAGATTTAAAGAAAATCCTTTTGGATAAAGATGAACAACCTGAGATCTTATATAAATCACATGAATGGATATTAAAAGGAGATCCCATAAGAAATTTCAGGCTAGAGTTATAAGTAACTCTATGTCTGTCCAGTATGGAATTTGTAGTAGCTGTGTAAATGTTAATACCATAGTCTAAAAGGCCAAATAAAAAAAGTGGGTCAATAACTTTCTAGACTCTTTAGTTAAGAATGGGTGTATCCTATACAACGTCCCTAATCATTGATGAAGACTCTTATGTAAATAGTTACCAAAGGATAAGTGTGAATCAAGGTAAATACCAAGGTGTTTAAATGTACTAACCCTTTCAATGATACCACCCTTAAGATCCACCACTGTTACCATTGGGGGGGATCCATCCTGGGCCCAAGGAAAATCATTAACTTAGTCTTCTTTGAGTTCAGCACCATACATCTAGATAGGAGCCAGTACTGAAATGAAATGAAATCTTCCTAAACATTCTTTATTGCTAAAGAATGATTATCAGCAATGCTATACAGAACTGCATCATCAGCATAAAGAGACATGAAGGAGGGACAACAACTTGAAGGTGCAGAATTCATGAAGAGTGAGAAAATAATTTGACCCAAGATGGAACCCTGTGGAACCCCACAATAATTATCAACAAAACCAGATGAAACACCACTAATTAAAGTGCAGTGTCTCCTATTCTGTAGAAATTTGAAAACCATGAAATAACTGGTGAAGAAAAATGAAAATTGGTCAAAACAGTGGGGAGAAAATCATATTCAACTAGGTTGAAAACCTTGGTGAAGTCCACAAATATGGCCACAACAGAGCACCCATTGTCTAGGATTCCCTGTATGTGGCCAGTGAACCCCACCAAGGCTGTCTCTGTTTTATGTTTTCACTTGAAACCATCTTGTACCTCAGAAAGTAAGCAGTAGTTATCCAAAAACTCAGTAATCTGATCCAAAATGATTTTTTCCAAAACTTTTGAGAGTGGGGTAAGGAGGGAAATAGGATGATAATTAGAATTAATAAAAGAATTACCCCCTTTTGCTATGGGCTTAATAATTGCTTTTTTCCATGCATCAAGAAAGCAACCAATTTGCATTAAGTTAAACAAAACTGACAAAGGAGATGCAATGAAATCTATTCCAAATTTGATCAACCTATAATCAATATTTTCAGAAACTAAATTGGTCTAGGGTTTAATTTAAGAATATATTCCCTGACCTGAGTGGGGGATACCTCACAAAAATGAAAAGAGGGGAGAAGTTAAGGGTTATCATCAGTGACCAGAACAGCCTGAGTAGGAAACTGAGGAAGCCTAAGGTTGGTTTGCCTCTCCCATGACACAGCAGGAGAGCAGATGCCTTCCCAACTTGATTCTGCCCCTCTGGTCCCCACACTTTTCTGGTGGCAGCATAAGCATTCACTAACTCTCCAGGCCTGACCATCACTATCCCTGTGTAAGCTGGGTAGAAGGTAAGGTGCTGACTAGAACACAGCCCTAGGTAAACCCTTAAGACAGACGCTGTTTTGAGTAAAGCTTCTAGGTGTTTAACCAAGAGTTTTGCCTGACTGGACACCTTTTACGCAGCTCACACAGAGACAGTGATGGCTGGATCAGGAGAGTTAGTAAATGCTTTGCTGCCAGTGGACGAGTGTATGTGGGCCAGAAGAATGGAATCAGGTCAAGAGGGAGTCTGTTGTATTCTGTTTCAGGAAGGGGAGGACTAGGGTTGCTAGGAATGGGTGTGGCTACTGGAGTGGCTACTAGCTAAGTACTGTGGTGGGAATGTGGTCACCAATTGGAAGGAGAGGACACGGGGCAAATGGGATCTGTTGCTGGGGAGGGAGGGGAGCTTGACAGACATCTTCAGCTGCTTACCAGAACCCAAACCGGAATCAGCTTGGGCTTAGGATAAAGATAAGAGCCCTATTACCAAAGAAAGAAGGCAAGATAGGGCTGAACAAGGGTGGGGTAAGGAGAAAGATCTTTGTTTTCTCATTGTTCTCTGTGTTTTGCTCAGTGGGGGGAAGTTTAAGTAAATGCTAGAAGTGAATCAGACCCAGAATCAGATTCTAGTGCCAATTTTTTTTAGGATTTTTGACCTTGAATACTGGAAATCTGAACTCTGAAAAAGACACCTGAATCCAGGTTTATCTGATTCTAAGAATCAGATTTTCATCAACCCTATTTCAGACTATGTGGGCACTTTACATGAATGTTTCACCTAATTAGAATGCAGTTAAACAATGGTGCACCATCTAACCCAGCTACTGATATCAAGAATGTCGTGAAAAACAAACTAGATTTCATAAAAGAGTGACATTTTGTCTAGAGTGGAGTAACTAATGTATTCATTTAATGCTTATTTGCCAATATAACATGCCATCCTTTCCAAATTTATAGAGATCAGTATTCCCTGTTGTGACAGGGTTGGGAAAGACCCTGTCCCTTTTGTTATGCAGAAAGAGTTAAAAACAAGGCTCTGTTCTGTCCTCTTCTATTCTGTCTCTTGCCTACCTGATTCTGCAATCAATTTTTTTCTTATTGCAACCAAGAATTGGCCATTCTGATGGTCCTACAGTGTCACCCTGATTTATTTATTTATTTATTTAAGAGATTTACCAGATAAGCATACTGAGCGGGGTACGCTCATTTCCAGATGTGACCTGGGGGGTTACATAGGTCCAAATGTATAGGAGACAAAACTGCAGTAGTTTGACAACGGTTTCAGTAAAACAGCACAATACAGTGGTATACAAGAGCATGACAGTGGATAAAAAACAGCACAATACAGTGGTATACAACAGCATGAGTGTGGATACATACAGAGAGTGATGTAACAGGTACGGAGAACTGGGTTGAACAAATTTGCCAGTTGCCAAGTATGAACCACAGGTCAAAAGTGCATTGTTTGTAGTGATGGGTTAGTCCTGTGTTAGCGGTGAGACAGTAAAACAGTGGATATCTCCATTCCTTCACTTGAGGTTTCTACTCCTTCTTTCTTCCCTTGATTCTCTGTGTTTGAAAAAAAAATTGTGAACCTTTATGTGAAACTGATATTCTCTGGTTTGCAAATCTGTATAGTTATATTGTTGAAATAAATGCAGAAAATGGTTTGGGTTTATCTGAACACAGGGGCTTAACCTTGAGGTACATTTGACCTCCACAAGCTTGTTTGCAGAATTATCCACAGGAAATTAGCCCTGGGACAGGATGTCTTAACTGGTTGCACATGTTAAGAAGACTAATGTACTCTTCAGGCTGCTCACAGGAAAGACATTGACAAAGTCTTAATACATTCTGTGGAACACAGGTGGTGAAATTTACAAGAACAGGATGTAGAATTTAATTGCCTGGGGGAAAAAAAATCTTATAAAAAGAAAAGCAATGTTTTTTTAAAGGTAGAGAGAAGAAGAGATTTTAAACAGACTCTCAGATGAAGGACTTCTGTTTAAACTGATGGTATTATGAGCTATCATGCACAATTTTTTTTATTATTATTATTGACTATAAAACAACACTATTTGTCAATTTATAACTTCTTCTGATTTTCCTATGCTTCCTGACCTATGCCTATGCCATGACAATGGTTGGTGTCAGACAAAGTGAGATTTATGCCATGCATACTCTAACCCAGGAGTTTTGTGCATGGATACTAGACCTGGCACCAGGGAAGCATAGAAGAAAGGTATGGATCCTGCAACAGCAAGCCCAGGAGTGATTACCAGAAGAATGGCAGCCAAACTAGAAACAGAAACAAAAGACCAAACTGAGATTGTACAGCTGGCATCAGTGATGGAAGAAGAAAAACAAGCATGAACAGAACCTGAAAGCATGTTTGCTGTCTTCAAATGGTGAGCTATACAACAAAGGGAGACTGAGAGTGAAAAAAAGATGTAGCATCTAGAGGTGAAGAGAAGAGAAGAGGAGAGAAGAGAAGAGAAGAGAGAGAAGAGAGATTAGATGCAGTATCTAGAGAAACAGGAAAGAGAATAGATGTAGCAACAGGAGCAGCAATGGCTAGATGCCTTGCAAGCTATCAAAGATGGAGGATCAGCTACAGGTTGAGCAGTTCAATAAAACAGAAACAGCTTAAAATACATTAAACTTATAAAGCTGTGTCCCTCAGATGATATTGAAACATACCTGATAACTTTTGAAAGGGTCACCAGAGTCTGACAATGGCCAAAACAGCAATGGGCAATCAGACTGGTACCTTATCTGACAGGTGAAATTCAACTTGCCTATGGTAATATGGATACTGTGCAGCCAGAAGGCACACAACTTAGAGAACTCCACGTTCAATGGCTCTAACCAGAGAGCAAAACAGTCCCACAGATCAATGACATATTTGCAATGGAGCAATTCATCAACATCCTTCCCACAGACTTTGGGTAAAACAGCACCAACCAGAATGGTGTGAAAATGCTATATTTTTTGCTGAGGACTATCAGATGACCAGACAGAGAGTTTAAATAAACAGAAGTCCTCATCTGACAGTCTCTTTAAAATCTCCCGCTCTCTCTATCTTTAAACAAAACATTGTTTTTTCTTTTTATAAGATGTTTTTTTTTCATGGAATTAAATTCTGCAACCTGTTCTTGTAAATTACACCACCTATGTTCTACAAAACATAATAAGACTTTGTCAATTTCTTTCCTGTGAGCAGCCTGAAGAGTACACTAGTCTTCTTAACAGGTGCAACCAATTAATACATCATATCCCAGGGCTGATTTCCTGCTGATAATTTTGCAAACAAGTTTGTGGAGGTCAAATGCACCTCAAGGTTAACCCCTGTGTTCCAGATAAACCCAAACAGCTTTCTACATTCATTTCAACAGTATAATTATATACATTTGCAAACCAAATGATATCAGTTTCACATAAAGATTCACAAATATTTTTTTAGACACAGAGAAGAATGGGAAGAATGAAAGAATCGAAACAGTAAGTGCAGGAAGGGACATAACGGGGAAATTATGGGACCAACGGAGTGACCAATTCTGAGGTTCCACAAGGAAAATTTGACTGCGCAGTCAGACAGGCAAGAGATAGACAAGTGACAGAATAGAAGAGGAGAGAATACATCCTTGATTTTAACTCTGTGTGCATAACAAATGGGACAGGTTCTTACCCAGCTTTGTCACACCTATCACTAGGGACCTTATCCTTCAAAATTCTTCTACCCCTAAGTCTTAACCACAAGTAATTTCTGATATTAAGATTTTTAAATCTTTTGCCTTTTACTTTTGTTAATAGGATATTTACAGTATTTTGAATATGTCTGAATTCATTTATCATGATCATTTAATTTGTTGCATATGTCTACATTTACATTAGTGATCAGTCCTTTGCATGCCTTGATCTTTTTGATGTCTGTCATAACTGCATGTAATGTTCATTGAAATTTACTCAATGAACTCTATGAGTGTTAGAATTACACTTTTTGAGCTTTAGGAGCTGGGGGGCCTATAAAGGCCCTATCTTTAAATTGAGACCCCTTACCATTATAAGTCAATGGCAATGATGCGTGAGTGACCGGGGCTCACTTCAGAGATGGGGTGGGGCCCAAGTTCTGGCAAGGCCTCCTGTAATTCCAGCTCTAAACTCTATAGAAAAAATAAACATTATAAGAAAAATATAAACAAATATTAATTAATGAATACCATGAGTAATATTCTATTCATTATTTTAGTCTAATTAAGTGGATATCAAGCCATATTTGGATTATATTATTTAGTCCTTAAATTGCATCCTTCTTAAAAAGTTAAAAATATGAAACAAAAGATGTTCTTCATCTGTCAGGTGACTTGGGCTAGTCCCAGTGTGGTGACAGGGGACTATAACCTGCCCAGATTAGACTGGGACACTCCCACCACTTTCTGTACCAGAAGTCAAGAAATCATTAATGCAATACAGGATGGCTTCATGACACAGTACGTGATGGGTCCCACCAGTGTGGAAGCAATCCTGGACCTGGTGCTCACTAATGGGGAGCACGTACAGGAAATTGACATTAGGGAACCCCTAGGCGGAAGCGACCACAGCATAGTGTGGTTCAAGATAGACTTGGGCAGGGAAGACATACCAACAAAGACCAGGGTGCTGGATTTCAAAAAAAGCAAACTTTAATAAAATGAGAGAATCGATTAGGGAGGATCTGGGGAGCATAGCTGAGGGAATGGAGGTGGAAAGACTATGGAAAACCATTAAGGGGGCCATTCATAAAGCAACAAGCAGTTGCATAAAAATGAGGAGGAAGAAAAAGGGGGCAAGACCACCAAGCTGGTTCAATGGGGAGGTCACTAGAACAGTAAGAGTAAAGAGGGCTGCATATAGGAAAAGCAAAAGAACAGCTAGGGTAGAAGATGAGGAGAAATTCAGAATGGCCAAGCTAGCAAAAAATGAGATACAGTGGGCCAAAGCACAGAAAGAGCTCCAGAGAGTGGAGGAGATAAAGAGTGAGGAAAAGGCCTTCTTTAGCTATATAAAAGAAAAGAGAGACAAAAAAGGTGGTATTGTCAGACTTAAAAAAGGGGAGGAATGAGTAGTAGAAGATGGGCCAAAAGCAGAGGTATTAAATGAATACTTCTCTCCACCTTTATGAAGGAAAAGGAAGGACTAATGCCACAGGCAGGAATAAGAAAGGAGGGAATCGGGGTAGATCCAATAGAGGTCATTGGGATTGATAGAGTGAGGGAGGGAGGGAGTGATGGCACTGAGGAGGGATAAATCCCAAGGGCCTGATGAGGTACACCCCAGGGTACTCAAGGAATTGGATGAGGAACTGGCAGGTCCACTGACAATTCTATTCAATAGTTCTGTGGATTTAGGAGTGGTACCAGTTGAATGGAGAACAGCACATATAATGCCACTCCACAGAAGTGGACCCAGGGAGGAACCGGGCAACTGCAGACCAGTCAGCCTGACCTTGATAGAATGTAAACGCATGGAGACCATATTTTATTTAGTTTTTGTTTACCAGGTAGGTGCACTAGCCATAGAGATGACTATTTTCAGGCATGACCCGGGGTGTTACAGGATACAACAGTACAGAGATACAACAATAGGAAATTACAGCAAGGTGTATACAAAGGTGGTCCACGTCAAGTATGTACAGTACAAATTATAAGCAGGTATTCAGTGGGTATGATACAAGGTGGTAAAACAATATTGGAAATTGGATGATACAATTATTACAGTAGGCCAAAACAGTGTTATTACAGGGTACAGAGAGTAAATAAGAGCTGCATGGGAATAACAACAAAATAAGAAAATAACCAGACAGCAGAGATGACCCTATGAGAAGACACAGTTTTTAAGACAAACAAGGAAGATGCAAGAACAATGATTATTGAGAAGTGCACAGGGGGTTAGAACACAGGGGACTAGAAAACGGGGTTAATTAAGTTTGTGGAAGGGCAAGCTTCAGAGATATATCAACTAAAGCAAGAAATAAATGGTTGAAAGGTAGGTTAGTCAGACTACCCAGGGGTAGGTAGCTGAGTGTATATAGTCAATAGGAATAAGATAACAAAGCCAGATAGGAGCAGGGGGTAGAGAAATGCAAGGGGAAGGCAAGCTGAAAATAGATAAGGTTAGGAGCTGGGATAAGTATAGGAGATGCAGGCCCAACAGAGTAGTGGGTGAACCTGGAGAGAGGTATAAGAGAAAAGAACAACTGAGAAATAGGGTTTGCAGAGACAGGAGAGAGAGCTGAAACCAGAGAGGAGGACAGGGAGCTAAGGGGGTTTAAAACAGGAGCATTGGTCAGCTGAGATGAGGTGGAGATGGAGAGCTTTTTTAAAGGTGTCATGTGTGGGAGTTTGGTGGACATCTAGGGGGAAGGAGTTCCATAGTCAAGGAGCTTGATGGGCAAAAGCACTGGAGCCTTTGATGGTTGTGTACTTAGGCACACTCAAAAAGGATTTGTCGGCTGAGCGCAGCCCATAGCTTGAGGTCTGCGGAGTGAGCAATTCTACCAGCGATTTAGGGGTTTGAGACCTCATAATACTGTCTATGGTAGAGCCAAAGGAGTAGAGCCTTGTGGCATTTGGAGATAGCCAGTTGAGATCACAGTAAAGGGAACAGTGGTGTTTCCACCTGTGGGACAGGATGGCATACTGACATATGTTATTATAGGCAACATCCCACCTATGGAGATTCATTTTAGGTATGGCGGCAAATGAGGATACTCCATAAGTTAGTGTAGGTAGAAATACTGTATGCACCGGGCAATGGCTAGTCTCACTGAGGGGGTTAAAGCATAGCTAGTGCGATAGGCAACACCTAGCTTGGAGTTCACAGACTTACATGTATTCGAAATGTGAGGGTCAAAGCTTAAGGATTGATCCAAAGTGACTTCCAGGTACTTAAATGAGGTCACTGAGCCTATAAATGAGCCATCCAAGCAAGAGACCCTAAAATTGTTTGGGAGTGATTTGAGTTTCAAGGGGGTTCCAAATAGCATGTAATTAGTTTTGATCTCGTTAAGTACAAGGTGATGATCTGACAGCCAGGTTTGGATGCATTGGAAATAAGCAGAAAGCAATAGATTGATGTCAGATACATTTTTCGGACTGGTATAGAGGACTATGTCATCCACATAGAGTAAGGTGGAGGTAGAGAGTTTGGAGGAAAGGGCATTAATGAAAAAAGAAAATAGAAGTGGTCCCAGGATAGAGCCTTGGGGTACTCCAACATTGACTGTAGCCTTCGCCGAATAGGATGATTTTATTTTATTTTAGCTTTTGTTAACTGGGTAAGTACACTAGACAAGTATTATGCCTATTTTCAGGAACAACCTGGGAGAATACAACATAGAGATACAGAAATTTGAACAGAAAGAATGCAAGTACATCATGACAATATAACAACATATAGGAGTAGTAACATTGTCCAGGGGAGTAGAAGGTCATAATATAACTTATAACTTTATAGTTAATGCACCCCCAGGGTGAGTAGGTCACTGACAAATTCTAACAAGCCATAAACACATTAGAGACATTTAAGTAAGGCATGACCAGGGAACCTAGGAGTAGACAATTTTGCCCATGGTCAAGTACCCAGGTAATTGATAGAATCATGGAAACAGCAGGAAGTTTCAGGCAGCATCTATGGGAGGCAACTTTGGACTGGATTGACAACAGTTGATAATTACTCTAGGGAGGCTTGGGGCACTCACACATTGAGGCTAGTTTCAGGAACCCCCACAGGGAAGTGTGAAAGCACTGATGGAGGGGCTGAAACTGGATATACTCAGGAAGGGAGTTCCAGAGTCCGGGCGCGCATACGGCAAAGTCCCGATCCCCCATGATGGTATGGGTGGAGGGGACTTTGAGCATCCCTGGGGCCTGGGACCTAAGGTGGTAGGGAGTACTGTCAATTTGTGGCAGAAGCTGGGCCAGCCCCGGGGGGATGCTAGTTCTAATCACTTTGCCCGTGAGGCAACCCACCCCAAAGTCCAGGTACCTGGCTGGGGAGAGCCAGCAAAGTTTATCGTATAGCTCATAGCAATGGGTGAGACAGGGGGCAGCCAGGGCAAAATGACAGATGTTATATGTCATGTGCCACAGAGTGAGATGAGTCTTGGGGGAACGAGCAAATTGGTGCAGACCATAGCTGAGAGAGAAGAAGTACACCTCTCGCAAGGGCAAGTCTTGCCGCTGGTGTAAGGTTGTACTTGGCCCTGTAGGCCAGGCCCAGCTTGCAGTTAACTGCCCTGCAGATGTTTTGGATGTGACTCCCCATGTCAAGTTGGTGGTCAAGTGTGACCCCTAGGTATTTGACAGAGTTCACTACAGGGTGGGAGGGTCTGTCAGGACTGGTAATATTTAGCAATGCTGATGAGGCTTTGATTTTGTCTGTTGAGCCGAATAGCATAGCCTGTGTTTTTTTCAGGTTCAAGACCAGTTTATTGCTAGTAACCCAGGTCAGGACATTGTTAAAGTCCTCAGACATGTGCTGGTTTAGAGTAGCGACGTCCCGGGCGTGAGCCAGAATCACCAAGTTGTCTGCATATAGAGTGGCTCTGCAGAGGGGGCCCAGAGCTGAACCCTGAGAAACACCAGAGGTCACTGGTAGGGGCTCAGAGAGGACTTTATAGAAGCAGGTCTGCTGCTTTCTACCATGCAGGTAGCCCATAAGCCATTTCATAGCATGGGGGGAGAGGCCAAGTGACCACAGCTGCGAGCCGAGCAACGCATGATCGACAAGGTCAAAGGCTTTGGACAAGTCAATAAACATGGCTCTAGAGAGTTTGCCCTGGTCCATGGCTGATCTGATGCTTGATGTGACCGATTTGAACCTAACAATGTGGACTCTGTTTGATAGGTAGCTGTTGAACCAGCTAACTACATTTGGTGTGAAGCTCATAGATTGCAGGATGACGAGGAGAAGGGAGTGATTCCACAAGTCACAAGCTTTCATCATATCAGTGAAGACAGCCTCTGTTAGGAGACCCCTATCCATAGCCGTGAGAGAGTCTGTGGTAAATTTAAGCAGGGCAGTAGAGGTGCTATGAACTTTCTGAAAATCATGCTGGACAGTTGTTAGGAAGTTGTGCTTGATATGAAATTCTATAGTTTGAGTGGTGACTAGCTTTTCTAGGATTTTGCTTAGCACTGATAAGATGGCTATTGGTCTATAGTTCTGGGGGTCACTAGGATGCCCCTTTTTAGGGACGGGGAGACTTGCACTATCTTCCATATGTCAGGGACACAACTTTGACAGAAGGAGAGGGTAAAGATTTTAGCCAGAGCAGCAATGAGGGGGCAGCTAGTTTTAATAATCTGGGCTCAATACAATCAGGGCCTGTGGCAGAACTATCAGAGATCAGCTTAAGAAGTTTTGTAACCTCAATGGGGGTAATGGCTCTAAAGTAAAAGGGAGGGCAGCAGATGCTTTGATAGTGAGTACCATTAAGAATCATATCACTAGGGGTAGATGATTGAGTAGATCCTAGGAAGGATTTGATGTGGGACCAGAACTTTTTTGGGTCCCCTGAAGCACTGGTTAGAAGATTTTTGCAGTAAGAGTTTTTCACAGATCTTATATCCTTTTTGCAGGCATTCCTTAGCATCCCATAGGTGTTATAGTCCTCTGGGAGTCCAGATGACTTGTGGTGGCTCCAGCTCTTGTCTCTCTCTTTTATTTTGGTAAGTAGGTCATTTTTAAGGCATCTAGTATGTTTACCCTTGACACGGTGGGTTTTAAGAGGGGAGTGATGATCCTGCAGCGTAGAGAAGTTAGAGATGAAAATGGCCAGTGTGGACTGGACATCTTAGCATTGTAGAGATCCAAACAATCGATGTTTGCCACATCCTGAAGAAAATTTTGCTGATTCAGGTTGGCATAGTCGCAAAAGTTGATGAGGTGAGGTTTTACTTGAGAGGGTGGAGCTGATTCCCAGATGCAAAAAATAGGGGGGTGGTCAGAGATGGCATCGGCTAGAGTACCGACAGACTGAATGTGCTCTGGGTGGTTAGCTAACCACCAGTCAATGAGAGTGCTGGAGTATGAGTGAGGAGTACACCGAGTTGGTTCAGTGATGAGCTGATGGAGGTTATGGGTCTGGATCTTTGTAAGCAAGGTAGACTGGTAATTCCCTCGCTAGTTTAAGTTGATGTCATATAGGATGATCCTTTCATTTTTGCCAAAGAGTAGGGATGTCTGGTTCAGAAGCTCATCCAGGCCAGTGTGGCCACTGTTAGGTGGGTTATAGGCACATATGATATGTAGTTTTTTATTCCCAAGTGTGAGGAGTGCATGTAGCGACTCACAGTGCATCGTAGGATCAGTGTTTAGTGCAGTGAGACAAAGGTGACTTTTGCAATAGATAGCTATACCCCCCCCCCCTTTTAGGGGATGGTCTGTCCTTCTGAAGGAGGCTGTAGTATGGCACTGAACAGCGAGAGTCAGATATAGAGGATTTTAGCCAAGTTTTGGACAGGCACAGTATGTCTGGCTTGTAAAGGGAGATCCAAGCTTCGAGTACCGCAAAGTTGTGATCAAGGCTTCTGATGTTATGATGTGCTATAAAGAGATTTTTTGGGGACCTTTGGGGTACATTAGAGTGGGAGAGATGTCCAACAAGGCCAGGGTTTGTCTCAATGTCCCTGGACAGCAAAATAGCCAGTAGTAGGAAGAACCATAGCTTCCATTAGGTAAGAGGGGAGAGAATTAAGCAGTGAAGGAGGCATTTTTTAGGGTTATGTATAGATTGGTAGATAACTCCTTTTTTAATAGGAATGGGGACGAATCCCAGGGAGAGTCATGATGGAGAAGGAGGTTGGAGAAATGGAAGTTGTCTAGAGATTGCATGATGGCAGGGTGGGCTCTGTTAGCATCATAGTTAGTGGAGGATGCTATGTAGAGCAGTGAAAGAACTATAGTAGTGGAGATTATGTGTATTTGGTGACCCATGATATAGGTAGTATTTGTACCATGTGGGAAACCTGAGTTATGGAGGAGCAGAAAAGGCATAGGATTGATTGCAACCTTGTAGTTGTACCACAATAAAAAGGTCTAGGCAACGTGAGATTAGACCATATGAGGAGACCATAGAGATTTGACCCATAGGGGTGAAACAAGTAGTGAGAGAATAAGGCTTAGGGAGAGTAGGTCAGAGATAAGGAAGTGGGCTTGGAGAAAGAAAAGAAACTCGGGAATGGGGGGAGTGGTGAATAGTAAAGCACTAAAGGAAGGGACTGAGTAGAGAGATTAGCCACTAAAATAGGCAGAAGTGAAAGTTATTCATATAGCCAGGCAGTAACAGTGAGGCAGATGTCGGGGAAGCCTCAAAATAAAGAGAGAGAAGGCAGGACTAACTCACTGAAAAAAAGTGTAAAACAGAAGCAGATAGAGGAAAGGAAGCTCAGCCAATAGTGGTTTAGGATGAGGTTGGAGGGAGGAGCCAAGGAGTATTTAATAGAGGCCGGGGTCGGGGTGGGCTGTGTGGGACAAAATTTCACAGTACACAGCTAAGCAAATAGTAGCTGGTGAAGTCGCTAAAAAAGCCGTGCGCTCAGACCAAAAACTGCCAGCAGCCAATGACAAGCCTGGGGTAGACACAAAAGCCACTGGCAGAGTAGGCAAGAGGTGGCAGGTACCAATCCAAATTTGGGCTTTCAAATCCTTCGTGGAGCTATACCTGTGAGCCGGAGAGCGGGGGTCCGAATGGAGCTGTGCTCCACGCTGCATCCGCTTGAAGCAGTGGGGAGCCCTGGAGTTTCAGGTCCGGAGCCGGACAGCCATGTGGAGGAGGGTGGGCAGCTAAGGGCGCTCCACTCCACTCCACACCACAACCGCTTACAGTGGTGAGAATCCTGAAATAGGAAGACAGGGACAGAGTTAGCAGAGGATAAGGGCTGCTCCAAGGAGCTGGTGCTGAGGGTAATCGGTGGGTGTGGAAAGCTGGAGGCCCCACCAAGTGGGACAAAGGAGGTGAGAGGGACAGCGATTTAGAGAAGTGATTTAGTTATGATGGGGGTGGGGGAGTCTAGTGCCTGGTGAAAAATACAGGACACAAAAGATACAGAGGGGAGGTGTTCAAGTGAAAGAGAGACAGAAAGGACAACAGAGAATATAGGGGATAGATGTGGAGACAGGTAAAGGTTAGAAAGTACTGGGCTGGGAGTATTCTGTAGCAGAGTGGGGAAAGGGAGGCAAATAGTGGGGGGTACAGTTCAAGGATAGATAGAGACAGTGTTAGGATTCACCTGGCTGCCAATGGGCACATTAGCTAGGCACAAGAGAGAAAGTATGAAATGAAACAAATCAGGTAAAAATTAAAACAGTATAACCAAAGGGAAAAAATAGTTTTGGCAGCAGTTATTTAAGGTAGACCAATTTAAAGCTAGAGGATAAGCAGTACAGTACTATTACATTAAGCATTACAGCACATTAGTTAACACAGCCGTGGATTTAGAAATCCTGCAAAATGATAGGCAAATAGCAAGTTACTCTGGCTGTAAGGATACTAATTAAAGCATTTAGTTTGAAAAGTTTTCATTTAAAATTACACACTACACAGCTAAGTAAATAGTAGCTGGTGAAGTCGCTAAAAAAGCCACGCGCTCAGACCAAAAACTGCCAGCAGCCAATAATGAGTCTGGGGCAGATACAAACGCCAATGGCAGAGTAGGCAAGAGGAGGCAGGGACCAATCCAAATTTGGGCTTTCAAATCCTTCGTGGAGCTGTACCTGTGAGCTGGAGAGTGGGTGGCCAAATGGAGCTCTGCTCCATGCCACAGCTGCTTGAAGTGGTGGTGATCCCTGGAATTTCAGGTCCGGAGCCAGATGGCAGTGGGGAGAAGGGCAGGTGGCTGAAGGAGCTCTGCTCCACACCTCAAACGCTTGCAGCAGTGACGATCTTGTGAGCCAGAGAGCGGGTGGCTGAATAGAGCTCTGCTCTGTGCCGCAGCCGCTAGAAGCAGTGGGGATCCCTGGAGTTTCAGGTCCGGAGCCAGACGGCAGTGTGGAGGAGGGTGGGTGGCCGAGGGAGCGCCGCTCCATGTCACAACCGCTTGCAGTGGTGAGGATCCTGTGAGTTGGAGAGTGGGTGGCTGAATGGAGCTCTGCTCAGTGCTGCAGCCGCTTGAAGCATTAGGGATCCCTGGAGTTTCAGGTCCGGAGTTGGATGGCTATGTGGAGGAGGGCGGGCAGCCAAGGGAGCTTTGCTCCATGCCGCAAATGCTGCAGTGGTGAGGATCCTGTGAGCTGGAGAGCGGGTAGCCAAATGGAGCTCTGCTCTGTGCTGCAGCCACTTGAAGCAGTGGGGATCCCTGGAGTTTCAGGTCCGGAGCTGGAGGGCCGTGTGGAGGAGGGTGGGTGGCCGAGGGAACTCCACTCCATGCCACAACCGCTTGCAGCGGATATTGAAGGAGGGGCTGATGGGGTACATGTAGGAGAATGGCTGGCAGGATAGAAATTAGTGCAGGTATATGGTGGGCAGATCATGTCAAACAAATTTAATAGAGTTCTTTGATTGGATCACCAAGGCAGTGGACAAGGGCCAGGCAATAGACGTCATTTACCTGGACTTTAGTAAGGTCATCGATTCAGTGCCACACAGGAGGCTGATAGCAAAACAAACTGAGGGGGGCTTGGGGTAGGGGAGAAATTAATAAGATGGGTGGAAAATTAGTTGAGAGGAAGTACACAAAGGGTGGTGGTGGGGGGAAGCCTTCAGTACAAAGGAGGTCACCAGTGGAGTTCCACAGGAGTCGGTGTTGGGCCTGGTACTGTTTAATATATTTATAAGCAATATTGGGGATGGCATTCAGGGCAAAATGTGTCTATTCGCTGATGACACTAAGCTCTGTGTGAGGGTAGATACCCAGGAGGGGATACAAGAGTTAAGGAAGGACCTAGCCAGACTGGAGAGATGGTCAGGGATATGGCAGCTAAGGTTCAATGCCAAAAAGTGCAAAGTGATGCACAATGGGGTAAAAAAACCAAGAGCAGAGTACTACATAGGAAACATTCCGGTAGCGGAGTCTGAAGAGGAAAATGACCTAGGGGGAGTACGTACTAGCAATCTAAAGCTGGCCACTCAATGCAGAAAGGCAGTGGTGAAAGCCAACAGATGCTGGGGTGCATTGCAAGGGATTCAGTAGTAGGCACATCGAGGTTATTTTGCCATAGTATAGGTCACTGGTAAGGCCTCACTTGGAGTATGGAGTGAGGTATTGGCACCTGTACTTAAAAAATGGACATAAAATTGCTGGAAGGGGTTTAGAGGAGGGCAACTAAAATGATCATGGGACAGCAAGAAAGATCATACAAAGAGATGCTAGGAGCCCTAAGGATGTACTCCTTGGAGGAGAGCAGGCAAAGGGGGGGGGCATGATAGAGACCTTCAAGAACTTGATGGGAGTAAACAAAGTTGAGTGTGGGGGTCTCTTCAACAAGACAGAAAACACCACCACTAGAGGACATAGCCTAAAGCTGGTGTGGGTAGGATACAGAAGAGATGTCCTACAGGTGGCATGCCTCGGACAGCTAGTTTTGGAACCCACTCATGAGGGAGCAGTCTTAGACTGCATACTCTCAAATGGGGACAGTAAGAGGATCTCAGATCTAGAAGTGGGTAGCCATCTGGGAACAAGTGACCACAAAACAGTGTGGTTCACGATAAACTCAATTACAGAGTCAAGCCATACAAAAGTGAGAGTACTGAACTTCAGGAGGGCTGACTTTGGCAAGATGGGAAAGTGCCTTAGAAAAGCACTAGCAAGCAGGCTAGAAGGAGGTGTGGAGCAACAATGGAGAAACATCAAAACTGTCATCACAGAGGTAATGAGCCTTTGTGTGAGGCAAATAAACAAATCAAAATGAAAGAAAAAGCCACTGTGGTTCTCAAAAGAGGTGGTGGGGAAGGTTAGGGAGAAAAAGATAGCATTTAAGAATTATAAGGAAACACAGAAGGAGCAGGACAGAGAACTATACCAGTTAAGGCAGAAGGAAGCAGGGAGGGAAGTCAGACTAGCAAAGGCCCAAACTGAGGAAACGATAGCCAAATTGGTTAAGAAAGGGGATAAAACCTTTTATAGGTATATCAGGGAGTGTAGAAAGACAAAGGGAGGGATAGTGAGGCTGAATAGAATGGACGGTGGGTGGGCTGAGAGGGACAGTGAAAAAGCAGGGATATTGAATGAATACTTCTGCTCAGTATTTACAAAAGAGGAGGAGGGGGAGGTACCTAATCCAATTAACAGAAACACTCTGGATAGGAGGGTCAATCCCAGTCTTTTCACAGAAGAAAGGGTTCTAAAAGAACTCCTAAAACTGAAGGTGGACAAAGCAATGAAGCCTGATGGAATTCACCCCAGAATTCTAAAAGAATTAAGGGGAGAACTATTGACATCACTGACTACTCTTTTTAACAAATCGTGGGAGGATGGTGTGGCATGTGAGGACTGGAGGAAGGCAGATGTGATTCCCCTTTACAAAAGTCAGAGCAAGACAGAGGCATGAAACTACAGACCTATAAGTTTGACCTCTGTGGTAGGAAAAGTGATGGAATCACTACTGAAGGAAAGAATTGTTGAGTACCTAGAGGCCAGTGGGGCACAAGACCCGAGGCAGCATGGGTTCACAGTGGGAAGGTCATGTCAGATGAATCTAATTGATTTCTTTGACTGGGTGACCAAAGTAGTAGACCAGGGAGGGGCTGTGGAAATGGCCTACCTAAACTTTAGCAAGGCATTTGACACAGTCCCACACAAAAGATTAGTAATCAAATTAACGAGTCTGAGAGTGAGTCCCAGGGTGGTAGCCTCGGTAAAACATTGGCTGGACAACAGGACACGGAAAGTAATTGTAAATGGAGTCCATACTGAAGAAAGAGGGGTTACTAGTGGGATACCGCAGGGTTCAGTACTGGGTCCAGTCATTTTTAATGTCTTTATAAGTGACATTGTAGAGGGACTGGAAGGAAAAGTATGCCTCTCTGCAGATGACACAAAGATCTGCAACAGGGTTGATACACAAGGAGGTGTGGAAAGGATGAGAAGGGACTTGGCAAGGTTGGAGGAATGGTCAGAAGTATAGCAGCTTGGATTCAATGCAAAGAAGTGCAAAATAATGCACCTGGAAAACAAAATTCCTGGGGAAGATTATACAATTGGGGGGGGAGGGTAGTAACAACAACAAAAATGGAAAGGGACCTGGGGGTTATCATATCAGATTACCTTAAGGTTGGCAAGCAATGTGAGAAGGCAGTAGGGAAGGCTGGGGGAATACTGGGATGTATAGGGAGAGGCATCACCAGCAGAAAACAGGAAGTTGTTATCCCTCTGTAAAGACAGTTGGTGAGACCCCATCTGGAGTACTGCATCCCATTTTGGAGACCCCATCTCCGCAAGGACATAGACAGGATGGAGGCAGTCCAGAGGAGGGCAACTGAAATGGTGCAGGGTCTGCAACAGAAGCCATATGAGGAGAGTCTTAAGGAGCTTAATAAGTATACCCTTGAGGAAAGGAGGGAGAGGGGGGACATGATAGAAACTTTTAAGTACCTCAGTGGAATCAACAAAGTCCAAGAGGGTAGCATCTTTCAGAAAAAGAGATGTGCAAGAACAAGGGGGCACAATTTGAAGCTAGAGGGTGGGGGACGGCTCAGGGGCAAAGTGAGGAAGTATTTTTTCACAGGGAGGGTGGTGGATGCATGGAACAGCCTTCCTGAGGAGGTTATGTTGTCTAAAACTGTGGGAGAATTCAAGAATGCATGGGACAGACATAAGGCAATTCTTGTGGGGGGTAGGAAGAAATAAGCTTTTGGTTAACTAGGATCTGCAGCTTGTCCTGTAGGTAAGGAAATGAGCAGACTAGGTGGGCCAAGCAGTCTTTATCTGCTGTCAAAGTCTATGTTTCTATGTTCTATATGAGGAAGCCTTTCTTTACAGAAAGGGTGGTGGAGGTATGGAATGACCTGCCAGAAGAGATGGTGGCAGCTAGGACAATGGGATCTTTCAAAAAATCCTGGGACAAAACACAGAGGGAGGTCATGGGACCAAGGATGTAGAAGGGGAAGTGGGATGGGAAAAGTGGAGGGGGGGCCAGGGGCACTGGTGTAAGGGTAAAACCAGAACCTTGCAACAAATTGAGCAGACATGACAGACCATATGGTCTCCTTCTGCTGGCTACATTCTTATGTTCTAATGTTCTTATGGCACACCCCATCATTTCCAACCCCACCCCCTCCAGTTCTTCTTATAACATACAATACTACCTAATTCTGGCATCCTTTCAACCCCCCACTCCAAATCAACACCCTCTTTGTAAAACAACCTTCTCCCTAACCTGATCCCCCAGTCTCATAGTAAAGACATACCCATGCACACCCCTGATCCATGATGGGGGTGGCATTCATCAAAGTGTAATTTCTGAATGGACAATAGACATATTAATAATACTATCTTGATATCTTGTCAGCCTCTGAGAGCATCAAAAATGAACATCCCATCTCCCTAAACTGACCCCCTCCATGCCCAAATGCCCCTTGGTGGCTCAAGGCAGACCAGACTCCTTCCAATCTCTGGGCACTTCTGAGTTGTCAGTTGGCACTGTTGGTATAGTGGACTGACTGAGCTGATGGGAACTGTGATTTACCAGTTGCTCCCATCATAGATCTAGTGTCAGTGGCCCAAAAAACCTGATACAAGGCCTTTGGGGCTCATGGTGCACTGGACTGCAGATGTGGGGGTCCATTTTCAATGGTGTTGGCTGGGTAAAGTCTGGAGAAATGATAGTAGGAAGATCAGATATAATTAATATTATTAATATGCCCACTGAGCATTCAAAAAGGTTACCTTTTTTTTCCATGTTTTTATGCCCCTACTTGCCTCCCTTCTCCACTCTCTCTCAGACATCATTACACTGGAGGCCCCCGTCCCCACCAAGATCTGCCCCTATAGCACACAGATGATTCCACACTATCTTTACCCCCGGTATACCCCTGGGTAGGGGTGTGGAGGAACACCCCCCATGCTCACTTCCTCAAACCAGCAGACTTGTATTGTGGAATCAGTGCAGCGGAGTCTGTCCCGATGAGCCTGGAGACCTCCCAGCAAGGTGTCATCACCTAGGAGAAGCCGAGGTGTTTTTCCGTGTTTTCTCCCCAGACGTCGGCATGCAATGAGAGGCTCTGAGCTAGGAGGCACACTGAGATGTGTCTCCCGCTCCACCCCTCTGCTGACATCTCACCCAGTGCCTTCCCTTCAATGCTTCTCCACCTACCGCACCTTCCATCTGGGCTCCCCTAGATGGTGGTATTGCAGCAGGAGCCTGCAGGAGAAGGAGAGCGGCCATTGAGCACTCTCTTCTTCTCCTTCCTGGCCAACCCCCAGTGACCCATGCTCATTCCTGAACCCGGGTTGCCGGCATGGATCAAGGGAAGGCATCCAGCGCCTCAGCCCTCAGCACCACCAGACCTGCTCAAACAGGTTACGTTTGATTTGCCCCCACCATCATGGATTGGGGGTTGGGGTTGAACATACAAACATATGAAGAAACCAGCAGAAGAACTACCTAGAAGAACTACTACAAAGAGGGTGTTGAGTTGGTGGGGAGGGAGTTGAAAAGATGCCAGAATTAGGTACCAAATATGAAGAAGCCAACAGAAGAAGGCCATTTAGTCTATCTAGTCTGCTCCACCTAGGGACAAATGACTTGACTGGGCATGGGATTAGAGCAGTGCAGGAGGAGTTTGTGGAGTTGGGGAGGACTCTTAGACAACTAGCATACACCGTAACCTTCTCGGAGTTGCTGCTTGTCTATAGCACGGGTGCGGTGAGGGTACTCCACACCATGTGATTCAATGAATGGTTGAAAAACTGGTGTGGAGCACAGGGTTTGGGCTTCATTGGGGACTGGGGTTCCACCTGGAGGGATACCCAACTATACTGGCACGATGGTCTGCATCTGTCTGGGAGGGGAACCAGGCTCCTAGATGATAGGTTTAAATGCTTCATTGGCAAGCTTTTAAACTAGCCAAGGGGGGAGGCACTGAAAAGAAACAGGGAATTTCCAGCCTCCCCCCCAAAACAGGATAGTCAGCGAGGAAAAAACAAGGTATAAAGGTCAATAGGGAGTAGGACGGGGTAAATGGAGAAGAAGGCAAAATCAGTAAGTGCAGGGATGGGGCTAAAAGGGGTAAAGCTATCAAAAAATGGAGAGTGATGAGTACCAATGTCTTTAGTCTGGGTAACAAGCTTCCTAAGCAAGTTGCCTTAATGGAAGAGGGACACATGGATATTGAGACAGTCATGGAAACATGGTACACACAGAACCATGACAGATGTAGACATACCAGGGTACACAATCTACAGGAGGGATAGGGAGGGTGAAAGGGAGGAGGAGGAGTAGGAGAGGCTCTCTACATAAGGGAAGGGATCAAAGCAACAGAACTAATGTATAAACTGGGAGGAGAGGAGGCAATGTCAGTCAACTTGGAGACAGGCAATGGCACCACAATCCGCACGGGGATTGTATACAGACTCCATCTCTGGAGGAAATGGACAAGGAAATGATAGAAGGCAACCTTAGAATGGCAGAAAAAGGGGAGATATTGTTGATGGGGGACCTGAATATGCCAGATGTTAACTGGAGCACATTTGCTGCAGCCACATCCAAGAGTGGGGTCATTCTTGATGCCCTGCAGGGGGCATGCCTCAAACAGCTAGTTCTGGAACCCACTCAGGAGGGAGCAGTCTTAGACCTGGTACTCTCAAATGAAGATGGAGAGAGGATCACATATTTAAAAGTGGGTAGCCATCTGGAAACTAGTGACCACTGAACAATGTGGCTCACAATTAACACAGCAGTAGAGTCAAGCCGTACAAAGGCAAAGGTACTGGACTTTAGGAGGGCTGACTTTGACAAAATGGGTGCGTGCCTAAGGAATGCACTAGCAAATGGGCAGGAAGGAGGGGTGGAAGAACAATGGGGAAAAATCAAAACTGCCATCACAGAGGCAACAAGCCTTTGTGTGAAGCAAATAAAAGAAAATGAAGTGGAAAACCACTATGGTTCTCAAAGGAGGTGGCAGGGAAGGTTAGGGAGAAAAAGTTAGCATTCAGGAAGTACAAGGAATCACAGAAAGAGCAGGACAGAGAACTATATCAGTTAAAGCAGAAGGAAGCAGGGAAGGCAGTAAGAATAGCAAAGGCCCAAACTGAGGAAAAGATAGCCAACTCAGTTAAGAAGGAGGATAAGACCTTTTATAGGTACATCAGGGAGTGAAGGAAGACCAAGGGAGGGCTAGTGAGACTTAATAAAGAAGAGGGAAGGTAGGCAGAGGGTGACTGTGAAAAGGCAGAGATGCTGAACCAGTACTTTTGCTCAGTATTTACAAAAGAAGAAGAGTGGGCGGTACCTAAACCAAACAATAGAAGCACTCTGGACAGTGGGGCTGATACCAGTCCATTCATAGAAGAAAGGGTCCTGAAAGAACTCCTAAAACTCAAGGTGGACAAAGCAATGAGGCCTAATAGAATTTACCCCAGAATTCTTAAAGAACTAAGGAGAGACCTAGTGACACCACTGACTACTCTTTTTAAGAAATCATGGGAGGATGATGTGGTACCTGAGGACTGGAGAAGAGCAGATGTGATTCCTCTTCACAAAAGTGGGAGCAAGGCAGAGGCAGGAAACTATAGACCTGTTAGCTTGACCTCAGTGGTAGGGAAAATGATGGAATCACTTCTGAAAGAAAGAATTGTTGAGTAGTTAGAGGCCAGCGGGGCACAGGACCCATGACAGCATGGATTCAAAGCTGTAAGGTCATGTCAGATGAATCTAATAGATTTCTTTGACTGGGTGGCCAAAGTAGTAGACCGGGGAAGGGCTGTGGATATGGCCTACCTAGACTTTAGTAAGGCATTTAACACAGTCCCACACAACAAATTAATAAACAAGTCAGCCAGCCTGGGAGTGGGTCCCAGGGTGGCAGCCTGGGTAACAAACTGGCTGGACAACAGGACACAGGATAATAGTCAATGGAGTACACTCTGAAGAAAGGGGGGTTACTAGTGAGGTACCACAGGGTTCAGTACTGGGACCGGTCCTCTTTAATGTCTTTGTTGGAGACATTGTAGAGGGGCTGGAAGGAAAAGTATGCCTCTTTGCAGATGACACAATGATCTGCAATATGGTTGATACACAAGGGGGGTGGAAAGGATGAGAAGGGACTTGGCAAGGTTGGAGCAATGGTCAATAATATGGCAGTTTAGATTCAATGCAAAAAAGTGCAAAGTAATGCACCTGGGAAACAAAAACCCATGGGAAGAGTACACAATGGGGGGATAATAACAACAACAAAAATGGAAAGGAACTTGGGGGTAGTCATATCAGATGACCTTAAGGTAGGTAAACAATGTGAGAAGGCAGTAAGGAGGGCTGGGGGAACACTTGGATGTATAAGGAGAGGCATCACCAGTAGAAAACCAAAAGTTGTTATCCCTCTGTACAGACAGTTGGTGAGACCCCATCTGGAGTACTGTGTGCAGTTCTGGAGACCTCATCTCCACAGGGACATAGAAAGGATGGAGGCAGTCCAGAGGAGGGCAACTAAAATGGTGCAGGGTCTACAACAGAAGCCATATGAAAACAAATTAAAAGTGCTTAATATGTATCCCATTGAGGAAAGGGAGAGGGGGGGACATGATAGAAATGTTCAAGAACCTCAAGGGAATCGACAATGTCCAAGACGGGAGCATCTTTCAGAAAAAGAGATGTGTAAGAACAAGGGGGCACAATTTGAAGATAGAGGGGGGACAGCTCAGGGGCAATGTGAGGAAGTATTTTTTCACAGGGAGGGTGGTGGGCACATGGAACCACCTTTCTGAGGAGGTTATGGGGTCAAAATCAGTGGGAGAATTCAAAAATGCATGGGACAGACATAAGGCAATTATTGTGAGGGGTAGGAGGAAGTAGGCTGTTGGTTAACTAGAACCAGTCAGACACAGTCAGATCGGTGTACCACATGCATGTCATACACCAGCTCCATGTGCAGTGTACAGTCACCTGCAGTGCCCCCCCCGTATGACAGGAACATGATGATTTTTGCAAGGAATGGAAGTGTGCAGAAGGTGGCTAGGTACCCGACTGGGTGGGTCCCACCTGTGTGCAGCTATGGTGTACCACCGTGGGTGTGTGCCACAGGTCAGTCCCTGGCTAATGCCATGATGCCACTAGTACCACCAGGCTAACTGGGCACCATTGCCCAAATGTCACTCTGGGTGCATGCCACCACCGGGCGGTGCTCTGCAGGTCATGTGGGTGCAGGCCATGGCCCCTGGTACTGTACATGTGCTGTTGTGTGGCCATCTGCTCTGCTGGTGTGCCTGGGGGACACCTGACAGCACTGTCAGGTGGCAGCTGGGTGTCCATGTCCTGGGAGTGGTGTGATGGATGGCTGTCTGGGCAGTGCCCATGGTGTGCTGGCACCTGTGGCTTTGGGTACATCTGTCCTGGTGTAACTGCTGTGTATGGGTGCCTGGAGCACATCCTGGTGCGCCTCAAAGGGCTGTCTCTTGGTCACCTGTCTGCAGTTCTGTGGCCTGCCTGTGGGTGGCCAGCCAATTTGGGCTATCCCCTGACATGCTTAACTTTGCATGGATCATTTTAGAGTAGCATGACAGATGCACTGCACAACTTGGCTAACTATATGGATGCACAGCATATTTGTGCACAAGCCCCCTTTTTTTACGCTGCATACATTATATCTGTGTGATCACACATTCAGAAATGCGTGATGCATCTCTCCCTTTCGAATAACAAGGTTCAGCGCGGTTTCTGGGATGCGCCATGCATCTCCATTTGGGGCCGCGCATCTCCTTTGAAAATGTGGGCCATTAACTTTAACTTCAAACAATTTAACATAAAAAACAGACTATTTTGTTAAGTACCAGATCCTATTTTGTTTGTTAATTTGTTTATTTATTTAAGGTAAAAACCATTGAGTAAAAACTCATTCGCAATGGTAACCTTTACAAAAAGTACAAAACATTCAACACTCAACACAATGAATACAATCAAATATCAATCATCGATTACAGAAGCATAAAAAAAAACCAAAAAAACATTAATAACAATTACAAAGTTCCTGCATGGAAATCAAGTGTTTTCTTAGATGAGATATTGATAAGGGCTTATCAGCCTTTTGTCTACATTCATGAGGAAGGCTATTCCAACATATCAGAATATAATTACTAAATAAATATTGGGAGCATTTTGATTTTACAAGGGGGACAACGACATCCATAACAGCTGAATTTCTCAAAGTTAATTCAACACTTCTAAAGGAAAATCTGTTCTTTAAATGTATAGGGACAGAACCCAGCCCACATTTATAGGCAAATAACTGTTCATGTATCATTCTTCTCCTGCTTAGTGATAACCACCCTAATCTCTCATATAATTCACAGTGATGTGTAAGTTTGGGACAATTAAGAATCAGTCTGGCAAGACAATTGACTAAAACATCTAACTTTGATAATCGGTCCCTAGTGGCTCCATCGTATAAAATGTCCCCATAATCGATTAAAGGTAAAATCTGCATCTTTACAATCAAATCCAGTGTCACAGAATCTAAACAGTTTTTATTCCTAAAAAGGAATCTCACCCGCTTATTAACTTGGGAGATCAAATTGTCTACATGCAAGTTACCTGACCCATAGTTGTCTAACCAAAATCCCAAGTATTTATATTGACTAACTAACTCTAACCCTTCCCCTCTACTATCCACAATTTCCAAAATCAGGTCATCTTTATGTTTTATAGATGACCCAAACAGCATACATTTAGTTTTTGAGGAATTAAGTTTTAACTTCGAGTTGACAAAGTACATTTCCATATTGTCAAAACTTTTTGGCAGTGTACGTTGTATTACTGAAACTAATTCATCCGAACAGTATAAAATAGTGTTGTTGGCATACAGGTGGTAGCGAGAGGCCCCCACATGGTGTCTGAGATCTTTTAGGTGTACTAAAAATAAAAGAGGACCCATGACAGATCCTTGGGGCACACCTCTCTGCACCACCTGCATCGGTGACACAACTCCATTTAAAACTGTTACCTGCCATCTATCAGAAAGATAGGAAATAAACCAGTCCAAGACTGAGTCACTCATCCCTGCTTCTGGCAATCTCATGAGCAACTGCTGATGATCGACTGTGTCGAAAGCCCTGGAAAGATCAACCAAAATTGCACCAGTATAACATTGGGCATCAATTGACTTGCCAATCTCATTGAGGACTTCCGACACAGCCATCACAGTGCCATGAGACCTCCAAAATCCTGACTGATATGGGTCCATTAGTTTTTCTCTTTCCAGGTACTCCATCAGCTATCTCACCAACAATTTCTCCAACACCTTACTAATCAAGGGTAATATAGATGCAGGTCTATAGTTGGACAGCCGGCCCGGAACTTCCCCCTTAAAGATGGGGATGATCCTGGCCGACTTCCAACCTTCTGGAATACACCCCTCCTTTATTGAACAGTTGAACAGGAAAGTTAATGGATCCAAAATATGGGTTGCTGCATATTTCAGCATCCTTGGTGACAAACCATCAGGACTACTACTCCCAGAAACATTCAATTGCAACAAAATTTCTAACACCTCACTACTAGATACAGCATCAAAAACCAATTTAGAGTCCCCTGCAATACGATTCACGGGGTTAAAAAGGGGTTCATTAGGGCTATCAAAGAAGTTACCCAACTCCACAACATAATCATTGAACCTATCAGTAAGTGGCAACTATCTCCTGAAGGGTTCCTCCCCAGACAAATTAATGGGTGTCTTCCCCCTAGACTGTCCCTTTAGATCCCCTATAAGTCCCCAGAATTTCCCAGGTTTCACAATAGATTCTTGGGTTTTGGCCTTAAAATATGTATTTTTAGTATCCTTTAATGTGGACACATACAGGTTTCTTGACTTACTGTATTGTTGCCAATCATAAACCTTTCCCGAAGCTTGTGCCTGGGCCCATGCTTTATTTTTAGCAAGCCTCAACTTAAAAAGTTTTGTGGTGCCGGCCCGGTGGCACTGAGGATTGAGGCACTGGACGCCACACCTCACGCTATGCAGGCAACCCAGGTTCGGGAATGAGCCTAGGTCGTTGGGGGTCAGCAGGGAGGGTGAAGGATTGAGTGCCCGCTGGACTGCTCTCCTTCTCCAGGGAGGGGGGGCTTGCTGCCATTGGTGCTCGGGTGGCCACTAGCGGTGGCTGGGGGCGACACAGTAGCACAGGCAATTGGGGGGGCACATTGGGGCCGATGTTGGGAAGTTGTGTGTGCAGAAGCGTGCATGCCCCTGTCCCTTTGCATCATTGCACACCTCTTGCATCATGGGGAACCAGGAAGAAAACGGGAAAAAATTATGCACTGGTTGTGGTGGCATGATGGCCGTCTCTGACGGGAGCATACAGCACTGAGGGTATGCAGCAAACACTAAATCCAGTCTCAGTGGAGGGCAAAGGGGGGCAAGCCATCAGCCCGCCGTGGGGGGATAAGCCACGGGGTACTAGCTGCGGGACCCGAATGGGAGCTGGAGGTCATTGGAGATGGTGTCCAGAAGCCAGGATGTGGTAGAGGTAAGCAGACCAAGGCTGAAGGGGAGAAAAATGAATAACTGAAAAAAAAATGGGGCAGAGTTACCCTTTATTCTCCTAGTAACCTCAGGCATATGCCTGTTACACACAAGGAGAAATTCTGACACAAAATAATCCCAAGCCATGTTTATATCAGGTATTAATTCTAAACGGTCCCACTTAACATTCCCTAGGTCTGCTAAAAAAGAAAAATAATCAAACTTTTTATAAGATCTTAACTTCAAAAGCCTTGAGGGTCCTTTCACTTTAATTTTCCCTTTGATACAATATACAACATTATGATCACTGAACAAATCTGCATCTACCCCAGAAGAGACATAATTATTGTGACAATTTGTAAGAATCACATCAATCAAAGAGGAGTCACCAGGATTATGAATATTAATTCTGGTGAGTTCTGTAATTAGTTGGTACAGCCCAAGTGCCAAAGCCATTTTCCTGATTCTTTGAGATTTTACAGGGAGCGACCAATCAGCATTCAAATCCCCCGGGATTAACAGCTCATGGGAGAACACAAATGGGGCTAGTGCATCCTGCAATGAGCCAAACACTTGTATTGTTTTATTAGGTGGATGAAACCCCCCAACCACTAACAAAGGTTCCCCTGACCCAACGTTAAACTCCAATGCCAAGAATTCACAGTTTGCTCTATTCAAATTAAAAAAATCTGAATAGGGGAAACATTCTCCAAATAATAAACCATAATCCCTCTTCCCTTCTTATTCCTGTCAGCCTTTTTAAAATCATAACCCTGTATTTTCAGATCAAAATCATCATGGGACTTACCCAGCCAGGTTTCTGTAAAAACCATAATCTCAGGTCTATGATCTGTTAAAAAGTCCTTAACTAAAACCATCTTTGGGATGATTCTTCTTACATTTGAATATACTAGTAACTGACCATTATGGATTTTCAAATTGTCAATTAAAGGACCAGGGTTTAAAGCAACATCCCCACTTTGCATCAAGAACAAAAGAATATGTATCTTTGATAGTATAGCCCTCCTTAAAACTTTAAATATCAAAGGAGTCCAAACTTTCTTGACCCATTCCCACTCCCACTCCAACCCTATTACAGTGATGTCTCAACTTTACCAACATCAAAGTTAGAGATAGGTTTGTTAAACAAACCGTCCCAAAGTTGAGGCTTTCCATGTTAAGTGAGTCAGAATACATCCGAGTTCCTACTCGACTCAATACAACTCTACCATTGACATGCAAGTCCCAACCAGAATGCTTGCCAACCACCTCCCGTTGCAACATCCCAACCAATAAAACTCCCAAGATTAAGTACGTTTAAGACCCCCATGTTGAACCTTTACTTTTAAACTCAAATCTATGTTAAGTATGTGTCAGACTTTCTTCCACCATCAATGCGCGCGCCCTGGTGGCGCGTTCTTTTATCTGTTAACTCCCCACCCCCAAAGTGAAATTAATAAATTACACGGCTCTCCTTGGAGCCCTGAGTGCAGCAGGTAAATCGAGCCCTCTCACAGTGTTAAAATAAATGGACAGTCAGAGTCTCACACAATCACTATAGCCCTTTCTGTGCAAAACGTTTCTGCCAGCACACACATCTTGATTGAAGTACTCTCCCAGCACAATGTAAGGTAGCTCTCACCTGCAGTCCAGAATGAAGGGGGGGAATGCTGATTTGAACTTTGATGGTGGCGCGTTCTTTTATCTGTTAACTTCCCGCCCCCAAAGTGAAATTAACAAATTACACGGCTATTGTTGTAAGACTTTGCCATGGACACAGAATAGAAACACTCTTTTTTTAAATAACTGTGGCAAAATGCTTATTTATCTGGAATATTCAGTTCCAGGTACTCCACACTTTGATTGTAATAAGAGCTAAAGGTGAAGTCCTACTATTGTATCAGTTAATATTTCTGAGTCCCGTACATACCAGACAACAGTTTCTGCTCAAGTGGAACTGTTTGATCCTCATACAGAGCAAACAGTCCTCTCATGCCTTTCATGGAGATGACATTATATAAGTTATTTCATAAAGTTAAAATATGGTCTGCTAAATGTGAATTTCTGATCTTGGCACCTCCAATTAGAAAGGCCAAGCTCTTTGTGTTTGAGGCACTCTTCTTCAAATGTTTCCCTTTAATGTCTGCAGATTAAACACTGGAAGCCCTTAAGGCAACAGGGTGTAAGAAGTGTTTTTGACATACTTGTCAAAAAAGATATTCATTCTTATTTATTACAACATAGACTAATTAATTTTTTATATGCTGAACTATTTAACCCCTTCACATCAAAGAGCAACATGTGTGGCTCTTTTTCTATTGACTTATATTCTGGTAGGACAGAGTTACAGTTTATTTACCCAACACCTTGTAATTACATCCATATTTGCTCTGTGATATGCAGTATGTTTGGGTGAGGTAAAGGTGGATTTACCCTTTAAGTACTCATCAAGATGATGAAAGGCATGCTTTAGATGTTATCTAATCCTTTTTCTCTTGGTTTGTCCCAAACCACTCCCGAGTCAACACAGACAGCAGTGCAGGTTTCAATATTCTTTGGAGGGAAAGGGGTTAAGCTCTAAATCCCTTGGTTGATAAACAGGGTTACTAAACAAGGTATGAAATAGAATCTTAAAAGGCATGTCACTACTAAATATGTCAGGAAAATTACTAGGTAACGAACTGACTTGCGTCATTATATATACTGAATAAATTAAATAACTGGCCCAGTCACTCATGTATTCTGGAACTGCAGAACCTGATTTTATTCTAATATGCTTCTGTTACTGGCATGGGCATTATTTTCTATGTATTGTTATACTGCTCCTTTTGTGCCACATGTCAAGCAACAATTCACTGTAACAGCTAAACAATCAAATTAAATTAGTTATTTATTTTTATTTTGTTCACTTGGAAAGGTAAACTAGGATGCCACCCTGTTTTCAGCCATGCTTTGGATCAGGATGGCAGCAGGAGGTAGAGAGGCAACAAGGCACTTATAGTGCAACATATATGAAGAGATCAGCTAGTTAAAAGCAAGAACATTTAGAATTGTCTACTGTGGTTAAAGAACGGGGTAGATTTTCAACCATTGTGGGATAAATCCCACTCTGCAGCTGCCAGTGTGTGTGTGGGGGGGGGAGGGACTCTCCCCTTCAGCACCGAGTCGTAATTACTGCATGGGCAGCAGGTGCAGCTGCGGAGACTGTTACACTTGATTCAATCAGGTATAATGTATGGCACAGCTGTGCCAAAAATGACCACAGGCTGCTATAAATCATGAAGCTGGTTGCAAATGGCTCTGAGATGGAAAATATGGTGCATTTTTCCAATTGTTTAACCAGGAGTGGCACACTAAGCTGAAAGCTTGTTTACAGGTGTGACCTGGGAGCACAGGGAAGTTAAGTGACTTGCTCAGAGTCACACAGTATGCAAGTGGGGGCTGTGGGATTCAAACCCAGGTTTCCAGCTCAAAGCCTTAAACCACTGCGCTACTGCCTCCATTTGGAAAAAACCTTGTGGACCTGCAAAGTTTTCCCACGTTGGTGCTGAAAATGAGCCATTTTGAAAATCCGGCCCCAGGTATCAATTCAGTTTTGTACTTTCATAAATGTAATATTTCAACGATTTATTACTGAGCACACATTAGATTTTCTTAAATTTCGTTTTTCCTTTTCAGGATTTAGAACACACTTAGAGGTTGAGGCAGATAAAGACCGCAAGGCCCATCCAGTCTGCCCATTTCTTTTTCTACCTTATAAATGTGCTATCGGCCTTTAACATAGAAACATAGAATTTGACAGCAGATAAGGACCGCTTGGCCCACCCAGTCTGTCCATTTCTCCACCTACTGGATAAGCTGCAGATCCTAGTTAACCAGCAGCCTACTTCTTCCTACCCCCAACCTCTAGAATTGCCTTATGACTGTTCCATGCATGCTTGAATTCCACCACTGTTTTTGACTCCACAACCTCCTCCGGAAGGCCGTTCCATGCATCCGCAACCCTCTCTGTGAAAAAATACTTCCTTAAATTACCTCTGAGCTGCCCCCCTCTATCTTCAAATTGTGTCCCCTTGTTCTTGCACACCTCTTTTTTGAAAGATGCTACCTTCTTGGACTTTGTTGATTCCCTTGAGGTACTTGAAAGTTACTTTTTTTTTTTGCAATTAACTTTATTTTTCCATAACATAAACATAACCCAGCACTTATCATGGATGGATGATACAGATGATTGTACAGTGAAAGCAAAAATAACATAGAGCCCCAATACAAAAAGGCTGAACAAAAAAAAACAAATAAAAAAACAACAACCCATACCCCAACCCTCCTCCCCACCCAACTGCAGCAAGCACCTTACCATTCCTGCCGGGGTAAGAAACCATGTAAAGGCCATCATGGTCCTATACTAAACTCTAGCAAAAGCTTATATAGAATACCAAAACTGAGGCAATGGCACAGCATTAGTTCTTTTGACCGAAAAAAAGGCTATATCATGGGGGGGGGGGCTATATTAGAAGAAATGTTGCCAAGGGAATATTAACTTTACTGTAAGGGAGGGGATAAAAAAAATAGAATCTAGTAATAGAGGGGAAAACATAGCCCATAGCCTATCCTGGGAAATAGAGTTTGACAGTTAAAAGGGGATTTTACCCCAAGAGTCTTCTGTGAGGAGATTAAATAGAGAAGGGAAAGAAGGGAGAGCAGTAAACTTAGCCTTAGTAACCAAATGTGCTTCTTAAATTTATCAGGAAGTCTCCCCAACAATTCTGAAACTTCTCACTGGCCTGGAAAATCCAGGCTACACATCTCTCCGCATTTACGGCAGTGAGGAGTTCAGCCCACCATTCTTTAAATGAGGGTTCCCAGTCATCTTTCCAATGTTGAAGAATTAACTGCTTAGTAAACATAGCAACCATAGCTACTTGTACCTTTTGATAAAAAGTAGGGATCAGTGAGTACGTACCTAACAGGCATGTATCCTCATTAAAAAAGGCTGCAATATTAAAGTATGATGCCACCCATTGTTTAACAGAGTTCCATAGTTTAACAATTTTTGAACATGCCCATAATTTATGGTGTAAAGTGGTAAATTCGAACCCACAGTCCCCACATTTGGCTGAGGATAATTTCTTAATCCAAAATAACTTGGCGGGCATATAATATAGATTATGCAAAATATTGAACTGGATATTCCTTAAACGGTCTTGTTTAGTTAAAACGTAAATGTCTGTCCAAATCTTTTCCCAGGTTTTGACCGGGAAGGCTTTGTTATAATTGTTTTCCCAGTAGTAGGCTATAGGAGTAAACCTGGACATGATATGGGTCAAAATTGATTTATATAACTTAGCTATTGCTTTCTGGCTCTTGGATAATGCCCACAAGCTGCTTAGCATGGTTCCAACTCCTTCTGACCATGGAGGTTTCCCCAAGAAGTGATGAATACATTGGCGTATTTGGTACAATTGAAAATAGCCCTCATGAGCCACTACAAATTTTGATTGCAGTTCTGAAATAGATAAAAGAGATTTATCTGAGACAAAACTTTCTAAATGTAACTTAATAGAGTAGTTACCTGGAAAAGTTCGAATTGGGTTCTTGTCTATCTGTAAATTAGGATTATTTAGTAATGGTTGTCTTAGGTCCCTTAGGTTAGATTTCTGGAGCAAGGAACAAAGCTGATGCAAGGCCCTCATGTCCCAGCTCAGGGGGGAGTTCTTCACTTTCAAGGGAGCTTTGGCCCAAGGGATATATAAAAGGGCCTCTAAGTCTATCTTGCAAGAATTTGCTTGCAGCCAATCTAGAAACAGCCAAGGAGGGGCGTTCGCTAAAGAGACTGTCGTGGACAGCCAGTGCAAAAATCTATTAGCATGGATAGCTAAATAGTAGATGTAAAAGTCAGGTAATTGAAGCCCATCTAACCCTTTAGGGCGAGTAAGCTTAGCATAAGCCTTACGTGGCATTTTACCTTTCCAAAGAAAATCAGAGCAAATCCTACAAAGGGACACGAAGAAAGACTTTGGCAGGTAAAAATTAAGATTACATAGAGGGTAAAAAAATCTGGGCAAAATTGACATTTTAATAATATTAGCCCGGCCCCAAAGGGACAGTGGTATCTTATTCCACCTCGCCAAATCTTCTCTAGTAGTTTTTACTAATGGAGCTAAGTTAAGGTCTTTAAGATTAGCTAGATCCCTAGATATCTTAATACCACGGTAAGTTAAATATCCACTTTCCCACTGTAATCCCATAGATAGACTCCAATCTTTAGAAAGGAGAGGGGATAGCGAGTAAATTATGGTTTTATTTCTGTTGCGTTTATAACCTGAAAAGGAACTAAAGTGGGAAATAATTTGTAACACTCGAGGGAGAGATTCCCTGCTATTTGATATATGAACAAGCAAATCATCAGCGAAAAGAGATAGTTTACATTCAAGGTGCTCCAAATGTATACCAGTTTTAAAACTCTAGCTAAGGGCTCTATGTATAAATTAAATAGATAAGGGGAGAGATGGCAACCCTGACGGGTACCCCAACATAAAGGGAATATGTCAGAAAATACTTGAAAGTTTCTATCATGTCCCTCTCTCTCCCTCCTTTCCTCAAGGCTATACATTTTAAGCGCCTTAAGTCTGTCTTTAAATGTCTTCTGGTGCAGACCCTGCACCATTTTAGTTGCCCTCCTCTGGACAGCTTCCATCCAGTCTATGTCTTTGTGGAGATTGGATCTCCAGAACTGCACATAGTACTCCAGATAGGGACTCACCAGCTTTCTGTACAGGGGGATAATAACTTTCTGTTTTCTAGGTGATGCCTCTCCCTATGCATCCCAGTATCCCCCTTTGCTCTGTCAGTGGCCTATCTAGTCATACTCATCTGTATTGCTCCCTTATGCCTATCCCATGCCTGTTTGAAGCCCTGCACTGTATTCATAGCCACCACTTCCTGAGGTAGGCCATTCCATGTATCCACCACTTTTTTTGTGAAAAAGAATTTCCTCACATTCCCCCTTAATTGACCTCCCTCTAATCTCATGCTGTGTCCTCTTGTCCTCCTGTTTTTCTTATATTTAAACATGTTAGACTCTTTCACCTTGTTAATGCCCTTAAGGTAACTTTAGTAACATATTCAAGATATTTGTCTGCGTAAAAATCATTCGACTTTCCCCAACTGACCTCACAGTCTTTTTGATTAAGACATCATAGTGCTTACCATGGCAACAGTCTATGATGTAACAAACAGCAATTGGGAGATCATTTTGGGACAGTCAGATGCTCTTCAAAAGACACTGAGAAATTAGTGCTACATTATCTGAAATGTTTAGAAGATCAATAACCCGGAAAAGTAACACAATCTGTAAAGCATCAAACCTAAATACAGTTGTAAATATTGCAACTTAAAGACATTCATTTTAATAGACATCCTATCTTATGTGCTTTTTTGTACCAAGGTTTTGATGGCGCACATTTGATATTTTCTAGTAATTATTCCAGCATGAGGGAGCTGTATGTGAAAAAGCTTTTTCACCTACTTTGATTTTAATCCTAGTCAATATGTAGCTGTCAGTCATTGCTGATCTTAACTGATGTGCAAATGAAGCAAGAGCTAGCTTAGGAAATAGAGCTTTCTGAGTTTTTCCCTTCTAGTTATGAAACCCATGACACCCCATTGATAAAGCAGTCACTCTGTGTTGGTGTTGGAGTTTTTAGTAACACATGTAAGTCACAGCTGTGTGTGTGTGTGTGTGTGTGTGTGTGTGTGTGTGCACCTTGGAACATTTAATGAAAACTGGTACCAGGTGAGATTAGAAAAATCCATTTTGCACACTTTTCATGAAACTGCATCAATTTTGTATAATTTCACACAATTTTTTGAATTCAGAATTGTGGTTTTATAATAGGCAATTTGTTTAAAATTGTATCTTTTTTCCAAAATCACATTTTTAATAATGCTCAGTTTTGAAAATATCTTGCTACTTGCTGAAACTGACCATTTCTAACAATCATTTTTAAAAGTATGCAATTTGGGGAAGAATGATTCTTTTAAAATAAAAAAAAAACAGTGGTGAAATTATGCCACATTTTGCTGCAATTTCACAAAAATTGCATGACTGCAAAATCGGCAGTTCTGTGCAGTTTCACAAGGCTAGCAACAATGTCTCCCACCACCAATGCAAACCTGCAAATGTTGTGAAAAGGCACTTGGATATCTGATTACTAAAACATGAGAGACAGCTATTGGGAGCATACCCGTGCTCTAACATTGGGAGTATACCCTATAGTCTATCATCAGGAGCTGAACCCATACTCTAACCTTGGGAGCATATTCCATACTCTAACCTTGGAAGCATACCCCATACTCTAAATATTGGAAGAATACCTCATACTCTAACCTTGGGAACATACCCCATACTCTAACATCTGGAGAAGATCCCATATCCTAACAATGGGAGCATATACCATATGCTAACATTAGAAGCATATCCCATACCCCATACTCTAATATTGGGTGGACTCCCCATACTCTTAACATTGGGCACAATTCTCTAACACTGGGAGAATACCCAATAGTCTAACATTGGGAACAGGAGCTTGCTTCCAAATTTAAGGTGCAGGATTTTCATAGTGGAGGATGCTGATGCAAATATGACTTTGTTTTGCATCTGCCAGCATCTTTTCCATTTGGCCAAAACATTACAGCCCCATTTTCAAAAGCGCTCAGGTTTCTATGGCACTTTCTGGTAGTTGTGTCAAAAAAATTAAGTGTTATTTTGTCTACCTTGATGTTTGAATTGTTGCAAAATGTGTACTTGAATTTATCTTAATTGTGTTATCATATTGTTAAATTGTTAATGTTCCTATATTTTATATCAATCAATCAATCAATCAAATCTTAATTTATCCAGGCGAACACCATTGAGCATAGCTCATTTACAAGATGGACCTTTTTAGCACAAGAACACAAGATATACAATATATGAACAGTCACAACATAACACCTCAGTAATATTATACAATACAGAGATACAATAGTTAAACATAGTCAAGTGGAGAACAGTTTGGAAACAGTGGTTAATTTCCTTCATGGTGTATAATGAGTCAAGTAACAGTAGCTGGAAGTACAAACAAGGACAATTGTTAGGTAATGGTATATTACATACAATGCCATAAGTAACAAGACAGACAGTGAGTTAAAAAAACAAAACAAAAAAAAAACAATGTAACAGGGTAGAAGGGGGTGTGTGGTAGGTGAGGTGAGATAGGGTACAGGTAGGGTGGTAGGGGATAGATGAGGGACAGATGAAGCCTGGGAGAGGACACAGAACAGTAGGGCGGGTAGCACGATTAGGTATTAGAGAAATGTGAAGGAGAGGCCACAAGGTCAGGGGTAGCATAGAGGACAACGCCATCATGGTACGCTATAAGTGCAGGGAAGTTTAGGATCGGGTGAAAGCAGTTGCAAATTTCCTTGACTGAATGGTCATATAGTGTCTTGAAGGAGGATAGACTGACCGGGCTACTAAGCGTTAGCAATTTTTGTATATTGTTCCATAGAGACGACAGTGCAAAGTTTATAGCCGTTCTCCCAAAGTGTGTTTTTAGCTTAGGTACCGTTAAGGAAATAAAGGAGTAGTTTCTCAGTGCATAGTTCCCAAGCTCGCATAGCAGAAGACAATCAGAGATATATAGGGGTAGTTTTTTGATAATAACTCTGAATGCCCAGAGTACAGCATTTCTGTTTCTCCTGTACTGAAGAGAGGGCCATGCCACGGCAGCATAAAGGGCACAATGATGAGTGGAAAAAGGTAGGCCAGTAATGAATCTCAGAGCCCTGTGATACAATGTATCTAATTTAGCAAGATGAGAGGCAGGGCAGTGACTATAAAGTCAGCATAGTCAACCAAGGAGAGAAACGTTGTTTGTACCAGCTGCCGCTTGGCATTGTTAGTAAGGAAGTTATTAGTCCTGAAAAAGAGTCCAAGCCTCTGCCTCAGTTTCTTTAGCAGACCTTCAATATGGTCCATAAAAGAAAGGGAATAGGGAAGAAAACACTATGGACTAAATATTCAAACATTTAGAGGTTTATTTTATTTATTTATTTAAAAGAGATCCACCAGGAAAGACATACTGAGCTGTAAAGCTCAATTCCAGATGCACCCTGGGGGAAGGGGTATGGGATGAATACAAACAAGTCAAGCACAGTGATACAAAAATAAACTATGAGTACAATAAAATACATTAACAATTAGGCAAGTGATAATAATGCATGATTAAAGCAATCAAAGGAGGTAACTGGCATTCACAAGACTATAATGTCTTAAGTAACAGGCAAAGTAGGTGGATGAACCAAGTAAGAACAGGGGGAGAGATAGAGGGATGGTGAAGGGTGAAATGTGGAGGAGAAATAAATAAATGAAGGGAGGCAAAATAGGGTCACAAAGTAAGGTGGTAGAAGTGGGGTGGGAGGAGGAGAATGGAGGAGGATGAAGGGGTTAGGTGTAGATTGGTTAAAAAAGTAAAAGAAGAGTAGAGAAAGAGGGGAAGGGGAGAAATGAAGGCCATAGGACTAAGGGCAATTGCATGAGGGGGCAGTATGGCATTAGAGAAGAGTGGATAGTAACCATGTGGAGGGGTCAGAGGGAACTGAAAGTGGGAGGGAGTTCCAGAGATTTGGAAGGCGGAAAGAGAAACCAGATTGGCAAGCCAAGGTTTTGCGAGAGAGGAGTCAAATGGAACAATAACCTGAGTTACAGAGGGAGTATGAGAGAAGTGAGCTGAGATAAGGGGGGAGTGAAACCAACCAGAATTTAGAAATAAAGGAAGCACAGTGGGTGTGGTGACAGTCATTCAAGGAAGGGAAGGGAGGGAAAGATTAGTGTACAGAGAGCAGTGGTGAGTGGGGGAAGGGGAGGCCAAGGCAAAACTGCAAAAGGAGTGAAAGAGGGGATCCAGTCTGGCCATGGTGGATTTAAGTGCAACACCATAGACTATGCCACCATAACTAAATATGGGTAATATCATCTTAGTGATGATATCATGGCAGGCAACTACAGGGATATAGCTCTTGTTTCTAAAAAGGACACCGAGCTAGGGTGGAGTTTTTTGCACATAGCATCTATGTGCTGAGAAAAACCAAGGTGATGATCAAGTCAGACACCGAGGTACTTAATGATGGAATGTCGTCAATTTTTCCCCCATCAAGGATGCGGAAGGAGGGGAATGAAGGGAGTCTAGAAAACCTCTGCCAAGAGCCTAAACACATGGAGCCTGTCTTCTTCGAATTAAGGGAAAATTGATTGGCCCTGAAACATTTCCGAACAGAGCAGAAATCAATTTGAAGTCTAGATGTTAACTCTGAAGGAGAAGAGCCAGAGGAAAACAGGACCATGTCATCTGCATACATGTGGATGAATGCAGAGAAGCAGGCTGAGGGGAAGTCACTAAGGAATATGGAGGAAAGTAAAGGGCAAAGGATGGAACCTTAGGGGACTTCAGTTTGTACTGGCAGGGTGGGGAGAGGGATTCTACAATTCTCACAAACTGAGATCTTCCTACAGGATAAGAGTTGAACCATTTGATTGCTGCATTGGATAGACCAGCTGATTTTAGTTTGTTTAGGAGAAGAAATTGTGAAATAGTATTGAATGCTTTTGCTAGATCGACAAAGATGGTGGCCGTGAGGAGGCCATGCTCCATGCCAGTATGGACAGAATCAGTGAGTCTGGGAGGAGAGGAAGTAGTGGAGTGATGTTTGCGAAAGCCAGACTGGAAGGGGGTGAAGAAGGTGGAGGAGGAGTCGAGGTAGGGGGAGAGTTGAGATAGAACTATGTGTTCTTAGAGTTTAGATAAGGTTGGGAGGAGAGATATAGGGTGGAAATTGCCAGGAGAGGAGGAGTCACCTCCTTTAGGAAGGGAGATGGCGGTTGCATGCTTCCAGGTATCTGGAACTGAGGCAAGAGAGAATGATAGATTAAGCAGGTAGGAGATGGGTAAAGCAATAGCAGGAGTTGACAGGTGCAGGAGCTTGGGATCAAGCCCATCAGGACTTCCACCATTCTGTGAGTTGAGAGCCAGGAGAGCTTTGAGAGGGGAGGCTGGGGTAACTGGTGGGAAGGATTAGGGAGATAAAGGGAAGGACAAAGAAGAAGGAGGGAGGGGGGAGTGGTGGAAAAAGTGGACGGGAATGCAGAAGCACAGGTGGTGAAATAGGAGTTGAAAGCCGTGACGACAGAGGGAGGGTCAGAAATGACAGAGTCACCCATCATGAGGACTGGAGAGGGGGAATGGGTGGGGAGGGAGAAAAGGGTGTTTATTACTTTTCATAACTTGGTGGGGTTGTTAAGATTGTTCTGAAAAATGGTGGAAAAGAACTCATCCTTAGCTAACCTAGTGGCTCTAGTACAAGAATTCTGTAAGGCACAGTACTTGTTCAGGTTTGCTGGTGTGCCAGCGGACTTATAAGATTTCCATGTCTGGTCACGTGCACAAAGGTAGGCCAGAAGTTCAGCTGAGATCCAGGGGACGTGGGAACCTCTGTCCCTGGTTTTTCTGAGGGGGGTGTGCTGATCCCAAACTTATAAAAATTTAGATTAGTTGCCATATTGGTCCTTGTAAGAACAGATTCAGAAGCAAATGGTTTGATACCTTTTATTGGACCAACAAAGATGTTACACAAGACATTGTTTTCTTTTTATGTTGTCTTGCTCGCAGGAGCAAGCAGCATCTTGCAGTAGTACCTCACTGAGGGGTGTGTCAGTGTTGGCGAATACAGAGCATGCTTTAGTAGGTGCTTCCCTCATCCCCCAATTAGCCAGCATGCTAGCGGTGGTGTGGAAATTATGGAAAGTGCCACCAACTTAAAAGAAATCAGCTGCTGCAATCAGAGACAAGCTCGTTATGCAGCAGCAAATGACACGCTTTCCCAACATGCCTTTCCTGGTGAAACTTTTCAATAAACATGGCAGCTCCTGTCATCTGCCACACTCAATCCCCTTACTCACATTGGCCAATCTCTCCCGAGAAAACTCATGGGACACACTGAGAGCCCACCCCACTGTGCCCAACATTTTTTTTAGTTCACCTGTAAAGAAAGAAAACTGTCCCTTGATGTCCATTTTTGTTTTTCCTTGTAAAAAAGAAAATGGTCCCTCGTAGTCCCCTGCACCCCCTCCCCCAACCCGCACCCATCCTCTGCACATCCCACATCCCTGCACCCCCACTCACCCCATAGTTACCTCTGGAGGTCTGGCACTGCAATTGTCTGTGGAGCAGGATGCATCTGGACTCTTCAAAGCCAAACTGCAAAATGAAGAAATTCAGGTAAGCTATATAATAGCATCAATGGGGGGAAGGGTCAACTTAGATGGATATCTCAGTCATTTGTTTGAATTTTGCCTCCAAATTTTCAACATGGGGTTCTTGGGACCCCGCCTCATGAACACGTGCTCTGTCATCTCGTTATTCGGTCCCAAAAAGTGATATCGTGGTCATTGCGCTGCATCACCTTTTGGGGCTGATTAATGAAATGACAGTGCCACTGTTCATGAGGTGGGGTCCCAAAAAGCCCATGTTGCAAATTTGGTGAATAAAATTCCAAAAAATGACTGCTCAATGAACGTGCATTGTGCAGTTTTCAGCCACACTCATTACTTCGACAATTTTTAATATTTTCGCTCCAGATTTTCAACATTGCCATTTTTTCCTGCCTCCTTATAAGCTGTATAGCTATAATTTTTCACATCCTGCCTGAAATGTGTTTTCACACATCTGGCACAAAATTGCATGGTTGCTGTGGGAAATCAACTTTCTGGACAGATTAACAAAATCACAGTGCCAATGTTCATGAGTGGAGGTCCCAAAATGCCTGGGTTGAAAATCTAGTTAAAAAAATTCCCCAAATAATTGCGTTACAGTTGTGCATTGTGCAGTTTCTATGCATGCTCATGACTTCACCAGTTTTTCATATTTTCACTCCAGATTTTCATAATTGCCATTTTTGTGCACCTTCCCACGAACAGTACAGTTGTCATTTTTCACATCCTGCCTGAAATTAGTTTTCGCACCTGTGTCGCCAAATGGCTCAGTCGCTGTGCAAAATCACCTTTCGGCTAATGAACTGATAGCACCACTGTTCATGAGGTGGGATCACAAAAAGCCCATGTTGAAAATTTGGAGAGAAAATACCAACAAACATCTGGGGTATTAGGGTTTCCAACCACAACGCCCCACCCTGTAGAGACTGACAGGCATCAGGGGTCTGACTTGGGATCATTGGCTGTAATACTCATGCCATTCCACCCCCCCACCCTGCAGCCATGACAGGCATCGAGGTGTGCCTTGGAGTCTTCGGCCCCAAAGTTCACCCCATTCTCCTATACTGCGCCCATCTCAGTGTATTTCCTTATGGAATGGGGTGAGCATAAGACCCAAAGATCCCAAGGCACACCGTAAAACTTGTCAGTGTATGCAGGGTAGGGTGAGATGAAACGGCGTGAGCGTTATGGCTGATGACCTAAAGGCACATTCCAATGCCTGTCAGTCTCTAGGTGGGGTGGGGTGGGGCTGGTGTCAGTTTAATAGTTCACTGCCCTTCCTATTATGCATCTCTCTAACTCCTGCACTACCAATGTCAAAGCCAGCAAGACAACATTCAGCATCGACAAATGCTTGTTGTTTTTCCTTTTGTAACATCTTTGTCGGTTCAATAAAAGATATCAAACTTGCTTCTGGATTTGTTTTGAAGGGGAAATGGTTCTGTAAGGCACCATTTCTGATCATTTTATGGCTCGGTTCACCATGATTAAAAAAATGGCGACCATTAAGATTCTAATGTTTTTAAAAGATTCCTAATGGGCATTAATATATTTTGTTTGGAACTGTATCCAGGCTGCCAGGACTTGATTTTAGCCATGCACTAGACACTTTAAGTGCACAGCTATCAACCAATCAGAGGGCTCAAAATCTTAAGCCCATTTCATAATATTAAATAACTTTTTACCCTCCGTGTTAGTCAAGTGGTACCTCCACCTGGTCCAAATATCTGATGCTCAGCAGTTGTGCAGCTAGGAAAATAACATTTGTAAGCCCAGACCCCTTTAGTGCCACTTTGCCAGATCGCCATCCTAGACATGCTCATATTTTGTTACCCAAAGACCTTGTACACACCATATTGTACTTCAGAAACTACACTATAAGAGGGAAAAAATACCATGGTACTTAGTTTTATGCATTTAACATTATGTTTAATTCAAACAGAGCATGACAATGTATGAGTGGATATCAGATAATGGGAGTAATCCCATTTAAAGGTCAGGGCCCATAATACTGCCCCCCACTCCAATCAACTCATAAACTGTGGCTTACTTGGTATATGCAATCTAACACCCATGATGCTCACCTCTGCTACCACTTCCAGTGACAGCTAATGGCACAGATCCACCACTCACCTCCACAGCCAGCCTCCGTCTGCCTCATATAAGTAGTAGTATCACAATACAGAGCTGTATAGTGATGTAGCTCTTGTGGGATATGTATTAACACTTCATTTGGTGAGGAAGGAGGGACCACTAGACTAACAGGGGACATTAAAATTTAGTTCATGTTACTGACAGACATCGAGGCTAGGACAGACTCTATGGTGTGTTTTTTATATTGTCTCGCCACAATGCACCATGGATGGGGGGGTGCAGGGAAACTACAGTTCACTAAGCAATCCATGAAGGTCATGCTATCACTTCAAATGTTAATTTGTCCATAGTAGGATGCACATTTATGCCTTCTATGGGCTAAGGGGTCAATTGCATGAGGACCTTTGAATATAGCAAGTTAGCACATGTACACTAACAGGTTTGGGATGCCCAAACTTCCTTTGCTTTTTGGAAAAAAGAAAAGCTGTGCACACTGCTGCTCAGGGTGCTGCCACGAGACAAGCATTAAAGAAAATTATCATATGGATTGGTGAAACAGAACTTCCTTATTGGCTGTAAACCTGTTAGGCATATTTTAATCTCAGGTAAACATGCAAGTATAGACTAAACAAATTCTAAAACAGATTACAATTTTATTTTGCAATACCCATTTTTGTAATAACAAGAAGGCACTTCCAGAGGTCATGTTAATGTTTGGTTGATCACCATGTAGAGGCATGTAGCACTTGACTACAGCTCATGCCACATTACACCCCTAGAGGGTGGTTAAAAGAACATTAACGCACAACTGTTATTGCGTTATTGCTAAAATCACACCCTGATGAAGCCTTACAGAAATACATAGGGGTGCCATTGTTCAGTTTCCTGACAAGGTGTTCACTTGATAACTGATGAAGTAAAATACTTTGACAGTCTTGGACATTATCAATTGGTTTATGTACTTGTGTTTTTTTCAGTTGTCTTCAAAGTTTTTGCTCCTTGCCTGCTTATGGTAAGCAGAGGCTCTTACCTTTCAGTGGCCTGCAACAGAGGGATGGTCTTAGTGCTGAGTGTGCTTTCAATGCCTTCATTAGGGCTTTGCTCTAGGAGTGCTATATTCAAACAAATCTAGGCACTAACACTGTACTCTAGACTTGTTTGATTATAGCAGCTTAAAGGATGTGCACTAATTTGCACTCGGGATGGGACAGGACATTGAGTGCCACCGTTGCAAAGCTTTGAATATAGAACCCTATAACCACTACAGATATCACTGATTCTCAGATTTACAAGACAAGTAGTCATTCTTCTCAGTATGTGGTCTTCGGGGGGGGGGGGCTTGACAGAAGGAGGGAAGGACATTTATAAGTGACTATAACTCATCTGAGCCAGTGCTTGAATGTTGAATGTTATATCCCCCATGGGTTGTATTTGACATCTGCATTTGTTTTTATAATATTCACAAGATGATATGTATCATTCACATCTCATTGTGTAAATGTTAAAGTATTGGAGGCAAATGAAATGAAGCACTGACTAACTAAATGCTTAACCCTGTCTGCCAATAGCAGAGAACTGCAGTAACCAGTGCTGTAAAGGTATCGCAGCTATGGCACTACTAGTGAATGTTGTAAACCATTAACAGGCTATCTTTGTACGTAAGGGAGAGACAAAGGACAAAACAGAAAGATGAAGAAAATTATGGTATTTTCTTTGTGTGTGTGTGTGTGTGTGTGTGTGTGTGTGTGTGTTTGTGTGTAAGTGTGCTAGATTTTATAAAAGGTGAAACCTGATATGTTTAGTAACTGAAGATCGACCTTTACTCTTCCACAGGTCAGACTCAGTGCTTTGGGTCACAAGGCAGGCTTTCCTTCTCTGCTCCACTGATGTACCTTAACCACAAATGCTCAGTCTATCCATTAAGAGGGAAGAAGGTAAATGAGGAAGATTAAAAATTATAGCAGAGGAAGCAGTGACATAATGCATTCCAGGAGGCAATAAATTTCAAAAAGACAAAGAACTGTCCATCATCTGATGACAGGGTGGAGGGGGTCAATGCAAACATCGGGGCGGAAAAGGAGCCCATATAAAGTAATACAAAATGCCCCATGTAAAGCTAACAGGAAGAGGTTCAAAGAGGATAAATGGAACGTAGGAAAGAAGGAAGTAAAAGAAGTCAAAAATTATTACAAAAAATGAGATAACAAGGGATAAAGGAAAAGTAACAAATACCAGTTCTTCAGCTACATCTAAGCTGAAAAAATATAAGTGGAGGGGATAGGGACAATAGAATTTAAACCTGATTAGAAAATACTAAAGGAAAATGAGACAGCAGATGAATGAAGTAATTATTTTATGTCAGTGAGCTTTCAGGAGTCCTCCTATAGAGGACAACAACTAGAAAGTGGACTTAAGCAAGCAAACAAGTAAAAGTCCCTGCATGATTGATGGCTACATATTTGAAGAGCCAAATATTACAAAACTCCAGGGACACAATTCTTATACCTATGGGTCTTGAAAGAACTGAAGAAGGAATTGGCACAACCTCTAGCAGAGATCTGTTGGGAATCTTTGAAAACAGGTAAAGCAGGTAAAGCACCAGAAGACTGGTGAATGATATGCATCATGCCCTAGGTACCTCAGAAACTATAGGTCAGAAGATCTAAATTCAGTGTTCAATAAGATATTGGAATCCATAACTAGGGATTCATTGTTGGTATTGCTGGAAGCCAAACCAGCCTTGTATCTTCCCTTCCAATAGCATTTTAGAAATCGAGACATTCAATTGCTTAATCTTGATACAAAATGGTCACCTCAGAAGGGGTGAGTTATCCAATTCTTTAATAAAATCCCCAATACAGTGGATAGAGGAATGCACTGATAGCATATTTCTGAACTTTATTTATTTAAAATTTGTTGACTGCCAAAGATATTAGGCTATAGCTTACTTACAGGCACAGCTCAGGGAAAGGCTTACAGGGGACGACAAAAGAAAACAAATAAAGGTACTACAAAGAAACATCAGTTTACAAATTTACAGATTAATGATATTACATGTTTGCAGAGTTGTAAAACAGACCATTTACAATAATTGCAGCAGTAATCTGAGTGGGTTGTGAGGAGTAGTGATAACGGGATACAGGGTACCAGGATAAGTGTGGATATGGCTAGTTGCAGGTACATGGTTCTGAGAAGTGGGCTAGCAAAACAGGTTTGAAGTGAGAATGAGAGTTAGATAGGGGAATATAGGTTATGCCACAGGATAGGAAGTTAGATAGAGAAGGCAGACTGGTCTGTTGTAGATCTACAGTGTGGAATATGGCAGTAGTGAGCATCAGATGAATGCAGGGAAAAGGAGTATGGGATGGATGGGGTAAGGAGAGATGAAAAATAAGGAGGAACAGTGGTGAGCCAGGATTTAGTGAGAAAGGAAGTGTAGAACAAGAGGCACTGGACTTCAAGTGAGAGGAGACAGAGGTTACCAGAAAGAAAACAGTGATGGGTAAGAGGGGGTGCATTAAGAGCAAAATGATAGAAGGTGTGGAAAAGGGGCACAGTCAGGCAAGGGTGGACTTGGGGCCGACACTGTAAATCACATTGTGCAGATTTTTTGTATAGTCAAACACCTGCATGATCGTCTTGAGGATGTTCTCCCAGCACATCGGGAGGGGAAAGCAGAAGTTCTTATGGTACAGTATGCCAAGCATAGGGCACAGTGTTTTTACACATGGCACTAATGTGGACTATGAAGCTAAACTTTTGGTCCAGCCACACCCTGAGATACTTGAAGCAGAGTGCCATGTTGAGTGGGTCGGCTTCTCCTCAGTTGTAAAGACTGGGTCATGATGTAGTCTCCCTGTTCTCTGACTAGTTGCAAAGTCATGGAGATAGTCTTTTGGCATCACTGCTTTGAGCAGAACCCATTTTAGATATTGTAAAAATCACCCTAGAGTAACAAGAACAAAGGAAGTTTAACAGCAGAAGAAGATATTCCAGTTTATCAAGTCTGCCCGAGGCAGAGCCCATGTTTCAAGTTTCAAGTTTAAGTTTATTTAGGGTTTAGTCATTGAGTCAAAGCTAATTTACAATGATATCCCTACAGTACTAACATTCGCACCAATGTTTCGTCATAGAAAAAGATAATAAACACAGTTGAAAATCTCAAAAGATAATTACAATCTCAATCTTTGATCACAACTCGTACTCGTAGTGAGAAAGTAACAATGTGACCCACTGGGAATTGAACCAAGGCCTCCAAAATACCATCCTGGTGCTCTAACTATTGAGCTATGGGCTCACATGGTTGGCCCGACTCTTCCCAGACACACTTCCTTTCTCAGGTATTGCAAATCCTGCTACTAGAAACAATTGTCATGACCATTAGATGTTTTGGTGCAATATTTAGCGACTGCTAAGCAATTTAGATCACAAATTGTAGTGAGAAAGGAATAATGTGACCCACTTGGAATTTGAACCGAAGCCCCCAGAATACCACCCTGGTGCTCTAACCATTGAACTGTGGGCTCACATGGCTGGCCTGACTCTTCCTGGACACACTTTCTTTCTCGGGTACTGCAAATCCTGCAAATAGAAAGAATTGACATTACCACATGGTTGGCCTGATTGGCAATACCTGAGAAAGGAAGTGTGTCCAGAAAGAGTCAGACCAGCTATGTGAGCCCATAGCTCAATGGTTAGAGCAGCAGGATAGTATTCTGTGGGCCTGGGCTCAATTCCCAGTGGGTCACAGTATTCCATTCTCACTACAAAGTATGATCTAAATTGCTTATCAGTGGTTAAATACTGCACCAAAAACATCTGACAATCTCAATATACATCCCTAATTAAACAAGAATTTGTCAATGTCAAATGTTGGTTGCTTATTAAACAATTTGATGTTTTTCCAAAAAGCCCAATGGCAAGTCTAGTCTGCATACCCACAAGTCCTCTCGCATTGCAGCACCACCCCACGTGTGGCCTCACCATTAATCTATATGGGGTAACACTACCTCCCTTTTTCTGCTGGTGATACCCCTCCCTGTGCACCCCTGCATTCTCACTAGCCTTCCGCTGCCTTATCACACTGCTTTGCTACCTCTGTCTTTCAGATACATGACCCCAGATCCCTGAGGTGATGCCGGGACTGCCTCTTTATACCATGAGCAATTAGGATCTATGGTAGCATAGTAGGTTGGGACCTTATATGAGACTACAATAGGTAGACCAGGAGGTCCTTTTCTGTTTTCATCTAATTGTCCTTGGTAAACGAGGTGAAATTGGAATTGGTATGCTGAGCAGGGTACATGAATGCTGGGACTAATAAAGGGAAAAAGTATGAGTACCATAGGTGGCTGACATAAATTGATAGGGAAAGTTGTAATAGTTGTCACAGTGCAGTAAACAGCGTGGAAGGTCAGGTGCTAGATGACGGTCAACACTGTTGTAAGAGAAGGGAAACAGCACTGGAGACAGTGTACTGATGCACTAACAAAGTTTTTTGCAAGGAATTTCCTTATTTTTTGAGATAGTGTAATAGTATTGGACCCTGTGCTTGAATTACTGTGTAGATTCGCATATGTATTTAGGTGTGGAAGCACATACAGACATAGAAACATTGAAACTGTTAGAAGATAAGGACCATTAGGCCTATCCAGTTTGCCCATAAGCCCTGTACTTGAATATGGCTTCTGACCCTCCCTCTACTTTACCTCTAAGGTTTCCCTATGCCTGTCCCATGCATGATTAAATCCACCCACAATAGTCGCTCCCACTACCTCCTGTGGCAGACCATTCCATGCGTCTACTGCCTTGACTGTGAAGAAAAATGTCCTCACATTCCTTCTTAACGTACCTCCTTCCAATTTCTTGTCATGCCTCCTTGTTCTAGTCAGAGGGGCTACACTGTCCACCAATCCCCTGAAGGCAGTGCCTTGTAATGCTAGAGTGATCAAAAACAAGACTGCAATTATAGCGGACTTGGTTTCTTCGGTCGATCTTGCTTGCATCACAGAGACCTGGGTGGGAGATGATGTTGGTCTGGTTTTAGAAGCTACCGTCCCCCCTGGATATTCTGTAGTTCATTGCCCCAGAGTAGAATGCAGGGGTGAGGGTGTGACCATCTGCTTTAGATCTGACTTGGGCTTTCACCGTGCACCCAGTGGGAAGGCTGGGTTCATTTGAATGTGTGGCTGTTCATGGGGGTCCGGGTGCAAGTTGCAGTATTCTCCTGATTTACAACCTCCTGAGGCCACAGGAGAATTCCTGCTGGAGGTTGCCAATTTTGTCATTGGTGAAATGTTGGAAGCCCCCAGATGTTTAATTCTGGGGGATTTCAACGTTTGGGCTGATGACGAAACATCTAGGCTTGGTTACAGCCTCCTCTAGATTATGTAATTGCTGGGAATGTTGCAAGAAGTTTCTTCTGTGACTCATTGGGGCGGCAACATGTTGGATCTGGTTTTTTCACTGGGGCTTGAGATAAACGATCTCAAGACTGATTGGGTCACATGGTCCAATCATTGCATGGTGGAGTTCTCATTCAGGGCTCCCCTCGAGAGCCCTCCCCTGCTGAGATGGTTGGCTAATGCCCTTTTAGGGGCTTGACCCCGGAGTGTTTTCTGGAGGAGGCTGATCTATCTAGTATGGGCAAAGCATGCATGGGGAGGGTCTGTCCACAGTAGTTGCCACTTATAATACAGCAAGGTGTGCAGCGCTTGAATCCCTCACACCAGTCCGTGTATGACTCAAGTTTTCTCACTTGAGGTTCCCTTGGTTTGATGGGGAGCTCAAGATGATGAAGACTGTGGGTCAGAGGTTAGAGCGCTGCTGGCAGAAGACCAGGCTGGAGGTGGACAAGCTGGCCCTGTGTGCTCACTATTGTGAGTACTAGGTGCAATCAATTGTAAGAAGGCAGAATTTTTGTCCAGGGAGAATGCTGCTGGGAGGAACTGACCAACTGCGCTTTTTCAGACTGTAGACAGGCTGTTAAACCTGGCCTGTCTGCAGTTGAAAAAGACTTATTCAAATGAGTTATGTGAGGAGTTCGCTTGGTTCTTCTTGGACAGAGTGTCAAGCATCTGGAAAGGAATTCTGCCAGTAAGCCATGTCATGGCAGATAGTGATCGCCTTGGGCATCCAGAGAGCACTCCATCTGGTTGGGGCAAGTTTGGACCAGTGAAGGTAGCCGAGGTCATTGGGGTTGCTTCCAAGCTGAGGCACACATATTGTTAACTGGACCCGGTGCTGACACATTTCTTGATGGGATGCCCTGACTCTATTGGCCTGGTGTTTGCCTTGATTGTCCTGTGTTCCTTGTCAGAGGTGGTTTTCCCTGATGTTTTGAAAGAGGCATTGGTGAGACCCCTTCTGAAAAAAACATCGTTGGACCCAGACATCAAGGCAAATTACCATCCAATCTCCAACCTCCCTTTTTTGGGTAACGTTGTAGAGGAGATTGTGGCACTGCAGCTTGAGGAGCACCTCCTGGCCTAAGATCTATATGAGCCTTTCCAGTCTGGGTTTCGGGCAAAGCATAGCACTGAAACTGCATTAGTTCGGGTGCACAATGACCTTCTCAGGGCGAGGGATCAAGGGGAGGGGCCAATTCTCATTCTCCTCGCTCTCTCCTCAGCCTTTGACATGGTGGACCATTGTGTGTTGCTTGGCCACCTGAGGGAATTTTGTGGACTCACTGGCATGGTCATCTGCTGGTTTGAGTCCTATCTCACAAACAGAAGGCAAAGGGTAGTGATGGGGAATTTCTCCTCCTTCTCCCCTATCCTCCTGTCTTGTGGAGTCCCTCAAGGATCGATCTTGTCAACAATGCTGTTCACCATGTACATGCTACCCCTGAGAAGGCTAATTAGGAAGTATGGCTTGAGTTTTCATTGCTATGCTGATAATACCCAGCTATACCATTCCTTTACCCCTGGAACATTGAATGCAGTGAATGTGCTAAATAACTGTCTTGCTGAAATCAATGACTGGATTGCCTCCAGCTGGTTGTGGGGACAATGGGGACAGGGACACATCAAGTCACCCAATATGCATGACTGGGAGGACACCTCCCAGGATATACGTCACACATGCTTCCTCATGGTATGGCAGCTGGAACGTAATCACCTGCAGCCACAGAGGGATAACACAGAGGCACTAAAGGAGCTGACAAAGGAGGTGAGGTGAAGGTACAGGGGGATAGACAGGATACAGGACCAGCTGGAGAGGCTGACAGAGCACATAGTGCCAGGTATGGGCACGGCCACAACAGTCACAGAGACCACCCCCAGACCTGGCCCCCTGAGTCCTTGAAGAAGTGCAGAACAGTCAACCTTAACAGGAGGCTGACACTCAGCATGAAAGGCAGCCCAACGAAGGTGGCAAGGCAACAGTTTAGACATGTCACCTAGGCATATGGTCATCGACACGGCTCAGACAGCATCAGGCAAGGAGAAAGTGACACAGCTACCACACAGAATGGGACACAGAGTGGAACACAAGCATCTACAGTACATATTGACTACACATAATTCCCTTCATCACATGTGCCAGCAACCCTATGCCCCCTATCACCACAGCATGTAAACCACTGCCACATATATCACCAGGCATGCACCTAATGGCTCACCCCCCCCATTCCCACTAGGCAGAATGGCACTCAGGGTGCATCATCATCACCACCACACCATGTCATCATGCTGTCTAATGACTGAATGACCCTGGCATGAGTCCATGATGAGCTGCCCAACCAGACAGGGACTTGGCATCCCTTGTCTGGAGGAACAATACCTGTACATCCTGTGGCATAGGTAGCCAACACCACATTGTGCAGCATCATATTGTGCAGCATGGCACATGCAGTGAACACTCTGCATACCTCCCCAGGGTCAAGCATCATCATGTTGCCGTGCAAATTCAGGCACCAGAACCTCATTTTCAGCAGCCCTATTTCCACTCAACCACCGACCATGTCTTCCTGTGGGCCTCACTGTATGTCTCCTCTGCACCATGGGGCTCCAGGTAGGGTGTCATTAGTGTCATTAGGTATGGCCATAGTGGATATCTGCTGTCACCTATGCAGTGGAAGAACAATGGCATTAGTACATCACAGAGTCTCTGTATACACATCTGGTAAGCTGGGTGGAGTACCTGTATCCACCTATCAGCCAACCATCTCCGGTACCATGTGCATCGAATAGGGCACCAAGCCTTGAGATCTCAAAGATATAGTAGCCATGACAGCATCCAGGGTATTTGGCACAAACATTAGTGATTAAACGCAATGGGTCTGAAACTATCTGGGAATTTATACTGTGGTGTCCCTTGCAGCTCCAGTAGTCCTACTTATTCACAGTTGGGAACAGAATTGCCACATGTGTGCAGTCTGTGGCCCCCAGTACATTAGGCATGCCATGCATGGCAAAGAATGCATCCTTGCTGGTCCATATGTTGGCCTCCACTGTGGGGAATGATATGTGGTCATGCACATGCAGGACTAGGCTGTTAGTGACCTGGTGTAGTGCCTTTCACATGGAAGACTGGCTGAAACCCGTGACATCCCCTGCCACCCACTGGAATGACCCTGTTGCATTGTACACCACTGTACATAGCAACTTTGTCTCCAGGGACATCACCGGTGACTGTTGTATACTCAGGGCCACATGTCACACAGCCCTGTGATTGTGGCATGGTCCAAATTGAAATGCTCAGCACAGTGAGTGCTATGAGGTGTTGGTGGCCAACCATGGACAAAATACATGTCAACATGGCCTTGCCCTCAATGCTTGCTTGTGCTTCCTCTCCTCATCCACCAGGAGGAGATTCATTAATAGTCCTGGTCACTTCCTCTGTATAAAAACTCAAAAGATTAGCCACACAGTCACTCACATCAAAATACCAAACTCAGAGACAAAATTCAGTAAAGCAACATTTTATTGTCAAAAGGCTATGATCCTGATAATGTCCAAGTTGGACCTAGTCACCAAGTTGCATTACTGAATTTTGCCTCCAAGTTTGGTATTTTGATTTGAGTAGCTATATGGCTAATCTTTGGAGTTTTTGATAGTTATAGCGAGGTTAGCCCCCATAGCCATGGCACCCATTCCTAACACTGTCACGTGGTAACTGCTTATTTTGGAATCTCACATCTGCTGTACCCTGTGTTGTGACCAGTTCTGGCAGTGCAGTGTCTTTTTGCTCACACTGTTGTGTGTTGTCCCCCATCCTTGCAGCATATAGGGTTTCTGTATGGATGTTCCCTTATAACCTGGTAAACTTTAAAAGGGTCTGTACCTGGTACACATGTGAAGGAGGCACACCATGCACATTTGGCGCTGGATCATACCTGAATAGCTGCTGTCATGGCGGAGATGTGATGACAGCAGGCTCTATTGGGAGAGTGGTATCAATGAAAGCTCTGGAGGGTGTCTAAGCTATGCTACCAGGAGATGGGGGATGGAGGGCAAATATGGCAGATGAAGGAGCCAGGGGAGGTATGTATGCAACAGTTTAGGGGTATAAGGGTTGCTTGCCATGTTTGCTGTTTATAGTGTATCTGGTCATGTTCCATTTGTTGTCTTTCCACAAGACTGCCGTGGGAGGCTAAAGTGCATAGTCTGGGAGCGCCTTGACCAGCCTGATGGAACGATGGCTCAGGTGGTGGCTCAACATGCATGGTGGGACTGCATATCCCTTTCTGACTGTCCCTGAAGGTACGGGGGGGGGGGCCTGTGTGCCCATTGCCTGTAGTGGCCACAATGCATGAGCATTCTGTTCATGACTGTCTCCTGTGTTCTTGTTGTTCCAAGGTTATTGAGGTCCACTGCACCACCTAGTACTTGTTCAGAGAGGCTACATGATGACAATGCTCATGGGGTCAATCGAGGACTTCCCAGGAGGAGGAGGATAGCAAGCAGAATACTGTCAGTACCCCTGGACTGACTATGTTGCCACCAGTGTTCCCTCTGTGGCTACTACAGCTTACTGTTGCCCATTTGCATGTGTACGTGTGTCCTACCAGGTGACTGGTTGGTTGATGGGTATTTGAATAGTTATGTTGGCTGTGACATTAGTAAACATTTATTCATTACATGTCTCTCGTTTCATTTTTCTGGTCAGTAGATGTATGCCACTGGTCATGACTGCAGTGGCCATAGTTGTGGATGGGGGGGGGTAGGTACTGTAATGGGGCAGGTGGTGAGGGGGGAACTTAAGACCTGCTGTGTGCATGTTGTGCCTGTACAGTGTTTAGGGTGGCATGTCCATCTGTGCTCAGGGGGGCTAGTTCCCATGTCCCCTACTGGTAGCATGTATGCATGTGTGAGTGCTGCATTCCTGGGTATCCCACACTGTCTGGTTCAACTATGCACTAGAGTTTGTGATCATCTGGGGCACAGCAGGTCTTCAGTGACAGTGGTCCATTAAGACTCCTGTCCAGTCTCATACACCTAGTCAATGTAATGAACATTGGGCGTATGTGTCTGTGTGGTGCACACACACCATTGCACGGCCACACCCCTCAGCTCGTGCATAGTGCTGTCATCATGAGCTATGTACGGTCTGTATTCATGCATCTTCATGCACCTTACGTGCATGCTGTATGGCCATAGCATGCGTGTGTATGGGACATATGCACATAAGCGCACCTGTTGCGTGCCCCACATCAGCGACTGCACGATAGTGCATAGCCCCATTATTGATTTATTTAATTTATGTTTACCAGTTATGTACACTAGCCAATAAATGTCTGTTTTTATGTATGACCCATGAGAGCACAGAAAAGTAGCATATTAAATGTACAAATGTACACAGTATACAATGGTACAAAAGAAGTAACACGATAACAACAATACAGGGAAAGCAGGCAGTAACAAGTTAAAGTGCAATAAAGCAAGAAACACAATAGCTCAAATTTAGTCAGTACAATAGATCACAAGTCATTTCAGGAGGACAGTACTGTAAGTTACCAGTTTGTTATCTGAACATGAAGCTAAGTACAAACATAAACTGGACTGTGATGAAAGGCACTTGGGAACATAGACACATGGACAATGATGGTAGAAAAAGGGCGATGGTCCATCCAATCTGCTCGTATCTCCCTTAGACAGGAGCAAAGCCCTGACAGTTTCAGCAATTTTCCCATGAGCCAACATGACTTCCTTGTTTTTTAAGGTGAATCATCCCATCCTAATTGCCACTATTATGTCTGTCCCCTCTAGCTGGGCAGTCACCCCCTAAAGCTTGCTGGGGATCAGGCTGGGGCCTTGAATCTTGAAGGCAGCAACTATAGCCATTTAACTAAAGAGAAATTCACCTTTGGTGGGAGGGTTGAGAGTGCCTTTATCTTTTATGCTTTCAATCCCATGGGCTGCCACTAGAGGTCTCTTTTTCATGTCACAATTTCTCAGCACTGCTTTTATTTGTTTATTTGTTTATTTGAAAGATATCAGAATTACAATTCTTTGAGTCAACGACTCCTTTGCAAAGGCTCCACGTCAGTAAGAACATACATCAGGAATCACAAACTTAAACACTAGGTACAAACTATTTTACATTTGGTAACAATACAAACCCAAACACATGGCATGGTATTAGCTTGAAACATTGATAGAGGACTTAAATATTTGGTGCCACATAGGGTCTGGGATTACATCATCTGGGATCATTATAGAGGTCCCTGGTCAACACTTTGATTCACATGACAGTAATTCAGTTCCGGAGGGTCTTACAAAGTAGGCCCTGTGTCAAGATATGCTTGAGGTGTGAATAGAGGATCGTGGCTTAGAGAAAGCATAGCAGTCATGGGGGGAGCAATAATTGAGGCACTGGAACCCGGTTAGAGTTATCTACAGTCACAGGTTTCCGAGTTGAGGAGTGTCTTAAGACCAGCTTTAAACTGCCCCAAACTGGATGTAGGGGAGATTGTGGATGGTAGGTTGTTGAGCCACAGAGGGGCTCGATATCAGAAAGACCTTTGCCCTTTTGACTGTTGTTCACAGCTTTCACTACTAGATAGCATTCTGTTTCAAAGACTACTCTTTCTCCTATACAACAGTGTATTTTCATTGATGAAAACTAGTGAAAAGCAATTTTGTTCATCTTTCATGTATACTAATGAATAGTTGGTTCTTCTCCCAGACTAGAGATCTAAACTACTACAACTGAATAGCCCATTTGTGGTGTCCGTTGGGGAGATTTGGTGGAAAATGGCATGTCACTTGTAACTTGTCATTGACTTGCTGCTCTTACTTCCTCTTCATTTACACTTAGCATTAGAGCTGTGCAGAATGGGAAAATTCCAAATCTGTGGAATTTTGATGAAAATTCACAAACTTTTGTGGAATTTCATCAAAGTTTTGTGGAATTTTAAAATTTAGTAATTTGGTTATAACTCAAGAACTTTGCAAGCTGGAGGTCTGTAATTTGGAATGTGTACTCTTTAGCACAATGGCCACAAATGTGCCAAATAGCATGTAATTTGGTGGGATAGTTTCAAAATTATAGGGGCTTGAATGTTGTCATTTTATTGTTTGTGTGAACTTTCATTTTTTTAATCTGCATATACCTTACTCATCTATTGGGTTAGGGATCTTAAATTTAGCATGAATTCTTGATGATTGATGTTCTAGCAATGTGCCAGATTTCATAACAATATGATACATCATCTCAAAATTATATGTGCTCAAAATCTGTCATTTTATTTTTTTCAGGAAATTTCAGGAAAGCATTTAATCTACATATAACTCAGGCACCTTTGGAGCTAGACATGTGTAAATTAGTATGGATAACCTTTTGTTGTAATTCTTATAGAATTATCTAAATGTGGAGTGTATTAGATAAGAGATTTTTAAGTTACAGGGGTTCAAAACTTTACTATGTAAAATTTTGCAAAACTTTCTGAAAACTATCAAAAATTTGAATGTTTGTAACCTGCATATGCATAATCTGTGTATCCTAGTGTCTAACACAACTGAATAAATTGGTTAAGCAGTTTTAATTTTGCAGAAGAAAAAAATGAGTAGTAACATTTTCTCACATGTTTATGATAGCATATTCTGTAGATGAAGCATCCAGAATTTTTTGTGTGGAATTTAACATTAACAATGCACATATCATTACTTCATTTGATAAGCTGAGCTGAGTTTTTTTGCAGTTCTGCTGTTCCTCACTGGGTGACTATCCCCCCCCCCTTTCTCTTTTGGCATAGCCATATTTACTCAGCAGAACTACTGATCCCACTGATATCCTATGTGTTCTTTACAGTGACAAACTTCCTTAAAACATGAGTCACCTACTCCTTTTCCTATCAACCTACACTGTTGGGATAGCTAGAATTCTTTCTTCCTGCTGCCCAAGACATTGTCTTCCCCTTCTACATGTTTTTGAGAATCTCTAAGTCCTAGACTTGCATGTACACCAGGCTTCCTGGATCATAAATTTACTGGATGTGATCCTTAAATATCCTGCATTCATGTTGGAATTGTTGACACTGTGCTTTCTTGCTCCAACCTGGGGGTCTACCACTGTTGTGCTACCCAGCTCACCTGTCCATTTCTTGGTGAAACTGTGTATCTAACTCCTGAACCTGGTGATCCCCTGTACTACCTGCCTCTTTTTCATGAAATTCTGCAATTTTCACAAAGATTCATTGGATTTGACTTTAAGTAGAGAGGTTATTTTGCAATTTCTCACAGCAAGCAATTAATGAAAGTGGTACACACAGTCCCCTTGTAAGGTCTATGAACCTGCCACATTTAATGGTATGGCATTCTCTAGTTTTAAAGTTTCAGGGGTTTATAAATTTGTAGTTTACATTCTTGCAAAATGAAATTTTTAAATGTTGTGAAAGTTTGACTACTTTTCATTTAATCCCATTTAAAACTGAAAATATGAACTTTTTCAGAAATGACCATGTGGCATAGTAGTTTAAATGTTTCAACTCTGGTTAAATTTGGATATGTGGTTTTAAAATTAAATTGATTTAACTGAAATTTATTTTGGTAACATGTTTGGTGAGCTATAATGCAGTCCCATTTAAAGCTAGAAATCTGGAACTACGTGCATATACAAATGTAGTGCTAACCTGTATACCTGGCAATTTTTGTAATATTTCAATAAATATTATCAAAGTTATGCTAAAATTACAGAAATCCAAATTTTGGCAAACTATTTGACTACCTATAATTCAGCTCCCATTAAAGCTTGAGACTTAAAATATGGTGCATATATGCATTCTATATGCTTCTCCAAATTCCAACATTGTGGAGAAATTTGGAGAAGAAATTATAAAATGATCTCAAAATAACTGAAAATTAAACTTTGATTAAATGTTTAGCCACCCGTAACACTGCCCCATTTTAATTCACAACTGTGAAATTTGGTATACATTTGTAAGCCATTGGGTACTGCTTATGTGCCAAATTTGGGGTTATTTGGATATGTACTTTCAAAAGTATAGTGAAATAACTGGCATTTAAATTTTTGCAAAATTCCATGGCATTTTTGTGAGAAAAACTGCAGAATTCTGCAGAATCAGAGTGGTCATTCCTCAGGCATTCTGTGGGAAGAATTTTGTATTCCACACTGCTGTACTCAGCATTTCTGCCCTCCTGGTTAGACACAGGTTTTCACACTTTGGCTAGATTAGGCTTCACTTGCCCACTCCAGTTTTTCTCTCCCATAGGAAACCTTCTTTTTACCAAACTGAGGGATCATTTTTAACCCCCTCAGATGGATACATTCAGGTACTCCCAAGCCAGGGCATACATGACCCAATTACCGTCCTTCACCTTCTTATCTCCAGCCTTGCACCCAGTACTTCATTACCTCTGGGACAGTATGAAGGGGGTCACGTTGGCACACAAAATTTCTACTGGTTACTGAGCACTCCAGGATTCCCTTGGATACCCTGGAATAGCTATACATACAAGCTGGAAGAAGGAGCTAAATATGGTTCTTTCATCTAAGGAATAGGAAAATTGTTTCACAGCATGCAGCACACTGAGTAACCCTGGCCCCAGACTGGAGAGAATACTGTTGAAAGCACCGTGTCCACTTCTTTCTTACACCAGTGCTTCAAGTTCATAGAGGCACATTTGCCTCTCCTAGTTGTTGGAGGGCTTGTGTAGCATTAAGTGCCACTCACACCCATATACTATGGGCTTGTTCTGTACTCTAGCTCTTACTCTTGGATTTTGATGGGGCATCACAAGAGCTTTTTCTCCTACGATATCTCTTACCTCTTCAATATTTTTATTGTTGCTGTTCCTTTGCATGGACATTAAATAGTAGTTGAGCCTTACAATCACTGTTGTCAAAAAATGTATTGCTAGAAGACAGTTATCTCCCCTTCTTCTACTCTGGAAGACTGGAGAATGCAATTTAATAACTACCTGCAGCACTTTTGAAGTCCAAGCTTTCAGTTGCTTAAGCTTGATCCAAAATGGCCACCAAGGCAAAAGTGAGTTAATTCAAAATGCAAATTAGAAAAACTCCCCCATGTTGTAAGAGCAGCGAGAGAATGTTTAGAAATCAATGGACACCTACACAAAATGCACAACACCCCTGTTTCATCCCATGACTCTTTTCCTTTGTGGGTGGTATAGACCATGACACATGGGGACTAATATTTACTCAAGATTACTCCTGGGACATTTCAGTGGTGCCCCCCGAAGGCCATGTTTGGTTATCATATCTAGATGTTTAAAGACATTCATAATCATAAATGCTTTACTGATTATGAACACCCCCTACCATGTTTTTCTTGTTCCTATCATCTGTACACATTGGAGTGCAGGAGACAAAGGGAGGACCTGTGCCTAATCTTTAGAGCATTTCAGGATAAAGACCTGTGGAACCGTCGGGTTCTGAAATTAAAACAGAATCCATATGGCACCAGAATTCATGGGAATCAATTAAAATGTGAAGTTTATAAAATGGAAAGAAGAGGATTGTGGATTAAAGGGACCCTGTCAACTTTTTTTCATCATATTATTTGTAGTTAAAGAACTGCTGATGCCTCTGGGAAAACTCTGGAAAACCTGATAGACAAAAGTCATCCTGCATTTCATATATGTTTCATAGATTTCTCTTCTTCCTATTTTATTACTAAGGAACTTTGCACAAACACAGGATCTTCATCTATTAAGACTTTATTTGCCCCTACAACTTATTCCCAACTTGGAGTCATAATCCTCTGTTGTGACATCACAGTCTGTTGCCATGGGAATAATTGTGATGTCACAAGCAGAGTATTATGCCATCAGGTAGGGAATAAGCAATATGTGTTGAGAAACTCTCAACAAACAAAGATACTGTTTTCATGTGTATAACCTTCATAATAAATAATGGGGAGGAGAAATGCACAGCTAATGTGAAACATAAGCTGAATTTTGGCCAAATATTATGTTTTTCAAACTCCTTCAAGAGGCATCAGTGACTCTTTAAAAACCCAAATGTTATGATTGCTTAACTTCTCTAAAATTCTCTGATGTTGCTGGCCACTTTATCTGCCTCCTTTCTTAGTAGAAATGAAATGATGCTAATGTCATGATTTTACCCAACCTTGTCTTGTTTGAAATCCGTGACCTGCTCTTGTTGCATACTTCCTGAACACTATGCACATCCCAAACAGTGCCAGCCGCTCATGATGAAATAGTCTCGTCTTCTCCCACTGCAGAATGAGTGACCAGACTGTTTTGGGAGTGTCTCCAAGTCTAGAAAAGATGCAGTAGGAGTGGTAACACCAGCATGGTGGGCAGTCTATTTCTCTCTTTTTAAAAGAAAAAAAATCAGAATCAAACTACCTGCTACATCAGCAGTCTCTACAGAAAGTGAACAAGCATAAACTGTGTTTTTATGTTTGCTTGCACTCATGTGCAAGAAACATAGTGACACCATACGAGAATTCGTAGGTGTGCCTCCCCCACTTCCAGTGCCCTGCTGCCTTTTGCAGTCACAGCCGCACTGCACCAATGAATGTTGGAGCTGTCTATGACAGCCCTTCAGATGCAGTGGCATACAGTTAAAGGCAAAAAACCACTGCAGTCAGCGGTGGTAACATGTAGGCAATTTGCATACTGCCGCGTCGGCAGTATGCAAAGTGCCTACACGTCAGCACTGCACTGAATCAGCTGTCATAGACAGCTCCGTCTCCTGTAACAAGTAGTCCACTGGAAGCCCACCACAGCATGCTCATGCGCTCCCCCTGACACACACTGTATGGCTGACGGGGCCGCCCAATCCCCCATCGGCTCCACTGCGCTCCCCCCCACAGACTTCCAGGTGCCACGCTGGGAGCCCACCCCAATGTGGCAGCAGTCCATATGGCCGACAGGGGTGCCCAATCCCCCATCGGCTCCACTGCACCCCAAACAGCCTTCCAGCTACCACGCTGGGAGCCCACCCAGCGTGGCAATAGTCCCACGTTGTCTTTAAAAAATGCCCTGTAAGAAAAAATAGTCCCTCGCTGACTATCTTGACCCCTGCACCTGTGCCCACCCTCTGCGCATTCTGCCTCCCCACACCCCCACCTTACCCCATACTTACCTCCGGAGGCCAGCATGATGATCTTCGGAGGACCGGGAACACGTCTGCACTCTTCAAAGCCGACCGTGAACTGAGGAAATGCCGGTAAGCTATATAATGGAATAAATAGGGTTTTTTTAACTTTGATGCATATCTCAGACATTTTGGGGAATTTTTTCACCAAATTTTCAACATGAGGTTCTTGGGACCCCACCTCATGAAATCTGGCACTGTCATTTTGTTATTCGGTCCCGAAAGGTGATTTTGCGGTCACTGCGCAGAACCACCTTTTGGGACAGATTTACAAAATGACAGTGTCACCGTTCATGAGATAGGCCCCCAAAAACCCTATGTTGAAAATTTGGTGAAACATTCCAAAATGGCTGTTTTATCGCTGCTGGGCAGGTTAGCAGTTCCTACGCATGCTCATAAGTTTGTGAATTTTTATATTTTCACTAGAGATTTTCAACATTGCCATTTTTCCACACCTCCTTATGTGCAGTATAGCTGTCATTTTTCCCATCTTGCCCAAAATGTGTTTCCGTGCATGTAGCGCACAATGGCGTAGTCGGTGTGCGAAATCAATGTTCGGGAAAGAGTAAGAAATACACTGTGACACTGTTCATGAGCAGAGGTCTTAAAATGGCTAGTTTAAAAATTTGGTGACAAAAGTCCATAAAATGACTGTGTTATGAGCGAGCATTTCACAGTTTCCATGCACCCTCATAAGTTCATGAATTTGTAATATTTTCAGTCCAGATTTTCACCACAGGCATTTTTCCACACTTCCTTATGAACAGTACAGCTGTCATTTTTCACACCATGGCCGGAATGTGTTTTTGCACTTCCAGCGCAGAAATGCGTGGTCATTGTGGGAAATTACTGTTTGGGACAGATTAAGAAAATCACAGTGACACTGTTCATGAGCGGAGGTCCCAAAATGCCTGTGTTGACAATCTGCTGTAAAAAATCCCCAAACTAATTACATTATGGGTGTGCGTTGCGCATTTTCTATGCACGCTCATGACTTCACCAGTTTTTTTTATATTTTTACTGCAGATTTTCAACATTGCCATTTTTTACACCTCCCCATGAACAGTACAGCTGACATTTTTCACATCCTGTTCAAAATGTGTTTTCGCACCTGTGGTGCCAAATGGAGTAGTTGCTGTGCAAAATCAGCTTTCGGGTAACAAACTGATATTGTCACTGTTCATAAGGTGGGGGTCACAAAAAACCCATGTTGAAAATCTGGAGTGAAAATACGAATGAACACCTGAGGCATTAGGGTTTCCGACCATAACGTCCCACCCTGTAGAGACTGACAAGCATCAGGGGTGTGACTTGGGATTGTAGCCTGTAATGCTCATACCATTCCACCCCCACCCACACCCTGCAGCCAGTGAGAGACATTGAGCTGTGCCTTGGACTCTTTGGACCCAAAGTTCAGCCCATTCTCCTATACTGCACCCATCTCACCATATTTCCTGATGGAATGGGGTGAACATAAGGGCAAAAGACCCCAAGGCACACCGTGACACTTGTCAGTGTCTGCAGGGTAGGGTGTGGTGAAATGGCATGGCCGTTATGCCTGATGACCCAAAGGCACACCCCAATACCTGTCAGTATCTTAGGGTGGTGGTAGGGTTGGCTTCAGTTCAATACTTCACTGCCATTCCTATTATGCGGCTCTGTAACTCCTACACTACCAATGCCAATGCCAGCAAGCAAACATTCGGCATTGATAAATGCTTGTTTATTCAAGGAGAAACTTTGAAGCTTAAAGAGATTGACAGTGACCCCTAGCACTTTCCTTATCTCCTCTCTATCTGCTTTTATTGTTGCAATCTGACCTGTCATCAATGAGAATAGTTCGACCTGGGATTTTGATTCAAACCTTCCAGACATACGGGATGGGGGTGGAATATATTCAATGTGTCTTGGCAGTATTGAGGTATTACTTGAGGAACTGGTGGATTTTGTTTATCTACTGCTATTATATAGCTTTATGTAAATTGTACTTCATATGATGGAATTGAAGAAGTTTAATCATGAGAGATTATAGCAATTGCCAGGAAACTGAAGAATTCTTATAACACAAAGAAGAACCAGTCACTGGTAAGAGTGGTCTAATTATGGTTATTTATCCTACCACATTATGTCATTGTACTGTCTGTTAATGAATTGCCAGACAGGCATTTTGTAGATTTTTGAGCACACTGAACTTTTAATAGAGGAGCGTATAATAATATTTTTGTACCAGGTTTTCTTAAAAATGAGTAGAGATTCTTGTTGATTTACAAGCATTGTTTCCTACTTCATGATTGGATGGCACTCTTAACAGATCTGCCTTCCCTCTCCTAGCCGATTCTGTGTCTTTCTATTTCCCCACCTCCATGCTCTCCATAGAAATAGTGTTCCAGTACATTTTGGCAAGGCAAGTGTTTATTTTTGTCTTTCAATCACTTGTTTCACAGGTATTTTATGTTATATATTCAAAAGAGACTGAGCAGGTTGGTGATATATAGATCAGAAGCACAGTACAGCCAATTAATGTAGTGTGCCATACTTGTAAACAGTCTGAGTTTTTTTAGATGTGTAGAACATTACAACAGAATAAATGCAAACTTGTTTTGTTCACATCACTACAGCTGACATAATGATAATGTATTAGGTACTGTAACCTCCCCAGTGCTAATATTTAGAAGCTGCGTGACATACTGTCTCCTATTGACTTCCAGTGGCACCTGCTCTTTATATTCTGCTGTTCACACTATTTTACAAAGTCATGCTTGATAGCTTCATAGATAACATCTCCTAGGAATCCTTAGGTCTTAGCTTATCTTTTGTTCTGCACTGTGCTACTATGTATCTACATTGTAAATCTAATAGAATAGCACTACACAAGGTAATTGATCTAAATTAAATATAATCTCGGCTCTGTCGGTCCACTAGCTCTTTAATTGCTTTTCAGTATTAAAAGGCTCCCCCCAATTTTATTATGGATTTATAATAGTTAGTGATTTGGTGCTCTATTAGGGGGAAAGTATCATGGTATTAGCACCTGGCAATTGACTTGCTAAACCCATGAAACAATTTTTTTTTCTCTCTCTCACTCTCTCTCTCTCTCTTCTTTTCCTTCATTATATCTTTACATCTGTATTAACAACCTTTCCGCTCTTTTAAATATGTGATATTCATAGTTACTTATCTTTCAAGAGGGAGAAGGGGAAGTATATGCATAGAAATTAAATATTATAGGAAGATGTTTCCTTTTTGCCTTCTTACTTATTTAAAGTAATTTGAAATAAATACCCTTAAGTTTTCAATATGTTTATTGTATATCTTAACCCAGGCAATGTGGCTAGGGCCTTTGCGGATCAGTTCCTCATTTATGATTTTTGTTTGGTTTCTGTGGAACCTGGGGATTTGGATTCCCACCCTTTTTTCCCCTGTAGCGCTATGTAGTTATGAAGCGCTACCAAGGAGCCTCGCCATATTCGTTGCTCCCTACCTTGGAAGCCCTATTGGAGTATGTCATTGCTTTTTCCATTTTTTTAATCTTATTGTTTGAGCTCTGCTTTGTTAGTAGAGTAATAGCTGAATGTTTTTTCTACAGTTCTGAAGCTGACTGTTTAATTAAGCAAGGCCGATTGCTAATTCAAAGGTCCTTCCACTTGCACATTTCTTTTTTGTAGTCCATGAGTTTATTTTTGCATATATAATTTTGAATCATTACACTACTTCCTTGTTGGCAATATAGAATATGTCCTGAGTGTTCTAAACAGTTTCATGAACATTGGAATTTCATTGATATTACGGAGCACTGTAATTCTTGAGATATTCCATCCCAGGCACTCACATTTTGATACTCATCTAGTAAAGTTAAATAGTTCTATGTTTATACTTTTTAACTGCTCTGTTGTCAGATTATGTTTCAGATTTTGTCTTTTTTTTCCATTGTTATTATATAGTACAGAGGGTGGTCCATTAGGATTTTTGAATTATTGTTTTTATATCAGCTCACTAGGAGCTACAATAGTGGTACTAATGGTTTACTTTGGGAGCATTTTCCTTTTGCAATTGGTGGCTTTACCATTATTATCTCACTGGTTAAAATGATCTTTCAAGGCATTCGACACAGTTAACCACCCCCTACTGCTCAAGCAACTGTCCTCCATTGGGATCTCCAGCGATGCCTTCCCATGGTTCACCAGCTACCTTGATAATCGGATCCAACATGTAAGGATTGCAGGGATCTCTTTGGATGAGAAATCGGTCCGCTCCAGAGTCCCCCAGGGGTCTATTCTAGGTCCTTTACTCTTCACCCTCTTCATCAACAATCTCCCCAGTGCCTGCCACCAAAAAATATTACTATACGCAGACGATGTAGTCCTGTTTTCCAGCCACCATGACATTACGGTCCTTGAATCCCAGCTGCAGCTCGACTTCAAGTGCATCGAAGACTGGTTCAGTTCTCATAAACTTGTCCTGAACCACAGCAAGACTAAAGCGATGTGCTTCTGTAACTGACAGAGCAGGCACAACTCTCTGTCCCTCACCATCAAGAACCACGCTAGGAACCCACTCGAACATGTCAAGGAGTTCAAGTACCTTGGTAATACCCTGGATAGTACCCTCTCTACTCTCGGCATATTGACACTGTTGCCAAGGCACTTGCCAATATATGGATTGGACTACTACACAAACACAACACTGTATGCCTGCGGATGCCCTTAAACCAGCCATCTACAGCTCTGTCACCCTATCATTGACTACGGCCTTGCCATCTATGGTTTTGTCTCAACAAGTTCCCTCCACAGGATTTCAGTTTCTCTCAACAAAGCCTGTAGACTACTAATGGGTGCGGCCCAACAAACTCACACCTGTGACCTCTATGCACAGGCCAGCTGGCTACCCCTACTCAGCAGAATACAATACCAGACCTGCTTACTTACCAAAAAGATTCTCCTCGGTCTCATACCACCTGGTGTTAGCTCACTCCTTACTACCTACAGTGGCACTCAACAAACACGTGGTGCCCAATCTCTAACCTTTCAGGTTCCTAGATGTCGTACCTCCATGGGTCAGTGGTCCTTTCTCTATAGAGCTGCTCAATGGTTCAATTCCCTCAATAAAGAAACACTTTCCTCTACTACACTTGGACCCTTCAAAAGGAATCTCAAACTTTACCTCACCTCTACCACTCAATGTGACTGCTTCTCTGAACAGAGATCTCTCTAAACACCTCCCAGCTCACTCATGTCTCACAGCCCGCCCTTTCCCAGTCTCATTCCTCTGGCACCGGTCTTCCTTGTGACTCCTTTCTTCCTGTCAGATCTCCACTGGTACAAGACATTTTCCACCACCATCGGACAGTGGCCCATTAGCCTGCCAACTTCTCTCTCCCGGCATGACGCCTGCAATACTAACTGCCTATGGTGCCTCTATCTCTTATTGTTACTGCAGCCAGCTGCCTACCTAGCTGCTTGTTATACTAATATTATCTCAAAGTATGTTATAACTGAGTATCTTTATTTTTTCTTTTAGTTGTTTTGGTTGTTTATTGTGCATTCTTTACTACCTCTGTATGTATGTTGACCCTCATCCTTTGACGTGGAACCTTTGTAAATGAGCAGTTTCTGCTCAAAGGTATTTGTAATCCGAGAATTTAATAAATAAATAAATAAATCTTTATAGTTTGATCATTTTTATCATTATATATATGTTAAAGTATTCTCTGATGTTACCGGATTTGATACTCTCATCTGTGGGATACTTGTTTATTTACTACAGTTTAACTATAATGCTACAATTTGAACTCAGTCAATAGATGAGCTATGTATTTCCAACGGGTCTATTGTTTGTGATGGGGCTGGAGAAACCTCCATTAAGATTTCTGATATTATAAACACCTGTTTATCGTTTTTCTTAGGAGAGCGAAGGCAATGACTAATTTGATGTGTATTTCATCATTAAGATGAGATCCACTAAATGAACCTGATCTTTTCTGGGGTTTGTGTTTTCCCATAGTTTTGTCAACTAACAGATGGCTCTATATATTTCCTTTCAAAGTTTTAAACCTTTAAGGTAGATATATGGCTCACAACACTAGAATTCTTTCTTATGATGTTAATGGTATAACCAATCTGGAGAGGCAATATCTCCTACTACAGTATTGTTGCCACTATCATGCAGGTTACGTTTTCTTTCAGGAAACACACCTGATCCCAGCAGAGCATGAGAAGTTTTTGAAGCTAAGATTTGATAAAATCTTTTGTACCTTACATTCCCCTGGAAGGCATCTGTGGGTTCTTATTTTATGCCATCGGGGGCTGCTGCTCGAAATTTGCACTACTATTGTTGACACGGAAGGGATATATGTCATAGTCACCGGGCTAATTTATGGCCAAGAAATCACTTTAGTTAATACATACTATCCACCGAGTACTGATAAACCAGTCTGTTCTAAGTTTTTCACCTTATTAATGACCTCACTGCAGGGCAGGTTGCTCTGGGGTGGTGACTTAAACTTAGCCTTGAATCCAGATTTAGACACTTGAAGCCTGAAATCCCATCGTAACTCCAGTGTTAGTAAATATGTTCGAAGCACACTCCAACATTTAGGCCTGGTTGATACATGCCATTTTATACATCCTAAAGAGCAGACCTATATGCATTATTCAGCTTAACATGGCAGTTCTGCATGATTAGACTATTTTTTTTCTACTGCAGAACAGTAGGTTATGTTCATAAAGTGGAGATCTATCCATCTGACAGATCACTCACCAGTGATAGTTACCCTAAAGCTACATAAACCTAGCTGTCACCCATTTTGGCGCTTACATTTGGCTCACCTCAGGGATCAATCGGTCATGGCCGAGCTGGTGGACCAGGTCAAAACTTAATTAGAAGCTAATGACAATGGTGAGGTTTCTTCTTCCATGCTTTGGGATGCCTTGAAGGTGGTCTTGCATGGTAAATTAATATCTTATGCTTCTGTAAAGCAGAGCAAACGCAATAAGCGGTTGAAGGAAATATATAGTGAATTACAAATATTACAATTGGCCTGGATGCAAGGAGATAAGTCTGTCTGCCCTAAATTACTGGAGATTAGACCTGAACTACACAAATGTATGGATCAGAAGATAGAGCATGTGCTGTACTGCTTAAGGCAACGCTATCATCTTGGAGGCCAAAGGGAGCTAGATATTTGGCTCAATGTCTCCTTGTGCACCAGTGACCGTACTTAAGCTGCAACACCCCAAGACTAACAAAGTTACGCATAATAATAAGGATATTTTGGCTATTTTTCAGCCTTATTACTCATCCCTTTATTCTCAGGAGGTTTTACCCTCATTGCAGGAATCAGTTAATTCTTTTTTGACCTAAGCTTATCCTCCCAAATTAAATCATCAACATGCCAGTCTTTTAGTTAGATCAATTTCCCTTATTGAATTACAAGCTGTAATACAGACAGCAAAACCTGGAAAGAGTCCTGGGATAGATGGATTTCCCTCTGATTTTTATAAGATTAAAGCTTTGCAGGAAGCCCTATGTCCATTGCTTTTGAGGGCATTTCAGTTAATGCAAGATGGGGAATCTCCTCCTCTGTTCTGGAACTATGCAATTATTATGGCATTACTGAAACTGAATAAAGACCCTGTCAAGCCTGAATCATATCATCCCATATCAATTCTGAATTCGAACTATGCATTTTTTATGTCTATTCGGGCTTTTAGATTGGAGGGCCTTCTCCCCTCCTTGGTGGACAGGGACAAGGTGGGTTCCATCCACAAAAGGCAAGCACATGATAATGTTAGGCACACCTATGTGTTGTTAGAGCATGCCAGCTAGCAGCCTATCCCCCTGGTACTGGCCAGCTTGGATGAGGAGAAGGTCTTCAACCGTGTTTCTTGGTCTTTTCTATGGGTGCCCTACGAGTATATGGATTTCCGTCATCATTTCTTAAGATGCTGCAGGCCATATATAATGAGCCCACTGCCTTCATTAAGGTGAACAGGACCCTTTCTTCACTTTTCAGGCTGAGGAGGGGCACCCGACAAGGTTGTCCTTTCTTGCCTCTTTTATTCGCTCTATATGTAGAGCCGTTAGCTTCCCATATTCACCTTTCTAAAATAATTCAGGGCATCCCATTTGGGGGTTGAGACTATCGAGTTTTGCTCTTCACAGATGATAGTTTGCTCTCTTTGAGGGATCCCATGCCTTCGTTATTAGAAGTGTTCCATATTTTAAATGATTTTGAGAATATAGCAGGGTTCCGTCTGAATAAATTAAAACTGAGGTCTTAGCTTTTCATTACTCCCCTACCATTGAGGTTCTGGATCTTCTTCCTATCTGCTGGAACAGAAATTACAGTATACTAAATATCAGAGAGTAGCACTAATCAATCTTTAGATCATATTGAGAGTCAGAATTTTGAACCCCTCACATTGTTGATTCAAAAAGATCTATCTTGTTGGGCCACCTTACTGCTTTCTTTCTTGCCACACATGGAAATTATACATGTTAATGTGTTACCCAGAATACTATTTATTTTGCAGACTCTTCCTATATTCCCTTCCCAGTCCTATTTACGGGAGTGGCAAAAACTATCACTTAATTTTTTGTGGAATGGGAAGAGGGCTAGAATACGTGCTTCCATATTGTATTTACCTCCGTCTCAGGGTAGGACTGACTTCCCTAACTTTAAATGATATGCTGAATCCTCTATCCTTTGTATTCTGTTTCGTTGGTCTAACCCAGTGGTGCACAACTTCTTTTGTGTGGAGGGCCAGACTGAAGACTTGAGTCAAGGCCAAGGGCTACTGGCCAAGGGCCACTGTAAAATAGCCCAAGGTGACAAATGTCCAGCAAGACATTATTAAATGTACACATAAAACAAATCAAAACATACATTTATCTATTTGTTTATTTATTTATCAACTCAGTCAATTTATGGTAAATGGTCTTAGGACATAAATATCCCATGTACATGGGAAGACTGGGAGAAACATGCACTCTTGACTAAGACTGGGAGAAACATGCACTCTTGACCTACAGTGCTTGCTACAGTAAAGCTGCATGGTAGCACAGTATACTGAGTGGTGCACAATTGTATTACCCATTGAATAACATGTATACCGCTGCTACACAATTTGTGTGGTAGCACAGTACCGATCAACTTTACATTAGCAAGCACTGCATTTGGTATCCTCCACACCTTACTTGAAGGAGTTTGCATGGAAGCGTCAGTCCAGATTTTTCTTAACCCCAGTTTGTGTAGTGCAGTAGAAGGATCTTTTGTCCGAGAGATGTTGGCGATGCTGTGGGGAAACCTTGGCTGATCAGGCCCACATATTTTGGGGCCGCTCTGTATTGCAACAATATTGGCAGGCTGTACGTATGACCATTAATCACATTCTTTCCTTTTAAATGGCCTTCCATCTACCTGCACATTTGTGTCCATCAACATGTACTCAGATGACACAGGCTGTTTATCTCTGGGTCCTCTCTACCTGAGTTGAGATCCAAGCTCCAACCTGATTTCAGCTCAGTCCAGAAATGGTTTAGATCCAATCAGTTATCACTAAATACCAGAAAGAGAGTTTCTATGTGCTTTGGCACTACACCAAAGCTTGCTAAATTCCTGTCCCTTCATTCTTTCCACACCTTAGATGGAGACCCAACTGATGACATGACTTCATTCTAGTACCTTGGAGTCTGGCTTGACCTTCACCTCCATTTCTCCAAGCACATAGATGCCATATACAAAAAGCTCCACGCTAAACTTGGTGCCCTCTATAGGCACAAAAGTGGCATCCCCCTACCTGTCCACTGAGACATCTTAACCAAGATGATTTTCCCCATTTTTAATTGTGGCAACATAGTCTAAGGAGCTTCCCCTAGGTCCACCCTAGCCAGACTAGATCCCCTCTTCCACTCCTTCTGCTGCTTTGCTCTTAACTGCCCTCCCCACACCCACCACTGTACTCTTTACTGTGCTCTCTCCTTCCCTTCCCTGGTGGATCACCATCTAACTCACTCTGCCTCCTTCACTTCAAAATTCTGGTTATCCTCCCTACCCCCTATCTCAGCTCCCTCCTCCCACCCTCCACCCCTTCCCCCTACTCCCTTTGAAACTCTGGGTTTCACTCCCTCCAGATCCCATCTCGCAAATCTCTTGCTGGTCAAGCTGTCTTCTCTTTCTGCTTTCCTAAACTTTGGAATTCTCTCCCCCTACCCATTCGTTCTGCCTACTCCAAACCCTCCCTAATCTCTCTACTCCACTCCCATACCTCTCCCTCCTGTCACTGCCTTTAATTGGCCTGACCCTTAGTTTTCATCTCTTCCCCCCTCATCTTCCTAGTCCCATGCATAATTCTGCACTTCTTCCTGCTCCTACTACCCATATGGATTCACTAGATTGGTTATGATTGCACTTCTGTTCCTTAATCCTAAAGCATTATATTCAGGGTGCATCTGCCGTGGCTGCTGTTAGCTGCACTGTTACCTGAGCTGCTACGCTTATTTGTAAATATTGTACATACCAACATTACTTGCCTGTTACACTATGTCTTATCATGTTGTTCATCTATAGATTGTATCTACCTTTGTATCTATTGTTACTCTGCATCTCTACTTGTGTGTGATTGCATATGTTTTTATTATGTTTTCTTAGCAAAATCTCTCTCCCCCACCCCCAGACACATCCGGAAATGAGCTGTTTGAGCTCAGTATGTCTTTCCTGGTGAAATGCTTTAATAACTAACTAACTAAATAAATAAATAAATAAATAAGGATAAGGCAGAGGAGTTGGGCTCTTGAGGGGTCAAGACTTGCATAACTGTATGATCTTCACCCTTGAGGGGCAGAGGAAGGAAAGTAAGAGGAGATTAGGTGAACGGTAGGTAACCATAGGGGGGAATAGCTTTTGAAGGTGCTGCCAATGTAGTCTGCACAGCTAAAGGAGCCCCCATGAACTTAGAGGCCCCATCCTCCAGCAGTTGAAGTCATAAATGCTACATCAAGAGGTACCTCCGATTCTATCTGCATGGCCAAAGCTTCCCCCAGAGTGAAGGACATTTTCAAACAAAGGGCAGAAAGAAAAGGACCCCACCAAAGTCAAGAGACCTACCTTCAAGATGCAGACTTCAAGGGAGAAGAGTGAGATCATCAGCTTAAAGGGCAGGGACCCCTGGAAGCCATGCTATGGTTGTGGCTGGCATGCATCTGAGTGCAGGAGTAGTGAGGGGCTGATGGCAAAGCCTGATGACCATGGGCACAAGGTAGAAACAAAATGCAGGCTAGGCTGAATGACTGAGACATCAAATGACAACTAGGACATTGTACAAGACTGAATAATACGTGCTTGGACTAAATGGTGAACGCATGCCAACCAATTCCATAAGGGAGGTCAGTGTTAGTTGCTGATGCACTGCAGGCCATGTAGGCTGAGGCAGTAGAGAACAAAAAATGAAACTGCTAGGGAAAAAAGAAAACTGGGAAGTAGCTTGCTGCTGAACTGAACAACTAATTAAACCACCGGAGCACAAAATGGAGTGGTTGCCTGCTAGTAGCCAGGTGGTAAACATTTAAGGATTGTAGTTGAATTGGGAGATTGCAAATGATATGGAAGAAACATCAACAATGGGAGCCTGAACACAAGTAAAAAGAAAATGACAAAGGCAGGACTCTGTGAAAACTAGAAGCACACAAAAACCAAACAGAAAGAAACACAAGGTACATGAGAACAGGAGTCCAACATGAACAGTTAACTGACAGAAGCACAGACTGCAGCCAGGAAGATAGAAAGCAAAATACTGACCTAGAAAGCCGGTGGATAGGCACAAACCAAGCAGAAAGCCCCAAAGCATAAAGGGAAAGTGGGAGACAAACACTGGGGTGGAGGGGTTGGGCATAGCCTCCAACTGCAGCAAAGAAACAAGAGCTTCTGGCAAAGAAACGGGGCAAGATTTTCAGTCCTTCTGGGACTAAGTCGCACTCTGCAGTGGCTGGTGCAGAATAAATTCTCTGCACCTGTGGACTTCACTATTTTCATCCAAAGCTCCACAACAGGTGACTGATGCAGCTGAGGGAGATGTTATGCCTGGTCTCACCAGGTGTAACATTTTGGCGCAGCTGTGCCAGAAAAATGGCTGCAAGCTGCCATAAATTGGGTAACTGGTCATAAACCAGTGCCCACTTTGAAAATACAGCATGTGCAAGAAAAATTGCAGCTCCGCAAGTGAAGTCCCACTTGTGGTAGTTTTTCTTTACACCTATGCCAGTTTCGGGGGGGACTGGAAATCATGCCCTGTGCTTCTGAGTTAGGCTGGAGGAAGCTGGCTTAAATAGCTCAGGCAGAGGGCATGGCTGGTTGCTCCCAACCACTGAACTGCAGGCATAGCCTTTGAAATATAAAAAAAAGAAACTGCAAGTTTCTATAAGATGGGCCTGGTATTATATGGCAAATAGAGAGCATGTCTAGGTCCATTATATATGGTTACCTTGTGTTTTTAAAATTCTAAGTATAGTGATGGTGGCTTTCAACATCCCTCTCTTGCTGATTGTAAAATGGCTATGGATGCCAACGTGGATTGATGTCATCAAAGAGAAATTGGTCTACCGGCTCAACACAGTCAATGAATACTGCCAGATAATTGATGTATTTTTGACTGACAAATCTCTCAAAGTCATGAAAATCATGGCTTAACCTGAGCATTCATGTTCATGTTTAGAAAACCAATACTGACAGATTGTGGGAGTCCTAGACTGCCCTTACAATTGTCAAAGGAGATCCTGAGAGAGGATGGAAAAGAAGAAAACTGGAGTACTTATGGAGTCATATAGCCAGAGACAGAAACTTAATTTTCCTAGTAGACAACTGGGTTGTCTGCCATTAGATTTAGCAGGCTGACACAAAATCAGCTAGCCCAAGGACACTGTATGAATCCATATTCCAAACTGTCCAGCTCATTTCCCTGGTGATCTGACCTGAGATTTGAACCTGGTTTTCAAGCTGTAGAGGTCCAGTCCATTATCCACCAGGTAATAAACCTTGCTGAAGCTTTTCTCTCTACCTCACTTGAGTCATACCTTTTATATGATTCTAAACAGCAAGTCCAAATTCTTTGGCCGCCAATACCATGAGGAAGAGTATGTGCCCCCATCTCCTGAAAACTGAATTCTGACCAGTGCTTAGACCTTCAGATTTAAAATACAACATATGCTTTCCACTTGTTCCTTTAAAAGTGACCTCCTCTTTTTATGTTGGCTCACATGTGCATGCCAGCCAACATATTGCAGTAGTAACAGATCTGGAGGTGCGGTCACTCTGGATGAATGCAGGGCATGCATTAGTAGATGTATCCCTCATTCCCCAATAAGGCAACTGCAGGTGCTGATACCAGCAACACGTAAACTGGCCACCAGATCTAAGAAAAGGTCCACTGCAATGAGAGCCAAGCTCGTCATGCAGCAGCGTGCTTTTCCTGGTGAAGCAGTTTAATAAACATGGCGGCACTGACTGCCACTGTGCAGAGTTCCCCAATCCACTTAATTTGCTGACGGGGGGAGCCCACATGCAATGCAAAGCATCATGGGCTGCATATGCAAATCACCACAGAATATTATGCTGGTTCAACTTTAAGCAGAAATACATGGTGCAGAAAGGCCTCTCACACAGTTTGCAAAGGGTGCCAACAGAAGACATAGACACATGTTTTGTCCTACCAGAACTCATCGGTATGCTTTATCTGTTTAACATCCCAGTGGAATGAACCAGCTACCCTAAGATGGTCTACCTGGGTTATGTTGTGGTGAACCCAATTAAAACAAAAATCAATTTGAAAGACAAAGAACTTCTGCGTGCAAGCACTGAGGCAATGATTACCTTGAAGGGCTTTTGGCTGGGAAGCCAAGTTTCAAACAAATACAAAATCACTCATGCCCACACAATGCAAAGCATCATGGGCTGCATATGCAAATCACCACAGAATATTATGCTGGTTCAACTTTAAGCAGAAATGCATGGTGCAGAAAGGCCTCTCACACACTTTGCAAAGGGTGCCAACAGAAGACATAGACACGTGTTTCATCCTACCAGGACTCATCAGTATGCCTCATCTGTTTGACACCCCAGTGGAATGAACCAGCTACCCTAAGATTGTCTATCTGGGTTATGTTGTGGTGAACCCAATTAAAACAAAAAACAATTTAAAAGACAAAGAACCTGTGTGTGCAAGTACTGAGGCAATGGTTTTTCAACTTTGGTGCATATCTCAGGCATTTTGGAGAATTTTGGCACGAAATTTTCAACATGGGGTTATTGGGACCCTTCCTCATGAATTCAGTCACTGTCAGTCCCGAAAGATGATTTTGTGGTCACTGTGTGGAATCACCTTTTGGGACTGATTAATGAAATGACAGTGCCACTGTTCATGAGGGGGGTCTCAAAAAGCCTATGTTGCAAATTTGGTGGAAGAAATCCCCAAAATGTCTGTTTTATGAGCGTGAGTTGTGCAGTTTCCACGCATGCTCATAACTTCGTGCATTTGTAATATTTTCACTCCAGATTTTCAAAATTGGCATTTTTCCATATCTCCTTATGAACAGTATAGCTGTCATTTTCCATATCCTGGCCGAAATGTGTTTTCGCACATCCGGCGCTGAATAGCACGGTCGCTGTGCGAAATCAGTTTTTGGGACAGTTTGAGAAAATGGTGGTGACACTGTTCATGAGCAGAAGGCCTAAAATGCCTATGTTGAAAATCTGGTGACGAAAGTCCATAAAATGACTGTTACAAGCGTACATTGCGCAGTTTCCATGCACCCTTGTAACTTCGCAAATTTGCAATATTTTCACTCCAGATTTTCAACGTTGACATTTTTTTAACACCTCCTCATGAACAATACAGTTGTCATTTTTCACATCCTGCCCAAAATGTGTTTTCATGCCTGTGTCGCCAAATGGCATAGTCGCTGTGCAAAACCACCTTTTGGCTAACAAACTGATAGTGCCGCTGTTCATGAAGTGGGGTCACAAAAAGCCCATGTTGAAAATTTGGAGTGAAAATACCAATAAACGCCTACAGCGTTAGGGTTTCCAACTGTAACATCCCACCCTGTAGAGACTGACAGGCATCAGGGGTGTGACTTGGGATCATTGGCTGTAATGCTGATGCCATTCCACCCCCCCCACCCTGCAGCCAGTGACAGGCATCGAGGTGTGCCTTGGAATGTTCAGCTCTAAAGTTCACCCCATTCTCCTATACTGCACCCATCTCAGCATATTTCCTTATGGAATGGGGTAAGTATAAGGCACAAAGACCCCAAAGCACACCACAACACTTGTCAGTGTCTACAGGGTAGGGTGAGGTTAGATGGCATGAGCGTTATAGCTGATGACCCAAAGGCATACCCCACTGCCTGTCAGTTTCTGCAGGGTGGGGGGTAGGGTTGGTGTCAATTCAATACTTCACTGCCATTCCTATTATGCATCTCTAACTCCTGCACTACCAGTGCCAGCGAGACAACATTCAGCACTGACAAATGCTTGTTTATCCTTTGCTATCCTCCTATCTGTGAATGTAAATTGCTTGTTTTTCTATTTCCACTTTTTTGTCTCATTTTGTGTTTTTTTTTCCTTTTGCATATTATAACTTTTTCAATATTTGCATGTTTGTGTGCCATTTCAAACCATTTCCTTATGCCTTAACTGTTCATTTTCTCTCTTGCCTTCAGTTCTGAATCTCTCCCTTCCCCAACCATTGTATTCTGTTGTCCAGAACTTATTTTTATGGGATCTTTTTTTCTTGAATTCTTTTCCTCCCCAAGTGATTCATTTTGGCTGTTATGATGTGAGTCATAGTCCTTCCCAGTTGCAAAAGATTTTTATAGAGGTCTTTGGAGTTTTATTTCTGTTGTCAGATGAGACTTCCTGTATACACTGCTGGAAAAGCACCAAACTACTGAGAATGCACTGCTGTCTCTCACCAAGCCACACAGTACATTTTTACAGGCTTATAACAGAGGCTGAAGTCATCACTTGTGGTAACAGAGTTTTTATCATCATGTGCAGGAACTCTCACTCATAACATGCTTATCCAGAAATGATGCAGTAGCATGTCTTTGCCATGCTTCTTTCCTCCCCTGTCTGTGGTAGGCAAATTGGAACCATGGGGTCAAAAAACTGTCTTAGTTCTTAGAGCCAACATTTTTATTTTGAAAATGGCTACCAGCTTGATTGAGTCAATCCCCTTACATGGCATGCATTGTCAGAAGTAGATTACTTCATCAAAATGCAGCACGACATTCTAGGAAATGTCTTAAGTCCTCAGTGTTCTTATCCACAGAGAAAAGCAGTTCAAAGGTACACGTACTGTATGTGAATGTATGTGTATATGTGTGTATGTATATATATATATATATATATATATATATATATATATATATTATACCTGTGCAGCTATATTTAGAGTTGAGTAGGCACTTTAATGTTAAAGCCTCAAATTTTCCACTTTAATAACTTTGCAACTGTTTGTCTGATTTGCCTGACATTTTGCATACGCTGCCTTCTACCATAGATCTCTGGATCTGGCAAGTAGTGTTCTGGTCAGATATGTGGTTGTGGAGCTGTGGAGTGCCAAAAAAAGTGCAAAACAACACTTTTTTGGCCATTTTCGGTAAATTCTTTGGTCATCTTAACAGCCTGAACGGTTTGTCCGTCTGGTCTGAAATTTTCAGGGTATATGGGGACTGGGTCAGGGAAGTGCCTTTTGAAGGTCTGGTGAAAAATTATTAATCCGTTCAAAAGTTATTAAAGTTTCCCATTATAGCCAATGGGAAAAAAATATATGTTCCCAGTGAAAGCACTTTTTACTGCCACAAATGGGTTTGGTACTTTTGTGCTGCTGCCATCTTGCTTTCAGTTAGTGAGGTGGAAAAAACATCATAGTTCAAAAAATACTGCCCCCAGGTAAACACCAACACTTAGGTTTATCTAATCAGGGCCCTAGGAACAAGATCCTAGCATTATTTTTTGGCCAGGATGCCCCGAAATATGTTTTTAAAATTTTTCACCATCTTAGCTGCAGAACTTTTGCAAAACTTCTGCGTACTTTAAAAGTTAAGCAGGTACTTTCACAAATGTTCTCATTCTAAATGGCAGGACTTTCACAAAAAGTTCTGCAGTACTTCGGTGAAATTTTCTCCATGTAAACCAATGGGACTCTCATGAAATTCCGTGGAACTTTCACAAAAGTTCTGCAGTTCAACAGTCCCAAACACCACTTTACGCAGACTTTTGGGCTGACATTTGCAGAACAGCAAGTCCTTGCCCCACAGATGTGCCTTTTGAAGGTTTGGTGAAAACAATTATACCAGTTCCAGAGTTACAGCAGTCCGAAGTTGCACATTTTCCCATAGGATAACATTGTGGTGGCTGCGGAGCCTTTCAGTACCTATATCTTGAAAACAGTTCGATATACAGATTTTTCCCTATGCACAGCTTAGTACACAACTGCAAAAAAATGTATTCCACAGTTGCTATGGTTGCTGAGATATTGACAAATAAACACTACAAGGGTTACTTGGAATGCCTCTAGGCCTGTGCCATGTATCTGTACTTGTGGGTAGGTGGGAGCGCAGAGCCCAGAGGTCCTGCACTCCCACCTATGCATACTATTTATACTAAATTGGAAGCACTGAGCCCTCCTATGCTGCACCTCTACACTCATGGGTGGGTGGCAGCTCAGGGCTCAGAGGGCCCATGCTCTCACCTATGGAAACGATTATGCAAAACTACAAGCACAGGGCCCTCCTGCACTATGTTTCTATACTTATAGGTAGGTGGGAGTGCATGGCCCAGAGGGCCCATGTTCCAACCCATGGATACCAACTTGCAATACTGGAAGCACAGGGCCCTCAGGCGCTATATCTCTACACTTATAGGTAGGTGGAAGCGCACGGCTCAGAGGGCCCATGCTCCCAAATATGCATCTCATTATGCAAAACTGGGAGCACAGGGCCCTCCTGTACATATACCTCTTCGTTGATAGGTGAGTGGGAGCACAGGGCCTGGAGGGCACCCACTCCCACCTATGGATACCATATGAGTAACATTTCACTTTCTCAAAAAGAAAGGAAATACATTGCAAAAACTCAGTTGAAGTATCAGTTAGGGTTGATTCCACACCAACAAAGGTCTGGAAATTCAATGTTAGGGTTACTAACTCTATCCTCCCACCCCCTGAACCTCCACAGGCCAACAGGTATCAGGGTGTGACTTGGGATCATTGAGCCTAACTCTCACCCCATTCTCCTATACTGTACCATCTCAGCTAGTTTACACATGGAATGGGGTGAGAGTCAGGCCCGATAACCCCAAGGCACACCCCGATGCCTGTTGGCCTGTGGAGGTTGGGGAGTGGGGGGGTAGGGTTGGTAACCCTAACATTGAATTTCCAGACTTTTGTTGGTGTGGAATCAACACTAACTTATGCATTAATGGAGATTTTTACAATATATATATGTATACAGTATACATTATACTGGTGCGGTAGCACCATAAACCCAAATGTTTGAAGCTTAATAACTTTGGAATCGTCCAATGGAGTTTCATGAAATTTGGCATGCGTACTATCTAGGGATAGCTCTCTTAACATATCATGCTTGTGTGAATCTGTTGTGTGGTTTCTGAGATACAAGGTGTTGAAAAAACAGAAAAATCCATGTTTGCTGCCATTTCTTTGTCAACCTGGATCTCAGAAACGGCTTTAGGTAGTGGTCTGAAATTTTCAGGCTAGAAAGTCTTTGTCTCACAGGTGTGTCATTTGAATGTTTGGTGAAAATATATTAATCCATTCAAAAGTTATTAAACTTTTAATTTCCCATTATTTCCTATGGGAAAATTTATATGTCAGGCACAAAAGAAAGTATTTTTCGCATAAAAAGTACTTACTTTGCACAAAAAACACTACATTTTTTGTGCAAAGTTAGTCAACATTTTTGCAAAGTATATGGTTTTGTGATGGCAGAGCTCTGTTGTGTCTGCCATCTTGTTTTACTGTTAGTAAGTGTGAGACAGTGACGAAAACATGTAAATGAGAGTAATAAAACAAAATCAGAACTTAGCTAAAAGGGACCCATTTAGCTGTATTCTGATTTTTTTTTCTTTAAACTGGACCAAAACATGTTTCCAGAGCACCAGAAATTTCGGGTGCCTGCTTAGCAAGAGGACTGCTTCTACCTCTGTTCTGTGCATGAGAAGAGCGATATTTTCTTGACTTCTGCAGCCACAGCTGGAACTCGTGCTGCTGGCTACAGAGTCATGTTTGAGTTGCTCCTTTTGCCTGCTGTCTGTCCCCTTCCCCAACAGTGTGGGACAGTGGGGAGCCCACTCCCAGTGTCCTGAGAGATTAAGCACCCCCCAGCAGTGTGGGACACTGGGGAGCCCACTCCCAGTGTCCCCAGTAATGTTTCCTGAATCCCCCCAGAGCAGCGTGGGACTCTGGGGAGCCCACTACCAGTGTCCCCAGTCCTCCATTATGTTCCCACCCCCAGCAGCATGAAACACTGGGGAGCCCACTCCCAGTGCCCTGAGACTTTCATTACCGACCCCCCCTTGCTTGCAGGGACACTGAGAAGCCCACTCCCAGTGTTCTCAATGTGTGTTCTCCCCTTTCCAGCAGACTGGGACACTGGGGAGCCCAATACCAGTGTCCTCATGTATTGCCCCCCCTCCCCACAGTGTGGGGCACTGGGGAGCCAACTCCCAGTGTCCCCAAATGTTTTTCTTTTTCACCTGCAAAGAAGAAAACCATTCCCCGACATCTTTTTGCCAGCTTGTCTACAGCTGAAAAAAGCATTTTCTAATGCTTTATACAATGAGTTTGCTCTGTTCTTCTCGGACAGAGCGTCCGCCATCAGGCAGGAAATTCCACCAGTGAGCCTCAGTGTGGCTGACAGTGGTTGCCTGGATTGTCCGAGGTGCACTTCACCTGCTTGGGGGGATTTTAAACCAGTGGAGGTGCTCGAGGTCATTGAGTTTGTCTCGGGGCTGAAGCATACATACTGTAAACTGGATGCAGTGCCAACTCATTTCTTAATGGGATGTGTTGACACTGTAGGTCCAGTGTTCGCCTTGATTGTCCGGTGTTCTTTGTGGGAGGGGATCTTCCCAGATGCCTTGAAGGAGGCACTGGCGAGACCCCTTCTGAAGAAACCATCTTTAGTCCTTGACGTCAAAGCGAATTACCATCCTGTCTCCAATCTTCCACTACTGGGAAAGGTTGTAGAGAAGATTTTGGTGCAGCAGCTAGGAGAACACCTCATGGTCTTTGATATCTATGAGCCACTCCAGTCTGGGTTTCGCACCAGGCACTGTATGGAAATCACATTAGTTCAGGTGCATAATGATCTCCTCAGAGTGAGAGATTGAGGCGAGGGGACAATTCCTATTCTCCTTCATCTCTCCTCAGCTTTCAACACGGTGTTCAGGTTGAATCTTGCTTATTTTTCATGGCTATGCATATTTCTTTAATACTGCACCTCACTTGGGGAGGGTGGGAGAGTGGGGGTAGGGAGGGAGGAGGGGTAGGGGGGCTTATTGTATCCAGCTCAGCATATTGATATACATGGTTAATGCCTTGTTGTTTATTGTGCTAATGGTTGTAAAATCAATAAAATTTCTTTGATGAAAAAAAAGCTTTCAACACGGTGGACCGTTGTGTGTTACTCAATCACCTGAGGGAATTTTGTGGACTCGCCAGCACTGTCATCCACTGGTTTGAGTCCTGTCTCACAAACAAGAGGCAAAGGGTTGTGATGCGGAATTTCTCCTCCTCTCCTAGCCTTCTGTCTTGTGGAATACCTCAGGGTTCAATCTTGTCACCAATCTTGTTTGCCATGTATATGCTGCCCCTGGATGGGATCATTAGGAAGTACAGTTTGGAGTTTCATTTCTATGCCAATTATACCCAGCTGTATCTATCCTTTGCCCCTGGGACATCCGATGCAGTGGACGTACTGAACAACTGCCTGGCTGAGATTAATGACTGGATGGTCTCTAGTTGGTTGAGACTGAACCCCGAAAAGACAGAGGTACTGGTGGTGGAGTTGAACAGGAGGCATGATAGAATGGCCTCTGGTGCAGAGACTGGATTGTTTTTTGGGATCTGTGCCATTGAAGGATTCCTCTAGGGTGCATGATCTTGGTGTTTTCCTCAACAGTGGATTGACATTTGAATCTCAGGTGTTGTCCATTGTCTGGTCCATTTTTTCCATCTAAGGAATATTGTTAAGATCAAACACCTGGTTCCTCCCCTGGACCTCCCCACCTTGGTACATGCATTCATGACATCTAGGCTTGACTACTGTAATGCGCGCTACCTCAGGGTCTCTGGAGGTACCCTCCAATTATTGCAGCTAGTGCAGAATGCAGCTGCCAGGCTGTTGATGGGACAGTCTAAATACGGTCGCGACACCTCAGTGCTGCATGAATTGCACTGGCTGCCTGTTCGATGGAGGGTTCTCTTTAAGGTGGGCTTGCTCATCTTTACGGCCCTATATGGACTGGGTCCTGGCTACCTCTTGGACCTTCTAACACCTGCTACCCCAGTTCACTCCCTCTGAACCTCCTCTAGGTGACCCCTTGTGATTCCCAGGATGAGGTTAAAAACTGCCGGCGACAGAGCCTTTAGTGTCGCCGGCCCCATCCTGTGGAATTCTCTTCCTTCATCAGTAAGGGAGGCCCCTTCACTTGAGGCATTCAAAGCCCACCTGAAGACCTTCTAATTTAGCCAGGCATTCCCAGACACTGCTCTATAGACAATATCTCCGAGATATTTGCGTAATAGCACCTTAAAATTTTGCTGGAAATTTAGACCCTCATTTTTGTGTTTTGATTTTAAGTATTTATTGGAATGTTTATTTTTTATGCATTGTGTTTTAATTGTTTCTTATGTTTTTGATTGTACGGCACCCAGAGCCTCTGGGATTGGGTGCCCAAAAAATAAAATTTGCTTTGCCTTGCCTTTGCCTTTTTAAATTTTTTCAGCTGTAAATAAGAAATCCGTCTCTCGCCATCCCCACCTTCTCCCTCTCCTAATCCCAACCCTCCCACTGAGGACTCACCCCCCCTTACCCTATACTTACCACTGGAGGTCCTTGGCTGTCATCTTCTGTGAACCGGGACACGTCTGCACTCTTCAAAGCCGAACTGCGAAATGAAGGTTTAAGGTAAGTGCCGTATAATGGCTGTCAGTGGCGTTTTGAAGTTATGTTGATATCACAGCAATTTTTATGTATTTTTGTACCAAATTTTCAACATGAGCAAAAAGCCCATGTTGAAAATTTGATTCAAAAACACTCCAAAATGCCCGAGTTACACATGGTCATTGAAATTTTGCTATGCACATACGTAACTTTGGTCATTTTTAATATTTTCACTCCAAATTTTCAACATAGTCATGTTTTTATACCACCTCATGAACAGTACAGCTGTCATTTTTCATATCCTGCTCAAAATGTGTTTTCGCACCTTTGGCATGGAATGGCAGTGTTACTGCATGAAATCACCTTTTGGGACTGAGTAATGAAATGACAGTACCAGTGTTCATGAGGTGGACTCCCAAAAAGACCATGTTGAAAATTTGGGGTCAAAAGTTTGAAAAATGGCTGTGTTATGGCCATGTGTTGCAATCTCGCTATGCACGCTCGTAATGTTGGAAATTTCCAATATATTCACCCCATATTTTCAACATAGTCTTCTTAGTACCCCATATCATGTATGCCACAGCTGTCATTTTTCAAATTCTCGCCAAAATATGGTTTGACACCTGTGGCATAGAATGGCATTGCCGTTCTGCAGAATTACTTTTTGGCAGGGATTTGAAAATTTTCCATACTGTGTACATGCAGTCAGGTGATAAGTAGGTTATGTTGAATATTTGAGGAGAAATTATTTAAGATGGCACAGTTATGACTATTGGTTGCAATTTCGCTGTGCCTGCTCGTAACTTTATGTGTGGAAGTGCAGGGGCCGGAGGCAGGGCCGCTGATAGAAATTTTTGGGCCCGAGACACACCTTTAGGTCTGGCCCCCCCCCCAGCCTCCCATCCCCTTGCAAGACATATACAAATCAATAAAAGAGTAAATTTATATTTAAATAAATAATGTGCTGCCACTCCACTCAACGAACGAAAACTATTAAACTCATGTAACAGAAAGAATTAGTACTTTACTTGTACTGAGTTAATACTCCTGGATGGGCTCTCCATTTGCTCCCCCTCCCCTACCCCATGCTAGCCTGTGGACTGCGGTGATCGGTGTGGATCTGGTCCCATCCACAGTCATCTGATGCAAGTGTGGCATTCTGGAACTTGCTCACAAACCTCGATCTCTCAGATACCACCTTGTTCTTGTTTGCATGCTGCTTCTATAGCTACACCAGCAACATTCTTCTCCTCCTCCTCCTCCTCTTGGACTTGCATTCAACACCCAGCTTTTTATTTGCTCTGCCCCCTTCTGTTCTAGCAGTTTTTCTCTCTGCCTCCTAGCTCCTCTTGTACTCTCCCTCCCTTTGAGAACTGAGCAGTCTACCTCAGCAGGTTCCGTCTCCTAACAAGGCAGTTTTTTAAATTCTTTTGGTAATGGTGTGCTTACAGTAAGGGGTGGCCCGGTAGCACTGGGGAGGTTAGTGACTTGTTCAGAGTCACATCACATAGTATGCAAGTAAAGGTTGTGGGAATCAAATCCAGGTCTGCTGGATGCACAAAGCTCATTTGCAGCTCATTCTACTCTAACCTCTATGCTATACAGTGAGGCCCAGTTCCATAACAATCAACGCCTCCCAGTCTAGGTGCTTCAGCTCCACAGTGGCTTGGCTTATGCTCGCTCTGTGTCCCAACTCCCTCCCACCCTGGGGATGCTGCCCTGCCTGCCTCTTTCTCTTATATGGCTTCGGCTTCCCTTAGTTAGAAGTTGATTGCAACAAGCACCAGTGAACCACATATGAAGCATGGTAAATAACTGCCTACCTTCCTTTAACCCCTTGGCGATGGCTCCTCCAATCCTCTCTCTCTCTCTCTTTTGCGGGCAGTGGGCTTGTGTAGTGGTTGTGGGTGGCCTCTGCTCCTCTTCCTCTGCTCCGCGACTTCAGACAGCAACACCAGCATGCAAGCACCACAAGTGGTGGTCAGCGTTGGTCCGAATCGATCTCCGCCAGTCTGTGGCCACCCGCCCTACCTGCCCACTCATCCGCTATCTCGGGCCTGGATGCATGCTCCTCAGTCGCAACTCACAATGCAAACAATTTAAATTTGAAACAAACACTGCTGCAGCTATAAAAAAAAAATAGTGTACCGATGGCAATGAATCCAATAGGGCCCCGCTCCCCCAGCCTACCCAAAGAAGAAACCAAGCAAAGCAACAACAAAATGTTGACTACTACTTGTCGTCGATGAGCGACAATCAATCCAGCATGAGGTCCTCTCTCTGTCCTGAATTCCATGCATGGTGTGGCTGCACGGAGAAGGAGGGAGATACCGTGTGAACTTTGACATGACAGGCAGTCAGCCACCACCAATCAACGGCATCCACCATGGCCCAATTATCCCAGACTCCCACCCACCCCACCCCAATGATCTGCCAGCAAGCCAACAAGGTTGAGAAAGTACAGCCTAGGGCACAGGCACACACAGCTAACTTAACTCGAGGGGGAGAGAGTCAGTCAACTCTTCTTGTGGGGCGGAACTCGGACTGGAGTCAGATGATGGACTCAGTGCATGGGGGGGCCAGGGAAGTACTGCTGCCAGCCTGCCAGTGCCAGATTGTTAACTGACTGTGACTCAGGCAGCCAGCCGGATGCCGCTTGGGCCTCCCTGACTCACCAGGCCGGGGTCAGATGCCCCAGCTGTCCCCCCCCATCTGTGGCCCTGGCTGGAGGCCCCTGCATTTCCACAGCTAGATACATACACGCATCTATGGAGGGATGGTAGTGCAGGGTCCGAAGGATCCTGTGCTCCCACCCCAAAGGATGTTGTAGCTTAGGGTCTGTGGGGTACAGTTCTGCAGCTTGTGATACCAAGGGAATGAAGGGTCCGAAGGACCCTGCGCTCTCACCCCTAAAGACATTGTAGTGCAAGGTTTGTAGCCCACTGTGCTGGTGCCTCAGGTACTGTGGCAGCATAGGGTCCTAAAGTTGTTGAAGCTCAGGGTTTGTGGCCACTGTGCTGGACCCTGCACTCCCACCCCTAATGATGCTTCCACAACTAGATACATATGCACATCTGTGAAGGGATGGGAGTGCAGGGTTCGAAGGATCCTGTGCTCCACAGTAAAATAAAGATACTGTTACACTATCTCAAATAGTAAGGAAATTCATTGCCAAAAAATTCATTATTGCATCAGTTAGGCTGAGTACTATAACGACAAAAGGAGGGAAATAAGGAATTACAGGCATCGGGGTGTGCCTTAGGGTCTTTGGCCCTAACGCTCACCTCATTCTCCTATACTGTACTAATCTCAGCTCATGTCCTTGTGGAATGGGGTGAGCCTTAGGGCCGAAGGCCCCAAGGTACACCCCAACACCTGTCAGTCTCTGTAAGGTGGCGGTGGGGGTGGAATGGCATGAGCGTTACAGCTGACGACCCCAAGGCACACCCCTGATGCCTGTCAGTCTCTGCATGGTGAGATGGGGCGTTAGGGTTGAAAACCCCAGCTCCTCATTTCCCTCCTTTCGTCACAATAGTACTCACCCTAACTGATGCATTAACAAAGTTTTTTTGCAATTAAAATACAGATAGCATGTGCTGCTTGGTTATCCCACAGTAATGCTTGGCATAGCCTCATTGTTCTCAGTTGTATGGCATTATAACTGTTTTATTATTTTGGAATTTTGTTTTTGTTGTTAAATGTTTTTATTGTTTCAAAATATAAGTACATACAAAACACAAACAGGTTTTTTGTTCACATGCAGCACATATTACCATACGAAACATGCAGGAAAAAGAGGACCACATATGTGCAGATCCCCTGCTGCTTCAGGCTTACAACATATGCCTTGTACAAGAAGACTGTAGAACTGTAGGAGACCTATGGTCTTTATGGTTTTACGTCAAACAAGCATAGCAAGGCCTACCTGGTATGGCCTGGAGTATCAGCTCTAAGAGGTGATCCTGAATGTGGTACCCGAGGGAGAAGTGGGGCACAGCACCTTATGGAGCAAACTTAGAACAAAACAGAAACAGAGCACACACAAAGTATCTAAAGGATTCAGAGATATCCAGCGTCTAGACACCAAGGGTTGCAAAATACTGCTGTACCTAGATAAAGTCAAGATTCTGTGAATGTCCACCTTCTGAACCTACCCATTAAGAATGGAGGAGGGAAATGGGGGGCAGTTATACGGCTGCCTCAGCCAGCCCCTACCCTGGGCTTCAGAAATGTAATGAATGGTTGCCATAAAGCAGTATACTGCGAGAGGTTGTTTGTCACCACATGCGTTATACATGTCAGATTGGCTACCTACATTAAGGAATTCAGTACTTCTGTGGACGAGGGGACCTCCTGTGTCCTCCACATGCAGGGCAGAAGCCTCTTTATTTGCATACTGAGAATGGCAATCCATTTTTGGTCCTGGGGAGTAAGATGTGAGGTGATTATTCTGGAATTTTGAATTGTCATGCCTTTCGTGTTTCAACTTTGTATCTTGTATGATTTCGTCTTATTTTTAGCTCATTGTATATTGGATCTTGTGTACAAATTGTATCCCATTCTCCCCTCTCCCCCAGGACACATCTGGAAATGAGCTATTGTAGCTCAGTATGCCTTTCCTGGTAAAACATTTTCAAATAAATAAAATAAGTGTGGGAGGCTATTGGACAGAACACTGGCTCAGGCAGTGCAGTGCGGTGCTGTAGTATAGGATATACAGGGTATACTGTGTATACCTACTTTTAGCCACACTATACCCCTTTTGCTAGTTTTTCCACATAATGTATTAGCATGGTTGCTGAAATAAAAAAAGAAGTCACATACCACTCCAATGGTCAACTTCAGTTCAGACAAACAAAAATGAGGGCTCCAGTCAAACCAGGTGCATTACTATAAAATTGTCTTTTATTCAAGTACACAGTTGTAAACAGCGTGGGTCCAGACAAATGCTCACTCAGCTGGCGCTTTACATTTTGCATGCTTAGTGCTTTATCAAAAGTGCCAAGCAAGATTGTACCCTCTTTTGTGGACAGTATACCCACTTTGGTAATTGCCAATACACCCCTGATTCAGGGACACTAAGCACAGCTTCCTCCTGAGCCATATAAGAGGAGCAGAGAGGCCCAAGAAAGATCTACAGCCTTGCCCATGCTATTGTGTTCTCACATTTCCTGGCTAACCTTCTGGAGGATTTCTGCTGGTTTTTGCATTTCCCCAGAATTAGAATGTAAGCTCCAGGAAATGAGGAGATACATAAACAGTATACTGTTGAGAAAAATAGCCAAAGAACCAGTCCACAAATATAAAACTTATTTGAAATGATGCAGCCAGGGCAGCTCTCAGTTAATTTTTAAACAATAGATAATTTAATTACTAGATTGAGGTCAAAGTTGCAGAGTAGTTCAGGCTATAAAAGTCCAGGCTATTATATTTCAGTGAACATAGCTAACACAGCAATCATCTTGTCCTTGTTTTATAATTCTAGATGAGTGCCCTTTCTGTGTGTGATTGTGCCTCTGTGTATGTATGACTACATGTCTGTGTGTGGGTATGATTGCATGTCTGTTATGTATGACTGCATGTCTGTTTGTCACTGTGTTTGGATCTTTCTCTGGTAAAAGGGTACAAAGCCTTTCCATCAAAAAGTTACATGCATTACAATACTGACTAATTAAATTACATTTCTAGAGCAAACAGACTTTTGTTTGCAGTCAGAAGAAAATTGTGGCAAATGAATGAAAAGAACCGCAGGTTCAAGAAGCTGTTTCATAATTGTTAGATACTGTGCACTTTCTGAAACTGTTTGTCAGTTCATGTAGTGACATGGGGAAATTTTATATTAAGGGGACTCTTCATTTTTACGTTCGCTTGCGCGCATGTGCAAGGAACATTTTGGGAGAGTAGCACACTTTAGAGGTGTGCCTCTCCCATCCAATGCACTGCTCCCTTGAGCAGGCATGGCGGTCCTGCACCAATGGGTGCAGGAGCTCTATATGACAGCGGTGTTCCTCTGCTTCAAAGGAAAATATCGCTGCCATAGCCCTGACGCCATGCCCCGTCTCCTCTCGCGATCACGCTGCTCCCTGCGCGTGTCACGCCGCCCCAAAGCTTTGGTGCCACGCTGGGAGCCCACCCCAGCATGGCAAATGTTGTTTCCTGCGACGGGTGAACAATCCCTGTCGGTTCCACGCCCCCAAGCCATCCTGTTGCCACGGTGGGAGCCCACCCTAGCATGGAAAGCGTCATCGTTTTGTTGCCGACAGGTGCCCGATCCGCTGTCGGCTCGCGCCCCCTGTGTAGTTTGCTGACGGGGTGCCCAATCCCGTCAGCTCCTGGCCCCCAGCCATCTTCTGCCATGCTGGGAGCCCACCCCAGCGTGGCAAACATCCCACGTCGTCATTTTTTTTTAACCTGTAAAATAAAACTGTCCCGTGGCGCTCTCCCAGCACCCCACAACCCGCACACCCACCCACGCGCACCCAGCCTCCCCACAGCCCCTCACCCCATACTTACCTCCGGACTCTGGCGTGACATCTTCGTGGACCGGAACACGCCTGCACTCTTCAAAGGCGACGCTAACTGAGGAAATACCCGGTAAGCTGTATAATGGGATAGATAGTGGGTTTCAACTTTTGCATATCTCAGTCATTTTGGAGTTTTCACCAAATTTTCAACATGGCGTTTTGGGACCTTCTCATGATGATGGCACTGCCATGGCGTTAGTCGGGCCTGAAGGGTGATTTTGCAGGCACTCCGCAGTCACTGCATGAAATCACCCTTCGGGCTTGAATAATGCCAGGACAGTGACATCATTCATGAGAAGGGGTCCCAAAAACCCCATGTTGAAAATTTGGTGCAATCATTCCAAAAAATGACCGTTTTACGTGCGTGCATTGCGCAGTTCCTACGCAGGCTCATAAGTTCGCAAATTTTCAATATTTGCACTCCAGATTTTCCATGTTGCCATTTTACCACACCTCCTCATGAGCAGTACAGCTGTCATTTTTCACATCCTGCCCAAAATGTATTTCTGCCCATGCAGTGCACAATGGGCAGTCGATGTGCGAACTCAATGTATGGGACACATTAAGAAAATCACAGTGACACTGATCATGAGCAGAGGTCTTAAAATGGCTGTGCTGAAAATTTGGTGAAACAATTCCTAAAAATGACTGTTTTACGAGTCTGCGTTGCGCAGTTCCTATGCACAATTGTAAGTTTGTGAATTTTCAATATTTTCACTCCAGATTTTTAACATTGCCATTTTACCACACCTCCTTATGAGCAGTGCAGCTGTCATTTTTCACATCTTGCCAAAACTTGTTTCCGCCCATGTAGCGCACAATGGCACAGTCTGTGTGCGAACTCAGTGTATGGGACACATTAAGAAAATCACAGTGTCACTGTTCATGAGCAGAGATCTTAAAATGGCTATGTTGAAAATATGGTGGAAAAATTCCTACAAATAACTGTTTTATGAGCGTGCATTGTGCAGTTCCTATGCACACTCGTAAGTTTGTGAATTTCCAATATTTTCACTCCAGATTTTCAACATTGCCATTTTACCACACCTCCTTATGAGCAGTACAGCTGTCATTTTTCACATCCTGCCCAAAATGTGTTTCCGCCCATGTAGTGCACAATGGCGCAGTCGGTGTGCGAAATCAATGTATGGGACACAGTAAGAAAACACAGTGACACTGTTCATTAGCAGAGGTTTCAAAATGGCAGTGTTGAAAATTTGGTGAAAAAATTCCTAAAAATGACTGTTTTACGAGCGTGCGTTGCACAGTTCTCACGCATGCTCGTAGGCTTGCGAATTTTCAATATTTCCACTCCAGATTTTCAACATTGGCATTTTACCACACCTCTGCATGAGCAGTACAGCTGCCATTTTTCACATCCTGCCCAAAACGTGTTTCCGCCCATGTAGCGCACAATGGCGCAGTCGGTGTGTGAAATTAATGTATGGGACACATTAAGAAAATCACACTGACACTGATCATGAGCAGAGGTCTTAAAATGGCTGTGTTGAAAATTTGGTGAAAAATTCCTTAAAATGACTGCTTCTGTGTGTCGTGGCGCAGTTCCCACGCACGCTTGTAAGTTTGCGTAATTTTCAATATTTTCCTCCAGATTTTCAACATTGCTAGTTAACCACACCTCCTCATGAGCAGTACAGCTGTCATTTTTCACATCCTGCCCAAAACGTGTTTCTGCCCATGTAGTGCACAATGGCGCAGTCCGTGTGCAAACTCAATGTATGGGATACATTAAGAAAATCACAGTCACACTGTTCATGAGCAGAGGTCATAAAATGGCTGTGTTGAAAATTTGTTGACAAAATTCCTAGAAATGACTGTTTTACGAGTGTTCATAGCAAAGTTCCTATGCACACTCGTAAGTTTGCGAATTTTCAATATTTTCACTCCACATTTTCAACATTGCCATTTTACCACACCTCCTTATGAGCAGTACAGCTGTCATTTTTCACATCCTGCACAAAACATCTTTCCACCCATGTAGTGCACAATGGCGTAGTCGGTGTGCGAAATCAATGTATGGGACACAGTAAGAAAATCACAGTGACACTGTTCATTAGCAGAAGTTTTAAAATGGCAATGTTGAAAATTTGGTGAAAAAATTCCTAAAAATGACTGTTTTACGAGCGTGCGTTGCACAGTTCCCACGCATGCTCGTAGGCTTGCGAATTTTCAGTATTTCTATTTCAGATTTTCAACATTGGCATTTTACCACACCTGCTCATGAGCAGTACAGCTGCCATTTTTTACATCCTGCTCAAAATGTGTTTCCGCCCATGTAGCGCACAATGGCGCAGATGGTGTGGTGAAATTAATGTATGGGACACATTAAGAAAATCACACTGACACTGATCATGAGCAGAGGTCTTAAAATGGCTGTGTTGAAAATTTGGTGAAAAAATTCCTAAAAATGACTGTTTCACGAGTGCGCGTTGCGCAGTTCCTACGCACGCTCGTAATTTTGCGAATTTTCAATATTTTTACTCCAGATTTTCAACATTGCTATTTTACCACACCTCCTCATGGAGCAGTACAGCTGTCATTTTCACATCCTGCCCAAAATATCTTTCTCGCCTATGTAGTAGCAATGGCACAGTCGGTGTCGCGAAATCAATGTATGGGACACAGTAAGAAAACACAGTGACACTGTTCATTAGCAGAGGTTTAAAATGGCAATGTTGAAATTTGGTGAAAAAATTCCTAAAAATGACTGTTTCTGAGCGTGCGTTGCACAGTTCCACGCATGCTTTCGTGGGCTTCTGCAATTTTCAATATTTCCACTCCAGATTTTCAACATTGGCATTTCCACCTCCGCATGAGCAGTACAGCTGCTATTTTTCATCATCCTGCCAAAGCGTGTTTCGCCCTGTATAGCGCACAATGGGCGGTCGGTGTCTTGAGAATTAATGTATGGGACACATTAAGAAAATCACACTGACACTGATCATGAGCAGAGTTCTTAAAATGGCTGTGTTGAAAATTGGGGAATAAATTCCTAAAATGACTGCTTTACGGTGTGTGTTGCTGGCAGTTCCTCGCACACTAGTAAGTTCGCGACTTTCAATATTTTCCTCCACATTTCAACATTGCCAATTTACCACACCTCCTTATGAGCAGTACAGCTGTCATTTTTCACATACTGCCTAAAACGTGTTTCCGCCCATGTAGTGCACAATGGCGCAGTCGGTGTGCAAAATCAATGTATGGGACACAGTAAGAAAACACAGTGACACTGTTCATTAGCAGAGGTTTTAAAATGGCAGTGTTGAAAATTTGGTGAAAAAATTCCTAAAAATGACTGTTTTACGAGCGTGCGTTGCACAGTTCCCACGCATGCTCGTAGGCTTACGAATTTTCAATATTTCCACTCCAGAATTTCAACGTTGGCATTTTACCACACCTCCACATGAGCAGTACAGCTGCCATTTTTCACATCCTGCCCAAAACGTGTTTCCGCCCATGTAGCGCACAATGGCGCAGTCGGTGTGCTGAATTAATGTATGGGACACATTAAGAAAATCACACTGACACTGATCATGAGCAGAGGTCTTAAAATGGCTGTGTTGAAAATTTGGTAAAAAATTCCTAAAAATGACTGCTTTACGAGTGTGTGTTTCGCAGTTCCTACGCACGCTCGTAAGTTTGCGAATTTTCAATATTTTCACTCCAGATTTTCAACATTGCTATTTTACCACACCTCCTCATGAGCAGTACAGCTGTCATTTTTCACATCCTGCCCAAAACGTGTTTCTGCCCATGTAGCGCACAATGGTGCAGTCCGTGTGCAAACTCAATGTATGGGACACATTAAGAAAATCACAGTCACACTGTTCTTGAGCAGAGGTCTTAAAATGGCTGTGTTGAAAATTTGGTGACAAAATTCCTAGAAATGACTGTTTTATGAGTGTTCATTGCGCAGTTCCTATGCACGCTCGTAAGTTTGCAAATTTTCAATATTTTCACTCCACATTTTCAACATTGCCATTTTACCTCACCTCCTTATGAGCAGTACAGCTGTCATTTTTCACATCCTGCCCAAAACGTGTTTCCGCCCATGCAGTGCACAATGGCACAGTTGGTGTGCGAAATCAATGTATGGGACACAGTAAGAAAACACAGTGACACTGTTCATTAGCAGAGGTTTTAAATTGGCAATGTTGAAAATTTGGTGAAAAAATTCCTAAAAATGACTGTTTTACGAGCGTGCGTTGCACAGTTCCCACGCATGCGCGTAGGCTTGCGAATTTTCAATATTTCCACTCCAGATTTTCAACATTGGCATTTTACCACACCTCCTCATAGCAGTACAGCTGCCATTTTTCACATCCTGCCCAAAACGTGTTTCCGCCGATGTAGCGCACAATGGCTCAGTCGGTATGCAAAATTAATGTATACAACACATTAAGAAAATCACACCGACACTGATCATGAGAAGAGGTCTTAAAATGGCTGTGTTGAAAATTCGGTGAAACAATTCCTAAAAATGACTGTTTTACGAGTGCGCGTTGCGCAGTTCATACGCACGCTCGTAAGTTTGCGAATTTTCAATATTTTAACTCCAGATTTTCAACATTGCTATTTTACCACACCTCCTCATGAGCAGTACAGCTGCCATTTTTCACATCCTGCCCAAAACGTGTTTCCGCCCATGTAGCACACAATGGCGCAGTTGGTGTGTGAGATTAATGTATGGGACACATTAAGAAAATCACAATCACACTGTTCATGAGCAGAGGTCTTAAAAAGGCCGTGTTGAAAATTTGGTGACAAAATTCCAAGAAATGACTGTTTTACGAGTGTTCATTGCGCAGTTCCTATGCACGCTCATAAGTTTGCGAATTTTCAATATTTTCACTCCAGATTTTCAACATTGGCATTTTACCTCACCTCCTTATGAGCAGTACAGCTGTCATTTTTCACATCCTGCCCAAAATGTCTTTCCGCCCAAGGAGTGCACAATGGTGCAGTCGGTGTGCGAAATCAATGTAAGGGACACAGTAAGAAAATCACAGTGACACCGTTCATTAGCAGAGGTTTTAAAATGGCAATGTTGAAAATTTGGTGAAAAAATTCCTAAAAATGACTGTTTTACGAGCGTGCGTTGCACAGTTCCCACGCATGCTCATATGCTTGAGAATTTTCAATATTTCCTCTTCAGATTTTCAACATTGGCATTTTACCACACCTCCTCATGAGTAGTACAGTTGCCATTTTTCACATCCTGCCCAAAATATGTTTACGCCCATGTAGTGCACAATGGCGCAGTCGGTGTGCGAAATTAATGTATGGGAAACATTAAGAAAATCACACTGACACTGATCATGAGCAGAGGTCTTAAAATAGCTGTGTTGAAAATTTGGAGAAAAAATTCCTAAAAATGACTGTTTCTGTGAGTGTGTGTTATGAGTTCCTACCTCGCTCATAAGTTCGCAATTTTCAATATTTTCCTCCACATTTCCATTGTTGCTTTGCCACACACCTCCTTAAGAGCAGTACAGCTGTCATTTTCACATCCTGCCCAAAATGTGTTTCCGCCAGGTAGTGCACAATGGCACAGTTGGTGCTAAATCAATGTATGGGACACAGTGAAAACACAGTGACACTGTTCATTAGCAGAGGTTTTAAAATGGCAATGTTGAAAATTTGGTGAAAAAATTCCTAAAAATGAGTGTTTTACGAGCGTGCGTTGCACAATTCCCACGCATGCTTGTAGGCTTGTGAATTTTCAATATTTCCACTCCAGATTTTCAACATTGGCATTTTACCATACCTCCGCATGAGCAGTACAGCTGCCATTTTTCACATCCTGCCCAAAACGTGTTTCCGCCCAATGTAGCGCACAATGGCGCGGTCGATTGTGTTAATTAATGTATGGAGACATTAAGAAGATCTCGCTGACACTGATCCTGAGCAGAGGGTGTATAAAATGGCTGTGTTGAAAATTTGGTGAAAAAATTATTGTAATGACTGTTTTACTAGTGTGCGTTGCGCAGTTCCTACGCACACTCGTAAGTTTGCGAATTTTCAATATTTTCAGTCCAGGTTTTCAGCATTGCTATTTTACCACACCTCCTCATGAGCAGTACAGCTGTCATTTTTCACATCCTCCCCAAAACGTGTTTCCGCCCATGTAGCGCACAAAGGCGCAGTCCGTGTGCAAACTCAATGTATGGGACACATTAAGAAAATTACAGTCACACTGTTCATGAGCAGAGGTCATAAAAAGGCTGTGTTGAAAATTTGTTGACAAAATTCCAAGAAAATGACTGTTTTACGAGTGTTCATTGCGCAGTTCCTATGCACGCTCGTATATTTGCGAATTTTCAATATTTTCACTCCAGATTTTCAACATTGCCATTTTACCACACCTCCTTATGAGCAGTACAGCTGTCATTTTTCACATCCTTCCCAAAACGTCCTTCCGCCCATGTAGTGCACAATGGCGTAGTCGGTGTGCGAAATCAATGTATGGGACACTGTAAGAAAATCACAGTGACACTGTTCATTAGCAGAAGTTTTAAAATGGCAATTTTGGAAATTAGTTGAAAAATTCCTAAAATGACTATTTCAATGGAAAGCGCTGCTCTGCAGTTCCCACGCACGCTAGATGGTTTGCGAATTTTCAATATTTCTATTCCAGATTTTCAACATTGCTATTTTACCACACCTCCTCAAGAGCAGTACAGCTGTCATTTTTCACATCCTGCCCAAAATGTGTTTCTGTCCATGTAGCGCACAATGGCGCAGTCCGTGGGCGAACTCATTGAATGGGACACATTAAGAAAATTATAGTCAAACTGTTCATGAGCAGAGGTCATAAAATGGGAGTGTTGAAAATTTGGTGACAAAATTCCTAGAAATGACTGTTTTACGAGTGTTCATTGCGCAGTTCCTATGCTCGCTCGTAGGCTTGCGAATTTTCAATATTTCCACTCCAGATTTTCAACATTGGCATTTTACCACACCTCCTTATGAGCAGTACAGCTGTCATTTTTCACATCCTGCCCAAAATGTCTTTCCGCCCATGTAGTGCACAATGGCACAGTCGGTGTGCTAAATCAATGTATGGGACACAGTAAGAAAATCACAGTGACACTGTTCATTAGCAGAGGTTTTAAAATGGCAATGTTGAAAATTTGGTGAAAAAATTCCTAAAAATGACTGTTTTACGAGCGTGCATTGCACAGTTCCCACGCATGCTCATATGCTTGAGAATTTTCAATATTTCCTCTTCAGATTTTCCAGCATTGGCATTTCTACACCCTCCTCGCCCAAGCCCATTTTGCTTCTCCATTTTCATCCTGCCCAAAATGTGTTTTCCACTTCCATGCTTAATTGCACAATGGCGCGGTCGGTCTTGAGGAGTGTGTATGGGACACATTGAAAATCACACTGACACTGATCATGAGCAGAGGTCTTAAAATGGCTGTGTTGAAAATTTGGTGAAAAAATTCCTGAAAATGACTGTTTTACGGGTGTGTTGCGCAGTTCACAGCTCGGCTCATAAGTTTGCAATTTTCAATATTTTCAGTCCAGATTTTCAACATTTGCTGTTTTACCTCATTACTACCATGAGCAGTACAGCTGTCATTTTTCATCCTGCCCAAAATGTGTTTCCACCCATGTAGTGCACAATGGCGCAGTCCGTGTGCGAACTCAATGTATGGGACACATTAAGAAAATCACAGTCACACTGTTCATGAGCAGAGGTCTTAAAATGGCCGTGTTGAAAATTTGGTGGCAAAATTCTTAGAAATGACTGTTTTACGAGTGTTCATTGCGCAGTTCCTATGCATGCTCGTAAGTTTGCAAATTTTATATATTTTCACTCCACATTTTCAACATTGCCATTTGACCACACCTCCTTATGAGCAGTACAGCTGTCACTTTTCACATCCTGCCCAAAATGTGTTTCTGCCGATGTAGTGCACAATGGCGCAGTTGGTGTGCTAACTCAATGTATGGGACACATTAAGAAAATCACAGTGACACTGATCATGAGCTGAGGTCTTAAAATGGCTGTGCTGAAAATTTGGTGAAAAGGTTTCTTAAAAATGACTGTTTTACGGTCTCGTTCGCAGTTCTCACTGCGCGCTCGTAAGTTTGGCGACTTTTCAATATTTTCGCTCCAGATTTTCAACATTGCTATTTTACCACACCCCTCCTCATGAGCAGTACAGCTGTCATTTTCACATCCTGCCCAAAACGTGTTCCGTCCATGTAAAGTGCACAATGGAGCAGTCCGATGTCTGAACTCAATGTATGGGACACATTAAAGAAAATCTTACAGTCACACTGTTCACGAGTGCAGAGGTCTTAAAGGGCTGTGTTGAAAATTTGGTGGCAAAATTCCTTGAAATGACTGTTTTATGAGTGTTTATTGCGCTTTTCCTATGCATGCTCGTAAGTTTGCAAATTTTCCATATTTTCACTCCACATTTTCAACATTGCCATTTTACCACACCTCCTTATCAGCAGTGCAGCTGTCATTTTTCACATCTTGCCCAAAATGTGTTTCTGCCCATGTAGCGCACAATGGCACAGCTGGTGTGCGAAATCAATGTATGGGACACAGTAAGAAAACACAGTGACACTGTTCATTAGCAGAGGTTTTAAAATGGCAATGTTGAAATTTGGTGAAAAAATTCTAAAATAGATTGTTTCTGACGTCGTTGTACAGTTCCCAGCTTCTCGAGGGCTTGCGATTTTCAATATTCCACCCAGATTTTCAACATTGGCATTTTACCACACCTCCTCATGAGCAGTACAGCTGTCATTTTTCACATCCTGCCCAAAACGTGTTTCCGCCCATGTAGCGCAACAATGGCGCAGTCGGTGTGAAATTAATGCATGGACACATTAAGAAGATCTCGCTGACATGATCCTGAGCAGAGGTCTTAAAATGGCTGTAGTTGGTTCCAGGAAAAATTACTAAAAATGACTGTTTTACGAGTGTGGTTGCGCAGTTCCTACGACTCTGTAAGTGTTTTCGAATTTTCAATATTTTCAGTCGGGTTTTCAGCATTGCTATTTTACCACACCTCCTCATGAGCAGTATAGCTGTCATTTTTCACATCCTCCCCAAACGCTGTTTCACGCCCATGTAGCGCACTAAGGCGGAGTCCTGGTGCAAACTCAATGTATGGGACACATTAAGAAAATTACAGTCACACTGTTCATGAGCAGAGGTCATAAAAGGCTGTGTTAAGGAAATTTGTTGACAAAATTCCAGAAAATGACTGTTTCTGACAGTGTTCATTGCTAGTTCCTATGCCACGCCGTATGCTTGCGAATTTTTCAATATTTTCACTCCAGATTTTCAACATTGCCATTTTACCACACCTCCTTATGAGCAGTACAGCTGTCATTTTTCACATCCTTCCCAAAACGTCCTTCCGCCCATGTAGTGCACAATGGCGTAGTCGGTGTGCGAAATCAATGTATGGGACACAGTAAGAAAATCACAGTGACACTGTTCATTAGCAGAAGTTTTAAAATGGCAATTTTGAAAATTAGTTGAAAAAATTCCTAAAAATGACTATTTCACGAGTGCGCTATGCGGTTCCTACGCATCGAAGTTCTTGCACTCAATATTTCTATTCCAGATTTTCAACATTGCTATTTTACCACACCTCCTCAAGAGCAGTACAGCTGTCATTTTTCACATCCTGCCCAAAATGTGTTTCTGTCCATGTAGCGCACAATGGCGCAGTCCGTGGGCGAACTCATTGTATGGGACACATTAAGAAAATTATAGTCAAACTGTTCATGAGCAGAGGTCATAAAATGGGAGTGTTGAAAATTTGGTGACAAAATTCCTAGAAATGACTGTTTTACGAGTGTTCATTGCGCAGTTCCTATGCTCGTTCGTAGGCTTGCGAATTTTCAATATTTCCACTCCAGATTTTCAACATTGGCATTTTACCACACCTCCTTATGAGCAGTACAGCTGTCATTTTTCACATCCTGCCTAAATGTCTTTCGCCCATGTAGTGCACAATGGCACAGTCGGTTTCTAAATCAATGTATGGGACACAGTAAGAAAATCAAAGGACAACCGTTCATTATGAGGTTTTAAATGGCAATGTTGAAAATTTGGTGAAAATTCTAAAAATTGTTTTGACGAGCGCAGCTGCAGGCAGTTCCCACGCATGCTCATATGCTTGAGAATTTTCAATATTTCCTCTTCAGATTTTCAACATTGGCATTTTACCACACCTCCTCATGAGCAGTACAGCTGCCATTTTTCACATCCTGCCCAAAATGTGTTTCCGCCCATGTAGTGCACAATGGCGCAGTCGGTGTGCGAAATTAATGTATGGGACACATTAAGAAAATCACACTGACACTGATCATGAGCAGAGGTCTTAAAATGGCTGTGTTGAAAATTTGGTGAAAAAATTCCTGAAAATGCCTGTTTTCATTAGTGTGTTGGCGTAGTTCCTCCGCCGCTCATAAGTTTGCTAATTTTCAATATTTTCAGTCCAGATTTTCAACATTGTTTTTTTACCACACCACCTCATGAGCAGTACAGCTGTCATTTTACATCCTGCCCAAATGTGTTTCCTGCCCATGTAGTGTACAATGGCGCAGTCCGTAGCGAACTCAATGTATGGGACACATTAAGAAAATCACAGTCACACTGTTCATGAGCAGAGGTCTTAAAATGGCCGTGTTTGAAAATTTGGTGGCAAAATTTTAGAAATGACTGTTTTATTTAGTGTTCATTGCGTAGTTCCTATGCATGCTCGTAGTTTGCAATTTTATATTTTCACTCCACATTTTCAACATTGCCATTTGACCACACCTCTCTGCGAGCAGTACAGCTGTCACTTTCATCCTGCCCAAAATGTGTTTCTGCCGGCGTAGTCCAATGGCGCAGTTGGTGTGCTTAACTCAATGTATGGGACACATTAAGAAAATCACAGTGACACTGATCATGAGCTGAGGTCTTAAAATGGCTGTGCTGAAAATTTGGTGAAAAAGGTTTCAGAATGACTGTTTTATCGAGTTCATGCTACAGTTCCCACGCACACCGTAGTTTGCTAATCTTCAATATTTTCACTTCAGATTTCAACATTGCTATTTTCACTACACCTCCTCATGAGCAGTACAGCTGTCATTTTTCACATCCTGCCCAAAACGTGTTTCCGCCCATGTAGTGCACAATGGTGCAGTCCGTGTGCGAACTCAATGTATGGGACACATTAAGAAAATCACAGTCACACTGTTCATGAGCAGAGGTCTTAAAAGGGCTGTGTTGAAAATTTGGTGCAAATTCTTAAATGACTGTTTTATGAGTGTTTATTGATGCTTTTCCTATGCATGCTCGTAGTTTCTCAATTTTGCTATTTTCACTCCACATTTTTTTCAACATTGCCATTTTACCACACCTCTTTATCAGCAGTGCAGCTGTCATTTTCACATCTTGCCCAAAATGTGTTTCTGCCCATGTAGCGCACAATGGCATTGCTGGTGTGTGGCGAAATCAATCGTATGGACACAGTAAGAAAACACAGTGACACTGTTCATTAGCAGAGGTTTTAAAATGGCAATGTTGAAAATTTGGTGAAAAAATTCCTAAAAATGACTGTTTTACGAGCGTGCGTTGCACAGTTCCCACGCATGCTCGTAGGCTTGCGAATTTTCAATATTTCCACTCCAGATTTTCAACATTGGCATTTTACCACACCTCCTCATGAGCAGTACAGCTGCCATTTTTCACATCCTGCCCAAAACGTGTTTCCGCCCATGTAGCGCACAATGGCTCAGTCGGTATGCAAAATTAATGTATATGACACATTAAGAAAATCATACTGACACTGATCATGAGCAGAGGTCTTAAAATGGCTGTGTTGGAAATTCGGAGAAAAAATTCCTAAAAATGACTGTTTTACCAGTGCGCGTTGCGCAGTTCATACACACGCTCGTAAGTTTGCGAATTTTCAATATTTTTACTCCAGATTTTCAACATTGCTATTTTACCACACCTCCTCATGAGCAGTACAGCTGCCATTTTTCACATCCTGCCCAAAACGTGTTTCCGCCCATGTAGCACACAATGGCGTAGTCGGTAGCGTAAATTAATGTATGGTTGTATTAAGAAAATCACAGTCACACTGTTCAGGGAGCAGAGGTCTTAAATGGCAGTGTTGAAAATTTGTGCATAAAATTCCAAGAAATGACTGTTTTACTAGTGTTCATTGCGCAGTTCCTATGCATGCTCATAAGTTTGCGAATTTTCAATATTTTCACTCCAGATTTTCAACATTGCCATTTCACCACACCTCCTATGAGCAGTGCAGCTGTCACTTTTACATCCTGCCCAAAATGTCATCTGCCCATGTAGTGCACAATGGCGCAGTCGTTGTGCAAAATCAATGTATGGGACACAGTAAGAAACACAGACACTGATCATTAGCAGAGGTTTTAAATGGCAATGTTGAAAATTTGGTGAAAATTCCAAATGATGACTGTTTATTTAGCATGCTGACAGTTCCCACGCATGCTCGTAGGTTTGCGACCTTTCAATATTTCACTCCAGATTTTCAACATTGGTTTTTACTGACCTCCAAGATGAGCAGTTAGCTATTATTTTTCACATCCTGCCCAAAGCGTGTTTCATCTATGGTAGCTTACAATGGCGCAGTCGGTTATGCGAAATTAATGTATGGGACACATTAAGAAAATCACACTGACACTGATCATGAGCAGAGTTCTTAAAATGGCTGTGTTGAAAATTGGGGAATAAATTCCTAAAAATGACTGTTTTACGAGTGTGTGTTGCGCAGTTCCTACGCACACTAGTAAGTTTGCGAATTTTCAATATTTTCACTCCACATTTTCAACATTGCCAATTTACCACACCTCCTCATGAGCAGTACAGCTACCGTTTTCACATACTCTCGCTCTAAAACGTGTTTCACCACAGTGCACAATGGCGAGTCAGTGCAAATCAATGTATGGACACAGTAAGAAAACACAGTGACACTGTTCATTAGCAGAGGTTTTAAAATGGCAGTGTTGAAAATTTCAGGAAAAAATTTCAAAATGACTGTTTTAATGAAAGGCAAGCAAGCACACCACCGCGATGCTCGTAGGGCTTATGTAATTTTCAATATTTCCACTCCAGATTTTCAACATTGCTATTTTACCACACCTCCTCGAGCAGAGAATAAGGTCATTTTCACATCCCGCTCCAAAAACGTGTTTCTGCTCATGGCTTATTAAATGGTGCAGTCCGTAAACCTAATGTATGGGAGACATTAAGAAAAATCACAGTCACACTGTTCTTGAGCAGAGGTCTTAAAATGGCTGTGTTGAAAATTTGGTGACAAAATTCGAAATGACTGTTTTATGAGTGTTCATTGCGGATTCCCATGCACGCCGTAAGTTTGCAATTCAATATTAATTATTATTTTTCAACATTGCCATTTTACCTCACCTCTTATGAGCAGTACAGCTGTCATTTTTCACATCCTGCCTAAAACGTATCCTGCCTATGCAGTGCACAATGCACAGTTGGTGTGCTAAATCAATGTATGGGACACAGTAAGAAAAGTACAGTGACACTGTTCATTAGCAGAGGTTTTAAATTGGCAATGTTGAAAATTTGGTGACAAAAATTCCTAAAATGACTGTTTTACTGAGCGCATTTGCACAGTTCCACGCATGCTGTCTAGTTTCGGTGAATTTTCAATATTTCCACTCCAGATTTTCAACATTGTATTTTACCACACCTCCTCATAGCAGTACAGCTGCCATTTTCGACATCCTGCCCAAAACGTGCTCAGCTGAATGAAGCGACAATGGCTCAGTCGGTATGCAAAATTAATGATACTGACACATTAAGAAAAATCACAATTTACACTGATCGTGAGAAGAGGTCTTAAATGGCTTGTGTTGAAAATTCGGTGAAACACCCTAAAATGACTGTTTAATGAGTGTTGCTAAGTAGTTCATCCGCATCAGAAGTTTTCTGAATTTCAATATTTTAACTCCAGATTTTTAACATGCTATTTTACCACACCTCCCTCATGAGCAGTACAGCTGCTATTTTCACATCCTGCCCAAACGTGTTTCCGCCATGTAGCACACAATGGCTAATCTGTGTGTGAGATTAATGCATGGGACACATTAAGAAAATCACAGTCACACTGTTCATGAGCAGAGGTCTTAAAAATTCCATGTTGAAAATTTGGTGACAAAATTCCAAGAAATGACTGTTTTACGAGTGTTCATTGCGCAGTTCCTATGCACGCTCATAAGTTTGCGAATTTTCAATATTTTCACTCCAGATTTTCAACATTGGCATTTTACCTCACCTCCTTATGAGCAGTACAGCTGTCATTTTTCACATCCTGCCCAAAATGTCTTTCCGCCCAAGGAGTGCACAATGGCGCAGTCGGTGTGCGAAATCATTGTAAGGGACACAGTAAGAAAATCACAGTGACACCGTTCATTAGCAGAGGTTTTAAAATGGCAATGTTGAAAATTTGGTGAAAAAATTCCTAAAAATGACTGTTTTACGAGTGTCGTTGCACAGTTCCCACGTATGTCATATGTTTGAGAATTTTTCACTATTTCTCTTCAGATTTTCAATATTGGCATTTTACCACACCTCCTCATGAGTAGTACAGTTGCCATTTTTCACATCCAGCCCAAAATGTGTTTCCGCCCATGTAGTGCACAATGGCGCAGTCGGTGTGCGAAATTAATGTATGGGAAACATTAAGAAAATCACACTGACACTGATCATGAGCAGAGGTCTTAAAATGGCTGTGTTGAAAATTTGAGAAAAATTCCTAAAATGACTGTTTTATGGTGTGTGTTATGTAGTTCCACGTCGCTATAAGTTTTGTAATTTTCATTATTTTCACTCCACATTTTCAACATTGCTTTTACCACACCTCCTTAAGAGCAGTACAGCTGTCATTTTTCACATCCTGCCCAAAATTTACGCTTCATGTAGTGCACAATGGCACATTGGTAAGCGTAAATCAATGTATGGGACACAGTAAGAAAACACAGTGACACTGTTCATTAGCAGAGGTTTTAAATGGCAATGTTGAAAATTTGGTGAAAAAATTCCTAAAATGAGTGGTTTCTGAAGCGCGTTGACAGTTCCCACGCATGCTTGTGGGCTTGTGCTATTTTCAATATTTCCACCCAGATTTTCAACATTGGCATTTTACCATACCTTCGATGAGTGAGTACAGCTGCCATTTTTCACATCCTGTCTAAAACGTTAGCCTACTCATGTCGCATTATTAATGGCGAGTCGGTGTGCGAAATTAATGTATGGGACACATTAAGAAGATCTCGCTGACACTGATCCTGAGCAGAGGTCTTAAAATGGCTGTGTTGAAAATTTGGTGAAAAAATTACTAGAAATGACTGTTTTACGAGTGTGCGTTGCGCAGTTCCTACGCACACTCGTAAGTTTGCGAATTTTCAATATTTTCAGTCCAGGTTTTCAGCATTGCTATTTTACCACACCTCCTCATGAGCAGTACAGCTGTCATTTTTCACATCCTCCCCAAAACGTGTTTCCGCTTATGTAGCTACAATGGCGCAGTCCGTGGTGCAAACTCAATGTATGGGACACATTAAGAAAATTATGTCATGACTGTTCATGAGCAGAGGTCATCAAAGGTTGTGTTGAAATTTGTTGACAAAATTCAGGAAATGACTGTTTTATTAGTGTTCATTGCGCAGTTCTTGTGCACGCCAGATATTTGCGAATTTTCAATATTTTCACCCAGATTTTCAACATTGCCATTTTACCACACCTCCTTATGAGCAGTACAGCTGTCATTTTCACATCCTTCCCAAAACGTCCTTCCGCCCATGTAGTGCACAATGGCGTAGTCGGTGTGCGAAATCAATGTATGGGACACAGTAAGAAAATCACAGTGACACTGTTCATTAGCAGAAGTTTTAAAATGGCAATTTTGAAAATTAGTTGAAAAAATTCCTAAAAATGACTATTTCACGAGTGCGCGTTGCGCAGTTCCTACGCACGCTCGTAAGTTTGCGAATTTTCAATATTTCTATTCCAGATTTTCATCATTGCTATTTTCCACACCTCCTCAAGAGCAGTACAGCCGTCATTTTTCACATCCTGCCCAAAATGTGTTTCTGTCCATGTAGCGCACAATGGCGCAGTCCGTGGGCGAACTCATTGTATGGGACACTTTAAGAAAATTATAGTTAAACTGTTCATGAGCAGAGGTCATAAAATGGGAGTGTTGAAAATTTGGTGACAAAATTCCTAGAAATGACTGTTTTACGAGTGTTCATTGCGCAGTTCCTATGCTCGCCGTAGGTTTCTTGCGCATCTTCAATATTTCATCCAGATTTTCAACATTGGCATTTTACCACACTCCTTGGTGAGCAGTACAGTCATTTTCACATCCTGCCCAAATGTCTTTCCGCCCATGTAGTGCACAATGGCACAGTCGATTGTCGAAATCAATGTATGGGACACAGTAAGAAAATCAAAGTGACACCGCTCATTAGCAGAGGTTTTTAAAATGGCAATGTTGAAAATTTGTTGAAAAAATTCCTAAAATGACTGTTTTACGAAGGCATGCTGCACAGTTCTACGCATGCTCATATGCTTTAGAATTTTCAATATTTCTCTTCAGATTTTCAGACATTGGTATTTTGCACACCTCCCTCATGAGCGGTACAGCTGCCATTTTCACATCCCGTAAATGTGTTTCCGCCATGTAGTGCACAATGGCTTAGTCGGTAAAGGAAATTAATGTATGGGACATTAAGAAATCACACTGACACTGATCATGAGCAGAGTGTTGAAATGGCTGTGTTGAAAATTTGGTGAAAAATTCCTGAAAATGACTGTTTTATCGAGTGTGTGTTATGTGATTCTCGCTCGCCATAAGTTTGCGAATTTTCAATATTTTCAGTCCAGATTTTCAACATTGCTATTTTACCACACCGCCTCATGAGCAGTACAGCTGTCATTTTTCACATCCTGCCCAAAACGTGTTTCCGCCCATGTAGTGCACAATGGCGCAGTCCGTGTGCGAACTCAATGTATGGGACACATTAAGAAAATCACAGTCACACTGTTCATGAGCAGAGGTCTTAAAATGGCCGTGTTGAAAATTTGGTGGCAAAATTCTTAGAAATGACTGTTTTACGAGTGTTCATTGCACAGTTCCTATGCATGCTCGTAGTTTGCAAATTTTATATATTCACTCCCATTTTAACATTACTTCCACTGTTACCTCCTATCGAGCAGTACAGCTACGCCTTTCACCTGCCGCCCAAATGTGTTTCTGTCGATGTAGTGCACAATGGCTTAGTTGGTGCGAACCAATGTATGGGACACATTAAGAAAATCACAGTGACACTGATCATGAGCTGAGGTCTTAAAATGGCTGTGCTGAAAATTTGGTGAAAAGGTTTCTTAGAAATGACTGTTTGACGAGTCTGGTGCTGCGCAGTTCCCACGCACTTCGTAGTTTGCTTAATTTTCAATATTTTCGCAGATTTTTCAACATATTTTACTACCCTCCTCGTGAGCAGTACAGCTGTGTCATTTTTCACATCCTGCCTAAAGCGTGTTTCTCATGTAGTGTACAATAATAGTCGTAGTCCGTGTCGCGAACTCAATGTATGGGACACATTAAGAAAATCATAGTCACACTGTTCATGAGCAGAGGTCTTGGGTGCTGGCTGTGTTGAAAATTTGGTACAAAATTCTTGAAATGACTGTTTTATGAGTGTTTATCAGTGCTTTTCCTATGCATTCTCGTAAGTTTGCAATTCTTCCATATTACCATTTTTCAACATGCTATCTTTATCACACCTCCTATCAGCAGTGCAGCTGCCTTTTCACATCTTGCCCAAAATGTGTTTCTGCCTATAGTAGCGCACAATGCACCAGCTGGTGCTTAAATCAATGTATGGGACACAGTAAGAAAACACAGTGACACTGTTCATTAGCAGAGGTTTTAAAATGGCAATGTTGAAAATTTGGTGAAAAATTCTCTAAAAATGACTTTTTTACGAAAGGTCTCTGCATGTGTTCCCACGCATGCTCAGAGGCTTGGCTAATTTCAATATTTCATTCTAGATTTTCAAACATTGGCATTTTACCACACCTCCTCGCTGAGCAGTACAGCCGCCATTTTCACATCCTGCCCAAAACGCAGCGCTACCTGTAGCGACAAAGGTCTGTGTCGGTATGCAAAATTAATGTATATGATAATATTAAGAAAATCATACTGACACTGATGCTTGAGCAGAGGTCTTAAATGGTGTGTTGGAAATTGGAGAAAAATTCCAAAAATGACTGTTTTAATGAGTGCTTGCTTGCGCAGTTCATACACACTCGTAAGTTGCGAATTTCTTCATATTTTACTCCAGATTTTCAACATTGCTATTTTACCACATTCTCATGAGCAGTACAGCTGCCATTTTTCACATCCTGCTCCAAACGTGTTTCGCCTCCATGTAGCACTTGTTGGCTATAGGTCGGTTGAGCGAAATTACCGTATGGGACACATTAAGAAAATCACAGTCACACTGTTCAGGAGCAGAGGTCTTAAAATGGCAGTGTTGAAAATTTGGTGACAAATTCCAAGAAATGACTGTTTTACGAGTGTTCATTGCGCAGTTCCTATGCACGCCATAAGCTTCGCGAATTTTCAATTTTACCCAGATTTTCAACATTGCCATTTCACCACACTTCCTTATCGAGCAGTGCAGTTGTGTCATTTTCACATCCTGCCCAAAATGTCTTTCCACCCATGTAGTGCACAATGGCACAGTCGGTGTGCAAAATCAATGTATGGGACACAGTAAGCATCACAGTGACACTGTTCATTAGCAGAGGTTTTAAAATGGCAATGTTGAAAATTTGGTGAACAAATTCTCAAAATGACTGTTTTATGAGCGCAGTTGCACAGTTCCTACGCATGCCTGTTTACATATTTTCAATATTTCCTCCTTCAGATTTTCAACATTGCCATTTTACCACACCTCATGAGCAGTACAGCTGCCATTTTCACATCCTGCCCAAAATGTGTTTCCTATGTAGTGCAATAATGGCGCAGTCGGTGTGCTGAATTAATGTATGGGACACATTAAGAAATCACACTGACACTGATCATGAGCAGAGGTCTTAAAATGGCTGTGTTGAAAATTTGGTGAAAAAATTCTTGAAAATGACTGTTTTACGAGTGTAGGTTATGCAGTTCCCACGCCCGCTCATAAGTTTGCGAATTTTCAATATTTTTCAGTCCAGATTTTCAACATTGCTATTTACTACACCGCCTCATGAGCAGTACAGCTGTCATTTTCACATCCCGCCTAAAATGTGTTTCATGAAAAGTACAATGGCGCAGTCCGTAAAGCGATCCCAATGTGCTGGGACACACAGAAAAATCACAGTCACACTGTTCATGAGCAGAGGTCTTAAATGGCCGTGTTGAAAATTTGGTGGCAAAATTTAGAATGACTGTTTTACAGTGTTCATTGCGCAGTTCCTCGCATGCTCGTAAGTTTGCAATTTTATATTTTATCCACATTTTCAACATTGCGATTTGACCACACCTCTATGAGCAGTACAGCTGTCACTTTCACATCCTGCCAAAATGTGTTTCGCTTATGTAGTGCACAATGGCGCAGTTGTGTGCGAACTCCATGTATGGGACACATTAAGAAAATCACAGTGACACTGATCATGAGCTGAGGTCTTAAAATGGCTGTGCTGAAAATTTGGTGAACAGGTTTCTTGAAATGACTGTTTTTACGAGTCTGGCGTTATGCTGGTTCGCACGCCTGTCGTGCCTATGGAATTTCGATTTTCTTTTTACCCAGATTTTCAACATTGCTATTTTCCACACCTCCTCATGAGCAGTACAGTCGTCATTTTTCACATCCTGCCGTAAACGTGCTCCCCATGTAGTGCACAATGGCGCTTGCTCCGTGTGTGCGAACTCAATGTATGGACACATTAAGAAAATCACAGTCACACTGTTCATGAGCAGAGGTCTTAAAAGGGCTGTGTTGAAAATTTGGTGGCAAAATTCCTTGAAATGACTGTTTTATGAGTGTTTATTGCGCTTTTCCTATGCATGTTCGTAAGTTTGCAAATTTTCCATATTTTCACTCCACATTTTCAACATTGCCATTTTACCACACCTCCTTATCAGCAGTGCAGCTGTCATTTTTCACATCTTGCCCAAAATGTGTTTCTGCCCATGTAGCGCACAATGGCACAGCTGGTGTGCGAAATCAATGTATGGGACACAGTAAGAAAACACAGTGACACTGTTCATTAGCAGAGGTTTTAAAATGGCAATGTTGAAAATTTGGTGAAAAAATTCCTAAAAATGACTGTTTTACGAGCGTGCGTTGCACAGTTCCCACGCATGCTCGTAGGCTTGCGAATTTTCAATATTTCCACTCCAGATTTTCAACATTGGCATTTTACCACACCTCCTCATGAGCAGTACAGCTGCCATTTTTCACATCCTGCCCAAAACGTGTTTCCGCCCATGTAGCGCATGTAATGGCTCAGTCTGTATGCAAAATTAATGTATATGACACATTAAGAAATCACACGACACTGATCATGAGCAGAGGTCTTAAAATGGCTGTGTTGGAAATTGGGAGAAAAATTCTCTTAAATGACTGTTTTATTTAGTGCTGCGCAGTTCATACCCACACGCCGTAAGTTTGCGAATTTTCAATATTTTTACTCCAGATTTTCAACATTGCTATTTTACCACACCTCCTCATGAGTTATCACAGTTGCCATTTTTCACATCCTGCCCAAACGTGTTTCCGCCCATGTAGCACACAATGGCTTAGTCGGTGCTAAATTAATGTATGGGACACATTAAGAAATCACAGTCACACTGTTCAGGAGCAGAGGTTCAAATGACAGTGTTGAAAATTGTGACAAAATTCAAGAAATGATTGTTTTACTTGTGTTCATTGCGCAGTTCCTATGCACGCTTACAAGTTTGCTAATTCATTTTTCACTCCAGATTTTCAACATTGCCATTTCACCACACCTCCTTATGAGCAGTACAGCTGTCACTTTTCACATCCTGCCCAAAATGTGTTTCTGCCAATGTAGTGCACAATGGCGCAGTTGGTGTGCGAACTCAATGTATGGGACACATTAAGAAAATCACAGTGACACTGATCATGAGCTGAGGTCTTAAATGGCTGTGCTGAAAATTTGGTGAAAAGGTTTCTTTAGAATGACTGTTTTGACGAGGTTCGTGTTGTGCAGTTCCGCCGCACGTCAGAAGTTTGCGTAATTTTCAATATTTTCACTCCAGATTTCAACATTGCTATTTTACCTACACCTCCTCATGAGCAGTACAGCTGTCATTTTTCACATCCTGCCCAAAACGTGTTTCCGCCCATGTAGTGCACAATGGCGCAGTCCGTGTGCGAACTCAATGTATGGGACACATTAAGAAAATCACAGTCACACTGTTCATGAGCAGAGGTCTTAAAAGGGCTGTGTTGAAAATTTGGTGGCAAAATTCCTTGAAATGACTGTTTTATGAGTGTTTATTGCGCTTTTCCTATGCATGCTCGTAAGTTTGCAAATTTTCCATATTTTCACTCCACATTTTCAACATTGCCATTTTACCACACCTCCTTATCAGCAGTGCAGCTGTCATTTTTCACATCTTGCCCAAAATGTGTTTCTGCCCATGTAGCGTACAATGGCACAGCTGGTGTGCGAAATCAATGTATGGGACACAGTAAGAAAACACAGTGACACTGTTCATTAGCAGAGGTTTTAAATGGCAATGTTGAAATTTGGTGAAAAAATTCTAAAATGACTGTTTTATTACGCGCATGCGCATGAAGTTCTCACGCATGCTCGTGAGGCTTTCGACTTTTCATATTTCCACCAGATTTTCAACATTGGCATTTTACCACCTCCTCGCAGAGCAGCACAGCTGCCATTTTCACATCCTGCCCAAACGCGGTTTCCCACCATGAAGCGCATAATGGCTCAGTCGGTATGCAAAATTAATGTATATGACACATTAAGAAAATCATACTGACACTGATCATGAGCAGAGGTCTTAAAATGGCTGTGTTGGAAATTCGGAGAAAAAATTCCTAAAAATGACTGTTTTACGAGTGCGCGTTGCGCAGTTCATACACACGCTCGTAAGTTTGCGAATTTTCAATATTTTTACTCCAGATTTTCAACATTGCTATTTTACCACACCTCCTCATGAGCAGTACAGCTGCCATTTTTCACATCCTGCCCAAAACGTGTTTCCGCCCATGTAGCACACAATGGCGCAGTCGGTGTGCGAAATTAATGTATGGGACACATTAAGAAAATCACAGTCACACTGTTCAGGAGCAGAGGTCTTAAAATGGCAGTGTTGAAAATTTGGTGACAAAATTCCAAGAAATGACTGTTTTACGAGTGTTCATTGCGCAGTTCCTATGCACGCTCATAAGTTTGCGAATTTTCAATATTTTCACTCCAGATTTTCAACATTGCCATTTCACCACACCTCCTTATGAGCAGTGCAGCTGTCATTTTTCACATCCTGCCCAAAATGTCTTTCCACCCATGTAGTACACAATGGCACAGTCGGTGTGCGAAATCAATGTATGGGACACAGTAAGAAAATCACAGTGACACTGTTCATTAGCAGAGGTTTTAAAATGGCAATGTTGAAAATTTGGTGAACAAATTCCTAAAAATGACTGTTTTATGAGCGTGCGTTGCACTGTTCCCACGCATGCTCATATACTTGAGAATTTTCAATATTTCCTCTTCAGATTTTCAACACTGCCATTTTACCACACCTCCTCATGAGCAGTACAGCTGCCATTTTTCACATCCTGCCCAAAATGTGTTTCCGCCCATGTAGTGCACAATGGCGCAGTCGGTGTGCGAAATTAATGTATGGGACACATTAAGAAAATCACACTGACACTGATCATGAGCAGAGGTCTTAAAATGGCTGTGTTGAAAATTTGGTGAAAAAATTTCTGAAATGACTGTTTTCACGAGTGTGTGTTTCACGTAGTTTCACGCCGCTCATAAGTTTGCGAATTTTCAATATTTTCAGTCCAGATTTTCAACATTGCTATTTTACCACATCCCCATGAGCAGTACAGTTGTCATTTTCACATCCTGCCTAAATGTGTTTCCGCCCATGTAGTGTGGCACAATGGCGCAGTCCGTAGCGAACTCATGTATGGGACACATTTAGAAAATCACAGTCACACTGTTCATGAGCAGAGGTCTTAAATGGTCTGTGTTGAAAATTTGGTGACAAAATTCCTGAAATTATTGTTTTACTTTATTTATTGTTCGAGTTCTATGCACGCCGTAGTTTGCAAATTTTCAATATTTTCACTCCACATTTTCAACATTGCCATTTGACCACACCTCCTTAAGAGCAGTACAGCTGTCATTTTACACAACCTGCCCAAAATGTGTTTCCACCCATGTAGTGCACAATGGCACAGTTGGTGTGCTAAATCAATGTATGGGACAGAGTAAGAAAACACAGTGACACTGCTCATTAGCAGAGGTTTTAAAATGGAAATGTTGAAAATTTGGTGAAAAAATTCTTAAAAATGACTGTTTTACGAGCGTGCGTTGCACTGTTCCCACGCATGCTCATAGGCTTGCGAATTTTCAACATTTCCACTCCAGATTTTCAACATTGCATTTTTTACCACACCTCCGCATGAGTTAGTGCTAGCTGCCATTTTTCACATTCTGCCCAAACGCAGTTTCCACCATGTAGCGCACAATGATGAAGTTGTGTGCGAAATTAATACAATATTAAGAAAATCATCGACACTGATCCAGCAGAGGTCTTAAATGGCTGTGTTGAAAATTTGGTGAAAATGACTAAAATGACTGTTTTACTAGTGCATTATTGCAGCCCTACGTACGCTCATAAGTTTGTGGAATTTTCAATATTTTCAGTCCAGGTTTTCAACATTGTATTTTACCACACCTCCTCATGAGCAGCATTTGCTGTCATTTTTCACATCCTGCTCCAAACGTTTCCTTCATGTAGCGCAGACAATGGCGGATCCTGTGCAAACTCAATGTATGGGACATATAGAAAATCACAGTCACCGTTCATGAGCAGAGGTCATAAATGGCTGTATGTTGAAAATTTGTTGACAAAATTCTAGAAATGACTGTTTTACGAGTGTTCACTGCGCAGTTCCTATGCACGTCTTAGTGTTTGCGACTTTTCATTTTTACTGAAGATTTTTCAACATTGCCATTTTACCACACCTCCTTATGAGCAGTACAGCTGTTATTTTTCACATCCTGCCCAAAACGTCTTTCTGCCCACGTAGTGCACAATGGCGAAGTCGGTGTGCGAAATCAATGTATGGGACACAGTAAGAAAATCACAGTGACACTGTTCATTAGCAGAAGTTTTAAAATGGCAATGTTGAAAATTTGGTGAAAAAATTCCTTAAAATGACTATTTCACGAGTGCGCGTTGCGCAGTTCCTACGCATTCTCATAAGTTTGCCAATTTTCAATATTTCCTTTCCAGATTTTCAACATTGCTATTTTACCACACCTCCTCATGAGCAGTACAGCTGTCATTTTTCACATCCTGCCCAAAATGTGTATCCGCCCATGTAGCGGACAATGGCACAGTCCGTGTACAAACTCATTGTATGGGACACATTAAGAAAATTATAGTGACACTGCTCAGGAGCAGAGGTCATTAAATGGCTGTGTTGAAAATTTGGTGACAAAATTCCTAAATGACTGGCGACGGTAGTGTTCATTATGAGTCCTTTGCACACTCGTAGTTTGGTTTCGACATTTTTTCCAGATTTTCAACATTGCTATTTTACCACACCTCCTCATGAGCAGTACAGCTGTCATTTTTCACATCCTGCCCAAAACATCCTTCCGCCCATGTAGTGCACAATGGCGCAGTCGGTGTGTGAAATCAATGTATGGGACACAGTAAGAAAACACAGTGACACTGTTCATTAGCAGAGGTTTTAGAATGGCAGTGTTGAAAATTTGGTGAAAAAATTCCTAAAAATGACAGTTTTACGAGGGTGCGTTCCACAGTTCCCACGCATGCTCATAGGCTTGCGAATTTTCAATATTTCCACTCCAGATTTTCAACATTGCCATTTTACCACACCTCCTCATGAGCAGTACAGCTGCCATTTTTCACATCATGCCCAAAATGTGTTTCCGCCCATGTAGTGCACAATGGCGCAGTCGGTGTGTGAAATTATTGTATGGGACACATTAAGAAAATCACACTGACACTGGATCATGAGCAGAGGGTCTTAAAATGGCTGTGTGCTTGAAAAATTTGGTGAAAAATTCCTAAAATGACTGTTTATTTAGTGTGTGTTGCGCGGTTCACGCCACGCAGATGTTTGTTAACACACATCTGATTTTCTAACATTGCTATTTTACCACACCTCCTTATGAGCAGAACAGCTGTCATTTTTCACATCCTGCCCAAAACGTGTTTCCCCCATGTAGTGCACAATGGCGCAGTCCGTGTGCGAACTCAGTGTATGGGACACGAAAATCACAGTCACACTGTCTGCGAGCAGAGGTCTTAAATGGCCGTGGTTGAAAATTTGGTGACAAATTCCTGGAATTATTGTTTTACTAGTGTTCATTGGCAGTTCCTATGCACGCCGTAGTTTGCAACTTTCAACATTATCCTTCATTTTGAACATTGCCATTTGACCGCATTCCTCCTTAAGAGCAGTACAGCTGTCTTTTACACAACCTGCCCAAATGTGTTTCCACCATGTAGTACAATGGCACAGTTGGTGTGCTAAATCAATGTCTGTATGAGTAGAAGACAGTGACATTGCTCATTAGCAGAGGTTTAAATGAAATGTTGAAAATTTGGTGAAAATTTTAAAATGACTGTTTACGAGCGTATGCTGTACTGTTCCACGTATGCTCATAGGTTTGCAATTTCAAGATTTACCCAGATTTTCAACATTGGCATTTTACCACACCTCCGTATGATGATGTACACCATTTTTCACATTCTGCTGCAAAACGTGTCTTCATGAAGCGCACAATGGCGCAGTCGGTGTGTAAATTATGTATGGACACATTAAGAAAATCATCGACACTGATCCTGAGTAGAGGTCTTAAATGGTGTGTTGAAAATTTGTGAAATGACTAAAATGACTGTTTTACTTAGGCATTGCGTAGTTCACGCACGCCGTAGTTTGTGAATTTCAATATTTTTAGTCCAGTTTTCAACATTGCTATTTTACCACATCCTCAGAGTACAGCTGTCATTTTTCACATCCTGCCCAAAACGTGTTTCTTTCAGTGCGCCAATGGCGCAGTCCGTGTGCAAACTCAATGTATGGGACAGATTAAGAAATCACAGCCACTGTCATGAGCAGAGGTGGGGTAAAATGGCTGTGGAAAATTTGTTGACAAAATCCTTAAATGACTGTTTTATCGGTGTTCATTGCGCAGTTCCTTGCACGTCATGTTTGTGAATTTTCAATATTATTGAAGATTAATATTGCCATTTTACCACACCTCCTTCGAGGTACAGCTGTTATTTTCACATCCTGTCAAAACGCCTTTTCTGCCCAATGAGTACAATGGTTTAGTCTGTGCTAAATCAATGAGGGTGACAGTCAAAAATCAAGTGACACTGTCATTAGCAGAAGTTTAAATGGCAATGTTGAAAATTTGGTAGTACCCCCTTAAAATGACTATTTCACGAGTGGGCGCAGTTCCTACGCACTGTATGCTAATTTCAATATTTTCCAGATTTTCACATTTTTTTACCACACCTCATGAGCAGTACAGCTGTCATTTTTCACATCCTGCCCAGTGTATCCGCCATGTAGCCACACTGGCACAGTCCGTATGAACTCATTATGGGACACATTAAGAAAATTATAGTGACACTGTCAGGAGCAGAGGTCATTAATGGTTGTGTTGAAATTTGGTGACAAAATTCAGAATGATTGTTTTACTAGTGTTCGCGCGCAGTTCCTTTGCACACTGCAGTTTGCGAATTTTTTCTTTTCCAGATTTTCAACATTGTTATTTTACTATCTCCTCATGAGCAAAAGAAGCTGTTATTTTCATATTCTGTTCAAACATCCTTCCGCCTATGTAGTGCACAATGCTAGTTTGTGTGCAAATCAATGTACTGGACATGTAAGAAACAGTGACTCTGTTCATTAGCAGAGGTTTTAAAATGGCAGTGTTGAAATTTGGTGAAAAATTCCTAAATGACAGTTTTACGAGGTGCGCCCATAGTTCCCACGATGCTCATACTATTAATTTTCATTATTTACCCAGATTTTCAACATTGGCATTTTACCACCCTCCTTCGAGCAGTAGCTGTCATTTTTTCACATCCTGCCCAAAATGTCTTCCACTGTGAGTACAATGGTGGTCCAAAGTAAATCACGTATGGGACAGTGGAGAAAATCACAGTGACACTGCTCATTACAGAGGTTTAAATGCAAGTTGAAAATTTGTGAAAAATTCCTAAAAATGACTGTTTATTATGTGTTGCACAGTTCCCACGCATGCCATATGTTTGAATTTCATTATTTTACCTGATTTTCAACATAGCCATTTTACCACCTCATGAGCAGTACAGCTGCCATTTTCATTCGCCTAAACTCGTAGTCACTTCATGTAGCTATAATGGCGCAGTTGGTGTGCTAATTACTGTCGGGACATTTTGTAAATCATCGACACTGATCATGGCAGAGGTTTAAATGGCTTGTTGAAATTTTGCAAAATATAAAATGACTGTTTTATTTGTGTTGTGCAGTTCCAGGCTCGTCATAAGTTTGCGAATTTCAATATTCATTGCAGATTTTCAAGATGCTTATGACATTTCCCCGTGACAGTACAGCTGCTTTTTCACATCCTGCCCAAACGTGTCCGTTCATGTAGTGCATGGAACCGTCTGTGCAAACCTAATGTACATATTAAGAAAATCAGTCACACTGTTCATGAGCAGAGGTCTTAAATGGCCGTAAGAAAATTTGCTGCAAAATTCTTAGAAACACTGTTTTATGAGTGTTCATTGCGCAGTTCCCATGCATGCTCGTGGTGCTTGCAAATCCTTCAATATTTTCACTCCAATATTTTTCAACACATGCCTTTACCAACCTTATGAGCAGTAAGTGTCATTTTTCACATCCTGCCCAAAATGGTTCTTGCATGAAGCATACTGGTAGTTGGAAAGTAACTCAATGTATGGGACACATTAAGAAAATCGCAGTGACACTAATCATGAGCTGAGGTCATAAATGGCTGTGCTGAAATTTTGGTTGCACCCTTAGAAATGACTGTTTTACGAGTCTGCTATAGTTCCTACGCACGCCATAAGTTTGCGGATTCAATATTTTCACCCAGATTTCAACATTGCTATTTTACCACACCTTCTCATGAGCAGTACAGCTGTGGTTTTTCATCCTGCCCAAAACGTGTTTCTGCTCAGTAGTACAATGGCGCAGTCTCAGTGAACCACTGTACAATACATTAAGAAAATCACAGTCACACCGTTCATGAGCAGAAGGTCTTAAATGGCTGTGTTGGTACCCAGGCAAATTCCAGAAATGATTGTTTTATGAGTGTTTAATGCAGTTCCTATGCATGCTCGTAAGTTTGTAATTTTTATTTTTCACCCACATTTTCAACATTGCCATTTTACCACACCTCCTATGAGCAGTGTAGCTGTCATTTTTCACATCTTGCCTAAATGTGTTTCGCCCATGTAGTTTTAATGGACAGTTGGTGTGCGAAATCACGATGACAGTAGAAAACACAGTATCGTTCACAGATGTTAATGTAATGTTGAAAATTTGTGAAAATTCTAAAATGACTGTTTTACGAGCGTGCTGTAACAGTTCCCACGCATACTTGTAGGCTTGCGATTTTCATTTCCACTTCAGATTTTCAACATTGGCATTTACCACACCTCCTCTTGAGCAGTACAGCTGCCATTTTTCATCCGCCCAAAACATGTTCGCCATGTAGCGTATAATGGCTCAGTCGGTATGCAAAATTAATGTATATGACAAGAAATCATACTGACACTGATCAGAGCAGAGGTTTGAATGCTGTGTTGGAATTGGTGAAAAATTCCTGAAATGACTGTTTTATTTGTGTTCATTGAGCAGTTCATATCGTCGATGTTTGTGAATTTTCATTATTTTCATTTCAGATTAACATTGCTATTTTACCACACTCCTCTGAGCAGTACAGTCATTTTTCGTCCTGCCAAAACGCTTTCTTCAATGAGTGCAATGGCGAGTGGGTGTGCTAAATCATGTATGGGATACAGTAAGAAATCACAGTGATACTAAATCATTAGCAGAAGTTTTGTGGCAATGTTGAAAATTTGTGAAAAATTCCTTAAATGACTATTTCTACTAGGCGCTGCTGCAGTCTATGCACTCCATGTTCATCACCAATATTTTCCAGATTTTCAACACTTATTTACCACACCTCCTCATGAGCAGTAGCTTGCTTTTTTCACATCCTGCCTAAATGTGTTTCCTCAGATAGCTCACAATGGCGCAGTCCATGTACGAACTATTGTATGGGATATATGTGAAATTATAGTACACTGTTCATGAGCAGAGGTCATTAAATGTCTGTGTTGGAAAATTTGGTGACAAAATTCCCAGAAATGACTGTTTTAATGAAAGTGTTCATTATGCAAATCTTTAAGTGCATGCCTGCAGCTTCTGCGAATTTTCAATATTCCTTTTCCAGATTTTCAACATTGCATTACCATACCCTCATGAGCAGTACAGCTGTCATTTTTCACATCCTGTCTAAAACATCTTTTTCGCCTATGTAGTACAATGCTTAGTCGTGTGCGTAACCATTATGGACGGTAAGAAAAACAGTGACACTGTTCATTATCAGAGGTTTTAAAATGGTGTTGGAAATTTGGTGAAAATTCCAAAATGACAGATACGAGGTGCATTGACAGTTCCCACGCATGCTCATAGGCTTGCGAATTTTCAATATTTCCACTCCAGAGTTTCAACATTGACATTTTACCACACCTCCTTATGAGCAGTGCAGCTGTCATTTTTCACATCCTGCCCAAAATGTCTTTCCGCCAAAGTAGTGCACAATGGTGCAGTCCGTGAAATCAATGTGGGACAGTAAGAAATCATAGACACCGCTCATTAGCAGAGTTTCAAATGGCAATGTTCGCACTTTGTGAAAATCAAAATGACTGTTTTACGAGCGTGCGTTGCACAGTTCCCACGCATGCTCATATGCTTGAGAATTTTCAATATTTCCTCTTCAGATTTTCAATATTGGCATTTTACCACACCTCCTCATGAGCAGTACAGCTGCCATTTTTCACATCCAGCCCAAAATGTGTTTCCGCCCATGTTGTGCACAGCTGGCGCAGCCGGTAGCAAATAATGGCTGGGACACATTAAGAAATCTCACTGACACCGCCATCCTGAGCAGAGGTCTTGTGGCTGTGTTGAAAAATTTGTGAAAAAATGACTAAAAATGACTGTTTTACTTTAGTGTGTATTAGAGTTCTACCACGCCATAAGTTTGCACCTATTTTTCAGTCCAGTTTTCAACATTGCTATTTTACATACCCCCTCTGAGCAGTACAGCCGTCATTTTCACATCCTGCCCAAAATGTGTTTCACCATGTAGCTTATAATGGCGCAGTCCTGTGCAAACTCAATGTATGGACACATTAAGAAATCAAATAATTGTTGGTGAGCAGGTCATAAAATGTGTTGAAAATTTGTTGACAAAATCTTAGAAATGACTGTTTTACGAGTGTTCAGCAGTTCCAGCGTACGTCAGATGTTTGTGATCCTTCATTTACTGAAGATTTTCAACATTGCCATTTTACCACACCCTCCTTATGAGTACAGTACAGCTGTTATTTTTCACATCCGCCCAAAACGCCTTTTCTGCCCATGAGCACAATAGTCGGTGTGCGAAATCAATGTTTGGACACAGTAAGAAAATCAGTGACACTGTTCATTGCTATGTTTTAAATGGCAATGTTGAAAATTTGGTGAAAAATTTTAAATGACTATTTCACTAGGTGCTTGCGCAGTTCCTGCTTATTCTCTCATAAGTTTGCTAATTTTCAATATTTCTTTTCCAGATTTTCAACATTGCTATTTTACCATACTTCTCATGAGCAGTACAGCTGTCACATCCTGCCCAAATGTGTATCCGTCATGTAGCGGCCAATGGCACAGTCCGGTAACGAACTCATTGTATGGGACACATTAAGAAATTATAGTGACACGTTCTGGAGCAGAGGTCATTAAATGGCTGTTGAAATTTTGTGACAAAATTGAATGACTGTTTTATTTAGTGTTCATTACGAGTTCTTGGTACACTGTAGTTTGTGAATTTTCAATATTTTCCAGATTTTCAACAACATTGTTATTTTACCACACCTCCTCATGAGCAGTACATTGTCATTTTTCATCCTGCCCAAAATATCCTTCCTACTTCAAGGTAGTGCACAATGGCTTAGTCGTGTGCTAATCAATGTAGGACACAGTAAGAAACACAGTGACACTGTTAATAGCAGAGGTTTTAAAATGGCATGTTGAAAATTTTGTGAAAAAATTCCCAAAATGACAGTTTTACTAGGGTTCCTTGTGTTCCCAATGTTCATAGGCTTGTACTTCAATATTTCCAGATTTCAACATTGCCATTTTTACCACATCTGCTCAGGTGTAATAGCTATTTTTCACATCATGCCCAAAATGTGTTTCCGCTTCATGAAAATAATGGCGTAGTCGGTGTGAAATTATTGTTGGACACATTAAGAAAATCACACTGACACTGACATGAGCAGAGGTCTTAAATGGCTGTGTTGAAAATTTGCGAAAAAATTCCAAATGACTGTTTTATTAGTGTGTGTTATGCATTCCTACGTCACATGTTTGCGAATTTTCAATATTACCCAGATTTTCAATATTGCTATTTTACCACACCTCCTTATGAGCAGAACAGCTGTCATTTCACATCCTGCCTAAAAACGTGTTTCCGCCTAACAGAAAAGTAATACCACAGTCCGTGTTAACTCAAAGTATGGGACACACATTTAGAAATCACAGCTCACTGTTCATGAGCAGAGGTCTTGTCATTGTGTTGAAAATTTGGTGACAAAATTCCTGAAATTATTGTTTTACGAGTGTTCATTGCAGTTCCTATGCACGCCCGAAGTTTGGAAATTTTCATTATTTTCACCCACATTTCAACATTGCCATTTGACCACACCATCTAAGAGCAGCTGTCGTTTTACACAACCTGCCCAAATGTGTTTCCACCCATGTAGTACAATGGCATAGTGGTGTGCTAAATCAATGTATGGACAGAGTAAGAAAACACAGTGACATGTTCATAGCAGAGGTTTAAATGGAATGGAAAATGGTGAAAAATTTAAAAATGACTGTTTACGAGCTGTTGCACTGTTCCCACGTATGCTCATAGGTCATTTTCAAATTTCCACCCAGATTTCAACATTGGCATTTTACCACACCTCCGGGTGAGTAGTCTAGCTGCCATTTTCACATTCTGCCCAAACGAGTCACTTCATGAAGCACATGGTGCAGTCGGTGCGAAATCATGGGATACATTGCAAATTCACTGAGACTGATCCTGGTAGAGGTCTTAAAATGCTGTGGAAAATGGTGAAAAATGACTAAAATGACTGTTTTACTAGTGTGCATTGCGCAGCTCCCGACGCCGTAAGTTTGTGAATCATTTCAGTCCAGGTTTTTATTGCTATTTACGACACCTCCTCGTGAGCAGTACAGCTGTCATTTTTCACATCCTGCCCAAAACGTATTTCATGTAGCGCACAATGGCTAGGTCCGTGTGCAAACTCAATGTATGGGACATTAAGAAATCACAGTCATACTGTTCATGAGCAGAGGTCATAAATGGTTGTTGGAAATTTGTTGACAAATTCCTAGAAATACTACGTGTTCATTGTGCGCGGTTGCATCGGTCAGATGTTTGCGAATTCTTCAATATTATTGAATTTTTCAACATTGCTATTTTACCACACCTCTATGAGCAGTACAGCTGTTATTTTTTCATCCTGCTCAAAACGCTCTTCGCCCACGTAGTACAATGGCTAGTTCTGTGTAAATCAATGGGGACACAGTAAGAAAATCACAGTGACACTGTTCATTAGCAGAGTTTAAAATGGCAATGTTGAAAATTTGCGAAAAATTCCTTAAAATGACTATTTCAATGAGTGCTATGAAGCCCTACGCAAGATTCCCGTAAAGCTTTCCGCTAATTTTCAATATTTCCTTCCAGATTTTCAACATTGCTATTTTACCACACCTCCTCGTGAGCAGTACAGCTGTCATTTTTCACATCCTGCCCAAAATGTGTGTCTCATGTAGCGGATAATGGCACAGTCCGTACCAACTCATTGTATGGGACACATAGCAGTTCTAGTGACACTGTTCAGAGTGATGTCATTAAATGGCTGTGTTGAAATTTGTGACAAAATTCAGAATGATTGTTTATTATGAAAGTTCCTTTGCACACTGTTTGTGAATTTCAATATTTTTTCCAGATTTTCAACATTGTTATTTTACCACACCTCCTCGCTGAGCAGCAGCTGCTCGTTATCCTGCCTAAAACATCCTTCCGCCCATGTAGTGCAATGGCTTAGTCGGTGTGCGGAATCACTGTATGGGACACAGTAAGAAACACAGTGACGGTTCATTAGCAGAGGTTTAAAATGGCAGTGTTGAAATTTGTGAAAAATTCCTAAAATGACAGTTTACGAGGGTGCGTTCTACAGTTCCCACGATGCTCATAGGCTTGCGACTTCAATATTTTACTCCAGATTTTCAACATTATATTTTACCAATAATCCTCCTGCGAGCAGTGCAGCTGTCATTTTTCACATCCGCCCAAAATGTCTTTCCGCCCATGTAGTGCACAATGGTGCAGTCCGTGGTGCGAAATCAAGTAGGGACACAGTAAGAAAATCACAGTGACACCGCTCATTAGCAGAGTTTTAAAATGGCAATGTTGAAATTTGGTGAAAAATTCTAAAAAATGATTGTTTTATGAGCGTGGCACAGTTCCCACGCATGTCATATGTTTGAGAATTTTCAATATTTCCACCCAGATTTTCAACATAGCCATTTTACCACACCTCCGATGAGCAGTAGCTGCTATTTTTCATATCTTCCTAAAACGTACTCTCATGTAGCGCCTAATGGCTTAGTTGGTGTGCAATTGGCGTATGGGACACATTACAAAATCACACTGGTACTTGATCATGAGTAATCTTAAATGGTTGTGTTGAAAATTTGTGAAAAATTACTAAAATGTTGTTTTATTTAGTGTGTGTTGCGTAGTCTTACGTCATTATGGAAAGTTTCTAAGGGAATTTTCAATATTTTCACTGCAGATTTTGTGATGCTATTTCACCACACCTCCTCATGAGCAGTACAGCTGTCATTTTCACATCCTGCCCAAACGTGTTTCCGCCCATGAGCATAATGAACCGCGTGCAAACTCAACGGGACATTAAGAAAATCACAGTCACACTGTTCTGTAGCAGAGGTCTTAAATGGCCGTGTTGAAAATTTGGTTGCAAAATTTAGAAATGACTGTTTTATGAGTCATTGTTTAGTTCCTATGCATGTCGTAAGTTTGCAAATTTCAATATTACTTATTTTTAACATTGCCATTTACCACATCTCCCATGAGCAGCAGCTGTCATTTTCACATCCTGCCCAGCTGTGGTTCTGTTTGTAGCGCACAATGGTGCAGTTAGTGCTAACTTTGTATGGGACACATTAAGAAAACGCATGACACTAATCATGAGCTGAGGCTTAAATGGTTGTGTTGAAAATTTGGTTAAAAATTTCTGGAAATGATTGTTTTGATGTAGTCTGCGCTATGCAGTCTTACACGCTCAAGTTTAATTTTCGGTTTTTCACTCCAGATTTTCAACATGTTATTGTTTCAATCTTCAGAGCAGTGTGCCGTCATTTTTCATCCTGCCCAAACGTGTTTCGCCCATGTAGTGCACAATGGCGAAATCAGCGAACTCACCGCAACACATTAAGAAAATCACAGTCGTCTGTTCATGAGCAGAGGTCTTAAAATGGCTGTGTTGAAATTTTGGTAAAATTCAGAAATGATTGTTTTATGAGTTCAGTGTAGTTCCTATGCATGCTCGTAGTTTGCAATTTCATATTTTACCATTTTTAACATTGCCACCACACCTCCTTGTGAGCAGTGCAGCGTCATTTTCACATCTTGCCTAAAATGTGTTTCGCCCATGTAGCTTACGTGGCACAGTTGGTGCGAATCAATGTATGACACAGTAAGAAACACAGTGATACTGTTCATTAGCAGATGTTTTAAATGGCAATGTTGAAAATTTGCGGAAAATTCCTAAAATGACTGTTACGAGCGTGGTGCAGTTCCCACGATACTTGTAGGCTTGCGAATTTCAATATTTCCACCAGATTTTCAACATTGGCATTTTTGCCACACCTCCTCTTTGTGAGTACAGCTGCCATTTTCACATCCTGCTAAACATGTTTCCGCCCATGTAGCTTATAATGGCTCAGTCGGTATGCAAAATTAATGTATATGACACATTAAGAAAATCATACTGACACTGATCATGAGCAGAGGTCTTAAATGGCTGTGTTGAAAATTCGGTGAAAAAATTCCTAGAAATGACTGTTTTACGAGTGTTCATTGAGCAGTTCCTATGCTGTATGTTTGCGAATTTTCATTATTCCAGATTTTAACATTGCTATTTTACCACCTCCTTCGAGCAGTACACTGTCATTTTCACATCCTGTCTAAAGCGCCCACGTAGTACAATGGCTTAGTCGGTGTGGAAATCAATGTATGGGATACAGTAAGAAAATCATAGTACACTGTTCATTAGCAGAAGTTTTAAATGGCATGTTGAAAATTTTGTGAAAAATTTAAATGACTATTTTACGTGAGGCGTTATGCAGTTCCTATGCACGCCATAAGTTCATCAATTTTCAATCTTTTCCAGATTTTCAACATATTTTATTACACCTCCATGAGCAGTAAGCTGTCATTACATCCTGTCCAAATGTGTTTCCTCACATGTAGCTCACAATGGCGCAGTCCATGTACGAACTCATTGTATGGGACATATTAAGAAAATTATAGTGACACTGTTCATGAGCAGAGGTCATTAAATGTCTGTGTTGAAAATTTGGTGACAAAATTCCTAGAAATGACTGTTTTACGAGTGTTCATTGCGCAGTTCCTATGCACGCTCGTAAGTTTGCGACTTTTCAATATTTTCTTCTGAGCCTTCAATACGTTATTTTTACCACACCTCCTCATGAGCAGTACAGCTGTCATTTTTCACATCCTGCCCAAAACATCTTTTTTCGCCATGTAGTACAATGGCGGTGTGTAAATCAATTTATGGACACAGTAAGAAACAGTGACACTGTTCATTATCAGAGGTTTTAAAATGGCAGTGTTGAAAATTTGGTGAAAAAATTCCTAAAAATGACAGTATTACGAGGGTGCATTGCACAGTTCCCACGCATGCTCATAGGCTTGCGAATTTTCAATATTTCCACTCCAGAGTTTCAACATTGACATTTTACCACACCTCCTTATGAGCAGTGCAGCTGTCATTTTTCACATCCCGCCCAAAATGTCTTTCCGCCAAAGTAGTGCACAATGGTGCAGTCCATGTGTGAAATCAATGTATGGGACACAGTAAGAAAATCACAGTGACACCGTTCATTAGTAGAGGTTTTAAATGGCAATGTTCAAAATTTGGTGAAAAATTCCTAAAAACGTTTAGCGCGCGGCGCTGTACAGTTCCCACGCATGCTCATATGCTAGAATTTAATATTTCTCTTCAGATTTTCAATATTATTTACCACCTCCTCATGAGCAGTACAGCTGCTATTTTTCATATCCAGCCTAAATGTGTTTTCATGTTGTGTAATAATGGCGCAGTCGGTGTCTAAATTAATGCGTGACACATTAAGAAAATCACACGACACTGACTGCGAGAGGTCTAAATTGGCTGTGTTGTACCTTTTGTAAAATTCATAAAATGGCGCTTAGTGTTTGTTATGTAGTAACTACGCCGCTCATAAGTTTAATTTTCAATATTACTCCAGATTTTCAACATTGCTATTTACCACACCTCGTGAGCAGTACAGCTGTCATTTTTCACATCCTGCCCAAAACATGTTTCCACCCATGTAAAATGGCGCAGTCCGCGAACTCAGTGTATAGGACATATTAAGAAAATCACAGTCACACTGTTCAGAGCAGGTCTAAATGGTGGTTGAAAATTTGGTGTAAAATTTTAGAAATGACTGTTTTACTGAAAGTGTTCATTGCGCTTCCTATGCATGTCGTAAGTTTAAATTTTCAATTTTATCACACCATTCTTTTACTCACCTCCAAGAGCAGTACAGCTGCCATTTCACATCCTGCCTAAAATGTGTTTCCACCCATGTAGTACAAAATGGCACAGTTGGTGTGCTAAATCACGTATTTGATATAGTTAGAAAACACAGTGACACCGTTCATTAGCAGAGGTTTTTAAATGGCAATGTTGAAAATTGGTGAAAAATTCCAAAAGACTGTTTTAATGGTCGCCAGGCAGCCCCACCGCATGCTCGTGAGGCTTCATGACCTTCAATATTTCCACTCATTTTCAACATTGCCATTTTACCACACACCTCCTTATGAGCAGTGCAGCTGTCATTTTTCACATCCTGCCCAAAATGTTTTTGCTCAGTGCTTAATGGTGCAGTTGTGCTAATCAATGGGACACATTAAAAATCACAGGACTCTAATCATGAGCTGAGGTCTTAAATGCTGTGTTGGTACTTTTGTTAAAAATTTTAGAAATGATTGTTTGTTTAGTTCATGCTATGCAGTTCCACGCACCGTAAGTTTGCGATCAATATTTCCCAGATTTTCAACATTGCTATTTTATGACACCTTCGAGCAGTACAGCTGTCATTTTTCACATCCTGCCCAAATGTGTTCCGCCCATGTAGTGCACAATGGCAGTCCGTGGTGCTAACCAATGTATGGGACATTAGAAAATCACAGTCACACTGTTCATGAGGAGGGTCTTAAATGGGTGTGAAAATTTTGTGGCAAATTCCTAGAAATGATTGTTTTATGAGTGTTTAATGCGCAGTTCCTATGCATGCTTTTCAATATTTCCTTCCAGATTTTCAACACGCTATTTTACACACCTCCTTATGAGCAGCAGTGCCACTATTTTCACATCCTGCCCAAACATCTTTCCACCCATGTAGTGCACAATGGCCTAGTCGGTGTACGAAATCAATGTATGGGACACAGTAAGAAAATCACACTGACACTGTTCATTAGCAGAAGTTTTAAAATGGCAATGTTGAAAATTTGGTGAAAAAATTCCTAAAAATGACTGTTTTACGAGCGTGCATTGCACAATTCCCACGCATGCTCGTAGGCTTAAGAATTTTCAATATTTCCACTCCAGATTTTCAACATTGGCATTTTACCACACCTCCACATGAGCAGTACAGCTGCCATTTTTCACATCCTGCCCAAAACGTGTTTCTGCCCATGTAGCGCACAATGGCGCAGTCGGTGTGTGAAATTAATGTATGGGACACATTAAGAAAATCACACTGCCACTGATCATGAGCAGAGGTCTTAAAATAGCTGTGTTGAAAATTTGGTAAAAATTCCTAAAAATGACCGTTTTAATGAGGCAAAAGCGTTTTCAGTTCCTTCGCACGCCGTAGTTTGGCGACTTTTCAATATTTTACCTGATTAACATTGCTATTTTACCACCTCCTCATGAGCAGTACAGCTGTCATTTTTCACATCCTGCACAAAACGTGTTTCTGCCCATTTAGCGCACAATGGTGCTGTCCGTATGCAAACTCAATGTATGGGACACATTAAGAAAATCACAGTCCTCTGTTCATGAGCAGAGGTCTTAAACTGGCTGTGTTGAAAATTTGGTGAAAAAATTCTTAGAAATGACTGTTTTACGAGTGTTCATTGTGCAGTTCCTATGCACGCACGTAAGTTTGCAAATTTTCAATATTTTCACTCCACATTTTCAACATTGCCATTTTACCTCACCTCCTTATGAGCAGTACAGCTGTCATTTTTCACATCCTGCCCAAAACGTGTATCCGCCCATGCAGTGCAAAATGTCACAGTTGGTGTGCGAAATCAATGTATGGGACACAGTAAGAAAACTCAGTGACACTGTTCATTAGCAGAGGTTTTAAAATGGCAATGTTGAAAATTTGGTGAAAAAATTCTTAAAAATGACTGTTTTACGAGCGTGCGTTGCACTGTACCCACGCATGCTCATAGGCTTGCGAATTTTCGATATTTCCACTCCAGATTTTCAACATTGGCATTTTACCACACCTCCTCATGAGCAGTACAGCCATTTTTCACATCCTGCTCAAAACGCAGCCCGCCCAGTATGTGATATAGTGGCTCAGTCGTATGCAAAATCACGTGTGTATGACACATTAAGAAAATCACTGACACCGATCAGAGCAGAGGTCTTAAATGGCTGTGTTGAAAATTCGTGAAAAAATCCTAAAAATGACTGTTTCAAGTAATTAGCGCTCGCAGTTCATACGCTGCGGCTCGTAAATTTGTGAATTTTCAATATTTTCACTCGAATTTTCAACATTGCTATTTGCCACCTCCTCCTGAGCAGTACAGCTCAATTTTTCACATCCTGCCCAAACGTAGTGCCTCGCCCATGTAGCACACATGGCGCAGGACCGAGTGCTAAATTAATGTATGGGACACATTAAGAAAATCAAGTCACACTGTTCATGACGCAGAGGTCTTAAACGGCCGTGTTGAAATTTGGTGACAAAATTCCAAGAATTTCTGTTTCACAGTGTTCATTGCTCAGTTCCTATGCACGCCATAAGTTCATAATTTTCAATATTTCACTTCAGATTTTCAACATTGCCATTTTACCACACCTCCTTATGAGCAGTGACAGCCAATTTCACATCCTGCCCAAAATGTCTTCCTCACCCATGTAGCTGCAATACGCAGTCAGGCGCGAAATCAATGTATGGGACACAGTAAGAAAATCACAGTGACACTGTTCATGAGCAGAGGTTTTAAAATGGCAATATTGAAAACATGGTGAAAAATTCTAAAAATGACTGTTTCTACCGAGGCCGCGTAAGCTCAGTTCCCACGATGCTCAAGAAGCAGAATTTTCAATATTTCCACCCAGATTTTCAACATTGGCATTTTACCACACCTCCTCATGAGCAGTACAGCTGCCATTTTTCACATCCTGCCCAAAACGTGTTTCCGCCCATGTAGCGCACAATGGCTCAGTCGGTATGCAAAATTAACGTGTATGACACATTAAGAAAATCACACTGACACTGATCATGAGCAGAGGTCTTAAAATGGCTGTGTTCAAAATATGGTGAAAAAATTCCTAAAAATGACTGTTTTACGAGTGCGCGTTGCGCAGTTCATACGCACGCTCGAACGTTTGCGAATTTTCAATATTTTCACTCCAGATTTTCAACATTGGCATTTTACCACACCTCCTCAAGAGCAGTACAGCTGCCATTTTTCACATCCTGCCCAAAACGTGTTTCCGCCCATGTAGCGCACAATGGCGCAGATGGTGTGGGAAATTAATGTATGGGACACATTAAGAAAATCACACTGACACTGATCATGAGCAGAGGTCTTAAAATGGCTGTGTTGAAAATTTGGTGAAAATTCCCAAAATGACTGTTTCACGAGTGCGCCGCTACTAGATCCTATGCACGCCGTAATTTTACGTAATTTTCAATATTTTACTCAGATTTTCAACATTGCTATTTTACCACACCTCCTCATGAGCAGTACAGCTGTCATTTTCATACTGCCCAAAATGTCTTTCTGCCCATGGAGTGCACTAATGGCACAGTCGAGTGCGAAATCAACATATGTGACACAGTAAGAAAATCACAGTGACACCTTTCATTAAGAAGTTTAAAATGGCAATGTTGGAATATTTGGTGAAAGAATTCCTAAAATGACTGTTTTACGAAGCGTCAAGTTGCACACCCCACGCGATGCTCGTAGGCTTTGCGTAATTTCAATATTTCCACTCCAGATTTTCAACATACGTATTTTACCACACCACATGAGCAGCACAGCCGCCATTTTTCATCTTGCCCAAAAACGCAGTTTTCTGCCCATACGCACAATGGGCAGTCGGTGTTCGAAATTAATGTGAGGACACATTGAAAAATCACACAGACACTGATCATGAGCAGCAGAGGGTCTTAAAATGGCTGTGTTGAAAATTTAAGTGAAAAAAATTCCTAAAATGACTGCTTTTATTTAGTGTGTTACATGCAGTTCCACGTACGATCAGTAAGTTTGCAAATTTTCAATATTTTCACTCCACATTTTCAACATTGCCATTTTACCTCACCTCCTTATGAGCAGTACAGCTGTCATTTTTCACATCCTGCCCAAAACGTGTTTCCGCCCATGCAGTGCACAATGGCACAGTTCGTGTGCGAACTCAGTGTATAGGACACATTAAGAAAATCACAGTCACACTGTTCATGAGCAGAGGTCTTAAAATGGCCGTGTTGAAAATTTGGTGGCAAAATTCTTAGAAATGACTGTTTTACGAGTGTTCATTGCGCAATTCCTATGCATGCTCGTAAGTTTGCAAATTTTCAATATTTTCACTCCACATTTTCAACATTGCCATTTTACCTCACCTCCTTAAGAGCAGTACAGCTGTCATTTTTCACATCCTGCCCAAAATGTGTTTCCACCCATGTAGTGCTCAAATGGCACAGTTGGTGTGCTAAATCAATGTATGGGACATAGTAAGAAAACACAGTGACACTGTTCATTAGCAGAGGTTTTAAAATGGCAATGTTGAAAATTTGGTGAAAAAATTCCAAAAAATGACTGTTTTACGAGCGTTCGTTGCACAGTTCCCACGCATGCTCGTGAGGGCTATGAATTTTCAATATTTCCACTCCAGATTTTCAACATTGGCATTTTACCACACCTCCGCATGAGCAGTACAGCTGCCATTTTTCACATTCTGCCCAAAACGTGTTTCCGCCCATGTAGCGCACAATGGCGCAGTTGGTGTGCGAAATTAATGTATGGGACACATTAAGAAAATCACACTGACACTGATCATGAGCAGAGGTCTTAAAATGGCTGTGTTGAAAATTTGGTGAAAAAATTCCTAAAAATGACTGTTTTACGAGTGTGTGTTGCGTAGTTCCTACGCTCGCTCATAAGTTTGCGAATTTTCAATATTTTCACTCCAGATTTTCAACATTGCTATTTTACCACACCTCCTCATGAGCAGTACAGCTGTCATTTTTCACATCCTGCCCAAAACGTGTTTCCGCCCATGTAGTGCACAATGGCGCAGTCCGAGTGCAAACTCAATGTATGGGACACATTTAGAAAATCACAGTCACACTGTTCATGAGCAGAGGTCTTAAAATGGCCGTGTTGAAAATTTGGTGGCAAAATTCTTAGAAATGACTTTTACGAGTGTTCATTGCGCAGTTCCTATGCATGCTCGTAAGTTTGCAAATTTTCAATATTTTCACTCCACATTTTCAACATTGCCATTTTACCAAACCTCCTTATGAGCAGTACAGCTGTCATTTTTCACATCCTGCCCAAAATGTGTTTCTGCCCATGTAACGCACAATGGCGCAGTTGGTGTGCAAACTCAATGTATGGGACACATTAAGAAAATCACAGTGACACTGATCATGAGCTGAGGTCTTAAAATGGCTGTGCTGAAAATTTGGTTAAAAAATTTCTTAGAAATGACTGTTTTTCGAGTCTGCGTTGCGCAGTTCCTAAGCAGGCTCGTAAGTTTGCGAATTTTCAATATTTTCACTCCAGATTTTCAACATTGCTATTTTACCACACCTCCTCATGAGCAGTACAGCTGTCATTTTTCACATTCTGCCCAAAACGTGTTTCCGCCCATGTAGTGCACAATGGCGCAGTCCGTGTGCGAACTCAATATATGGGACACATTAAGAAAATCACAGTCACACTGTTCATGAGCAGATGTCCTAAAATGGCTGTGTTGAAAATTTGGTGGCAAAATTCCTAGAAATGACTGTTTTATGAGTGTTTATTGCGCAGTTCCTATGCATGCTCGTAAGTTTGCAAATTTTCCATATTTTCACTCCACATTTTCAACATTGCCATTTTACCACACCTCCTTATGAGCAGTGCAGCTGTCATTTTTCACATCTTGCCCAAAATGTGTTTCCGCCCATGTAGCGCACAATGGCACAGTTGGCGTGCGAAATCAATGTATGGGACACAGTAAGAAAACACAGTGACACTGTTCATTAGCAGAGGTTTTAAAATGGCAATGTTGAAAATTTGGTGAAAAAATTCCTAAAAATGACTGTTTTACGAGCGTGCGTTGCACAGTTCCCACGCATGCTCGTAGGCTTGCGAATTTTCAATATTTACAGTCCAGATTTTCAACATTGGCATTTTACCACACCTCCTCATGAGCAGTACAGCTGCAATTTTTCACATCCTGCCCAAACGTTTCTCCCCATGTAACGCCAATGGCTCAGTCGGTATGCAAAACTATCAATAAGACACATTAAGAAAATCATACTGACACTGTTCATGAGCAGAGGTCTTAAACTGGCTGTGTTGAAAATTGGTGAAAAATTCTAGAAATGACTGTTTTAACAGTGTTCAGCTGCAGTTCATATGCACGCCGTAAGTTTACGTAATTTTCAATATTTTTACTCCAGATTTTCAACATTGCTATTTTACCACACCTCCTCATGAGCAGTACAGCTGCCATTTTTCATATCCTGCCCAAAACGTGTATCCGCCCATGCAGTGCAAAATGTCACAGTTGGTGTGCGAAATCAATGTATGGGACACAGTAAGAAAACACAGTGACACTGTTCATTAGCAGAGGTTTTAAAATGGCAATGTTGAAAATTTGGTGAAAAAATTCCTAAAAATGACTGTTTTACGAGCGTGCGTTGCACAGTACCCACGCATGCTCATAGGCTTGAGAATTTTCAATATTTCCACTTCAGATTTTCAACATTGCCATTTTACCACACCTCCTCATGAGCAGTACAGTTGCCATTTTTCACATCCTGCCCAAATGTGTTTCCGCCTATGTAGTGCACAATGGCGCAGTCGGTGTGCAAAATTAATGTATGGGACACATTAAGAAAATCACACTGACACTGATCATGAGCAGAGGTCTTAAAATGGCTGTGTTCAAAATTCGGTGAAAAAATTCCTAAAAATGACTGTTTTACGAGTGCGCGTTGCGCAGTTCATACGCACGCTCGTAAATTTGTGAATTTTCAATATTTTCACTCCAGATTTTCAACATTGCTATTTTACCACACCTCCTCCACAGACAGTACAGCTGCCATTTTCACATCCTGCTCCAAAACGTGTTTCCGGCTCCATGTAGCACACAATGGCGCAGTCGGTAGCTAATATTAGTATATGGACACATTAAGAAAATCACAGTCACACTGTTCATGAGCAGAGGTCTTAAAATGGCCGTGTTGAAAATTTGGTGACAAAATTCCTTGAAATTATTGTTTTACGAGTGTTCATTGCGCAGTTCCTATGCACGCTCGTAAGTTTGCAAATTTTCAATATTTTCACTCCACATTTTCAACATTGCCATTTTACCTCACCTCCTTAAGAGCAGTAAAGCTGTCATTTTTCACATCCTGCCCAAAATGTGTTTCCACCCATGTAGTGCACAATGGCACAGTTGGTATGCTAAATCAATGTATGGGACACAGTAAGAAAACACAGTGACACTGTTCATTAGTAGAGGTTTTAAAATGGCAATGTTGAAAATTTGGTGAAAAAATTCCTAGAAATGACTGTTTTACGAGCGTGCGTTGCACAGTTCCCACGCATGCTCGTAGGCTTACGAATTTTCAATATTTCCACTCCAGATTTTCAACATTGGCATTTTACCACACCTCCGCATGAGCAGTACAGCTGCCATTTTTCACATTCTGCCCAAAACGTGTTTCCACCCATGTAGCGCACAATGGCTCAGTCCGTGTGCGAAATTAATGTATGGGACACATTAAGAAAATTTCACTGACACTGATCCTGAGCAGAGGTCATAAAATGGCTGTGTTGAAAATTTGTTGACAAAATTCCTAGAAATGACTGTTTTACTAGTGTTCTTTGCGCAGTTCCTATGCACAATCGTATGTTTGCGAATTTTCAATATTTTCACTCCAGATTTTCAACATTGCCATTTTACCACACCTCCTTATGAGCAGTACAGCTGCCATTTTTCACATCCTTCCCAAAACGTCTTTCCGCCCATGTAGTGCCCAATGGCGTAGTCGGTGTGCAAAATCAATGTATGGGACACAGTAAGAAAATCACAGTGACACTGTTCATTAGCAGAAGTTTTAAAATGGCAATGTTGAAAATTTGGTGAAAAAATTCCTTAAAATGACTATTTCATGAGTGCGCGTTGCGCAGTTCCTATGCACGCTCGTAATTTTGCCAATTTTCAATATTTCCTTTCCAGATTTTCAACACTGCTATTTTACCACACCTCCTCATGAGCAGTACAGCTGTCATTTTTCACATCCTGCCCAAAATGTGTTTCCGCCCATGTAACGCACAATGGCGCAGTCCATGTACGAACTCATTGTATGGGACACATTAAGAAAATTATAGTGACTCTGTTCATGAGCAGAGATCATTAAATGGCTGTGTTGAAAATTTGGTGACAAAATTCCTAGAAATGACTGTTTTACGAGTGTTCATTGCGCAGTTCCTATGCACGCTCTTAAGTTTGCGAATTTTCAATATTTCCTTTCCAGATTTTCAACATTGCTATTTTACCACACCTCCTTATGAGCAGTACAGCTGCCATTTTTCACATCCTGCCCAAAACATCTTTCCACCCATGTAGTGCACAATGGCCTAGTCGGTGTGCGAAATCAATGTATGGGACACAGTAAGAAAATCACACTGACACTGTTCATTAGCAGAAGTTTTAAAATGGCAATGTTGAAAATTTGGTGAAAAAATTCCTAAAAATGACTGTTTTACGAGCTGGCATTGCACAATTCCCACGCATGCTCGTAGGCTTAAGAATTTTCAATATTTCCACTCCAGATTTTCAACATTGGCATTTTACCACACCTCCACATGAGCAGTACAGCCGCCATTTTCACATCCTGCCCAAAAACGTGTTTCTGCCCATGAAGCATACAATGGCGAGGTCGGTGCGCGAAATTAATGTATGGGACACATTAAGAAAATCACACTGACACTGATCATGAGCAGGTCTTAATGGCTGTGTTGAAAATTTGGTGAAAAAATTCCGAAAAATGGCTGCTTTACGAGTGTGCGTTTCGCAGTTCCTACGCACGCTCGTAAGTTTGCGAATTTTCAATATTTTCACTCCAGATTTTCAACATTGCTATTTTACCACACCTCCCCATGAGCAGTACAGCAGTCATTTTTCACATCCTGCCCAAAATGTGTTTCTGCCCATGTAGCGCAAAATGGTGCTGTCCGTGTGGAAACTCAATGTATGGGACACATTAAGAAAATCACAGTCCACTGTTCATGAGCAGAGGTCTTAAACTGGCTGTGTTGAAAATTTGGTGACAAAATTCCTAGAAATGACTGTTTTACGAGTGTTCATTGTGCAGTTCCTATGCACGCCTCGTAAGTTTGAAATTTTCAATATTTTCACTCCACATTTTCAACATTGCCATTTTACCTCACCTCCTTATGAGCAGTACAGCTGTCATTTTTCACATCCTGCCCAAAACGTGTTTCCGCCCATGCAGTGCACAATGGCACAGTTAGTGTGCGAAATCAATGTATGGGACACAGTAAGAAAACTCAGTGGCACTGTTCATTAGCAGAGGTTTTAAAATGGCAATATTGAAAATTTGGTGAAAAAATTCCTAAAAATGACTGTTTTACGAGCGTGCGTTGCTCAGTTCCCACGCATGCTCGTAGGCTTGCGAATTTTCAATATTTCCACTCCAGATTTTCAACATTGGCATTTTACCACACCTCCTCATGAGCAGTACAGCTGCCATTTTTCACATCCTGCCCAAAACGTGTTTCGCCCATGTAGCGCACAATGGCTCAGTCGGTATGCAAAATTAATGTATATGACACATTAAGAAAATCACACTGACACTGATCATGAGCAGAGGTCTTAAAATGGCTGTGTTCAAAATTTGGTGAAAAAATTCCTAAAAATGACTGTTTCACGAGTGCGCGTTGCGCAGATCCTACGCACGCTCGTAATTTTGCGAATTTTCAATATTTTTACTCCAGATTTTCAACATTGCTATTTTACCACACCTCCTCATGAGCAGTACAGCTGTCATTTTTCACATACTGCCCAAAATGTCTTTCTGCCCATGGAGTGCACAATGGCACAGTCGGTGTGCGAAATCAATGTATGGGACACAGTAAGAAAATCACAGTGACACCTTTCATTAGCAGAAGTTTTAAAATGGCAATGTTGAATATTTGGTGAAAGAATTCCTAAAAATGACTGTTTTACGAGCGTGCGTTGCACAATTCCCACGCATGGTCGTAGGCTTGCGAATTTTCAATATTTCCACTCCAGATTTTCAACATTGGTATTTTACCACACCTCCACATGAGCAGTACAGCTGCCATTTTTCACATCTTGCCCAAAACGTGTTTCTGCCCATGTAGCGCACAATGGCGCAGTCGGTGTGCGAAATTAATGTATGGGACACATTAAGAAAATCACACTGACACTGATCATGAGCAGAGGTCTTAAAATGGCTGTGTTGAAAATTTGGTGAAAAAATTCCTAAAAATGACTGCTTTACGAGTGTGCGTTTCGCAGTTCCTTCGCACGCTCGTAAGTTTGCGAATTTTCAATATTTTCACTCCAGATTTTCAACATTGCTATTTTACCACACCTCCTCATGAGCAGTACAGCAGTCATTTTTCACATCCTGCCCAAAATGTGTTTCTGCCCATGTAGCGCAAAATGGTGCTGTCCGTGTGCAAACTCAATGTATGGGACACATTAAGAAAATCATAGTCCACTGTTCATGAGCAGAGGTCTTAAACTGGCTGCGTTGAAAATTTGGTGACAAAATTCCTAGAAATGACTGTTTTACGAGTGTTCATTGTGCAGTTCCTATGCACGCTCGTAAGTTTGCAAATTTTCAATATTTTCACTCCACATTTTCAACATTGCCATTTTACCTCACCTCCTTATGAGCAGTACAGCTGTCATTTTTCACATCCTGCCCAAAACGTGTTTCCGCCCATGCAGTGCACAATGGCACAGTTCGTGTGTGAAATCAATGTATGGGACACAGTAAGAAAACTCAGTGGCACTGTTCATTAGCAGAGGTTTAAAATGGCAATGTTGAAAATTTGGTGAAAAAATTCCTAAAAATGACTGTTTTTCGAGCGTGCGTTGCTCAGTTCCCACGCATGCTCGTAGGCTTACGAATTTTCAATATTTCCACTCCAGATTTTCAACATTGGCATTTTACCACACCTCCTCATGAGCAGTACAGCTGCCATTTTTCACATCCTGCCCAAAACGTGTTTCCGCCCATGTAGCGCACAATGGCTCAGTCGGTATGCAAAATTAATGTATATGACACATTAAGAAAATCACAGTCACACTGTTCATGAGCAGAGGTCTTAAAATGGCCGTGTTGAAAATTTGGTGACAAAATTCCAAGAATTTCTGTTTTACGAGTGTTCATTGCGCAGTTCCTATGCACGCTCATAAGTTTGCGAATTTTCAATATTTTCACCCAGATTTTCAACATTGCCATTTTACCACACCTCCTTATGAGCAGTGCAGCTGTCATTTTTCACATCCTGCCCAAAATGTCTTTCCGCCCATGTAGTGCACAATGGTGCAGTCGGTGTGCGAAATCAATGTATGGGACACAGTAAGAAAATCACAGTGACACTGTTCATTAGCAGAGGTTTTAAAATGGCAATGTTGAAAATTTGGTGAAAAAATTCCTAAAAATGACTGTTTTACGAGTGTGCGTTGCACTGTTCCCACGCATGCTCATACGCTTGAGAATTTTCAATATTTCCTCTTCAGATTCTCAACATTGACATTTTACCACACCTCCTCATGAGCAGTACAGCTGCCATTTTTCACATCCTGCCTAAAATGTGTTTCCGCCCATGTAGTGCACAATGGCACAGTCGGTGTGCGAAATTAATGTATGGGACACATTAAGAAAATCACACTGACACTGATCATGAGCAGAGGTCTTAAAATGGCTGTGCTGAAAATTTGGTTAAAAAATTTCTTAGAAATGACTGTTTTACGAGTCTGCGTTGCGCAGTTCCTACGCACGCTCATAAGTTTGCGAATTTTCAATATTTTCACTCCAGATTTTCAACATTGCTATTTTACCACACCTCCTCATGAGCAGTACAGCTGTCATTTTTCACATCCTGCCCAAAACGTGTTTCCGCCCATGTAGTGCACAATGGCACAGTCCGTGTGTGAACTCAATGTATGGGACACATTAAGAAAATCACAGTCACACTGTTCATGAGCAGAGGTCTTAAAATGGCCGTGTTGAAAATTTGGTTGCAAAATTCCTAGAAATGACTGTTTTCCGAGTGTTTATTGCGCAGTTCCTATGCATGCTCGTAAGTTTGCAAATTTTCCATATTTTCACTCCACATTTTCAACATTGCCATTTTACCACACCTCCTTATGAGCAGTGCAGCTGTCATTTTTCACATCTTGCCCAAAACGTGTTTCCGCCCATGTAGCGCACAATGGCACATTCGGTGTGCGAACTCAGTGTATGGGACACATTAAGAAAATCACAGTGTCACTGTTCATGAGTAGAGATCTTAAAATGGCTATGTTGAAAATTTGGTGAAAAATTCCTTCAAATAACTGTTTTGACGTGCGTTGTGCAGTTCTTATAAGCCTAGAAGTTTGCAATTTCAATATTTTCACTCCAGATTTTCAACATTGCCATTTTACCACACCTCCTTATGAGCAGTACAGCTGTCATTTTTCACATCCTGCCCAAAATGTGTTTCCGCCCATGTAGTGCACAATGGCGCAGTCGGTGTGCAAAATCAATGTATGACACACAGTAAGACAATCACAGTGACACTGTTCATTAGCAGAGGTTTTAAAATGCTAATGTTGACAATGTGGTGAAAAAATTCCTAACAATGACTGTTTTACGAGTGTGCATTGCACAGTTCCCACGCACGCTCCTAGGTTTGCGAATTTTCAATATTTCCACTCCAGATTTTCAACATTGCCATTTTACCACACTTCCTTATGAGCAGTATAGCTGTCATTTTTCACATCCTGCCAAAACGAGCCTCATTTCTACATGTAGCACAACAAGCAATAAAAGGTCATGTTGACAATTTATTGTCCAAATACCAGCAATCACACAGAGCATTAGGGTAAAGCACCATACATGCCAAACACCACTGCAAATACCTGCAATCGAACGTTCGGCATTGACAAATGCTTGTTTAAATTGTAATATTGATTACAATTATTTAGATTTACATCAATGCATGCATTTAAGAATGATTCAGATAAAACACGTTATCTATAGTAAATATTACAGCTCCATATACTATTTCATTACCTTTAAACAATCCTTTTTTAATATATTTTATCGAGGTTTCATCAACATTTTGTACACTGAGTGATAGGTGGAAGTAATGAGTTACTTGAATAACATAAACATACCCTGACTACCTTGGGCCAGCCCAGTGGTGCAGAGGACTGAGGCACTTTGGGCACCTTACCTCTCCCATGCTGGTGACCCATGTTCAGGAATGAGCTTAGTCTGCTGGAGGCTGGCCGGGGGTGCAGGCTGGGAAAGGATTGAGCAGCAGCTTGGCAGCTCTTCTCTCCCAGACTGGGGAGGTGAGTCTTCCCAGCTCTTTTTTGCCACTATGTGGAGGCTAAGTGGTAGTGTAGATTAAATGGAGGGCTGGCGCTAGGCCAAGTAGGTGGAGTGGGGTTGCTGATCCGGGAGTGCTTGTATACCTCCGCATGCATGCGTGACTGTGCCACTAAGACTCCAGGGAGTAAAAGGGAGAAAACAAGGGAAAAATACCATGCCCCTCCATTTTGCATATGATGGTCCTCAGGGCTCTCAGGTCCTCCACCATATGGATCCCTGCTGGTACGATGGCAGGGGAAGTGGTAAATGAGACTGGAGTCCATGAGTCCAGGCCTGATGAAAAGGTGCAAGACAAGCAACAGAAGGCAAAAGGTTCTATGGCAAAAAAATACACTGACTACCTGTGTACTAACATGTCAAAACTTCAAAGCTGTCCATGATAAAAATAGTCAGACATCTTAACAGCGTTTATATACTGCTTGTGTTAGCAAATAAAACAATAAACCCATCGCAGCCCAATTACAGTCAGTCAGATTTATTCTAGTAGACTACCCCTGAGTGTACTTGTGGGTTCTCTCCAGAAGGAGTGTTAGATGCAACATCAGCTAGTGCCTTTTTATTATATGTTAATTTGTTTATGCTCCTACGATACAGGTCTATTTATCCTGGTCCTCCCAACCCCCCAGCCCCATCACCTGGCATCCCAGAAACATAGCTCAGCATTAGCACAACCTCCATTCTTCCCCAACAGCTCCTCCCTTCCCCTGTGGCAGAGTGGGCAGGCCCCCCTCTTACCTGCCGGAGAATTGTATTTGGTTCATGGAGTGAACGTCCTGTTACTGGTGTGGGTCCTGGGAGGGGTCAGACCTCTCACTGTTGCTATATCTGGAATCTTCACTCCTGGTTTTCTCTTTGGGGTGGTATGCAAGATAGCAGACAAGCATGGAGCATGTCACCACTGGCATCCCTCCACCAACTAAGTTTCTCCAAGTGCACTGCCACCTGGAGTCACCCAGATGGCAGTATTGTGCCAGAGCATGACCAAATTTTCTTCCCTGGAGGTGGAAAGTGTCCACTGGAACACTATATCCCCCCTCCCCAGATGAACCTAGACAACCCAGACTTGTTGCTGATCCTGGGTCTTTGGTGCTGTGAGCAGGGTGCTACTGCTGCACTGACATGTAGGCCAAAGCAACTGGCACCTTTGTACCTTTCTGTTCGATATCAGTGATGAAATCCTGCTAGACTTTTTCAAAGGCCCCAATACATCCTACTGCACTATAAATGTTTTTCTCAAGTACAGCATGTTCTGACAATTTAGTAGGCAATTCTAATATCTATCATAACTTCTTTTACTTTTTTGTAAAGTGTTGGTGAAGTTTAAGACCTTGCACCTGAAAAAGTAATGTGAAGAAATATTTAATGACAGATGTTTATTAATATAAGGCTCCCAGACTAAATAATATGGATCAAATTTATCTGACACAAAGTGATTAATTCTTTCATCAGATACAAACCTGTCCATGTATGGAATCCATTATTTTAAAGAAGATGGGGTGAGAGACCAACATTTAGACAATATTAATCTCTTTAAACCCAGGCTTACTAAGAGAAGCCAGAACTACTGGTCCATCATTAATGAGCTCAAGCCAGAGCTGTCACCCAGTATCACGATCTTTGGATCTAAAAGGATACTCTAAATGAGAGTTGTAGAATATTTGCTTTTTTAAGTTAAAGAACACTAGTTTATCTATTCAATTGCAATTTTCTTTATTTGTATGTTGTAATTTTCATGACCACAAACTATCTAGGTAAAACCAAATCCTGTTTGCAAAAAGGATGTAATTTGTTTAATTAGTAGTATGTATGTCTGTTACTGCCCCACCCCCCAGCCAAGGAAAAAAGACACTTATTCTAGCCAAGTCTTATTAGCACCAGCCAGCTCATGTTGGGTATTAGGCCCATTTTACTTAAAGGTAACATTGTAACACAATAATTTAAAGTCTAGGTTCAACAGGTCCATCCCCTTCTTAGGCAGTGATGAACCAGTATGCTTTATTAGAAGTCAAATGCTGGAACTTAGCTTGAGCTACAGTACATCTCACTCACCCCATTTCAGAAATCAGAAAATGATCAGCCTGGGGTGGCACTTGAAAAACATTGGTTATCCAGACAGGAAAAAAAACATGCCCTCACCATGTAGTAGGATGGCACATGAAAGACATTAGTTATCCAGGCAGAAAAAAAAAACATGCCTTCACCATGTATTTGCAAAGACATCTGGGTGCTTTGGGTCACAGAGCAATAAAACAGATCAAATATGGCATCCCGTATCACGCAATGTCTGAATTTGTGCACCTCCACCCTCTCTGACCAATATTGCCTCTCCTTAGCAACAGCAGACCAGAGTATGTTTGTTATGCACTTCTGGTGTTAATTAAATTGACCCATTTCTGTGGCATTCAGTTTAGATGTACTAAAATGGTTCAAACTCCAGCATTTCACCAGAACCCCCACAAATGCTTCCCTAATTTTTCAGCTGAGTGAAATAATATATTGGTTCCATGCTTACCCTACAAAGCAAATCTAAATATAATTGCAATAGTCTTCAATAAATTCATATTTAATCAAGTGAGGTTAGCGCAGCAGTATTTGTTAGTTGGCAGAAACTTTCATCATATAGGTTTTTTTACCAATAATATATTTCTGACATAATTAGATGCATCATCAGTATATTTTTATTCCACTCTGATTTTTTAAACAGCTTTTATTACTTATTTTATAATTAATAGCTCAAGTAATTAAATATGGCCACCTCTAGCAATTTTTTAAAATCCCTTCCCTCGATATTACTTTTTGACTTTACATGCTGGATTCATCCTGTTGACATATCAGGAGGGTGCTAGTACACATTTTTAATGGTAAACAGTACAAAACCACAACAAGATATTGAATTTATTCATAGTGTATGTGGACAGGAACAGTTACATTTAGAAACTTCAAAACCCCGTATCTCAGCTCAGGAATGAAATACAGTGAAAATTAAAGCAACAGTACTATGAAATCAGGAGGTGACCTATCAAAATTCTGTTTTTTGGCTGTTAGCATGCGGCCAATGTTCCAGTTTCCATACCTGTAAATGTTTTTTTCCAGTCGTCTTTAGTTTTTTAGATATTTGCAATTTATTTGAAGTGTTGTAGTGCTACAACAAATATGGCGGCTGATTAATTTCAGCTGCGCTTTTTCTTCAGGTCGCATCACATCTTTTGACAACAACAGAGGGACCCTCTGCTGACCATTCCTGATGTCCTTCCAAGTCATAAACATGTGCAGTTGGCAGAAGAGGGGGTTCCAGTGCAACATGCTGGTTGGCAGACATGTAAACAAAAGCAAAGAATAACTGAGCAAATTACTCAACGATAGTACAATGCCCGTGAGAAAGAGTACCAGGTATATAATTAGCAGGGCACAGGGAATAAACTGTCAAAAAAGCGCAAATTTTTTTTCGTAGTACTGCTGCTTTAAAAACCATTTGTGAATGCTGAATGTGAGCTTGCTTGTATTTGCCGTGTAGTTGTTGGGCATAGATAATGTATAGGGTAAAATTAATAAATTATTAGCATAAGCTACAATAGTGAAATTGTCCTAATTTGGAAACAAAGTTTTACACATAAAATTAAATTAACGTGTAGGTAACCCAAGTTTGGAAGCAAATCAAGGTTCCCAGTGCTCTGATGGCCAGGGTTGGGTGGTGCAGCCAATGGCAGCATGTCTCAGTCTGGGTGTGTGGCATCACATTCTTCAACCACAGCAGCCATTATGTTGGGCCAGGGAGTTTGTTCCTCCACAGTGCATATGGAAAAAGGTCACAAGAAGGCAGTGTGTGGTCCCAGAGGGTAGGGGGAGGGATAAAAGTTGGGAGGAAAAACAGCTGAATGCCAGCATGATGGCACTGGTACTCTTGGGACACATGCTCCTGCCTGATTCCCAGTATGGGGGGGTGTTGGGACTGTGAGTTTGCCAACAAGGCCTGGGTTGGGCATGCAACACCAACAATAAAGCTTTTCAAAATTACAATTATAAAATGGGGATGGGATATCAGCCATTCTGATTGATCATTAATAGGGATGTAAGTTTGTCATGGCAGTCATACACGTCATTGATTCCATGATGTTTGATCTTTATTAAGGACTTCCATGACTTTCACTAGTGTCATCAGAATGTAGCAATGATGACAGTGCCACAACATTTACTATTGTTTACTAATGATTTCATGAACAAACAATGAGTCATTAAAACCTCATCCATGACAAACTTACATTCCTAGTCATTAGCTGTGCATTAGAAGTGTCTAATGCATGGCTAAAATTAGAAACCCAGTGTAGAATGCACAGTTCCATTTTTTAAGTGCAATAAGCCACTCTCTGGATGTGTGTTAGACATCTCTAATGAATGGCTTTGGGGCTAAAGGCACTCAGCCTGTGGCCTCATGCCTGACTATGCCCCTACCCATGCATTAGAACTATCTAATGCACACCCTGTCATGTCCTGTTGTTTACAAAATGAGTGGAAGCTAACCCACTTCACTGTAGAAATATCCTACAGTGTCATCCCTAAAGTGCTTATGCACAAGGGTGCCCTTTATGTTCATCCTGAGACCCCATGCTGTTCAAAACCAGCAAACTTCCTACCATGTGAAAACTGGTACCTTGGTTCTCCCTAATAATGTTACAGTTAAATCACTGGGGGCTAAAAAGAAGATGAAATAAAACAGAGAAAAGGAAGCTAAGAAAAAAAGGAAAGCAAAATTGCTCATTAAAAGAGAACAATTATAAAACAAGCAGTCAGAAATTCTATCTTGCCACTGACACTCAGTCAACAATCTCCACCCAATCATAACACCCTCCCCATTTGCACTGGTGTCCCCCAACGCTCTGTCCTTGGCTTGCTATTTTTCTCCATTTTCCTCAGTGATCTTCCCTCTGCCTGCTAATCTACATCCACCCATATATACGCAGACAATACAGTCCTGTTTTCTTCTGGGTCCTCCCCAGCTGAGTTAACAGCCAGGCTCCAACATGATTTTGATGCTGTCCAGCAATGGTTCAGACCAACTCAACTATTTCTAAATGCAAAACAAACCGTCTCCATGTCCTTTGGTACCAAATAGAATCTCTCCAGACTCCCAACCCTCACCTCCTTTCACACCCTTGATGAGGTCTCAATTGACAGTGTGCCCTCATTTAAGTATCTTAGGGTCTGGCTTGACCGACATCTCGACTTTTCACAGCATGTAGATGCTATTCATTTAAAAAATTCCACCCCAAGCTCTGCGCTTTTTATAAAAACAAAACCTGCATTCTGCTTCCTGTCCGCCGAGATATCACTAAAATGATCCCCCCCATTACTGATTATGGCAACATTGTCTATAGTGCTGCCCCAAAGTCCACCTTGCCAGACTGGATCCACTCTTTCACTCTTGCTGTTTTGCCTTGGACTTCCCACCTTGCATTCACCACTGTTTTTTGTACTCTGCCTTCTCCCTTTCTGGAAAATCACCACCTAACCCACTGTGCCTCTTTTATCTCTAAATTCTGGCTGGCTTCTCTTCCCCCTACCTCAGCTCTCTCCTCTCCTCATTGCCCCTCTCAGCATACTCCCTTCATAACTCAGGCTATTGTTCCCTCATAATTCCCTCTCATAAATCCCTTGCTGGTCAGGTTACCTTCTCTTTCCCCTTTCCCCTTTCCCCTTTCCTAAACCCTGGAATTTACCCTTTCCTAAACTCTGGAATTCTCTCTCCCTAACCATTCACTTCGCATCTTCCAAACGTTCTCTCTCCACTCTTCTCTATGTTCACATTGCTCCCTCCCATGAATGTCCTAAGTCAAAGCCCTTCACCAATCCACTTTCCCTCCTCCCCATTTTCTTCTACACCTTGTCCCTCACCACCCCTTCCCTTCCTCTTCATCTCTCCTTCCCTATCCTCCTCCCTCTCCTACCTCTCCCATCCTTTCCACAATGCACTCCTACCTTTCTCCTTCACTCTCCTTCCCTTCCCTCCACTCTTCCCTCCCTCTCTTATCCCTGCCACACTAGTTCTCTGCCTCCCTTCCTCCTCCCCTTCAGCACTCCTCCCTACTACATCGTATCCCTTTCTACCCACACCACTTAAGGTTCCTTTTCCTGTTACTATGGGACATACCTCCCTCCCTGGACTTGTGTTACTTGCTACTTGTTATTTGATATGTATTATTCTACAAATCACTCTGAAGCATGCCCGACAAACCTCCTGCCCTGCTCATATACTGCCTAGTCCAGAATGCAGCTTGCTTCTCTCCTGCCCATCTGCTGCCCTAGCCTTCATCAGCTCCCGTGACTGGCACAGTCTCTTCCTACACCTTTCTTCCTTCTCCTTCTGAGTCCCATCTCCCTCTATCCTTCTCCCATTTAACTTCCACTCTACTCGCCTTCTACTCTCTGGATACATTGAAAGTAACCTTGGCCCTGCTACCACACCCCCTTAAACACTCCTTTATCCCACAGTCATCCATTATGGGACATTAAGCACGGCCTAAAAATTGCTCACCTGAATGTAAGGATCCTTTTTTCTAAAATGGATGAGCTGGAAGCCTGAGTTTTTCTGTACAGACCTGACATACTGGGCATATCTGAGACCTGGCTACAAAGCCACCCCCCCCCAACCACAGCTGCTCCCTACCTGGTTACACTTATCTTTGCCATGATCGTGCTACTTCCCAGCATGGTGGCGGTGTACTCCTGTACTACTGCAACTCCTATACTGCAACACTTCTTGACCAGTCTACCAATGACCTACCTACTGAGTGGCTTGCAGTTAAACTAACAGTTGCCACCAATAGGAAGCTGCTTGTTGTGTGCTGCTATAACCCTCTGAGGACTAGTCCCTGGGCTTGCTGCACTCCTGAACATCCTTGACCCTCTCTCCCTCTCTGGAGACACCATTCTACTGGGTGACTTTAACATCAACTGGGACACCAACCCTCACTCTGACTGCAGCTCCATTATACAACAACATAATCTTACCCAGCTATTTACCTCCCATACATGCTTCAATAGCCAGACCAACAAACACACAACCCTTGATTGGATCCTGACGACTCGAGCTGACAAAGTTGCCCAAGCTGGCACACCGTCTTTCGCCATTAGTGACAACTCCTCCATCTACAGTGTCTGGCATACCAAACCCCCCGCCCCATCCACTTATCTGACTTTCTGAAATTTCTCTAATTATGACTCACTCAGGCTACAGGATGACCTCAGAGCCCTTGACTGGACTACCCTATTTAATGCCATCGATGCTGACCTAGCACTAGACATCTTTGTCTCAGCTCTCTCACCCATTCAAGACAAGCATTTCCCGCTCACTACTCGTAGAGTGCATGGGGTGACACTCAATGGCTGTCATCAGACCTCCTCAAGCTGATGAAGGAGCAGGACTCCAAGTGGGCTGCCTATAAGCCACCCCATCCCCTACCCTCTGGAATGACTTCTGTCGCCTGCCTAATCTCTACAAGCGCTGCATACATTCTAGGAAGTCGGCCTACTTTCAATCATTCCAATCCAAACATCTAGGTAACCCCAAACATTTCTGGTCCTCCACTAATGCCTTGCTCTCCCCCTCTACTCAGCAGTCCGTTTCCCCCCTAAACACACAAAAAGGCTCCCTGACTGACCCTACTGACATGGCAAATGCACTCAAACTACCCCCCTCCACCACCTTGCCCTCACTCCCACCTTCCACTCCTGGAACATTTAAGTGTCTCCTCAGCCTACCATCTAGAGTGAGTGCTGATAGTGATGGGCTAACCCCCTACTTCTTAAAACTAGTGTCCCAAGACATTGCCTATCCACTCACCTTCATCTTTAACCTCTCCCTTACTATGAGTTCTGCCCCCCTGACTGGACGCAGGCCAAAATTGTCCCCAATCATAAATCGGGTGACCACAGTCTCATGGATAACTACCGTCCAATCTCCATACTACCCCATCTTGGAAAGCTCCTAGAAAAGGCAGTAAACTACTACATCACTGAGCATATCTCCAAATATAATCTCCTCTGCCCTCAGCAACATGGGTTCAGGACGGGGCACAGCACAACCGTGACCCTTTGCCTCTTCACTGACCATGTGCTAAGGAATATGGATGAAGAAAAGCTAACTGGTGCAGTGTTTGTTGATTAGTCCAAGGCATTCAACATCATCAACCATAATATCCTGAAAACAAAACTCAATGACCTTGGTTTCTCCCCTGCTTCCACCGCCTGGATCACTAACTACCTCTCTGCTAGAACCCAAATGGTCTACCTTAGTGGTGCCATCTCCCCCCTTTTGCCTATCTCACTGGATGTCCCCCAGAGCTCTGTACTTGGCCCCCTCCTCTTTTCCTTCTTCATTGACTCTCTACAGTTGGAAGGCCTCTCCTGTAAATCACTCCTCTATGCTGATGACCTAATACTATTCCAAAGTGACCCATCCCCCTCCTCTTTGTCTGCCACCCTTTCCGTTGATTACTGCAAGGCTCATTGTTTGTTCTTCTCCAAGAAGCTATTGGTTAATTCTTCCAAAATGAAGGACATGCTATTCGGCTCCAAATAAAAACTCTCCACCCTTGCCCACTCAGGCTGCCTTCTCACTGTCCTATCCCCTCATGGTTTGCCCCTTGACACTGTTCATGCTTTCAAGCATCTGGGGGTAATCCTGGAACTATCCCTTACCTACTCTGAACACACTGCCTCACTGATCAGGCATATTAATCAGAAGATTGGACTTTGCTACCACCTAATCGGCCACCTCATGCCTGAAGCACCCTAGCTGTTACCCACAGTAACCTCCTTCCCTTCCTTGATTATGGATGCCCGATGTACTCCCTCACCTCCACTGCCAACCTTAACTGGCTGAACACTACCTATAATCGGATATGCCGCTTTGCCCTTTGAGCCCCTTATCCCACCCACCACTGTTCTCTCTACCAGTCCCTCAAGTGGCTCCCCCCTCAAGCAAGACACACCCACCTGCTGGCCCGGACAGTCGGAGATGCCTTACACAATCCCTCCTACGCTTCACTATCTCTTCTGATCTACCTCAGAACCTTTAGCCGCGATCTACATCAGTCATCCCACCTCCAAATTGACTGTCCTACATAATCACCAGGATGGGACAAAGAGCCTTCTCCACAGCCAGACCCTCACTCTGGAATGACCCCCCCACTCCCTACATTCCCCTGACACCATCTTAATCTAAATACCCTTATAAGAACCCACTTCCTGTCCTCCTCAACCTACATCTGTCCACAGGCCACTAGCACTGCAGCGCTTCCTATGCAGTCCCCCCCCACCTCCTCCTCCTGCTAGAGCTCTCCTCTCCTGCCCTGAATACTGACTCTTATCAAATTTGTAGGGAAAATCCTGTATTTTGATTGGTTGCTAGGCATGCATTAGATGTGTCTAATGCGTGGCTTGCAACAAGTTCAGGTAACCACAGCCACATTTTAAAAGTTAGGTATTCATAAGCCAAATGTAATTTTAATTTTTTGACTAGCTGCCATTTTTTCATGCTAGCCATAAACTTGGCCAAACCTTGCAAAGCACATAACTATTTGTAATGCCACTGCATAGCTTATATGTCAATTTGACTTTACTACAGATCAGCTTCTTAAATTTGAAAAATTTAAATCACCTGTTCCCTATATTAGGGAGCCACCAAGTCAGTGAATCCTTGCCAGTTCTTAAGTAAACTGTGAGACGCTGTAGTCCCTTCGGTGCTCTGCTTCCCTTTTGACTGTTTGCAGTGTTCTTGCTGACACACAAGTCGGTCTCACAGTTTGCGTCTAAAACCAGAAGTACATCATTTTCTTGCACAGTCACATTTAAATGGTTGTACCGCAACTATGGCAGCACAGTCTCATCCCGTCCTGCTCACCACCACCCCATCATCACTCACTGTCCTCTTTTAATACCATACCGATCACCTCATTTTCTAAATAATTAATTCACAGAAGAGCAACAGGTGTCACAAATTTGTAGGTAACTGGCAAAAGTTTTGGGAGCGAAAGTTCTTTAAATTTGATGGACTGCATCTGACTAAAGAAGGAATCAGTACATTGGGGCAGAAGTTTGGCATCTTTGCAGAATATTTAAACTAGCAAATGGGGAAAGGGGTGCAGCACCTGATACATTGAATGGGAAGAACATTCCTCTCCCATAGCTAGTGATCAAACAGGAGTTCAGCATGTGTGTAGTTCATTTGCATCACCAGGTAAAGAAAAAGGTCTGGCTCCCCATACGACACACAGGGGAACACTGGACCTTGTCCAACAACTAACACACTGAAATCTGGCCAGTGGAAAATCATGTACACAAATGCTTGCAGTCTGGGAAACAAGATCCCAGACCTGCAGGCAAAAATGTTAGAGGCTAAACTGGATATAGTAGCCATTAACGAGACATGGTTCACCGGTAACCACACTTGGAAGACTTCAGTACCCAGCTATGTACTGTTCAGAAGAGACTGAGGTTCAAAAAGGGCGAGTGTAGTGGCCCTTTATGTCAATGAAAATATCAAAGCTAGAGAAATTCAGAATACACATAAGGAGCCAGAAGAACTGTGGGTCACCCTGTAAACAGAAAATTGGACTGCTATGTGGACTGGGGTTGTCTACAGGCCTCCAGACCAGGGGGAGAACATAGACACACTACTATTAGAAGATGTACAAAACATTAGGGATGGGCGGCTATCTGATCCGATAGATAAATCCAGTCAGATTGTACACTTTTTGACCCGATCCGACCCGATCTGATACAGCTCCGTATATCGGGTCAGTTTCTTCAAGTCCTGGTAAGCCTCTATTTCATTATTAGAGAAAAAAATGCAGTTTTTATAGTTTTGCAGATGAAGCAAAAAAAAACACCTTTTCCTTAGAGCAGTAACCCCTTTTCTGTAGGGGTAGTAATCCCTGCAATAATGTTGGCTTCTGCCATTTCAGTTGCCAAGAAATGAACAATTACATCCACATTCACTAATAGAGAAGCAGATAACTATGTACTGTCAGTATTTGCAGATATTTCAATATGCTATGTGAGTGCACGCCAAAGCTGAAAGCAGCAGGTAGGAGTATTATTTTCGACTGCTCCCTATTATGTTATTGTAGTCTGTGCTTCTGCATCAGGGCTACTTCAGGAGGTTCACAATAATCAACTAAACTGTTTTAGAGTGTGCAGATAAAGGAAACAGTACTTTAACGAACACATGCACCCTATCAGTGCCTGAGGTGCAGTAAAAGGGAACAGACCAGCCAAATGCAGATAGCAAATAAAACTGCCGGCTGCTCCCTTGAACTCCACTTATACTTTTAGTGGAATTGCAGACTTTTTTTTGGTTGTACCATTAGCAGTGCAGCATTTTGCCCATCTATGTATCTAACCCGATAAATATCCGGATCCGGTCGTGTAGTACTCAGGGTAAATCCAGATCCGATATCTGGAACATTTTTGATATCTGCCCATCCCTACAAAACATGACTGCTAAAAGGGATATTCTCATAATGGGAGACTTCAACATGCCAGATGCAGATTGGGCAATACCAGCAGGAATATCTGCCAGAACTAGACACATAGTGGATTCCCTGTAGGAAGAGGGCCTCAAACAACTGGTAGAACAACCCATAAGAAACAGGGTTATCCTAGATCTAGTACTGACTAACTGGGAAAGGATCACAGATCTCCAGGTAGAAGGTAACCTGGGGGCCAGTGACCATCACATGGTATGGTTCAATGTGGCCACTAGAACTAAATCATCCCATTCCAAGGCAAATATATGGTACTTCAGAGGAGCTGACTTTGATAAGATGGCCAATAGAGTTAAGTTAGCCCTGGCAAGAAGAAATACAGGTGAGGGGGTACAGGCAAAGTGGGCAAGCATTAAGGATGCAATACTTGAAGCAATATCCCATTGTGTTAAAGAGAAAAGCAACAGCAAAAGAAGAAGGAAACCACTTTGGTTCTCAAGAAACAGTAGCAGAAAAGGTCAGAGCCAAAAGGCTGGCCTTCAGGAAATATAAGGAAGCAGTGGGATGAAGATAGGGAGGCATACCAAAGTTCCCTAAGGGAAGCAGGGAAGGCAGTAAGGCAGGCAAAGGCCTAAACCAAGGAAACACTAGCATGAACAGTAAAAGAAGGTGACAAGACTTTCTATAGATACATTAGTGAAAGGAGAAAGTCTAGAGGTAGTATTGCTTAAATCAAAGGGGATAAGGGGGAGTGTGAGGAGGAGGACCAAGGAAAAGCATCTATCCTAAATAGATACGTCTGCTCAGTATTTACTGAGGAAAAGGTAGGGCAGGGCCCACAGCTCAGCACCATGGACACAGGGGGAGAGAGGTCTACACTAGTCCCTTTACAAAAGAAAGGGTCCTACAAGAGCTCGCTAAGCTCAGGGGGAACAAGGCAATGGGACCTGATGACATACATCCCAGGGTACTAAAGGAGCTAAGAGTGGAACTAGCAAAGCCATTATCAGAAATGTTTAGAGAGTCTCTGAGTACAGGAGAGGTCCCAGAAGACTAGAGAAGGGCTCATGTGATCCCGCTCTACAAGAGTGGTAGCAGGGAGGAGGCAGGGAACTACAGACCAGTCAGGCTTACCTCAGTAGTGGGCAAGATTATGGAGGCACTCCTTAAGGAAAGGATAGTGCAACACCTGGAATCCATACAAGCACAGGATCCAAGACAACATGGGTATATAACAGGAAGGTCCTGTCAAACTAATCACATAGATTTGTTTGACTGGGCAACCAGAGTAGTGGACCAAGGGGGAGCAGTTGATGTCACCTACCTTGACTTCAGCAAAGCTTTCAATACTGTTCCACATAGAAGATTGATTTAATAAGCTGGGTAGGCTTGGGCTGAGTCAGAAGTTGGTCAACTGGGTGGCAAACTGGTTGGCGGGCAGAAAACAGAGAGTGGTGGTAAATGGTATACAGTCAGAAGAGATGCAAGTCAGAAGTGGGGTACCTCAGGGATCAGTCCTGGGGCCCGTCCTCTTGAATATCTTCATCAATGACATTGCAGATGGACTTGAGGGTAAGGTTTGTCTGTTTGCGGATGACACCAAAATCTGCAACAGAGTAGATGACCCAGATGGGGTGGGCAGAATGAGAAGAGATCTGGATAAACTGGTAAAATGGTAGGAAGAGTGGCAACTGGGGTTTAATGCAAAGACGTGCAAGATCATGCACATAAGAAAGAGAAACCCTGAAGCCACCTATAGGTTGGGAGAAGAGTTGCTGGCAAACACAAGGGAAGAAAGAGACTTAGGCATCATCATCACAGATTACTTGAAATCATCCAAGCAGACCACTAAAGCAGTAGGTAAGGCTAGAGGGATGCTGGTGTGTATTAGTAGAGGTATCACAAGTCATAAGAGGGAGGTAAGAATTCCTCTTTACAAGACACTGGTTAGGCCCCATCTGGAGTAATGTGTGCAGTACTGGAGGCCGCACCTGCACAAGGACATTAACAAAATGGAGACAGTCCGGAGAAGGCCAACCAAAATGATGCAGGGACTGCATCAGAAAACATATGAGGACAGATTAACAGAGCTCTATATGTATACCCTTGAGCAAAGAAGGGAGAGAGGTGATATGATTGAAACATTCAAACACCTTAACAAGGTGAAAGAGTCTAACATGTTTCAATATAAGAACAAGCATTTGTCAATGCCGAATGTTTGCTTGCTGGCATTGGCAGTGGTAGTGTAGAAGTTACAGAGCTGCGTAATAGGAATGGCAGTGAAGTATTGAACTGAAGCCAACCCCACCACCACCCTGCAGAGAGTGACAGGCATTGGGGTGTGTCTTTGGATCGTCAGGCATAACGGCCAAGCCATTTCACCACACCCCACCCTGCAGACACTGACAAGTGTCACAGTGTTCCTTGGGGTCTTTGACCCTTATGCACACCCCATTCCATTAGGAAATAAGGTGAGATGGATGCGATATAGGAGAATGAGGTGAACTGTGGGGCCGAAGAGTCCAAGGCATACCTCGATGCCTCTCACTGGCTGCAGGGTGTGGAATGGTATGAGCATTACAGGCAAGAATCCCAAGTCACACCCCTGATGCCTGTCATTCTCTACAGGGTTGGGCATTATGGTTGGAAACCCTAATACCTCAGGCATTCGTTGGTATTTTCACTCCAAATTTTCAACATGTTTTTTTGTGACCCCACCTCATGAACAGTGGCAATATCAGTTTGTTAGCTGAAAGCTGCTTATGCACAACGACTACGGCATTTAGCACCACAATTCCAAACAGGATGTAAAAAATGACAGCTGTACTGTTCATGGGAGGTGTAAAAAATGGCAATGTTGCAAATCTGCAGTAAAAATATTATAAAAACTGGTGAAGTCACGAGCATACATAGAAACTGTGCAACGCACACCCATAATATAATTAGGTTGGGAATTTTTTACAGCAGATTGTCAACTCAGGCATTTTGGTGCCTCCGATCATGAACAGTGTCACTGTGATTTTCTTTATCTGTCCCGAACAATGATTTCCCACAGCGACCACGCATCTCTTCGCTGAAAGTGTGAAAACACACTTTGGCCATGTTGTGAAAAATGATAGCTGTACTGTTCATAAGGAAACGTGGAAAAATGCCACTGGTGAAAATCTGGACTGAAAATATTACAAAGTCATGAACTTACGAGGGTGCATGGAAACTGCGCAATGCTCACTCATAACACAGTCATTTTATGGACTTTCGTCACCAAATTTTCAACATAGCCATTTTAAGACCTCTGCTCATGAACAGTGTCACTGTGATTTTCTTAATGTGTCCCATACATTGATTTTGCACATTGACTGTGCCATTGTGCGCTACATGGGCGGAAACACATTTTGGGCAAGATGTAAAAAATGACAGCTGTACTGCTCATAAGGAGGTGTGGTAAAATGGCAATGTTGAAAATCTGGAGTGAAAACATTAAATTCGCAAACTTACAAGCGTGTGTAGGAACTGCGCAATGCAGGCTCGTAAATATTTTCACCAAATTTTCAACATAGCCATTTTAAGACTTCTGCTCATGAACAGTGTCACTGTGAATTTCTTAATTTGTCCTGTACATTGATTTCACACACCGACTGCGCCATTGTGCTCTACATGGGTGGAAACATGTTTTGAGTGAGATGTGAAAAATGACAGCTCTACCATTCATAAGAAGGTGTGGTAAAATGGCAATGTTGGAAATCTGGAGTGAAAATATTGAAAATTTGCGAACTTACGAGCGTGCGTAGGAACTGCACAATGCACACTTTCGTAAAACAGTCATTTTGGAATTTTTCCGCAAATTTTCAAAATAGGCTTGTGAGAGCACACCTTATGAACACTGGCAGTGTCGTTGCGTTAATCAGTCCCGAAGGTGATTTGCACAGTGATCGGCGTAAATCACCCTTCGGGCCCAAATAACGCCAGCGACAGTGACAGCATTCATGAGAAGGGGTCCCAAAAATCCTATGTTGAAAATTTGGCAAAATTCCAAAAAGGCCTGAGATATGCAACAAAGTTGAAAAAACCCTATCTATCCCATTATACAGCTTACGGCATTTCCTCAGTTCGCGGTGCGGCTTTGAAGAGTGCAGGCGTGTTCCCAGTTCACGAAGATCGTCGCGCCCGGACTCCGAGAGGAAAGTATGGGGTGGGGGTGTGGGGAGGCAGGTGCGAGTGGGTGGGTGCGGGTTGTGGGGGCAGGGAGACTGTGTGGGACCGTTTTTTCTTTACAGGTTGTTTTTTTTTTTAAATGATGACGCAGGACATTTGCCACACTGGGGTGGGCTCCCAGCGTGGCACAAGGACGGCTGGTTGGGGGAGCGAGGAGCTACAGGGGATTAGGCACCCCTGTCGGCCATAGCATCTATTGCCACACTGGGGTGGGCTCCCAGCGTGGTACCCTGTACTCTGGGGGGGAGGACAGTGGAGCCGACAGGGGATTGGGCACCCCCATCGGCTATACCATGAGTTGCCAAGCTGGGGTGGGCACCCAGCGTGGCCTGTGGAAGGCTTTGGGGGGCTATACAGTGTGTGCATGGGGGGGGGGACAGCACACAGTATGTGTGCATGTGTTTGTGTGTGTGTAGGGGGAGCTGTGCAAGAGCAGGCAATATCTGATCACTGCTCACTGAAGCGTAGCTCCCCCTTTCAACTGTACGCCACTGCATTTTGGAGCTGTCATAGACAGCTCCAGCATGCATTGGAGGACTAGGGCCGCACCTGCCAAAACACTGACTGAATTGGAAAAGGGTGTGACACACCTCCGAAAACTCAGATGATGGCACTATGTTTCTTGCACATGCGTGCAAGCAAACATAAAAATAGCAGGACAAGAGGACACAGCATGAGATTAAAGGAAGGCCGATTAAGGGGGAATGTGAGAAAGTTCTTTTTCACAGAAAGGCTGGTGGATGCATAGAATGACCTACCCCAGGAAGTGGTGGATATGAATACAGAGCAGGGCTTCAAACAGGCATGGGATAGGTATAAGGGAGAAATAAATAAAGATGAGTATGAATAGATAGGCCATTGACAGAGTGCAGGCCTATGGCACATTCATAAGGTAGAAAAAGTGGGCAGACTGGATGGGCCTTGCGGTCCTTATCTGCCATCAACTTCTATATTTCTATGTCCCTACTGAAAGGCTTTCCATGTTTTGTAAATATTTACAGTGTAACTGACATTGATGTAACTGACAGCCTCAAGCTACATTTTCTTCCAGGCTTCAGTACGAAAGGTGAAATGGAGCAAGCAAGAGAGAGGCCACAGAAGACAGGATGCAGCCTCGGCACTGTCATCCCCTCACAAATCTGTTTCTGTGTCTCACCAGCAGTCCTTGCAATTGCACTGGATGAGGAAAAGTTACTGCCCTCTTAGGCACACAATCCTGCAAATACCAAAACGGTATGCAGCTTTGCTATTTTTTTTATAAGTCACTTACCACATAGTGACTGCTCTGGTTAGCTGTAGCGTTGCACTTTCTACGTGCCCTGCAGCTGCCTGCCTGCCTGCCTGCTCATGGCTTGAACAGTCCACCTAGTCCTGCACAGCCGGCTGCCCACCTGCTTATGGCACACATCAGTAAAACTTCAGTTACAAATTGCTTCTATTCAAAAAATCAGCTCTAGTGCCACGCTTTCCCATATCTAGTGAGCTTGCCTGTCTGCCTGCTCACTTGCTCATAGCTCAAAACCATCAAGGTACTCATGCAGGACCGGCCACCTGCTCACTCGCTCTGTCAACATACTTTCATTTAAAAAACTAAACTAATTACATGAAAAACCACAATTAAAAATAGTATGTGAGTATACAGTACGTATATTGTTTTTTTTTTTACTGAGGATGGAATCGGATGAAAGAGAACTGTTGATTACAGAACACAATTTCAAAGCTACAGTTATGGAACCTTACTTAGGACAAAAGTCTTCAGGTAAAAAGAAAATGCATTAGGCCCTTAAAGACAGAGTAACTATTTTAAGTACAATACTGCAAGAATGTTACTTTTTTTGTATTTAAGCCTTCATTTTTTTAAATGTAAATTAATTAAATACACAGACCCATTTTATACATGTAATAAGACACTCTGGGAGTGAGCATTAGACATTTCTAATGCATGGCCACGGGCTGAAGGCACTCGGCCTGCAGCCTCCGACCTCACTACGCCCCTGGCCATGCGTTAGAAATGTCTAATGCACACCCCCTCATGTCTTATTGCTTACACTGATCATCTTTTCATCCTAAACGATGGCTGAGTTTCTACCTGTAATGTATTCCTCTTGGACTTTGAGTATTACCTGTTGCTGCTGGCTCAGCTGATGTTATCTATCCTATTGCTAGATGATGTAGCTACCTTGCCCTCTTTACATGAATGTTATATAATCTCATTTATGCTCACCTTGTTGAATGTAACCGGTGCTGTTTACCTGTATTTATTTACACCACCACTGTGTGTTTGCCTGACTTGCACTGGATTTCCTGTTATGATCCTTGTATGATCACAAGTAGTGTCAGTGGCTCAGCAGGTAGCACACTCACCTCTGAGGCCAGTAGATTAGAAGGCAGTGGGTTCTATCCCCACACCAGGTACTTGGGTTAAATCACAATACTGACACTGTAGTGCAGCATGAGGGGGGTGCTGCACTCCTGAGGTGCTGCCTTTTGGATGAGATGTTAAAAAACCGAGGTCCCATCTGCCTGTTCTGGTGGTAGTTCAGGTGAATGTTAAAGATCCCATGGCACTTCTCGAAAAGAGTAGGGGAATTTCCCCGGTGCCTTGGCCAAATTTCCCCCTTTCACTAAGAATACCACCAACAGCTTAATCTGGTTCAATGTTAGTTTTCATCTGTATCCCCTTCCCCCGGGTCGTGCCTGAAAATAAGCAGAATTTGTCTAGTGCACTTACCCAGTCAACAAAATCTAAATAAAATAAATTATTCTTACTGTTTGTTCTGACTGTATTACTGTATTTTTTTACTTTTTTATCTGCCCCCCCTTTCCCCAAGCTCTGCATCCCGGGAGCACCTATGGTGACTGCCCCCACCTTCACCACCTGCCTTCACCTTTCTCGCTCACCCCATGGAGCTGCGGTCCCCCCCCCAGGTGGGGACGAGGTGGGGCAGATATACCCCAACAATCCAGATTTTGTTGGGAGCTGGAAGGGCAGTTGGTGCGAGGCCAGGAGGAGTAGTTCCTTGGTGCTCCATCTCCCTAGAGTCTGGAGAGCTTTTTCCATTTTTCCATGAGGGAGAAGCATGCCCTGGCATCATGGCATCACCACCGACATCACCTCTCCTGTCCCCCTAGCTGGATGCTGGTACTTGTCAGAGGTTAGTCAAGCACCAAGCATGGACTCCCCTCCCTCCCTCCCAGGAGAGGAGAGCTGTCCTCCCGACTCTCAATCCTCTCCCTACCCTGCCGACCCCTGACGGCCCGGGTTTGTTCCCAAACCCAGGTCGCCAGAACAGCGCGAGGTTCTGACTGTATTTTTATCGTTTGTAGGTGTCAATCCCTGGCTGTGCCTGAAAAAGATCTTCAGATCAGTGCACCAACCTGGTTAACAAATGAATAAATAAATTCTTTGTGTGTGCCTAGTTCTGTTATGCACCTTATGTACATAGCTTGCATTGTCTAATTTTATTTCTTTGTATTTGATGTTTTGTTTTATTGTATAATCAATTGTTCTGTTCTGTACCTATATCCCTATTTCCCCTTCCCTCCAGGATGCATCTGGAAACAAACTATTTTAAGCTTAGTATGTCTTTCCTGGTGAAACTTTTGAAAATAAATAAATTACTAACCTTTTGCATTTCCTGAGGCAAACACTGCAGGCTTAACTGCAGATTTGATTATCACAGAAATGTGCTGTATGTGGTAAATATAATTTTAAAATAACCTCCTGGCCATCTGATCTAGTAGTGTAGTCTGCACAACCATTTGCCATGCTGGCAAAGCAAGTTTGTGTGCCCCCTGCCTGAGTTGTCATTAGTCAACTGATGAAGGCAGAGAGGACATCCAACTTAGACACCTCCTGCCCTGTGGAAGTAAGGCTGCTCTTTCTGAGGATCAGTGTTGGAAGGCAACCTTATTTCAGCATGCACCTGCTTGACTAGTGCATGATGTGGAGATGTCCTGCATGCAGAGTGGGCTGACAGGGGAGTTTTTGAGGGGGCATTCTTTGCTGTGCTCTTTGATGTCCCCATCTGGCAGTGAGATGGGCCATGATTGCAGGCCTCATCCTTAGTGGGAGTGATAGGTGGAAGGCTCTAGGGGAAGCAAACAGCAGTAGAAAACATCAGATAGATGAAACCTCCTGACCCATCACATTCAGTAGGGCCCCTTTTCTTGGTCAAATCAGTGTATGTCCCTGGGTGTTAGTTGTGGTTTTCTGTGCATGTAGGGCAAAAAACACAGATTTCCTTGAAGCTTGATTGGAGTACAGCAAATGCTAGAAATGGAGGCTGAATTACCTGGATGCACCCAAGTGGAATGCTGCCCCAGGCAAGCTGTGCAGGTTTTTATGGAACTTTGTGTATGCTCATTACCGGTCCCTGGACTGGAGGAGGCCCATATCTGTAGGTACTGAGGCCTTCACGCATCCACAAACAAAACTCTGCCAACTGCAGATAGTGATCCTGATATGATCTGCACATCTGCTTGGGCAGTTGAGGCAGGGTCTGCTGGTGGGGTGTGCTGGCATTCTGCAATCTGCGGCCAGTTAAAGCAAATATCTTTACTTTTTACCAATATAAAGCTAAATCTAGAACATCCTTTCAATACACAAGAAAGGATCATGGACACTTGGTATGATACAGACTGTTGCCGCTCAGCACCTAATGTTATAAGTAATGCTAATGAAAATGTACCTACAATATTGTATTATAACTGCCTCAACCATTGTTTGTACCAAACTTATTTATGTATGTTTTTTGTTCTTCTGTATTACTGTACCATTGTAAACTCCCCACCCCCAGGGCGCATCTGGAATCGAGCGGAACTCTGCTCAGTATGCCTTCCTGGTAAATCTCTTAAATAAATAAAATAAATAAAGTAAGAAGGCAAAAACAGAATTAAGAAAATTGAGTAAAAGTTATGTTAAGACTAAAAGCAAACAAAAACTAATACAGTTGAATAAAGCCAGAAGGTCCTATAAAAAACTTCTGTCACGGAAAAAAAAAGGGATATTATGATGCCAAGTGGTTGAGTATGCTTGAAGCCGTAAGGTCTAAGGACCAAAAAAAATTCTGGACACTAGTGGCAAGAGGCACCGATAGCCATAGAATTAATATTGACTCATATATATCAGAAGAAAGCTGGCTGGAATATTTCAAGAAAATTTATTTCAATCCAACGGAAGGTTTAGTGAGTAAGGAAACATTGCTGGTAAATTACAATTTTCTCCAAATCAGTATGGATGAAGTATATCTAGCAATATACACTCTTAAGAAACAGAAGCACCAGGCCTAGATGGAATTCCACCAGAAGTATTCCTTACAGAAGCACCTTTATGATGTCGCTTTCTCACCATTTTTTATAATAAATGTATTATGGCAAATAAATATCTGGACTCCTGGAAAGGAGCAAACATAGTTCCATTACACAAAAAAGGGCCTCTAACAGAGCCAGCAATGTACAGGCCAATTAGTCTTTTAGACATTAACCTAAAAGTTTTTTCCAAAGTAATTCTGGTTAGACTACATGAAGAAGTTGAGAGAACAGGTGGGATTGCAAGATATCAGACAAGCTTTAGGCCCCAATCTTCCACAATTGACAATATTTTTGTCTTGAAACATCTAATTGAAAAATATGTGAAACTCTGAGGTCAAAAGCTGTAAACTACATTCATTGATTACAGCTCTGCCTTTGATAGTGTGTCTAGAGAGACACTCTTGGAACTGCTTATAGAAAGAGATATTGATATTAACTTAGTGGTAATCATATCACAGTAATATTCAAATACCTGGGCTAATATCAGATTGGGGAATAGAGGCCAACTATCTAGTACCTTCATATGTAACGGGGTGTCAGGCAGGGTTGTGTGCTGGCTCCAACGCTCTTATCTTTATATCTCAACAAAATATTGAGCAGTTGTGCAGACACCGATCAAGATACACCTAATATTCAAAATATATTATGACCGTTGTTAGTTTATGCTGATGACATTCTATTAATTTCATTATCCAAAAAGGGATTGCAGAATAAGTTAAATTTTATTCATGAAGAGTCCTCATTACTAAAATTAAAAATTAACATGAAAGAAACAAAAGCTCTTGTTTTTGGAAATAGAAAAATTGAAGGCAACTGGCATATAGGTGACAGTAAAGTAGAAGTCATAGATAGTTATGTCTATTTAGGAGTAACTGTCCAGCAAAATTGTAGTTGGACCGCACATACAAATCTGATTATAGAAAAGTTGAAGAAAAGAGTGGCTAGGTTTATCAGGTTCAATATTAAGTATGGAGGTTCAACCATCAAACCACTTATAGATGATGTGAAGGCCAAATTTGAGGCACAACTCTTATACAGGGCAGAAGTCTGGGAATCACATAGTCTAGATAAATTAATGATTCCATTACACAAACCTCTAAGAAGTATCTTGAAGGTTGGACATGCATGCCCAGCAGCATATGTGAGGTCAGAACTGGGATTAGCAAATATTAATGCGGCTGTTGAGATAAGAAAAATAAATTACTGGATTTCAAGAACAAGAAAAGATGAGGGGACATTAGTGAGACAGTGTCTAAAAGAAAAAGAGCGGGGGGGCATGGCCTAGCCCTGATCTAGTATGGTCACATAGAGAGATAGCTCTTGTAACACGGGGATAAATCCGACATCAGCTGTCTCTAAGACCCTCTATTTCTGCCAGAATATTTTATCATAGCAGAGAGGAATCCCCTGGGCATAATTTTGGGACTTTTCTTGCAAGTTCTCTTTTGAAAATCACTCATCTTTTCTCTCGGAAGGTGGATTTGCAGTGTGGCCTACAATATGCAGCCTTCTGCAGAATCATCGAGAACTGAAGCGATGTTCAGCCAGCTCATGACCCAAATGGCACAACTCACAATTGCAGTCAATGCCGCTATGCAAACTTTGCAAGGGATCGAAGTTAGGCTTTTCCACAATGAGTGACAAATATCCTCCCATGATGCCTCTCTTCGTGAAATAACTGCTACTCTGAGAGAACAGGCCAAACTTAACCACACACTACAAAATAAAGTAGATGACCTGGAAAATCACAGCCATCAAAATAATATATGGCTTATTGGCTTTCCGGAAGGTGCAGAACAGACATCAGCCATCGACTTCTTACAGTCAACCCTCCCGAAGCTGCTCAAATTACCAGCTGATTTTCACCCTCAGATAGAACAGGTGCATCACTCACTTGCCCTGGTACCAAGGCCTGGAGCAAGGCCCAGACCCCTACTTGCCAGATTTTTGGACTTTAGGCAAAAAGAATCTATTCTGGCTGCTGCTCAAACTGACGGGGAAATTACTTGGCAAGGGCATCGTATCCAGCTCTATCAGGACTATTCTAAAGAACTCTCTGATCGCCGTAAGGAATATGCCCAGGCACGGAGACTGTTACAAAAACTAAACTGCTCTTACTCACTGCGGTATCCAGTGACCATGTGGATTATGCACAGTGGGTCTCCCCTTCTGTTCGAGACCCCAGAGAGCTTGATGGACTTCCTGCGGGCTAGACATCCTGTGGAGTTTCAGGACCCCAACAACCAGAGTGAGCAAATACAACACTCTCCCTCTCCATCTGCAGTGAATATTTCCTCGGTTCCCAAGCAAGACATACCTGAGTCTGGTGTGTGAATTTTTGACACATCACTACCATTGAGGCCAAGGAAACGACAACCATCTCATTGTCATGATCAATGATAACATCCTACTGAAAGAGCCAGCTCCCCGAGTCCACAGGCGACAGCTCACTCAGACCAACTTTCAGATCAGCAAGGTCCCATAGATCTGCAGACTTTCTTCTCACCTAACCCATTTGCCGTTCTACAACTGGACCTGCAAGACTCAGGTACTGCACAAGGGATTTCAGAAGGGGGCAGAGATGGACATGTGTGGGTCGACATACTCAAGACCTATGCTCTCCATGTCTCAAAGCAAATCCTGGGCCGACATAGCTGCCGCATTCCCAGAACTTGCAGCCAGCCTTCCCACTGTGAACTCACGAGATGGATCTCTCGATGCTACAATTGGTCTTCCCAGACCTGGCTCAGAATCCCCGGACTGAGGACATGTTCAGACTGTATAGTACCAGTTTAATATCAGTGGTTGAGTATGTAATAAGGGAAAGGGAACCTCCTTTTTTCTGTTGTTATGTGTTAACTTCTTATCCCTGGGCCTGCCATGGGATCTAAATTGCTGGGAGTATTAAGCTCAGCTTTCCCCTATCCCTCATCTATTGACTGGGAATATTGGAGTACTGTAACTCCTTTTGGGACATGCTTTTGATGATATCCTGCTATGTGCTTAGGGCTCCATGGTCCCAGGGGGACTCCCCTGATACATCCTCAGGAGGGTCTTAGCTCTAACTGTATTTTAACACCCCGTAGTATGGACAAGCTGTTCTGGAGGGTATTTCCTCCTGTCCTGATCCCAGGCCAACCCTCACGGATACCAAAGGAGGTCTTGCAACTTCAGTCGGTGACATATTACCTTTGGGACTCCTAATGGCTGTGGACAGGCCGATATATGTATATAGTTGGTTAAATGTTGTTATCAGTCAATATTATGTTTTACAAGTTGAAATTGTTTATAGGTTTTTCCAGATTGTGATTAGTACATGCTTGGGGGAGGGTTGTGTGTGTATTTGGGGTCCCTTACTGATGGTGTTTAAACTGATTACAACAGACTTTCTGGTTCAGATGATATGGGGCAGACCTTCACTCTCAGTCTCTATTAGATTCTATAGCTCGCTCCCTTCTAAATCTGACCTCCCACTTCTAGACTATGGCTGACATTCACTATATCACCTGGAACGTACGGGGCCTTAATACCCCTATGAAGCGTTCTTAGGTGCTGAATCATTTCAAGAGACTGGGTGTGCAGGTAGCCCTACTGCAAGAGACTAAGTTGAAAAAGTTGGACCATGACAGGCTGAAAGGCTCTTGGGTGGGACAGGTTGTTTCTTCTTCAGCCTCCAGCTGCAAATGGGGGGGGGGGCTAGCTATTTTATTTCACAAATCCCTTCAGTGGACACAATTAAAAGTGCAGCGAGATAGAGATAGCAGATGGGTGGTGGCTTTGATGGATACTCCAACAGGTACCCTAGTGATAGCTAACGTGTATGGCCCTAATGACGACCAGCCTGAAGTGTTTCACTTGCTGGCCCAAACTATTAGCTCCTTAGCCTCTCCACAGGTCCCCATAATCGTAGGGGTGATTTCAATCTCCTCCTGGACCTTTTCCTAGATCACACATCCGCCTGCCCAGGTCATCATCAGAAATCTCACTTCTCGCTGCATCAACTGATCACAGATATGGGGTTACAAGACTCCTGGCACATTCTGCACCCATGGGACAAAGATAATATATTATTTTCTCCGCTGCATAACTCACACTCTTGGCTGGACTACTGGCTTGTATCCCCTTCTATTATGAACAGCACCAATGATGCTGTAATTCATCCAATTATCATACTGGATCATGCTCCGGTACAACTTCTTACGCTAAGTAGTTCCTCAGCTCCTAGATCCCTGAGCTGGCATTTGGACCCGTTTCTCATGAGGGACCCTAACTTTCCTCAATGGCTTTGGATACAGGTCACTAATTTTCTACAAGATCATGCTACAACGGAGGTCCCCCCAACAATGGTTTGGGAGGCACTGAAAACCACCATACGAGGTGCTATCATGGGATATCCAGCATACCACAGGTGGCAGAGAGAACACCAGCTTAAAACAATGGAATCCCGTCTTGTAGAACTCGAGACCAAATTTAAAAGTATGCCGCACACTTCCTTACGTTCCCCGATAGGCAAGGAAATCATTAAAATCCATCATCAAATACAGGACCTACTTGCCAGGAAAGCTGAATTGGCCTTTCTCAGACTACAGCATAAATACTGGGAGGGGGGAGAGAAGGCTAGTAAAGTACTAGCCTACAGACTCTGGAAACAGAGTGCCGAGAACCATATTCCCGGACTCAAAGCACCAGATGGCCTGGTGCAAGTTTAACCAGAATGCATAAATGAAATTATGACAGATTTCTATAAACAGCTATATTCTCCCTCCGGCACTTTCAATGTTGCACAGGTCTGAACCTTTCTGACATCTATACCTATCTATCATTTAACTCCTCAGCAAGCTGCTACCTTGGAGTCTCCCATTACCCCTCAAGAGGTCACAGATGCACTCCGCAATTTAAATCACGGGAAGGCCCCTGGTAGGGATGGATTTCCAACTGAAATGTAGAGCCTAGTTGCACCACTGATATCCCCCCTACTTAGTGACATTTTTAATTTGGCCCTTAGTTCAGGATCCCCCATCCCTTTGGGAGGCAATCATTATTGTATTTCCCAAAAAAAGGAAACATGCCACTTTACCATCCACCTATTGCCCTATTTCACTTATCAATTCAGATAGTAAGATTTTTGCAAATATTCTGGCTACCAGGATAAACCCCTTGCTTCTCCACCTTATACATCCTTCTCAAGTTGGTTTTGTCCCGGGTCAGTTCAGCAGAGATCATATACATTCCCTTATAAATATTATATATATATCAGGCCAGTAACTTCCCGGTGCCAGCTGCTGCAGTAGCAATAGATTTTGAGAAGGCATTTTATTCTCTTCAATGGCAGTACCTTCAACAGGTGCTAGAAGCCATGGGCTTTGGTCACAATTTTAGAAGCTGGGTAACAGCTCTGTATCAAAACCCTTTGGCTTGGGCCCTCACCAACTCTACTCTGTCTGAACCCTTTCCTCTGGGGCGCGGCATGAGGCAGGGCTGCCCCCTTTCTCCCTTACTTTTCATAATAGCAGTGGAGCCACTTGCGATTGCCATATGCCACTCTTCAGTCATAACAGGTTTTCCCTTTGGTGATATTACTTTTCCCACATTTATGTATGCAGATGATTTGTTAGTCCCATTAGTGGATGTCACTACTTCCCTCCCTGCTCTGCTTTCTCTCCTTGCAGATTTTACAAGCTACTCTGGCCTAAAAATCAACAGGTCTAAAACAGAAGTACTCCCCCTCAATAGCTTGTGCACTTTAGATCAGGTAGCCCATCTCAGCCTTCATTGGGCCCCACATTCCCTTGTGTATCTAGGGATACGGCTTACAGTAGATCTTACTAAAATATGGGATCTGAACCTTAAACCCCTTTTTGAAGATATCAGGACTGAGTTTGCACGCTGGTGTAGTCTTCAACTTACACTAGCAGGTAAAATATCCACGATCAAAATGGTCGTAGCCCCTAAACTTCTATATATCATCTCACATATACCATTTACACTACCGGCCTCATGGGTTAATGCCATAGACCAGGCCTTTTCCAATTTTATTTGGAAAGGCACCAAACTCTGTTATAGTAGAAATAAACTTAGATCCCATTGGTCAGAGGGAAGCTGGGGCCTTCCTTGGCTGGAAGGGTATAAATGGGCCTTCACTGCAGCCCAGACCCTAAACTGGTTCCTTCCACAGACATCTGAGCAACCACAATGAATACACATGGAGGCGTATATGGCCCAGACCCAATCCCTAGCAGTTTTACTTTACAATCCCCTTCCCAAACATTTGTCTTCCTGCCAAACAATAGCAGGCTCAGTACTGACATGGCATTTAGTGGAAAAGAAATTGGAGGCAGATGTATGCCCCCCTTCTGGCCTCCTCTATATGGGGGAACATGCTCATAAAAGTGGATGACAAACATTTGCACTGGCCTATATGGCAGAGTAAAGGAATTTTTACACTAAATGACTTGATGACAGATGACAGTCTCACTATCAAAACATTTCAAACACTGGATCAGGAGTTCCACTTAGGTAAGCAGGCCTTTAGGCAGTACTTGCAGTTCAGAAGCTTGGTTTTAGCTTATATTAAACAACACCACAAGACAGATATAGCAAGATCCCATTTGTTAATTAAATGTATGACCTATTGGGGGGGGGGGGGGGTAAAGCCAGTCTTATATATGCTGATCTTAGGAATTATCTCCCTGCACAATCAGCTCAGGCTAAAGGTAAAATGGGAGCAAGCTCCTCAACAATCTATTTTGGATGCCCAATGGAAGCTATGCTGGAAATATGCTCACTCTATGTATCCAGATATGAGAAGTAAACTTATACAAAACAAGATACTGTCGCATTGGTATCACACTCCTGTTGTCTTGTACAGAATGCATCTCATGGACAATAGTCATTGCTGGCATTGTTTTAAGGGGGAGGGAGACCTTTTGCACATACTTTGGCTTTCCCCACTCCTCATTCCATTCTGGACATCTGTCATGGGTCTGGCTCAACAGGACTCAGACTCTGCTCTGACTCTAGAACCCCTAGTTTGGATTCTGGGCCTTCCTCTTGGGCTGAGAGCATTCACTCGTCAACAGCACAGATGGCTGACACTTCTTAGCCTCCAAGCTAAGAGGCTTATCCTCTGTAGGTGGAGAACCACAGAGGTACCCACCATTTCTGAATTATATAATGCCCTCTCTAATGTAGCAGCACTGGATCATCAGTCCCACATAGTTATCAACACTCTTTCACAATATTATCTTACCTGGGACCCTTACTTAGCTTATCTCTCCATCTCTCCCCACATGCAGGGACTGGCTGACTTCCCCTGTGGAATGTTCTGGACCAACATAGTAGATACACCAGTAGGAAATGGTTTGGAACCCAAAAACCCACCCCCTCCCTGCAAGGACTGTTATCTTTTCTCCTTATAGGATAAGAATTCAGATCTGGACCTTAACAGCACAGATGGCTGACACTTCTTAGCCTCCAAGCTAAGAGGCTTATCCTCTGTAGGTGGAGAACCACAGAGGTACCCACCATTTCTGAATTATATAACGCCCTCTCTAATGTAGCAGCACTGGATCATCAGTCCCACTTAGTTATCAACACTCTTTCACAATATTATCTTACCTGGGACTCTTACTTAGCTTATCTCTCCATCTCTCCCCACATGCAGGGACTGGCTGACTTCCCCTGTGGAATGTTCTGGATCAGCATAGTAGATACACCAGTAGGAAATGGTTTGGAACCCAAAAACCCACCCCCTCCCTGCAAGGACTGTTATCTTTTCTCCTTATAGGATAAGAATTCAGATCTGGACCTTAACGTTGTTAGTATTTTGTTATTATGTCTGTGCTTTTCAGGCTTATTCAGGTACCAGGAGACACTTATGTATTATGCCCATATTAGATGCCTTAACTAACCTAGGTGCAGTGGTAATCATGCAATCTCCCATACTTTTCTTTTCTTTTCTTTTCTTTTCTTTTCTTTTCTTTTCTTTTCTTTTCTTTTCTTTTCTTTTCTTTTCTTTTCTTATCTCTTGGGCACAATACCACAATACAATTTACTGTATAATTTTTTACTGTATCATTACTTAGCAATGTGCCTTTCTATGGGCTAGACTTTGTCAGTTATATAATGACACTGCAGTCAATGTGTATGCATATGTGTCATGCTGTATCTTCTCTATGCACCTGGCTATGTCTGATATTATCTTTAAAACTTAATACAAATTATTAACTAAAAAAAAGAAAAAGAGCAATGGTTAGGACTAGGATATAGGGTCAGCTACTGGCTTAATATGGTGTATGTGGGACTGGAAAAACATCAACTTATTCATTTAAAAAGAGCAGTGGAGCAAGGAATTGTATTAAATATAAAGCATAAGAAATATGTTTCTAAGAAAATAATAAGATTTTGGAACAATTTGGATCTTTATGTCACTGCAGGGTCACGTTTCTCAAAATGGTTTGCAGCAAATAATTATTATCATGGGTATAAACCGTACATGGATATTCTTACAGATAATAAGTTAAGACAAACTTTCATCACTTCTAAATTTGAGCAATTCCTGAGTAATGTGCTAGAATAGCGTTATAAAAAAATGGTATTGTTTTATCAAACTGTGATTGTGGTCTTGGGGAAGTGGAAGACCTACAGCATGTTTTGTGGAATTATAAATGGTACGATCTTCAAAGGACTTACTGGTTGGGACCATTTATAAACAACAAATACCAAATAGGAAAAAAATACTTACGAGTATACTGATACATACAGAGAATGAATGGTCTCTGGAATGACTAGTCAAATAATTTGTAGCAGTTAAAAATATTAAAAATAAGATCAGGATTGTATGAACTCGAAAAATGCTAATCCATAGAATATGGTGATGGGAGTCAAGTCCCCACTAAATTAAGCAAGGTAGTCTAAGTGGATTCAAACAGTCCGGATACTAAGCAAACTGAGGGTATTAATTAATATTCTGATTTTTTACTATATACCCTAGAGTTAGGAATTGCAGTGCAATGCTGTGCGAATATATGTATTACTAATGTGTTTTTACTGATAGGCTCACACATTTAATGCTGCTATGTGTAAATATTCCCAAATGTATGTAAAATCTATAAATTCTTTTTTTATATGTAACTGAGAAGGTATATTTAAAATTGTTATTGTCTTATGTTTTTTTTTAAATTGTGAAGACTTTTTAGTCATACAATAAAATTATTTGATGATGATGAAGATGAATCTGCGGCCATCCACAGTGCAATGCACACACTGTGGAGTCCTCCAGGAGGGCATGCAGACTATGCTACAGTGACCCCTGCTGTTTTCCTTCCTGGTCTTACCCCTCCGCATGCACAACTCTAGCTCCAACTCCAATATGGCATGGAGGTCCACTCTCGCATCAACCAACCATCATCTCTAGGCAGTGAAACTCTCCTGTAGTATTTAACGGTGAAGACAGTGGAGTCCGCGCTCTCATACAATTTTGTGAGGAGTGTGAACTGAGTTCCTGACAATTTAACTCCTGCCACAGTTTGCACCATTTGTGACATTCAGTTTATTTATTTGGTGTTTGATAGCTATGAGCCCACTGAGAACCAAGCCTATTTTCAGAGGCAACCCACACATAACTGCATTTTAGGAGGAGCTAAGTATCTTTATGTAAGTACATTTTGTTTTCCCAAAGATTTATCAGAAGATAGAGTTATTCTGATTTCTAAATATATTGGAACTTACAGGTACTCTAAAGAACATCTCTTATTAGGGGATGCTAATATAAATTGGATTGATAAAATTAATATTAAAATTAAAGATAGGTTAGCTGGATTAAATCTAACACACTTGATTGATAGTCTCACTCATATTAATTCTACATCCAATATTGGCTCAAGTACAGACTTAAAAAATTTTTTTTTTTATACAAGTATTTATGTTCTCCTTTCGTTGGGCTGCAGCTGCCTCATCAGTCAACCCTACCGGACTCTGGGGTTGTTCGGGACCTTGTGATGCCTTCCGTGTCCCAGCAGATCCCTGGAGCCAGTCCAGAGGCTTCATTCTGCCATGGCCCATGACCGTGTTTCCTGGTTTTCTCTATGTTTTTACCCAGGACCCCAGACAGAGAGGTGCATGCATGTGGTGGCATGCATGTGCCCTCTTGCCCCAGTAATGGCCCTATCCTCCCTACCCATTGGCCTAGTACCCTGGTTCCCCTCAGCTTACATTGTCCCCTGGCCTCCACCATGTGGCAGACAAGAGCCAAGGGAAGCTCAAATCCCTTGCTGGAGAAGGGAACTGCCTGGCAGCAGGTCAATCTTGCATCACACCCTCCTCCCCCATGTCGGCCTCCGATGGCCCATGCTCATTCCTGAACATGGGTCACCAGCGTGGTGAGAGGTAAGGCATTCAGTGCCTCAACCCTCTGTGCCACTGGGCTGGCTATAGACTAGATTTTAACAAATAGGCCTGATCCAATATTCTCAGCTGTACCCCTCTCTGATTCATTGAGTGATCACAGCCCAGTATATTGTTACTGGAGGGCTAAAAAGCCTTGCCTACCACTCAAAGTCATATATTCACTTTCAGTTTGGTGTTTTGATGTAAATGGTTTTAGATCCCAAATTGCTTCACTAGATTGGTCTTACCTGCATAATATTCCTGACATAGATTCAATGTTAGATTTCATTATATTTGAATTCAGTTGTATTTGTGATCAATTTGCCCCTGTCCATAAATTACATGTGAAAAACCATAATCATGCTTGGATTACACCTGATTTATTAATGCTTATGAATGAATGTGACAGGACTTGAAAGGTTTATAGGAATGAGAAAACAATTCAAACTCTTAATGACTAAAAACGGCTGAGAAACTGTTTGTAAAGCAGCTGTTAGGAAGTGTAAAGCAGACTATTTTCTGAATCAGCAGTTCACTAGTAAAAACAAGCCAAAAGCAAATTTGGAAATATTAAATGAGCTATTAGGTAGATTATTGACTACATCCATAACTTTCTTGGCCACTTCTACTGGTGAAATAGTTGACCCAAAAGAAACTGCTGATGGGTTGAATTCAAATGTTTGTAATATGACTAAGTTTACATTGGGTTTGGATTCTGATAATGTTCTTTCTGATGACCATCATCTTGTACCATTGCACCATGGATTTAAATTTCATACTATTTCCTTAGATGGTATGGCTCATTATCTCAATGGCATGAATGTAAAGACCCATAATGGGGATGATTTAATTGATGTAAAGTTATAGGCACTTGTAAGGGACCTTATGGTTTATCCTTTAAATTTTTTGCTGAACTTTTTCCCAACCACTAGAACTGTTCCTATTTTATGAAAACAAGCAGCTGTAGCACCTATATTTAAATTAGGTGATAGAACAATGGTCAAGAACTATAGGCCAATTTCATTATTATCCCCATTGTCCAAGGTCCTTGAGAGGATTGTGTTGGATCACTTGAAGGATTTTCTCAGTCAGCAGAGTATCTTAACATCTTATCAACATGGTTTTAGACCTGAACATAGTACTTTGTCAGCTTTGATCGAGCTGATGGATTTCCTACATGGGACCTTGGATAATGGGGATATGGTCACAGCAATATTTTTAGATTTACTGAAGGCTTTTTGACCTAGTCAATCAGAGTTTGCTGCTTTTTAAACTTGGGTTGATTGGTTGTTCTGATAGTGTGGTTTATTGGTTCTCAAATTATCTAACCAATAGAAAACAAAGGGTTGCCTTAGGTACTGTATCATCTTCCCTTGTGGACGTAAGTATTGGTGTACCCCAGGGATCCATATTAGGCCTGGTTCTGTATAGTTTGTTCATAAATGACTTACTACTGGTTGTTCCTAGGACTCGTATTCTCTTGTATGCTTATGACATAGTTTTGTTTGCTAATGATTCTTGTGTCTCTTCTCTTATGGCTCAGGTTGAGAATGATTTTTCTCTGGTCCTGTGATGGCTGATCAGAAATAAGCTGGTTTTAAATGTGGATAAGATCAATTTTACATTTTGTGGGCCTGTTGTTAAATTGTCTACTTGTTTGACATCCTTGACAATAATATTAATAATAAGGCAACAGAGAGAGTGAATATATTCAAATATTTGGGATTTATGCTAGATAGTTCCTTGTTGTTTAATTGTCAAATTGATCTGCTTATTAAGAATGTTCACATGAGACTGGGTTTACTGTACAAAATCAGAAACTGTTTAGCCTTTTATACATGGAAAGCTCTAGCCCAATCTATGATACTACCTCTCACAGATTTTGGTCTTCCAATTTAGTCTGCAGCTAGTAGAACTGTGCTTTGAAGGGCTGTAGTGCTTTATAAGCAGGTCTGCCAATTCATCACTTTAAGCCCACATTATACTCATCATTGTAATTTGTATTTGAAATTGAATCGGTTTACCTTTGCTGCACAATGTTCCTGTTTTAGACTGCTTACTTTCTGGAGGTTTTCTAGAGGTCCAGTGTACCATTTTAAGAATATTTTAACTCCTTAATCTTCAGGGTATGTTACAAGATTGTCTGAAAGTGGGAATCTCAGACCCCCTCGTTGTTGAACAGTAGCTGGCCAATGCTGTTTTTTGTGTAAGTCAGTTGTTAGCTGAACTCTTTACCTGCAGAGTTCTATCAAAATGCATCCTAGTCTAGGTTTAAATCTGCTCTGAAAGCATATTTCATGAATATGTCCAAATGTATGTGTTTTACTTGATTGTATGTATTGTGAATTTGCACATCTATTTTTGTTTTTATTTTCTTTTTTAAATCTAATTGTTGTTGTACTTTGTAACTGGATCCCCCTTGAAAATGGGCATTTAATGTGCTTGGGTTCTTACCCAGTTAACACATCTAATACATAAATAAATAATTGGATAAATTACATGCAAGCCATTTAAAAATCAGTCTACACAGTGCAGAACTGCTAAAATATTTTAAGAGCAGAAGTTCTTGCTTTCAAAAATGAAAGATGTCTGTATCATGAAATAACAAACTGCATAAAGCAGGAAAGAAAATTCTGCAGAGCTGATACATGAAAAACAAGCTCCAGATTCATTGTCATTCCTAGTGCAGCCCCGTTGCATGAGAACTGGAGACCAGCGGTACATGGTAGCTCATGTACCATGTGTGGTCTGAACAAAGAATAGTGTGCAAAATTATAGGTGTACAAGTTTTCAAACCTTTCTTCCAGTCCCACCCTTCCACCTTTTGGGACACCTTCAAGCTTCATTTAAACAGTACAACCTACTTTTTTTTATAAACTTAAACTAAAATATAAATGATCATTAAACGTAAACCACTAGTTTTTGTGCCATAAATATGCATCACCTGCTTCAGTCACAGACACATGCTTCTCCCCCCATTCAAAAGGCTGCTACAAAATTGCATCCTATGGAACATGGTTCTGAGAGAAAAATCGGGTGTATGGAAGGAAGGGGCTGACTCCAGCATTTAAACACAAGTGCAAGGATCCTAGGGGATGGCCCCAAGAGCAAGTGTGGAAAACAGGCAAATACAAGATGGAATAATGGTATGTAAAACTCTCTGGAGACTGCCTTCAACTGACTGGAGAGCCATTCAGTTTTGGTTTCCAGGAAGTCGTGGATCAGCTGGATACATTGTTTTGTGACCAGACTGAGTTAAAGTGCAGGAAAGTAAGAGTAGTTGATCCATATAATGTTTGCTGTACCATTATATACCTAACTTCTTCTCTCTGCTTAGCAGTTCACTGCTCCCTGGACTGTCATATGCACCAGATGACATGTTACTTTATACTTTCAGCAGATTTTTTGTGTTGACTATCTTGGTATATTCAGACTTTAAACTTTTTATTTTAATAAAACTGTTGTGTAGAGCTGAGTAAAACTTGTTACCTGACTGGACATTGTGGCTATTGCTGGGATATGGTATACTGGAACCCATGACTGGGATGTAGCAATGCCAGGTTATACTCTGTTTATGAGAGACAGGGAGGGTAAAAAGGGAGGAGGGGGATGGCTCTTTATGTCATGGAGGGTATTAGAGTGACTTAGATACAGGGAATGCAGGGGGAGAATAGGTACTGTAGGTCACTTTTGAGATGGGCAATGGCACTGCTATTTGCATTGGCATGATATACAGACCTCCAGCACAAGGGGAGGAGGAGGGGGACAAGGTTCTGTTGGAATTCATCCACCCAATGGCAGCTAAAGTGGAAATGCTGCTGGTAGGTGATTTCAATCTGCCAGATGTGGATTGGAGCATCCCAGCTGCTGCTTCAGCCAGGGGCAGGGACATCCTTTACTCTGTGAAAGGGGGAGGTCTTGGGCAGCTAGTGCTAGGGCTCACCAGAGAGGGTGCAGTTTTGGACCCAGTACTCACCAATGCTGACAGAATTGTGGTTGTCAGGGTGGGTAGACACCCAGGATCCAGTGACCATCACATAGTGTGGTTCAGCATGAGTATAGTGGCAGAGTCAAGCCACACAAAGGTGAGGGTCCTGGATTTCAGAAGGGTAGACTTTACTAAGATTGGGATATGTCTCAAGCATGCCCTTGCAGAGAGGGACAAATGGGGAGGAGTGGCAGCACTGTGGACCCATCTAAAAAGAGCCATAGTTGAGGCAACAAACCTTTGCATTAGGCAAGTAAACAAGGGCAAGAGAAAACCACTGTGGTTCTCAAAGGAAGTGGCCAGGATGGCAAGGGCAAAAAAGATGGCTTTCAGGAAATACAAGGAAACACAGCAGGAGGAGGACAGGGTAGTGTACCTGGATAAACAGAGGGAGGCAGGGAAAGCAGTCAGGAGAGCAAAGGCACAAACAGAGGAAAAAATAGCAGAGGAGATAAAAAAGGGGACAATACCTTTTATAGGTACATTAATGAAAGGAGAAAAACCAGGGGAAGAAGACCAAAAAAAAAAAAAAAAACAGGCAAGATTCTGACTGGGTTCTTTCTGAAAGTAAAAGGAACAAATGTAGACAACAAATAAGGAAAGCCAAAGCCTTAAACTATAAAAATAAAATGGAACGTAATCAAGATCTCTGCATGTTCTGGCAGAATATAAATCATTTGATAAATCCAGGCTGAAAAGATCCTACAAAGAAACTGAACCTAAGAGTAGGGGATAAATTAGTGGAGAAACCTAAAGAAGTTTCTGACATTTTAAACAACTACTTTGTAGATTTACCAGGCTATGACAGTACAGGGGAGCAATGTAGAACAGTCAGAGGAACAGATATTCAGGGAGAACGTGGACAGTCACCCCCTTTCAGTTTTAGAATATTGCATATAGGGGACGTCACGTGATGCGCCGTACGAGCTAGACGCAGGTTTTCGGGTCTCCGCTCCTCCGTGTTTATAAAAGTTAATTTTAGCCCACAAAAGACCCCGAATCGGCAGCGCGAGTGTCTGTAAGGTCTCCGTGGCAGGGCTGTTCCAAAGTATCAGTAAACCGAATCATTATGGAAAGCTCTGACCAGGAATCGGAGGCAAAACGCCCGCAGAAGCGAATTCCAATGACGCCACAGGACGCAAATCAATCCTAGCAAGATATGCACGAGATTTAACATCCATTAAAGATGCTTTGTTTAAACTGGTTGAAGATGTGGCTGAATTTAAGCCTGCACTTACAACTAGCGAGGAGAGTAACAGATGTGGAAGCTAGAGTTTCTTCAGTGGAAAGGAAACAGGAGAAAATGGGCCTAGCTGCTACAGAAACCAAAAAGAGCAATTGAAAACTTGAAGATCGCTTGGATGATCTTGAAGGTAGGAGCAGGTGAAACAATTTAGTGCTCCTAGGGCTACCAGAGGGTGAGGAGGGCCCCAATGCTATTGTGTTTATGCAGAAGCTCTTGAATAAATCGGTGGGTCCCTCCCAATAGCCCTGAGTATATAATAGAGAGAGCTCATAGTGCATTGAGGCTAAACCCTTACCATCTCAGCCTCCAGGCCCATGATTTTCAAGCTGTTGAATTATCTGGATCGGGAATTTATCCCGCGGAATCTGAAACTTGCCTTGTTCCAGTGGGAAGGCAGGAAATTGTGGCTAGCCCAGATCTGACATGGAAGGTACGGCAGCTAGACTGAGCTTCCGGCCAATTACTTTGAAGTTGTGGGCCGCGGGTATCCGCCATCGGATGTTATATCCTGCCAAATTAGAAGTTTCCTTAAAAGAAGGGACTAAGAGATATGAATCTGTGGAAGAAGCGTTGCAGTCTTTGTCTGTCTCTTTGCCGGATCTGTTTAAAAAGGGGTGACAGCATCTGATCTCCAGTAATGTTCTACAAGGGATCCGACAAACCAGTGGGCAATTACCTTTTTCATTTATTTGGCACGCACTGAATGGGAAGTCTTATTTAGACTGCTGGCTTGGTTCCATAAAACTAATGGGCCTGTTTCCTTTATGATCTTGGTGAACTGAACTTACTGACTGAGACAATATGGGAGTTAAAATTTTCTTAGCCAAGTACTTTCATTTAAGGGAATGGGCTTGAGGATCCGGGTGAGAGATCCTGTAAGCATTGTTTATCTTTTATGTTTGGCCCAAGAAGTTTGGCCTTCAAAAATACCTTTATTTCACAGAACCTCCGGATATTTTCTTTCCCCTCTAGGAAGTCAAAATATTATTTTCAATCGAGGATTTTTGTCAGCTGTTATTGTTCTCAGAGCTATGAGTAATTCTATAGTAGGAGGGCCCTACAATATTAAGAGGGAATTTAACTAATATTTTACATGCTCTGTGTTTAATGTTTTCTACTCTCCTTATTGACAATCTGTCAGAACCGCAGCAGGTGTGGTGCATAATATCTACTAGGTAACAGATCTAGCTCTGGAGATCTAGAAATGTCTGTATGTTTTGTGGGGTAACGTTTTTGTTAGGGGTAGACTCGGGGGGGGGAGCCCGGCTCTATGGCGTACTATGGTCCGTAGCTGGAGGAGTGGGCTTAAGGCCAGGGGGCCTGCCCAGTGGGTAGGCCATTGGTTTCCTTATTCTTTTGTTAAAGGGAGGGAGGGAGGGTTATATTTTATGGGAGTTTTTTGGTAGGGATATCAGCTGCCCGCATCAGCGTGCTAGGATTTTGGCTTTTCAAGCTGGCTAGTCTATTAAATATCTTATCATGGAATGTGAAGGGGGGGGGGAGATACCCGGAAGAGAAATGTAATTTTGTTCCATCTAGCTAATCTGGACCCAGCCATAGTTTTCCTACAGGAAACTCATGTGATCCTAGACCACCTTCATTACTTTAAAAGAAAGTGGGTCAGCCAAGTTTTTGGTGCAGGGTGTTCAACGGGTAGTAGAGGGGTAGTAGTTTTAATAGCTAAGGGAGTTCCATTTGTTTCATCCGACGTTATTTCAGACCCGGAGGGGAGGTTTGTGTTTGTGATAGGTAAACTGGGGGGGATAGATATAGTTTTAGGCTCGATATATGGCCCTAATACTGAAACGGCTTCTTTCTTTGCACAACTATATGCTATACTAGCACCCTATAAAGACCTTTACATTATCTTGGGAGATCTGGAATTTAGTCCAATCCACCAAATTAGACCGCTCAAGTGTTAGGGTACTTGAGACCTCTCCAGCTTAATGGGCCTTGTTAGAATTTAAGGAGGATATGGGTCTACAGGATCCTTGGAGAATCATAATCCAGCACTAAGGAGTTTACTTTTTCTCCAATTCACAGATCCTTTTCCAGGATAGACTACTTTTTAATTAGCAAGAGCCATTTAGCTGAGGTGGATGGGATGGTGTTTTTTCCTAGGGTGATCTCAGACCATTCTTTAATTAAATTAGGACTTGCTCCCCTCTCTATCCCACCTAGATCTTCCTCGTGGTCCTTAAACAACAATCTGTTGAGAGACCCCCAAACTTTAGCCCGTTTCCAAATTTTTTTGGGGAACTCAATAAAAGAGAATTGGGGATCCTTGGATACAGTGGATGTGGTATGGGCTGCTTTAAAAGCAACATGGAGAGGAGAACTATTAAGAATGGCTTCGGTAAAGAAAGCAAAAACAAGACATTCGTTCAATAAATGTTTTAAAAAAATAGCGCAGTTGGAGGCCATGGATGATTCAATTAGGACTCAGGAACAAGAGCTTGAATTAGTAAATTTGAGAAGCTGGTACGAAACTACCCTGCAGAATAAAGCAAGCAACTTTGTTTCTAAATCAAAGGCGGCTTATATAGGTAGGGGTAGTAAGTCAGGTATTTTGTTGGCGTGGCAACTAAAGAAAAGGTCAGAGCAAAAGTGGGTAGTGGCCTTAAAACACCCCGTTTCGAATGCCTTAATTATGGATCCGAAGGGTATTTTGGAGTTTTTTTATGAATATTACAAGGACCTATATATGAGTCAGTCACAGTCGGCTCTCAGTGAAATCAAAATGAATGCTTTTTTAGATAAAATAATCCTCCCACAGGTACCCATAGAGGCAAAACAACTTTTAGCAACTCATTTTACATACGAGGAAATTGCTGCTGCAATTGACTCATTGAAATTAAATAAAGCCCCGGGACCAGATGGCTTAACCCCCCTATTTTATAAGTCATTTAAGGGTAAATTGGTTCCCCTCTTATCCCAGCTTTATGCTTATTGGCATGGTTACGGTGTAAGTGAGAATTTTTTATTTGAGGGAAGGATCATACTGTTACCTAAACCGGGTAAATCTCCAGACTCAGCAAGCAATTACAGACCTATTTCTTTGTTAAATGTGGATATTAAGATACATGCAAAGATTTTGGCTAATCGGTTAAAAGATATGTGGAATATTCTGCTGAGTCCGGAACAAGCCGGTTTTGTTGCAGGCTGATCCTCGGCAGATCATTTTAGAAAATTATTCTATATGATTTCAGCGGCGGAAGACCCTGAAGTTGAAGCCTCCTTAGTGTCACTAGACGCTGAGAAGGCCTTTGATAGGGTCAGTGGGGTTTTATGTTTGCAATCTTGTCTAAATTGCACCCTAAAGAATTTATTCAGTATGTAAGTATACTATATAAGGTTCCATCTGCAAGAATTCAGTGTAACAACCTAATCTCAAATGTGTTTCCTTTATTGAGAGGTACTTGACAGGGCTGCCTTATACGCCATATTTATTTAATCTATATTTAGAGCCTCTGATAAGAGCTATTCATGATGACCAGTAGTTCAGGGAATGCGCTCGTATCTCAGAGTTTAAAATTTCCGCCTTTGCTGATGACCTATTGCTACATATTAGCAATAGTATTACCTCACTTCCCCGAATATTGTCAATAATCTCAGATTTTAGTGAATTTGCAGGCTATAAACTCAATAAAAATAAAACAGTAGTTTGTCCACTTTCACCGCATTTACACAAGGCGTGGTGTACTACATTAGGACTGCAATGGCAGCCTGGCCCTTTAACCTATCTGGGTATCCAGATATCTAAGGATCTGGAGAGCCTATTTTGCTTAAATTTTAGGCCTTTAATAGATGAGATCAGGGCTGATCTCCAGAGGTGGAAGAATCTTCCCCTGACCTTTTCAGGTAGAGTTAACACAATCAAGATGATGGTTTTACCAAAAATTTTTTATCCATTAAGGAACCTTAATATATATATACCTAAAGCTTTCTTTGATCAGCTTCATAAGTTTTGTACTGAGTTTTATGGAGGGTAAACCTCCCCGGAGAGCATATACAAAGTTAACGTTGCCTCATAGTAGGGGTGGGCTACAGATCCCAGATTTCTACCTTTATTATCTCGCCGTTCACATTGCCAGTTTTGCGCTCTGGTCTGGGCAAAGTGACTTCTCTTCACTTGGACTAGATCTAGACCACAAAGCCGCGGATAGGGCGAACGTAGATTTGGAGTCTTGTTTGTATCTGCCATGGTCTAGAATACCTAAATGCCTAAGGAATACTCCCTTGGGCTGGAATGTAAAGGCAATGCACCAATTATTCTCAAAGTTCCAAATCTCGCATGTGTATGACCTGTCTCAGCCTATTTTAAGGAACCCTAATTTATTAGTATATACCAGGCTCATAACTAGGTTTATATAGAATTTTTCTGGTAAACCCCGTATTGTGGCCTTTTTTTCGGATGCCCATCTTTCCTCTTTACAGGAATTGATTGGTAAATTTAAAGTCCAACTGTCTGACCTTCATGTTTTTCCAGATTTATAAACGTATAAGCACCTTCTTGGGCAAAAGGGATCACGGAAGCTGCCGTCTTTAATTAGGACTTTGTGTGGGAAGGCAGGGCTTGATAATTCAGTTTCTAGAATATACAGGTATATAATTTCAGAGTTGGGCCCCAAAGACCATTTATTCCTGTCTATTGGGAAACCAATCTGGGCCTGGGTTGGCCGAGGAAACCTGGGAGGGAATATGGAGGATTTATATTCTTGCGTTAAGCAGAAGGCTCCGTGAGATCCAGTTTAAATTACTGCACAACTTATATTTGTCGCCGCAAAATTGTATAGGTAAAAAATATGGCTCTCCTGTACTGCCTTGACTGCGGTGATCAATTAGCCACTATTTTACATAAGTTCTGGGAGTGTCCTAAGATAATTAAATTTTGGCAGGAAATTGAAAGGTGGATATCACCATATTGTGATCTGTCTCCTCTTTTGACATGGAAACTTGTATACTTGGTAAATATCCCCATGCTCTGTCAGGTTCTCAAAAATGCCAGATTGCTTTGGTGGCGTTGGTGACAAAACTATTGATTTTACGCCATTGGCAAGGCAACTGGACTCCTCCTGCAAAGAGTGGTGGAAGAGTTTCTGAATGCATTAAATGCAGAAAAATCAGTTGCAATAAGTTTTAATGTTTATACTAAGTTTATACAATGTTGGAACAGCCTGACTGGCAAATTGAGACTGAAATTTGGGTACTAGCCTTTCACCATTAGATATATAAATCTTCAACTTCTGACCTCGGAAAACATAATATATATGCAAAGCCCTTAACCTTTCTTCGATTTTTCCTGTTCTATCTTTACATTAACTATAGGTGTAAGTTGCACCCCCATAGAGACTGGTCGGTTATTATTTGTTGGGGACTGAAGATAATAATCCTACTTAGGTTTCCAGCGGTTATGCAAGGTGCGGCAGCTGATGGGTAATGGACAAGGGATGGGGGTTGGGGGATTGTCTTTTTTTTTTTTGAGGAGGTAGGGGTTTTGTTTTTTCTTATCCTCTTCAATGTATTGTTATTGATTGGCTTAGTAGTTATTATTGGGATGTTTTTATTTTTCCATGTGAAACTTAATAAAATAAAGTGATTTGCAAAGAATATTGCATATATATGAGGTCTGTAAGGGCCTAAAGAACACCAATATTCATAAGTCTGCAGAGTTGGACGGTTTAGAGGGTAGATTTTTGAGGATGGCTGCAATCCAAATTGCCCCTACTGTCACCTATATCTTTAACTGGAGCCTACAAAAGGGTTACTTTCTTCAAATACTGAAGGAGAGTAAAATAATTCCAATATTTGAAGTGGGAGATGCCTCAGAAGTAAATAATTACAGACTGATCACATTATTATCTATTCTGTCTAAATGTCTAGAAAGACATGGCCATACTCAACTGGCGGAGTATTTGGATAAATAAACTGATTATGCCATATCAATCTGGATTCAGAAAGGGGCATTCAACCACTTCAGCTTTGTTAGAATTTAATAACTTGATCAATACATCTTTGCATTCTGGTTTGGAAACTGCATCTATTTTTGTCGACCTATCCAAGGCATTTGACCTGGTGAACTACTCCCTCCTTTTACATCCAGTGAAAACCATGGGAATAATAGATGGACCCTGGCACTGGTTGCAGTCTTACCTGGATGGCCTCACTCAAAGGAGTTTTGCCTCTGGGTGTTTGTCAACTAGTAGAGACATGAACAGAGGGGTGCCCTGGGGGTTCATTTTGGGACCCTTGTTGTTTCTTTTATTTAATAACAACTTACCACAGTCAGTGTGGTCCTCCCAGCTGAGACTATATGCGGACAATACCACTTTGATAGTGTCTGGGGAGAGTGTCCAAGACCTTCAGATAAAAATGCAGGCAGATTTTCATCCACTTTTGAAATGTCTTTACCTGTTATGTCTATGTGTTTTTTATCATGTTGTACTCCCAGGTCGACCCTGAAAAAGGGACTGTAATTGTCTCGGTGGACTTACCTGGTTACCAAAACTCAAATAAATTAATAAGATTTTGATGGTCTGAGGGAGTGGTTCACCAGGTCAAAGCTTATAATGAATGCAAAAAAGACCAAGTTAGTTCACCTTTTCCCCAAAAAGAATACTGCCCAGATTAACACAACAATAAATAAAGACAAGTATTTGGAACACGTCGACAAATATTGTTATTTAGGCATCACTTTTGATGCCTTTATGTCCTTTAGCGATCATGTAAATACAACTATAGGAAGGTTAAATAAAAGAATAGGCACTTTACGACCGTACAACTAAATGTCTAAACCGGAATGATAAGAAAAGAGTAACAGAACAATCAATTATGCCAACATTAAAGTACAGAGAGCTTTTATATCATACTTCAAATAAACAACTAATAAATAAATTAGATAAGGTATATTATAAAATAGCTAGGTACGTACTACAATGCAATATAAGAACTCATCAATGTACTATGTTGTCTTCATTACAGTGGCAATCATTACACATTAATTATGTAAGAACTTGGCAAAAAACATCCACAAATATCATGCACTTTACGCAGATCATTATATTAATAAAACACTGTTTGATGGGGACAGGGATTATTCTATAGATACTAAAAGAACAGTACACATAAATAAAATTTCTCTTCCCAATATTAAAAACAAACATGGAAAAAGAAAATTGCATATTCAGGCAACCAGATATTGGAATGTTTTACCTTATACAGCCCAAATATCTCCATGTCTTGGATTATTTATCCAGGAGATAAATGATTTAAATCAATTTAAATGTAACTGTACTTAGGGTTGCTGCACTTTATGTATTGTATTATGTGTAATGTATATGCAATGTTTGTCTTATTATGTGTTTATGTCATTTCACTATATGTTTTTGGTAACTTAGGTACAAACAGGACTGTCTTGAAAACAGGGTGCATAACCTTAATAACATGTTTTCCTGTATAAAAATAAAGGCTTTACTATTACTACTACTACTACAGGGGTGGGATGGTACAGCTACTGTAAAAGGGGAAGAAGGGGAATGTGTGGAATGGGACCTGGAAAAAGCATCAATACTGAACAAATATTTTTGTTCTGTATTCACGGAAGAAGGAGAAGGTGAGGGTTCACAGTTAGGCAACGTGAAAAAATATAGAAGGGAGGCAGACAACAGTCCATTTATGGAAGAGATTCCTAAAAGAACTCACAAAACTGAAAGTGGACAAGGCAATGGGATCAGATGGGATTCATCCTAGAATATTAAGGGAACTACGGAGGAGCTGGCAACACCACTGGTAGCCCTGTTCAACAAATCACTGAATACGGAAGTGGTTCCAGAGGACTGGAGGAGGTCAGATGCAGTCCTTCTTCACAAAAGTGGGAGTAGGGAGGAGGTTGGGAATTACAGTCCAGTCAGCCTCACCTCAATAGTTGGGAAAATTGTGGAATCACTACTTAAAGAAAGGATTGTGGAACACCTTGAATCCAGAAGAGCACAGGATCCAAGACACCATGGATTCACAGCGGGAAGGTCAAGTCAAACAATCTAATTGATTTCTTTGACTGGGTGACTAGGGTTGTGGGTCAGGGGAAGCAGTGCTGGTGGCACGACCTAGATTTCAGCAAGGTCTTCACTCTGTTCCACAGAGAAGACTGGTGAACAAGCTGGGCAGCCTGGGAGTGGTCACAAGGTAGTAAACTGGATTAGGAACTGGTTGAGTGATAGAAGACAGAGGATCATGGTAAATGGAGTTTAATCTGAGGAAAGGAGGGTGACCAGTGGGGTGCCACAGAGATCAAAATTGGGGCCAGTCCTGTTTAATGTCTTTATAAGTAACATTGCAGAGGTCTGGAAGGGAAGGTGTGCCTCTTTGCGGATGACACTAAGATCTGCAACAGGGTGGATACTCTGAGAGGGGTGGAAAAAAGAGTAGGGACCAAGGTAAACTGGAGGAATGGTCTAGAGTGTGGTAGCTGAGATTCAAAGTGAAAAAATGCAAAATCATGCATTTGGGATGCAAGAACCCAGGTGAGGATTACATGATGGGGTGGGGAAAGATACTGATGGTCACCAAACAGGAAAGGGATTTGGGGGTAATCATATCTGATGACCTAAAGGTGGCCAAACAATGTGCCAAGGCTGTGGGGAGAGCCATTGGGATGCTGGGGTACACAGGGAGCTGCATCACCAGTAGAAAAAAGGAGGTGGTGATACCACTTTTCAGATCATTGGTGAGGCCTCATTTGGAATACTGTGTCCAGTTCTGGAGACTGTCTCCATAAGGACATCGACAGGGTGGAGGCAGTTCAAACAGGGTCAACAAAGATGGTGCAGGGCCTGCATCAAAAGTCACATAAAGAGAGACTGGGAGACCTCAATATGTATACCCTGGAGGAGAGAAGAGAAGAGATGGGAGAAATGATAGAAACCTACAAGTATCTAAAAGGCATAAATAGGGTACCAGAGGGTAGCATGTTTCAGAAAAGGAGATGTCCAGAAATGAGGGGGCATGACATGAAATAGGAAGAGGGTAGACTAAGAGGTAGCATGAGGATATATTTCTTCATGGAAAGGGTGGTGGATGCATGGAACAGACTCCCAGCAGAGGTGGTGGGAGCAAACACAGTGGGTAAATTCAAACATGCATGGGACAGACATAGGGAAACTCTAGATATAGGAACAAGGATGTAAAGCAGGCGATCAAGTAGGGTCTGTGGCTTTTACATTAGGCAGGGAAAATGGGCAGACTGGATGGGCCTAGCGGTCCTTATCTACAGTCAATTTTTATGTTTGCTTGCATGTATGTGCAAGAAACATAGTGCCATCATCCGAGTTTTCGGAGGTGTGTCAACCCCTCTTGCAATTCAGTCAGTGTGTTGGCAGGCACAGCCCCAGTCAACCAATGCATGCTGGAGCTGTCTATGACAGCTCCAAAATGCAGTGGCGTACAGTTGAAAGGGGGAGCTATGCTTCAGTGAGCAGCAATCAGATATCGCCTGCTCATGCGCAGCTCCCCCTACACACACACACACAAAAACACACATGCATACTGCGTACTGCCCTCAAGCACAGTTACATAGGCCACGCTGGGTGCCACCCCAGCGTGGCCACACTTGTATAGCTGATGGGGTGCCAATCCCCGCCAGCTGTGCTGCGCCCAAAGCATCCAGGTGCCATGCTGGGAGCCCACCCCAGCGTGGCAAATGATGTAATGGTCGATGGGGTGCCCAAGCCCCGCCGGCTCCACTGTCTCCCCACCCCCATGCTGTCACCGATGGGGGTGCCCAATCCCCCGTTGGCTTCACTTTCTCCCCCCTCCAGTACAGGGTGCCACGCTGGGAGCCCACCCCAGTGTGGCAACAGATGCCATGGCCGACGGGGGTGCCCAATCCCCCGTTGGCTCCATGCCCCCCAGCCATCCTTCTGCCATGCTAGGAGCCCACCCCAGTGTGGCAAACGTCCCGCATCATCCAAAACCCTGTGAAGAAGAAAACCTTCCCTCGCAGTCTCCCTGCCCCCAAACCCACACCCACCCACTGTGCACCCTGCCTCCCCACACCCCCCATCCCATACTTACCTCCGGAGTCTGGCGCAACAATCTTTGGTGGACCAGGAACACGTCTGCACTCTTCAAAGCCGACCGCGAACTGAAGAAATGCCGGTAAGCTGTATAATGTGATAGATAGGGTTTTTTCAACTTTGTTGCATATCTCAGGAATTTTTTTGAATTTTTGCACCAAATTTTCAACATGGGGTTTTTGGGACCCCTCCTCATGAATTCTTGCACTGTCATGGCATTACTCAGGGCCGAAGGGTGATTTTGCAGCCACTGCGCGAAATCATCTTTTCAGAAAGATTAACGAAACAACACTGCCAGTGTTCGTAACGTGGGCTCTCAAGAAGCCTATTTTGAAAATTTGGTGGAAAAATTCCAAAAAATGACTGTTTTACAAGCGTGCGTTGCGCAGTTCCTACGCACGCTTGTAAGTTCACGAATTTTCAATATTTTCACTCCAGATTTTCAACATTGCCATTTTACCACACCTTCTTATGAGTAGTACAGCTGTCATTTTTCACATCTCACCCAAAACATGTTTCCGTCCATGTAGCGCACAATGGCGCAGTCGGTGTGCGAAATCAATGTACGGGACACATTAAGAAAATCACAGTGACACTGTTTATGAGCAGAGGTCTTAAAATGGCTATGTTGAAAATTTGGTGAAAAAATTCCTAAAAATGACTATTTTACGAGCGTGCGTTGTGCATTTCCTATGCACGCTTGTAAGTTCATGAATTTTAAATATTTTCACTCCAGATTTTCAACATTGCCATTTTACCACACCTCCTTATGAGCTGTACAGCTGTCATTTTTCACATCTTGCCCAAAATGTGTTTCCGCCCATGTAGGGCACAATGGTGCAGTCGTTGTGCGAAATCAATGTACAGGACACATTAAGAAAATCCCAGTGACACTGTTAATGAGCAGAGGTCCTGAAATGACTATGTTGAAAATTTGGTGAAAAAATTCCTAAAAATGACTGTTTTACGAGCGTGCATTGCGCAGTTCCTACGCACGCTCATAAGTTCATGAATTTTCAATATTTTCACTCCAGATCTGCAACATTGCCGTTTTATTAGACTTCCTTATGAGCAGTACAGCTGTCATTTGTCACATCTTGCCCAAAATGTGCTTCCGCCCATATAGCGCACAATGGTGCAGTCGGTGTGCGAAATCTATGTGTGGGACACATTAAGAAAATCCCAGTGACACTGTTCATGAGCAGAGGTCTTAAAATGGCTATGTTGAAAATTTGGTGAAAAAATTCCTAAAAATGACTATTTTACGAGCGTGCGTTATGCAGTTCCTATGCACGCTCATAAGTTCACAAATTTTCAATATTTTCACTCCAGATTTTCAACATTGCCATTTTACCACACCTTCTTATGAGGTGTACAGCTGTCATTTTTCACATCTTGCCCAAAATGTGTTTCCACCCATATAGCGCACAATGGCGCAGTCGGTGTGAGAAATCAATGTATGAGACACATTAAGAAAATCCCAGTGACACTGTTCATGAGCAGAGGGCTTAAAATGGCTATGTTGAAAATTTGGTGAAAAAATTCCTAAAAATGACTATTTTACAAACGTGCGTTGTGCAGTTCCTATGCACGCTCGTAAGTTCACAAATTTTGAATATTTTCACTCCAGATTTTCAACATTGCCATTTTATCACACCTCCTTAAGAGGTGTACAGCTGTCATTTTTCACATCTTGCCCAAAATGTGCTTCCGCCCATGTAGCACACAATGGCACAGTCGTTGTGCAAAATCAATGTACAGGACTAATTAAGAAAATCACAGTGACACTGTTCATGAACAGAGGTCCTAAAATGACTATGTTGAAAATTTGGTGAAAAAATTCTTAAAAATGACTGTTTTATGAGCGTCCATTGCACAGTTCCTACGCACGCTCATAAGTTGACGAATTTTCAATATTTTCACTCCAGATTTGCAACATTGCCATTTTATTAGACTTCCTTATGAGCAGTACAGCTGTCATTTGTCACATCTTGCCCAAAATGTGTTTCTGCCCATATAGCGCACAATAGCGCAGGTGGTGTGCAAAATCAATGTATGGGACACATTAAGAAAATCCCAGTGACACTGTTCACGAGCAGAGGTCTTAAAATGGCTATGTTGAAAATTTGGTGAAAAAATTCCTAAAAATTACTATTTTACGAGCGTGCATTGCGCAGTTCCTACGCACGCTTGTAAGTTCATGAATTTTCAATATTTTCACTCCAGATTTCCAACATTGCCATTTTACCACACCTCCTTATGAGCGGTAGAGCTGTCATTTTTCACATCTTGCCCAAAATGTGTTTCCGCCCAAGTAGCGCACAATGGCGCAGTCACTGTGCAAAATCAATGTATGGGACAAATTAAGAAAATCACAGTGACATTGTTCATGAGCAGAGGTCCTAAAATGGCTATGTTGAAAATTTGGTGAAAAAATTCCTAAAAATGACTATTTTACGAGCGTGCGTTGCGCAGTTCCTATGCACGCTCATTAGTTTGCGAATTTTCAATATTTGCACTCCAGATTTTCAGCATTGCCATTTTACCATAACTCCTTATGAGATGTACAGCTGTCATTTTTCACATCTTGCCCAAAATGTGTTTCCGCCCATGTAGCGTACAATGGCGCAGTCACTGTGCAAAATCAATGTACAGGACAAATTAAGAAAATCACAGTGACACTGTTCATGAGCAGAGGTACTAAAATGGCTATGTTGAAAATTTGGTGAAATAATTCCTAAAAATGACTATTTTGCGAGCGTGCATTGCGCAGTTCCTATGCACGCTCGTAAGTTCTCATTTTCAATATTTTTACTCCAGATTTTCAACATTGCCATTTTATTAGACTTCCTTATGAGCAGTACAGCTGTCATTTTTCACATCTTGCCCAAAATGTGCTTCCGCCCATATAGCGCACTATGGCGCAGTCGGTGTGCGAAATCAATGTATGGGACACATTAAGAAAATCCCAGTGGCACAGTTCATGAGCAGAGGTCTTAAAATGGCTATGTTGAAAATTTGGTGAAAAAACTCCTAAAAATTATTATTTTACGAGCGTGTGTTGCGCAGTTCCTATGCACGCTCGTAAGTTCATGAATTTTCAATATTTTCACTCCAGATTTGCAACATTGCCATTTTACCACACCTCCTTATGAGCTGTGCAGCTGTCATTTTTCACATCTTGCCCAAAATGTGTTTCTGCCAAAGTAGCGCACAATGGCGCAGTTGGTGTGCGAAATCAATGTATGGGACACATTAAGAAAATCACAGTGACACTGTTCATGAGCAGAGGCCTTAAAATGGCTATGTTGAAAATTTGGTGAAAAAATTCCTAAAAATTACTGTTTTACCAGCGTGCGTTGCACAGTTCCTACGCACGCTCATAAGTTTGCCAATTCTCAATATTTTCACTCCAGAGTTTCAACATTGCCATTTTATTGCACTTCCTTATGAACAGTACAGCTGCCATTTTTCACATGTCACCAAAAATGTGTTTTCACACATGTAGCACACAAATGTGCAGTCGTTGTTCTAAAGCAATGTTTGGGGCAGATTAAGAAAATCACAGTTACACTGTTCATGAGCAGAGGTCATAAAATGGCTATGTTGAAAATTTGGTGACAAAAATCCATAAACTGACTGTGATACGAGTGAGCATTGTGCAGTTTCCACGCACCCTCATAAGTTCATGACCTTGTAATATTTTCAATCCAGATTTTCACCAGTGGCATTTCTCCACACTTCCTTATGAGCAGTATAGCTGTCATTTTTCACAACATGTCCGAAATGTGTTTTCACACTCTAAGCGCAGAGATGCGTGGTCGCTGTGGGAAATCATTGTTTGGGACAGATAAAGAAAATCACAGTGACACTGTTCATGATCGGTGGTCCCAAAATGCCTGTGTTGACAAGCTGCTGTAAAAAAATCCCCAAACTAATTACATTATGGGTATGCATTGCACAGTTTCTATGCACGCTCGTGACTTCACCATTTTTTAAAATATTTCAACTGCACATTTGCAACATTGCCATTTTTTACACCTCCCCATGAACAGTACAGCTGTCATTTTTTACATCCTGTTCGGAATGTTTTTGCACATGTGGTGCTAAATGTCATAGTCGCTTTGCATAAGCAGCTTTCGGTTAACAAACTGATATTGCCACTGTTCATGAGGTGGGGTCACAAAAAAAAAACATGTTGAAAATTTGGAGTGAAAATACCAACGAATGCCTGATTTATTAGGGTTTCCAACCATAACGCCCAACCCTGTAGAGAATGACAGGCATCAGGGGTGTGACTTGGGATTCTTGCCTGTAATGCTCATACTGTTTCACACCCTGCAGCCAGTGACAGGCATCGAGGCATGCCTTGGACTCTTCGGCCCCAAAGTTCACCCCATTCTCCTATACCGCACCCATCTCACTGTATTTCCTGATGGAATGGGGTGGGCATAAGGGCCAAAGACCCCAAGGCACATCGTGACACTTGTCAGTGTCTGCAGTGTAGGGTGTGGGGACTCTGAACATGTCATTCAACCTTTCCAGTGCTCCTGGGTCACCCCTGAAAACAGGCCTTGTACCTAGTTGACCTTATGTGCTTACCAAAGAATAATAAAAAAAAATATTAATAAAAATAGGTCATCTTAAACTTTTGTAAAATGCTGGTTTGCGAATGTATTTCAAGTCATGGAGATACTGTAAGATCTTTTGTGATTATTCTGAAAGGTAAGAGATCGTCATATTGTTTTTTTATATTGATGAAACCAATGGGTGAATTTCAAGAAATAAGGCCATTTTGCATCTGAAATACCAGAATTTTCCCCTAAGCTTTGGAGGTACCTATTACAACAATAATGTGTGGACAGATCCAGAAGCAAATGGTTTGATATCTTTTATTGGACCAACCAACATAGATGTTACGAAAAGAAAACAGTGCCTAAGCTTGCAGACCAACCCTGTCCTTCCTCAGAGGCTTATGCCAGTTGTTTAGAGAATCACATTCTATTAACACCCAGATCATACATAAAAAAAAGAAAGAATTCTCATTGGTTTAAAATACCTATTTAAAAAAAAATCATAGATTTAAATGGAAGGAACCAGATTCTACTAGTTTGCTACTGCTTGAGAAACCTTCCAAAGTCAAATGTCAACAGAAGAGATAAGAGGAACACTCAAGTAGACAGTCCCATTAATTGAAATCATGAATGAATGAGTGCGTTATGTGAATATATTCTTAATTAAAAGCAAGATCTTTAGATTTAATACCCACATAAGTGCATGTTAAAATTTGATAGAATTGTATGATAAAAAGCTACACAACAGAAATGTTCTATATATGAAATATGGGGGTATAAAGAAAATGCCCCTAGTGTGAACAACTGATTCACACATTCATAGAGTATTAAACCTATCTGGAGACATTTACTAAACTATATTCTCAGCCAGTTAACAAACTCCATAAACATTAAGATAGTTAAGATTAAGATTAAGATGGTTGAGAGTATAGTTTAGTAAATGTCTCCAGATAGGTTTAATACTCTATGAATGTGTGGATCAGTTGTTCATACAGGGAGCATTTTCTTTATACCCCCATATTTCATATATAGAAAATTTCTGTTGTATAGCTTTTTATCATATAATACTTTCAAATTTTAACATACACTTATGTGGGTATTAAATCTAAAGATCTTGCGTTTAATTAAGAATGCATTCACATAACACATTCATTCATGATTTCAGTTAATGGGACTGTCTGCTTGAGTGTTCCTCTTATCTTTTCTGTTGACATTTGACTTTGGAAGGTTTCTCAAGCAATAGCAAACTAGTAGAATCTGGTTCCTTCCATTTAAATCTATGTTTTTTTTAAATAGGTATTTTAAACCAAAGAGGATTCTTTCTGTTTTTTTTTTATATATGATCTGGGTGTTAATAGAATGTGATTCTCTAAACAACTGGCATAAGTCTCTGAGGAAGGACCTGGTTAGTCCAAAAGCGTAGGAAATGTTTTCTTTTTGTAAAATCTATGTTGGTCCAATAAAAGGTATCAAACCATTTGCTTCAGGATCTGCTCTTACAAGGACCAAAACGGCAACTAAACTTATTCTGTATGTAATAATGGGTGATAACAATTTGGAGAGGGGTCCTTTTTGCTGTCTGAACAACTGCTGCAGGCTGTATATGGAATACATTTACATAAAACTCGCAATGGGGTTTTGTGTTTCTTTTTCAAAAAGTTTAAAATGGGTGCCTCAGCGGACAAAGCATCAAATGTGCCTGTTAGAAAGACGTGCAGTGCATTTGTTGACCTAGGTCTTTCTTTTGGGACACAAAACTAAGAGATCTAGAGAACCTTTTCTTTTTAGCAATTCTAGGTTCTTTGTGATATCCTGTCTGGACTAAATAAAAGGTTTTAATGCTCAGATCAAAAATTACCTTTCCGGATTTTAAGGGTTTAAGCATTTTAGTACACATGGGCACTCTGTAGCATTTCAAATTTGATTTTTCTCTGCCATTTTAATATAAACGTGTTAGTTTACTGATAAAAGGAACATATTTATATAAAACACAAAGAATCTCTGTGTGCAAGCACTGAGGCAATGGTTACCCCAAAGGGCATTTGGCTGGGAAGCCAAGTTTCAAATAAATACAAAATCACACATGCCCCCACGATGCAAAGTATCATGGGCTGCATGCACAACATAACCCAGTTAGACCATCTTAGGGTAGCTGGTTCATTCCACTGGGGTGTCAAACAGACGAGGCATACTGATGAGTCCTGGTAGGATGAAACACGTGTCTATGTCTTCTGTTGGCACCCTTTGCAAACTGTGTGAGAGGCCTTTTGGCACCATGCATTTCTGCTTAAAGTTGAACCAGCATAATATTCTGTGGTGATTTGCATATGCAGCCCACGATGCTTTGCATTTTGGGGGCATGTGTGATTTTGTATATTTAAATAAGCCTTAAAGTTACACCTTTTAAGGAATTGTTTCAGGAAAGTTTATCCAAGCAGTACCTGATTATGCACACATCAACTTGAACAATGTTATCTCATGTTCTTGTTTCTGCTAGGGTTGCCGCATATCCAGTTTTAGACCTGATAGTCCATTTTTTAGGGTCCTTATCCAGTCATCCAGTTTTGATTAGATGTAGTCCAGTTTTTGGCCCATTTTATGGGCTCATATATACCCTTAAAACTGACTGTATCAAATCAATTCACTGTTCTGGCTGCAATGCATGTCCAGGTTACAAAGTTATGATGTCACTCAGACCTGCCTTTGTAAAACCAGTCTGTCTGGGAGGTGTAAAGTATAGCCATTAAGACAATTAGCAATAAATTAACCTAATCTTTTCCACTCTGAATTTTAAGTACGATCATTTACTGCTAGGACAAGAAACAGATTTTACACCTTTATATGCTTACATGTGTTTCTTTCTGTTTTTCCTATATTCTGGTATGTTTTAGACCCATTTTTGTTAAATTCATCTAATTTTTGTCTTTATCGCTACACAGATTATTTCTCTCCTGAGTCATTAACATGTACTGCTCTCATTTTCTGTATTGCCTGAACATTCCATAATATTAGCTACATTTTTACAGGTCATTCAAATAAACAGCATGGCATGGTGTATTTGAAACTGCGGAATGTCTTAGAAATACGAAAAGAAACAGCAGTAGCTACTGAGATAAAGGGAACACAATGCAGTACTGAAGGTACCTCAAGCATCAGTAATCAATTTATCAGAAATCGCTCAAAGCATATCAGAATACATGACTGACATGGAAAGGAAAATGGGAGAGTGTTTAGAAGGGGTTTGAGCAATAAGCTGTGAATGAGCTTGATGCATCCAGCAGACCGGAGTTTGATTCCTACAGCCTCCACTTACATACCATGTGACACTGAGCAAGTTACTTTTTTTTTTTTTGTTACCAGGAGAGGCACACTAAGCTGGAAGCTTGTTTACAGGTGCCACCTGGGAGCACAAGGAAGTTAAGTGACTTGCTCAGGGTCACACAGTATGCAAGTGTGGGGGCTGTGGGATTCAAACCCAGGTCTCCAGATTTGCAGCTCAGAGCCTTAAACCACTGCACTATACTGCCTCCTTAACCTTACTTAACCTACTTAACCTTCCTGTGCTTCTGGGACACTCCTGTAAAATGGACTATGTGGCCTATGGGAGTTAACCTGGTTGCCAAAGAATAAAAATAAATAAATAAAATAAATAATAGTATGAAAATGATTTCTATCACTATTAATGTCTATTTTGACATTACAAATGGTTTTGGAAGAGGCGGAACAATATACTCATCAGTCATGAAAAAAGGGGTGGAGCCAGAGGCGGAGATCGGGGTGTGGTTTAGCATCCAGTTTTTGCCTATTCCAAAGGTGGTGACCCTAGTTTCTGCATCTCTCCATTGAGTTCATAGTGATTTACTTAGATGAACTTCCCAATTGTGTATATGTAATTCTCATTTAAAATGTTGATATGCCAAACGGGGGGCTTTTCCTGCTGCTGCCGTGTGTGTGACAAGTTTGAGCCACAGAGTTTCTGTGCAAGAGCTGTAAACATGTTTACACGAACAGGCAAGAAAATGAATTAGGCCTATAAAGAAAAATCTCATAGTGCCTATTTAACTGTAGTGTGTAGAAACAAACAGTTAAGGAAAAAGGTTTGTTTGAACATGCAGTTTTTGCAGTCCACAGGAAAAGATATCCCTAGTACCAGCTGATCGTAACGCCGTTCAGCTGGTTGCTGGGCATTGCCATGTAGATGAGAAGCTGCAGCTGCTATCACATAAGCGAGGCTGTATCCTTTCAACAACGCAACGTTTCTGACCATCCACTGGTGGAGCTGCATCATGATCAGCCTGACTGATCATTAGACCGTCACTATCGAGTCCGCTGAAACCTGAATGGCATTGGAACTGATAATAACTCACCTCTGAAATGTGATTCTTTCTAACAGACTATTCGCTACACATAATTGCATATACAAACATAAAAATGGATAGACTGATGTTTCTGCCAAAAATACAATATTACTGCAAAACAGAATGATGGACTTGTTTTCCACTAACATGTACTGCTGCTTTAAGATTAGCCATGATGGGACTATCTGATGACCCAGAGGCTGCGAGTTGCAGTGCTGCACCGGCATTCTGTGTTCAAAAGTGAATTGGATTTCTGGAGCTGGCCAGGTTCCATAGCTGCATCAACCCCTGTGATGGGCCAGGGAGTTTACTTCTTCAACAGTGGCATTCTCTCTGCTTGTGAGGCCTGTTGCTGCACCACTCAGCAGTCTCATGTGGGAGATATTACCTGGGCAAAACCAAGGAAGAAAAAAATAGAAAGACTGATGTACCACGAATGGACAGAACGATATTTACTTGCACTCTCAGGCAACGCCCATGTGTGGCTCCCTGCAGGTCCTGACTGTGGGGGAGCAACGGATAGGGCTGGTAAGCTAACATGGAAACATAGAGGCTGACATCAGAAAAGGAAAAATTGGTCCTTCTAGTCTGTCCATAATTTTTATTTATTTATTTTAGTCTTTGGTAACTGGGTAAGGCCCACTAGGCACAGGTGCCTGTTTTCAGGGGTGACCTGGGAGCACTGGGTGGTTAAGTGACTTGTCCATAGTCACACAGTATGCAAGTGGAGGTTGTGAGAATCAAACCAAGGTCTGGACTGCTGGATGTCCCAAGCTCATTCACAGCTTGTTACTTTAACTTGTAGGCTATACTGCCAGCCCAAGATAATACCCTATCTTACCTCTAAAACCTAGTTTCCACACAGGGTTTATGCCCACACTTTCTGCTCCCATGTTCCCTGCCTTGCTGTTACCCCCCTGAGTGACTATTAGGCCCTTAATTCTGTTCCACCTGTGTTTGAAGCCATGAATTATCTTTGTGCCCACTGTCACAGATCCACTCAGCAGGTCAGCCCTCTACTCCCAAAGTGCCATCCTCTGAGCGTAGTCTTGTGAACAGTGAACAGAACAAGGTAGCCCTCTTCTCTGTTTTGTGGATTCGAGTCACCTTAGTCCCAAGTTCTGGAGGGATTCAAACTTGTTATCCTCTTGTTAGCATACCCAATTGTCAGACTCAGATAATTCTGTCTTCGGGAAGGGGGAGATATCTTTGCCTACAGGCACCTAACCAGGTATTACAAAATGAACCCTTTTTGAACTCTATATAAGACCCAGAGAAACTCTTAAACTGTTTTCCAGTTTGGTACACCCATAAACTCATGCACCATGTCAGTTTTAAAACCATCTAACTTCACTTAAAACCAAAGAAATGTTTCAAGGCACACCAGGCAGTTTCTGTTTTTAAAATATATCTTTACTAAACAAAAGGTAAAATAGTAAACAGTAATATTCAGAACTCTTATCACAAAAACATCAAAATCATTAAACAAAAAGGTGTACAAGTGCATCTATATTTTCTTATCCACTAAATACTTATCCTCTAAAGGCTTGATGTTGCTGTTTCAAAGTCAGGTAAAGACGTTCACTCTATGAAACGAAAATCATAGTTTTAAAAGCTGCTTTCTCCAGCCTCCTGGAAGAGGTCACTGTACTTCCTCCCTATCAGGATATTATTACTAAAAAAATATCTCTGCAGGAAACAGTATCCTTATAAGGCAGTAAGATCCTATTTTCTCAGCCTAACATCAATTCTCAAATGACACCTCTTTGATGAAAAAGGGTCTTCCTGATCTTCACAGATATCAAAGCCTTTTTACTTTCACATAGAAGTGTCATGCCCTGCTTTCCTTTCCTGTAAACGTTGGAAAATGGTCCGGGTTCAGCTGGAGAGACCATTTTACTGCCTCCACAGAGGACTCCCATTTACTCTCTTCCAGCAAGTCCAGAAGGGGGTCTCCTTCATCTGTCCCATCCCCATGACTACACACTGCAAACACCATGTCAGTCCTATTTGCATATGGCTTCATCATGTTGACATGGTACATCCTTTTTGTCTGTCTACGGTCAGGTAACTCCACAATGTAGTTTACGTCATTTACCTTCCTAACCACTTTGTACGGTCCTGCCCACTCAGCCTGCAGCTTGTCTTTCTGGACCGGAATAAGGACCATGACTTCCTGACCCACCATGTATGAGCGAGCTCTGGCTCTGTGGTCGTACCATACTTTTTGTTTCTGTTGGGCAGCTGCCGTGTTGCTCTGGGCTGTCCCCATAAGCTCCTTCAGCCTTTCCCTAAACCTAAGGACATAATCCACAATGGGAGTTCCCTGGGTGGTGTGCTTGCCTTCCTAGTCCTCCCATATCAAGTCTAGTGGCCAATGTACCCGGGGTCCATACAAGAGTTCGAAGGGGGAAAATCTTGTCTACTCTTGGGGCACCTCCCTGTATGCGAACAACAGGTGGGGAAGGTATTTCTCCCAGTCCCTCCCATGCTGTTCAGCAAATGCCCGGAGCATTGCCTTCAGGGTACCATTGAATCTTTCCACAAGTCCATTGGCTTGTGGGTGATACGGTGTCATGCATCTCTGCACCACTGCACACTTCTTCCATAGGCATTTCATTAGGTCCAACATGAAGGAACCCCTTCGATCGGTGATTACCTCTTGCGGAAACCCAACACGGGAGAAAATCTCAAGCAAGGCATCTGCCACTTTGTCTGTCCTCAGTGAGGACAGGGTGACTGCCTCTGGGTACCGGGTGGCATAATCCATCACAGTCAGGATGAATCTCTTCCCTGAGGAGCTGGGCATATTTAAAGGCCCCACAATATCCATTCCCACCATCTGCAATGGCTCCTCCACTACGGGCAATGGAATTAGGGCAGCTTGGGTTTTCTTGCCCACCTTCCCTATTTCTTGACACCGGTGACAAGACCTGCAATACTCTTTCACCTGCTGGGTGAAGTTAGGCCAGTAGAAATTCTGGGCCAACTGCTGCATTGTGCGTGTGATTCCCAGATGACCAGACAAGGAAATATCATGGGCAACCTTGAGCAACTGCTCACGATATCCCTGGGGAATGACAAGCTGCCTGCCTAGCATCCCTCCCTCTGTCTGTACTGCCTGTTTATACATAAGTCCATTTTCCCAATAAACCCTATGTCTTCCGTCACCTCCCTGTGCTCCATTACAGTCTGCCCAAGCCCTCAGCTTCTCTAAACTAGGGTCACTTCTCTGAGCAGCTGCGAACCTCTCACACATTCCCAAGGCATGGGACAGGTCCCCTTCAGTCGCTAAACTAGGGTCCCTAGCACTAGCGTCAGGGCCCTCAGGATCATTGTCAGTTCCAACCCTCTGACAAGGGGTCACACCTCCCTCTTCAGAGTAACCCTCTGTAGCTAGGTGGTTACTTGCTCCTGGGGAAATTTCTACCCCCTTTTTATCAGTCTCCCCCTCTGGAGACACAGGCTGGGGAACCAGCCTCTCAGTATCTTCCCCAATGGCTTCTGGGGGGTTCGGGGAACTACTATTTTTCCTTGCCGCTTGTCTATGGGTAACTGCACATACCACCGCCTGCTGGAGATTGTTACCCAGGATCACATCCACTGCTAATGTGTTGGCTAGAGCCACCTGTTGCACAGTTCCCCCTGTTTCACCCCAGTCAAGGAGAACACTAGCGAGTGGCAATGTTTTCTCTTCACCAGTAAACCCTTGTACAGTTACGTATCTAATGGGTGTAAGCTGACCAGGCTGTACCAGATTCCCCTTTACCAATGTCAGGGATGCCCCTGTGTCCCTTAACCCCTGTGTATGTACACCATTTACTATGACTGGGTGCATATGTTCCCTCACGTTCACTGGCATGTCTTCCTCCCTCTGTTGTCGCTCTGCCTCATGATCCGCCTCTCTCTGTTGTCACTCTGCCTCTAGTTCCATCCTGTACAACTCAATTTGCAGTTTGTGTACCTCTGGATTCAGGATACTGGTGACCATCCACTGCTGCTGTGGCCCTTCACTGACAGTGGCCCTGCTGTCCTCCTCATCGGCTTGGGACCCCTCACTGGCCTCTAGTCCTGCCACACTTGAGGTCTGGTCCCCTTCAGTCATGGTCTGTGACTCCCTGCTTTGGGTATCTGCTACCATCAGGGCCTCTATGAGGTTCTGCTTACTAGCTTTCACCCAAATGGGACTTCCCTGTCCCCGCACAACTGCTTTAAGAAATCTACAGTGTGCCTGCTGTAGTCGGAAGCCATTTTCTTCTTCCCTCACTACTGCTACTCTGACTTTGCACTTTAGAAAAAAAATAAAATCGGTAGGAACTTGACTGTACACCAAGTGATAAAGTTGTTTCCCATTTTTAAAAAAAAAATGAAATCACTGCCTTTCTTTCTGTCAAGTGAGCTTAACAGTCTCAAGCTGATACACTGTACAACGAAGCTTATTATACCAAACTTTATTGCACCACTGCCAACCTATCTGTCACAGATCCACTCAGCAGGTCAGCCCTCTACTCTCAAAGTGCCAACCTCTGAGCGTAGTCTTGTGAACAGTGAACAGAACAAAGTAGCCCTCTTGTCTGTTTTGTGGATTTGAGTCACCTAAGTCCCAAGTTCTGGAGGGATTCAAACTTGTTAACCTTTTTTTAGCATACCCAATTGTCAGGCTCAGATAATTCTGTCTTCAGGGGGTCAGATATCTTTGCCTACGGGCACCTAACCAGGTATTACAAAATGAACCCTTTTTGAACTCTATACAAGACTCAGAGAAACTCTTAAACTGTTTCCCAGTTTGGTACACCCATAATAAACTCATGCACCGTTTCAGTTTTAAAACTATTTAACTTCACTTAAAACCAAAGAAATGTTTCAAGGCACACCAGGCAGTTTCTGTTTTTAAAATATACCTTTACTAAACAAAAGGTAAAATAGTAAACAGTAATATTCAGAACTCTTATCACAAAAACATACAAGTCATTAAACAAAAAGGTGTAAAAGTGCATCTATATTTTCTTATCCACTAAATACTTATCTTCTAAAGGCTTGATGCTGCTGTTTCAAAGTCAGGTAAAGAAGTTCACTCTATGAAACCAGAATCATAGTTTTAAAAGCTGCTTTCTCCAGCCCCCTGGATGAGATCACTGTACTTCCTCCCTATCAGGATATTATTACTAAAAAAATATCTCTACAGGAAACAGGATCCTTATAATGCAGTAAGATCCTGTTTTCTCAACATAACATCAATTCTCAAATGACACCTCTTTGATGAAAAAAGGTCTTCCTGATCTTCACAGATATCAAAGCCTTTTCAATTTTACATAGAAGTATCATGCCCTGCTTTCCTTTCCTGTAAACTTTGTAAAATGGATATGTTCTTTCCTGCTAACTCAGCTACTGATAATAGAACTAGCCAAACAGGATGTCCCTGATTTTAGGTACCTTTTAGCCCTGCAATTATCTTGGCCTTGCAGGTGTTAGATTTTTTTTAATCTAAGTTCCTGTGTGTGTGGTCATCTCGCATACTGAGATTGGGGGGGGGGATGTGTGTGAGAGTGAAGGAGGTCACTCCAAGTACACCGGCATTTCCCACAGACAAATTCAATACCTCATTTCTGTTATTTTTAAGAAATAAAAAAGATACAGCACTCAGAGCTGGCTGTCTATGTCACACCCACCACCTCAGCCAGGGGGCTGGTCCATGGCTCAACCACTCCCTCCAGAAAAAAGAACTTCCTCCTGTTCTTCCTGAATTTCACTCCTACCTGCTTTGGCTCATGTTTTTGTATTCTAGATTCACTATAGGAACTTGAAGGTCTCTATCATATTGCCCCCCTCTCAGCTGTCCCACCTGGCAGTGGTAGCGCTACTGCTTGCGGCCCTGGTGACCCAGCTTTGGAGCAAGCCCTGTGCACCAGAAGGCTGGCTGGGGGAAAAAGGGATGAGCATCCCAGAGACAGCTCTCCACCTCCAGGAGGGGGAGGATCAATGGCACCCAGTTTAAGTGGCTCCCAGTGGAGGCTAGGAGTACACCAATAACGAGACCACTGTGCAGTGTCAGGCAGTGGTGGATGTCTTCAAGGCATGTGTGGGAGCATGCCTTGAACCATTGCGCTCACTCAGTCCCCCTGTCTCACTCACTCGTACTGTTTCTCCCACCGCTGCAGGCTGGCCTTTTCTACTGGGCCCCTGCCTGCATTGACGCCTTTTTCTGCCCACAAAGAAATCTGCAGCAGTCCTGACAGTGCTCCAGTGAGTTTGCTCACTTTCCCTCCCTCACTCGCTCTCTTGTTCTGTTTCCCCCAGTGCTGTAGGCTGCCCTTTTGTACTGGCCTCTTGCGCTGGGGCCTTTTTCTGCCTACAAACAAATCTGCAGCAGTCCCGACAGAGCTCAGTTGAGCTCGGTCACTCCCCCCTCTCACTCGTTCAATCTTAATTTGTCCCAAACATTGATTTCCCACAGCGACTGTACTATTCTCCGGCAGGAGTGCAAAAACATATTTTAGCCAGGATGTGAAAAATGACAGCTGTACTGTTCATAAGGAGGTGTGAAAAAAATGCCACTGTTGAAAATGTGAAGTGAAAATATTAAAAATTTGTGAAGTTACAAGGGTGTGTAGAAACAGTTCAATGCATGCTTGTAACACAGTCATGTTGTGGAGTTTCATCATCAAATTTTCAACATAGGGATTTTAGGACCTCTGCTCATGAACAGTGCCACTGTCATTTTCTTAATCTGTACCGAACACTGATTTCCCACAGCGGCCGCATTTTTCTATCCCGCTACTGTGAAACCACATTTCAGTCAGGATGTGAAAAATAACAGCTGTACTGCTCATAAGGAGGTGTGAAAAAATGCCACTGTTGAAAATCTGGCATGACAATATTACAAATCTGCGAAGTTACAAGGGCGTGTGGAAAGTGTGCAACACACACTTGTAACACAGTCATTTGATGGGCTACCATCACCAAATTTTCAACATAGGCATTTTAGGACCTCTGCTCATGAACAGTATCACTGTCATTTTCTTAATCTGTCCCAGACAGTGATTTCCCACAGTGACCGCTCTATTCTGCGCTGGAAGTTCACAAACAAATTTTGGCCAGGATGGAAAAAATGACAGCTGCACTGTTCATAGGTAGGTGTGTTAAAATGGCAATGTTGAAAATCTGGAGTGAAACTATTATAAATTCACGAAGTTATGAGAGTGCGTGCAAATTGCGCAATGCACACTCATAACACAGTCATTTTATGGAGTATCATTACCAAATTTTCAACATAGCCATTTTAGGACCTCTACTCATAAACAGTGTCACTATAATTTTCTTAATTTGTCCCGAACACTGATTTCCCACAGTGACTACGCTATTCTGCGCCGGAAGTGTGAAAACACATTTCTGCCAGGATGTGAACAATGACAGCTGTACTGCTCACAAGGAGGTGTGAAAACATGCCGATGTTGAAAATCTGGCATGCAAATATTGCAAATTCATGAAGTTATGAGCATGCGTAGCAACTGCGCAGCGCACACTCATAAAACAGTCATTTTTTGGATTGTTCCCACCAAATTTGCAACATAGACTTTTTGGGAGCCCACCTCATGAACACTGGCACTGTTGTTTTGGTAATTGGCCCCAAAAGGTGATTCCGTGCAGTGACCGTAAAATCACCTTTTGGGGCTGATTAACACCATGACAGTTCAAGAATTCATGAGTAGGGGTCCCAAAACCCCCATGTTGAAAATGTGGTGCCAAAATTCCAAATAATGCCTGAGATATGCACTAAAGTTGACAAAACCCTGTTTATTCCATTATTCAGCTTACCTGCATTTCCTTAGTTCGCGGTTGGCTTTGAAGAGTATAGACGTGTTCCCGGTCCACATCAAGACTGCCACGCCCGGACCTGGAGGTAAGTGCTGGGGTGGGGTGTAGAGACAGGGTGCACTGTAGGTGAGCGCTGGTTGCGGAAGGGGGACAGGGAGACTCCGAGGGACAGTTTTTTTCAGGTTAAAAAAAAAAACATCAAGGGCAATTTTTTTTCGCTCACAGAATGTGGCATGCTGGGATGGGCTTCCAGCATGCCAAAGGACTCTTTTCTTTGGGGCAGCAGTAGCCAATGGGGATTGGGCACCCCCATCGGCACACAACAAAAGAGGGGGTTTCGATTATGCCTATGGGGATTGGGCACCCTGTCAGCAGACAATGAACGTGGGGAGGGTTACAGAATGCCGACAGGGAGTGGGCTCCCCCGTCGGCAAAAATCAACATTGGGGCACTGAAGCCAATGGGGATGGGGGCCCCCGTCGGCAAGTAAACACGGTGGGGGTTATTTTGTTTGTGAACACGACAGCAAGCCGCCAGCATGTTCACAAACAATATCAGAGTTTGGAAGTTCTGCCCTGCAATGACGGGTCACTCCCTCATTGCAGCAGATGGCTGATGCTGCAATGATGAGGGTGGCCCCTGATTGCAGGGTTGAAATTGTCACAAGTTGGTGGCAACATTCCAAACTACTGTCACCAGCAGCATGCAACGGCATTGGGGGAAGCGGGACAAGCCTTTGCAGGCTGTGGGGGGCATTGACCACAACAGTGCCGTGCCTTCACAGCCTGCTTCTGAGAAAGTTGTCCCAATATGTTTCTTGCGCTGCACGCAATCAACATAAAAATGATCAGAGCCCTCTCAAGGCAAGTCCAGCAGCTGAGAGTTAAGTCTGTCTGTGACAGAGTTACTTACAAAGCATCCCACAACTATTTTATAAACTGAAATGACAGGAAAAGAAACATTTTTAATGGTGTGATTAAAACATGAGCTATCTGGCACCAACAGTTGGTTTGGCAGTATTATTGCAGATGTGTGAGATAATCTGTAGTGGGGGGTGCAATCTTAATATAAATCCAGGATAATTCATTTGTCTCCCCCCCCCACCAATACACTTTAAAAAAAAGTAGGGGCTTCTGCAATGGCGTCAAGAGCTGACACTATGTTTTCAATCAGTACCCCTTTCGCAGACCCCTCTACATGCCCCCACATATCTCAGTTTATGCACTGGGCCTCGCTCCTGACCCTTGACCCTTTCTCCCTATCATTTTTCCCCATTACATTTTGTTTTGTTTGTCATCAGTTTCTAATTAAATTGTTGTGTGATTGTTCTTTACACAGATCTACCATCCGTTTTGTATGTGACAGAGCAGAGCTGCAGACTGCTGAAAAGAACATGGTCAGCTCAAGGAACCAAAATGATTGTCTACTGCACACTATCATAAATCTGCTCATTCTGAACATACTTCTCTTCCTCTGCTCTGTAAGCATAAGTACTTTTTCTTCTAGGCCACTTCATCCAATCACCAAAAACTGCTGTACACCGACAACTAGGAGGCATGGTAGTCTAGGGGTCAGAGCATTGGCATGGGAACTGCAGAGATTGCAGGTTCAAACTCCACTAGAGCCAAATGCTGACTGTGGGACCTTGGGCAAGTCACTTAACCTCTCACTGCTCTGGTTGCTCTGGTCCACCCAGCAACAGAAATGGGTAGAAGCAGGACCTCACTGGAAACCATATGTTACATCTTAGCTGTGTCACCCTGGGTAAATAAATTGTAAAAATTAAAAAAAATTCAGCATCACAACTAACATTATAGTGTTACTATGCTTATTGCTATGCCCCTGGTACTTGCTGGCCAGCTTGTTTGCCTGCCAGTCCCTTCACAGATGAAGTGAAGTTCATCAGCTCATGAACTTTGATGAACCTTCATGAATGGTTCATGAACATCCATCAAAATTCATCAGCCATTCTTCAACTCAGTTCAGAAACCAAGCCCATTAACTGGTCATCAACACAATGTTGATGAGGTTGCTGAACCTTTAAACAACTGTAAGAAACTGATTAAAAAATAACAATCCACTGTTTCCCACTGTAAGAGTTATAAAGCCCCACAAAATCAGAATCTTTTCAGTTTAGGAATGGAAATAAAGTAAGCAATATTACTTGACAGGGTGCATGGTACTGTGATATACTGGACTGCCCAGGGGCATAATGAAGCCTGATGCTTATTGCGATTAGAAAATAGTCATTTGTTGCTTTTGTGAGAAAATGTGTAAAAAAACAAAAAAAGTTAAAACAAGGAAAAACATGAGAAAAAAGGAGAAAAAAAAACATTTTATTTTAAAGTAGTCCCAATGGTACACTTGCCAGTAGAGCGGGCTGCTGTTTTTTATGGTGTCTCATTTGGTTAAGGTTCCCTGAACCCCTGCTGTTTCCCCTAACCCCACTGCTGTTTAGTTGCTCAAGGGTTCCACAACCCTCATCCTCCTGTCCACCAGTAAACATGTAACTGCACAGAACTAACAGTAAAAATGCTAGCATGGAGAATCGCTTAGCTAGACAGTAGGTATTTGTTCTCATCTGTTCCGATTGGGATTGGGACCAGAAGCAGTTAAACAGAGGTCAAGATTAAGGACGACTGTACAGGTGGATCACAAAACAAGTAACAAAACTCCAAAACACTGCTTTGTGTTCTTGTAAATTGATAATGTGAGTAGCTGTCTGTTGTGACCTGCTGTGGTCGGGATCAGGACCGAAAATAAGAAAATACAGCTCAAGGATGGCTGTACTTGTTGAACCAAACAAGGTACACAAAAACAACTTTAAAGCAACTAAAGAAAAAAACAAATCAAGTTCTGAAAGTCTGAATTTTGAAAACTGCTTACTTGGCATGGGGGGGGGGCTCATTCGCTCGGGAAGTGAGCAAAACCAAAAACATGGCTGTTGACCACCGGTTAGGTGAAGCTGATCACACTGACGGCTTCCTTTTCATTTTTTAATGTGTGTCTAGTTTTCATTTAATTTATTGAGCTTAAAGGATGAGAGACTGGGGGAGTGCTTGGACAGCCGCCAACTTGCCCACTAAATGAGAGAAAACAGTGGTGGCAGATTGAATTTGAAAATTCTAACTGACCCCATTATTTCAGTGATGGGGTCAGTCGAGACTGGCACTTTTCCTAACCCAGCCTCTGTTATCTGATACTTTCCCTCCTTGCCAGGGTTATCAAGCAATCAGATTCTGGGAATTTCTAAGCCCATTTTCTAAATGGTAATAAACTACCTGTGCAGCTAAAAGGACGAGCATTCAAACTTACCACATTAAAAGAGTTTCACATTCTGCTGCTACAATCAACAACTGGGCCTTTCTATTTATAAAAGGAAAGTGAGCAGTGATTCCATTTAAAAGAACAAAAAAGATATAGGAACTGACATGCCACTAACTGTCTATGTAAACAGTGCTTCACCAAAATAAGTAAAGTGCAAGCAAATAAGGAGCACCCGCCATAGACACTGTTAAATATTAATCAAGGTGCAAAGCACATAAATAATGCAGCACAAAAACAAGATCGTACTTACCAACTTTTATTCTTGTGTTAAAAATCAAGTGCAGAAAGTACATCCATAAAAAAGGCAAGACATCCTAAGAAATAGTATCAAACAGAGGGGAAGGGGCAGTCCCAGCAGCTACAACATTGCCTCTGTAGGCGAACAATACATATGTTTCACTCCATCTGGGCAGGGCTTCTTCAGAGGTTAGTCATGTGTATAGCTTTACCTTTATAAAGGGTCACCAATTAAAGTGCTCGTGCTCAACCAATAAAAACAAAGATTAAAAATTGCACCATGTAGTACCCAACAATAGATCTTAATTTAAAGACCCATTCACTATTTAATATAAATATTTAAATAAACTCACACTTTTCTTTTAATTTCTCAGCCCTACAATTTCCTAAGGGCCAAAACAGTAAATATTGTATTTAATTAGACCTAAATAAATTAAGCACTTTAAACCAAATGCAATTCCCATATAACTTTTTTTACTAAGAACTTTTTATAGCACTGTGTGGAATATCCCTTTAAATGCCAGAGAGCAGTGCTTGTTTTATATATATTGCTTAATGTCCATTATATCTCAGTCTTTTCCTTATTATAACTTGCCCTTCTTTGCAGCTTTGTCATCTGGCTTAATGTTCCATCTTGAAGGATTGTATTAAGCAGAAATTTAAAGTGATTCTTTGCCTTTTTTTCCTTTTTTTTTAATCCTTCGTTTGAAGTCCAGTGCTTCTGTTCTGCATTCAGGAATTGTTTACTTCAGATGGATGTCTGGGGCCAAAACTGAAATATAAACATGTAGAGAAACCACTTAGTTCATTCGTCTGATATATAAAACATTTTAAATGGCAAGAAACTCAAAGGCACAAAGAAAACATTAGATATGCATACTCTTTATGTTGGATGTTCCAGGTTTAGACAAAAACAGTTTGGGTTGTAAACAGCATGAAGATCATAAAGCACACAGTGAGGCTAATATGCACGTGGGGGCACTTTTTATTATATTCATACAGTATCACTTCAGGCTCAATGAATATAAGAAATGAACAGTAGGGAAGGTTTGGGGAGGGGGAAACAGCAGGGAGAAAAAGATGATGGAACACAGCATATAAACACCAAAATTATTGGCTGTGTCTCTCCAAACAATCATATGTGAACCATAAGGTCAGTTCTATAACAAATTACCTATTTCCACCGAATCATTAAGTCCTGGTGGATAGCATGCCCAAGTCCTGACTATCCACTTTGTTTGATTTTGGCTAACCTGTTGCTCCCAGTCTCCTCCCCTCAAATGTTTTCTAACATTTATGCATCCCAAAACAATTTATATTATGCTCACTTTTACAGTATATTTACCTAAAATATGCCATCCAATAGCATATTTTTCATTATTGCCTCTCCATGCCCTACCATGTTCACTTATCCTTGTTTTAAAATGTCTTATAGTAGCTAGGCTACACATAGCATTTATTTATTTATTTATTTATTAATTCAATTTTGATGACTGATAGGCCCACTGAGTCCTCGGAGGCCCCTTTTTAAGGGGCAACCTGGAGAGACAATTATTTGGAGCATTACAATGCAAAGATGAGATTACATAGTGTTACAGCGTGTATACAGGTAGTTTTGCATTACATTCATACTAGTCATTTAATACAGATGCATTTGTAGTATCAGGTGACATTTGTTTTGAGCCCATACATAGACCCTGGTGTATTGTCTGCCTAGTGTGTTAGTTTGTACTTTATGATACGGGGTTTTCAGGTATATGGGGTTTGGAGATGGGGTGGGGTATGTCAGGTGTTCTGACAATGGCAGGTGCTGGCCTCAAGCATGTAGTTTTTGAGTCTGGTTCAGAAATTCGGTAGTGTGGATGCTTCCTGTACCAAGGGAGGGAGATTGTTCCATAGGTAGGGGGCTGTGTGGGCAAATGACTTGCCTCCAGCATTGGTTCGGATCCTGGGAGTTTCTAGCAACGTCCGCCCAGAGGTTCTTAGGGTCCTAATATGTAAACAACGCCTTCTGAATTACAGCTGATAAATGTGTAGCAATGAATGTCCTTTTAACCCCTGGGATATGGAGTGGAACTACCCTGGGTAAAACATTCCCTGTAGACAAGCAATACAAAGCACAATAGACACAACAACAGGAATGGCCAAGGTTTACTACGACTTATACTTTTGGTGTTCAGAAGCTGATGGAGATTATACACAGAGTAGATGGTCTATTTTACAAAGTGTATAATCTCCTTCAGCTTCTGAACTATACTGTAAAAGTGAGTACAATATAAATTATTTTGGGATGCAGAACGTTAGAAAACTTTTGAGGGGAGGAGACTAGGAGTTGCAGGTTAGCCAAAATGAAACAATGTGGATATTCAGGACTTGGGCATGCTATCCACCAGGACTAATGATTTGGTGGAAATAGGTCATTTTATTCACTGAGCCTGAAGTGATACTGTATGAATAGAATAAAATGTGCCCCATGTGCATATTTACCTCACTGTGTGCTTTATGGTCTTCGGGCTGTTTACAACCCAAATTGTTTTTGTATAAACTTGGAACATCCAATATAAAAGTATGCATATCTAATGTTTTCTTTGTGCCTTTGATTTTTCTTGCCGTTAAAAATGTTTTATATAGCAGATGTATGAACTAAGTGGTTCCTCTATATGTTTATATTTCAGTTTTGGCCCCAGCCATCCATCTGAAGTAAACAATTCCAAAATGCAGAACAGAAGCACTGGACTTCAAAAGAAGGATAAAAAAGGGGGAAAAGGCAAAGAATCACTTTAACCCTTAGTCTGCTGACAGAATTAGAACATATAGGAATTTTGGACTAATATATCAGTCCACGGCCCTGCAAGGGATACATTTCTACTTAATACAATCTTTCAAGATGGAACATAAAGCCAGATAACAAAGCTGCAGAGAAGGATAAGTTATAATAAGGAAAATACATAATGGACATTAAGCAATATATATATATATAAAAGCAAAACAAAATGGTTATATTAAATGTACGCTAAAAATAGAAAATAGAGTTAGAAATCTACATTTCGACCTTAGATCTTCTTCAGGAAATATCTAAAAGAGAAAAAAACAAAGTTAATGTAGAGGAGAGGAAAAATGAGGGATATAATATATATATATATATATGTGGGGAAAGAAAAAAGGGGAGGCTCAGGGAGAAGAAGTGATAAATGGCAAGATTAAAAGAGAATCTGTGAAACAAAAAGGTGATGATGGGAAAGATTAAGCAAAATGGGAGTGAAAGAGCTACAGACGTCCCCAGGTGAGGATTAATTAACAGGGTCTAGTAGGAAGGCTGAAAGGTGACAAATGTGAGGGAAGGAAACAGAGATGGAGACTATGGTGAAAATGAAAAATAAATTAAATATGTACTGAAACAAACAAACATGGGTAAAATAAGGGTGGCTGAAAGATGTTAGTGGAAAATAAGTCTATCATTTAAACCAGAGGGCTGCTGGGAGCCAAGGTGGATGATCAGCTTGGCTTCCATGTTTTTTCTATGGTCAGAATCCCAGAAGCCCTGCTGAAGGGCACAAACAGAAAGGTCATTGAAACTGTGGTCCCTGGAGATAAAGTGGGATACAATGGGTTTAGCAGTGTCACCATTCCTGACTGCTCTGTAATGTTCCCTGAAACGGTCAGCAAGGTGCCTACCAGTCTCTCCGATGTAAATAGCTGAACACTTCCTGCAAAGAATACAATACACCACATTAGTGGAGGTGCATAAGAACTCCTTGGTGATGTGAAAAACACCTGTAGGTGCCTGATTTTCCATTACACTGGAAACAAATTTGCAGGTGTAACAAGATTTGGTACCTGGTAGGGAGGAACTGTTAGGAGTAGCTAGGCTGCTTTTAACCAGGAGAGTCCACAGGTTAGGTGGCCAGCGATAGGAGGCAATAGGTGGTTCTGTAAAGGAAGCACCAATGTTAGGGTCAGTTTGCAAAATGGGAACGTTATTGGTAATGATCCTGTGAAGAGAAGGTGTGCTCTGATGGAAAGGAAGCACTAGTGGAATTAATTATTGTTCTTGCATGACAGAATCCTTCCTGTAGGGGTCAAGGTTACAGGGCATATTACTGACCTGGGAGAGTGCTCTGTCCACTGTGCTTTTAGGGTATCCCCTGTTGATAAAAAAATTGTGCATCATTTGGGTCTGCTTAGCAAAATCATCCTCTTCACTGCATAACCTGCGAAGTCTAAGAAACTGTGAATATGGCAGGCCGTTCTTGACATGTTTAGGATGGAAGGAGCTGTGGAGGAGGAAACTGTGAGAGTCAATGGGTTTGTAATAAACCGATGTCTTCAGACCAGTGTTCTGTACTGACAGGTGGCTATCCAGTAAAGGCAGTGTAAAGGAGAATACTTTAACAGTGTATTGAAGCGAAGGATGGGCCATGGTAAACATGTCAAGGAAGACTTGGAGGGTCTCCCTGGAGCAGGAGGTGACCCCCACACAGTCGTCTATGTAGCGTTTGTAGAGTTCAGGCACAGTCCCTGTGAATGAGAGAAAAAAAACATTCCTCCTCCCAACCCACAAACAGATTAGCAAAGCTGGGACCCATCTTGGTACCCACGGCAACTCCACTGACCTGCTGAAAAAAACTGTAATTAAAAGAAAAAGCATTGAGTGTAAGAACAAGTTCTGCCATATGAGTTAGTAAGTGTGTGGGTGGCTGCTGGACTTGCCGCTTATTCAAGAAATGCTGCAAGCATTGATCTCTGGCATTTAAAGGGATATTCCACACAGTGCTATAAAAAGTTCCTAGTAAAAAAAGTAATACGGAAATTGCATTTCATTTAAAGTGCTTAATTTATTTAGGTCTAATTAAGTACAATATTTACTGTTTTGGCCCTTACGAAATTGTAGGTCTGAGAAATTAAAAGAAAAGTGTGAGTTTATTTAAATATTTATATTAAATAGTGAATGGGTCTTTAAATTAAGATCTATTGCTGGGTACCATATGGTGCAATTTTTAATCTTTGTTTTTATTGGTTGAGCATGGGCAATTTAATTGGTGACCTTTTATAAAGGTGATGCTATACACATGACTAACCTCTGAAGAAGCCTCGCCTAAACTGATTGAAATGTAAGTTTTTTTCACTTACACAGGCGATGACTGCCCCTTCCACTCTGTTTGATATTATTTCTTAGGATGTCTTGCCTTTTGTATGGATGTACTTTCTGCACTTGATTTTCAACACAAGAATAAAAGTCTGTAAGTACGATCTTGTTTTTGTGCTGCATTATTTATGTTCTTTGCACCTTGATTAATATCTAGCAGTGTCTATGGTGGGTACTCCTTTTTTGCTTACATTTAAAAGAACAACAGAAAAAGTAAATATTAGGTACATTTCTTATTCTAAAATGCATGGTAAGAAAAGCCCTTCATCAGAAAATGTTAAGTATGTTAAAATAATTCAGTTGTTTGATAAAACAACTAAGGGTTCAATGGGTCTGCCTTTGATTTGTACATTGGTCAAAAATCTTTTGAGAATAGGCCTAAAGGTGTTACTTGTTGAGTTAACTAATATTAATGAAATGGGGTGAAAGAATGTTAGCTCCTGATTGGTCGAGGGAAACTTTCACCCTGGCTTTTTTCCCAGCACAACAGCCAAAGTGAAACCAGCCCCTTACACAGAAACGTGGAAACAGACACATCAAATTGATAGTAAATAAGGACAGCTTGACCTATCCAGTCTGCCCATTCCTCCCCACCTAAACTATTACTGCAGACCATACCCAATCTACAGCTTTTTCTCCCTCCCCCCTTCCTTTCCACTATAACTCCCATACATACTTGAACCCCACCACTGTTTTCACCCCTACCACCTCCGCTGGAAGATTGTTCCAGGAATCCACCGCTCTTTCTGTGAAGAAGTACTTCCTCACATCTCTCCTGAATCTACCACCCTTGAGCTTCATAGCATGTCCCCTCATTCTTGAACACCTTTTCATCTGAAAAAGATTTCCTACCTATGCCTTATTGAGGTATTTAAAGGTTTCTGTCATATTGCCCCTCTCCATCCTCTGCTCCAGGTTGTACATAGTGTGGTCCTTTAATCTCTACTTGTAGGACTTTTGATGCAGACCCTCCACCATTTTAGTTGCCCTCTTCTGGACAGCCTCTACTCTGTCTATCCTTCTAGAGATGTGGTCTCCAAAACTGGACACAGTACTCAAGGTGGCATCTTACCAGTGATCTATACAAAGGAAACACCACCTCCCTCTTTCTGCTGGTGATACCCCTCTCTAAGCACCCCAGCATCCCACTAGCCCTCCCAACTGCCTCATCACACTGTCTGGCCACCTTTAGGTCATCTGATATGATTACATCCAGGTCATTTTCCTGCTTGGTGGTCATCAATACCACTCCACCAATTTTGTACTCCACCCCTGGGTTTCTGTGCCCTAAATGCATTATTTTGCACTTTTTCACATTGAAACCCAGCTTCCATACCCTTGACCACTCCTCTAGTTTTCTCAGGTCTCTGCTCATTCTATCCACTCCCCCCAAAGTGTTCACCCTATTGCAGATGGCCTTGATGTGCTTTACATGATGATGTAAGTGGAGCCACAGTGCTCCGGAGTGATAGTTGGAGCAGTATAGGGACCTGTGAAGCATACGTCTTTTACCACCCTTGGACTGCATATATGGGTACAATCCTTTACTGTGCATGTGTGATGCCCTCTTCACATATGCACAGTAAAGGATTTTACCCATAAATGTCTTCATTTGCATCCCTTATGAGGTCATTCTGCCGTCAAGGTGTTCACTGAATGATGGAGAATAATTATGAATACTTCTGTATCTGTTCATTGAAAACCCCAGTGGCAGCAGGGGCTGGTGGATGCTGGCAGTGGTGATGATACAGCAGCAGTCATTTTTGGACACTGTGGTCTGTCCTGGATGTGATGATGTTACACAGTAGTCATTTCAACCCAAGAAAGCAGGCTCCACTCACAGATGTGCCCTCCCAAAATCAAAGTCTAAGAATTACATGTAAAGGAAGCACCATCCAATGCTGGGTATATTAATCCAACATTTTATTGAACATATGAACGAAAAATAGAAAACAAAGTAATAAGGTGCCATGTAGTGCCGACCCCAACTCCTAAAAGGTCCAACCGGTTTCGTGCATGCGCACTTTGTCAGGGACTACCCTGCACCTGTCATTAAGATCACTTTATAGTGTACCATTTAAAGTGACAGTGTGATGTTTTCTGCGTGTGCTCAACACGACATCGCTCTTGGTGCACAGTAAGTGAAACAGCTATTTTCTTCCCTTGGTTTAATTGGGTTGAAACTGTGTAACTGTTATGTCCTCAAAACTCGAGGACCTGTATATACGTGCAGTAGGACTCCCACTCCTTTAGTGCAGATGTTTTTTCATGTATTGGGGAAAACAATCCCTTTCTCAATTTAACGCTTGAAACACACCTCGTTTTTACAAAAGATATACAAAATACAATCGTGGATGAAAATCAGACTGAAGCGACAGTTAGTATCTTTACTGTGTATTTTGAATTGGAAAAACTAACTCTGACAGCAAGAAGGATTTATTGGAATTTAACATCTTTGTAAGCTTACCAAAAGGTGGGAAGTGTTCCACGCAGCCTCAGAATTATTAAGTAGCCAGGATATGGCCTTGATCAGGCCGAATTCAAAACAGACTGGGAAACACAAATGCGAGCTGCATCAGAACTATTTCAGTTGTGTATTGTTCGGGACTATAAGAAACAACAAATAGAGGTAGAGACACTACTGGGAGAAAAGGAAAAAGCATTTTTTGAATTTAGTGAAGACCATGAATTCTCAGACTTGGAGAGCGAATTAAAAATTGCTGTTGCAAAACAAGATAAACGTATTAGGGCTGTTAAGTTATGCAAATTTGAAAGGGACAGGTTAGACTATTTGAATGGTCAAGTTTTCACCTGGAAGGGCTCGGATTTTGTAACTGGTAACAATAAAAAGAGGTCATATAAAAATAAGAGTAAAAAGGGACAGAAATTCATTTTTGAAACAGAGTAACACGAGTTTTCATTCTACTTCAGAATCAGATATTGAATCCCCAGAAGAGCCTTTTTTAGATGAAGAAGGGAAGGGGTAATTACCATCAGAGAATCCGAACTGCAGCAGACGCTCTGAGAGGCTGGTACATTTCAGCCACGCTGCAGAACGGGGTAACTAAAGAAACAGCCCTCGTAGGGCTTTCCAGCAGGAAACAAGTGGGGAGAGGTGGAATAGCTGCAAAACTGCGCGGCAGGGGCAGAAACAAATAAATGTTCTTAACCTTTCAAAAATAGCCCAAACAGATAAATGAGTCTCCATCTTAAGCTAAGGTCTGAGTTTTGTTCCATCATGTAGGACTGGTAAATTTGAGATTTATTTGGATCTCAAGAAACTAACATGCAAATTAAGCTTAAAGTCTTTTTTTGCTAAAAGACAAATGGGCCTGGATGTAGTGACTAATGGGGTAGTAACCCTAGAAGGGAAATGCATTGAAGAAAGTGGCCAGGATAGTCTTTTAGACTTCAGCATATATGATATACGTTTGGAAGATCAAGAAGTGCTGAATCAGGATGTGGCTAACAAATGTGGGACTTTGCATAAATTCCAGCGCAACTCCACAGTTAACCCCCCTCCGCTGTGTATTCTTTTGAACAAGCTTATTTAAAAGATATTAACAGACTATATGAAGATAATCAGGAAGAAAAAACTTTCTGCAATATTTCTAAAGAGGAGAGGGAGGCATTACAAGAACTGGAGAAGAATGATACAATAACTATTAAACCGGCCGATGGGGGGGAGGGACGATAGTGGTTTTGGGCACATCTGATTATACTGCCAAAATAAGGAGACAGCTTTCAGACTCTGTATTCTATAAAAGCAGCATGCAGATCCCACTTTGCTCTTTAAGAAGGAGATTAATGTTACTTTACATGAAGCACTTCATGCAGGGATTATTACTAAGAGTACCTTTGAATTTTTGCAGGTCAAACGTCCTGTTTGTGCCACCATGTACATACTCCCTTAAGCACATAAAGGTTTGCAGAGCCCTCCTGGAAGACCAATTGTTTCTGGGATAGGCTGTTTAACAGAGACGCTATCTCAATACGTAGACTCTCATATCTGTGATTTAGTACCGAGTCTGCCTTCGTACCTCAGGGATACTACCGAGGTATTGGGAATTCTAAATGAGATGCAAATAAAAGAGCACTGGCTTTTGGTGTCTTTGGATCTACAATCATTGTACACTAATATACCTCATGAGGGGGGTTTGGAGGTGTTATGTGCATGGTGGCACAAACTTATGGACCTGGATAATGAACAGGTTGATTTTTTGATCAAGCTGGCAGAACATGTTTTGAAATATAATGTTTTTTATTTTCAAGGGGAACATTATCACCAGGTGAAGGGTATGTCCATGGGGGCCACATTTGCCCCTAATTATGCAAACCTCTACCTGGAACAGTGGGAACATGACGTCATTTATGATGTTGACGGAATCCATTTTTCCATAAAATTGATTTGTGGAGACGCTTTCTAGATGATGTCCTGATGGTGTGGCACGGTACAGCGGCTGAGCTTGATCAGTTTATTGATTATCTGCATAGGTCAAATGAGAATTTGAGGTTTTCTGTACAGTATGATCAGAGAGAGGTTACTTTTCTAGATTTGAAAAGTATTAAGAACCAGGATGGAACATTATCTACTGATCTTTACAGAAAGCCTACAGATCAAAATACATTACTTCTAGCCTCCATCTGTCATCTGTGCTACACCATCAGGAACATACCACATTCCTAGTTCTTGCATGTAACGCTAAATTGCTCGAACAATTCTGAGTTCCAGAAAAGGTCTTGTGAGATGACTGATAGATTTTATGAAAGAGGGTGTAAGAGATTGGATATCCTTAATGCAGAACAATATGCTATAGAAGTACCTAGAGAGAAATTGCTTGACTATAAGAGTAAACGTAGTACTACTTTTGATAGAGTCAATTTTATTACAACTTATGGGACTAACACCAAACAAATTGAGGCCATTACTCATAGGTATTGGTCCATCTTTTCCACTGATGAGGGTTTGAGGGAAATGGCTATGATGTTGCCATGAACAGTGTATCAGAGAGGGAAAAACCTCTCTGATGTGCTGGTCCATTCCTTACAACCAGCATAGCAACGTAGGAGAACATGTTCAACATATAAACATACCTCTCCTCCTGCTGAAAGACTGGTGGCAGCTTAACCCAGGAAGAAAAAAAGAAGCCATAGTTTAGAGTCAGCACTTTATAGCTCTACCACATGGAGCACACTTTTCTTTTTCTTTGCCTGGCCTGGGTCTTCCAGATCCCGCTGCAATCATTGGTGTGGCTAGTGGTGGAGGTCAGGGAGCTCTGCTTACACACAGTGCTTTGATTGCCCCTGAACAGTGGCAGGGGCAACAGAACTTTAGTGGTCCAGGTACTGGTTTCTGCCCAGACACACTTTGCTGCTGCACCTCATGGTCCATCTGCCCAAACTTGTCCACTCTTGGTGAATGCCGCATGGACCATGATCAGCTGGGTGCCCAGGTCTGTGACTGCAGTGACACTAATTTACTGTGGAAGGGAGGTGGTGAAGAGAGCTGAGCAGGGGAACTCCACCACCAATGACCACCAAAACAGATGCCATCACTTCAGTTGAAGGAAGGGGGCTACAGGAGAAGCACCACAGTCAGGGGTCATCTCAGGGAACTGGAGCAAGAATGGGGTCCAAGGAGCCCACAAAACAGATAAACATAAAAACAAACAAAATGGCAAAACTAAAGGCAGAAAATAAAGAGGCCCCCCAAAAGGGCACCACACCCCACAACCAGTACAGAAGGTCATGCAAAGGGATGGGAAGCAACCTGGAGCCCCCACAAAAGGGAAGAGAAAGAAATTTAACAAAACAAAGAAGAGAAAAAAAATAACCACTCCTGCAAAGCTGGGCAGGGCAACAGCCTGCTGACCTGCAAGTGGCACTAGAGGCAGTAAACAATGGGGGAAGGACAGGGGATTGCAATGGCAGCCCCATGTGTGGCAAAATCCAATGTCAATGCCAGAAAAAAACAAAAAACAGCCAGCATACTATAGGGGGAGACAGGGGAATTGCAATGGCAGCCCCCCAAAAAACACAAACCATGTCACACTTATTCTGCAAAATAACAGGAAGCAAACTGACTTGCCAAGCCATATTTTTATTCAAACAAAAGAGAACCTGGGTGAGCATTACCCTTGTCACTTTGCATCTGAAATGTGATGTTTATGCTACATGCACTACTAGGCACCTAGCATCAGGACACTCCAGAAAACCCCAATACAAAAACTGCAAACCAAGGGAGCAGACAACTAAACAGAGCTCACCCTATGGAACTGGCTGCTGCTGGCCATCAGAAGGACTGCTGGTCCTTTTCCAGAGATAAGGTGTGACTGCTGCTGCTGGAGACCTCCAAGGACCACTGGCTATAGAGGAGCAGCCACCCAGGAGCTACGAACCCAAGCTTCAAGTAAGCCTCAAGCCATCCGTACTCCTGTGCTCTCTACTCTATCAGTCACCCAGTCCAGAACTGCCACTGGCCAGCAGGGAAGACCCTTTCTAGCCTAGAGGTGGACCTGGCCTTTGGACAAATTATTGGGTATCTGGGGGCTAAGATCAGCCCATTTGTCTGATGTATGGCCCCTTTAGGCACTGGCCAGAGACCTGGCCTGGCCAAGACAAAGGATCCAGCACTGGAAGGCTCCAGGAGGGAAGGGGGAAGGGGGATATAGACAGGAAATGGTCAGCCAGCCAGTTTGGTCAATAAGCCAGCTGATTGTGCAAGGGATGAGTGGGGAGTTAACCCTTTCCCACCAAGTCCTCTTTGGTCTGCTTGCCTGGCAAACATTGGGGCACTACACTCGTCCACTCACAAGTCTGATGAAGAAAAGAGAAAGTAAGTCTCGTGAGTGGACTGAGTGCACTGGTGGCTGGCTACTGTGTACTGTGCTGTCAACAAAGAGATGATTGGGACAGGAGTCAGGACATCACCATGGGAGAGCTCAGAGCTTGGGGCAGGGATTTGTCTTCATCACTCCCAGGTTAGTTGGATCCCAATCTGACAGGGAGCACTGAGGGTGTTAAAACAAATGCACTCTGCCTCCTCTAGTCTCTTGGACTCTGTTTAGTGGGTTCAGAAGCATGAGAAGTTTGGCATGCCTTGTCTTGTAGGAGGGAACACCTGGACAGGACTAGGAACGATTGACATAAATTGGGATTGGGATTGGTGACCACCTTTTAGTAACTGCCATGCCAACACAGTCAGCATGGCTTGCACAGCAGGTATATTTTTCAGAGGTACAGGTGTGGTACACATCTAAAAGGCTGTGCAACATGAGTCTTTACACAGTTGTTCGGCAGTTTGGAGAAGGAAGATCTGTTCCTGTGGCTTGTGTGAAAAGAAAGTTTGATTAATATAGCACCTTTCATACAGACTGTATTCCTGAGTGCTTTACAATCCAAAGAGGGAGGGAGAGAATTTTGCTGCCTTTTTATATAGCAACCTGCATAGACACAATCATACATGTCATTCCCAAACTCTGTAGAATCCAGGAAGAGAGGAAGGGGATAGTTTGCAGCACACAGGGAGATGCAAAGACTACAGAAATTGATGAGAGAGAGACAGAGAGAGGGCATGCAGAGAGATTAAGGGTAGAAATGTTAAGTAACTCATTCAGATTTATGCAGTGTGGAAGTGGTGACTGTTTGCTCTGGGGTCCTGTAACCTTCCCAGCAGATCTGCTGGGATAATGGTGTCTGGCTGGTCTCTTACTTGCTCTGGGGTCCAGTAACCTTCCCAGCAGATCTACTGGGATAATGGTGTCTGAATGGTCTCTTATTTGCAGTGGGGGACTGTAACCTTCCCAGCAGATCTGCTGGGATAATGGTGTCTCTCTTTCCGTTGTTCTCACTGGTCCAGTAACCAAATTTTTGCACAGATACCATTTAATAGATGTCATGATAACCAGGCTTCTCAAACATATTGCCATATTACTTAGCAAAAATAAGGGAGATCAATAACTGGCTAGATACTGGTGTTTGAAGCAAGATATTTTATTTTATTTATTTATTTAGTTTTTGTTGACCGGGTAGAATGTGCTAGCCATAGCAATGACTATTTTCAGGCACTACCCGGGAGTTTACAGATACAAAACAATTGATTTAACATCTGCTCAACAGAGGTAGAAACAAATATAAAACAGTAAAATACAATAAAGTAAAAGCATAGACAGTAGTAATACAAAGTAGTCAGCAAAGCAACATGATACAAATTACATAGGCAATAACAGGGAGTGAATAAGACAGCAAGTGTAATAAATAAGCCATTAAGCAGTAATCCTGGTAGAGAAAATGGTATAATAAACAAAAATACCCCAAAAGTATAATTATACATAAAGGATAGAGTAAAGCCAGGATATGACTAGGGAGGGGTGCAGTAAAAAGGGGAAGGATGGAATAGTATGGACAGAAAGGCAAAAGTAGGGGGATGGAAACTTGGAAAAACTAAGAGTGCAAGTAGACAGCTAGAGGAGTGTACAGTGCATACCTGCAGTGAGAGGGTGCATAGATCAAGAGAGAGATAATGGGCTAGGGTGGTTTGAAGCAGGAGCCTGGACAGGAGTCAGCAAGATGATCACAAAACAATTTTTTGAAAGAGGCATGGGATGGTGCTGACCTTATAGCTAGTGGGAGGGAATTCCAGTGATAGGGGGCATAACAGGAAAAAGTGCTAGCACCTTTGGTGGAGTAGTACCGAGGAATAAGCACAGAGGCATTAGCAGTCAAGTGGAGACAGTATTTGGATAGCTGGATGAGGAATAGATCTTGGTTTAGGCGTTTGGTTATGGATGATTTTATCTATGACCGAGCCAAATGCAAAGTCTCTAGATGCATTCAAAGAAAGCCACCCGGTTCTGAGTATAGTAGGCAATGATGTTTCAACTGATGTGATGAGGATGCATACCTGCAGATATTATTGTAGGTGAGATCCCACTTCCTGAGAGTAATAGTACTTGCAGAGGCATACACTACGACTACATAGGTGAGTGGTGGAAGGAGTATGCCATGGGCTATGGCAAGCCTCACTAAAGGTGTGAGCATATAGCTTGAACGATAGGTCATGCCGGGTTTTATATTAGTCAGCTTGCAGGATTGTTGAATATGAAGATCAAAAGAGAGAGTTGGTTCGAGTGTGAGACCAAGGTATTTACATGAGGGTACAACATCAAAGGAAGAGCCATTTAAGGTAGTAACTTTGAAAGTGGGTTGAGAGAGTTGAGCTTGGCATTAGTACCAAATAGCATGGCTTGAGCCGTAGATACATTCAGCAGCAGTTTGTGGCTGAATAGCCATTGCTAAATCCTTTGAAAGTCAAGTGAAAGTTTTTCGTTAACTACTGTAATGTTTTTAGCACTGGCATAATGGACAATATCATCTGCGTATAGTAGGGAGGCAGTATGGAGAAGGCTAGAGGTAATATTGTTTATGAAAATGGAGAAAAGCAGCTGCCCAAGAACAGAACCTTGTGGCATGCCAATGTTTATGGTTGCAGAATTAGACAAGGTGGAGTTGAATTTAACTTGCTGGGTGCGATCTGATAGGTAGCTGCCAAGCCATGCTGTGGCATTTGGTGAGAAGCCCAGGGATCTAAGAGTGGCAAGGAGGATAGGATGGTCGACTAGGTCAAATGCTTTTGTCATATCTTTAAAAATTGCCCCTGTTAGGAGATCAGAGTCCATGGCAGATAGGGTATCAGATGTGAATTTGAGTAATGCAGTGGTGGTGCCATGACCCTTGCGGAAACCATGCTGTGCATTCATAAGGAGGTCATATTTCTGAAGAAAGTCTATGGTTTGGGTGGCTACAAGCTTCTCAAGGATTTTGCTGAGAATAGACAATATGGCAATAGGTCTGTAGTTGGAGGGGTTTTTGCGGTTACCCTTTTTGAAGACATGGGTAATCCTGGCCGTCTTCCAGAGAGCAGGAACATAGATATGACAAAGGGAGAGGGTAAAGATCCTTGCTAGAGGTGCAGCTATGTAAGAGGCAGCAAGTTTTAGCAGCTTGGGTTCAATACTGTCAGAGTCTGCTGCAGAATGGTCGGAAATGTTATTGAGCAGTCTAAGTACATCCAGACGGGTGACAGACTTGAAGTGAAATTTGGTCCCAGAGTCATTGGGTAGAGAATGAGAGTTAAGAGAAGCTGGGAAGGATGATGTATAGTTAGTAAGATCAGAGAACTGTGCATTGAAAAAGTTAGCAATAGTGGAAGGTTTGTTACAGTGGACACCATTAAGAGACATATCAGTTGGGGTGGGGGCTGGATTTGAACTTAGGAAGCTCTTTATGTGGGACCAGAATTTTTTGGGGTCACCATAAGATTTAGTTAGGAGATCTTTACAGTAGGTGCTCTTTGCACATTTAATATCCTTCTTGCAAGAATTTCTGAGTACCCTATATGAATTGAAGTCAGCAGGCAGTCCTGTCTTTTTATAGCGCCACCAGCTTTTAGCATGCAGTTGTAGCTTAGAGTGAAGGTTGGACTTAAGCCACCATGTATGCTTGTTTTTTACTCAACAGGTAATGAGGTGGCAGTGTTTGTTCTGAGTTTCCAAAAAGCAATTCAGGAATAGGTTTAACGCAGCCTAAGGATCATCCAAATTAAACAGAGGAGTCCAGTTGATTGAAGCAATATCCTGTAGGAAGGACTGGTGGTAGAGGTGTGCGTAGTTACGGAAAGTGATAAACTGAGACTTAGATGGGGGGGCTTGGTCTTACCCCAAAAGCAGAAAGTGGGGGAATGATCTGTAATGGAATCTGCTAGTGTGCCAGAGGAGATCATATTTTCTGGGTGGTTAGTCATAACCCAGTCAAGCAGAGTTGAGGAGTTAGAGTGATGGGCGGTTCTTGTGGGATCAGTAATAACCTGGTGAAAGTTGAAGCTTTGAGTCTTGGAAAGTAGTATAGGTTGGGAGTTACCCAGCCAGTTTATATTGAGATCTCCAATTAAAAGAACCTCATTTCTACCTGAGAGAAGAGTGGTTTGTTCAAGCAGCTCATCAAGACCTTTCAAGTTGCTGGAGGGGACGGGGTTGTAAGCACATACAATATGAAGTTTTTTGGAACCCAGGGTGAGAAGAACATGTAGAGCTTCAGTATGGACTAGAGATGATGAGCAGATCTCAGTGAGATTGAGGTGGTCTTTGAAATAGACAGCAGTACCACCACCTCTTTTAGGGGCAGGCCTGTCAACTCTCAAGAGGTTGTAGGAAGTTAACGAGCACCGGGAGTCTTGAATGGAAGGCTTAAGCCACGTTTCAGTAAGACAGATGATATCTGGTTTATATAGGGTTATCCAGGATTCAAATTCAGCAAAATTGTGTAACAGACTTCTGATGTTATGATGCACTACTATGAGACCCTTAACATGTGAGAAGTGACAACTTTCATCATAGGTTGGTCCTGGGTTCGAATGCATGTCACCAGAGAGCAGTAGGGCAATTGGGACGAGATACCATAGTTTATGATGCACAACAGGGCGAATGGTATGCAAATTTAAGGGGAAGAATTTTAGCATGTAGGTAACAAGATGGGCCCAGGGTCTGTACAATAAAAGAGGGGTAGGGTCACAGTGGAGAAGGCATAAGAGGAGCAGGTTGGAGAATTGGTAGTCATGGGGCAAGTGATGAGGGAGGGCCGAGTGAGCAAGGGAAACAGATGGTAAGGATAAGTGGAGAAGTGCAATTGAGGGCACAAGAAAGAACAGTGAGATTGAGATATTCATAGCTGAATGACCTATGAGAAATCAAGTACAGAGGGTGAGTGTCAGTGGCACCCAGGAAGTGACAGGAGAGAGAAAACAGAGCTATGAGAAGTTAGAGAGATCAAAATATCAGAAAATATTTAAAAGACCAAGGTTTTGGAGTGAGGTATAAAAAGACAGGGGAGTGAAAGAAGAGTATAGCATACAGGCGGCCAATGGGAGCTGTGATAGACAGAAGGGGAGGGGCAATTGAGTATTTAATGGAGGCCTGGGAGGGGGTGGGGGAGGGAGAAAATTTAGTCCACTTTGAGTGGCGCTCAAGGAATCAACCTTGTTCAGAGAGAGTCAAAAATGCTATGTAGAGTCAATGCAGAAAGGTGCACCAATCAGGACAGGCTTCTGGGGCACAACAGACCAATCAGGATCTGCTCACCAAGCGCCGCACCAATCAGAGGCCTTGGAGCCAAATATTTAGAGAGTGTATTACTTATAGGAGGAGTTTGTCCAAAGAACTGAGCTCCACTGCTGGGATGGTTTACATCTTAGCAGGAAGGGAACAGCAAAACTTGGCAAACAACTAAAACAATTTATTATTCAACATTTAAACTGAGGGGAGAGGGTTTGGATGTTATAAGCTCTTCAAAACTCAGATAGAATTTGCAATCAGAAAATGTAAAGGGTTAAACAATCTAATAAATATACAGCAAATTAACAGAACTAAAGGTAACAAGAACAGTAATCTCAAGCTGCTTTCAACCAATGCACCAAGTTTAAGAAATAAAATGGTAGAATTAACCAACATTATGATTAATAATGATATAGGTATTTGTAGCATTACAGAAACATGGTTCACCCAAGGAGAATGGGGCACTCTAATTCCTGGCTATACATGCTTTGATAAACCTAGAAATTCTGAGAGGAGGAGGAGGAGTAGCTTTATTTATAAAAGATAGTCTGAAACCAATCAAAATTCACCCTGAAGTAGCTCAGAAAAAAGGAAAATGAGTAGCTATGGACCAAGGTAACACTTGAAACAAGCAATTTGGCTATTGGATTAGGTTATAGATCTCCTAATCTAAAAACAGAGGAAACAACTGAATTCCTAAAAGAAAAAGAAGGTATGGATCTTCAGGGTGATACTATTCTGATGGGAGATTTAAACTTTCCTCATATTGATTGGACATCTGGGGTAGGAAATACTAAGACAGAAAAACAATTTATTGATATAATACTTCAGAATAATCTTGAACAGAAGGTACATACAGCTACAAGAGGAAACAATATACTTGATTTAATGTTTACTAATTGCGATATTGGAAAAAATAGCCTTAAAATGCTCCCCCCTTTGGATGGAAGTGACCAAATGATTATACAATTAGCAATACAAGTAAATAAAAACAAAGTGTCAAATGGGGTTACTACATTTAAAAACTATTACAAAGCAGACTATGCAAAAATAAAAAAAATACCTAAACAATTGGGATTGGAAAGTAGAACTAGAAGGACATAATACTGAAAACATATGGAGAATATTTAAGTTATAACATTCAGTTGCTTGGAGTATACGAAGCAGTAATCGGCTTCTGTGAATGATTAAATGCCGAGGTGAAGCCGAGGCATTTAATCGTTCACAGAAGACGGTTATTGCGAGTATACTCCAAACAACTGTATGTTATTACTATTATACAACATGGACTGATGTACATGTTTGGTAAAACTGAAGTACAGAGACATTTTGGGTCGACTGTCGGAAAGCATTAGTGTCGGTAGAGCCACACACTGCAGTAGGTTGAGGGAAAACTCATTTGCTAGAACAAGTTACACATTTTTGGTGAAATATTAGTAAAGCATTGTTTTTGATATAGCTGGTAGCACAGAATAGCACAAATTTACTCACAGGCTGAAACGAGCACTGTAAAGTCATGTTTTTTTTCTTCTAAAAACTGAAGCAGGAGTCCAGGCATGCACATTTGTGGAGGTGTTAATGCGCATGTGTGGAATCCCGCTTTAGTTTTTGGAAAGAAAGTACACAGCATTGTTGTTAGACTACAAGTACATTTGTGGTATTCTGTGTTGTCAGGGGTACGAAAAACAAAGCTTTACTTTTATTTTATTAAAAATGTGTAACTTGTTCACAAACGAGTTTTCTCTTGGGTCCGCACTGCTGCAGTGAGTGAACGCCCAGGATGAACGCGGTGCACTGAGGTTCTCCAATGGTAGATTCAAAATGTTTTTCTAATTAATATTGAAAATAAAAAGTAGTTTAAAATACATTTAAGAGGATATTTACATTTTATAATACGAGTTTGTACTCCACAGACCTTCAGTTCTTTGTTGTGAATCCTGACAGTGTCCTGAGTGTGGGCTTAGCATACCTCTCATTACCCGACTGTGGGCAAGGTTGATTAAACGACTGTAGGTGGGGTTAGTGTTTCATTAAACGACTGTGGGTGGGGTTTCAGTGATTAAATGACTCGGGGGATATGTTTTGCAGTTTGTGAGAGAATAACTTGCAGTTGTTCTCTTTTGTGATTGGCTGAGACCAGATACATGTTGTATAATAAATGATAAACTTCAGACTTGTATACAGAGGTGGGTTTCTGATAGAAAAAAATATAACAATGCTAAAAGGTTACCCATATGGTGGAATCATAAAATACAAAAGAGTATTAGAAAGAAAAATAAGCTTAATAAAAAATACAAATGGAAAGCTGCTGAGTTAAACCTATATAAATACAAAACTGCTGTTAAAAATTGCAAGAAATTAATTAGGCAAGCTAAACAGGGTATGAAACAAAATTTAGCGACCAAAGTAAAGGATAACAAAAAAAAAAATCTTTAATTATATAGGTTCACTCAGAAATAATAATATAGGCCCAATAATGACAGAGAATGGAGAAATATATAATGAAAGTTATAGTTAACCAATACTTCTTAAGTATTTACAGTAACAAATAGCCTAAAGTATGGAATACTCAACCAACGGTATTGGATGGTGTGACTTTTTCAACACTTGAAGTGTCCAAGGTGATTAGAAATATTAAAACCACTAGTTCCCCAGGACCTGATGGTCTTAGTCCATTATTTTTAAAATAACTTGTAGCAGAACTGGTTGGACTGATCACAAAGCGTTTTAATACCTCATTGTCTGAGGGTAAAATAATACAAGAATGGAACAATGCTATGGTTATTCCAATTTTCAAGGGTGGAGCTAAACAAAATAAACAAGATTATAGACCAATTAGCCTGGCTTCTGTCTTAGGAAATATGCTTGAAAGGTTAATACAAAAACATATTATTGATCACCTTAATCAAATTGGACCCATGGATCCAACACATCATGTTTTTTGTCACCAATGTAATGCATTTCTTTGAACCAGTGAGTGCAGCTTTGGATTAGGGAATATCTGTCGACGTGGCATACTTGGACTTCTCTAAGGCTTTTGACAAAGTCTCCCACAATATAATAATTGAAGAAGTGATTAAACTTAAATTGCATCCCAATGTAATTAGTTGGATCAAGTTATGGTTGTTTGACAGGAAACAAAGGGTTGTGATAAGGGGGTATACATCAGAATGGGGACCAGTGACTAGTGGTGTGCCACAGGGCTCGGTACTTGGGCCAATTTTGTTCAATATATTAGTCACCTCAATGCAGGCTACATCAGGGACTTGGATGAGTAAATACGCTGACGACTGTAAAATCGGTGGTATTGTCACTGACCAGGTCACTACCTCCCAATTTCAATTTAATTTAGATAAATTAGCGAACTGGCAAAGGAGCAGAAACTTATATTTAATGAGACCAAATGTAAAATTATGCACTTTGGCAGAAACAACCCTTGTTATGAATACAAATTAAATGGTGTTCAATTAAGTGTAACTGATAATGAAAGGGACCTTGGAGTTTACATTACACCAGATCTTAAGTCTGATAAACACATGAACATGATAATAAAAAAAATGTTATGGAATATATTATTGTATTATGAAAAACATAAAGAGTCAGAATACTGAGGTTATAATACCATTGCATACTTTCTTGATTAGACCCCACCTGGAGTATTGCTCCAAGTTCTGTGCTCCTTATACTACTGAAGGTAAAAAAAGTTGAGAAAGTACAGAGGAGGATAATTAAAAAAAGTTAATAATATGACTAGTATATCATATGGTGTAAGATTACAGGAATTAAAACTCTACTCAATAGAATATTGGAGGATAAGAGGTGATTTATGCCTTGCTTTTAAGGCACGTCACAATGAGGTTCTCCTATATACATTAGGGCTACAAAAGCATAATTCAATCAGTTTAAATACAAGGTCACATATGTGTAAATTTAAGGGAGAAGTGAATAAAACTTCCAAAAGGAATCATTGGTATAGCCAACGAATCATTATTTTATGGAATACACTTCCTAGACATGTAACTGATAGTGAAGATATGGAAACATTTTAAAATCAGATTAGATAAACATATGAAAGAAAGAAAGTTTTATTACCACAGTTAAACATTATGGTGGCAAGTTCATTAAAGGACCTTGGTCTACAGAACTTGAAACCTATTCTATGATTCCATATAGTTTACCATTAAAATGCAGGAAAAGTCACCATTTGAAGGTAAAAATCTCAAAATATTATGGGGGGGGGCGCATGCCCCCAGATCCCCCTAGCTTTGTTAGGATTTTGACTGTGGGGCATTAGCCCCCCCAACTTTATACCACTGGTGATGCCCCTGTAGCGCAGCATGCTGTTTCAATGCGTCTTTCCTTAGCAGCTGTGAGGGATGGCTGTGAGGACTGCATTCAGTCATGACACCCATGACGCCCATGATGTGGTTCTCCAAAGAGGTATTATTGATTGGATGCTACCTGTGAGGGAGACATAATGAAATAAAGTGCCTTTTTACAAAATGGCACTGGCACATCAAGCCAGTTTCCCTTCCCACGTGGCCATTAGATGATGCTCTAATCCATGGTGAGTGGCTGGTGCCCCCTTCTGAAAAGCCTATTGGTACCTGAACAGAACCACATTTTCTCAGTCACAACAGTAGAGAGAGTTTCACTGCATGCAAAATTGCTGTCTCACCATAGCAGCTGTGAGAGATGATTGTTCGGAATGCTGTTGGCAACCACAGTCCTGTTTTTTTCCTACTTTCCAGTGGTACTTGCTGCCTGTAATGGAGACACAGAAAAAGAAGTAAAAAAAAAAGCAGATTAGTAACATAAGCACAAAAATAAATCATAGGGTGTGTTCCATGCATGTATTAACTTTGCAGCAGGTTCTTGAAATAGTTGCACCAGCACAATAAAGACTGATGTAGTGAACTCCAAGCCAAGCACAAGCAAGCAATTTCCATTAGTCATCATCATGATATGAACACCACAAGATTGTCTAGACTTCTTAGCATCGATGGTCTGATTGTGTTTTCCTTTAGATACATTACACAAAACTTTAACAAATTTTGCTGCATAATGATATTACCAAAAAACAGAAAGGGTGAAAGCTGCTTACACAGATTCAGCTCATTCTCCCAAAAATAGTTCAATAAAGTTCCCCAAAAGTTGGCAGTGTGTACTGCACTGTGTGAGGATTGCGAGGAAGTTGCAACTTAACTTACAACACATGACATGGTGCTAACTTTTTTCCAGTGCAATAGTGGTAAGTAAAAACTTTCATTTGGAGAAAACGGATAGCAGTTTCATACACTGGATGCAGTCTCAGAGTCTAACATATTGGTAATTGGATTCTTGAACATACTTTGGACCATGTAACTTTTAAAAAACACAAAAGGCAGCAGTTGCCTCAGCACCAACATTTTTAACTGTATTGTGTATGAGAATATGAGAACAGTACACCAGCCACTGGCTACTGTCCAGATTCATGGGATGCATGTTATCAAGACTATATAACCTGCTTGTTTTAGGTAGGATTTGGTCTGGGTTTCATTTTCATGTGTTCATTGGAGTGGTACAGCCAAGCAAACCAAAAGCACCAAAACATACTAGTGTATCACTATATGACATGACACAATGAAGAGTTAAATATTTTCCAAGGCCAGCCATTAGCCACTGGTTTACCACTGGGATCAGTAAATTTAAATAAAGTGCTGCTGTTATGGATTTGTACCTGTTTGGCATTGATTGACTATATCAACCTTGCAACTGCATCATCACATAATAACATCAGATACATATGGTTGATGTCACAAGCATGCTTGTTGTGACAGTGGAAAAATTAATGAACAAGATGTCACTGGAATGCCCTCTTGCCCTGCCTTGCTCTTGCTGTTTTTTAGTCTTCATTCCAGTGAACATCAGGATCAGATGACTGTGAATGTGTCTCTGTAGGGTCCCAGACAAACTCTTGTGAAGACTATACCTTGAAATCATGCAGATTTAACTTCAGGAAGGTTAGCTTCTCCCATCAGTCATGCCACCAGCAGAACTAAACACCCGCTCTGAGTATACACTTGAGCATGGGCAGGAGAGGTAGCATACTGCCACAGTATACAGGCCAGTCCATGAAGTTCTATTGCCATGCCAATAGTTCAATGGATCTTCCTCCCTATTGACCCTTGTTGTTTCATCAAAGTATCACTTGATCTGCTCATGGATCGTAAGGTGATGATGCTTGACTCAGGGTTCCATTGTTGCAGACATCAACTAGGCAGATGAGAGATGATCGAGCAAGGAGGCACCAGGTCTCAAGTTGGGGAAGTCATCATCGTCCTCCTCCTCCTCCTCAAAGACATCTGTCTGTTCCCTGGCAGATGTTTTGTTTCCTCTGACTTCATTTCCACTGCCAGAATATGCCCCTTTGGTTGTCCTTGATGGTTCCTTATCTTCATACTCCTCCTGCTCCTCCACCTCCCCCCTACTGCTTGTGGAGTCATACTCACCACCTTGGCACATAATGCATCCTCCCTTTCCTCAAGGTCTGCATCCTCTGGCAAGATGTTCTGCATTTGGGATTTAAAGCGGGGATCCAGCATGCATGGCAGGGCATACTGTTCCTCCTGGAACATCTTGCTAATCCATTTATCTTCAGATAGGATGTGTATGGAAGGCAATTTTACCCACATTGAAACTACTGGCTCATCAGTTATTGACTATGCATGGATAAATGTAATTACCATCCCAATCTGTCATGATTTTAGAATAGAATATAAAGCAGATAGCCCCCATTGCCCTTTGATATTAGAAATGATCACAGAGAACAGGTTAACAGGAAATTAGCAATTCTGTACCAATGCAGATGCATGTTGTATACAGATTGCATAGGGTGGGACAAAACAGAAATGAAAAATTTTGCTAAGGATTTCATAAATAGTGGTGTCTGTGCTACTATAGAGTCCATTACTCACCTAAACACAAGGATGTTTTGACAATCTTTGCCAAGATCATGAGACAAACAATGAAATATTTATCAAAAGAAAGTTATATCCGGGGGAAAAAAGTAGCAATATTGTACAATAAAGAATGTAAAACAGCAAAAAGGCAGTTAAACCAACAAATGAGGAGAATACAAAAGACACCAGATACAAATAAAAAAAAATGCTGAACAAAATGAGGAAGGAATACCACCATATAGTAGATCAAACAGGAAAAAGTACAGATTAAAGCTATGGTGAGGATTAGACAAACAATAATTAGAAAAGACAACAACAATTCTGGAGAGTAGTAGCCAAAGGCACGGGTACATTCCATAAGGAACCTGAAGCAAATATAGAATCAGAGACATGGGTGAAATATCTTAGCAATCCTTTTTATGATTATAACAACAGATACAAGATGGAGTTAGAAAAAAAGGAAAATATTATATGGGAAAACTCAATAATTGAATTTACATACGAGGAAATCAGACAGGCTATTAACTCATTTAAAAATCACAAAGCTCCAGGACCAGATGGAGTGCCAATAGACATAATTAAGAAACTAAGCAATATATGGATACCAATTTTTTTTTAAAAAAATTTTTTGAATACACACTATTAACCAGAAATATACCAGACTTATGGAAACTCAATATCATCATTCCTATTTTCAAAAAAGGAGACAGAACCAGCCCAAACTGCTACAGACCAATCAGCTTAATCAATTGCACTCAGAAAATATTTACCAAAATAAGCAACAATAGATTAATAAACTGGCTGGGGGAACATGAGATAATGGATGAAGCACAGGCATGATTCATATATAAACACTCCACTATTGATCAATGCTCTACTTTAATCCATATTATACTTAAATACAAATGGTTAAAAAACAGAACCTGCACTGCATTTTAGAGATTTGAAGGCTGCTTTCGACAACATAAACAGAATATTACTATTTCAAAATTTACAGGAAATAGGATTGTATCCAGGATTAATAAATTTAAGAATAAAACTATATCAAAATAATACAACCCAGATTAGATTTAATTCAAAAGGAGAAAGAAGTGAGGGATTCACCACAAATAAAGGGGTAAAATGGGTGCAGCTTATCCCCTACCCTATTCAATATCTTTTTAAACGGTATCTTAATAAAATTGTACAATAAAGAATTTCACCTACCAAAGATCAGCAAATGAGAATACCCCTATCTGGCATTCACGGACGATATAGTCTTTTTATCTACTAGCCATCTTGGAATGAAAAGAATTATACAGAAATTTTACTTGGAAAGCAAAAAGGCAGACCTGAAAATAAATATTTCAAAAACAAAGGCCATAATATTTGGGAGTAATACAAAAATATATAAATACAGGATAGAAGAGGAGGAGATGGAACTGGTAAATATTTTTTGTTATCTAGGAATAACAGGAACAAATAACTTCTCATGGGAAAAAAATCTTGGAAATAGAAACTAAAAAAAAAATCTCTACCCATAATTAATAGTTTCTCCTATAAATATGGAGGACAGTCAGTGAAGGGATATATCAGAGCAATAAATGCCAAAATAAGAAGCCAGATATTGTATGTGGTTGAGATTTGGGCTAACAGAGGATAACAAAAATTGACAGCTTATTGAACAAATTCTACAAAACTATTCTAGGCTTACCACAAGGAGCCCCATTGGCTCTGGTAAGAGCAGAACTGGGACAATTGCCATTGGACTATATGATACAGACAGCATAATTAAGTATTGGTTTAAGGTATAACAAATGGAAGAAGCAAGACTTCCCAGACAATGTATGGAGGAAGCAATTAACTATTTGAAAAAGGGTGTGATATTTCCAAATGTACATGTATTAGAACAGTTCATAAAGTCAGCAAATCCTTTGCATTGCATGGCAGATATTTTTATTCTTCCAAAAGAATTCGTACTAATGCAAATTAAGACAAGATTAAAAGACATATGTATACAAAAAGAAATAAGTCGCTGCACCAACTATAAAATAAGTAGGGGGATTTCTCAAAATAAAAAACTCACAGAAAGGAACCATTCTTATATATTATATCAAATCCACAAAAAAGAAAGGCAATTACGTGGTTCCAATTTAAGTACTACTGAAGTAATAGAATCTGTCAATACTTTGAAGGACCAAAAAGAACAAAATCAAAATGTAGGTGCGGTATAGGAGAAGATGATTTAGTCCATTTAATAGTGCAGTGCCCACTACATGAAAATGAAAGAAGAAATATACTGGGCAAAATAATGGCGAAATGAACCTAGAACCAAAATGTATGGTAATGCATCTACTGAATTCTACTGAAAAGAAAATCTCAGAACCCCTTGCAGTATTTCTCAAAATAATTAATAATAAAAAATGTCATATTGATAGGAAAAAACTATATGAGTCCAATCCTTGAGCTGATTTTTACCAGAATAAGAATGTGCAAAAGAAATCTGGAAAGATTAAATCAAAAAAGGAATTGTACTAATCCCCACTCAATCATGCACTATCTCCATAGAACTTGGTGTCAATGCATGTTATCTAGGAAAACTAAAAAAATAAGGAAGTCCTATAACAAAGCTGTAATTAATATAATGTAAATGCATTTTTATAGTATGGCCCAGATATTCAAACTGCGCTCAAAAGTAGAGCAACAGCAGGAGCAAGCACAAACCAGTTACGCAAATGCGCAACAGGTGCGATATTCAAACATGGAGCAGAGCAAATTGCGCAAGCAACCAACATCTCAATATCGCACATACTGCGCCATCACGCAACCAGGAAGGAGAAGCTGAGCCAAAATGCTGCGCTATGGCGCAACCATGGAAGCTCAGCTGAGCATTCCAGAGCTGCCATAGCGCAAGCACAGCCCCCAGAGCAATGGAACTGCACATCCAGGGAGGCAGGCTGGGGCCCACCGCCAGCCATGCCACACATGGGCACAGGAACACACTGCAGAACCCACACCACACCGGCACACCCCAAGCACAGCATCACTGGGGGTGGGACGGATGATCCACGTGCCCATGGGGACAAGCCAACAATGCATAGCAGAGCCATGACACCCCAGCACAACCACTGGCAGGCAGAGAGTGCCACACACAGGGGGTTGACAACCACAGTGCACATCAGCCCCCCCGTACGCACAGCACACCGTGCACCGTGACCCCAAGACACCGCTCATGTGCAGTGACTGGCACTGCAGGAAACACCATGCATCCCCCCTGCCACACGTCAACCCCATGCTGCAGAGAAGCATACCAGCCAGACCCACCCTGTGCACCCAGCAGTGGGTGGCAGCAGATGGCAAGACCAACAGAAAGTCAATGCCATGCTGGTGATACCTCCCCATGGACACACACACACACACACACATATACAGGACCATAGCCAGCAGAAGGTACACCCCTGCAACAGAGCACCCATAGCCAGTTGCAAATCAGAGACCAACACAGCAGTCGTATCAAAATAGAAATGTATATTTAAAAGATCAACATATAAACATAAACAGGTGAAACTATGTACAAGTGGGGGGACGGGTAAAGGCAGGGGTGTTCAAGGGAGGAATAAAACCTGGAGAGGAAGGCAGGGTGATAGGGATGGGAGAAGTGGGAAGGAATGTGGCCTATGGCTCAGCTGGCTGCCGGTCTTCCCCTGCTGGTGTCCCGTCCTGTGCCTCCGCCTCCTGGAACCATGGCGCTGTGTGGCCTGCAGTATCGCCTGGTTCTCCTGTGACACCTGGGTGAGGTGCCGAATACCCCTCTCAATCCTCCTGAGTACCTCGAGGCCTAGGAAAATGGGAACACAGTCAATGGCTGAGACTGACCACAACCCTGAACACCACCCAACCTGCAAGCCATATAACCCAATGTCCCGCACCTGTGATGGCATGCACCCCCCCACAGTGAACACGCACATGGCCATCACAAACAGGCGGCACCAGCTATGCGCACCACCGCCCACACACACTGCCCATGTCAATCACAGTACAAACTAGGCTGGCAAGTGATGTGGCAATGTGGCGATGCCAGTTACACAGCTATGTGCCCAGTGCATGCCTGGACCACCTGTGATGCATCACAGGCGTGCCGTGATGCTGCACTGTGATGCATGACTCACTTGTGCATACATACATGGATACATAGACAGTGTTGGCAGATAAGGGCCTATGGGACACCAGTCTGTCCATTTGACCTTGTCACGTTCACTCTCTTGTCCTATAAGTCCGTTCCCCTCACCCTGACCTCCAGAATTCCTTTATGGCTAACCCATGCATTCATAAATCCCGTGACCAAGTCAGCCCCCACCACTTCCTCTGGCAGGGTGTTCCACTTGTCCACCACCCATCCTGTGAAGAAATACTTTCTCATGTTTCCTCTTAAACGACCCCCCTCCAACTGCATCCCATGCCCTCTAGTCCTGGAACATCCTTTACGCTTACAAATATTGTTTTCCTGCACTCTGTTCCCCCCTGTAGGATACTTGTATGTCCCCATCATATCCCCACACCCTCCTCCCCTCCAGGGAGTACATGTTCAGTTCCGTCAACCTGTCTGCATAGGACTTGTGATGCAATCCATGCACCATCCATGTCGCCCTCCTCTGAACCCTCTCCACCCAGTCCATGTCCATATGCAGGTATGGTCTCCAGAACTGTACACTGTACTCCAGTGTGGGGACTCACTAGTGTTTTGTATAGTGGAACTATGACCTCCCCTTTGGTTGTGTCCCGCATGGCTGGTGGTCTTGCCCCCCCAGCATGCAATAGCATCCATGAAGTAATGATACTCACACTCCTCCAGCAGCTGGGTCTGACGCTGCTGCTGCTGCTGCTGCTGCTGCTGTGGCACAACACCCCCTGGCACCGGGGCCCTGGCATGGCCCACATCACCCTGGTCCTGTGTCCTCACAATCCGGCCTGTGGGAGACATATGTTGAGACAAACATCAGTGTGACTCAAAAGCAGAGTGCCCCTGCCCCAGTGAGGTGCCTGCCCACACAGCCATAACCATCCATCGCACAGCTGCACACACTGACACACCTATGCACAGCCACCCAAGCACACACACACCCCTACAGAGATTATGGGTGCATAGATGGTACACTCACCTGGCCTAGGCACCACGCCCCGCCTGGCACGTGAACGCAGCCGCGTCAACAGTTCCGGCTCCCTCCGGCGGAGGTCACTGTACCGTGCCGGCACTGCTCAGCAGACCGGCCCCGGCCAGTGACCTCCACCAGGTCAGTGGCCACTTGCTGCCACACATGGGTCCTAGGCATGGTGAGGGGGGCCTCACCATACAGTGCCTCACAGTGGGGCTCCACCAGGGCCACCAGGTTGGCCACTTCAAGCTGGCTCCAGGACACCGCCCTCCTCCTAGCCATGGCACCAACTTTACAGCAGGCAATATGGCGCCCCGCTGCGCCGTAACCCCACGTGGAGTTGTTGCACAATAGACCAGCACAGGCTCCAATCGCGCTGTTCGAACAGCGCCGTCACTTTACATGGCGCTGTCACCAGACAGCACAATAGGGACGTACACATGGCATGCCAACAGCGCGGGGTCAGAGGCATACACAAGGTCATGGGCAATGGCGCAGCTACACAGCGCCATAGGGCGTATAGGCATCCTACGCTGACTGCCAAGCAGAGCACCAGTGCCACAGTGGACTATCGGGCAGGAAGTGCCACAGCGCCATATAGTGCCCAGTGCTGTAGCGCCACTGGCACAATGGTGGCCATGGCCTGAATCGCCTATCGTGCTCAGCAGGTCTGCAGCGTGATCGGCGCATGCGTAACCTGTCTGGGCATGCATGTCTGATGTAACACGCAGCCACAAACATCGCCATCGGCTCAGCGGACCTTCTGTATTGCTAAGCGCCAAATACGATATTCAGCCGACGTATGCAAATCATTCGATCCAGCCATTCAAAGGCGCGAGTGGCGCGATTAGCATGTCATTAAAGTTGTGCCACACCTCATTTGCATGTGTTGCGCTATAAAAGTGCGACAGTGGGTTGTGCGGCCAGATTTGGTTGCTGCAGGTGAGAGGTGAGTTACATGCTGTGTGATGCTCAGGACATTGCTCATGGGCAGGGGTGCTGGAGGATGATAAAGGTTGAGGGGCTGAGCATGAAAGGGCACTTAGAAAGGGACAAAGGCACCTTTCTATCAGTATCTCGCTATGCGGAGAGGAACGGGGGCTTCTGCCCCCGGCGGCAGCTATGCTCATGGGGAAATGCTGTGGACTGCACAGTGACAGGTGTCCACTTCCACCCACACAGATCACCATGACTGACCAGAGCCAGGCTGAGGGTGTGGACGGCGGGCGTGAGGAGGCGAACTTCACCACGGCAGAGACCGAGCCCTCTTCCGGCCTACCTGGAGGATGAGCCAGTATTGAGTGGACGGAGGGCACCCCTCAGGAGCGTGCAGCTGCATGGGAGGGGTAGCTCGGGCACGTCAACCTGCATAGGAACCACCAGCGCTCCGTGCAGGAATGCCGGAAGAAGATGGGGACTGACCGCGGGAGGCTGAAGGAGAAGGTGGCAGCCTTCAGGGTGGCACGTGGCTGGCACTGGTGGGGGCCACCAGTGGTGTTGCAACTGACCCCTACAGAGGAGACACTGGTCGGTGGCCATGCAGCGAGTGCCATTGCGGGCGTTCAGGCGGAGGATTCCAGACAGGTGGAAGCCCATCACTGCACGGTATGACATGGTGATGTTGTTGGGGGGCTGTTGTTCACATGCACTCACATGTACTCTCTTTCTGTTACAGATCCTGTTCGTCTGCAGGAGGCGGTGGTGGTGGTGGGTCCAGACAGTGAGGCAGACCTGCTGGGCGTGGAGGAGGACCATCCACCTCCGCCCACCAGCCTGCAGGCACTGCAGCAGCATGCAGGCTGGGCCAACAACTCCGGCGTCAGTGATCGGGTGCAGGGGTGCACAGCCTGTGTCTGCTGATCTGGCATGCAGGTATGCCAGCATGCTGTGCCTATGTGATGTGCGCACCTGCACCATTGATGATAGCAGGCCTGCAATGGCCAGTGATAGGTGTGTGTCCCACGCGGACACATGGCGAGCCAGCACATGCCCTGGGCCTTCCTGGTTCACACCTGTGTACCAGCATGCTGGCACAGTCCCAGGCTGTGCCTGTCAGCACCGATGGGGCAGCATCGGTGGCTGTGCAGGTGTCTGGCACTGTTGACAGCACGGAGGTGGAACAGGTGGACCTGGGGCTCCAGCAGTTGGAGGCGGCAGCAGGTTGCACACCAGGTCTGGGGGACAGTGTCAAGCAGTGGCACATATCCACCGCCCTTTGATCCGCCCATACCTGGTCCTGGCGAACAGCGCCAACCCTCAAGGGGTGCTGTGCACCAGGACCGTCCACACCCTGGGGGTGACGATGCCATTGGGGCACAGTACCCATTGGACGCGCACACCCACCTGCTGCAGGAGTCGGTACAGCTGCAAGGGCAGGTTGCAAGGTCCGTGGAGGCACTGTCTGTGTCCGTGGAGTGGCATAGCAGGGAGTGTGCTCGGGACCGAGCCGAGCTGGTCCTTATGCGGACGGATGTGACCGCTGCCATTGACAGGCTGACCCAGGCAGTGGTCTCTGTGGCGAACTCATTGGCCACACTGTCAGGTGCCCCTGTACCACACACCCCACACAGTGCGCACTCCACTCCCCATTCCCGGCGTCGTGTGACACCAGGCCTGTCGATGCCGGGTTCTGCTGTGGGCATCCCGAGCACCACTGGTGTAAGTTTGTTTGGCAGGATGCAGACCCCTGTGTGGGCAAGGTCGCGGTCGCGCACTGGGACCCCTGGTGGTGCACCAGCGCCACCCGATGTGGCCCCTGCTCAGCCTGCCAGTGCTGCTAGGCCCGCAGTGGGGGCCCACGCATCCGTGGTGGCGTGGGACAGTGCTACCTGACTGAGCTGTCTCCCAATGCAGGCCCTGTCTGGTGCTGCCCTGTGTGCAATGTGTGTCATGGTGGGCAGTGTACTGCTGGGTGCTCTGCTCACAAGCTGACACAGACCACCTGCACACTCTCCCAATTGCTGTCCACAGGTGCGTGTGCATGATGATGCCTGCATTGCACTGTACACCAGGTGAGAGGTTGCCCAGGTCCTGACACACGCGTCATGTGGACAGTCCAGGTGGTGGGGTGGTTGGTGGTGCTGTGTGTTGGCAATGTCATTTCCGCGATGCTGTGCTGCTGCCCTGTATGCTCCTGTGTGTGTGTGTGTCCATATGATTGCTCACCCTCTCTGATGGTGTGTTGGTATGCCTGTACCCTTCAACTCCCTGACCTTCATGCAGTGTGTTCCCCTGTGTGCCTGTGGTTTGCGCATGGACAGTGTTGCCTGCATGTCCCCTTGACTTACCTGTGTTGGGCGTGAGTGCTCTTCTGCAATGGTGTCCCGGTGCAGCTGGGCCTGCCAGGTCAGTCGGGGTCCCTCCGTCCTAGGGGGCTGCTCATCACCCACATCACCGGCGCCACTGGCCCCCATCGCTGTCCCCTCTTGGACCTGTACAGCTATCCCATGGTCTTTGGCCATGTTGTGCAGGATGCAACAGGCCAGGAATATCCCACAGGCCTTTTGGGGGCTGTACTGTAGGGCTCCGCCGGAGGTGTCCAGGCATCGGAAGCGTGCCTTGAGCATCCCAAACACCCGCTCTATGATGTTACGTGTTGCGGCATGTGTCTCATTGAAACCGAGCTGCGCTGGGGTCGTGGGGCACCGGTATGGTGTGAGCAGCCAGGGACGGAGTGGGTATCCACAGTCACCTGTGTGGAGATAGTGGAGATCAGTGTCATGTCAGGTCCATATTGCCCATATCCTTGTGTGCCACTACCATGGCACCTGTGTCATTCCACCCTTGCACAGGTTTGCATTCCATACATGTGTACTCACCCACTAGATGACCCGTGGGGATGTTCCCACTCTCAATCGATGGCACAGTGCAGACTGGTGCCATATGAAGGCATCATGTGCTCCGCCAGGGTGTGTGGCACAGACATTGATGATGCGCCCAGTGGCATCACACACCACCTGGCAGTTGACACTGGAAAAGCCCTTTCGGTTCCGATAAGCATGGCCGTCGGGGCCAGGTGGCGTGCGAATGGCCACATGGGTGCAGTCTATGGCCCCTAGCATGCCAGGCATATGTGCTACCCTGTGGAACTCCTGCATGTTTGTTGTACGCTCTGCCGCGGTGCTGGGGAAATGGATGTACTCCGCAGCATGAGGCAGCAGTGCGCTGAGGAATTGGGTAAGGATGCTTGACATGGCCGACTGTGTAATGCCTGTGGTGTCCCCTGTCGGCCTCTGGAAGGTGCCCGTGGCGAGCAGGCACATGCAGGCTGTCACCTTGGTCTCCACGGACAGAGCATGACTCTGTCGTGAGGGTGCCTGCATCACATCACTGCACAGCTCGCTGAGCCGTCTCAGTATTGCCCTGTTCAGGCGGTACCAGGCCACCAATCTCGTGTCTGTGTACAGCTCGAAGCTGATGCGAGCACGATACCGCCTGTCGGGGCATACCGGCCGCGGGCCCCTCATGCCATGTCCCCTGCAGCATGGTGTCTCACCCCCTCATTACAGCTTCCATGTGGAAGCTGACACTGTCCATCTCCTGGCTTCTGCCCCCGGCTGCTGTTCCTGTGTTACCCCGCTGCCCCACTGCTGCTTCCACTGCACGGGCACTCCCCACTGGCCTCTGTCCTCCTGGACCCCTGTCCCTCTCTGCCCTTCCAGCTCCTGTCTCTCTCTCTCTCTCTCTCTGTCTCTCTCCCCAGTTTGCGGCCTGCTAGGGTTCTTGGCAGCTTCCTTGAGCCTTTTATTTTGGCTCAAATCGGTGCTACGCAACTTCGGCTCAGCCACTCTTGCGCATTGCGCAAGTGTTCGGATATCGCATTGCGCACTTTATGCATGGACCCGCCCCCTTCGGTTGCGCATGCCTTCATTTCCATTGCGCTGTTGCTCAGCATGTTTTCGGTGGCGCAACTGGCCCCTTCTGAATATTGCAGAATGGCGCATTTTTGGAGTTGCGCAACCCTTTTGAATATCTGGGCCTATATGCTCAACATAATATTTTAAACAAAAGCAATGTATGTTGTATTTATTTGAGTGCTATAAAAATGATTTTATATTTGTGTTACTGTGGTGATTTTGTATTCTTGTAATGGCTGTTGAGTCGATCAAATAAAATTAACTGAACTGATAGGATGTGTAGCAAGGAAAGATTGATGTTTAAGGCATCAGCATGTTTCTCTTGGTCCCTCTCATACACATTGAATACTTGCCTTAAAAAGACATGCATGTATCTAAGCTTGGCAGTACTACGCTAAGACAGGAAGACTCACTGCTAACCTCATGTGTGAATGCCTCAAATGGCTTCAGAATTCAGACCAGCATACAGACCATTGTCCAGTCATGACTTGATAACACAATATCTGCACCACTGATTTTGTGATGGAGCAGACAGTCATGCGCTGCCAGCTTCTGTTTTTGGAATTGCAGTGGCATATAATATGTTGAGTCCCAATGAGTTGCAACATCCTGTTTCAAAGCATGCTCAGGCAGGTGCTTCTCAATCTGAATTCTGCACAGCTCCTTACGGGCCTTCACAGAGTGTGAAAAATGACTGCAAATTGTTTTTACAGTTCCTATTATGTAACTTATCATATGGTTTATGGAAATAAAGTCACTGACTACCAGGTTCATGCAGTGGGCAAGGCAGGGAACATGGGCGAAGCGTCCATCCTCAGCGGCCTTGACACTTTTTCTGGCATTGTCACTCATAATCAGTCTGGCTTCAAGACCGTTGCTACTTAGCCATCAGAGGAAGACATCTTTCAGCTCAGACAACAGAGTTTGAGATGTGTGGTCAGATGGAAATCCACTCATGCATACTGCTGCCTGCCTTCTGTACACAGGCTTCACCAAACTAGGATTCTTTGATGTTGATAAGGTTTGTCACTCAGCCTTGAAGGAGGCCCCGTGTGTAGTAACCACCATATAATCAACAAAATGCCCATGTTTACTTGTCCACATATCAGTGGTGATATGAACCTTCTTGCAGGATGACCACTTCAAAAACTGATGGATCTCCTCACACACATTGCTGTATAATTTGGGAAGTGCTACCTGTTTGAAGAAATGGCAGGAAGGGACATGACAATGGGGTTCCACTACAGACATGAACTTCCTGAATCCAGAGCTGGAGACAAATGATAATGGGAGCAGATAACTGATTATTAGCTCAGTCAGTGTTGCATTTATCTCTTAGGCTCAGATGTGAGGCAGGGCAAATTATTTGTTCCTCTCAACAATTTCTTGTAACATTGCCTGGCACCATGGTACAGTAGTAGTTTGGCCTTCCTTCAGTAGGCTCCTCCTTGGGGGATGAGCAGTTCAGCTACTCAAATGACCCACTGTCCTAGGCCGCTGTGAACCTGATGTAGCATTACTGGATCCAGATGAGGATCTCTCCTCCTTCTCCTCTAAATTCATTGTTGGGGTTGTACTTTGTCGCTGTGTTGTCTGTTGCTGGGCAGAGCCAATGACAAACCACCCTTAACAATGCTTGGACTAAAGATGGTCCAGCATACTGCATGTACCCTGAGCTGTTGTGAGTTTCCTATGGCTCAAACTATCTCCAAATAGTGAACAAATGGCATGAGTCACTTCCTTTGAGGTCTTCGTGAAAAAAGCCACATATCAGATGTGCCATGGCCTCCACTCCTTATGGGGGGCAGACTCAATATGGCCAGATTCAGAATTCCTGGCATCCTTTTCCTCTTCTTCTTCTTTCACATTATGGGAACCACCTGTACTGGAACACCTAGGTGACACTGACTTCCTCTTCTTGGTGTCACCGGCCTTGCCACCTCGAACTTTTACAGTGGGATGACCACACTTTGGTTGCAGCACAGTTTCTTCATCATCACCATCACTGTCATCACCAATACCATTCCCCTCCTCACACAATATTTCCTGTGGGGGAATATAATCCACATCCATATCACCCTCATCACCTCCTTCATCTTCATGACCATCATCTGACTGCACAGCCTCCTCTACCTGAGCAGACACAGAATGTACCCCATTTGTTTGCCATCCACTATGGGTAGTAATGGCAGGGGGTTTCTCCTTCTCCCCAACTAATATATGTCCACCCCACCTCTTTTCTCAACACTTGCAGACAAATGGGCTGCACCATATTCAACAACAGTGCCACCAGGCTGGCTCGAGGAAGAAGTTGCGCACCTAATAGGCTTCAACTGAGTCTCCTTCATTTTTTTCCAGCAGCTGACTTCATTTTAGCACTAGCAGCAGCAGCACTGTCTCTTTTGCCCTTGTCACCAGATGACTGCCCTGTGAGTACACCCCCCTGTTGGCCATGGAAAATGTCCTCCTCAACCTCCCTAACCTTTGCATCACCACTGCCAGACATATTCTTATCCTAATTTTTAAGCAAGTCACTTGCAAAAAATGTAAATGCAGTCACTCCAAAGATCCAAAATCAAAACAAAAGCAATGCAAGTTTTTGTGACTTGGTTGTAACATGTCTTTATCTTTAACTTAACAGTAATGACACCACACATACAGAAAAATACAGTGGCAAATGCCAAATGCACCAACTTTTTTCCCTGACACCTGACAGTGTCTGACACACAGAGATGAATATACAGCAGACACAGCTCTTTTAGCTGGTGATGGTCCATGAAAAAACAACTTAAAAAGCAGTTGCACTGCAGCACTGTAGGTACAGTAAACAGCACCCAACCACCCAAACATTTACTGATTCAGTCTTGGAGACACGCAGTCGCACTATGGTAGGGGAGTGTGAACTTGGTGAAGATTGATAAGTCTCAGACAGGACGCATTACAGCTACAGCAGGAACACAGCAGCAGCACAGGAAGATCAGTTAAATTATTTTTTACTACTCTAATGCAGTAGTACTAGTGCCTGGTCATGTGGCCTTCCCACTGATGAAGTGATAAAGCTGAACACTGATGATTACAGTGGGAGTAGTTGGTTATATGCCTTTCCTGAAGGGTACTCTTATAGTATGCTGAGGCTCACTGTCCTGAGACTGACCTGCCTGGGCAGTATTGCCCAACAGGTTCAGTGTCCAGACAGTGAGCATCCCCTCATTAGGGACCCAAGAGACATTTACAGAGGTAAGGTAGTGAATGTGATGGCTTGCTACATTACCCTTGTCCATGGGACTGAAATTCTGGAGGAATCGGGGGCCTAGCAAAACTGCCCCAGTGGTATTGAGGACTACAACACTCGTGGCTCGGCTGGTGTGCTATAGAGGCATGGGTTCTATCCGTGCTGTGGGTGATAAAACTTTTACTGCTCATACCCCTGTAACTAATTTTTTTATAGCTCTGAGGTCTGCTCCCCTTCGGAGTTAGTTATTTTAGTTATGGGGTGTGTGGGGGTGGACCCCCCACATGGGGGGTTAAGTGGGTGAAGCCCCCTGATTTGCCTTGTGTTTTTTCAATCAGATGCCCAAAATTGTATTTTCAGGCATCTGATTGATTCAGCAGGATGGATTTCCGGCCAGTGGGGTCAGTATCCCAAGACTCAGGATACTGAGTTTAGGAATACCATAGTATATCCACCTGAAGAGCTGAGAACAGTGGTGATTAGAAAAAACATTAAGGGATGAAAACAACAACACAGAAAGAGAAGGATATCAGTTTTTATCCCTGAGAGGGAGAGAGAGACCCTCAGCAGCCCCAACCACTGTCCTCCTCCTCACTGCCTATAGCACCACCTAATCCAGACCAGTACAATTCAAACAAATCAAAGTCTGTAACTGTAACTGTATGAATGTAATTTTGTGACTTACCAAAGTCAGAAGAACAGGATGGAATGGAAATAACTCACTTGGTTCAAAACACCAAAAAAAGCACCCAAAACCCACAACAATGTTGGAACTATATAGAGGCAGCTAGATCTGTGCCTGCACAATGTGTTAACCTTCACTAACTGTGACAATGACTGCCAGAGCAAGCATGCAGTGCAGACAGCCATTTTCTGTCTGTCTGCATGCAGTTAAAGCCACAGATCCCATTGGATCCATCCTCAAATAGGTAGGATCAGTGCTGGATCTGGTGGCTGGATCCGTAGAACTGTTGCATGGATCCATAAGACCCACAACATTTGTTGAATCCATTTAGTGGATCTGAGAGGATCAGATTTGTGGTTTGATAGTACTGCTATCCAACTGCAGCAACTATCTGGCCAAATGGGTGGTATCCATTGGTATCCTAGTTTCTAGGATACCATCTGAGCAACTCTAACAACAAGGGGTGGAGGAAGGATGGGGTGAAACACAGGGAATAAACCCAAGGCTCTGCCTCTATGAAGTCTTAGGTTCCTGTCTCCTCCTGGGTCCAAGTGCTTGCTAATGCTGGATCCCCACCTGCGACATGTGGACTGCCTCTGTGGAAGGACAACTCTCCCCATGGAGTCCCCACAATGGAGGTGGGAGGAGCCGTGGCAGATATTAGTAGTGCGCAGGGTCCCAAGAGAGAGCTGAAGGACTAACAAGACCAGATCAGGGAACATCCCTGGGACCAGGGCATATTCCTGGTGGAGCAAGACTAGGGAAACATGAACAATTTAAAAAGAAACAAATGTGTGACTTTTCATAATACTCCAGCCAAAAAAAACTGGCTTGTATGACTGCACTACTTAATGCTACTTTACCACCAAATTCAATTCCCTAGCAATCTGTTTAAAATATGTTTAGCCCATATCGCTGACACAGAGAAAACTTGGACACCAGGATATTTAATCCCAGATAGGTCCAAGGCTATTCTCAGAATTTGCTCTGGAGCAGATTCACCCTGGCTAAGGTTGTCTGCTGGACAAACCAGTGTGGCTAATGAACTATTTTATCATCTCTATTTACTACGCCTTCCTCTAACTTCCGTAGCACCCAACCACCTCCTACTGCCACCCCACCATAAAAGTATAGTATTTATCTGGTTTATCCTGCCCCCAATGAACTATACATACTGGGCCAGATAATCAAAAGGGTTGCGCCATGCACACTAGGGTTGCACCTGCGCAAGTCCGAACTTGCTCCATTCTGCGATATTCAGCAGGAGGCAGTTGCGCCACTGAAAACATGCTGAGCAACAGCGCAATGCAAATGAATGCATGCTGAACTGAAGGGGGAGGAAACAAGCATAAACTGCACAGCCCGATATTCAGCTGGGCTGTGCAGAGTTATGCAGGCGTAACCCCCAACCTGCACCTGTACAACTTTGAGCCAAAAAAAAAGGATTAAGTCGAGGGTCACCCACAGGTGAGCTGCTGCATTGCAGGGTGCAACACAGCAGCTGCCACCTGTGGCTGGCCCTCAACCCACTCCCTGTGCCCCTGCAGCCCGATCGCGGGCAAAGAGTGTAAATCCCCCACCACCCCCACTGGCCCGATCGTGGGCATAGCTTAAATCCCCCACCAGCCAGATCGTGGGCAACAATGTGTCCCCACAACACATCCCTGATGGTCCAGTGGACCGATAATCCCGATCGCGGGATGGAGTTGTAAACCCCCACCTCCGAATATATCCCTGGTGGTCAGTGGATCGATATCCGGACAATGGCTGAAGTATTATCATTCTCGAATCTTGGTATTTCAGAGCCACTTTCATCTCCACCCATGAAGTTCTCAATTACCTCGGCTTCTCCCGGTAGTTGGCAGGCGGTGGTAGCATCTCACCGCTTATCGTCCATTGCTCGCCGATTATCTGCCCAGACGCTTCATTGAAGCAAAGCCAGCTGGCAGTAGCCTATAACAGATAAGACAGTTCAGATTTGTGAATGAATACATTCATTCACAAAACTGGACTATCTTGTAATGAGAGTGGCTGCACGCCATTGGCTCTTGCTCTGCACCAATGGCGGCAGCTACCGGGCAGTCAGTCGGGGGGCAGCGGGCTGCAGGTGGTGGGATGCTGCTGCCCGCTGGCTGCTGGGGAGGAGTGCAGTGGTGGGACTTCATGGGTGGTGGGTGGGGACACTAGGTCACCAGGGATATGTTCGGGAGGGGTGTTTAATTACTCCATCCCGTGATCGGGATTATCGGTCCACTGGACTGCCAGGGATGTGTTGGGGGAGAGACACATTCCTGCCCACGATCGGGCTGCTGGGGGGGAGGATTTAAGCTATGCCCGTGATCGGGCCAGTGGGAGGTGGTGGTGGGGATTTTTCACTCTTTTGCCCGCTATTGGGCTGCAGGGGGCATCAGTCCCCGACGGCGGCTGCCTGGCAGGGCACCTGGCACAAGTCTCGGGATTGGCACACCTGTGAGAAAGATGGTATAAAATGGGGCCATAATCAGATGCAAATGGCCCCCCCGTGCCTTGCATGAATTATGGCCCCATTTGCATGTCACCTTTTGAATATCAGGATTTTGCAAATGGCGCAATGGTACTTGTGCCACCGCAAGTTGAATGCTCCACTCTGACCACTTGCAGTGGCGTAAGTTCCACTGCACCATGCACAGTGGCTGTGGCCGGGGGTGATATTCAAAGGAGTTGCTCAAGGGCGCAACTCCTTTGAATATCACTCTGGCCACACCCCTGAGCAACTATTTTGTGCAGCGCAAGGGCTTGCTCCACAAAATAGCGAAGTTTGAATATCTGGCCCACTGTATCTGATTGATCCTGTCCCTCCCCCCCTTAATAGCACATTGCAGACATCTGATTAATTCCCTCTCAACCATAGTTAATTAACCTCCCTTCACCCAACTTCTGCAGCACCTTATTACCACCACCTCCATACCCCTCATGATGGCTGAAAGACACCGTCCACTCACCTCCAGAACTATCCTTCAGGTTTGTTAGTAAGACACTTCTGCAGTATAGGATTTATTAATTGCAAGTTATCACAGATCTTGCAATGCCTGGCACATTTTTTCTAGAGCTTTACAGAATGCAGAATTCCTCCTGCAGAATTTCAGCAGAACAGCAGTTCTGTTAATGACATGTTTGTTGGAATTTTTTGACAAATTCCAAGGAATTCTGAAACTGTTTTCATTAAAAATGCAAATTCATTTTTGTGGTTTATGTAAACTGTGAATTAGTTTTCCAAAACGTGCAGAAAACTAACCATGTTTTAAGGCAGGGGTTAAATTGGGCAGGAGCCCACAGGAACACAGTTCCACCAACTCTTAAAAAATTGTATGACAGTTCCATCATTTCTACCATCTTTCTTCATTAACTACTATAGGAGAGTTTCATCACCTAGAAATGATAGTTCCACCACCTAGAAATCTATGTGAGAGTTCCCCCACCTACTGTAAGCATTTCCAATTTAACCACTGTTTTAAGGAAACTACAGAACACTAATCCGTGGTTTATGTAAACAACAAAGCACTAGGCTATGGTTTAAATAAAAAGTGACAAACCACTTTAAGAATTTCATAATTCCTCTTGTGACAGAATTCCATGGAATTAAGCAGAATTTAGTGAAATTACATTGAATTCTGTCAGAAGTGAAATTTGAAATTTCTTCATTACTGTAAGTTTTTCCTAAATGGTATTTTTTGCCTGACTAGCTCCAAGGCATAATTTTATTTTATTTATTTTTATTTATTTTAAAACTTTTACCAGGAAAATCATACTGAGTTGCTATTAGTTAATTTCCAGATGAGTCCTGGGGGAAGGGGAAGAGAACAGAACAGAACAGATCCAAAGTACAGTTTACAAAAAGAATTCAATATTATGGAAATAACTATAACAAGATTTATAAATTTCAAGAAAATGCTTTAAGAATAAAATTTGTCATACTGTTAATTACCATAGAGTAAAATTCAGAAACATACAAAACAACAATTGAAGAGAGAGCAACAAAATAATTATAATAATAATATGAGGGCATGGAGTAGTGATTTATGAACTTGGGGAGAGAGGCTAAGCTAGTGTCAGCATAATGTGGAAGGCAGGTGACAGAAATCCTCTCCAATATCAGTAACAACTGCTGGAGTAAATAGAGAAACCATGGAGGAGAGATTTCAGAGCAGTAAGAGAAGGAGCCAAATGAATGGAATGTGGGAGACAGCCCCATATTTTAGTGAAGTGGAATGAGAAGGTAACTTGGCCAGCAGTAGATTTAATTTGTAGGAGGGCAATAGCCTAGAGGTTAGAGCAATGAGCTGTGAATGAGCTTGTTACATCCAGCAGACCTGGGTTTCATTCCAACAACCTCCACTTGCATACTGTGTGACTCTGAGCAAGTCACTTAACCATACCAGTGCTCCCAGGTTGCCCCTGAAAACAGGCACTTGTGCCTAGTGGGCCTTATCCAGATACCAAAACAAAAAAATAAAGAATAAGAAAGTGAAAAAAAGTGTTGCGAAGGGAGAAAACGGTAGAAGGAGGGATTGAGAGGAGAGAAGCAAGATAGGAGGGGTGGGAACCAAACCAAAATCTGGAGATAATAGACACTCAGTGGGAAAGGTACCTAGCATCAAGAGAGGTGAGGGAGAGGGAGGTATACAAGGAACAGTGGTGAATATGCAAGGGTTTGTCAAGGGCTAATTGACAGAAGGGATGAAAGAGGGGGGGCAAGTCTAGCTAAAGTAGACTTTGGAGCAACACTGTATCCATAGTCCGAGGTCTGTATTTGTACCCCACTAGCACTGTTGCCTAACCAAACAGACACTGAATACATTATTGTATTCTCTCATGATTGTCCACACATCATTGCATTAATCCATGCTGTTAATATATTTGGTCACCACATAGCTACTACATCTGCAATGTTGCCTACGTAACCGCATTGTGTTTTGAAACTTTGTTCCTTCTGTACTCCCCTCTCAACTCACACCTAGAAATGAGCCTTGGCTCAGTGTGTCTTTCCCTTTATTAATTTTTAAATAAATAAATAGTCAAAACTGGGAAGAATCATCTTTGTGAGGATTTATCTTCCAAGAGGAACCGGGATGCTTCTCTTATTTCTGTAAAGTGCTCCAAGTTTGGGGTGGAGCTTCCTCTGGATAGCTAAGTAAGGATGTATATCTTAAAGAATGAAGGTTTGTGTCCTTTAGATGCCCCTGTATTTATTTTGTTTGGTTTTATTTGTTACTGTAATTACATTTTCATCATAGTTTTTTATATTTTTCAACCACTAGTAAAACAAGTATTTGTCAATGTTGAATGTTTGCATTCAGTGTAATGGGGTTTTAAAGAACCACTGATGTTGCTGGGACAACTCTGAAAAACATAATATTCTAGACACAATTTAGCTTACATTTCACCCTTTTTGAAATTGTCATCTTTATTTGTTTATTACTAAGGATATTTGCATGGAAACAAGGTCTCCGTCCTATTTGCTCTGTCTGCTTGTCTACTTTTGCAGTCATGATTCTGTTTATAATATCCCAATCTGTTCCTGTGGAGGTAATTGTTACATCACAAACAGGGCATTGTGATATCACATGCAGACAAGAAGCCAACCAAGTCGAAGGGACAGTAGTCTTGTTTTATGTCACTTCCCTTAGTAATAAATAAAAAGGAGAAAAGACTGCAAAAATATACTAGTAATTCTGGTTAAATGGTACAGAGGGTAAAGGCACAGAACTGTAAAATGGTGGGTTGCAGTTCAGCCCCCTCAGGGCCACAAACAATATTGTCTAAGGAAATCTGACATACAGTAAACTTGTAGCCAGACCAGTGGCATGGAGGGTTGAGTCACTGGATGTCTCACCTTCTTCCATACCAGTGATCGGGGTTCAGGAATGGACCAAGGTCACTCAGCGGCTCTGCAGGGAAAGGAGGATTTAGCGGCCATCGATGGATCTCCTCTTTTGGGGTGGGGGGACAGTGTGTACTGCTGCTTGACTGCCACTTAGTGGGGGCTAGGTGATAGAGCAGCAGTCACCAGAACTAAACAAGAAGAAGATAGCAGCCTAGTACTGGGACACAGCCAAGGTGCTTTATCAATACAACACGAAAAGTAAACAAATGAGAATCAGCTCCCGTGACAAGAATAGGTCACACAAAAGTTATTTAAAGTTTAAAATGTGTACTCAAGGGTCATGGTCGCTGAATGTATTGGCATAAGGTGACACTGCAGGCACATTGGGAGGTAAAGAGAGTTCCCCACGGTCTCTGCATTGTAAAAAAAACCTGCATATGCAACAGAAGATATGGATTTCACGAGGCACTGGCATGAACTGATGCATGATTCATCCTTGAAATCTATAGAGTTCATTCTGAAACGTGCAACTCCAGGGCGGAAGTCTTAGATTATCTGGGAATACTAGGAGAAAGTCAGAACCCTCGTTTTCAAGGAGGAGTTTGAAAAACTTCAAAAAATGTTACAATATAACATCATTAAATATGACCATCAGATAAAGGCCACTAAACAGAAAACAATTTGATTGGGATACTAATCATTATAAATAGAGGGTTTTATTGGCAGGAAAAACTGCATGGTACGATTCCGAAATCTATTTTGAAAAATAAGCCTTCAGATCATCCAACTGCTGAACCAGATAGAAATGTCCTAGATTATACTACTGGCCCATCAGACTGCCCCCCAGCAACAACTACAACCTTGGCACAGCAAACGGGAGACCCACTTTCAACAACCGTATTACCAGCAATGCAGAAGATGTGGGGGAGGCAGGCATGGAAGAGGCAGAGGGAAAAGCAAATATTGATGAGAGAGTTGCAAGCACTACCATCGATAGAACATCACTCTGCATATAATAAATGAATGTTCATGTTCTGTAGTGAATATCTCCTCGACACAACTTTACTTATTTATTTATTTACATTTTGGTAACCAGGTAAGTCCACTGAGACAATTACAGTCCCCTTTCCAGGGTCGACCTTGGATAGACTCAGTATAAAGACAGTACAGTAAGCAACTTTAAGGAATACAGATACAGAAGCATAAAATTCTGAACAAGAGCCAACTGGGAGACTTAAAGACATAACAATTCAAGCATGTTACTGAATAAAATATGAGCATAGAGCCAGCTTGCAAGTCCGACCTTGTAACAGACAAATACAGTAAGTATATACACATTTTGAAGAGGGTGCAAAACATAATGAAGAAGTACAATATATTTATACACATACATTTCAGTAAAACAGATAAATGCAATAAGTATATACACATTATACAAAGGGTTCAGAACATAATGAGGTCAAAGAGATTGCCTGTAGAAACACAATGAGGTCAGGAGTTGCCTGTAGAGACTGGGCGAAGGTAAGGAGTGGATTTAGGGAGCTAGCCAGGTGGCTCTGAGGGTTCATAGGGTCATAGAATGAGTTCAGATCCATAAGCTACAAGAGACATATAAAGGACCTGCCACTAAATTAGTGGACACAACTCCATTTTTTGTCTCCCATGTATCTACCTAGTTGGTGCTTGAATGCCCCCAAACTACTAGCTGTCACCACCTCTACTGGGAGTCCATTCCAGACATTCACCACCCTCTGATTAAACCATCTTCCTCTTCTATTAGTCCTGTATCTTTCACCTTTCAGCTGCTTATCATGAACCCTTGCACATATCCTAAGACCTTCTTTCCAGTTTAATCCTGCTGCCTCACATAACATGCCATCACTCAATGACCTGTAAACATAACAAAGGTCCCCCTTATCCTTCTGTATGCCATTGAGTATAAACCCAAATGCTCCAATCTAATGCCATACTCCTGCTTGCTTACCAAACCTATTCTCTTAGTAAACCTTCTTTGTACACGATCTACTCTTTTGATCCCACCAACACTTTGTACTGAGCAAAAGGGGGCACCATACTCCAAAACGGGTCTCACTAGGGATCTGTACAGGGGCACAGGAACCTCTGTCCTCCTACTTCTAATGTTACGTAGCAAATTGCCCACAATCCTATTGGCTTGATTAACACGGACCATATTGTGCTTGTCAAAACTTAATTTATCTGTGATAACCACCTCCAAATCATTTTCACTGTCTGTTGCTGCAAGTAATTGTGAGTTCAGCTTATATTGTGCTCTAACATTATTCTGTCCAAAGTGCATAACCTTACATTTGGCAATCTTAAACTCCAGCCTATGCCTATCGGCCCAGTACTCAAGATGGCATAGGTGTTCTTGAAATTTCTTTATAGTCTCATTGTTGTTTACTATTGCCCCAATCTTTGAGTCATCTGCATACTTACAGATCCAAACTCCCTCAGATACCTGCATACTAGAGATTAGGACATTGAACAACCTTAGCCCCAGCACAGACCCTTGGGGGACCCCACTAGTAACCCTCGCCTTTGTTGATAGATAACCCCTGACCTGGACCTGCTGGTATCTATTTTGTAACCATGCTGCCACCCATTTACTAAGATAATAGTCCACCCCTAATTGCTGAAGGGTCTTAAGCAAAACATTGTGTGAGACAGAGTCAAAAGCCTTCTTATAATCCAAATACACAACATCAACTGGCAAACCAGCATCCGATGCCTGGCTCACCGGCTTGAAGAAAGGCAATAAATTGGTGGTGCATGATCTCCCTCCTGAAAAAACATGCTTAGAAATATCTAGGTGATTCAGAGCTCTCAAATTATTTTCAAGTAATTCATCTGTAAAGCTTTCCATCACCTTGCCTATGATGGAAGTTATACTTATCGAGTGGTAATTCTTAGGTCTAGTCCTATCCCCAGATTTAAATATGGGCGTTATGTGGGCCACCTTCCAGTCTTACAAGACCTCACCCTCTCTCAAAGATTTGTTAATGAGGGCCACCAATGGAATAGAAATCTCCTCTGCTAGTTCAACCAAAAAGGCTGGATGATAACCATCTGGTCCCCCTGATTTATATTTCTTTAATTTCTTTCATTTTTCTTTGACCTTTTCCACAGTTATGATAGGAATTTCTGTTTCTAATTCCCCCCTGTCTTAACTTCTCCAATGGAATGACCACTACCATCCTCAAGGCATACACTTTGAAAATATGCACAAAGATGTTTGCTATACCTTGCTCAACTTCAACTTGATTTTCTTGGTCCCTTAAGATGGGGGTTGGCAGGGGAGAAAGAGGATAAAGCATCTGGAGGACTGCTCTCCTCTCTAAGGGAGGGATCCAGGGACAGTCTGGCACTGCAGCGGCCCCTGGTGGAGACCAGAGGCACTGCAATGCTCAGGGCTAGCATGCAGGAGGTAGACGTTGGGTGGCTGCCTTCCGGATGTGGGTGGGAGCATCCACTTCATGGGCTGGGTGACATTGCATGACCCACATCTGGGGACCAATCAAGGAAAAATACCCCGGCATACCAAGGAGGTGATGAGGGCCTCAGGGACCTCCCTCACGATCCCCAACACCAGACAAGCCACACCGTGGATCCATGGCCGACTTCCCGAGAGGGTGGACACTCTAATCTCAGAAAGACACCACCAAGGTAAGAGTGGCGGGCCCTGTCCCGGTGGGGGTGATTCAGGGCACTGAAAAGTCCCTCAAAGGAAGGGAGAACTGGAGTGGTGTGTCATGTTGGGGAGTAGCAGGGGTTAGATTCAAGTAGGCACCTCTGAGAGATGCCTTGGTGTGCAGGAGAATAAATAAAGTTTGGGGGAAAAAAGGAGTGGATTTGGGGGGGAGGGGGAAAGAATAGCCAGGTAATTCATTGGCCAGGGGATGGGCTGGAGGGGGTCAGGACTAGAGGCAGGGTAAATAAGAGGAGGATAAAGGGGGTCAGGCACAGCAAAGTAGAGGAGGATGTGAAGTGGGAGAATCAATGGAAACAGGTGTATTTATCAGAGCAGGTGAGGAAGACAAATAAGGTGGTTTGGAACATGTGTATTGAAATACAGGACAGGATAGGAGAAGGCAGAGAGTTCCAGTCAGTTACTGCCGCAAAGGTTGGAGATCACGTGATGTGTCTGGCGGGTTAACCACAGTCCCGGTTAGCTCCCGCTCCACCTCCGTATTTTATTGCTTTTTTATTACCCTATCAGCCATTTATTGATAGTTAAATTCGATCGGAGAAGACCTAGACTACACGCGATACCTCCTCACCGAGTATTACCGTCTCACAGCGTGTTTACAAGCAGATATGGAGACTGAGATGAGGTCGGCCCTCCCTAAGCATACACCGCCAGTCTCGCCGGATAAACAATCTAAGAAGGCCAAACAGGTTCAATCGTCGGCCTCAGTCAAGCAATTAACGGCTCTTACTAGCCCAACACCACTCTCTGAGGAGCACTTTTTAGAGGAGATGCAACCATTTAAAGAGGCACTCACAGAAATCACGCCGAGTTGAAAACTCTTCAGAACGAGATGACCAATGTGAAACAACATATTAAGGGACAATCAAACATGCATTCGCTCTCTGGAATCCTGGAAGGATAAAGCGGAGCTAAATTGATTAAGTTAAGCAAGCAGAGTCATTAAACTACAACTGAAGGCTCGAGGATCTGAAGGCGCAGCCGGCCTACTTATATTGATACATGGGCTACTGCAGGTGTGGAAGGCCCTCACCTATCGTGATTTATATACAAGCGCAAGCTTGCCAAAATAGTGGGTCCCTCACCACATAATGCAAGCCTATATTGTGAAAGGTGCATAGATCTCTTCGGCCGGCCGGAAGCCTCAGCACCTCCCAGGCCTATAATAATTAAGATGTTGAATTACCTGGAGAGGCAGCATATTCTTCTAAAAGTTAAGGAGCTGCAATCCATCTCCTGGGAGGGGGAAAGCTTCGAATTACTCAAGACCTGCCGCTAGAAACTCGCCAGAGACGTGCAACATTCCATCCAATAGTTAGTAAGCTAATTGCTGCCAGCATCAGGTTTAGAATGGCCTACCCTACCGTCTACAAGTATGGCTGGAAGGAAATGGCACTCTTACAATCCAGCTCACAAGCCCAGAACGATTTAGCCAGAGGCTTCCTCTCTATTTAAAACCCTGATTCATTTAAATGATGGCCTTTGGAGAGATACATGTATGGGGTTTGTGAACATCTTTAACCCATGTTGCCTTCTAATATTTGTACAACGATAGCATTTGCCATTATTTACTTTGTATTCTTTACCTGAGAAAGGGGACTGAGAGGATCATCATGTGCAGCTTACTCCTTCTGCGGGTGGTTTGGTACCCGAGATCTTATGGTGAAGGCCTTAGGAGCTCTGAGCTCAGGCATTGTTGTGAAGACTCCAGAGAGAACCTTTCTTCGAGAGGCAGTTTCTAGGACTCCAATTTCTGAGCTGCACTACTGTGTCCCACGATAATTAGGCTCCCTGGGAAACACTCCACTATGAATCTCGGGTTTCACCACATCAAGCTGAAGGATATCATATCATCCTAATATGACTCCCCCCCCTTTTTTTTTTCTTCTTCTTCTTTTTCAGGATCCAAACAACCTTAACCCAGCTATGGTTGATCTGCTCGTCGGACTGAATTGTAAAACTTTTCTTCTGTAACTTTCAGGAGCTTTACTTGATGCCCGGTTTATGATTTGGCAGAGGGCTTTATTGTATGGGGAGCTCTCGAGTTGCAGGTATCTGAGTCTTCTATTCCATGAAGGCTGAACTGGTGATGGACTTGGGGGTGGGGGAGGGAGGATAAGTGGATTGGCAGACGCCAGCCGCGTGCTGGGAAATGGGGATCTCCTAGCTTTCCTCCTGAGGAGTTCATTTACTTCATTGTTGGGAAATTGGACTGTCAGATTGTTGGGTGTTATTGGAAAGTAATTACACTTGGTTGTTTTTGTATAATATTCTGGTATTGATTAACGTTAGTCGGTGCCTTTAAAGAGATAGAAGAGGCTATAGCTAGGGCTTTTGAAATTACATTATTAAACCTGGTTGTTGTTAGTGGACTATTAGAGGGGTTAAGCAGGAGTTTGTTGTATATAGTTGTAAGGGAATGTTAAGTGGGGAGGGAGGGAGGATTAGTATACTTCTTTAAATTTGTTTGTTGACAGAATGCAATGGTTTTGTTATCACGGGCTGATATGGGATTATCACTATGGAAGTGCTGTGGTGCATAAGCTAAAGTTACCTAGGATACAGGCTATACGATTCAATACAGGGATCGCTGGCGTGAGCTTTAACAGATTTGTGACGTGGAGCGTTAGAGGCCTCACACCTACTAAGAGCGCAAATACTTAGCCACCTGGTTTGCTGCAAGCTAAAATTGCTTTCATTCAGGAAACACATCTTTTGTCCAATGAAGCTATCAGCTTACTAAAAGGTTTAAGGCAAGTTTTTGCTGCGGGCTTTCATCAATAAGGGGAACTGCTATTAGGTATACATCGTTCAATTGCTTTTCAAGTCAAATCTACCATCATAGATCCCAAGGTAGATACATTATACTACATGGTATCCTAGACCATATTGACATTGTACTAGGAGCATATATGCTCCTGTAGAGGAATCGGATTTTTTATAGCGTTACAGGGTAAACTGTGTGATTTTATGTCCCTTCCATGATTCTTGGTGGGGACTGGAACTTACCCCTACGAAGACCTAGACAGATCGCACTCTTTACTCAAACCTCTTTCCATGGCTCAGAAAGTACTCTCAGACTTTATAATCTAGCTTGGATTATGTGACCCATGGAGATTGCAGAATCCACAGCTAGCCTATTTACTTTTCAGTCTATGGTCCATGCTACATGGACCAGGCTGAACTATATATTATAGCACCTCTCTCCTACAGGGTTTAGGTAACTCTGGTATAGAGCCTATAGTTCTGTTGGACCATGTGATAGCTTGGCTGGACTTGGCACTCAATAGCGGATACACTGAGATACACTCTGCTGACAACAATCAACTCCTGAAAGCGAGCATACGGTGTCTAAAATATCTGATCTGATTCGATATTTCTTTTGTGCATAACCGAGGTCAGTTGAAGAGCTGACCATGAATGGTGTGCTCTGAAATGCTATTTAAGAGGAGAATTCATCCGTTTAGCTTCCAGCGTAAAAGGAAGAACGAGGCTAAAGCCTTTGCGCTTTTGTCTCAGATTAAAATCCTGAAAACTCCTTTCTTGACATCACCACAGGATTCTTTGAAAACACTTCTATCTTTAAGGAATCAATACTCTTTATTGCTTCAAGACAAAATTGAATTTGCCATACTGAGATCCCGTGCAAAATATATAGAGCAAGGTGAAAGGGCAAGCCACCTTTTGGCCTTGAAGCTCAGGAAACAGGAGTCTTCTAGACTTATAAATTGGATTGAGGCTCCCACTGGGGAAATTAAGACTCGTCCCAGGGAAGTAGTGTCTACACTTGCAAGCTACTTCTCTTCATTATATAGCAAATCCGCTACTTCCCCTGCTCCATCAGAGATGTTAAAATATCTTGCAACAATACCCCTACCATCTCTCTGCCCTGAACAACAACAATCATTAATCATACCTATTTCCATCCAGGAGATACTATCGGCCATCAAAGAACTTGTGCCCAACAAAGCCCCTGGCCCAGATGGCCTTTCTTCCAATTTTTATAAACTATTTGCTAAAGACCTTGCTCCGGGTTTGCTTCGTCTATATCAATATTTGCTCTCGGGAAATATACAAGATTCGACACTCTCGGAGGCTCTCATTATCCTTCTACTCAAACCGGGCAAGCCCGCGCATCTCCCCTCGAGTTATCGGCCGATATCACTCTTAAATAGCGACGTTAAGATTCTCACCAAGATTTTAGCTAAGAGAATAGAAGCTATCTGGATCTCTTTAATTAGTCCTGCGCAAATAGGTTTTGTCGCTAATAGATCCCCAATGGACCATCATTGTAAACCTCAGTATATCATCAACACAGCAAAATCCTCACCCGTTCCAATGGCCCTGATTTCCCTCGACGCGGAAAAAGCATTTGACAGGGTGGATTGGATGTTTCTTTGGGCTACATTGCAAGCTATGGGCTTTCCACCCCTGTTTATTAGCTGGATCCAAGCACTATATTTGGCGCCCACAGCTAGGCTGTATTGTAATGGGATCCTATCCGATTTCTTTTCTTTTTACCTTGGGTACCAGGCAAGGCTGCCCACTGTCTCCTTTTTATTTAATCTATATCTTGAACCCCTCCTTAGACAATTAACCTCATCCCATTAATTGCTGGTATCCCCGTAGTCAATTATCCTGCAAAAATTTCAGTTTTTGCAGATGATATTCTCCTCCATCTTTCCAATCCTGTTTCCTCCTTAGAGGCAGCTCTAACAATAATTAATGATTTTAGTCAACTCTCAAATTATAAACTTAATATTAGTAAAATGGAGATTTTTCCCCTTAACCATTTTACCCATAGCTCAGACTTTACACACTTTGGGATGAAGTGGGCCCCACACTCCATAAAGTATTTAGGGGTACACATTACCTTAACCACTTCCCAATCTCGGAAACTGAACCTGGACGATTTATGGTATGATATCCAACAAGATTTAATGAAATTAGGCCAAACTCCCGTTTATCGTTCTGGGGTAGAGTCAACTGTCAAAATGAATACTCCCCAAGTCTTTTATCCAACTTAACATGCTCGATTTGTGGCTGCCAATGTCTTACTCCAAAAATTCACTCGGGTATCAGTTCATTTATTTGGAATGGTAAAACTCTAGAATATCATACCATAAGTTATCCCACCCAGAGATTACGGAGGCCTCTGTCTCCTAATTTTTATTATATTATTGGGCTTCACATCTATGTAAGTGTGGAAATGGTTGGCGGCTCGGATGCCCATACCTGTAGAGAGTATACTCAATTTGGCTGCAGGAAGAACTAGAAGCTTCTTAAAGTTTATAATATAGCTCCAGCCTCTCTTTTTTACATATCCAAAAAACATATACCAAAAACGTTTCAATCTCTCCCACTCGGGACCTCTCTTAATGTTATTTCCCAGATTTTTAAACATCATAAAATCTCTTCAGTGTCAGACCTCTCCCAGCCTATCTGTGAAAATCCCAATTTGTATATAGGTAATTCCTTGATAATGAAAAAATGGATACCGGCCCTTTCCGAATGTAAAGTCTCAGACTTTTACACATCAGATTGGATGTTAACTGTGGAGGAAGTTCTGAGGAAGTTCGACTGTCCGGTTACAACCGCTTTCAAAGTTACTCAAATTATACACTTGTTGAACAAAATGTTTGGGCGTAATACCAAAATCTCCTATTTGGCTGATTTCCTTCAGCAAATCTCCGCTATAGTTAACAAACCGCATTCCATTTCCAATGTCTATAGGATGCTTTACATTCCTGAAGCTCCAACAATCACTGGTGCTTCAATATGGCAAGACTCTATTCGGACAAAAGGGTTAATTGGCAGAATATATGGAGACTTATATATTTACCATACCCAGGATAGGTATAGGATAATGCAATACAATATCTTAAATAACCTTTATTATACCCCGTTAGATTGACTCAAATAGGCGTATATCCTCAACAACTTGTACTAGGTGTCAGAAGGAAGAGGGCACCTTATTACATATATTATGGTAAGTGTGAGTTGGTATCGTCTCTATGGAAACAAATAGAGTTAACCACGGACCCTATTTTAGGACTCGTGGATTATTCTCACCTAAAACTTGTATTTTGGAGATTATTCTGTAATCCCAGTCAGAGAAAGAGATACCATTTAGCTCTACTATCGATGGCGGTTAAAAATTAGTGCTCAGGCACTGGAAAGATCAAACCAGCCCTAGCGTACTCGGAGTGGCTACCACGAACTATAGTTCGCTCTCCGGATCGAACATCTACTTGCACAAATGAACCGTCGTCAATCTTCTTTTATGACCAAATAGGGCAAGCTGTATGCCCTTTACTTGAATTGAGGTTGGGCCCTGATATAGGTGGTATCTCCCCTGAGCTAATTAGAGTAAGAAGAAAATGTTATTTTAAATTGTGGTGGCTTTTCTTCCCCTTCTTTTCTTTTTATTTATTTCTACTTATTTCCCTCTTTACTTTCTTGATGTGATCCATTATTTCTACCTGTCCATAATGTGTTACAGTCTATAAGTATAATACTTATGCACCACAGCACATAATGGGGGTTAGGAGGGCTGGGGATTATTCTGGTGAATATTTCTCTTGGCTTTTACTTTTTGGGGATGTTTTTGACCCTTTTCTTTCTTTCTTAGGATTGTATGCCTTTTTTGAAAATGTATTTCTCTTGCAATATCCTAAGCATGTTCTGAGTTCTATATTATACTATAAAATAAATTAAATAAAAAAAAAAAAAAAAAGTTACTGCCGCAAAAGAAAAGGACTTACGTGCAACTACAAGCCTCAGAATAGGCCGTTCGGGAAGGGGCAGGGTGCCAGATTGGAGGGCACGTGTAGCCTGCCTTAGACAAATAATCTCTCTAAGGCAGGGTGGGGTAAACTTGTGAACAAGATTATGTATAAAACTCAAGGTTGAATACTTTAGTTTTGATTCATAAGGAAGCCAACCCAACAAAGATAGGACGTCGCAGTGGTGACGGTGGTAATTGACCCCAAGGGTGAACCTTCCCACCCAATGATAGGCCTGAGCAAGAAGTGCCATGCTAGTTGCATTGGTAGACAGTAGTAATGGTGCACCATAAGTAAGAAGCAGGAGGAGAGACGAGGAAGCAATCCTGATACAATTGGCAGAGGTGAGAAAGGGGCGGATATGGTAAGGGAGACCCAACTTTAGGGTCAGTGTTTTGACCTGGGTGGAAACATGGGCACTGAAGGATAATGAGGTGTCCAGGGTAATGCCCAGATACTTAAAGGTAAGGACAGACTCAAGATTATCACCATTAAGGGAGGAGATACACAGAAGGGAGAAGGAAGAAGGGCCTAGAGGAGGGGAGACAATGAGAGAAAGGTATACATTTAGTTTTTTTTTTGTATTGAGGACAAGTTGGTTATACTGGAACCAATTTTCAAGGTCCACAAAGTCAACGGCAAGTTCCCTATTGATCATGGCGATATCAGGAGAAGAGTGGTAGATAATAGCATCATTTGCATAGAGGTGCACAGAGGCCCCTCCGCAATGACTGATAGGTTATTTATAAATAGTGAGAACAACATAGGGCCCAATATGGAGCCCTGTGGGACACCATGGGTTATGTGATTGAAGCCTGAGAGAGCACCAGCCCATTTGACTCTTTGGGAACAGCAGGAGAGATAGCTTTGGACCCAGAGTAGGGCACAGTTATCCAAACCAATAGCTTGTAACTGATGCAGTAGGAGACCATGATTCATCAGGTCAAACGCTTTTGTTCAGTCGACAAAGATGGCACTGGTGGCAGAACCTTGGTCCATGGCTTGGTAAGCATCAGAAGTTACTTTCAGCAAGGCTGTAAGGGTGCTATGGCTCTTTCTGAAGCCATGCTGGAGAAGGTCCAGAGGAGGGTTACAAAGATGATAGTCGATCAGCAGGGTAAGGCATATGACGAGAGGTTGAGGGCACTGAACATGTACTCCCTGGAAGACAGGAGAAAGAGAGGGGACATGATTGGGACCTTCAAGTATTTGAAAGGGATAAATAAGGTTGATAAGGAGAGACTCTTTAAGCTGAGTGCAACCATAACATGAGGGGGGGCACAGTCTTAAACTGGAGGGTGGAACGTTCAGGAGGGAGGTCAGTCAGGAAGCACTTCTTCACAGAGAGGGTGGTGGACACTTGGAATGCGCTGCCAGAATAGATTATCTTGTTGAAGACAATGGGCAGCTTTAAGAGAGGCTGGGATAGGCATAGGGTGATGGTAAGGATCATGAGTAGGGATGATGGGAGGAGTGGGGAGGAAGGGCAGGGACATTAGCTCAAGCTGTGGACCCTGTAATATGAGCAGATTTGATAGACCAAATGGCCTTCTTCTGCTGGCTTCTTCATATGTTCACATGTATGTAATACGGTCCTGGATCTTGGCAAGAGGGCAGAAAATAGAAATGGGTCTGAAATTCTCAACAATGATATTAGGCCCCCCTTTGTGCACTGGAACTGCTACTGCAACCTTCCACTTGTCTGGTACAGTGCTGGACAGGAAGGAGCAGTTGAATAAATCACACACAGGGCAAGCAAGGGCGGGAGCACTGAGCTTTAGGAATTTAGGCTATAGGGTGTTGTGACCAGAAGAACTCTCAGCCTTCAGGTTTGCAAGGAGCCTCTGGACCTCTTTCCAGGTGGCCAGTTTCAAATGGAAAGCTGGTTGAGTTCTAGTGTAGCCTTCAGTGGTAGGTGTTGAGGAGGGGTTGGGAGAATGTGGAAACAGTGAGGTATATTTGTGCAGAGCAGTAAAAAATTAATTAAACTGAGAGGCAATAGACCGGGGGTCCGTAAGGGTGTTGTCCTGGGCAATGAGGGAGCTCAGGAGTCTTGCAGCCTTCCCTTTGGCAAGGGAATTAACCTGTCGCCAGAACTCTTTGGGGTTACAAAGATGTTCAGTTTGTAGCATATTGAAGTAATGGTGTTTGGCTCTATGAAGGAAGTTCTTACATTGATTTCTGAGCTGCCTGTAGACAAGACAGTCAGAGGGTAATCCACTGTTTTTATAGGTCCGCCAAACCTGGCTACCAGAGGACTTAAGCATCCTTAGATCTTTGTTGAGCCAGGGTGCTTTGATACCCTTGGATCTGCATTTTTAACAGGAGCATGGGTATTGACAATATGAGTGAAGGTAGTTATAAAAAAATCCAAAGCTTGGTTGATATCCAGGAGTTATAATGAGGCTCCAGTCCATGTTGCTGATGGAGGTAATGAAGCTGTTAACATCTAGCTTGGACATATCCCGAACAAGGTTAATTTTAGTTGGGGGTTTAGGGCAGTTATTCCTCCAGATGCACATAGTAGAAGAATGATTGCAGTCTGACAGAACACCCACATATTTGACTTTATGAGGACAGTTGATGACAACCCAGTCCGGTAAGGTGTCATTGCCAGACTTGTTGTTGATACAAGTGGGGTCTTGAATGAGTTGCACTAGGATGGAGTTCGCTAGGGTAGCATGTACTTTTTCAGCAGCTGGGTTAAGCCAGTCAGTGTTGAAATTGCCACACAGTTGGCCTGGTGGTGCTGAGGGTTGAGGCACTGGATGCCACAACTTTTGCTGTGCCGGCAACCTGGGTTTGGGAACGGACTCGGTTGCCGGGGGCCAGCAGGGAAAAGGGTTGAGAACTGGGCTCCCGTGTGGAGCTCTCCACCCCAGCTTGCAGGGGATGAAGTAGCCCGGTGAGCCAGTGACCCCCAGTGGAGACCAGGTGTACTGCAGCAAGCCAGGCTAGCATGTAACGGCGTGGCCGACGCTGGCAAGGATGCTGTGCACCAGAGGGTTGGGGCATGCCCATGCACGAGAGGGATAATGGCAGCAATAAGGGAAAAATATCCCTGAGGACTGGATAGGCGATGGCATCCCAGTGCCTCAACCACCACATGCCTAATACTGGGCTTTTGCCTCCGCCCCTTTATCTCCCCGCTGGTTTGGGGACAGGGGGCCCGCAGGGAGCGCTAATGCTTCTGAGGGGGAAGATGGTCACAGTGGTCAGTAGAAGTGGCAGGTGAGTGGATTGCCTGAGAGAGTTCCGGCACTTGGGTGAGATAAATAGAGTAGAAAAAAAAAAAAACAGTTGCCACACAGTATTAGGTCATGGCTGGGGAGTTTGGCAAGTGAGGAGATGAAGGGAGGAAGGCCAGTGGGGATCTTGTTGGGGGGCAGGTAGGCATAACCAATGATTATCTTTTTGACATTGCCAAGAGTCAGGGAGAGGAACAAGGATTCTACTAAAGGGGATTCCATATCAGACATAGGCAGTTCAGCAACATCCAAGTCTGACCAGGTGTATATCAGAACCCCACCCACCTGTTAACCTAGCCTGTCCTCCCTGAAGCAGATATAACCAGGTAGTGCCACCTCATGCTGTTTAATAGCTGAAGATGTCGGGGGACTTCTGGATAACCCAGGCCTCTAATTCAGCCATTTTTGGCTGGATACTCCAGACATTCATGTGAGCTATTCTCAGGCCTTTCAAAGGGGGAAGGGTAGCAGCACCAGGGTTTAAAACTGGGGTGGATGCTGGGGGCCCAGGATTGAGCTTGATATCCCCTCCTAGTGCAAGAAGAAGGAAAGTGGAAACACAGAGTGATATTGAGGCACATGGAAACAGTGTAGTTGGGTTTCCAGAACTGAAGGGAACATGCAAGCATTTATGAAGCCAGAACCCCAGGAGCACCGTATCAGACCTGAGAAGACATGGGATAAGTAAGAAGACACAGGAATGGTCAGGCCAGATTAGGCACGGGAGGAGGGGTACAGTCCTGGGGGGAGGGAGTGACCTAAAAACATTGCAATAAACTGGTCGGCAAGGCATAGAATAGAGAGGCAAGATAGTGATACTACCCATCCAAGGCAACCAATGCTAGTGGGATTTAGTGAGGAGGCAGCAGGAAGGAAGGTAGTCAGTCAAAAAGCAAACAGCCCCAGGGGTACACCAGAGAGTGAGATGATCCCAGGGTAAGGAAAATAGGGGGTGAGAGCAATTCAGGAGTTAAAAAAATTGTAGTAAACCCCAGCGGCAGGGTACAGAGGGACAGGGATTGACAAGAGCCTAAATGGCTAAAGTAAGCAAAGTGCAGAATACCTGCAGAACTAAACTCGGTAGAGGAAACAGCGTATAAGATTAGCCACCATATAATGTGACATTTAAGGCTGCAGCAAACAGAAAGCCAATAAGCATTCAGAGACAAATGCCAAATCGGATGCTGTACCTTACAACCAATAGAGATATTAAGTGTGGAGAGGGAGGAGCTAAGATGCATTTAACTGAGGCAGGGGGTGGGGAAGCACGGGCAGGAGAAAAATCTCCACCAGAATCAAATGAAATTGGGTGAGACAAGCCACATTGGCCAGCAGGCTAGCCTCGGCAGAACAGGGCACCGGGAATCGGTCAGCTAGGCTGTATGACTGGGATCCTGAGCCATGGAACTGATAGGTCAGACTCTAGGAACAGCACCAATCAGGTCCAGGTGGCACCAACAGCTACAGTCTGCAAATCATCTGGAGGGCCCAAAGTTTGAAAAGGGGCCGGACTTGGCAGATGAAGGAGCGGTCGGTACCTGAAGGTTTCAGCTGACCAGTTGAGCAGTCAGGGCAGGTGGCGGCAGTAGAGATGCCGCACCGCCACAAATGGAGTCACGCCTGGTCAGGGAATCCAGGACACTGCAAAGACAGACAAGAACAGAGTAAATTAAACAATTTCTAGCAACCAAGGGGGTGTTAACAGATTCAGATTGGGACAGAAGAGAGAGGGACAGCAGGGGTAGGGCCTGTCGCCAGACTAAATCAGGGGTGGGACAGGTGAGAAAGGAATAACACGAGCAGTAAATTGAGGGAGTTAAAGAGCAGTAAATGATAGAATTTAAGAGAGCGATTAGCGGGGATGGGGGGAATGGACAGACCTACAGAGAAGGGCAGAGGCTGGGGATAAAAGCATGGAGAGGGGAAAGGATGGAGACTAGCAGAAGAGGAAAGTGGAGGGATTCTAGCAAGCAGAGGAAAGGTTACAAAAAAATAAGGAAAGGGATTTGAGAGCACTAGTGTAGGGAGTGGGGATAGAGAGCAGGAATAGTGAGTAGGAATAGTGTAGGTTAACAGTTAAACAATTCAAAGCAGACTAGCAGAATAATAAGAACAGGGGCTATCAGTCAAAAGTTCAGCTCAGACTAACTAATTAAATTAAACTGGCTTGATACAGCAGACAGAATTGCTAACAAACCAGTTCTAGTGCAAGATACCAAAAAAATCTAACTCAGATAAATCCGAAGTATCTACCTAGCACAACTTAAACATCAATGCATACATACATACATAGATGCCAGCAGAGTAGGCCTAAAGGTCTATCAAGTCTGCTCGAAAATCAGCACCCGGTCAGGACACCGTTGCTGCCCTCCCTTCCTCCCCCCAACCCCCTCCCCCATCATAGTTACACCTCCGGATCCGGCAACTCTCAGCTTTACCTTACCCTTGTACCTGTACCAAGCACTCTTGAACCCCTCCACTGTACCAACAGACACCAGCTCTGCAGGTAGTGTGTTCGAGGGGTTCACCACCATCTTGGAAAAGTAGTGTCCACTAGTCTCCCCCCGAGCCTCCCACCAGCTAGCCTCATGGAATGCCTCCTGGTGGCCCCTTCCTCCCTCAGCTGGAACACCCTGTTTGGGCTGAACCTGTTCAATCCCTTAAGATATTTGAAGACTTCGAACATGTCCCCTCTGTCCCTCCTCTCCTCCAGGGAGTACAAGTTCAGTTCCTCAAGCCTGTCCTCATAGGATCTTTACCTCAGGCCCTGTATCATCCTGGTTGACCTACTCTGGACCCTTTCCAGAAGTGGAATGTCCTTTTTCAAGTATTGGCACCAAAACTGCATGCAATACTCTAGGTGCGGTCTAATGAGGCAGTTATACAGAGGGAGAATCACCTCCCTCCTCCTTGAGGTTATCCTGTTATCGAGGTTAAATTTGTATTTTTCTCTGCTAGCCGTAGTATTTCTGCTGTTGGGTTGTTTTTTGCAGATATTTCCTGTCTAAAAACAAAATGCTTTGTTTAGCTGCTTTCTGTTAATCCTAGCATAACAGGTACATAGCTGCTTTGATTCCATAATGACTGCTAGCCTTTTTTCAAACAGTGAAAAAAAAACAATGTTAAATCCTATATTCTGGAATGCTGAAATTTCTGTTTCAGAGCCTACCACTTTCATTTTGTTCTCTCTCCTTCCATCTCTCTCTATCTTGGACTCCCTCTATATGCCCCTTCACTTGCACTGAATCTCTATCAGAACCCCTCCTCATCCTGAATAGCTGTAATACCCATCCCCCCCCTCCCCCGGTGGTTTGCGAACTCCTGGCTCGGCCCTTTCTCTGTTCTACTACTCTGCCCAACCCTATTTCACCTGAGCTCTTGCCTCCCCCAATCATTTACAAGATCTTCTCCCGACTTAATTGTGCTACCTGATTCCTTTGTCCTTCCACCCCACCCTTAGCCCGCCACCCTTTCTTATTTAATTTTCTCTAACACCCCCACCACCGCTGACAAAATGTCACCAGCCTCCCTCCTGCACTAGCCAGCTATTAATTACTCTGCTTCTTCTTTTGGCTCCACCAAGGAAACGAGGTGATCTCAGCACTACTGCTGAAAAGCAGCGCTTAGCAGCTGCAGCGCTGACTCCTGCCCCGGACTTCAGGCCGCCTCCTGGAACTCACCCTGGATCCCGAACACAAGTATGAGTGCCTACCCAGCGGGAGCTCCATACCTTGTGGCTTCTCACAGATTGGTGCAGCGTCACAGCAAGTGGCCCGTGATTGGATAAGACAGTTTCTGCACCTCAACCATTGGTGCGCTCACGGACTGCTGCCAAATCTGTATTTTTCTCTGCCAGCCGTAGTATTTCTGCTGTTCGGTTGTATTTTTCCCACCCCCACCACCCCTCCGAGGCCTTCTTTAAATACACTCTCACCCCTCCCACCTTTGGACTGCTAACCCTATTGGATACAGCACACCCAGCCTCACCCAATCCACCTTGCCCAAACAGAGCACCTAACCTATTGCTTCCTTACTCTCTCTAGCTCTCCCTCAGTGCCTGCTCTCAGCCTAACTGTTGACTCCAGACATACTCTACCTAACTTAAACCTGCCTGTCAAATAGGATCAAAGGTGGTGAAGTGACTATTGAAATATTCCAAATGTTTAGACTCAATAGAATAGGCAAGAAAGGTGGCGGCTGTCTCTTGTATGCCAGAAACACACAGAGTTGCTCCATCCTCCCCATCTCCAAAGTTGCGGAGGACTATGAGCTACTAGTGGTAAAAACTCAAGCCAGCCTAAATGGCAAGACCATTACCATTGCCACAACCTACCTGCCCCCCAAAAAAGCCAAGGAAGACCTTCCTCTGGTTATGCAAGAAATAAGCGGCCTCAAAAAGAGCTCAGAACTCATCTTGATGGGCGACTTTAACATTAACTGGCTTTGTAAAGAGGTGACACCCACCTGAGACCTAATCACCTCCCACAATCTCACTCAACTCGTAACTCACCACACCAGGCAGAACTACAAGGCTGGTACCAGCACCCTAATTGACTGGGTCCTGGTCAGCACACCATCTCGATTCTCTGAACTCAGAGTTCTCCCAGATGTGCTGAATGACCACTCTCTGATCTCCTTTCTTTGGACCACTAAAATTTCCAAAAGCCCACCACGTCTCATCGAGAGCAGGTTTCTGTGAAAAGGCAAACTTGGTTCCCTCAGATCAGCTCTGTCTGCCTACAACTGGTCCCCCATATACAAGGCACCTATGTTGGACCAGGCACTCAGCTTTTTCACAGAGGGATTCAACTCCATCTGTGATATCTATGCTCCATGCACTAAACGGAAAATTCAGGGAGCGGAGAACGGCTGGCTGGATGGTAAGCTCCTCTCTCTCCTAAAAGAAAGGGACTACCTCTGGGCAAAAGCCTTAAACTCAGGTTGTAAGCACAACCTACAATGTTACAAAACCGCTAGAAATCAGTGCACTAAACTTATCCGGCTCACAAAGGCCAACTTCCATAAGACGTAGCTCAACAATGCTTGGGGAGCTGGAAAGAGGTTTTGGGACAGCCTCAAGAACACCCTTGGCAAAGACCAGAAGCTGAATCCTACAACGCTCAATATCAAATACGCACCCTCCACAGATCCACTAGCCATTGCTGATGCCTTTAACCAGGCCTTTACTGACCTGTCCCCAGTACTACCCCCAGACTACCTTCTGCCGGTGGAGGACCAAGGTTGCGCCATCCTTACCACTACTAAGCACCCAGCTTTCTACTTTAAGAAGGTGACAGCAAAGGAGGGCCAAACAATGGTCAGGAAAGTCCTAGGAAAATCTAGGTTGGGGAGTGATGGGCTAGACATGAAGTTACTGTCTCTGACCCTTGATGTTCTGATCAAACCCATTACAATGCTATTTAATAAATCCTTGGCCTTAACTCAATTCTCAGAAGTATGGAAGCAAGCCCTGGTAACTCCAGTGCACAACAATGGAGACAAGGCACTGGTAACTAAATATAGGTCAATATCTATCCTCTCCCCACTATCCAAAGCTCTGGAAAAAATCATGGCAAACCAACTCACAGAATACCTCAACAAGTACAATCTGCTCTGCCCAAACCAACATGGTTTTCGAGAAAAACGCAGTACCACCACTCCACTGCTGGCATACTCTGACTATGCGCACAAGGTGCTGGATGAAGGCAAATTGGTGGGGTCCATCTTCATTGACTTCACTAAAGCCTTCAACACCGTCAACCACCATCTACTTGTACTCCAGCTCCAAAGACTGGGAGTGGCTCCAAACACCCTATATTGGTTCAATGATTACCTATCACAAAGGAATCAGCGAGTCAAAATTGGGCAGACATTATCCAGCTCCAGAGGTGTCCTCCTAGGAGTTCCTCAAGGATCAATCCTAGGTCCCTTGCTTTTCAGCCTCTTTGTAAATGAATTACTCATGGCCTGTGACACCAAACTCATCCTGTATGCGGACGATGCTGTGCTGCTGAGTAGCAGCACCTCCCAGGCTGTCCTACAAACAGAACTACAGACCTCTTTCAACAAACTTGAGAACTGGTTCTGTAGGCAAAAGCTGCTACTGAACTACAAGAAAACCGAGGCCATGCTTCATTCCAGCCCCTACAATAAATGCAGGCTCACTCCCCTTGAAATCACCAATAACACTGGTGAGCAGATTGAGCAGGTACAATTGTTTAAGTACCTAGGTGTCACCATTGATGACTCTCACTTAACGAACCATATTGACTCCCTTGTCAGATCAGTAAATACAAAGATCGGGGTCCTCTGTAGACATAAGAAATCCCTTACCCCGGAAGCACTCCAAATCTCAGTCTCTAGCTCCATACTCCCCACGATACGGTACTACAGGCTAGTGGTCTATGGAGCTGCCACTGTTACTGCACTCAACAGGGTCCAAATTGCACTAAATAAGGCATGCCGCTTGACCCTGTGAGTAGACCAATACACTCATACTTGCACCCTATATGAGCATATAAACTGGCTTAACCTAAAAGACAGGATCAAATACCAAACCTGTATCCTGGGTAAGAAGGCACTCTTCAGAAAAACCCCACTCTGCGTAGGAAACCTGCTCGAAGCCTCTATCTCATCCCACATCACCAGAGGGAGGAAGAATGGAGCACTGTCCATCCCATTCCAGCAAACCTCACTTGGGCAGCACACTTTCTCCTACTGAGCCCCCGTCTGGCTAAATTAACTCCTGTTGAAACTACAAACACACAGCCTGCCACAGTTCAAAATAGGCCTCAAACAGCACCTAAAGTCTAGCTCACAATGTACCTGTTTCTCAGGCCATTCTTGAAAGACTAACCTACACCACAAGTAATACCCAGCACAGATACCTAGAAAAACTTGCTCTCATCCCAGACTAGCCAGGAGCACTAGTAAGCTATTAATCCTCTTTACCACTCTGTGTACTGCCCCCCCAAACCTCCCCTCACCCACTTTGTCAAGTTTGTCTATCAATGGATTTTGGTGGTCTTCAGGGCTGAGCTACCCAGAGTATCATCCTAGACATAGCCTGAATCCTCTTACAATCACTTTGTTTTCTACTGATTGTCTATAATTCTCATGTACTGCTCTTTAATTGCCTAATGTGCTGAACCCTGAAACTACTGTATATGTGCTGAACCCTGTAACTACTTTATTTGTGTCTTGTAATATTGGTCCACCCTGACGTGGAACCTTTGTAAAAGAGCTCACGCTCAAAGGTCTTCCGATATTACAAATAAATACATAAAAATCCCTCTGGCAATGCATCCAAGTATTTTGTTTGCTTTGGCTGCCACCTTCCTACACTGTTCAGAGTTATTCATTTTGGCATCCACGACCACCCCAAGATCCCTTTCCCAACCCAAGACCTGAAATTTCTCCCCACCCAAAAAGTACTCATGATTAGGGTTTCTAAGCCCCAGGTGGAGAACCCTGTACTTCTTGGCATTAAACCTCAGATTCCTGGTGCGTGACCACCTCTCCAGGGTCTCCAGGTCCCCCTATAGAGCTTTTCTACCCTCCTTCCCATGCACCACCATCCCCAGCTTTGAGTTGTCCACAAAGAGGCTAATCTCACTCCTGATACCATCCCTGATGTCTAAGATGTAAGCATTAAATAGGAATGGGCCCAACACCAACCCCTGTGGTACCTCGATAATGACCCTCCTAGAGGATGATACTCCCTCCTCCCGACCACCACCCTCTGAAACTGCCCAGTTAACCAGTTCCCTATCCAGCTCTATTTTGAATAAGGACTTGACATTTGCTCTGACAGCCTGTCTTGACTTCTTCCAAACTACTGTTGATTTGTATAGACTGGTTAGGTCACTAACACTCTACAGCATTCATAATACAGATACAGAATTATAAGATATAATGACACCTTCTAGTGATGGATTTGTCAGACCCAAATCCACCTATTGCCCACCACATGGCCCAGGTAATCCACCTTCTTAAAGAAATGTGAAGTGGACTTTGAAGCCCTTCAGAATTCTGACAATAGACACTATTTTAACAATTGTTCTACAGCTTAAAGAAAAGCATTGAAAATGCTGGCACAGGACAACACCTTTGTAATTAAACCCACCAATAAATGTGGGGCAAATGTTGTTATGGATACTTTACAATACATCCAAGAAATAAATCACCAACTTTTGGATTCCTCCTTCTATTTACCCCTGCCCTCGAATCAGACTTCCATCTTGAAACAGAGAGTAGATGAGAAATTAAATACTGGCGTTTTAAAGGGCTATTTGTTGGATTGAACCTATCGAGCTTTGACAGTTTCACATCCGATAGTTACTACAACATACGTACTACTGAAAATTCACAAGAATGTTCACGAACAACCAGGTCACCCAATTATATCTGGGAATGGGTTGCTTACTGAACCTATTTCACAATTTGTGGATGGTTTTTATAGCCCTTTATGACAACATTACTTTCTTACATAAAAGATTCCATGGAAGTTGTAATTTCATTGAAAACTTAAGCACTGGGGACTCATGGCTACTGACCATGTTGGATGTGTACTCATTATATACAGTGATCGCACATGAGGATGGATTAGAAGCCCTCAGTTTCTATTTAAACAAACGATGAAGTATCATGTGTAAACATGCCTTCACAATTTTTACTTGCTCTTTCTTGCCCTGTTGGAATCTAAGGAGTTTTTTATTTCAGGGCAAGTTCTATAAACAAATTAGAGATATCATTATGGGGGCAACAATGGCCCCAAGCTATGTGAACCTCTTTGCGGCAAGTAGGAGTCAGAAGTGCTTTCTGTCAGTACCAAAAATCCATAATAGTATCATTATATTGATGATATTGTTGTAGTTCGGAAGGGTACCAAACATGAGTTTCATGATTTCGTAAGACAATTGGAGAGCACGTTTCCATGCTTGTGATTTAAGGCTAATATAAACCCGGTGTCCATTAATGTTTTGTATTTGATCATTTTTAAATATGGTGAGGGACATGTGGGCACTAGCCTTTTCCATAAGGCTGCTGATAGGAATAGCCTTCTACTATAAAATGGCCGTGGCCTGTAATATACCTAAGGGCCAGCTTATTAGGACTCTGTGCAACTGTACACATCATCATGATTTTGAGGTCAAAAAAGCTAAACAGATTCAGCACTTTAGTGAATACGGATACATCCAATATTCTATTATGTTGGCTGTTGAACATGTTAACTCTATATCAAAGGAATCTACCCTGACCCTACGCCCCCCTCATGTCAAAACTGATAATCCTGTGTGCCCTTCCTTAACTACTTATAACACACAATCTTCAGAGGTCAGAGACATTATTACTAATAACTGTGGCATTTTAAGTATAGACCCCAAGATGAAAAAACTAGTGGAGATGGGACCTAAAGTGATAATTAGAAGACCAGCTAATATTAAAGACAAGGTCATTTCAAGCTCTCTAAGGACTGTACCTACACGGTTCATCCCATGGCTTCTTCCAGTACCTTGTGGCACATTTCATTGTGGCCACTGTAAGTATTGCAATTATATTAAGCAGGCTGAAACCTTCACAAATCCCAAGACAGGGGAAGAGAGATGGAGATTAACGATTTTATTAATTCCAATAAGTATAGAGCTGTTTACTTTTTTTTTTTTCTTCACAATTCTATTTCATCACCTGAGCTTTGGGGCATCTCTCAGGTGAACCCACCAGACCACAGCACCTAATTCCCCACCTGAAACCCCCTGGCTGAATACCTCACCCCTATTCACTGACCACAGTCAGCCCCCAGATCTATACCCCACCGAGGTGGGTTACCCATCCACTTACTGGGTGTCCTCATCTGAAATCTAGACATCCAGGCCAGGAGTGGGGTGAGGCAGGAGGGAGATCAGCCAGGAAAGTCTGGTGTTGGGGATGTAGTCCGAAGTCACTCAGGCTGCTGCTGCCTCCTCTGAGAGCCATATTTGTTTCCAGCTTTTGTCCCTGTCCCTTGGCTCGGACATGCAATGCTTCCAGCAGGGGTGGTCACGCTCCTATGCACGCCTACAGGATTGCTGCTGCAGCCAATCCCTTTTGGTTGTTCGACTGAGAGATACTGTTCCCCCAGCCACCACTAGGAGCCATCAGAGCACAGGATTGGGATCCCCACTCCCTCTCAGGACAGGACAGCAGTCCTCCAGAATGCTTTCCTCCCCTGCCGACCCCTAACGACCCGCGCTCACTGCCGAACCTGGGTAGCCAGTGTAGCATGAGGTATGGTGTCCAGTGCCTCAATCCTCAGTGGCACTGGGCCAGCAGCTGTTTATCTGTTGATGTGTTCTTGTGGGGGATACTATGTAGGACACACTATTCAACAGTTTAAACAAAGGGTGGGGGAACATGTAAGTGCACTGCAAAAGGGAGATGGTATGTATGCCGTAGTCAGACACACACCGAATGCTTGTGGGCACTCATGAAATTATATTTGTTGGTATTGAAAAAGTGTCCTTTGGTCCTAGGGATGGCAATTAGGAACTCAAAGTTGGCCAGAAGGAGAGTTATTGGATTTATGTGCTTGGGGTGAGGGAGGATGAGGGTCTGAATGAATCAATTGATGTAGCCTCTTTTCTGTAATTTGTTTCTGAAACTGCATGTTTTATATGTAGTGGCATGGTGTATCATTTTGTACAATGTGTTGATTCTTGTGGTCTTACACATATGTGTGGGACTCGGTAGCACATAGTACTGGGTTATGCACATCAGTTTCTGACAATTGTGTTTATGTATTCAGTACTGTGACCTGAAAAAATATGTGTGTCAAGGGTTGTATTAGTGATTATATTACTTTTTGGAACCTTTTAGCAATTTGTGATTGGCTGTTTTATAAAACAAATGGCCAGAAAATTAAATGGAAAGGGGAGGAGACATTCCATGCAGCCCCCACACATACAATACCTCTTTTTGTTTTACCCATTAGTATATACATTTTTTTTGAGTGATAGTGTTTAAAAAATACATTTGATACAAAAAATACACTTGATATATTATTTCCTTGTTCCAATATGCCCCTGATACACTCAATGATCCCTGTTGCTAACCTTTGTTTTAAGTGTGTACTTGCTCAAACTTTTTATCTCAGGCATGCTGATTTTTGTCAACTGAGTTTGTATGTTTTGAGTTTCTATGGTGATGACACACTATAAAAATGGAGGTGATCAATTATTGTGCTACTACTGATGTCACTGGTCATTGCCGATGAGTTCACTGCACCAAATGACTGTGAATATGGCTGTTTGTCCTGATCTGAGCATGAAATAAAAGAAGTTTGGTGAGTTAAACTTTACCTTCCTTTCATGTGGACTATTCTTGACTTGGGTGCTGATTTTCATGTGCTTATGTCACCAGAACTGAAAGGTAGAGGTGGACTTTGAAAGCATGCACTATCTTCAGAATCTATGTGTGCACCATTGCACGATGTTGACGCTGACTCAAGAGAATACTAGGTGGAAAAAAAACCTGTCTGTAGAATGATGATGCGCAGCACCACCATCCATGGCACCCACTTACACAACGAGGTAAGAAGTAGATGGAGTAACTTCCTGGAGGTGGGAAGAAGGGACTGGGGTGGGGGGGGGACAGCAGAAGGAGGCCAATGAGGAGGGCAGGAGGATAAAATCCATACAAAAAAGGATAGCAAAAATATCTGAATGAAAACCTGAACTGTGTTGAACCCCTACATTTTTTCATGTTATCCAAGGGGCATCAGGGGCTTTTTAAAGAGAACATAAACAACGTGTAATTTAAATCAAGTATTGATAGTGTTTTCTGCTCATTATTAACATGCTGTTAACATATTTGAAGCTATTATATTTGCATTCTGCATGCTGTTTTTTGTCAGCTGTTTCCTGTCCTAAGAGGAAAACACACACACACACACACACACACACAGCATTAATCTTGTCTGTCTTCAAAGCCTGATGATGTCTGCTATCTGGCTAATGGGCAGAAAACAAATGTGATTGGTGGGGCTTTTTCCTTTGAACTACAAGAAGTTTACACCCATCAGCCAGCAAAACACTGGCATTGTCAGTCTCTTCAGCACTGGCTTTGGAGAGGCAAGCTTCCTGCATTTCTACATCTGTTGGCTTGTTCAGTACACAGTTACACAACCCCCTACACAACAGTAATAATATGTTAGCTTTGCACATATGTGCAAACAAACATAAAAAATAATCCAGTGGAATCCTTGTATTATAAAGCTGGAAAAGCTTTATTGGCAAGGCTGACAATGTATTTCAATGGGAAACTACTAATCAGTTTTCAGATTTCTACAGAGAAATAATACTTTCTACCACAGAATATAATTCATTTAATAGAAATGTGTGTTTTTTAATAGAAACATAGACTTTGACGGCAGATAAGGACCACTTGGCCCACCCAGTCTGCTCATTTCCCTACCCTATTGGATAAGCTGCAGATTCTAGTTAACCAACAGCCTACTTCCTGCAACCCCCCACTATAATTGCCTTATGTCTGTCCCATGCATGTTTGAATTCTCCCACTGTTTTAGACCCCACAACCTCTCCAGGAAGGTGGTTCCATGGGTCCACCACTCTCTCCGTGAAAAATAATTTCCTCACATTACCCCTAAGCCGTCCCCCCTCTAACTTTAAATTGTGCCCCCTTGTTCTTAGTCATCTCTTTTTCTGAAAGATGCTACCCTCCTGGACTTTGTTGATTCCCTTGAGGTACTTAAAAGTTTCTATCATGTCCCCCTGTCCCTCCTTTGATCAAGGGTATACATAGTAAGCTCTCTCAGTCTCTCTTCATATGGTTTCTGATGTAGACCCTGCACCATTTTAGTTGCCCTCCTCTGGACTGCTTCCATCCTGTCTATGTCCTTGCGTAGATGAGGTCTCCAAAACTGCACGCAGTACTCCAGATGGGGTCTCACCAACTGTCTGTACAGAGGGATAACCACTTCCCTTTTTCTACTTGTGATGCCCTTCCCTATGCATCCCAGTATCCCCCTGGCTCTCCTCACTGGCTTCTCACATTGCTTACCCACCTTTAGGTCATCTGATATGACTACACCCAGACCCTTTCCATTATTGTTGTCGTTAGTACCTCCCCTGCTATTGTGTACTCTTCTCCTGGATTTTTATTTCCCAGGTGCATTACTTTGCACTTCTTTGCATTGAATCTAAGTTGCCATATGCCTGACCATTCCTCCAACCTTGCCAAGTCCCTTCTCATCCTTTCTACCCCCCCTTGTGTATCAACTCTGTTACAGATCTTTGTGTCATCTGCAAAGAGGCATACCTTTCCTTCCAGACCCTCCACAATGTCACCTATAAAGGCGTTAAAGAGGACTGGACCCAGTACTGAGCCCTGAGGTACTCACTAGTAACCCCCTTTCTTCAGAATGTGTTCCATTCACTATTACCTTCTGTGTCCTGTTGTGCAGCCAGTTTGCTACCCAGGCTACCACCCTGGGACCCACTCCCAGGCTGGCTAACTTGATTATTAATCTTTTGTGCGGGACTGTGTCAAATGCCTTGCTAAAGTCTAGGTAGGCCATATCCACAGCCCCTCCCTGGTCTATTACTTTGGTCACCCAGTCAAAGAAATTGATTGGATTTGTCTGACATGACCTTCTTGCTGTGAATCCATGCTGCTTTGGGTCCTGTGCCCCGCTGGCCTCTGGGTGCTCTACAATTCTTTCTTTCAGAAGTGATTCCATCATTTTCCCCACCACTGAGGTCAAACTAACAGGTCTGTAGTTTCCTGCTTCTGCCTTGCTCCCACTTTTGTGAAGGGGAATCACATCTGCCCTCCTCCAGTCCTCAGGTACCACCCCATCTTCCCATGATTTGTTAAAAAGTGTGGTTAGTGGTATCACTAGGTCCTCCCTTATGTCTTTTAGTATTCTAGGGTGAATCCTGTCAGGCCCATTGCTTTGTCCACCTTGAGTTTTAGGAGTTCTTTCAGTACTCTTTCTTCTGTAAATGGACTGGTGTCAACCCCACTATCCAGAGTGCTTCTACTGTTTGGTTTAGGTAACTCCTCCTCTTCTTCTTTTGTGAATACTGAGCAAAAGTATTCATTCAATATCTCTGCCTTTTCACTGTCTCCCTCTGCCCACCTCCCCTCTCCTTTACTAATCTTCACTATCCCTCCCTTAACCTTTCTATGCTCCCTAATGTACCTATAAAAGGTTTTATCCCCCTTCTTAACTGAGTTGGCTATCTTTTCCTCGGTTTGTGCCTTTGCTTTTCTGACTGCCTTCCCCACTTCTTTCTGCTTTAATTGATACAGTTCCCTGTCATGCTCTGTCTGTGATTCCTTACACTTTTTGAATGCAGCCTTTTTCTCCTTAACCTTCCCTGACACCTCTTTTGAGAGCCATAGTGTTTTTTTATTCTGCTTTGTTTTCTTTGTTTCACACAAAGGCTTGTTGCCTCCATGATGGCAGTTTTGATTTTTCTCCATTGTTCTTCCACCCTCCTTCTGGCCATTTGCTAATGCATTCCTCAGGTATTCACCCATTATGCCAAAGTCAGCCTTCTAAAGTCCAGTATCCTTGTCTTTGTATGGCTTGTCTCCATGGTTGTGTTTATTGTGAAGCACACTCTGCAGTGGTCGCTTGTTCCCAGATGTCTACTGACTTCTAAGTTTGTGATCCTCTCTCCATTTGAGAGTACCAGGTCTAATATTGCTCCCTCCTGAGTGGGTTCCACCACTTGCTGTCTAAGGCATGCTCCCTGTAGGGCATCGAGAATGACCCTGCTCTTGGATGTGGCTTCAGTCCATGTCGCTCAGTTAACATCTGGCATATTCAGGTCCCCCATCAACAGTATCTCCCCTTTTTCAGCCATTTTGAGAATGCCCTCTATCATTTTCTTGTCCATTTCCTCCCCTTGAGACGGGGGTCTGTATACAACCCCTGTGTGGATTGTGATGCCATTCCCTGTCTCCAAGGTGAACCAGAGTGCCTCTTGTCCTCCCCATTTACTTTTTAGTTCGGTAGCTTTGATCCCTTCCTTTATGTAGAAAGCTACTCCACCTCCTCTTTTAACCTCCCTGTCCCTTCTGTAGATTGTGTACCCTGGTATGTTGACATCCCAGTCATGGTTCTCTGTGTACTATGTTTCTGTGACTACCACAATATCCAAGTGTTCCTCTTCCATCAGGGCTACTAGCTCTGGAAGCTTGTTTCCATGACTACGGGCATTGGTATTCATTGCCCTCCATTTAATGTTGGCTTTATCCTTTTTTACCCCATCCCTGCTCTTATTGCCCTTGTCCATTTTTCCATTTGCCCCTGTCCTGCCCTCCGTCAAGTTCTGTACCTCAGTGTTTACCCTACTACCTGCCATGTTTTGTGTGGGGAGGCTTGAACTTTCCTGTTTCCTATCAGCACCTCCCCCCTTGGCTAGTTTAAAAGCTTGCCAAGGAAGCCTTTAAACCTGTCACCTAGAAGCATGTTTCCCTTCCTGGACAGATGCAGACCATCATGCCAGTATAGACATTCATCTCTCCAGGTGGACCCCCAGTCCCCAATGAAGCCAAAGCCCTGTGCTCTGCACCAGTTTTGCAACCATTCATTAAACTGCATGGTGCGCAGTACCCTAGCCTCACCCCTGCCATAGACTGGCAGCACCTCTAAGAAGGTTACCTTGCTTGCTACCTGTCTGAGGCCCCTCCCCAACTCCACAAATTCATCCTGCACTGCACTGATCTCATGCCTAGCTAGGTCATCTGTCCTGAGGTGGACAATGATATCTAGTTTCCTCTCCTGGGATGCTGCTTCTGCAATCCTGAGGATTCGCTTCCTGTCCCTCCAAGCCATGGCACCAGGCAGGCACCTTACTTCCTTCTCCTCTCCCTTCCCCAGGTCTACACCCCTAACAATTGAGTCCCCTATCAGAAGCTGTTTCTTTCCCCTGTGGTGTCCCTTGCCACTCTTTTGTGGATGTCCCCAGCATTTTTCTTGGTCTCCAATGAGGGTGTCATCATAGAGGAACCTTGATTTGCCAGGCTGACATATGATTTGTGTAGAGGTGCAACTTGGGGACTACACCTCTGTTCCACCACCCTCACCCTCCTCGAACCTACTGTGGTCCATTTGCTCTTCACACATGGCAACCGCTGAGGCAGTGGTTGTGGAGCCGGTGCTCTTTGGGTGGGGGAGGCCTCCTTAGTCCTCACCAGTTCAGCCTGGAGGTGGGCAACCTCCTCCCTCAGAGCTGACAGTTGCCTGCAAATAGGGTAGCAATGCAGGTTCCAGAATGTCTCCCAGAAAATTGCTGCCCCACAGCCAGTGCATTGCACCACTCCCCACATGTCCCTCTTCCTTATAATATACAATGAGTAATATATAATTTTTTTGTGTGTGTACTTACCCTGTATGCACTGTGCTGGGTAATTAAGAATATGACAGTTCTGCTCCAAGACCTGCTGAGGAAGTGATGTCAGAACCTTGGCTATAAAGGAAATGCCATGCCTGGGATGGGCAGGGTGAGGGGAAGGATGGGTGGGTAGGCCACAACCACTGGTGACTGTTAGAAACAATCAAATACACCACTGCTCCACCACCCTGGTGAATACTGCCCTTTATAGTAAGTCAACCAACACCACAATGTACTAGACCACCGCTCCTACACAAACCACTCTACTGAGTCCAGGGATAAAAACAAACTCACTGTTCAGCCAGCAGGACACTTCTAAAATATTGCACAAATATCCTTCCAAATCCTATGTGTCTAGCACAGAAAGCAAGCACTTCAATTGTATTTTAACCCCTCTGGTTATAAAATTACTACACTTTAATGGAATCCTGCAATTCTTAATGCCAATAAGAAAATAATGAAACTTTCTGTAGAAAGTGTAGCTTACCTTCCTAGTCCCCTACAATATTACGTTTTACCAAGTTCCCAGTTCCTCAAATGCGTTCTAGTTTGTTCTCTGCAGTATAGCAAGTTTCACAGCTTCCAACACGAGCAGACAATTCTTTTCTGACTGGCTTTTCTCTGTGTAGTTTGCTTAAGACAGCAGTGATAAAAGCCCTACCCATAATCAATTGATTGACTAGTGACACCTGTGATGTAAGCAGACCTTTCAGTGAAGACAATTTGCTATGTCTGCTTCTAATACACACACAAACCCTTTATCTGAAACCAGGGATAAACTCACTGCTTAGCCAGCAGGACACTTCTAAAATATTGCACAAATATCCTTCCAAATCCTATGTGTCTAGCACAGAAATCAAGCAACCTCGGTTGTATTTTAACCCCTCTGGTTATAAAATTACTACACTTTAATGGAATCCTGCAATTCTTAATGCTAATAAGAAAATAATGAAACTTTCTGTAGAAAGTGTAGCTTACCTTCCTAGTCCCCTACAATATTATGTTTTACCAAGTTCCCAGTTCCTCAAATGCGTTCTAGTTTGTTCTCTGCAGTATAACAAGTTTCTCAGCTTCCAACAGGAGCAGGCAAGTCTTTTCTGACCTGCTATCTTTTGTTATGATTTAGCTGGTGACATTTTCTTCCAACTCAGCTTTTACTTTTAAAGATGAAAAGAGAAGCCAGTTAATTGTTTCAAAAAATGTAAAATTATACTGCTGGAAAACATTAGTGCAAACATGTAAAAGTCAAAGTTTTGCAGAATGAAGTATCTATTTCTGTTGAAAAAATAGAAAACCATCTTTAGATTCACACTGAAATACATTGGGTTTCAAAGTCATTGGCAGTTTCTGACATCATAATACCAGAATTCTATTGAATTCAAGTAGTCTGGCTGTTTCTGACATCACAAAATCAGAATTCTATTGAATTATTTTTTACTATCAGTTGGAAAAACAAAGGTGAAAACCCATTTGGTTCACTGCACAAACAAATATTATAAAATAGAAATAAGTTACCAATGCAGTACAACACAATAAACTAGGCAACTGGCTATTTATTAGAAGTGAACACCTGCTCTCTGCAAAACACCTATTGTGCTTTTATTTCCAGAATACTATCCCATTTTTTCTGCATTTTGTACCACTGACCATATACTCAAAGTTGTATTCAACCCTTACAAACTGCCACATTTCAAATAAAGATGTGTGAAATTAAGAAATTTTGTTACATGAAATATTTGTGAAATTTGCACGTTTTGCAAAATATTTAGTGGGTGTCAAATGCAAAATTTTGCCTGCGGAATGACGAAATTCAGGTGAGATTTTGCCATTTTGGGTGAAATTGTGCATTTTGCGTGAAATTCTGCATTCAGCGGGTGAAATTTCACAACTTCATACCCGGTGAAACATTTTGTGGAACGGTGGAATTTTGCGAAATGTTTTTCATGGTGAAATTGCCGATTTTGCAGCAGTTTCACTGTCGAAATTTAATTTCACAACATCTCTAATTTCAAAATTATATTCTCTATGTTTTTTGAGAAAACCACCACTGCTGATTTTCTTCTGACAAAAGTGGGAAGAATTAATGCTTACAGTGTTTGAATTCTCAAAAACTACTTGAGCATACTTTCCAAGCAATTTTAAGTCTGTTGGAATTGACTGGATTCATCCATATGACACCCCTGACCAAGGAATCTGTGGGGAGGGGCAGTATTCATTGACCTGGCAAAGGCCTTTGATGCTGTTAACCACCCACTCCTACTCAGGCAACTGACCACTCTTGGGCTTTCCAAGGATCCACTGCCCTGGTTTGCTAGCTACCTTAGGGGAAGGGTCCAATGTGTTAGGATTGCTGGCATCACCTCTGATGAAACACCAGTCCTCTCAGGTGTCCTGCATTGGTCTATATTGGGGCCATTACTCTTTTCTGTCTTCCTGAACAGTCTCTCTAGCATCTGCCAACAGAAAATACTACTCTATGCGGACGATGCAGTACTGTTTACTAGCAACCAAGACTCTAAACAACTTGAGAGTCAGTTACAGTGTGATTTCAGGCATGTTGAAGAGTGGTTTAGCTCACATAAACTCATCCTGAACTACAGCAAAACTAAGGTCATGACATTCTGCAATGCACGGAGCAAGTATAAAGCTCTGTCCCTCACCATCAAGAACCATGTGGGGACTTCACTTGAACATGTTCCTGAGTTTAAATATCTCGGCATCACCTTGGACAGTTCCCTTTCTTACACGTGGTACATTGGCAATGTAGCTAAGGCTGCCAACATACAGATCGGCCTGCTGCACAAGCACAAACACTGCATGACTACTGATGCCGTTAGCCTGGCCATCTACAGCTCTGTCACCTCCATCGTCTACTACGGTCTACTCATCCATGGTGTGCTTCCCCTACTGCCCACCGGAGGATATCGGTGACACTCAACAAGGCCTGTAGGCTTCTGACAGTTGCTGGCTGCCTAACACACACCTATGACCTGTACGCCCAGGCCGGATGGCTACCACTCCTTAGTAGAATACGATACCAGACCTGCTTGTTAACCAAAAAAGTTCTCCTCTGGCTCATGCCATCAGGAGTGGCAAATCTCCTTACTGCCAACAGCAATACCCAGCTTACATGCAGTGCTCTATATCAAACCTTCCAGGTCCCCAGATGCCGGACCACAATGGGTCAGAGGTCGTTCATGCACAGGGCTCCTCAGTGGTACAATACCCTTAACAAAGAAACACTTACAGTTGTGACACTTGGTACCTTTAAAAGGCAACTCTGACTATTCCTCGCCTCTACCACTCAGTGTGACTGCCTCTCCTAAGTAACTGCCTCCTTATTTTACCCTAGTTGAAGGTGACCTGTTACCTCCTTTAGAGCTCCACTTTTTTGGCACCAGTTTTCCTCACCCCCCTCCCCTCTCCTCTCCTCACCCCCCCCACACCACACTGTCTCACGCACCCCTCCCCTCCCTAATGGCACTTTCAGATATGGGGCCCTCCAGCCCATCCACCTGCCACTTTTGCCAACCACCTCTACCTGCCGACAATGGCCCTTTAGCCTGCCTTCTTCTTCCTGACTCCCTCCACCCTATACTAACTATATACTGTTCACCCTGAAACTTGTCTGAAGCTGGCTTATGTTGTCTCTCTCCATTTTTGGCTGTATAATAAATGCTTAGACATCTTTGTGTTTTTAAGATGGTAACCATTGTTGACTTTTGTATGTATGTTACCCAACATCTTTTGACGTGGAACCTTTGTAAATGAGCAGTTCCTTCTCAAAGGTATTTGTAATCCTAGAGTTTAATAAAATGAAAAAGAAAATAAAATAAAAAGTCCCTCTTCTAAAATACTGCTAAGTTTTCAGAAGTGCAAAAATTGACTTTTACTGTAAACTGTCTGTCCAACCCTATCTGTCTGTCTGCCTGTCTATACATATATATATATATATATATATATATATATATATACACACTGTATATTGCAAATAAACTTTGTTAATGCATCAGTTAGGATTGGAGTGACAAAAGTAGGAAATAAGACATTAGGCATTGCCCTTATACCCACCCAACCCCACCAGCTCACCCACCCACCCCATAGACCAACATGTGTCAGGTGTGCCTTAGGGTCATTGGGCCTAACTCTCACCCCATTCCATGTGTAAGAATATTGACATGGTATAGTATAGAAGAATGGGGTGAGAGTTAGGGCCAATGACTCCAAGGCACACCCCGATGAGTATTGGTCTGTGGAGAGTGGGTGTGGGATGGGCTGTTGGGGTTGGTTGGGAGAAGAGTGTTAGATTTTCAATCCTAATGTGTTGATTCCCTACTTTTGCCTTTTCAACCCTAACTGATCCATTAACAAAGTTTTTTGTGATTTATTTCCTTAATTTTTGAGATAGTATAATAGTAACTTTATTTTACTATGGGCACATAGGGTCCTTCAGACACTGCACTCCTATTCCTCCACAGATACACATATGTATCTAGCTGTGGAAACACAGGGGTCTCTGACCCCTGCTCTTCCACACATTAAGTAACAAGCAGGCATAGCCAAATTGTAACAAATGGTCTTACTGCAACTGTGCCATCTTAAATAATTTTCACCCAAATGTTCAACATAACCTTCTTATCACCTAACTGCATGTACCAAGTACAGAAAAATTTCAAATCCCCATTGAAATGTAATTCTGTGCAACTGTAATGCCATTATGCACTGCTGGTTAGGAAAAACATTTTTGGCAGGATTTGAAATATGACAGCTGTACTGTTCATGAGGCAGTGTGAAAAAATAGCAATGTTGAAAATTTGGAGTGAAAGTATGAAAAAATTGCTAAAGTTACACTTGTGAGAAGAAAAACTCCAATTACTGCATGTAACTAGGGCATTTTTAGGTATTTTTGCACCAGATTTCAACATGGCATTTGTGGGGCCCCCACCTCATGAACTCTGACACTGTCACTACTTTGACCCAAAAGGTGATTTTGTGCAGCAACTGCACCATTCCATGCCAGTGCTGCGTAAACACATTTTGTGTAGCATGTAAGAAATGACAGCTGTACTGTTCATGAGGTGGTGTGAAAAACTGGCAATGATGAGGGTGTGTGGCCTGGCTGTGCTGAAGATGGCTGCTTAATTCTGCTTCTCCCTGGGACTACCATCTATCATCGTCCATCCTCCTGATCCCAGATTGTCAGTGTTTACTGGCAAGTGGAATATAATTTTACTAACATCATAGCTCAACTCTGGTAAATTATTTTTTCAATATCATAACTCGATAGCTATAATTTTTCTGCATTTATACTGCTTTTCTGTGAAGGCATACTACAATGGCTGAGCAACTCCCTTAGCAGAGTGGAAACTATGTTTCAAAAGCTCATCTGTGAAATTAACGACGTAAAAATAACACCTCAACAAAACATCACTAACATGCAAGTGTTAGACCAAAAAATCAATGATGCAGGAGTTAAAGTTGCTCAAAATGAAAGTTCTGTTAACATCCTGCAAGCCACCATCAGAGAGTAAGACAGAGTTATCAGAAGCCTACAAAATAAAATCGATGACATTCAAAACAGAAACAGACGCAATAACCTGAGATTTTTGGATTTTCCTGAAGGTGCAGAACTCGGAGACACTAATGCATTTCTATTTCACGTGCTGCCAGCCCTGCTCAAACTCCCACCTGGTCAAGACCTTACTATTGAGAGATTACACCGTACTTTAAACTGGTGGCCTGATCCAGATCAGAAACCTAGGCCTATCATTGCAAGATTCTTAAACTGTGCCTACACTGAACTGATTATCAATAGAGCAAAACAAGTAGGAACGCTTACTTGGCAAGATCATAGAATTTTTTTTAGAGACTTCTCCAAGGAACTCTCTAATAAATGCAGAGCTTTCAATCCTATTAAAACTACCCTACAACAACGAGGGATCAAATTTGCTCTGCGCTATCCTGCCATCATGCGCCTGTTTCTGGGTGACTCAACCAAAGATTTCAACACTCCCGAAGCCTTAGCTGCATTTCTTGGTGAGCCCCAGCCACTAACTGCCCCGTTTGGAAATACTGATGTGAACCCTTCTCCCACTGTCTCTGCAACTTCCCAATCAGACCGGCACACCCACACTATGGCTTCAAATCATGAACGCACTGAGAAACCCATATCTCTCCAGGCTGATGCAGCACCTTCTGTCTGAATCTCAGCCTGCTTGCTAGACAAAAAGAACTTGAATCCACCTTCTTCTAAACATGCCTGCTGTGCAGATGCTACTCCTTCTAGGCCTACTTCTCAGCACGAGCGACATGTTGGCTTCACTACACCCCTAACCCTCTCCAATAAGTTTTCTTTATTACAAGAAGACTTAAAATTATCTCAGGAATACCTCCCGGAATCAGCTGTGGATCCTGTTGGCAATGACCTTGGAGATGCTTTACAGGGCGACAGGTCTTCTGATTCCTCTTGAGATGAATTGGTGACCAGCTCCCCTTTCAAATCGGCAGAGCCTCCTAAAAAGAAATGGAAGGGGAAGCGCAAAAAGAAATCGAACCTATAAATGATGCCTGGGCATGTATATATATTAGTACCTCTCGAGGTTAGTGCCTAATTAACCTCGGCTCTTTGATCACTATCAGAATTTGTCTGCCCTGCAACCGCGCATTGCATTCCTTGTGTGTGCATACTATCTCACCCAGCTGGTTTGAAAAGCGATAAGCTGTACATCGCGGTTACAGATTTCTGGTTTAATAGCATGTCATATTATTTAGGCATCTCATTGTGACAGTCTTGGAGTTTTCTATCTCAATGTAATGTCTGCTACATTATACATCCAGTTATTTCTGCATATATTACTCATAATGTCAGTTTTTGAGTATCCCTAATGTTGGGCTATGTTCTTGTTTTAAAGGGACAGTTCTTGTATAATGTTAGACTAAGTCATATGTGCTCAAAGATTTTCTATATTCATTTAGAGGTGTCTACCATCTTTTTTATCAGTCCGTCCTTCTCACATAACCATTAAGGAAGGTTGCCTGCTTAACTAATCTGTGATCCAACATCACCCCACACATTTGTTACCATATATAAACATTATAAATGTACAGTATCTTGGGGTTATATTAATGAGGTCCTCAACTAGTTATTCCCTTCCTCCACTACTACATCCCAGACTAACATTTAACACTTTAATATTTTTCTCTAGTCTCCTTCCCACTCCAACCTGCCTTTATCTAACTTTTAAATTCCCTTTTCTTTAACCATGGTATACCAACTTCTTCTACTGTTTTATTTATCTATCACTTAGTCTTCAGTTTTACCCTTCAATTAGGCTTGCAGGCTATTTCCAAGGTGTCTCATCTTTATTATTTTACTCAATATGCTGCAATCAGTAACAGATAGCACAGTCTGACTCGAAGCCCTTGTGATATGGCTTTTTAAGCCTGTGTTGTAATCTTATAGCTGAGCTCGCTTGACCCTCTCCAGGTCTTGAAATTTCACTATGTTAAAGCAACTCCTTCCCTAGGGGTGATTTTTAGGTCTGTGCTACCAGTAAATACCTAGTACTTATTAATAATATATGCAGTACCTCGAAGACTAAACAAACTCAACTTTTAATAATGTCATATTGCCAGAATGACTACATATTCCTGTTCAATACAAGACTTTCACCAGATACCACCCCCATACAATTTGGGTCTTGTAAAGCCTCGACACCCCATAAATCCTTATATTATTTGGACCCTACTCGCTCCATTTTACCTGAACTCTCCTCCTACATAAACACTTCTGTGTCAAAGCATTATGATTATGTGAGTAAGTACATAGTAGATGGCACAAGTACAGCTGTTCTTATAATTTTAGGACTTGGCCAACCATGATGGCATACTGTTTGTATTGCCATAATAGTGTTTCAGCTCAGTTCTTTTTTCTAGTCTAGCTTAGGTTCAAGATGTATTACTATGTCTGAGATTGCATATACTTTCTGTAATCTCCTTTTCATATATGGTAAGATGTTCATGATTCCCCCCAGGGAAGTATTGTGTTCACTTTAGTTCTAGTCAGAGTTATAACTTGATAGAAATAATTGTTTACAGTTTGTATCTTGGGTTTAAGATCATTTCTCCCAAGATTTACTTACTATTTACATGCTCTGTAGTATAGCGAGAGAGTCTTGGTGATTCCACCGACTCATATTTTGCTATATTACCTAAAGACTCCATAGTGTGTTAGTATAACATGCATAGGTTTTGTTTAGTAACTATATACATGTCTTCTATGTTATTTTTAGTACCTCTTTTCCTTGTGAGACCCAATGGAAACATTCACCCAGGATTTAAGTATTTCCATAAACTAAATATCCTGCATGCATTTGACTGTGCTAGCCCTCTCCCTTCTGAGTCTGTAACATCCTCTAGCCCTTTCAATATGAGTCCCTTGCTTCTTATTTGTGTTTTCATACTCATCTCCACATTAACATGAGTGATCTAATTCTACATTAGTGGAATGTTAAGGGACTCAACTCACCTTGTAAATGAAAGCAAATATTTTCTTACTTCAAAAAGCCTAAAACTCATATTGCTTTCTTACAAGAAATAAAACTTTTAATAGAGAATGTTGACAGACTCAGAAGGGATTGGGTCAGTCAAGTATATGCGTCCTCCTCTACTTCTTAAAAACAGGGGGTTGCTATTCTATTACATAAATCCCTTAACTGGACCCTTATCAAATCCATCTCCAATTCAGATGGCAGATGGATTATAACCAACTTAAATACCCCTGCAGGCCCCCTTATGTTAGTCAACGTTTATGCCTCTAACTCTTATTCACCTGAATTCTTTCATAATATGGCCCAACAAATTATGAACAGTAACTTTAACAATTCTCCTATACTTATAGGTGGGGATTTCAATTTAGCTTTGGAAGCACATTTAGACAGAAGTAACTCTTCCTGTGATTCCCACCCCAGAAGTATTTCTGCACTCTCAATGCTAATGAAAGACTTCAGTCTCACTGACATTTGGAGACTACGCCATCCCAGACAGCGTGACTATACTTTTTACTCACCACTTCATAAATCTTACAGCGGAATTGACTACTGGTTTTCTTCCCCATTCATTACTGAAAAAATTATCGACACAACTATCCTCCCGATTACTATATCAGACCATTCTCCTATAAAATTACATCTTATTTGGGGCCCACTCCTATGTAAATCCCTCTCCTGGCATCTAGACCCACTCTTATTGAAAGACCCCGATTTCTTACCTTGGATTAGATCCCAAATCCAAGAATTTCTTTCCTTTAACAACACTCCTGATGTATCTTAAGGTACCATCTGGGAAACACTTAAAGCAGCAGTTAGAGGGAAAATTATAAGCTATGCAGCACACAAGAAAAAACTAAGAGAACAGCAATTGGCTGATTTAGAGAACTATCTTAAAGAAAAAGAAACCCAATATTATAAAACAAAAAGTCCAGATAATAACTCACAACTTCACCTTGAAATTCTTTAGCTTTGAATTAAAATCAATGAATTAATATCCAGGAAAGCTGAACTCGCCCTCCTTAGACTTAAACACCGTTATTGGGAAGAAGGGGATAAATGTGGGAAGCTACTTGCTTATCAACTCAAGAATCAACAGATGGAGAGACATATTGCTGGTCGGAAAGATCCTTCAGGCAAAATCCATACAGATAATCCCTCAATTAACCATATTATGCAATCCTTCTACCAACAATTATACTCTCACCCCACTCCCCCACAACCTGAACATATACAACAATTTCTGGACAATTTACAGTTATCACACCTCTCCCAACAAGATATGGCCTTGCTAGATGAACCCTTTTCCCTAAAAGAGATACAAGCAGTATTAAATTCCCTTAAATCTGGTAAAGCTCCTGGGAGTGACAGTTTTTCCATAGACTTTTATAAACCCCTAGCTGATATCTTATGCCCCTTACTGTTTAAGATCTTCAAAGAGATATCTTCACAAGGTAAACTTTCCTATTCTATGACAGAAGCCATTATAACCATCATACCAAAAAAAAATAAAGACCCTTCTCTCCCATCCAGTTACAGACCGATATCATTACTTAATATGGACAGGAAAATTTTTGCCAAAATATTAAATACTGGTTTAGAAGCAATTATTTCAAAACTTGTCCATGCCTCCCAAGCTGGATTTATCAAAACCAGAACTAGTTCTGATCATCTCCACTCATTATTTAATTTCATCTACAAAGCTAAATCTCTTAAATCACCTGCCACAGCTATAGCCATCGACTTTGAAAAGGCATTCAATTCTCTCACCTGGACTTATTTGTATCATGTTCTATCCCACTTTGCTGTCACTAATAAATTTTCTACATGGATTCAATTACTATACACCCTCCCCTCTGCCCGGGTTCTTACTAACTCCTCTCTGTCCTCTTCCTTTCATCTGGCAAGAGGTACCAGGCAAGGGTGCCCCTTATCCCCCATTCTTTTTATTCTAACTATGGAACCCCTATCAGCTGCTCTTCATCAATCCTCCATGATCCAAGGTATTCCTATTGGTAATTCTCACTATACTTCACTATCCTACGCTGATGATCGCCTCATTCTACTTGAAAATCTTGAAATTTTGGGACCACCCTTAATTAAGTTACTTAGCATCTTTACTTCACTTTCTGGGCTCGCTCTGAATCTGGACAAATCAGAAACAATGCCATTGAACAATTTTTGTAATCCTTCTATGAATACAATATTAGGTTTTCATTGGGCCCCACAAGGTATCTCTTACCTTGGAATACAGATCACCTCTAAATTAGACAGGATATGGGACTCCCATCTTTCCCCGTTATTAGCAAATATTAAAAACACTCTCAACAGATGGAAACTGCTTAACCTCTCTTTTAATGGGAAAATCTCCACTTTCAAGAAGTCAGTAGCTCCCAAAATACTGTATCTATTTTCTAATATCTCTTTAACCCTCCCTACTTTTTTTTTGGTAAGAATTGATGATATAATTGGCAATTTTTTATGGGAAGGTAAAATTCCCAGATTTAGTCGTAACAAACTGTGTTCCCACTGGTCCAAAAGGGGCTTCGGGCTCCCCTGGTTCCAAGCATATTTTTGGGCCTTCTGCACTGTCCAAACTGTCAAATGGTTTATTAAACCCAGCAATAAATCACCGTTGTGGGTCAATATGGAAACATATCTATGTCTGGGCAATGTCACCACTTCCTTCATTTATAACCCTCTCCCCCCAATTTAAAATTTCACCCTACTATAGTATCATCCATATACTACTGGAAAATAATTCATAAATGCCTTAAATCCAACCCAACCCCTCTCATATATGTCCCCACTTGGGGGAACTGCAACATCACTCTTGATAATCACCCAATTATTTGTTGTAATTGGAAAAACAGAGGCATTTTTTTTCTTGGAGGATATACTTATACCTCAGAATTTCAAATTAAAATCCTTTTCTGACCTGTGCAAACAATGGAATCTTCCCCAGGATGATTTCTGGAAATATTTACAGTTACGCATGGCATGGAACCTTTATCTTCCTACTATTCCTCATCAATCTATATATGCTACTTTTATTTATAAATGGATTAAAACAAACTCTAAACTAAATAGCATAATTTACAAACATATCAGAAATACAATTACAGATCAATCTATCATTGCAAAAAATAAATGGAGTACCCTTTTAAATTATAACATAACCAAGTCACAATGTCATAACTGCTGGCTATCCTGCCATAAATCTTTTAAGGATAATTGCAGTTCACTCATACAAACCAAAATTCTACATCTATGGTACAGAACTCCTGAGATTTTGCAAAAAATGGGCTTAATGAACAACAATAAATGTTGGCGCTGTAACTCCCCCAATGGCAATTTGCTACATATTTTATGGCATTGTCCTCCCATACACAGTCTTTGGCATCATATTCATTTCTTTGCAATGAAAGTGATTGGTCTATCCTTTGCATTAGATCCAAAACATTGCATACTTGGTATTTTCAATGCTCAGTCACACAAAATATCCCATTCTCAGAATATGTGGTTATCCCTACATTCCTTCAAGTTAAACGCCTTATACTAATGCATTGGAGATCCAACATCATTCCCACCCTCCCAGATATTCTCAAGCAACTATCTCAATATGCCATCCTTGATCATATGTCACACATAGCCTCTGACCAACTTAATTTATATAATAAATGCTGACAGGACTATTTTAAATGTTTAAACACATCTACACATACTGTCACTTAATCCATGGGTTGTTATATGTTCACATTGGAATCTCACTGCTAGCTCTTTCATTCCTTTTTCATCTCCTCTCTTTCTATCTATCTCTTTTTCTTCTTCCCTTTCCCTCTTCATTCTTGTTTACTTTCTTAGATATTTCTCTCTTTTTTATGTTCTTCCTTTATACAATCTTACACATACTTGTATTAAATTACAGCATAATAGAAGTACAATCACAACTGCTCATATTTCTTGTTTGTATCTACTCCTTTTACCCCTTGAACCATAAATTGCCATATTTTCTCTCTATCATACAGATTGTACTGCTACATATTGTTTTCTCAACATTTGTTTTCCCCTTTAATATTATTGTATAATACTTCAGTCAACATGTTATTTCCTTCTCTCATTAAGAATTTATGTAACTGTATATTGGAGAATGTAGTGTATTTGTATGTATAATCACAATAATTACAACAAAAAGATTAACTGCAAAAAAAATAAAAGTGCTTCTCAGTGCACACACACACACAAAAATGGCAATGTTGAAAATGTGGAGTGAAAATATGAAAATTTACCAAAGTTACACCTGTGCGTAGTGAAATTTCAATTACTTTGTGTAACTTGGGTGTTTTGGTGTATTTTTACACCAAATTTTCAATATGCTCTTTTTGGGATACCATCTCATGAACCGTGCTACTGTCATTTCATTCATTGGTCCCAAAAGGTGATTCCACACAGTGACCACAAAATCACCTTTCAGGAACGAGTAATGACATGACAGTGCCAGTGTTCATGAGGTGGGAGTCCCATGAACTCCATGTTGAAAATTTTGAGCCAAAATTCCTAAAAATGGCTGAGATATCAGCACAAGTTGAAAACCCCATTGACTGCCACTATACGGCATTTATCTTGATTCTTCAGTTTGCAGTTCAGCTTTGAAGCGTGAAGACATGTCCCACTCCACAGAAGATGACAGCGCTGACCTCCAGAGGTAAGTATGGGGTAAGAGGGTGCAGGGAGGTGGGTGCACAGAGGAAGGGTTGGGATGGGGGAGGAGACAGGGGAGATGATGAGGGATTATTTTCTTTTTTGCAGCATGTTTAAAAAAAGATGTCAGGGACTGCTTTCTTTTTTACAGGTATACTGTCATTTTGGGACACCTGGGGTGGGATCCCCAGTGTTCCTTACTGGTGGGGAGGTTTGCTGACATGGGGATTGGGCAGCCCATGTCAGAAAACTAATTATAAAACATATTTTGGGACACTGGGAGTGGGCTCCCCAGTGTTCCACAGAGGTCAGGGGGCATATAATGCCAACGCAGGGATTGGGCACCTTGATGTAGATGAAAATAAATAATAGAATGGGCTTGAGGGGGAGTTTGATGCAGAATTCTGCATCAAAAAATGGCTGGTTGATGCAGGATTCTGCATCAAAAATGTCATATTTTCTGACACTGTGGGTGGGCATCCTGGTGTTGAAAAATACTTCTAAATAAATACAACACCAGGGGAGGGCAATCAGAGGTTGGGGGCCACCAGACACCAGGGAATAGATTCTATAAGAGAGTTAGAGGTCCACTAGACACCAGGGAAAATGTAAAGTTACCTTTAAAAATCCTTTTTCACAATCCATATGAAAAGGGATTGCAAAAAGAGATTTTAAATTGTAAAACTTCCAATTTTTAAGTAAGTAAAAAAAAAGGCATAGATGGGTAGAGGACGTTCCCCTTAGCAAAATCTATGCCTTGGTTTTTACAAAAGACATCCCTGAAGCAAGTTAAAACATTTTGTTTTCTCCCCACGCTAAGCGAGAAAACAAATTGGCGGCTGGCAGGTAGGGATTTAGTGTGCCAAAAGGGATTTTATGAGATTTCTGAATCCCTTTTTACAATCCCTGTTCACCAGCTGCTCATGATCAGGAATCTTTGATTGAAACTGTGCATCTATCCCAAAGAGTGAACTGTGCATGCTCAGAAACCGAATATTAAAAATGTAATAACTTTGGAACAGATTAATATTTTTTTACCAAACCAACCCTGGGGCTCAGCACGATCTTGAAAAAGGACCCTGACATTTGCCAAAAAAGTGAAAAATGCATTCTTTGGTGCTTCGTTGCATGAAAATTGCAAATCCAATCAAAACACAACTTGGCAAATCAAGAGAACTGCCATCCGAGACCGTCTATTCCAAATTTCATGCAAATCCATTGAATAGTTGCGAACTTATTAATATGCAAAATTTGGGGTTTAACATTAAACTGCCTACTCAACCCTAACTATAAGGGCGTGACTGCACCCTTATATATATATATATATATATATATATATATATATATGTATGTATGTATTTGCTATCTATCTACTGCATCTCTCTCTCTCTCTCTCTGACCATCTATTCATCTGTCTTTCTGTCTATGTCTGTCTGTCTTTCTATCATTTTAAAAAACATTTTAAACATGAACTGTTTAATAATATTTATGTTAACTACTGGGCTGTTCTTTCTTTGTGTAATTCTGAACTGATATTATTCTTGAACCTTTACTTGTATCAAGATATTGTGCTTTTTCAGGTCTTTTATTTTATCTTATCTGCATAACCCCAGGCATGGTTGAAAATAGGGCATTATGATGTGTTATTAAATGGGTCTATAATTGGGTCTAAAAATAAAAGAAAGCATAATTGGGTAAAATCAGTCAGGTGACTGCATTTTTACAGCATAGTGCACAGTCATCCTTTTCCAAAACCTGTCCAGATTTGTAAGAAGCCACGTCACACTATGAGCAAATCAGTCCCCCTACAACCAGAACTGATCTTCCATCACAAACATGGTTGCTACCTTTATATACTAAAAGCCTTCAACTATGACTAGAAAATTAAACTACCTTGAATAACAAACAAAACAAGTTAATTAAATGTTGTTTCCCTGATCATCACACTCCCCTTACAAACATAAAACAAATTAAAAACATTAAATATTGTACATAGTTCTCATTATGTTTTTTTTTTTTTGCTAACAATAAAAAAAAATCCTCCTTCTCCCTTTATTTATTTATTTATTGAGGATATCGGATAACAACCTTTGAGTCTGGGACTCATTTACAAAGGCTACCTGTCAGAGTACAATACATCAATTGATAGGCAGTATACAATATTATAGTGAGGTTAGAGAAGAAAACAACAGGGACTGAGCAGTGCTAAACAGTACTAAACAGCTGTACAAGTCCTGAGGGGAGCTTGTGTACGTCAGGGAACAGTAGAATCAATGAAATGGTGAGGCCTGTACACTAGCCAGTGATGTGAGCAGTCAGGATACCAACATTGTCATTAACACGCAGTCATTACAATAACAGCAGTGGAATAAAGAGAAAACCCCAAAATTCTAGCCGAGCGTAGGCAGTTTCCCATTCCTAGTCAGAGCATTGGCAGCGACGGGTGGAGATTATGTGGCCTTTAAGGGCTGTTTTGAAGGAGCCTAGTCTGGAGATGGAGGTAATGGCCAGGGGGAGCTCATTGTACCAGCATAGCGCTCTGTAGGAAAAGGATCTTTGGGCAAGGGTGGTTGTGACCCTGGGTACAGTCCATGTCAGTCTATCTGTCGTTCAGGTGTTTGCTGTGATAAGAGCAGCATGGAGGAAGGCAGAGACTCCGGGGGGGCGTATGGCCTAGTTGTATTTTCTTTGTAAGGAGACACGTTTGATAAAGTACTCTTTCTTCTAGGGTGAGGATATTTGTTAGTGCATACAGGGTGCTGCTGTGGGCACGCTTATCTACTCCAGCAAGGAGCCTACAGGCTTTGTTGATGACTAGGTGGATTTTGCTGAGTGCAGTGCGGTCTGCGGCTGAGTAGATGGTTAGCCCATAGTCTACAAGGGAGAGAACAGAGGAGGTAATAGCAATGTTTAGGGCCTCTGGACGTAGGCAGTCTTTGTGCTGGTACAGTAGTCCTGTACATGTATTTATGGCAGAGGAAGGATTACTGATATGAGGGTGGAATAAGAGGTTAGGATCAAAAGTAATGCCCAGATATTTATAGGTGTAAACCTGTTCCAGTGGGAGGAGGGCTTTGGAAAGGATTGTAAGCTGGGAATTGTAGTCCTTGCTCTTGCGGTGGTCAAAGAGCATAGATTTAGTTGTTTTTTTTACATTGACCACCAGTCTGTGGTCAGTGAACCAATTTTCAATGTGATTGAAGGCAAGTTGTAGGGAGGATGAAGGATTGTGGGATCTGAGTAGGAGGCATACATTACCGCATCATCTGCATATAGCAGGAGATTACATTGACAGGATTTGGGCAGGGTATTCAGGAAGCTGCTGAATAGTAGTGGGCCAAGTATGGAGCCTTAGGGGACTCCCAAGTGGACTGGTGGAGTGGGTGAGAGAGTGCTGTTTATCTTCACACACTGGGACCTATCTGTAAGGTACCTTGTGAACCAGGCGATGGGTCCGGAGGACAGACCGGAGTGGCGAAGAGTATTTAGGAGCAGGGTGTGGGATACTATTTTGAATGCTTTCAATAGGTCTATGAACACAGCTCCCGTTAGTTGCTTATTAACTAGGGCATTGTGCAGTGAGTTGGAGAACTCTATAAGGGCAGAAGTTGTGCTGTGGCCAGCTCTAAAACCATGTTGTTCTCTACATAGTATGTTGTGCAGAAGTAGGTAGTCTGTGAGTTGGGTGGCAACGATTTTTCCAATGTTTTTGAGAGGGGAGGGAGAATGGAGATGGGCCGGTAATTATTGGGTAGGGTAGGGTCTCCATTCTTTAGTATTGGCGTGATGGTGGCCACCTTCCAGTCAGTTGGGAACTGCCCTAGGCATAGGGAGAGATTAAGGAGATCGGTCAGAGGGGAGAGCACTGAGTCAAGTACCAAATTAAGGATTTTCATGTCAAAGGAGTCTTTGCAGTAGTTTGAGCTTCCTAGGGCTTTTACTAGGTATAATCTTGCATCATTCTTAGCAATAATCCTGAGGTTGAAGGGGGGTATGTATTGCTTGGCTCTGGGGTAATAGGGGTGGGGTCAAAAAAGTTGTTTGGCAGAACTGTGCTTAGGTCATAAAATGCAGCATTTAGGCCACTGGTGATGGTGAGTGGGTCCTAGGTAATATTATTGTTGACAGTTAGCTGGGATGGGGGAGGCATCCTGGATTTTCCATTAAATTCCTTTAGGTTGTCCCAAAACAGCCTAGCATTCCCCCAGGTGGAGGCAAGGGTGGATTTGAGTAGTTAGATTTGGCCATTCTAATAGCCCAGGTACACTTGTTGTGAGCCATTTTATAGGCAAGCCTTTCTGCCTGAACACCAGAAGCAGCTGCTTTGTACCAGAGGTTGTCACGGTTCTTTAGTTGTTGGAGTAGTGTTGCCGTGACCTAGGGGGCATTTTATTTTTTGGACTGAACCTTTGTGAGGGGGGCAAAAGTATCACAAGCCTTATTGAATGTGTGGGTGAAATAGTCAAGGGCTACATCTATGGAAGGGGAGCATCTGATGGGGGGGCCAATCACACAGGGCAAGATGTCTCCTTAGCTTAGTGAGGCCTCTAGGTTGAAAATGGCGTTGGGTGAAACTGTTTGGTTGGGGTAGTTGCCGTTGACATGACCAGGTGAAGAGGATAGGGGAGTGATCACTTAATGTGTCTGGGAGTACATTTAGGTTTGAGATTCTGTTTGGGCGATTGGTGAGTAGGAGGTCAATCAGGGTGCTAGAGCCATTTCTGGGATTTACCCTGGTTGGCTGGTTAACTAATTGGGTTAGATCTAGCACTGAAAAGGTTTCTTTTATAGGGGCGGCCATGCTTGATAACCAGTTCACATTAAAATCCCCCAGGATAATGTGTTCTGTTTTAGGTAGAAAGCTGAAGATATAGTCGGTTAGTGATTGAAAAGCTGAGGCTTGGTTTTGTGGTGGGATGTAGGCCACAGTAATGGTTACAGGGACTCTGGAAGGGTCAGGTGTCAGTTTTATTGTTAGGGCTTGAGCCCCGTGCTTCAGGGAGGGTGTTGGTAGGTTTTGGGGTAGCAACGAGTCTCGGGTGTAAAAGGCACATCCCCTTCCCCATTTGCCAATTCGGTCGGTTCTATAAAGGGTGAGACCTGGGAGTGCAACAGCAGAGTCTGGGACTTTCTTTGACAGCCAGGTTTCAGTCAGGGATAGCACATCTGGTTGATGCTGCAGCATCCAGCATTCTAGTGGTGTTAGTTTTTTGGGTAAGCTGCAGATGTTCATCACAGCTATACTTAGTCCAAGGCGTGGTACGCTAGGACTACAAGAGATAGGGCCTGGGTTGGGGTGGACATTTCCTGACATAAGGAGCAGTAGCTCAAAGATTCTGAGGAGGGCCAGTTCTCTCTGTTTGCTGGTGTTAGCATAATGCTTTTTTGCTGATTTGCCACCTGGGCAAGGGATGGCCAAGGAGCAGAGGGTAGGGTAGGAGAGAAATGCAAGAGGACATGGCGGGTGGTGTTGTGAGGAGATAGCTGGGCGATGAGTGGGGGGGGAGGCAGCATGGTGACAGTGAAGGTGAGAGTAGGTGGGAGCCGGTGTTGTGTCGCAGGGGTGCCAGGTGGGTGAGCTAAGGGCAAGGGACTGGGGATTCCTTGGAGGAGGGTGACAGAGGTGAGGAGTAAAGCAAGCATTCTAGTGCTGGTGCGCTGCTGCCAGGGGGAGAGTGCCAGGGATTGGGAAGCAGCGGGGAAACTGACGGTAAAGTCACAGGAAGGGGTTGTCAGGAGAGAGAGTAGTAGGAAGAGTAAGAAGCAAGAGACCATAGGAGCCTAATAAAGTGTTAAGCAGGGGAATCAGTGGTTGTAGATGCAGGACAGGCTGCCTCAAGTGGTGAAAATGGGGAGAAGTATAAAAGTGTTAAGCAACAGTGGGGAAAAAATATAAGGTGTTAAGCAGGGGAAATTAGTGGTTGGGAATGCAGGAAAAGGCTGCCTCAAGTGCGGAAGAGGTATAGGCTGCTAATGGTCAAATGGGCTGATTGGTTCAGACACAGCCTGAGCCCTATTGGTTCCACCTCAGCCCTATATAAGGGCGTGTCGACCAAGGGTGGTGGGACAAACACAACTCCAAACTGCGTCACAGTCCTGTGGCTCCACAGTGTGTCCATGCTCCGATTTGTACCTGGTGGTGGTCTCGGGGAGTGGGGGAGGGCGTCTGCACTCTGGCCCTCGCGATCTCAATGTACCCTCACTGGATCCTGTGAATATGCTGTGGAAAGCAGGTAAGATGAATTATATAGACAGAGATGCTTTGGGAGGAGTTCACAACACAATGTTTCTAGGGAGTTAACCTAATTATTCAGATGTCTGCCCTGATGTAAAAAAAGCTACAATTTACTATCTTATTAATTAGATGTTTGCTTTCAGTCTTCGAATTGCCCTCAGTGTAAAAAAGTAACTTTAACTGAGGCTTATTCAGATGCTTGATTTCAGACTCCGAATCGCCCCCGATGTAAAATAAGTAACTTTAACTGAGGCTTGTCCAGGTGCTTGAATTACAAATTCTGAATTGCCCCCGATGTAAAATAAGTAACTTTAAGTGATTTTACATGTATGCTTTTCAGTCTCCGAAATTGACCCCGATGTAAAAGAACTAATTTAAAGTTAAGCCTTAGTATTGAGGAGTGGTATTTATGGCCCCCGATGTGTTAATCATTTAAAGAGCAGGTGTCATGTGTCTCTTACCTGTACTGCTGATTCCTGTAGCACCCTCGACGTGTCTAAGACCCGATCGCAACGGTAGTTTTTAGTGTAATTGTTTTTTGATTTGTTTTATTGGTATTTTAAACGCGCATCCCCCATGCTTCTGCAGCAGTGCGCGAGTGTTCTGTCACTGAGTGATGACGCGACCTTAGTATCAGCACATGTGTGCCCCTTCAGTACAGTTGTGGTGCACTTATGGGAGTTACAGGCAATTGCAGTGTGTTTCATTTAGCGTTGTGTGTTCAGCCTGATAAAATAAAGTATTTTTTGGTAACAGTTGTCAGATTAGTCTGATTTAACAGAATGGCATCAAATCATAATGTCACCGAAGTTGTAGGTGTGAGGTTTGAATCTAATTCCGAGGGTCTTTCTCAAGGGAATGTACCTGATAGTGGTACTGACGGTTTGTCGTCATCAGTTCACATTGATGCTTCTAATAGTGGCTTAAACCTTGGAAACATCAGTGGCAGAAGCATTTCATACATTCCTATGAGTAGCAGCAGTATTAGCAGCCCCTCTGGTATCTCTTTTATTGGCAATTGCAGCGTTAGTACTGGCAGTACCAATTGTAATGTCATTGCAGGGAATCACAGCATTAGTTCAGGTAGTCATTCTTGTACCTCGATCAGAGGTCATGGCAGCAGTAGTACCGTGTCTCATCATGCCAGTACATCTGTGACTGTCAGCAACAGTAATATAAGTGATTGTACATTTAGTATGGCAGCATTGAGTGACGTGGTCATGGATGTCTCTGATCTGTACTCTGATAGTGTGGATGTTACTGGTGGTGATTTGTTGAATGCTGACAGTGTTGTGATGGTGTGTGGTACTGGTTTGTCAGAAGCAGCTAGTAAGTGTGATGTTTTACATGACTGTGGTGGTACAGTGAGGTGTGTAAGTACTGTTAGTGTTTGTGGTAGTGTGCATAATTCATGCAACATTACGATTATGTCCCAAGATTGTGTCATGGGCAGTTTGTATGCAGGTGGTGGTGTGGACATTAGTTATCAGATTGCTACACCCTCCCTAGATGTTAAAAATGAGCAATCCACTGTAAGATATGCAGAGACTGTTGTTAGGTCATGTGATGAAGATACAGGGATGAGTAGTGGTACTGATGTTAGTGATGTGAATCCCTGTACAAGTGATATACAGGATGTTGCTAATTTGTCACATTCTGCAGCCAATTGTGCAGCAAGTGTTTCATGTTTTGCATCTGGGAATATTTGTTGTAGTGCTACTGATTGCTTGTCCGACAGTGAAGATTCACATGTCTCTTTCAACGACATGAGTGAGGACAGTGACAGTAATCCAGCAGATGTAGAACACAGTGAATATGAGTGTGAGTATGAGAATGATGATGAAGTTGGTGCTACTGTGTTACCAGTAATGAATTTATGTACCGTTTGGACCTACATGTTTGAGCCTTACTTGCCAGTGGACAACAGTGAAGAACATGTGCGTGATGGAATACCAGAACCAAATACTGATGTTGCACGTATGGACAACACTCTTTGGTTAGTTTGCATATGTGAAATCTTGTTAATAACATTGCTTTCATAAAGTTAGGTAAGACATCCCATCTCATTGGTTGACTCCTTCTGAATAGCTGCTGATTATTCCCCAATATACGCACTGTTGATGTGAAGTGGCAGGCAGCAGTATCAGTGGGTGCCTGTGCGTAACTTGTTGTAGGGTGCATAATCCAAAACTGAATGGCAGCCATTGATGTACTGTGAGATGAGACAGCGAAAGTGCACTGTGAAGTCTCTCATACAGTACCTGTGTTACCTATATTCAATTTGAACAGAGGCGTATGATGTTTTTTTGAGTAACTTACAGCTATCCATGTTATACTTTAGAAACACAGTTCCCTAACATTTACCGAGATGGAGAGATACTGGGGTCTGCTGCCATGCCACCATGTGTCCCCCAACACCAATCCCGTGTCTCTTGCAACAGCTGTACTGTACAGTATGTATAGTACACGAAGTCTGATATTGTTTTTGTAGCACCTGGTAGTCTAGTGGCCCCTCTCCCAGCTGTTCCAGTCCACCCAGCACCCCCCAACCCGTCCCCAGTCGGCGAGTGGCACAGCACACCCCTCACCTCCACGTGCAGCCGCGGGCTGGGTTCAGTCACAGCTCTTACTGAATAGATGCACTCAGAGGTAATTTCTGGGCACGTCTATTCAGTAAAGCCCGACTGAACTCAGTCGGAAGTGCACATGGAGGAGAGGTGAGCTGTGCCAGTCACGACTGGGGATGGGTGAGGGCTGCTGGGTGGACTGTACAACTGGGTAGGGGGTCAGTGAGACTTCCAGGAACAGTGGTCGTGATTTACCAATTGAGGCACTGTCTCGGGGTCTGGGAAAGGTGGGGGGTTGACAGTGCTGTCCAGTGGGGCATTTAGCGGTTGGTGGTTTGGGGGCACAGGGTGTGTGGGCAACCCTGAGGGCATTCACTGTTTGGGGGTTCATGGGGCAGGGGGTGTGGGCAACCCTGGGGTGCATTCACTGTTCAGGGATTTGGGGGGCAGGTGGTGTGGGCAGCCATGCGGGGCACCTACTGGGGTATGCTGGGCATGGGGGTGAGGGCACATGTGGATTGCCTGCTGGTCTGCTGGTGGATCAACAGAACCCCCAGGGGGCATACGTAAGTTACACCATCTAAATGGTGGTGTAACTTACATTGCCGGCTATCCTCCGGGGGTCCTTGTAAAATCCCTACACTGGGGACTTTGTTGTTGTGGTTCTGGAATGGGGCACAACTGGTGTCATAAGCCCCCTAGTGCCATGTTGCAGGGTGTTTATGGCGCAACTACTGGCATAACAGCTCTTCGACGCAAGTGGCCTGTGACATGTTGCAGGCCACATTGTAGAATCGCGCATGTCGCAACTGCTGGAGTAAGTTGCTACTTGCGCCATTCTACTTGGCGCAAGTGCTGTTACACCAGGCATAAAGTTTCTATAACCGGGGCCATAGTGTGCGGTTGTCTGCTGTCATGCATTGAATTCCATGCCTGGAATATGCTTATTTGGCTTCAGTAGTGACATAATTAAGTTGTTCTGCTGCAGTGGTGATGTCAGTACTGCAGGAGAACAACTTTTAATGCTGCCACACCCTTGATTACCGCAATAAAATAAAGCTTGAAGTTGTTGATTTTTACATTTGAACTTGCAGAAACATCTGCACAACCCTGACAATAGTTTTAGCCTGCAACAAACCCTGAAGTGCTTACCCCCCACCGATTTCACTGCAACATATGTCAGTGTCCCAAATAGTCATTGATGCCCATTCACTATATAGAGTTAAGCAATGAGGCATGACCTGGTGTTAGATGAACATTCTGTTAATCACCACCTAAAGGTGTAATGTGGCCCGAGTTGCATCAGAGTGCAATGTTGCCCTAATGGGGTGATTGACTGTTGATGTAACTCCTTGCAGTGACCGTTTGCCGTAATAAAAAAAAGTATTCATAAAGAAAAGTGCTGACAGTATACTTGTTGAATGTTTTCCTCATTTAGAGTTATATTTTTTAATTAAATAGCTCTTCCATCAACAGTTAAAGAATGCTCATTCAAAATCAGAATGCAACATTACAGTCATTGATCAGTACTAGTGGATGGAATGCTGACAGGATGAATCCATGAACCATTGTGTTATGGCTGTACATGACCCTGTAACACGGAATAATGGAAGGCTGACGGATTCTTTCTGTCACCATTCCATCCTCTAGTACAGCAGAATTACTAGAATGATGTATTCTGCTTTTGAATCATCAATCTTAAACCATTGCTGTAAGAACTTTTTTGGGGGGGCAGTTGCTCAGGTGGATACAGAACTGGCTTATGGGGTGAATACAGATAGTTGTGGTTGGTGGGATAGTCTCCTCCCCCAGAAGGGTCATCACTGTGATCCACTTCTGTTCAATGCCTATGTGTCGGACATAGGGAGGGGTGTTAGGAGTAGGCTCAGTCTCTTTGCTAATGAGCCAAAACTTGGAGTGCTGGCAGACAGGAATGAAGGGAGAGAGGCTCTCCAGGGTGACCTGGATACTCTGGATAGGTGGTCAAGGAGGTTGGGGTTGAGGTTTAATGCAGGGAAATGTAAGGTGCTGCATCTATGAGGACAGATCAAAAGGCTTATTCTACTGGCTTTTAGTATGTTACTATGTAAAAATATACATGTAAATGAAGAAAATATTTCAAAAATACAGTTTTAACACTTTTCTTTTTGAATACTTTCTTATAACAGCAATAATGCACTTCCATGGGTTACATTATCACTCAGTTGATGACTCCCTTTAGGGGCAATATGGCACTATGCTGAGCCTCGGGCCACATTACACCACTAGGGGGTGATTAATACAGTTTTTCTTGAACACCTAGGAGTGCATTATTGCTTAAGTGACAGTGAACTTGTAGGGCATACTAATATAGTCTGCGTGTAACCAGCACCACTGAAAACTAAATCAAAATTGTTATTGAATCTGATTTCTTCATAAATCAGATTGCTGCCTGGCATGTAAACATGGTGACTGTGACATATGTTGTCCCATAGGTGAACATGCAGTCACTGTTCAATAATGCCCACAGTGGTGGAGTCATTTTGCAGCAAAGAACCTGAACAGGTTTCAAGAAAGAGTTCCGAATACAATTGCTTGACTTTGCACCCCGGATTTGCCACTGTCTGCTTGAATGTCTTTGTCTTGGAGGCAGCATACTATACATTTCGCCAGCACTATGGAAGACCGCGTGGGACGCCCATTCATGAGTAATTGTTACAGTAACATATAGAAACATAGACAGTTATGGTAGATAATGACCGCAAAGCATATCAAGTCTTAATGTATACCCTGTTTTTAGTTATTTAAACAGTATAGCACTCACAAAGGACCCCAGGTACACTCAGTTTCTACCCCACTCCCACCCCCAATTAACTTCTGGCTGCATCATACCCACCTGCATCCCTCTGAGGTCACCCACTGACTGACAGCTATGGTATGTGCTGCATGGCCATTGGTCCATGGTGTGGACCACCAGGGAGGAGTAGTGAGTGTCTGGTCAGTGATTGGGCATGGATCTGACAATCGGAGGGGTGGGAGAATTACTTAACTACCAGGGATATACGTGTCATTTATCTTACTTTATCATTGCTCCAGGTTGGGTGGGGGGCACACTGGAGTTATGTGGTAAGACAGTATTGTGCAACCTGTAGTGACTTCACAAATCTGTTTCATTATGAAATCCAGAAAACAAAACACAGTATAAAGAATACTGGATGACCAACTATGCAGAACCGGCATTTATTGCAACGGAGTGTTTTTAATTCCCTCTGGGTTGTGATTCCCATGGATCATGTACCGCCCGAGATTTGCTCTCGAGTCCATAGTGAATCAAAACCACTCTGTGGCACAACACACTGGTTCTGCTTATTTACTCCTCCAGTACTGTGGATGTTGTGGATAGTTACTCCTCCAGTACTGTGGATGTTGTGGATAGTTACTCCTTCAGTACTGTGGATGTTGTGGATAGTTATTCCTCCAGTACTGTGGATGTTGTGGATAGTTACTCCTCCAGTACTGTGGATGTTGTGGATAGTTACTCATCCAGTAACCTATATGTAGTGATTATTCGAGTATAGAAATGTCTAGAAGTTGTGGTTGGGGTAACATTTTTTTCACGTGTGTTAACATTAGGTATAACACAACACTTTCAGGTAGAAAAGCAACATAAACTGTACAATCCTTTTCATTTTTTTATAGGTGTTACTGATACATTGCCTATAGGCAGTTTGTACACTGATGTTGGGGCTACCTTGGATGCCATGTTTGAGTAGTTATTCCTTCTTGTGTTGAGAATCAAATCTGTGAATGGTTTCCGTCTCCGGAGTATGCCGGCTTCCAATATCCACCACTTTAAATGAAGTTTATGTAATGCCGTTTGCATTTAAATTCAATGTAAAGAATGATAAATAAAAAATACTGACATGTTTTACATTGTAGCATATCTGTTTATAGGTATGTGTGACTCACAGTTCAAATGTGTTCATTCAGCTGTACTGGATCAGTAACAGTTATAATTCAGATGCAGTGAACAGTTAAAATCATTTGATAAAAACAGTTTCGGAGAACAGTGCAAATATTTTTTATGAACATTTGAGCTCTCTAGTTTCAAGTAGTTCCAACGCTTGTCATCAAGTAACAACTGTTTTAATATTGTTTTGCAACTTATATGGCGAAAACGTAAGTTCAAACAACTGTATGCTCAATTTCAGAGTTGTAATCAATTTATGAATAAAAACATGTATTTTAGCACAGTGTACTTTTTTTCAGATAAAATACAACATTTGAGTTCACTAAAAAATTGATGCTGTACCAGGTGGTATTCACATTTTTTTTTAAAGTGTATGGTAGAATGCTGTTGAGCATGGAAATCCATGCTCACCACAGCATGGCTGTGCTTGCCTCAGTGCGTCACGATCTTGTTGTGCTGCACTGAGTACGTCACCGGTGCAGCACAACAAGATCCAATTCATTCACGCATGCGTGATTTAGCAGACGCGTCGCAGAGGAAGTGAGTAGCGCTGGAGCGAGCCACAACAACTGAAGCCAAGTAAGGCTTTATTTAAAAAATCTGAACGTTTATTGCTGCGTCCATATTATAACATGGGTCTACATTCAGTGCTACAGTAATTGGTGGTGTCCAGTCACCTGACTGTGCAAGAATACACAGTAAACTCACACGTGAGGAGGTGCCAGGTAACATTAATGAGCATAGCCTGCTATCTTATTTTACTGTAACGCAGCAAACATAAATAGCAGCATGTGTGATCTGTACTATTTCTCAATGACTAGTTTCTGAAATACAAAGTCCTGGAGAGAAGAAAAGGGCAGCAGTTGTGAGAGACAAATGTATGTTGTTTACCAGCAACATGCCATGGCGGAGACTGTAGGACGCTGTACTGTCATGTGATAGCCAGTTAGGGGGAGTGGGAGGAGAAGGCTTCCACTGGCCGGGTTGGCATCCAGGAGATAGCATTGACAGAATGACAGTGGCACTGGCAGTATGGGGAAGACGTGGCAGCAGTGCAGACAGCGAGGTCACCAAGGATCAGGAAAGACGGCAGTAGGCACCGGGGGCATCTATCCACAGTAGAACTTCTTTGTGATTGTGGAATACATTGTGCAGAAGGTAGCCTTGCTAACTTAAAAAGCAGCTAACACCTCTAGTAAGACATAGAAAAACAGTACTGAGGCATAGTTAAGTCTGTATTTCATATAAACAGTCGCAATGATGTTAACTGCAGTCCCAAAAGAAATGAAGTAACTAAATAACTGGTGTGTTGCTCAGTGATCATGTACAGATTGCATTGTAACCAACTACAGAAGCTGGTTGTGCAACGTCTCATAGGTATTACTCCAAAAGTCTATTTATTGAACCTTGACACATGGTTCTCAACTGCAGTATTCTTGTCAGGGTGTACACATAAAGTGCTTAGAGAGTCAGGTGTTGTGTCAAGTGTTATGTGTCTGTCACCATCCTTAGATAATCCTTCTGTCAAACTCAGTACTGCCTGCATCAGGTCATAGGCGTATTCTGTAATGAAAAGTTAATTGAAATTAAGCTGTTGTACAATGAATAAAGGAGTGACACATTTTGATTATTGACTACTGCCCAACAATCTCAGTCCTGACTTCAGTTCTCCTCTCCCCACTTATAGGTTGCAGTTTAAAGTAACATTAACCCCAAAAAAATGTTACTCACTTGTGCTGCAATCACAGTTCAATAGTGAACCAATCAGAGAGCAGTGTCCAAACTGCTGATCATATCACAATGCCTTCTGCATCAGTACATCAAGTTGGTAAAAGTAAACATTAACTGCGAAATCTTCACACATACTACAGAGTTTTAAGATATAACTTCAAATGTACTGGTGGACATACATGGGTCGAAATTAGCAACAGCCCGCAATACAAATGCTTGTCGACTCTGTATTGGGCTAGTAAGATCCTGAAGGCATGTACTGCAGAAGGTACTATATGAATCATTATGCAATGGGGTATGAAAATTCTGTAACCTCATTGGTCAAAACACATCACATGACTGTGATAAATCCTCCACTATACCCACTGTAAAAGTTTTATATCACTATAAAAAAAAAAAACAAGTTGAACATTGTATAATACCAATATACCATGACAGGGAGTGGGTATATGGGTGGATTTACCTCTTCTGGTGTGGTTAAGTCACTCGGCTGCGCCTCATGACCAAACCACACCAGGCGTGATAAATCCACCAATATACCCAGTGCCTGTCATGGTATACTGCTTAAATAACCCACACCCTGTTGTGCCTTATTGCTTAAGTTTCCCAGCTTGTCCAGGTGAAGGCTGTGTGAGTGTCTGACAACCAAATGCTTACCATGTGTTGCTGGCATTGGTGTTTTCCATACTACATGTCCCCCCTTTTTATACTTTGGAAAATTAATGGAGTACTGCAAATTGCCGTCTAGGGTGCATACTTGTGGTCGTCTGGAATTCTCATTATAATGAAGTGCTGCAAGCAGAGCTCTGCAACAAAAATGAATATTTACAATCCAGTCAATATTGCAGGTCAGTGTGCTTCCAGTATAATTAATAAAATACAGTAACAATATTAGCTAGTTTTTGTTTCATTAAATTAAGTCGCTTGACAAATTTTCTTTCATACAATGGTTGTTCAACTTATTGTTTCAGAGCAGTACTGTCTAATACAACTGCATGATTGCAGTCAGTACTCATCAACACAGCATTGCATGGTGAGGCAGCAGGACTAATGTGGTACTGCAAAATAATATCACATACTACTCAATCATGCATTTGACTTTCCTGAATGAACACAAAGTAATGATTATGCATAGACGTACATACCAGTATGCTGGTCTCAGTACTGAATTCACAATATATAGAGGATAATGTATGGTCTTTTTTTAATAACATTGCTGTAAACAGTTTTAGAGTACAGCTCGAGAGGCTTTCAGATGTCACGAAAATATCAGAACGTGTGTTCAGCAGTCATGTTAACCAAAGCTCATACATTATATTTGTAAGTGTACGGTCTACCAAGATTGTGCAATCACGCATCGAGTGACTTTACTGAATTACTTTACAGAACATTAATTGCTGTGAACATTCCATTTCATTCAAACCTTACTTGATGTGAGCATGCCATTTTGCTATACCATTGGTATGACATAATGAACAGTGATGTCAAAATGATGGCATAACAAGTTTTCGATCAGCTTGATTTAACTTAATGATACGGGATCCCCAATACATTATATCTGTACTTCATTCCTTGGTATGAGAAGCATATGGATTTTGATGCAAACTGATTCAGTAAGCTATGGAATGCCTGACGTGGAAACTTTGTAAAAGAGCCATGGCTCAAAGGTATTTGTAATCCTAGACTTGATAAATAAATAAATAAAGCTATGGAATGCCTCAAGCTCTGATGTTTGATACGTCCCAGATAATATTTGGATATCCTTTTTCAGTCTGGTATCCATTATGGTTTTCTCCACATGTACAGCCACATTAGGTGCTGTAATGAAACATTATTTTGTATAACTGCTTCAAACTGACTTAAAATGACTGGTATAAAATGGATATTTGACATAGGCTCTTGCAGTAGTCATTCACCAGTAGGACTAAGCTATCAGGCATCGGGACCCTATAGAAAATCTTCCAGGTAGCAGTATCTGTCGGGGACAGCCATCACGTCACCTGATCAGAGGATGATAGGGCATGACAGGAGAAGAGTAAATGCCCCCTATAAGGAAATGATAGGCAAACTCCAGACTTGAGCAGGGGGAGAAGGCTCTGCAGAGAGATCATTATTAAAGTCTTATGTTCCACATATAGATTGAGGTTGTTGAGATCAACAATGGGTCTCTAATCACCCATCTTGTTGGGAACTAGGAAGAAAAGAGAATAGTAACCATCTGCTGCTATGGCGAGGTGATGTGTTCTAATGCCATCTTACACGGAACGGATCTTAGTTCCACCTGCACCACAGTAATGTGCAGTGGTGAATAATATGACTGTGGAGGAGGTATGTGAGGGGGGACTGAGTGAACAATACAGAGTATGACTGTGACACCAGCTGGAACACCAAAGAGTCATTGGTTGTCCTCTCCCATTCTGACAGGAGTAATGAAAACCTAACCCCCACTTGCACCACTGGGTCGGCTTACTTCTACTGGTGAATACATACTACAAGAGCCATCTCGAAATCGGATCAATGTGTAAAAAAAAAAACTAATTTGGTTACTAACATGGTTGTAGCCACTGCTTGCATCGCTCCTCTTCATTTATCCTTCCGTGCACACAATGGGGAAACAGTTAATTGGAATGTGTATGTATGTTCTGAATGTGAGTTGCCACACTCAGCCATTTTGCTAGTACCAAATCCAGCTCACATTCTGGGGTGGATCCAATGGACCAGTACATATGGTTAATAATGCTGCTTATCCACAGCCTTAGAACCTGAGAGTTATTCGGATTTGATATAGCCAGCAACTTCTTCTTTAAGCCTTTACAAATAGCAAGACATATTTTGATGGATGGCATATAAAATTATAAATTATATAATGCCAACATATCAACAGCTGAGTACATTTACATATGGACTATATAGGTACACATATTAATAGTTCAAGTTTTTCCATCATGCATTAATAGCTATAAACCAGTAATTTAAATGTCTCATTAACATTTCTGAAGTGACTATTTCACATTGTTCCCAAAAAGAATCGTTCTGATTTCTACGAGTTGTATACAAATTTAACAGTAATTAAACATGCATCACCTTTGGCAACATGCCACATGTCATATTTGCGTTCCATTGCTTCCATATTCTCCCTCACCCATTTTGAAACCTGTGTGTGCCAGTCAGTGATTAGCTCTTCTATATGCAGACCCCATTTGTTAACGGAAGAGGTGGCTCTCTTTAGTCCCTCTACAGGTAGCTCCATATTTACGCTTCCACCACACTCGTGCTGCAGTAATGAAGTGTAATATTGTAAGTATGTGAAGCATGTTTCCACACACACTCAGAGCAGGAACATGGTGTAGTTATGTTCTTATTCATGTACAAAATAATTTGAATACTTTATATATTTCCCCTTTCAAATGAGTCTGTCCATCGAGGTCATATACTGTAGCGTATCTGACTGATACTGTCCATCTGAAGGCTGTGTACTCCTCCTGGTTCTGGACCACTCACCTCAGACCGCCTATATACACCCACATATCTAACTACATCCTCCCAGGACCAATGACCACAAACTCAGAATGGCAGTCTGTCTCTTACTGTCTGTCAGAGATGAACACTGAGAGACCAGGAGGGTACCCAAACACAACAGTGGACATGGTGCCTGATGCCAGTAAACCTGCATTTGCATACAAATGGGAAGGGGGATGTGGAGTATGCAATAATGCCCACCATGGTGTGCAGTGTTGAGCTATACCATCCTGCTCAGGGGTGTAAAGAGGCCAGGGCTATCAGTCAATCAGAGCCAAGGAAATTCTTAACCCATTAAGTAAGCTTTCTTTGCAACCACTAGCATGGTAGTGCAATGCACTGCAGCGTGGTGCGTGCATGCACCTGAACACACCCACTGAACTGGATACTGGAAAGCAACTGTGTGGCATTATTATAAATTGTTGTGCTGTAGTAGTGACATTGCTAGTGGAGCAGAACAACATAATGATGTTACCAAGGAAAGCTGTTAATTCAACAATCTCCTTGTTGTGTGTAACTCCTCATACACAATTCAATATATTGCCCCTTTCATAATTTCAAATAATTAACGGAACAAGCTGGACATCCAGAATCACACCCTTGGACAACTCTATCAAAGAATATGTGCCATATTTAGCACAATGTCCCGGACTATCTACCCGACCATCACCACCGCACACTAATCCAACTTCATCTGCTTGTAAACATGCAACCAACCACTCCTGACATTGCTTCCACAAGCTACAAACAGCAGGAAGTAATAGATTATTTTGATGTCTGAAGAATGTCCGTTGACTGTAGCAGCAGATTCCTATAATGTCAAACACTCTAGCAATGCGTGATACTGTTGCTCCAGCAAATAACATGGATGCTGATAAAATAAGATCTCCAGCTGGAATCTGAGCACAGTGTGGCTGACTATTCCAAACAGAAATCTTTCTACAGGCAGTACACTCAATCTGCAATGTTAGCAACGTGCCATGTAACTTACTTGAGTGCTTTGTGATGGGTTCACCACAAGTGGGGCAATGACACCATCATAGTAATTCATGTAGTGAACTGCGAAATACTATATATTTTGGGAATTTAATTATGTCACTTGAAACTGACTCCGACATGTTCTGCTCAGTAGTGTCCTCATCTGAATCACTGCTTGGTGGAGGCAAGGGGTAGTAGTCTGTGTCATTGTCTGATTCAATGTCATCTTCGGATTCATCATCTTCACTGTCTTAACATAGTGGTGGCATGTGATGTATTGGTGATGGCATGTTGTTTCCAGTCTGGGGCACCAGTAGTTCACACTGAACAGCCACGTCTCTTGTTGCCTTTACAGTCTGTGCACCTGTAAATTGTAGTGCATTCATAATGAAGTTCTAGAAAGCCACTTCATAAATATTCATGTAGTTAGCCGCATACTCCCAGTGGATATAGTCATAGGTGAGTACTACACAGTTTAGCAGTGAAATAGAATTCCATCTCTTTCAAAATGCTGTTGTACCACAGTGCCAAATGGTATGGAATGTGATTATACCCTACTATGCTACAACAGCATTCCATGACCTATACAGACTGCATGACTGAGTTTCATTTTGAAACCAAAACAAGTCACAAAACACATATTTAACACTGCATTATACACCATGAAAGAATACAGTATGATCAGCTGTATGCACAACTAGTGTGTTTTGCCACACTACTGTTCTGAATCCCATCAACCTCCCAAGCTTCGCTATCTAGGTCAGAAGGAATCACAACCATTGTGTGACAGAATGCTTTGGGTCTGCAGAGTTGCCCATCCACTATTCTATATGTTCTGCCACAAATTGATTCTGATTCACTGTCACACAGAGAGCAAAGCTCGAGATCTGTGTGAATAAGAACCATCACATGACAAAACTCACTACAAGTGAATATAGGTGCTTATCCTGTGTGTTACATAGTGGTTAGTATTATGTAAAAAAACAAAGACAAGGCGCTGCGTCAGCATGTGGTCTAAAAGCAAAACAAAATGGTTATATTAAATGCACGCTGAAAATAGAAAATAGAGTTAAAAATCTACGTTTCGACCTTAGGTCTTCTTCAGGAAATATCTAAAAGAGAAAAAAAACAATTTAGTGTAGAGGAGAGGTAAAATGAGAGAGATATATATGTGGAGAAAGAAGAAGGGGGAGGCTAAGGGAGAAGAAGTGATAAGAAGTATAGTGTAGTATTATGTGCAACTTACCTGCAGTGTGTTTCTGTTTCTGATTTAAAAATGAAAATTACTTTTGCAGTCTGTATAGGTTTTGCAATGTCATTGTACCATAGAAGGGTACAATCACATTCCATTACCTTTGCACTGTGGCACAACAGCATTTTCATAATGAAGGAATTAGATACATAACAATGCTGTACTACACACTATATATATATATATTACCATATGCTTCACCATACACAACAAGGCTATGTTCCATCGTGAGGATACGATGATGTGATACTGACACCAGGACTGAAGCTCCACAGATCAGTCTGATGGCATCGCTTTCCCAAGTTGACAACATAGCCTGTTGTGTATGAACAACCACACACTGTTTTATACAGTATATGGTTCTCCACAACATTGAATCTATCACAATAAGTTGGAAACCCACCACTTTACAGTAACAATAAGCCATAAACATATACTATAATTAAGCAGTAAGGCATGACCAAGGGTTATGTTAATGGTCTGTTAATCACCTTCTAGGGGTGTGCTGTGGCACGATGTGTAGCCGAGTGCCTCATGGCCCTACAGGGTGATTAATTCACCATTAACAGAATCCCTGGGAGTGCCTTATTGCTACTATAATAAAAAACATTTTTTTAAACGGGGGTAATCCATGTTCAGCATATGGCTAAGATCTACATATACGTTAGTAAAAGATTAACATAACGCTGTTAGAATGTTTACAGCCAATCAGAAATCTACATTTCTCACACCATTTTTATGTTTGTTTGCATGCATGTGCAAGAAACATAGTACCACCATACAAATTTTCGTAGGTGTGCCACTCAGCTTCTAATGCCCTGCTCCCTTTAGCAGGCACTGTCTCACTGCACCAATACATGTCAGAGCTGCCTATGACAGCAGTTCAGATGCAGTGGCGTACAGTTGAAAGTGAAAAACCGCTGCAATTAGCGGTGGTAACGTGTAGGCAACTTGCATACTGCTATCGGCAGTATACAAATTGCCTGCACAGTGAGCCCACCCCAGCATGGCAAAAGTCCGTATGGTGACGGGGATGCCCAATCCACCATCAGCTGCACTGAACCCTCCCCCCAGCAAAACAAACCTGACTTCCTGTTACCATGCTGGGAGCATACCACGGCATGGGAAACATCCTGCATCGTCTTCTATAAAAAAAAAAAAAAAGAGAGACCTGTAAAAAAAAAAAGAAAAAAAGGGCCCTCGCTGACTGTCTTGCCCCCCTCCCTCAACCGGCTACTACTCTGAGCACCCACCTCCCACATCCCCACCCCACCCTACTCCATACATACCTCCAGAGTGCAGCACAACGATCTTCAGTGGACTGGGAACACATCTGCACTCTTCAAAGCCGACCGCGAACTGAAGAAATGCCAGTAAGCTGTATAATGGCATAAATGGGGGATTTTCAACTTTGGTGCATATCTTGGCAATTTTGGGGAATTTGTTCACTAAATTTTCAACATGGGGTTCTTGGGGCCCCACCTCATGAACTCAGTCACTGTCATTTTCTTATTCAGTCCTGAAAGATGATTTTGAGGTCACTGCACGGAACCCCCTTCGGGACCAAGTGAGGAAATGACAGTGTCACAGTTCATGAGGTAGGCACCCCAAAACCCTATGTTGAAAATTTGGTGAAAAAGTTCCCAAAGATTACTGTTTTATGAGCGTGCATTGTGCAGTTTCCACACACCCTCGTAAGTTCATGAATTTGTAATATTTTCAGTCCAGATTTTCTACAGTGGCATTTTTCCACACCTCCTTATGAACAGTACAGCTGTCATTTTTCACACCCTGGCTGAAATGTGTTTTCGCACTTCTGACACAGAAATGCGTGATTGCTGTGGGAAATCAGTGTTTGGGACACATTACAAAAATCACAGTGACACTGTTCATGAGCGGAGATCCCAAAATGGCTGTGTTGACAATCTGCTGTAAACAATCCTCAAACTAATTACAGTTTCTACGCACGCTCGTGACTTCACCAGTTTTTTTTTTATATTTTCACTCCAGATTTTCAACATTGCTATTTATTTCAACACCTCATGAACAGTACAGTTGTCATTTCACACATCCTGTTCGAAATGTGTTTTCACACCTGTGGTGCCAAATGGCGTAGACACTGTGCAAAATCATCTTTCGGCTAACAAACTGATATTGCCACTGTTCATCAGGTGGGGGTCACAAAAAACCCATGTTGAAAAATTTAAGTGCAAATACCAATGTACGCCTGGGGCGTTGAGGTTTCCGGCCATAACGCCCCACCCTGTAGAGACTGACAGGCATCAGGGATATGAATTGGGATTGTCGCCTGTAATGCTCATACCATTCCACCCCAACCCACACCCTGCAGCCAGTGACAGGCATCGAGGTGTGCCTTGGACTCTTCAGCCACAAAGTTCACCCCATTCTCCTATACTGCACCCATCTCACCGTATTTCCTTAAGGAATGGGGTGAGCATAAGACAAAAAGACCAAGGCACACCGTGACACTTTTCAGTGTCTGCAGGGTAGGGTGTGGTGAAATGGCATGGCCGTTATGCCTCATGCCCCAAAGGCACACCGCAGTGCCTATTAGTCTGTGCATGGTTGTGGTGGGGTTGGCTTCAGTTCAATACTTCACTGCCATTCCTATTATGTAGCTCTCTAACTCCTATACTACCAATGCCAACGCCAGCAAGCAAACATTTGGCACTGACAAATGCTTGTTATAATAGTATTAAATTCAGTGTGATTGCATTATTACCAGTGCTCTGCATACGTGGTGACGTTTGCGTAGATTCTGAAGACAGACTCTTCAGTTGGGTCAAGGACAGCTGAACACAGCAGTCATTGGTCACTGATTTTATTGTCTGAGTCTCCACAGAAACTGCTGTACACTGTGTAGATGTTGACAGTGTATCATCATCAGTCTCCAGGTACAGGGTGTCGCTAGTTGCCATACTCTGCAAAAGGGTATCCACCAACTGTTGGGAGATGTACATATAACAAAATACAGAAAATAAATATAACACAAATATATGCATGTATGTCAATAAACAGTAAAATTGTAAACTGAGTAAATAATAAGATCATGTAATTCAAGGTGAAGAAACACACGCCTTACATTAAAATGATCCACTGTTGTGGATGATAACATTTTGTTCTTAGTTGTTCAAATGATGAGAAGCAGTAAGCTGTCATCGTATCAGAGGTTGGCGTCATTGTAGACTACACAATGTTGCAAACTGATGTATCAAGAAATCATCCTTTGGATTCAGAATCCATACACTTCATACACCAAATGCACTCCATGTGGAAACAGTTTTTTGATAACTGACACATGGCATCTAAATTCTGAATGGTAGCAGAGGTTGGTGAAACAGCATGGACAAAGCGGTCATGTTGTGTGTGCGCCCACTGCATGTCATGGTTGGGTCACAGTCTGAAATCCCTGTCACAGTCCCTCTAACACACAGCAAAAGAATCATGTCACCTTGACAGCAAAACTATGGTAAACATTACACTTCGTGCCATGTGCAATTTAGCTGTACTATGTGCAGTATCTGACCATGTGCACTGAATGCCAATACCCATGCTGTACATGAAAGGACACACTGTACTATCATCATGGTGTGCTGGCGACCAATATGCTGTCTGCTGAAAGTGTATTTCATTATTGCGTCACAGACAGAAATCCATGTGTCATTCACCTGTATTCCTCCCCCACCAAAACAGTAAATCATATTATCATGTTAGTAAAATAATGACATGGCGTATTGAGCAGGCCAGACCGAGGAACACCACACAGAGGGTGATTGTGGGGGAGAGTTATCTGGAATTAGACAGGTAATGAGTTGTGTCCCATAAAGCTCAGTGCTGGTGACGGTGTTGTTTAATGTGTGCATCAATGACACAGGGAATGTTATAAAAATCTGCCTATTCGAGGATGGCACCAACCTCTATGGGACAGTTGTCACAGATGAAGGGATACAGGAACTACAAAAAGATATGTAAAAGCTGGGGATGTGGACCAGGATCTGCAAAGAACAGCAAAGTTCTGCATATTGGAACCAAGAATCCCATGACACAGTACTACCTGGGTGAAATCCTAGTAACTTCATCAGAAGAGGGGAAAGACCAGGAAGTAATGGTCACAAGTGACATGAAACACTCCACTCAGTGCAAGACAGCAGCAGGAAAGGCAGAAATGAAGCTGAGATGCATATCTAGCTGAATCAGTAGTATGACAGCAGAGACTATACTACCCAAGTACAGGTCACTGGTAAGGCCGCATATAGAGGATGGTGTTCAGTAGTGGTGCTCAAACCTCAAAAATGACATTAACCTGCTGAAGAAAGTCCAGAGGAGGGCTACAAAGATGATAGCTGATCAGCAGGGCACAGCATATCAGGAGAGGTTTGGGGGACTGAAAATGTACTCCCTGGAATACAGGAGACAGATAGAGGGACACGATTGGGACCTTGATGCACTGGACAGGGATAAATAAAGATGATAAGGAGAGCCACTTTAAGCTGATAGGCAACCATAAAACAAGGTGGTGCAGTATTAAGCTTGAGTGTGGGAGGTTTAAGAGGGACATCAGGAAGCACTTCTTCACAGAGAGGGTGGTGAACAATTGAAACGCGGTGATGGGAGAGGTCAACTCATTCAAGACACTGGACAGCTTTAAGAGAGTCTGGGATAAGCATAGGGAGAAATAGGGATCATGGGTAGGGAGGATGGTAGGAGTGGGGAGGGAGGACAGTGACACTACCTGAAGATGTGGACACTGCAGTATGAGAAGACTTGATATAACAAATGGCATTATTTTGCATGCTTCTTCTTATGTTCATATGTAATTATGACATGGACTCATGACCAGCACCAACTGTGTGCAGCCTTGAAACTTGTGAATTACACTTTTTCTTCACATACAGCAGTCACTGTCTCCATCGCCCCACTCCCCCAAAATGACTACAGTATATGACCTATTCATTGCCATACTACCATTCATGCCACTGAATAGCATGGTTTAATACAGTCATTCCACAACTCAAGATAGAAATCCCACCCTACCCCCACACACACACCAAAACATAAAGAGTATCATGATACTAACAATATGTCAAATTAATCTTAATCCTTTGTGCTGTTGCTACATCATACACAGCATGGGAATCAGACTTCATGTAATGGTCCCATCCATGCATCGTGCTGTGAGCCATTTGGCTGCATTGTGTCCAGCGTGTGCCCATGTGCACTGAATAGCAGTACCCATGTGGTAGATAAAATGCCAATAACTACTACAATTTTGGTGTGCTGCACACCACCTTGCTGTGAGCTTGTTGCCTACAATGCACCCTACCAATTGTGTGACAATGTTGATATATGCAACAAGTGTATTTCATGGTTGGGTAACAGACACAAATCACTGTGTCATCCCCCTCTACTACCCACCTCCCCAAAAAAATAATGTTATCATGACACTAAACTGATGACATGGTGTATTGTCCATGCCACAACACTTGCATCCATGCAGAAAGTTAATGTCAGATTTCTGTTACAGCAAACCCTTTCTACCACCACCCACACAAAATGACCACAGCATATGGGCTCTACACAACCATTCTGTGTAATCATAACCTCCCCTGCACCACACATAGTGTGTCACCATGTGCATCCATGAGGAAAGATTATTTTACGGTTCAGTCACAGACAGTGATCCCTTTCTTTTTTAGTCACACACCACAACAATAAAAAAAGATGTCATCATAAGACTTAAGAGAATGAAATGACAATGTCCATGCACCGAGGTGTGCATCCTTGAAATCTGGTAATTACAAAATTGGGACCACATACAGCAATTCGTTTTTCACTCCCAACCCCCCAACCAGCACAACCAGACCAAGCAAAACACTGGGATTTAGACTGACTTGATGTGCTGCACACCATCTGCACATCAGGCTGGCTACCATTTGACAGCACTGTGCACAGTGTGTGAGCATCTGCACTGAAGAACAGTGCACTGCTATGTGGACATTTTTTTTTTTTTGGTAAAAAAATCCAAAGGATGCTTCAAATTACCATCCAATAGCCTTGTTGTCCACAGTATCCAAGTTATTTGAAAAAATTGTCCATGATCAGTTAATGGACTACTTGGACAAATATAATAAATTGACTCAACAACAGTATGGTTTTAGTCAGGGTAGGTCCACGGCTACCGCACTCACTGACTTTTTGGATCTCATAGCAACCCCTCTTGGGGAAACGGTCCGTGGGTGCGTATACATGGACCTATCTAAAGCATTTGATTTAGTAAACCATAGTATTTTGATAAACTCATTAATGAAAATAGGGTGGAGGAAGAAACCTGCAATTGGTTTATATCATACCTTGATAAAAGATCACAATTTGTTGTCCTAAATGGACACCAGTCAAAAATGGACTATGTAACAAGAGGGGTTCCCCAGGGATCTATCCTGGGCCCCCTCCCGTTCATAGTCTATTTAAATGACTTACCAAAGAAAATTGGACATTCAAAAATTCGTCTATATGCAGACGATACGGTTTTAGTAGCAGAGGGAAAAACTACAAGTGAAGTAGAACTAAACATACAGAGCGACTTTAGCATCATGCAAGGTCACTTTTCATCTCTGGGTTTATTAGTTAATAGTAAAAAGACACAGGTTATGTCATTTGCATTGGACTTAAAGGGAATTTCAAAATTAAATATAAAGACACAAGAGGGTAAGTTTTTAGAACAAACTGAAACATATAAATATTTAGGGGTACATATAGATCAATGTCTTACTTTCCAATATCATATAACAAATTTAATAAAGAAAACACATGCTAAGATTGGAGCTATGAGCCGAATATCAAATTGTAT